>JAVANC010000022.1:37596141-39003641 GCA_033319125.1 Parnassius glacialis | reverse complement strand
AGCTCGTGACGCCTACCGGACAAAGCTACAGCACAATGTAATTGAAGATGCGTAACCACGACATAATTCTCAGTGATGCGCAAGCGTAACAGGCAGTACGTCACTTTTATAATTGTCATATCTGCAGTCTATTAATCTTTGAACTTTTATAAGTAATACAGAACGTAGTTGCTAGACGGTGTTGACGTTGGCTAAAATCTCTGCGATAGCCGTTTCGTCAAGGTCATTCAGGCTAGTTAAAGCCTTAATATAATATTTAGTCTGATTTTCTCACAGGCTATATCCAATAGGTTCCTATAAAATTTCGGTTCATCGAGTTTCAAATCGCAACGATACTAAAGAAGTTTTGACTTCAAAAATAATAAAATAAATAAAAAAGCTGAAGGCTTGCTTTTTGAGGTATAGCTGAAAAAAGATACATATGTCGTAATTTCCCGAACGCTACCAAGCCAAGTTGAATCCATCGTTGACCTCTCGGTCAAAGTTGGACTCGTCAACAACTTCGAGCTTAGTGCCGGCATAGGTGTGGAATGGACATTTCACATGATCGTTGTTTTGTCCATGTTCATCTTAAGACCTATCCGTTGGAAGACACTGTTGAGGTCGTTGAGCATAGTTCTTAGGTTCTTCAGTGATTCTGCCATAAGGGCTATATCGTTGGCAAGTCGAAGGTGAGTGATGAACTCGCCATTAGTGTTAATACAGTATCCTTTCCAGTCCAGTAGCATGAAAATACCTTCTAATGCAGCGGTGAAGAGTTTCAGGGCTATAACGTCACACTGTCTTTAACCTTTCTGCAGTTAGATAGGTTTCGTACTCTGGTTCTGTACTCGAATAGCCATCGTAGCCCTGTTGTACAAACACTTCAGCACTTCAGCACTTCGATATACCGACAGTCAACTTGGCACCGCTGATTTTGATTCTAAATATAATAAATGTAGAAGTCTATAAGCTACAGCATCCACTTACCGTCGGATGGACTGTGTGCTCGTTTTTCACCCTTATTCTATCATCATCATTACAGCTCTTCATAAGTCCACTGCTGAACATAGGCCTCCCCCAAGGAATGCCACAAAGCACGGTACTGAGCCACCTGCATCCATCGACATCCTCCATATCTTACCAGGTCGTCACTCCATCTAGTGGGGGACGCCCTACACTTTGTCCGCCGGTACGAGGCTGCCACTCGAAAACCTTTTTTCCTTATTCTATAAAAAACATTATTAATTAATGACCGAAAAGAGCTGAGGTTCTTAACGTATATTTTTCAGTCACTTTTGTAACTTTTATTTTAATCAAGATTTCGAGAACAGTCTTCTACACGGTTAGCTTATTAAACTTTGAGATTTAAATAGTAACATGTTCAACGTTAGTTTCTTTGTCATGGATAATAAGAACATAATTAATAAACCTTGTTGTGGAAATAACTTTGCCTGGAGAACTATATTTTCATAAAACAAGGGACATCGAGGGTAGTGCAGCGACTAATTCAAGTAACTTGCCGCTTTAATTTGCAGAGCTGCATTCTATCGTCACTAAGTTCGTATTTCTTCGACATGAGCAACATGGTAATAAATGTCCAAGAACAGTAAATTCATTTGAGTGACATATGCCCGATTCCTATATTTAAGAAACGTTTCGTTCTTTATTAAGATGCATTTTATATATGGAAGTGCATTTATTCGCCTATTTTTTAAATCCTATGAATAGTCCACTGCTAAAAATAGGTCACCCTCATAATTTGTCATACAGTGAATAATTTTTGTAGATGTCACGCTTAGCAGACGAGTTATAAAATGCAATTTTTGTCTATATAAATAAAATTATAGAGTTTTGCAGTTGTATGCGTATCACGGAAAAAGTACTGAATAGATTTAAGGTTTTCTAAGTATTATTTGTCAGACACTTATCTAAATAAATATTGCGATATTTTCATTTAATATAATGTAATTAAAGCTTTAAGATTACGATTTACGATTTTTATAAGCATTACGTGTTTAGTAATGTGTGTTTTCTTGCCACGGAGAAGTAGGGAGTCGTATTTATATATTGATACTTTGTTTACGGAGACTTTGTTAATATATCAAGCAATACAGACAAAATCGTGGGTGTCAGCTTTTTTTAAATAAATAAAATGTAACAATTTTCATTTAATATAGATCATAAAAAAAGTCACTGGTTCAAAAAAAACCTTTGTTCCGGGAAGAATTGGCAAAAAATTAAAAAATAAAGTCCCAAGCTGGAATTTATTGTTTAATTTTCATTATAACAAAATATATGTAATAAAAATATGAAAACTTTTAAATTACAATTTATTTAAGAAAAAATTACAACATATGCGTAAAACATTATAGAAATTAGTCTCAAATTAGTGGAGATACTAGATTTGTATAAACTTATGACAACTTTGTTGGAAACAAACCAGCTCCGATACTATAGTATTAATTAAAATTAATAGCATGTTGGTGTACGGTTGCACATAATATAGACAATAATTTAAAAGGAATTCCCTCACAAATCTGCGGTTTTCTTAATTTTAATAGTTTTGAAGTATTGTACAATATTGAGTTGTAACCAGGAAAATTCTGTCGCCATACCCTATTTCATTTCTGTTTTTTATCTATTCTTTTCTCATGGATTAGATGAATTCTATTACGTCGTCTCTACACGGCGTAAAAATCTTTATATTAAATACTACTGTTGTGAGCGTAAGGATTTTTTTTAATTAAAAATTAGTAAAAAATCTTCATTATATGTTTCGTGCACAGGATATCTTACTTGTTTATCGATTGAAACACCGCGTAGTTCACTTCATGTGCCTGATATAAAGATTCTATTAATAAATTGTATGAGGTAAAATGAACGTAAATAGCGCAGACGCTCGGTACGGGTACATTCAATTATCCTAACAGCTACGTGGCATTTGTATATCACGATAAAATGGCATAAACAACCTACTGTGCACGTATTTGAGAAAAAGGAAGCTAAATTTTTGTGATATTTAATGAACTTTTTTTTAAAAACGAGTACTTAAATTTAGCGCTCTGTTTATCAGCGATTTTTCCGGACCGATACGACTTAGGGACCTTCAAGAAAAGAGCCTACTCCTTTTTAAAAGGCCGGCAACGCATCTGCAATTACCCTGATTTCCCTGGTTCCCTGGTGTTGCGGTTGTCCATGGGCGGCGGTAGTCACTTATGATCAGGTGAGCCGCACACCCGTATGCCCCCTATCCTATAAAAAAAAATATTTCCCAAAAATAGTATTTTTGTTTCAACAAGTATATCTATTATTACTTCTGATTTTAATGGGAAAGAATCCGACAGCTTTACTTTTTTATAGAATATAAGTGACAAATGAACACTTTTTTACGTGGTAGAGAGCCATGCTACAGCTATGTTACTGGAATGGGTCGGCTCGACCGTCCCATTCGTGCTACAACTATATGCAGCAGCATAACGATGCTTTGTTTCGTATGGTGAGTGTAGAGAACCGGAGACCCTTTTTTACTGGAAACGAGGCATTCCATCTTACTCCTCACGGGTGACAACGCTTCTGCATTTTGATTCGTAATCGAGGATAGATGTAAATATCTATGCGCCACAGCAACCAATTACCATCAGGTGGACTGTGGGCTGATTTGTCACCCTAATTCAATAAAAAAAAACACAGTCCACCTGATGGTGCGCGGATGCTGAGGCCAATAGACATGTAGATTAATCCTATCAATCAATATATATACGCGGCAAACATATCATAATGTATTAAATGTCAAAACACAATTTTAAAATTTTACTTATATCTTAATGTAAATTTTGCATGTATTTTGTATTTACTTGTTTTTCAACGTAATAGAGCCATGATGCAACTATATTATGGTTGTAGCACGAATGGGTTGGCTTGTCCGGGATAGGATCACGCTCTCATACCAGCGTAAAATAGCTAGTGATGCTGCTGTGTTTTGTATGGTGAGTTTAGGGAACCGAAGATCCATTTTACTGGAAACGAGGCATTCCATCTCAGTCCTCAGGGGTGACAGCGCATCTGCATTTTGATTATTAATTGAGGATAAATGTAGATGTCTATCGGCCACAGCATCTACTTACCATCTGGTGGGCTATGTGCTTGTTTGTCACTGATAGTCTATAAAAAAATCTACACCAAAATATACCTTAAGAAGAAAAGACTGCCTCAAGAAAATCTATCTAATAGTTTTAAAGTTTTAAGAAGACAGACTCGCATAAGCGAATTTGTTTCATAGTTTATAATGATACCGTAATGGAAACAGAGTTGCAAAAGCAGCCTTTTTGTAATTCTTTAATTCAATAACTTTCTTATTTATAAGCACAATTTTTATTAGAAACAAAATTCTTTAAATTGTAAGTTTGACTATGTTTTATATTCACCGCTGAGAGCATGGTACATTCGCACATAAAATTGAAATTCTATTTATTGGGACCGACGGATATCTAACTCGGATTGTAGTGAAATGTAAACATTACAGCGAACGATAACTTGCTCTACCAATCTACTGAAACATAGACTAGAATAAATACTTCAAATAATTTCATCATGGTAGAAAAAGACTCATACAAAATTTATTTGTATATTCAGGAATTTTTATTATATGGTTAGCTAGTTCTAATATAATGTAACTAGATATTTGTTCTTACTTACAAAGGTCGGTACGGTATTTGCCTAGTGTGAAATTTGCTTTCAAAGTCAAATACTACTAAAACGGAATCTCAACTTCGACCTAATCGAGATAAAAGGTACCAGAGAGAATTTTGAAATAAATCGTACTTATTTTATTTCTATTTTTTCTAATTGTATTCATCATCATCATATTACAGCCCTTTACAAGTCCACTGCTGAATATAGGCCTCCCCCAGGGACTGTCACAAAGCGCGGACCTGAAGCACCTGCATCCATAGATTTTCTCTGCTGAACACAGCCCCCCCCCCGCCCGAGGATTACCACAAAGCATGGTGCTGAACCATCTGCATTTATCAACTTTCTGCATATCTTACCTTTTTGTCACTCCATATTGTGGAGGGAGGGGGATGTCCTAGTATTCCTTATTGGTACGAGGCTATCACTCGAGAACTTTCTATCAAAGCCAGTAATAGCGCGTCCGCCGGCGACTGGTTTCATTTCTTACCGTGGGGATGATTGCCAGAGCTGCCACGCTTGGCAAGTGTGTTGTCAATCGCAATTTTTTTATCGCATACACGATTATAACATTTACGAAGTACACGATGCTGCGACACGCACAGGTTAATATTTCGTTGCGTAGATTATTATTTTTTATAGTATTAGATTGAAAAAGAGCACACAATTCACTTGACGGTAAGTTAATGCTTAGGCCAATAGGCACCTCCATCCATCTTAGATTAGGAATCAAAACGTAGATGGGTCCCTGAGCTCAAAGATAGAACACCTTGGTATCAGTAAAATTGGTCTCCAATTCTCTTCGCTTACCATACGATTGCTTTCTTATGCGGGTATTATGAAAGAGCGTGGTACTGCCCCGGCTGAGTGGACTTATTCATACTGTAACCATATTTCAGATGCAGCGTGGTTCTACCGCGTTAAAATAAAAGAACAAACCTAAAAGAACGCTGTAGCATAATTTTTTAGAAAAAATTATTTCATTAAAGAATGATAGGATATAATTAATTAAAAAAGAAAAAGGTAGAAAAATAGAATAAAGAATAAATTAATTTGATTTAAAATAAATTTCCATGAAAAATAAAACTTTGATGGAAATTGCTTGAATACTATTTTGAACAGGTTTATACTTATTTTTAACTTTATTACCGTGCGCGTGTAAGATATATCCACTGCTCCATATCATCCCGCCAGTGTCGTAAGAGCCAATAGAGGGAAACAAATCAGGAGATATACAGCAGCATCTTCATAAAAACGATTAAAATTAAAAAACTGTGGTTACCAACCCGCTTGCCAAGCGTGGCAACTATGGTAAACATCCCCCCTATGAGACAATAATTGGGGGAGGCCTCAGAAGTGGACTTTAATAGGCTGTAACGGTAACTGTCTCTTTGTAAACTGTGTGTTTACAAAGTTAACGAGCTTCGAAACTTGAAACATCATATTGAAGTAAGTTTCGAAGCTCGGTGTTGAATTGATAGTATAGTTAACAAACTGTAACTATACTATCAATTTGTTAACTATACTATCAATTGAACAGGTTGGCAGAGTGATCATTTGTTACCCTTATTCTAAAAAAACAACCATCGCTATACTCTTGTATCGTTTATTTCTAATTGATCAGTCTTTAGGTCTTCAGAAGTAGTACTTCAGCTGTTACTATCTTGTGCTTTCTAGATTACCAATCATTTGACAGTTTTTGTCCTTGCTTTAGCTATAACTGTAATATTTTCTAATGTAAATAAGGGTAACAAATGAGTACACAATTAATTTAATTATAAGCGGATGCTCTGGCCCATAAATGTATCCCATCCATATATATGCCCTCGGCTAAGAATCAAATGGCGTTGTAATCCCAGAGAACAAAGCAAGAATGCTAGAAAAATGCCTGTCTGTTTTTCTTCACTCATGGTCTTCTGTGAGTGCTTTGTCCTTCCTTTGTTGATGCGACCCATTCTTGCTGCAGTCAATCTTAGGTCTCGTTCTATTCATATTTTTTACGAACGACTTAATTCTATTTATGTAAAACTCTATACCAGACACGGCCCTTGTAGTATTTTCCAACGATACGAATGCAGTGATAAGTGCACAAAATATTCTTGGTCTCAACATTAAAGTTAACTGCGATTTAGAAGCTTTTGATGAGTGGTTTAATGCAAATAACCTTAAACTAAGCCCAGAAAAAACAAAGTCGTCCTTTTAAAATCTACTGCAAGAGCAAGATATACCTTGGATATTAAATTAAATAATGACTGTATTTCCCCTGTAAATTCTGTAAAATATTCGGGTATCCATATAGATTTCTCTTCTTAATTGAAAACAAGAAGTAAATTTCATAGAAAAAAAATATATTATCTTCATGTTATGCTTTACGAAGCTTAAGAGAGGAGTTAACAATGAAGCAATTAAAAATGGTATATTATGCTCTAGTAGAATCTCGTCTGAGATATAGCATTAAATTTTGGGGAAACAGTTATGACTTCAATCTTAAGAAGGCATTAATTATACAAATAAGCGGCCAAGTGCGAGTAGGTCTCGCCCATGAAGGGTTCCGTAGAATCAAGTACCATAATTTACGATTTATGACGTTTAAAAAAAACTACTGAATAAATCTAGTTAAAACCAATTTTCGGTGGAAGTATACATAGTAATGTACATTATATATTTTATTTAGTTTTATCTTTCTCTTATTTTAGACGTTACAGGGGGGGGGGGGGGACACACATTTTAGCACTTTGGAAGTATCTCTCGCGCAAACTATTCAGTTTAGAAAAAAAAAATATAAGAAACCTCAATATCATTTTTGAAGACCTATCCATAGATACATATATTCCACATGTATGGGTTTGATGGAATAAAGTTTTTGAGTTTCAGTTCTAAGTATGGGGAACCCCCAAATATTTATTGTTCTTTTCTTCCTATTTTTGTGTGAAAATCTTAATGCGGTTCACAGAATACATCTACTTACCAAATTTCAACAGCATAGTTCTTATAGATTTGGAAAAAAGTTGCTGTGACATATGGACGGACAGACAGACAGAATCCATAAGGGTTCCCTTTTTGCTATTTGGCTACGGAACCCTAAGCAATTAGAACAATGGTGCGCATACCCCAAAGGCAGTCGTGCCGAGAACACATGCGAACATTAAAAATACTTAGTGCGCCATTTCTTTACATTCTAGTTCTTCTTACAGACCTTGTTAAATATTTAGACAGATATGAAACCGCAGAAGAAAGGGTAAAGCGTTATGACACTAGGCGAAAATATATTGCGAACCTGATACAGCCTAACCTACAGATAATTAAACATTGTGCAAGATATCAAGTGTTCAGACTATTTAATAAATTGCCAAATGATTTAAAATGCATAACAAAAGTGATACAATTTTAAAAAAAATTGAGGTCGAATCTTCTGAAAAATAGTTTTATAGTGTAGAAGAATATGTAAATTCTAATTGTAGGAAATTATAATTTTGGACTGATGATAAAATATAGTTAAATAAATGACATATTCCTGTTTGTAATGTTATTATTTTGACATATTTCTTTATTATAATTTTATATTTTTGACTTATTTCTTAATTGTAATTTTATTACTTCCTATTATTGTAATTTTATTATTTTGATGTGGATATTTAATTGAGTATTGATGATAATGTTATTTTTTAAATCTTATTGAATTAACTTGTAATTTCCAACTTAATATATTTTGTTATTAATGGAATAAATGACTATGACTATGACCAGTCACAACATAATATTCTATATGTAACTGAAGTGTGGCTGTACTGCGTATAATAAAATTCCGGTTGGTCCGATCCGTCCTTGCTGCAGTCGTAATGCAATATTTGATATTTAGCTGGTGCAGTGTGATTCCACAGCGTATAACAAAGTTACAGCCAATTTACTGGGCTTGGTACAGACCTCCTCTCACTTCTGAGAGGGTTTCTAAAGCAATTAGTCCACCGCACTTTTCCGGTTTGTGTAGGCGAACTATAAGACTTATTTTTCTATAACTGCCCATATATTTTTTTTAAATTGCAGAGAAGGTTCAGAATAAGTAAACATCTCAAACATTTTGTCCTTATAATCTTTTAAATTCAAAATGCCTGGTAATGCATTATTTTAACTGATTGTCATTCACAAATATCTAACATCTACTACTTTATTACGCATTCGTAAGGGTCGATTGGTCGGAAAGACATTGTGAATTGAATCGCATACAGAGGAGCGCGCGTATGAGTAGCTGTTGCTTTTTTTTTTTTTTTTTTTTTATAGGATAAGGGTGACAAACGAGCACACAGTCCACCTGATGGTAAGTGGTTGTTGTGGCCCATGGACATCTACATCCATGCTCCATTACAAATTAAAATGCAGATGCGTCCTCACCCGTGAGGACTAAGATCGAATGCCTCTTTTCCAGTAAAATGGATCTACGGTTCTCTACACTCACCATACGAAACACAACAGCGTTAAGCTGCTATTTTACGCTGGTATTCTGTGAGAGTTTGGTCCTTCCCCGGTCGAACCGACTCATTCATACTACAACTATACTATTAATATAGCTGCAGCATGGCTCTACTACGTAAAAAATCTCGCGCAGCGATAATTATTCCGGCTGCTAAGCTATCTTCCCTGCAACGGTTTCTTTGTGGAATCGTTTACCACCGCCGATTTTTCTGGACCGATACGACTTAGAGACTTTCAAGAAATGAGCTCAATCCTTTTCAAAAGGCTGGCAACACACCTGCAATTCCCCTTATGATTTAGATCTTTTTAGGTGGCGGTTGACACTCATCAACACGTAATCCGCATGCTCGTTTGCACTCTTCTCTAAAAAAAAACAATGGGAGACGCCCACGTCCAGCACTGGACTATAAGAGACCGATAAAGAAAGTAAGAAAAGACAGAAAACCCGCCTTAAATTCAAAGCAGAAATTACTGATCAAGAAATAATTTATTTATTATACCTTCCCACCGAACTCTGTTTTCAGAGTTTGTTGGAGTCTGCTCTATTTTCTAAAAACATTCAATGGATAGAAATGAATTCATTAGAGTTTAATCATATAAAAAGTTTTATATGATATTGATGTTTTATATATATTAACAGCGGTAGAGCCACGCGGCAGCTTTTGCTGTCGCACGGATGGGCCGGCTCGAACCGGGGTGGTAACACGACCTCACAGAATACCAGCGTGAAGTAGAGGTTTACCTCTGCGTTTCGCTTGGTGAGTGCAGGTGGCCATAGGCCCTTTTTTACTGGAAATGAGGCATTCCATCTTAGTCCTCACGGGTGACAACGCATCTGCATTTTGATTCGCAAACGAGGATAGATGTAGATGTCTATGGGCCGCAGCAACCACTTACCATCAGGTGGACTGTGTGCTCGTTTGTCACCCTCATCCTAAAAAAATAAATATATTTTGTATTTGGAACTATATATCTTATATATCTCTTCTAAACATCTCACCTAAAGGCACATAAACATCCAATATTAAGAACTGTGCGTAGTTGTCTGAGAATTTGAGGTGAGTATGGTTACGTCGAGATGAAAATTTGTTTCGGTGCGGGGTGGGGCAGGGGCAGGGGCACTCACACCAGACAATGAGTGAGATGATGTTGAATTTTAAATATAATAACATACTGACATATAATGTAAGTAAATGATAATTTCTTCTGCCGTAATTTAGGGTAAACCCCTAACCGACGTAAATTACAAAGTACCCACGACACCAAATCAAATTCCAACCAAGTTGTTATTTGCAATTTTATTGCCGATTGACTATAGTCATATGACTAACTATATTAATTATGTTGGTGTTATTAGCCTTTTGACTATTATAGCTTCGTTTAACTTCGTGGTCAGGCCCCTACTCTATAAAAAAAAACTTTCAATAAATAGCCAAAGACGAAGCCTTTTCGAACTTGGTGCTAAGATAGTATATAAAATAATTAAAGCGAATTCAGATTGTAAATTATTTAATTGTATTAAGTTGTCTTTAGTCGGATTTTAGTTTATATTAAAAGTTATTTGTTTACCCCTTTTTGTGGACTCAGAAATGTTATCATTATCTCAGTGACGTCTTAATATTACCGTTAAATATATCATTCTCTATTTTGCCACCCTCAGCTGTGGAATTTTTTCGCCAATTGATATTGGTGGTCTCCTGAAGTATATATCTATTACATAAAAATAATCTTAAATATTGGTCTTTTAATACCCTTCCAAACGGAACACAGCTGTACAAGCATTGCTATTTGGCAGAAATAGGAAAGACATATATTTCAATGATATGTAGACGTTCTTAAATATACTTTAACTTACATATGACTTTCATTGTTATCGTATTTAAAGAGAATTCGTAATTAAACGATTACGCTTAGAAATTCACGTAATAGTACCACAGGAATGGGTTGGCACGACTGCGGAAGGAACACGCTGTCACAGAATACCAGCGTGAAAAAGCAGCTTGATGCTGTTGTGTTTCGTGTGGTAAGTGTAGATAATTGAATGAACTGTTACTGGTAACGAGGCCATTTTATTCGATATGTGTTTTAGTCTGAAGGGCTTAAGAATACCGATATTTGATGATTTTTTTTAATTAAAAATGTTTATACTTCAGGGGAGCACCCATAACAGTAATTCCATATTAATCGAGGGTAGATGCAGATGTCTATGTGCCACAGTATCCACTTACCATCAGGTGGACTGTGTGCTCCTTTGTTACCTTTATTCTTTTAAAAATATTTTTATTTTTTATTAATAATATATTATGTAAGATTAATAATAATATTGTAGGTGAAACTAATTTAATAAAGGGTAACTATCGCGTGAGAAATGTGTTCATAAAGTTTGAAAACTACAAAAAATATTTTATTGAAAACAATATATTATTTAAACATTTTTTTCTTAATAGTTCTACTATATTTTAATTGTATAGATCGTAATATACAATATTAAAAACTAAAATTAAAAAAACACAAAAACTAGTCATATAATTATCATACAGGCCTACTCCCCGCAGTATCGTGCCAAGAACGTTGGCTGCGTTTCCCTGCTGAATTGCTATACTTAGCCTTTGAACGAAAAAAGAACCAGCCCTGTTATCACCAGCAGCAACGACCAGCCGCGGATGGAGTTCCTTAAGGAATTTCACTGCGCGTGGACCCCACAGACCCATACATAGTTTCTACAGCAAATGGCACAAATATGTCGTCATCTCTCAGAGACTCATATTTGCGCCACTTACTCAATTCAGCTTCCTTTGATGCCGCCCCAGTTCTAAACGAGGTACCCCTAAAATGAGAGGGCGTCAGAGTGTCTGCGCAAGTAGCATCCCACACTTGGGCTTTACCTCTCTCCCAAGGGGCAAATGTCATACCGTCGGGTCTTCTGCCATCGTCTCTAAATATTCCACATGGCTCTAAAACCGAGGGAACATTTATAGAGACAAGAGCCCTTCGGATGACATCGTTCAAAGAACCGTGCCGTAAAAACTTACCAGCACTTTTATTATATGAAAATTCCAAGGAGCCCAAACTTGTCGACGCTGCTACCACACGGGCACTGATGGGGATGACAAATCGCTGCTGCTATTCGGATTCCTTAGGCGATGCGCAAGCTTTCTCCATCAAGTAATGCGCCAAGATTACTTGATAGTAAAATAACCAGTGACTAGATTCCTTAGTCGAAACAGCTAGAAGGCGTGCCTTATCTTGTTCATTACGGAAATTATGCAATAAATCATTCTGCACGCTCTGTACCAACGGAATATCCCACTGTTTTTGTTGGTTAACTTCCAGTGGAACATTTTCACCGGGACAGAGCGTTTTTTATGTCTGCCTTGCCTCCTTAGCAAAGCACAGGTCTATTTTATTATTTAAAATTATGTTACATAAGTCACTGACACTATGCATGGAAAGCAGGCAATGCAACGCTAGAAAGATTTCTCACACCAATACCACCAATTTTTATAGGTAAAGTAGCTCGAGTCCAGGCTGTTGTATTTAAAGTTAAATTTAGAATTTTTTCTATAGCTATTTTAAGAATATTGTCAATATGTTTTAAAATATCCGAACATTTTTAAAATGGACTCGAGCGGAGTAAGTATGTAATTCTAGGTACAAAAAGACAATATTTTAAAATAGTAAGAGCAAGGCCATTGAACAATTAATACAATTTATCAACGTGGTTTTAAAATTGATCAAACTTTGTTTTTAAAACAGGTTTAATACTATGAAAAAACAACGGGGCACCTAGCAGGTATATTGATTCCGTAATGACAGTTTTTATTTTGATTGATATGATTGAAATTATGATATAAAGTTTCTCTATGAGAAGTAGAAAAATTATTGGAAAAAAAATATTTCACATTTATAGCTATATGGTTCAAGACCAACATTTTTAAAATTTCGAAAAATATGAGTAATATTACTGAGGACGTCATCTGCTCTACCTCCCAGTGTACCCTCGTCCAGGTACCAGATATTCAGCTACGATTACAAATTTGAAATAATGAGTTGAATTTCCAAACTGAAAAGTGCTGGAGCTAGTGGGTCACCCTGCTGAAGACCGACAGCAGAATGGATAACATGGTTTTCTTAAAAAAAGTTAGTATTTTGACGGTAATATTGCCAAACGTAATGATAAATTTCGGCGATATTGCCACTTCTTGCAGCAAGATTACCCTATCTATGGAATTAAAAGCATTCCTTAGGTCAATCCTGCCTTAGGATTAAGGTTAGAGATTATGTGTATGCAAGCTAACTTTGAAGTTAAGCGTCGAAATGTGGGACCAACAGCAATTTGACGGATTTCATGGTCGTTTTTTTTTAAGGCACATAATCTTGCTCCATATAAGAAAGCAATGAAATTTAAATTAACATTACCAGAAAGCATAAAGTTACATAATTTCGTAATGTCGTTAAGAAGTACTCCGCCGGCGTCACCGGCACAAGCGCTTACAAGATCTTTAAGATGTTTAGGTGTAATTCCATCAATGTCGCCATCAGAGCCATTCGAAAACTACATAATTGCTTCTAAAGTGTCTTTTTTTAGAAATTTTTAAAGGTTGCATAGAAGGTTGTATAATAATTTAATTAATACTTTGATCTTCCTAATTAAACGTGAACGCATCGAGCTGGTCACGTTCGCTGTTATTAATTTCCAATAATTAAATTTATAGAAAGTGCCGCCAGCCGGCACTCAATTTACACAGAGCCACTTTAGACAGGGCCTTTATTAGTCGACTTCAAAAAAGGAATATATTCGCTACTAGATTGCACGTTTTTCCTCTTTTTTTTTTGTATATTACACAGTTCTATTTTTATTAAAGAAGTGATACTTAATATACATTTGAAGTAAAATACCTTAAAGGTGGCAAAATAGGCCATGACGTTATTAATATAACTATTAAAACAACATTTTAGTTGTTACATTCCAGCCAT
Organism: Parnassius glacialis; assembly: GCA_033319125.1. Lineage (NCBI taxonomy): Eukaryota > Metazoa > Arthropoda > Insecta > Lepidoptera > Papilionidae > Parnassius > Parnassius glacialis. The sequence goes on along the minus strand of JAVANC010000022.1, from coordinate 38,989,523 downwards.
CCATCCATTCCAGTATATATAATCCACTGCTCAACACGGATTCTCTCATAGCTGCCACGCTTGGTAGTTTTTTTTAATTATTTTGAGCTGTTTTCAGGAAAATTCTACTACACACCTCCTGTTTCAATTTCTTCAAGTCTTCTTTCACGACATCCACGGGATTATATAAGGTGGCGGATTCTCTTACGCTATCATTACACAGCTCGCTGTGTAATTGTACGAGGTGCGTAAGAGAGTAATGTTGAATGTTCAATGTCCAAATTTATTTAAAAGCAGTTATATTTGCTTGGGAAAATGATACTGCGAGCCGCTCGACTGAATTGTAAATGATACTGCGAGCCGCTCGTCGTAATTAAACGACACCGCTTTGTCAGACATCGGCACTACCACGTTGTTAATATCATTAACTACTGTAGCAATTAGAGATTGTTTCCCCTAAATTATATAATTTTGAGATTGCGAAGTATATTTGAGGTGATAAGCAAACCCTGCATAATTACTACAAACTGCTGAAATGCTTTCACGCTATTAAATATACCCGTAATGAATAAATCAGTATTTATTTATTGTACGCCAATACACTTTAAAATAAAACAAAACTTATTTTAAAGAAATTTGACCTTTATTATAATTTGTTTCGGTTCAATCCAATCTCTCTGGAAGGGATTTATTACAGACAACTTTTTACGCAAAGAACTGTTGGTTTTGTACAACGAATGGTGAGAATGGGTACGTGAATTAAACAACTAAATAAATAATAAAACAAGATACTGGTAAGATAATTATAATAAAAAAAAAAGGATGGGAAGTATGTAGGGAAATTCAAGAGTTCCAACTATAAATAATATGAGCTTTTACTATAATTTTCGACAGTTATAAAACTCGCTTGTACGAGTATATGTATATTTAAGTAATCGTTTGCCTCCTTCTTCATTGGCGCGTAAAAGTATTGGCCACGAGTGTTCCTATCGAGTGTATTTGTTATGTTTTATTTCAAGTAATTTTTAAGACTTTTTATATCCGAATGATTCCTTCAAAGTGCCTAAACCTGGAATAAAATATAATATCTAGGTGTGTTCTTTTAATGTATTATATAATTAAAATTAGTAAGTAAGGTGGGAGAAGTCCTTTTCTGTCCAGGAATCTACCTGGGTAGGTACCACGTTGTATTTTTATTTTTCCACTTCGGATCACCGCCGTCATTTTTCGGAATCTATTAGATTTTTCTAGTGTAATTTCATACAGGAAAATCTATGCGTTCCATTTTACTGTATTTGGAAATATTCTAAATACGCAACTAAGCATCGATTCGACATCTGTTGCAAATCAAATAAATTCGATAACTATGACTATCCATTTTCTTGTCCAAATACAGACCGAGATTACATTGGGTGAAATTACAGCTTCGGACGTGCGTATAGTATCGAAACTGCCTGGCTTTGTAACGGAATCCATTTGTCTTGCGATATTTTAGCGTCCTTCAATCAAAAAGATTTTCCCGTTCGACGCATATAACTCCTAATTCTTAAGGCTCGAAAATAAATCAAGTTCCAACCTTCCAACTGTGAGAAGGATAGGAAACAACACTTTATTTTGAGTTCAGCAAGGCTAACAGCTAACCTAATGTAGTGGCGCATTTTAGTACAAAAGTAAAATTTACTTCCGATAATCTCGTAAAGGATTCGTCAATAATGACAAAAAATTTTAGCTTAACTTTTTTGAATATGTCTGAGTTTTTCCATGGGCTGAAATAGTCACTTACTATTACGTGAACTGTGAATTCGTTCATCACTTCAGTTCAAAAAAAAGAGCCCTAGGAAATAAAAAATAAACAAAAAAATGACATATAGTCAGTAACAACAACTGACTAATATTTACTCTTGAATTATTTCAAGACAAGAAATATTTCTCCGTAACGACTTGAAGTTATAAAATTCAATTTCTCCACAATGTCACTATCGAGGAGTACAATTTGCCACTTTGTCCGAAATTTCCGTCGAAATTTGGGCGGTGCTGCAGTCCCTCCAGCGGTGCTAAGTTGAATGTCAGTATATCTAAGTGCTGCAGTGTTTGTACAGTAGTCCTACGATGGCTACCCGAGTATAGAACCAGAGTACGAAACCTGTCCAACTGCAGAGAGGTAATAAGACAGGGTAACCTAATATTCCCGAAACTCTTCACCGCTGCATTGGAAGACACTTTCAAGCTACTAGACTGGAAAGGATACGGTATCAACGTCAATGACTAATACATCACTCACCTTCGATTTACCGACGATGTTGTCCTTATGGCAGAATCGCTGGAGGACCTAAGCATTATGCTCAATGACCTCAATAGTGACGGTTAGGTATTAAGATGAAAATGGACAAAACAAAAATCTTGTTTAACGTCCATGTCACACCTATGCTGGTAGTTGTTGAGAGAACTTAATTCAAAGTTGTTGACGAATATGTTTACCTGGAATAAATAGTCCGACTAGGTAAGTTCAACTTCGACCGAGAGAGAGAGAGATATCTTCTCGTTAGACATACCTCAGAACCTCAAAACTAGATTGTTTTACCAGTGCGTGTTGCCAGTGATGAGCTATGGATCTTAGATGTGGTACTTCACTGCTGGCCATATGAGGAATCTCAAAATCGCTCAGCGAGCTATGGAAAGGGCAACGTTCGACGATTCTCTGCGCGTTAGACTCAAAAACGAGGATATCCGCAGTAGAACCAGAGTAACTGACATAGCCCAAAGAATTAATATGCTGAAGTGGCAATGAGCCGGCCATATAGCTCCAAGTGGCAGCCTCGTACCTCGTGACTCGGGACCGTGCTTAGTGGCATTCGTTGCGGGAGGCCTATGCTCAGCAGTGGACTGGTGATGGGTGGATTTGGAATGATGATGATGATTTTTTTTTGCAATAATCTATACTAATATAATAAAGCGGAAGAGTTTTTTTGTTTTTAGGGTTCCGTACTTCAAAAGGAAAAAACGGAACACTTATAGGATCCCTTTGTTGTCCGTCTGTCTGTCTGTCTGTCTGTCCGTCCGTCTGTCTGTCTGTCTGTCTGTCTGTCAAGACCCTTTTTCTCAGGAACGCGTGGAGGTATCAAGGTGAAATTCATATCAAATATTCAAATCTACGATCCATTAGAGCTGTGAAAAAATCAAACTACTAAGCCAACGCAATCAAAAGATACAGCCGTTTATGCCACAAAATTTCGACATTTGTAAGGGAATCAAAACCTACAGGGTACTTCCCGTGAACTCAGAATCTTGAAATTTGGTACGAAGCAACGTTTTATAGCACAGATAAAGGAAAAATTGCAAAAAGTATAAATTTTTAGTTACATAATATAGTAAAAATATTTTTAATAATTTTAAACTTATATAACTACAGATTTGTTTGGAATCCTCGGTGCGCGAGTCCGACTCGCACTTTGCGGGTTTTTTTTTGTTGGTTTAAACGCGCTAATCTCTGGAACTACCAGTCCGATTTGAAAAATTATTTTTGTATATTATAGCCAGATTCATGTGGAATAGTATAGGCTATCCAGCATTAAGCTATATCACTCAGCTAGCCTTAAATATGGATATTTGTTAAGCAAGTCAGAAGAAAAAGCATTCCCTAAATGATTATCCGCGTACGCTGGTGTTATCGTTAGAGATACGTAAATACAATGTTCTAATAAAATATAGATCTTTACTCCGTCTAAAAAAAATCCGTGATACCATATGTCTATTTCTTATACATAAGCCATAATTAGGTATTTTGTGACAAAAAAAATATTGAAAATTTAAAAGTGATTTATGAACGTTATTATTAGTCATGGACTATTTATCCTTACGAATGAAAGTTACTTCATCATCAAGACAATTTTATTAAGATAAACTTTGTTCTTTATACCATTATATCTGGACGCATAGTTTAAGAGATAATATAAAATTAAAATAATTCAATACTTGGCTGGGCGCGCGAAGGACGCATAAACCCTAGCCGCCCGGTGAGAGCTACGAGAAGCCAGTATAGAAAGCTTCTAAGAGCGAGGTTAGTTCAATCATTATAGCTAAAATAAATTAAAAATTTATTGAGTACTTTTATGATAATGATTAATAATATCTTTATTTCTGAACTCTTTCATTTCACGTTGTTATGGTATTTTGAAAATTTTATTGGTTAATAAGTATAAGAGTTTGATAGCTCAAGAATCATTTCATGCCTACACACTTACGTATCGTGTACGGTTTTCTTTAAAATTGGAAAAAAAACCGCGCTTCGGGACGCTTTCTGGGACGTGGGGTGGGGAGAGCGGGAGGACGAGGGAGGGGGAGGGAAAGTGGATAAAACTTAACTTCGCTCTACATTATACATAATATGCCGACAGATAAAAGTACTCCATTAATTATCCCAACATTTTTCCATCCATTGCTATCAAATAAAATATTTAATTGCAATTATAAAATGCTTGAACTAGGTCATGTCGCGCACCACCGACACGTGATGACGCGGGTGAAACCGCGGGGCACAGCCAGTTTTACATAAAGAACATCGGTCACGGCCCATACATGCTGTAACCTGGCTATAAAATTAACGAACATGACTGGTGTATGTATTAATCCGTTCCCCCTGAGCACTATATCAATCCTAAATTGAAAATATATTATTTAAAAGCCGAGGCTCATAGAACTTTAGACTTATATATTTCGTCACTTTTTAGATTTTGATGTATATGTCTGCAGCCATGAATACAACCTCAGCTAAAACAATTGATAATAAAACTATGCAGTAATATGTAATTAATTATATCATTCAATGTCTAAAATAAATTATAAAAATAAATAATAAAAATAAGGCATAAAATATTTATCAATAGCCTTTCTAATTTTTTCACAGAGGTAACCTACGTGCCTTATTGGTAGGACCCCATTTTAGACTACGAGTCGTCTGGATGAGTACAGTGTCGGTCCTCTGATAAGGGTCGAGCGAGATTGTCTTTCGGTACCCTATGGTTGACGCTTTCACATCCCATAAGTTGTATTTCAGTTTATGTCTAAATAAGTAATAATTACCAACTCGGTATTTTGCCGTCTCATGCTACCGGGTAGCTAGAGCGACTATTTTTTCGCTCTATCCCAGTGCCGGCGCTAGGAAGGTGACAACAAAGGGAAGTGCTTGTACTGCTGTCTTCTGGTATGAAGGGTATAGAGTACCAGTGTAATTACAAGCAGTATGGCATTCCATATTTGTCCTCAAAGTTGACAAACAGTTTCAGCCTTCTAAATATATGAATCTTATAAATGAATTCCTGCTTAATTTCTTAAAACTCACTTGCAATTTGAAAACGGAAAATAGGAGGAAAGAAAGTTGAATTATTAACCGCATACAAACAGGAACCACTCGCGTGTTCCGCACTTGACCCGAACGTTTACTACTCTCAAGGAGTATTTTGTTGACAATAACAGGTTCAACATCGAGAAACGCAGTACATAAAACGTATGCGAAAATTCTAGAGAATATTAAGTTCGTCTGCCACAAGAGTCTTATTCCACAAGTATTTCGAGTAAGTGATTGCACAGTTGCCAGTTATGTCATATAGATTTATGAAATGGCCTTAATTATTTTATTTTATTTATTTTATTAGGCTCTCACAACAATGAGTACACTGTTACATACATATGGAATGACATCACAATTATTAAAACTAAATGTCCCATTACTTATAGGAGGGCACCACATGCATAAAAAAGAGACTTTACGTTGATTTTACAACAGTACGTAGGTACAATTTAACTCTAAAAAATTTTTAATTTAAATTAATAATTCAGGAGAAGAAAGAAAGAAACTTTAGTGTGACTCGGACCATTGACGTACACAACAATATACAAATAACTATATACGAATATTAAAAAAATGACTTTGTTTTTCAAAGGCATGCCAAATACATCACACATCAGTTATGATTTTATAACAAGGCACACTTGGCACTGGCCTAGGACATCACCGCAGAGGGCATCCGATATTTAACATCTGTTAAGAATTATATGTTTATTATGGGTAAAAATGATTACTAATCAATTAAAATAGGTAATTTTTTTGAAAATTTAGCGGTCCCTGAACTTGTATATGATTTCAATATTCGCAATGTGTTTTTGATGATTTTAAATAAAGAGAAAATAAAAAACCGAGCATATTACTCGCTAGCATATTCTTGACCGTCAGAACACGTTCGGGGCCGGCTTTAAAATCAGCGTTGCAAGCTCGCGGCTTACGCTGAGTGTGTTCCCTTCCACCACTTCACCAAAGCACACAATTTTTATTTTGATATGTGTTTGCGTACACGTATAATAAGTGTACTTCTTTTTTATGTTTCCTTCTTTTTAATAAGCCATTATTTCTTCTTTAATTGTAATGAGTGTCACGCGTGTAGATGTAAGTGTTGGAATAAATGTCTTTATGTATTCGCCAAGCCGGAAGTCAGGCATGTGCATACTTTCCTAAAAATAACAAAAAAATCACAAAGAAAAAGAAAATGACAAACTAAAATTATGTCTATTATATAAGAGTGACTTACCTATTTAAATAAGAAAATTCAGGTAAAAAGTAAAAAATAAAAATAAAAACTATCTGACTTAGTTATAAACGAAACTAATGTTTACTTATTATGAACATTAGTATATTATACATTTTAAAACATTAAATTTAAAAATAGTAAATGCACACAAAAGTATTAAAAAATAAGTAAAAAAATAATGCATATTCATTATTTTTTACTTGTGACCTGTTTTTTCTCTCGCTCTTTCGCGGACTACCATGCATATGACCGAACAAAATACGTCATCGTGAAAAACGATGTTTGGCAGAGATAGTTGAACCGGAAGTGTTGGCTTCCTGAGGTCACACAGTTGTACACAAATAGTATTTTCAATGCTGGCCGTATGGGAAAGCTCAATTTTTAACGAAGAGTGGTTTAAATTGACCGATTTCTTTCAGATCAACTTGACTCACTAGCGCTGTGAAGAGGTGTTGCATCTCTTTGCATATTGTAACGCATCTACCACGAAGAGGAACTAATTCAACTAATTACAGACGCTAAAAAATAACGGTCACGCCCCATAGAAAAAAAAACCCAGACCCGACAGCAACGAGACATATCTCAGATTTTTTGTTATTTTTTATATACTTAAATTATATATTCTTTATATTCGAAATCAATGCTTAACACCAAAATATTGCCTTATGTTTTTGTTCAGGTGTTACACTAAAAAATACAAAACGCCTATTTATCTACAAAATTCGCAAATGTATGTAACTAAATGATGATACAATAGCTATGGGATGTATCTAGCTGACCTGGAGATGCAGCTGGATTATATAATTTTTGAACTCCTAGTACAACAATGAATTTAGGATTCATTAAAGTTGTCGTGTATAGTCATTTAAGATATGTTCCGCTTTTAGCTCCTTGGGGAGCCCGCGGACGACTACACGAAGGTTGCGCTCCTCTGGGAGGGTGTGCGTGTGAAAGCTTATTTGCTGGGCGCGCAGGTGATTTGTTACACTGCGGAATACTTCGGTCGAGTTTATGAACATACAAATGCCCTGACTGGCATATTGCACCTTTGGGCAATACATTTTTTTGAAGTCCAACCAATATGATAGGTGGCTCCATTTTGGTTTGCCTTTGATTATGATTTAAGGTGGCGGCTTGACCATGTACCCTTTAGCTGCGGGATTTGCCGCAAGCTTAGGGGCTTATGCACGCACGGCGGGGGCAGGAGTTTTTATCGGATTGGCAGTGGGGGACGAGGGGGCCGAGTTAGGCTCAGCTGCTTTTTTGGGGCTGCGCGTTTTTGCCATGGACGAGGGTGAAGCCTTCATCTTCGGACTTATGCGGGACACGTGAGTCGGTCTCCATGTTGGAGCTTGATTCGGCATCCGAGAAGAGTAGAGTCAGGGACCGCGGTTGGATATCGCGAAGGGCGCGGAGGACGTGGCGTCGTAATTTGTGTCTATGAACCCCTGCGGTTGTAGGTCCGGTGTTTGGCGACAGAGGATCGTCGACTTGCACGGACGGACGGTCTAAGGGGGGTCAGGCATGCTGGGTAGAAGGGCCTCCTAATGACGCGGACTCAAGCGTGGATTCAAACGCGGTCTCAGACTCGGGACGGTCATTGCACTGTGCAAGGAACACAGCCCGAATGTCGGGACAGGTTCGACTAAAGTCAGCGAGTTCATCGATCGTTATTGACCTCATTTCGTCGCCTATTCTAACAAACACAGATGTGTACCAAGCACCAAGGTGCGTGCCTAAAACTAACACCTATACACCTAGCGTGTATGTACGCTGGGGGTGTGTACCTACTCGTAGCTGTTACCTAATGCAACAAGTAACACAAAAATTAAAAACGATGGTCACCTCTGAGGTGGTGGGTGTGTTTCACAGAGCCTCAAGCAAAAAATCAAGACGGCGTATAACAATAGTTAGACTTGCGCATGTGTTAAGAGAGTGGAGTGACGAGAGTGAACTCGACCGACACGTTCGGTGTCTACAGAGCCCAATCAAAGAATATGCTGAACTACTCAGTAAAGATGATATAATATACCTTTCCTTTTTTATATAAAAAAATAGAAATCTTCACTCTGTGGGTCCTATTATTTATAACAGCGTCGTTAATTTGCAAAATGGAATATTCCCAAAATATTTTTGTGGCCCATAGTCATCTACATTTATCAACAATTAAGAATCAAAATACAGTTGCATTGTTACCCCTGATGACTAAGACGGAATGCCTTGTCACCAGTAAAAAGGGTCTCTGGTTCTTTTTTAAGTGGTAGAGCCATGCTGCTACTATATTATGATTGCAGAACGAATGAGTCGGCTCGACCGGAGGAGGACCACGCTCTCACAGAATACCAACGTAAAATAGCAACTTAACGCTGCCGTGCTTCGTATGGTGAGTGTGAGAACCGAAGACCCTTTTTACTGGAAATTAGGCTTTCCATCTTAGTCCTCACATGTGACAACGCATCTGCATTTTGATTCATAATCAGAAATAGATGTGGATCTTTATGGGCCACGGCAATCACTTACCATCATGTGGACTGTGTGCTCGTTTATCACCCTAGTCCTATAAATAAAAACACCATACGAAAGAGCAGTATTGAGATGATATTTTACGCAAGGATTGTGAGAGCGTGGTCGCTTCCCGGCTGAGCCGAGCCATTTGTTCTACAATATTATACTTCAAAATATAGTCATGCGGGTGTCGCAAGAGGCGACAGAGGGAAACTGATTTAGGAGATGGGCTGATAGGAATGGGGATTTTTAATAATAAAAAACTGCTGCTGCAAACCCGCCTGCCAAGCCTCTCATCTATGGCAAATTTCCCGTATGAGGTAATCTATGGGGGAGGCCTATATTCAGCTGTAGAGTTTTATAGCCTAGAATGAACAGTATATAGAGTATATAAATTATAAGTCAGTACCTAAATTACAATCCCACCTGGTGGTAAATGGTGACCGCTAGATGGTACATTTTACTGATTTAGCGCCATTAAAGGCCTACTATTAAGTTATTAAGCTGAAAACACCCACATTATAATTGAATGGAAAGTCATAAGCCGGCAAATTATTCAATACGCATTACAAAACTCTAACGAAGCTGTTTAGTTTGAATGCGTGTAATATCGGCAACAAAAGGGTGGAGGTCCGTCGACCGTCAGGTTGTCCGAAGGTGGAAAGGGTAGGAAGGAATTAAGGCATATAATCCCTGTGCACACTCTCTGTAATAGATGCTATTGATACCGAAAGGCTGTCTTCTCTGCGCCTGTGGTCTTTTTGAAAAGAGTAGTTTTGACCAAATCAAGCACTCAGATAAGCGGTGGCCTCAGTGGTAAAACGCCACTAAGTCAATGCTGCTATGTTGCATTTTTTAGCATCAGTCAATACAGTCCAGTGAAGTGCCGCCGCAAACATTGAACGACCTAGTTTCCTTGCGGCTTCTTTGGCCCTGGACTCAATAACCGGAACGAACTAACTGGGAAATAGGAAACAGGGTGAGCGGGCTCTATTTTGCGATAAAGATACATATTTCCTTTGTGCTAAGCCTACATAATACAATCAATTATATTTCAATCACATTCACTCTGTACATAATCTATACTCAATTATTAATCTTGAATATTGGTACTTGCTAATAAACTATTGTTTACGCAATCAGAGGTATTGTGTGTAGTTTATACTCAATTAATATACGCGTCAAACATAAAAATTATCATTTGATATTATATTATGTTGCGTGGTAACGGTAAAATTAACTTTGACTTAAAAATAAAAGTCAATTTAAAAGAACTAAAAGGAATAAAATATTTTATACGTGGAAACTGCGGTTGCATACCCGCCTACCAAGCGATGCATTTACGACAAAATCCCGAAATAACCGATGACTCATATACTATATTTCTTTGGTTCAAAAACATTTTACAATATTATTAGCTAGATATTTAAAGAGACTTTAATTAATGCCAACATCTCAAATAATCATATTCTGTAATAAATATGATATGCCTGATAAACTGCTTCACCCAATAAATAGCTTTATACAAATTTTGTACATTACACAAACTTTCATTATTATTAAATAAATAAATAAATGTTTTAATGTATTCCATTCCGTATTTATTTTTTTATTTAATTATATTTTTATATAATATATTGGATTTTTAGGGGACAACGTGTCCATGTCCTATAAATAAATTGTTTATAACCCGGTAAATCACAAGTCAATATAGCGGACATTGCTTGTCGAAAACTTTTACTTAACAAATATCGCTTGAATTATAACACTAGGAACGCGTTCAAACCAACAGCAACGAAAGCTATGAACATTTGTTGTTAAATGTATTTTTTATACAAGTAAAAGTGACTGAAATGCTGATGCGTTGTCAACTATAAAGACAAAAATGGATTTCCTCGTTACTAGTAAAAAGATTTTACAATACGGTCCGATTTCGTCACTCACCTTAATAAACACAGCAGCATTTTATTGTTATCTTATGTTGATGTTATGTGCGAGCATGGATCTTCTCTACTTCAAACAAAGAACTTTTTTAACTTGGTTAACTATAACACCCCTCGTGACCATGAATTGTTTTTATAGTACTAAGATATTTCATAGCCACATTTTTATTAGCAAAAGCACTCAACAAAAATATAACTTAATAAAAACAGATTCACTGTAACCCTGTAAAAGTATTGCCACACATATATTAATAATACCGACTTTCTCTTCTAACAAAAACATCTACGAAAGTTTTCTATCATCTGGCCGCCGATCTTCAGCACGTCGAGCAAATATTGCAAGACAACAAGGTTCGGGTCCCGTGCCTACGTCACAGTAACTGAGTAAAGCCGGCCACAGTCGAGCATGTGCCTGTAGTACTACCTTATGCCAGAGTAGTCACAGACAAGTTTGGCTACATTTTGAAGCGAACTTCCATTAAAACATACTTCAAGCCACCAAAGAAGATTAGTAAATTTTTACCAATCGTCAAGTGTCATATCAATCTATAAGATGCAGGAGTGTACAAACTGGATTGTGACTGTGGTCTCTCTTACATAGGAGAAACAGAAAGATCTATGAAATCTGCGTAAAAGAACACATAGCTGACTTGAAGCGCCGACGTTCCGGGAAGTCTGCAGTTTGTGAACATGTTCAAGATCGTCCCCGCCATTACATTAGATTTGATAAACCACAAATCCTCGCAAAATAACACCGATTCCTACCAAGGATGATTCGCGAGGCTATTGAAATTAAAAAAAAAACATCTAATTTCAATAAGGAATATGGATGTGTGCTGCTAACTGCTTGAGATCCTATAATTAATAAAATTAAATCCAAACCCAAGAGTTTAAGATACTGTAAGCTCATTCTGCGTAGATCGGGTCAAAAACTAATATTCAAAAACTGAAAGTAGCCGGGCTAACTATGACATCGGGAGGTCAAACACCTCAGTCGCCCCATGTAATCATGGGTGTAAAGCACCCGAAACATCGAGAATTACAAAGTAAAATTAAACGCGATAGAATCCGTTAAATTGTTTCATTCAAAAAATAATGTGATTAAAAAAAATGCTTGTCAACTTCTTATTTGAAAAATCAAATCGCAATATTAAAACTCTCTAAAATAGCAACAGCTGCTGTCAAAATTACGTTAAAAACAAAAAATCGTTAAAAAAAATAGAGGTTAATTTAGCAAAATTTGATTTTTTTCTTATTTCAGAAAATAATTGTTTCTTAAGCCTGAAACCTCGTGAGATTGATCAAGATAATAAGTACTGAGCACAAAAAGAAATAGAAGAGCTTACTGCAGACGCCATATATAATAGACGAGCCATTTTCTTCCTAACTGGTTCATTGACAAGTAATTTTGCCGATTCTAAGCCCGTAAAAGTATGAAGGGAAAGTTGAAATTAATCACAAATAAAAGTATTTTCATTCGTTCCCCCTACAAATCAACATGGTAGCGGAATCAAATCAAAAACTACCCCAGGAGGGTAACAGCACCCCTAGAGAATCCCTCGCTGAGTATACACGACCATGCTACTCCACTCCTGAGTGTGGGTGCTCAGGCTGCCCCGCGTATTCTGGGGGAGGGGCAAAATTTCGCTCACAATAATAACTGCTCGGGGAAAACTGAGCAACAAGACCAAGGTGACCCTTGCCACGCTATTCGTGAATTGCTGCAAAATCAGGAGACTTCAGTCGAACCTAAACGCCGTCCACTACCATCTCGAGACGGCGAAGCTGGCCTTGCTCTTTCCGACTGAAACGCAGGTGTCGTCTCCGGCTGATACTTAGAACACTTCTTTGTACTTTGGCCTAGAGTTTGCGTATACGTCAGAGTGGACATCTGTTCTCGACGCCTCGGCAGTCTTGAAGGTTCGGACCTGTCCATCCTTTGGCTACGTGTTTTGGTCCCATAGCTAATGCCGAAACAGACCAACTCATCGACCACGTCCAAATGGCTACAGATTCCTTGCTACAACAGGTCCCATCCGCAGAGATTGTGATCCTTAGCGATTTTAACGCCCACCACGCCTAATGGCTCGGTTCATGTATAACCGATCATGCGGGGAGATCTGTTTATGACTTTTCTTGGCATATGGTCTCACACAACTGGTTACTCCGCCTACGGGAATTCCAAATGTAGAGGATCATACACGTTGCCTGTTGGACCTTCTGCTGACCTCTCATCCGGACGGACATCAGGTTTCCACCGATGCCATTCTGGGCTCTTCGGACTATTGTTTTATCCGGAGTGTGGTGCCACTCACACTAATGTCGCGATTGCATTCTGCAAGCTGCCCTCGTGTTTGGCAGCTTCCAGATTAGGTCGGCCGATAGGGATAGGATGCGATCTTTTTTTGTATCCTACCCTTGGTTTGCTTCTCGCCGGATGATCTCAGTGCTGTTGCTGACTTTGTCGCTAATGAGGTGCTACAGGGAATGGAACTATTTATTCCATTATCTGTGGTACCAATCGGAGGCAGATCTCAGACTTGGTTTGGTCGCTCCTTTAAGAATGCATTACGCAGTAAGCAGGAGTGTTATCTGGGCTGGGGCTAAGGCGGCTCGGGACCATAACTATATAACTAAAAATAAAGTAGTATAACTTCGACTCCAGGTCCTTCAAAAGAGTTATTGCCAAGGCAAAGTCAGAGCACTCAGGCAAAATTGGTGAGAAACTAGTTCGCCTTCCTTCGGGAACCCGTGCATTCTGGTCCCTCGTAAACGCTGTCCAAGGGAATTTCTGTAAGTCATCACTACTATCTCTGGACAAGGAGGACGATTCACTGGCCACGCTGCAAACGAGAAATCCGACCTTTTAGGCTCCCTTTTTGCGTCCAACTCGTCTCTTGATGACGGGAGGGCCACATCGCCGACAATTCCACAGCGTGAGTGCTTCATGCCGGATGAACGGTTCTCATAGCGCTCGGTTCGCAAAGCACCCCTCTCCCTGGACATCCACAAGTCGGGTGGGCTTGACGGAATCCCCCCAATCATGCTGAAGACGTATGAACCAGAGTTGACACCGCTTCTAACACGTCTTTTCCGGTACTCCTACTCCCTATGCGTTGTCCCGAAATCATGGAAGACAGCTATTGTCCACCCGATCCCTAAAAAAGGTTATCGCTCAGATCCGTCAAACTACAGGCCTATCGCCATCACCTCCTTGTTCTCCAAAATAATGGAATGCATTATCAACCGCCAGCTCATGCGGTACCTTGAGGACTGGTGATCCTGATTAATGACCGCCAATACGGTTTACGTCGGGGTCGATCAGCTGGTGATCTTCTGGTCTACCTGACTCATAGATGGGCGGAAGCCGTAGAGTCCAAGGGGTAGGCGTTGACCATTAGTTTGGAAATTGCGAAGGCCTTCAATCGGGTTCGGCACAAAGTGCTTGTTTCGAAGCCCCCTTCCTATGGCCTTCCCGAGAAATTATGTAATTGAATCACCAACTTTCTCATAGATCGAAGCAACAAGGTCGTTGTAGATGGAGCAGTCTCCGACTACAAGCCAATTAAAGCTGGTGTTCCACAAGGCTGCGTGCTATCACCAACGCTGTTTCTTCTGCATATCAATGATATGCGGCAAACCGGTAACATTCATTGCTGTGCAGATGATAGCACTGGTGATGCTCTATACACCGGCTGTGCCAATATTTCTCGAGAAAACTTCGCCGAGTACCAGAACAAACTTATGTCTGAAGTCGAGTCTTTACAGCACAAAGTTTCGGATTGGGGGCGACTAAATCTTGTCCAGTTTAATTCTCAGAAAACACAAGTTTGCGCGTTTGCCGCTAAAAGGAACCCCTTTGACGTATCTCCTCAGTTTCAATAGAAATCCTTGACGTCGACATATCGAGTGACGTGCAGTTTCGTGGTCACTTGGAGGAGAAGGCCAAATTGGCCTCTTAAAAGCTTGGCGTGCTCAGAAGAGCGGGACAGTATTTCATGCCGGCACACCGCCTGCAACTTTACAAGGCACAGGTTTGGCCTCACATCGAATACTGTTCCCATCTCTGGGCTGGGGCTCCCTAGTGCCAGCTCCTTTCACTTGATTGCATCTAGCGCAGAGCGGCTCGAATCGTCGACG
Source organism: Parnassius glacialis (assembly GCA_033319125.1). Classification (NCBI taxonomy): domain Eukaryota; kingdom Metazoa; phylum Arthropoda; class Insecta; order Lepidoptera; family Papilionidae; genus Parnassius; species Parnassius glacialis. The sequence goes on along the minus strand of JAVANC010000022.1, from coordinate 38,974,375 downwards.
AACGATTCCTTTCCGATCGGCTCGATTCATTTGCGCTGCGAAGAGATGTTGCAACCCTTTGCATTTTATTTCAAATTTATTACGGGGAGTGCTCCGAGGAATTGTTGGGATTGATTCCAGCCGCTAAATTTCACGAAAGCACATCGCGGCTGAATTCCCGATACCATCCACACCATCTGGATGATTGGCTGTCCACCACTGTGTGGTTTAGAATATGTTTTCTTCTTTTCCGGACCGATACGACTTAAGGACCTTCAAGAAGAGAGCCTAATCCTTTTTAAAAGATTTGCAACGCATCTGCGATTCCCCTGGTTCCCCTGGTGGTAGTCACTTACCATCAGGTGGACCACTTGCTCGTTTGCACCCTCTCCTATAAAAAAACTAGTGAATAACTTAATAAAAAAATGTAAATAATAGTGATATTGGGCCGGCTTTATAGCGCAAGGATTTAACAACCGATTGGGAAGAAAGGTTCTTAAGTGGCAGTTTTGTACTGGTAAGCTCAGTATAGAGTGGTCCCCACTAGATAGAGTGACGACCTGATAAGATATACAGAAAGTCGATGGATGCAGTAGGCTCACGACCTTGTTTCCTGGCATTTCTTTGGGAGGCATGTTTTCACCACTTGTGAAAGGCTTTAATGACGACTTTATAGTTCATCATGATGATTCTCGATTGCGACTCAAAATTTAGTTCCGTTGAAGCCTGAGGAGTATGATGGAATCCCTCATCAACAATAAAATGAGGCTCGGATTCTTACGACCTTATATGACGAGCATATGAAAATTAGTAACATTAGTAAGATTAAATTTTAAATACAAAAAAAATTAAATTGCATTAAATGGTAACACTAAGTAAGTAACATTATTTAATCTGTGACTATGCTGCTATTTTATATTGGACTCTGTGAGTGTGGGCATGGTAAGAGAACATATAATTTTTTGTGTCATTTCTATTCTTATAACTCATTGTTTGTACAACCAGTGCGTGTTGCCCGTGATGACTTACGGATCTGAGACGTGTTCCTTCACTGCTGGCCGTATGAGGAAACTCAAGGTCGCTCAGCGAGCTATGGAGAGGGCTATGCTCGGGGTGTCTCTGCGTGATAAACTTAGAAATGAGGATATCCGCAGTAGAACCAGAGTAACCGACAGAGCCCAACGGATTAGTAAGCTGAAGTGGCAGTGAGCCGGCACTATAGCTGGAAGAACCGACAACCGATGGGGAAGTAAGGTTCTCGACTGGTAGCCTCTTACCGGTAGGCGAAGTGTAGGGCGACCCCCCACTAGATGGAGTGACGACCTGGTGAGACATGGAGAAGACGATGGATGCAGGTGGCTCAGGACCGTGCTTTGCGGCATTCCTTGGGGGAGGCCTATGTTCGGCAGTGGACTTGTGAAAGGCTGTAATGATGATAATGATGAACTGATTGACACGCTTGCTTAGCTACTACTGTATTTCTTTTAATAATTATTATGTTAGGGAGCTTTTCAAACGGTTCCGCAACCTCCTTATAACGGATTTCGACAAAATAACCGTCTCAAATACACCAGATTTATTTCAGCCTATGGATTGAATGGCTCATTGCGAGTTAAAAGGTTATCATTTATTTTTATGCCATTTTTATTTTTACCTAATAAAATGTTTGTAAATTTAAAAACGAGATACAGAACAAATTATGTGTTAATCTCATTACAAAAAAGAGGACAAAAACATAGCAGCGTTGATCGCAACGCTGCTATGATCGCACAGCGTATAGTAGAAGTAGAAAAATAGGGTTAACTAAAGAAGTTACGAGTCTTCAGCTGTTACCTACTTTCTTTCTACTTTCGTTAGATAGTATTTCTTATGTAACCGACAGTGTCGATTTGTATCCTTATACGTGAACGTCATAATTGTGAGTCTCTTCTGTTAAAGAAAAACACCGGATCAATAGAGTATAAAATAGAATATAATAGATTAGGCTATGATAAAAAAGGATGTCCTTATTTATTTTACGTGAATATTATCGCTTATTCAGATTTTACGAACGTAATTTGTAGGGCTATTTTGCACGCTTTGTCGCTCTTAAATGGGTCTGGTCACATGAGGAAGAACCATGCTCGTACAAGAAATTAATATGATGGGTATCATAGTTTGACTGATTGGACGATTATTTTAATAGTTATGAGGTGATATAAATACACACAGTTTATGTGATGAACATTGTAGCGGATACAGTGGTCTTTGGTCATCAATGCAAGGCGCGTAGCAACCGCTGAGGAATAAATGGTAATGCCTCTTTAACAGTTAAAACGGTCTACAGTTTTCTACAATCATCATACTAAGAAGTAGTAATTATTAAATAATTTCAACCTAAAACTTTTATTTTACCTAAAACATTGTTTTAGTTATTTAAAATTTTGCACATATAATCTACAATTGGTAAATTTTATTAATGCCTTAAGACATTCTCATTTCATGCCCCACTACCCCATATCTTCCCGTGGGCGTCGTAAAAGGCGACAAAGGGAAACAGGCAGGAGATGGGCAACAGCATCTTCCTGATAACAGAAAATTATAATAAAAAAAACTGCGTTTGCCAAACCGCTCGCCCAGCGTGGCAACCATGGCAAATAGCCCCCATGATAAAAGTTACAAAAAAGACGGCCCCCAGTCCCCCGCGGCCCCGCTATTCCTGGCTACGGTAGTGACCATGGTAACGGCAGGGCAGAGGGTGCTAAGAATCTCCGGTGGAGATTCGGTTGCCACCTAAGACGACTCGACCTGGCAACATACAACGCACGCACCCTGTGAACTGACGAGAAGATCGTGGAGCTGGAAGAAGAGATAGACAAGTTACGCTGGCATATTATAGGATTATCTGAGGTCCGAAGAGAGGGGGAGGACACGGTAATCCTCAAGTCCGGCAACTTGCTCTATCACCAGGAGGGTGACCATCTGTCACAAGGAGGTGTCGGATTTATCCATAAGTCTCTCGTTAACAACGTTGTAAAGATTGAGAGTGTGTCGACGAGGGTTGCGTACCTTATACTCAGAACCACCAATAGGTATTCGCTGAAGGTCATACAGGTTTACGCAGCAACCTCGGCACATCCCCATTATGAGGTGGACGAAATGTATGAGGATATATCTAGAGCCATGCATTTCTCCGAAAACCCACTATACGGTGTTAATGGGAGACTTTAACGCAAAACTAGGCACAAGATACAACGGTGAGCCGAAAGTAGGGAAGTTCGGAATAGGGCAACGGAACCCAAGGGGCCAGCAGCTGGCCGGCTTCATGGAGAAAGAGGGACTCTTTTATGATGAACTCTTTCTTCCAGAAGCGGCCCCACAGGAAGTGGACCTGGTCGAGCCCCGACGGTTCCTCAAAAAATGATATTGACTTCATTATGACGACCAGAAGACAACTGTTCAGTGATGTCGCCGTGATCGCGAGGGTGAAAACTGGTAGCGGTCACCGAATGGTTAGAGGCACACTGAACCTAAACGTAAAGTTGGAGAGGTCTTGTCTAATGAAGTCAACGCTCCGTCCCCCTCGATCTCTGTTCCAAAGTCCCGAAACCTTTCGGCTCGAGTTACAAAACCGTTTTCAGTACCTAGAATAATGCAATGAAGTGGACGATATGAATGACAAGCTCGTGGAAACTATCCATGCGGTCGGAGCTAAGTTCTGCAAGACCCGCCGCAGACGAACACAAAAACTCTCCGACCACACTCTTAATCTCATGGTTGTTAGACGGGAGATGAAGCTACATTCTTCAACAGATTTGACAGCATACAGGCAACTGAACAGACAGGTATCCAAACGAAATAGACTTACGCAACTTCAATACAGCTTGTTTTGAAGAAGCGATCGAGCGGAACCAAGGCTCCAAAGTCTTTGCCAGAGATCTGTCTGCCAGAAAGAGCCAACTGTCAAGAGCCACATGCAAGTGTGAGTAACGATCCAAGAGCGAGTCTTATCCGACACTATTATCGACTTGGCACAATATCTAATGGTCGCCCTCGTTCAATTCTTATAAAATTTGAAGACACTTCATTTCGTCGGGAGGTATGGGCCAAAAAAGCTTTGCTCAAGGGTAGCCCATATGTATTGTCAGAATATCTGACGAGAATGAGACAGTCTTTATTCTTGGATGCCTGCAGGCGCTTCGGTATTAGAAATGTATGGACTTTGGACGGGGTCATAAATGTCAAGCTTCCAACAGGATCCTGTTCCAAAGTGTTTACAACAAATGATCTGGAGAACCTGACAACGCAACACAAAGCAGACGTAGAATGTAGTACCCCGCTTCCAGTCTCGGATGTTATCGCCAGAAAAGAAGGATCTAAATCCAGGTCTACAACTAATTCGAAGCGTGCAGTAAGTAAGAAATTGTGATTTATTGTAACTGTGTCCTAGTCTGTACATAAGTGCCTTGCACTTTATGATCATCACCATTCTTACTGTATTTATAACTATTTGATTTAATTTTATGATTTAGATTTTAATGTTATGTTTATTGTTACATTCCCCGTACGAAATTTTAGACTGTTAACAAAATCTGACTGCAATAACAATTTCATTTCAGTGTTTAGACCATAGATTAATAAAACACATTAGTGAGTTCATTAACTGATATTCTGTGATTGTTACCAAAGAGTATATAATCACACGTTTTAACTGAAACTTTTTAATCTTACCATAATTATTTCGAGTTTAAGTTATTCATATAGGTAGTTTTATATTAAATTTAATATACTCTTGTATACTCTTGTGTCTTGTATAAATACAATACCGTAATCAATTACGGCCTTACTTATAATCATTGTTCGTCGCTTACGTAAGTTAATATTTATCACTATATTATTACCCCTTTTCTATTGTCCCTTATTTTACATATGATGAGAGTAACTTGAATTAGTTGTCAAAATGACGAAGTGAAATATGAGTACGGCCGTCAGTGCTTTTTCACTGGACTGTTTAAAATAGAAAGTTTGTGATACATAATTTTAATTTTTTTTTGACAGAGGTATGTAAACTTGATTAATAATTTTTAAAGCAGACCGGCAGGTAAAACAATTAGTGATTAATTAACATTTTATATTTCATAATAGTTATATTTTTTTTAAATATTTATTTATATAAATATAATATAGTATATATAAAGTTTATTACATATATAGGTATATATATTATATAACATAATTTATTATTACCTCTTTTTATTTATTATTAATAACAGTTTAAATGTCATCAGAAGAAGACTCATTTTATTCAGCATGTTTTTCTCTTAACATCACTTCAGCCACTGACGATTCTCTCGTTGATGTGGGAAATTATTTGCACACGAAATTCGCTTCTACTAATTGCTTAAATATATGCCATATAAATGCGCAAAGTATCCCTGCACATTATTCAGATTTGCTTAACACATTTTCCTCGCCGTACATCCATGCTCTACTTATTTCCGAATCCTGGCTAAAACCCTCCCTTTCCTCCACATTGTACAGTCTTCCTGGATTTGTAATTATACGCTGTGATCGCACCGGCAAGGGTGGTGGTGGCGTAGCCATTTACTTACGATCGGAATATGCATATAACGTCATCGCGATATCACCATCGGAGTACAGAGGATCTGCTGAGTACCTATTTCTAGAAGTAGATATTAAGGGTTTGAGTGTCGTGCTCGGAGTTGTTTACTGCCCTCCTTCAACTGATTATTTTTCCCATTTTGAATCTGTGATCGACTCCATCAGCACAATTAACAAACATATTATAATAATGGGTGACTTCAACACTAATTTACTAAAGGATTCCCCTCAGAGTCGCAAACTCAAAGCGATCATGGACTCCATCTGGCCCAACTCACCATAACGTGGACACCGAAGATTCATGGCTAGACATCATTTGTACTAGTTCAGCGGGTCATGTTATATATCATGATCAACTAGCTGTTCCAGCATTTTCTCGACACGATCTTCTGGTCATGTCGTATAAATTAGAGATCCCCAAGCCAAAACCAGTAATTGAGTATTTACGTAATTTTAATAAAATTGACACCATTCAACTAGACCGCGATGCTAAGAATATAGAATGGGGCCCATTGCTGGAGGCAAATAATATTGACGACAAAATTGTTCATTTGAACACCCAAATTCTCGACTTATTCGATAGGCACGCACCAGTTCGTGCAGTCAGGTTACGTCGACCCCCTGCACCTTGGATAACTGATGAAGTGCGTAGAGCAATGATAAGAAGAGATCGAGCTTTTCACATTTTTAAAAAGAATCGTAATAGTCTCACCTTTCAACACTATAAGCGAGCACGAAACCGCTGTAATCAGTTGGTAAGAATTGCCAAACGCCGCTACATCCACAATAGTATTTTAAACTCCTCTTCTGCAACTATATGGAAGTTTTTTTTTATAGGATAGAGTGACAAACGAGCACACAGTCCACCTGATGGTAAGTGGTTGCTGCGGCCCATAGACATCTACATCTATCCTCGTTTGCGAATCAAAATGCAGATGCGTTGTCACCCGTGAGGACTAAGATGGAATGCCTCATTTCCAGTAAAAAGGGCCTCCGGCCACCTGCACTCACCAAACGAAACGCAGAGGTAAACCTCTACTTCACGCTGGTATTCTGTGAGGTCGTGGTACCGCCCCGGTTCGAGCCGGCCCATCCGTGCGACAGCAAAAGCCGCGTGGCTCTACCACTGTTAAAAGAAGTTAAAAAAGTTGGAAGTCCCTTAATTCCCTGGGATTTGAAAAATCACATTCCAATTCTCTGATTCCAAATATTTCACTCAAAGAAATAAACATACACTTCTCTTCTGCTTCGCGTCTGTATTATTCAACTAAAATTACGACTCTCCAGGAACATAATTCCATGCCATTGCTATCGAGTAATTCTTTCAACTTCAGTTCAGTGACTGATGAGGATACTAGAAAAGTCATACTTTCAATAAAATCTTCCGCAACCGGCTATGATGAAACAGAAACAGAAACAGAAAGTATGTTACACAAATTAACAACACAACAAATTAAAAATAGCTTGGTAGCGATCACCTCATTTCCAGGGGTTATTATCATCTATAAATTCTTTAATACTATAATAACCCTTTTTACACAAACTTAGTTTAATAAAGTTTTTGAACTTTGAGCAGGTCAAATTTTGTATATTTTCTGGAATTTTGTTGTAAAAGCGTATACATCGCCCCAAGAATGAATTACTGACTTGATGGAGTCGAGTAACTGGTACTACTAGCTTGTGTCTGTTCCTAGTATTTACAGAATGAATATCATAAATTTTTGTAAAACTACTTTTATTTTTGTGTACGTACATTACATTTTCGTAAATGTATTGAGAGGCCAAAGTTAATATATTAATTTCCTTAAATTTTTGTCGCAGCAACTCTTTAGGCTTTAAATCATAAATTGCTCATTTTGCTAAAAAATGAGGTGAGTAGGATCTATGATACTTCTCATACTCGATATCATTACTCCAGTTCTTACTCACATCGTGAGTAACTCTCACTTTCTACTGGTGTTTTCCCGAAGTTATGGCTAAAAGCTTTTGTCTTGCCACTCGCTAAAGTACCAAATCCATCGTTTCCTTCCCATTTTAGACCTATTTCCATACTGCCGTTTCTCTCCAAAGCACTTGAATCATTGGTAATAAAACAAGTCACCTCTTTCATTTCAAAATGCAATTTCTTTAGTATATTTCAGTCTGGCTTCCGCCCGGGAAACAGTACAACTACAGCATTACTTCAAGTTACAGAAGACTTTAGAGATGGCATGGAGAGGTCATCTTTGACTGTTCTTGTCCTTATTGACTTTTCGAACGCATTCAATTGTACTGACTTACTTCTTGAAATACTTTCACGACTAAATTTCGCTTCGTCAGCACTGAACTGGTTTTCCTCTTATCTTCGCGGTCGCCAGCAGGCTATTCGGTCTGGTCAGGATTTTTCCGACTGGTGCGACTTGTCTCTGGGTGTACCGCAAGGTGGCATTCTTTCTCCTCTCTTGTTTTCGGTGTTTATCTATCTTCTAACTCCTCACCTTCAATGTTCTTACCACCTCTATGCTAACGATCTCCAGTTATACTCACAAGCGTCCTTGACTGAAATTGATTCTGCTATCGCAGCTATTAATCGTGACTTACAACGTATATCACACTGGTCACAGCGCTTTGGTATAACGGTAAATCCCAATAAATGCCAGGCTATCGTCATTGGTAGTCGTCGAATGATGTCGCAACTTAATATATCTGAACTACCATCCATTTACTATGAAAACTGCGTTATACCCTTCAGAAATAATGTAAAGGATCTGGGTTTAATTATCGACCCAACTCTTAGTTGGATATCACAAGTGTCCGAGGTTTGTCGTAAAGTCACAGGCATACTTCGTTCCTTCTATCGCCTAAAGTTCTTTCTGCCTCCTTCAACTAAACGTCTTCTCGTCTAATCTCTAATTCTTTCATTATTTGACTACGCCGATGTTTGTCTAACTAATATTTCTCAGGAGCTGCTAAATAGATTGAACAGGTTACTTAACAACTGTATCCGATTCATCTTTGGCCTGCGCAAATATGATCACGTTTCAGAATTTCGCTCTCAGTTAAAGTGGTTGACTATACGCCAGCGCAGAGATTTCCGAATCCTGTCCACTTTGTTTTCAGTTCTTAATGTTCCTTCCTCACCCCTTTATCTAAAAGAAAGATTTCAATTCTGTAGTGACACTCATTCTCTCAATCTCCGTTCTTCACACAGTATAATCCTGTCTACTTCTCTCCACCATTCTGGGTATATGTCAAATTCTTTCACAGTTACTTCTATTAACCTCTGGAACAAATTGCCTGTTGACCTGCGAACAATACCTGTCAAAAATGTTATTAAACTAAAACTATATGAGCATATCCGTAGCCTACAAAGTTGAATCAACTTTCTTTATATGTTTATAGTTATTTATATATACATTTATTGAGATATATATATATATATATATATATATATGTGTGTAAATGTGTGTATTTATTTATATATGTATATTAATTATATATATTTTATGTATATATGTGTATATTTTATGTATGTGTTGCATTTATATATATTTGAACTGAATAATATCATGACAACTTAACTGCCCAAACTCACTTTCTGTTCTACTCAAGGTTAGCTGGTAGAGAATGCCATATAGCATTAGGCTCGCCTTTTGTACAAATATTTGGTGCAAAAAAGAATAAATAAATAAATAAATAAACTATTCCGAAGATATCCCGGACGTCAGTCTGAGCGAGATTAGAATGGCTCTCCAGCACCTTAAAAAAGGGCAAGGCCCCAGGCGAGGATGGAACTGCAGCGGAGCTATTGAAAGCGGGTGGAAAACCAGTACTTGAAGTCCTTCAGAAGCTCTTTAATTCCGTCCTCCATGGTGGCATTACGTCCTCCATGGAGCAGAAGTGCGGTAGTCTTGTTCTTCAAGAAAGGTTTTTTTTTCTTTATAGGAGAGGGGGCAAACGAGCATGCGGCTCACCTGATGGTAAGTGACTACCGCCGCCCATGAACAACTGCAACACCAGGTAGGGAATTGTAGATGCGTTGCCGGCCTTTTAAAAAGGAGAAGGTCCCTAAGTTGTATCGGTCCGGAAAAATCGCTGATGGCAATCGATTCCACAAGGAAGTCGTGCTAGGAAGAAAACATCTTCTAAATCGCACAGCGGTGGACCGCCAATCATCCAGATGGTGTGGATGGTATCGCGAGTTCTGCCGCGATGTGCGTTCGTGAAATTTGGCGGCTGGGATTAAATGCAAAGGGATGCAACATCTCTTCGCGGCGCCAATGAGTCGAGCCGATCGGAAAGGACTCGGTCGTCGACGATTCGAGCCGCTCTGCGCTGGATGCGGTCAAGTGAAAGAAGCTGGCACTGGGGAGCCCCTGCCCAGAGATGGGAACAGTATTCCATGTGAGGCCGAACCTGCGCCTTGTAAAGTTGCAGGCGGTGTGCCGGCATGAAATACTGTCCTGCTCTGCTGAGCACGCCAAGCTTCTTAGAGGCCAATTTGGCCTTCGCTTCCAAGTGACCACGAAACTGCACGTCACTCGATATGTCGACGCTGAGGATTCCGATACTGGCTGAGGCAACCAAGGGAGTGCCTTGAAACTGAGGAGATACGACAAAGGGGTTCTTTTTAGCAGTAAACGCGCAAACTTGTGTCTTCTGAGGATTAAACTGGACTAGATTTATTCGCCCCCAGTTCGAGACTTTGTCCAGCAAAGACTCGACTTCAGACACAAGTTTGTTCCGGTACTCAGAGACGTTTTCCCGAGAAACATTAGCACGGCCGGTGTATAGGACATCACCAGTGCTGTCATCCGCATAGCAATGAATGTTACCAGTAAGCAACATATCATTGATATGCAGAAGAAACAGCGTTGGAGATAGCACACAGCCTTGTGGAACACCAGCGTTAATAAGCTTGTAGTCAGAACATGCACCGTCTACAACGACCTTGATGCTCTGATCTGCAAGGAAGCTGGTGATCCAATTGCACAATTTCTCGGGAAGCCCATAGGAAGGGAGCTTCGAAAGAAGCGCTTTGTGCCAAACCCGATCGAAGGCCTTTGCAATGTCCAGACTAACGGCCAACGCCTACCCCTTGGACTCTACTGCCTCCGCCCATCTATGGGTCAGGTAGACCAGAAGATCACCAGTTGATCGACCCTGAAGAAAACCGTATTGGCGGTCACTAATCAGCTGGTGATCCTCAAGGTACCGGATGAGCTGGCAGTTGATAATGGATTCCATTATTTTGGAGAACAAGGAGGTGATCGCGATAGGCCTATAGTTGGACGGGTCTGAGTGGTCGCCTTTTTTAGGGATCGGGTGGACAAAAGCTGTCTTCCATGAATTCGGGACAACGCCTTGGGTGTAGGAGTACCGGAAAAGACGCGTTAGGACCGGTGCCAATTCCGGAGCACACGTCCTCAGCACAATTGGGGGGATTCCGTCAGGCCCACTCGACTTCTGGATGTCCAGGGAGGATTGCGAACCATGCGCTGTGAGAACAGCACATCCGGCATGGAGCACTCACACCGCGGGATGGTGGGCGGTGTTTTCCCCCGTCATCAAGAGTCGAGTTGGATGCAAAAAGGGAGCCTAAAAGGTCGGCTTTGTCTTTTGCGTCATGGGCCAGTGAGTCGTCCTCCCTGTGCAGAGATGGTAGTGATGGCTTACAGAAATTCCTTAGGACAGCCTTGGCGAGAGACCAACAGAATGCACGGGTTCCCGAAGGAAGGCGAACTAGTTTCTCGCCAATTCTGCCTATGTGCTCTGACTTTGTCTTGGCAAAAACTCTTTTGAAGGACCTGGAGGCGAAGTTATAATTCTTTTGAAGTATGTTGGTGTTTACATCCCGAGTCGCCGAAGCCGCAGCCCAGGCTTGATAACACTCCTGCTTACTGCGTAATGCATTTTTACAGGAGCGACCAAACCAAGGCTGAGATCTGCCTCCGATGGGTACCACAGATGATGGAATAAATAGTTCCATTTCCTGTAGCACCACATCAGTGACAGAGTCAGCAACAGCGCTGGGATCATCCGGCGAGAAGCAAACCCGCCCCCATGGGTAGGATGCAAAGAAAGACCGCATTCCGTCCCAATCCGCCGACCTGTAATGCCAAACACGGCGGCAACCGGCAGAACGCAACCGCGAAGGGAGCGTGAGTGGCACCATACTCCGGATCAGACAGTGGTCCGAAGAGCCGAGAGGGGCATCGACGGAAAACTGATATCCGTCCGGATGAGAGGTCAGCAGAAGGCCCAACAGGAAAGGTGTATGATCCTCCACATCTGGAATCCGCGTAGGCGAAGTAACCAGTTGTGTTAGACCATATGCCAAGGCAAAGTCATAAACAGATCTCCCCGCATGATCGGTTAAACGTGAACCGAGCCATTCGGCATGGTGAGCGTTAAAATCGCCAAAGATCACGATCTCTGCGGATGGGACCTGTTGTAGCAAGGAATCTGTAGCCATTTGGACGTGGTCGATGAGTCGGTCTGTTTCGGCATTACCGCTATGGGACCTATAGAGGCACCCGTAGACGCGGGGATGGTCGTCGCTGTTTACGCGTAGCCAAAGGATGGACAGGTCCGAACCTTCTAGACTGCCGAGGCGTCGAGAACAGATGTCCTGTCTGACATACACGAAAACTCCAGCCCGAGGCACAAAGGAGTGCTCCAATTTGTACCCCGGGTAGGAGAGATACGAAATATCAGCCGGAGAGGAAACCTGCGTCTCGATCAGGAAGAGCAAGGCCGGCTTCGCCGTCTCCAGATGGTAGTGGACGGCGTTTAGGTTAGTGTGAAGTCCCCTGATGTTGCAGAAATTCACGGATAGCGTGGCAGGGGTCGCCTTGGTATTGTTGCTCAGTTTGCCCCGAGCAGTTATGTTTTTGAGCGGAATTTTGCCCCCCCCAGAAAACGCGGGGCAGCCTGAGCACCCACGCTCAGGATTGGAATAAAATGGTCGTGGGTGCTCAGCGAGGGATGGCTCAGGAGGGGACCAGTACCCCTGGTTCTCCAGGGGTACTGGTACCCCTGGAGAACCAGGGGTACTGGTACCCTCCTGGGGTAGTCTTATGTGTAATTCCGCTACCATGTTGATGGGGGGGGGGGGGTTGGGTCTCCGGCCACCTGCACTCACCAGACGAAACGCAGAAGCAGGGCTCCTACTTCACGCCGGTATTCTGTGAGGTCGTGGTACCAACCCGGCTCGAGCCGGCCCATACGTGCAACAGCTAAAACTGCTGCGTGGCTCTACCACCGTTCGCACGCAGTGTCAACGCACTCTTGAAGAACTACAGACCGATTTCCCTTCTGAACCGCGTCTACGTGCTGTTTTCGAGAGTCATTACGAATCGTCTCGTGCGCAGACTTGAAGACTCCCAGCCTCCCGAACAAGCCGGTTTCCGAAAGGGCTTTAGCACCATAGACCACATACAGATCCTTCGGCAAGTTGTACAGAAGTTCGAGGAGTACAATTTGCCACTATGCCTGACGTATGTGGACTATGAGAAAGCCTTTGTTTCCGTCGAAATTTGGGACGGATGGACGTATGTGGACTATGAGAAAGCCTTTGATTCGGTCGAAATTCGCTTCTGTACTGGAAAGGATGTGGTATTAACATCAATGGCGAGTACATCACTCACCTTCGATTTGCCGACGATATACTCCTTATGGCAGAATCGCTGGAGGGCCTAAGCACTATGCTCAATGACCTCAATCGTTTCTCCCAACGGATAGGTCTTAAGATGAACATGGACAAAACAAAGACCATGTTTAATGTCCATGTCACACCTATGCCGGTAGTTGTTGGGAGCACTAAGTTGTTGACGAGTATGTTTACCTGAGACAAATAGTCTGACTAGGTAAGTCCAACTTCGACCGAGAGGTCAATCGACGGATTCAACTCGGCTGGGCAGCGTTCGGGAAGCTACGACACATCTTCTCGTCAGACATACCTCAAAACCTTAAAACGAAATTGTACAACCAGTGCGTGTTGCCAGTGATGACTTACGGAACTGAGACGTGGTAGTTCACTGCTGGCCGTATGAGGAAGCTCAAGGTCGCTCAGCGAGCTATGGAGAGGGCTATGCTCGGAGTTTCTCTGCGTGATAAACTTAGGAATAAGGATATCCGCAGTAGAACCAGAGTAACCGACATAGCCCAACGGATTAGTAAGCTGAAGTGGCGGTGGGCCGGCCATATAGCTCGAAGAACCGACAACCGATGGGGAAGAAAGGTTCTCGAGTGGCAGCCTCGTACCGGTAGGCGAAGTGTAGGGCGTCCCTTCACGAAATGGAGTGACGACCTGGTAAGACATGCAGGAAGTCGATGGATGCAGGTGGCTCAGGACCGTGCTTTGTGGTATTCTTTGGGGGAGGCCTATGTTCAGCAGTGGACTTGTGAGGGGCTGTAATGATGATGATGATGATGATTAAAAATTATTTCATTGGCATAATGATTTTAGCAAATAAATTTTGTTCAAGACATTCTGTGTAACGATGTGTATAGCTGAAGGCTGTTCCAGTTTTTTTTTAAACTAAAATGATGAAACTGTAAGTTTGCTTAGATTATAGTTCACCTGAGAGTAAGTGGCTACTACAGCCCATACCGATACCGGCTACAGATACGATGTCACCTCTAGGATTAAGATGAAATGCCTCACAGCCTGTAATCAAAAAATTCAAAGTGCTAGCTACTATTGACTTAATGCAAAACTGGAGGAGTTTAACGTCACAAATAACACAATCTACTCTGAGGAACACTGCGCACACGGTTCAGATCGTACTATACACTGAAGACAGAGCAGCCAGCTAAACGCGCTCCAGCGAGCGGTTCCGATGCGTTCGCGCCAGGGGGGCGTCTACACCGCATTCGTGACAACGAGCCGTCGCCACCATTCTCGCTGAAGCGAGCCGACGGCACCACACTCGTCGCGGCGAGCCGACGGCACCGCACTTGCGGCAGCGAGCTGTCGGCACCGCATTCGCGGCAGCGAGCCGCCGGCACCGCACTCTCGGCAGCGAGCCGTCGGCACCGCACTCGCACCAGTGGGCAGTCGCGCAGCACTACGGCAGCAAGTCATTCCGCGCTGCACTTACGCTATCGGGAAGTCGTGCAGTACTCGCGGCACTGAGTCGTCTCGCGCTACACCAGCTTCAATGGGGTTTTCAGACTTCAACACTGTAGGCACCAAGTTTGCATACAAGTTGACAGACATAAACACAAAGTTAGCGTTTATTAGTACTTGAAACCTTTATCATATTGGATTTTACTCCAAGTAGTTTTAATGGAAAGTTTTAAGAATAAAAGAGTCAAAGCAAAATACATGGAAACAACTACTTCAGATGCACAAGCGTGCACTCAAGTTCTTCAAACACAGGTCTCGCAAAATAGGTATCTAAAGTAGTTTAAGATTACAATAGATGTAAAGAAATCTCTTTTTGAAAAAACCTGAAATCAATAACTAGCAATCGCTAGTTATTGATTTCAGGTATATGAAATAAATACTTTGTTTTACAAAATTAAAAACTAAAAGAAAGGAAGAAAAATAGATTACAAACCATAGAATTTCGGGCTTCTAAAGCTCACCACACATTGTCGTAAGAAACGACAATTTTATGACATAGCAGTCACAAACCATTGCACAAATTGCAAAAAGCAAGCTGCATGCAGAGGGCACGTAGCCACTGCGAGGTGTTGCCGTGGTCGCGCTGCCACACGTAGAACAGCGAGCACCACTTGACACAGAGCACATGCCATAGGTAGCTGCTATAAGGCAAGCGCACATGGCTATTAAAAAAATACAACACACGCCATTGGTAGATGCCATGAGGCAAGCGCACGTGGCTAAAATAACACAGCGCACGCCATTAGGGTAACTGCCATGAGGCAATCCACATTGGCTAAAATAACACAACACACGCCATAGGTAGCCCTTGAGGTATGCGCACGTGGCTAAAAGAACACAGCAGACGCCATAGGTAGCTGCTATGAGGCAATCGTACATGGCTAAAACAACACTGCGCACGCGTTAGTTAGCTGCCATGAGGCAAGCTCACGTGGCTAAAACAACACAGCACACGCCATAGGTTACCGATATGAGACAAGCGCACCTGGCTAAAACAACACAGAACACGGCATAGGTAGTTACCATGAGGCAAGCGTACGTGGCTAAAAGAACACAGCACACGCCATAGATAGCTGCCATGAGGCAAGTGTACGTGGCTGAAACAACACAGAATAGGGCGTGCCGGATTAGCACCAGCGTATCGTCGCGCTGCACCAGCGCCAGCGAGCAGCTGCGCCGCATCATGCACTAAGCGGCCGCCCAAGCCGTCCCTCTGCTACATCCGCCAAGAAACAGCGGCTAGCAATGGAGAAGCCTCAATTTTACCAAGGCTCCGCCACGCACCTGATTATGTCCTATTATTTGTCGACTATTTGGAGTAAACTGTAACAGGTATCAACACATTAGAATACAAAAAGGCTATTTTCTTCAATTCATAGCACGTTAAAGTTAATCCTTTATTTGGTACATCGTTTAAATATTTCGAACTATAAAATGTAGCCCATATAAATTATATTTCACATGAACTATCAAATTATAACAATACTCGAACAATTTAAGTGAATGCAAACTATAAATCATTTAGAACACCTCTTTTCAATATTTCTTTCAACATTTGTTTGGGTACGTTATAAAATAACAAAAGTACTTACAAAAAGATTCAAATTTTTGCCCAAATACTTGACTCTTGACTTTTACTTAACACTTTAATGGTACGTCAATGTCGAAAATTAGACAGCAAATTTAATTGCGACATTAAACATAAAAACAAAGAAATCAAATCGAAGCGCATTATAGTCTTTCACGAACGTAATAAAATTAAATAAAAGGATTTAAATTTTGGCTTAAAACATTTCACTTTAATGATTCGTCAATGTCATAAATAGTACAACAAACTTAATTCAGACATTTAACATAAAAACATGACATGATGCGCGTCATAGTCTCTCTAACACTATTCGAAGATTATACTCGGGGACTCTATCCCAATTCTGATGTAAGAAATTTTTCCACTTCTGATGTTGAAAACTATTCTCAAAATTATTTAAAATAAAAGAATGTTACTCGTATTAGAAATTACTCTCAAGATTAATTGTAAAAATATTAAAGTGTGAGAGCGGATGTTCAACTTGCTCTCTTTCTTACGCAATTAATCATTATCAGGATTGAAAAAGCGTACTGCGCTACACATTCAGTATAAAGCATATACAGTTCAACTTACCGTAATATGTTCCCAGCTCACCCACACATTGATGTAACGTGAAGGACATAATTACATGATAAAACTAAAGTATGCAAACCAACAGCAACACTACTCACACTTATGTAACACAGGACAGCCTCTCAGCAACAAGATCTTCCTTACTTACACTCGAAGAACTACTACAACGAACGGAATAACGTCACTTGTCTTACGGCAGAATCTCAGTGTAGAGGTAATGTTTTAACACAACAGGCATAATAAAGACAGAGAGACTCGTAGAATTACAGACTGATCCATCTTAGTTTTCTTTTGCACCCATAAGCAATTGAAAAGGGCTACCCTCCGGAAAGTGAGGAAGGGAGGTAGTGAATTCTCTAAGCATTTCACGACAGCTAGCTGTCGTCATTATGTGGGACTCACTGCGATTAACCTAATCTAACCTAAGTTCCAACCCACTAAACACCACCTGTGAGACTGGCAATGGCTTTTGAGGCTTTTCTGCCGAATCGGAAGCGACGCTCTTTAGGGAAATGGGGGCGCAAGCGGCGACGAGCCGCTGTGGGGGAGCCTAACTAAGGCAAATTAAGAAGTGTCGGCCTGAGCCACCAGGAGGCAGTTAAGGTCGGCCGAAATCTTGTTTGGCGAGTCGGAGAGATAGTTTCTCGGTCTTCGAACTCGATAGTGAGAGGGAAGTGGGGCTGCATAGGAAGTTGCCTCACGAATGAAGTGATTAGAGTGAAACTCTGAGGCTTTGAAGAAGTTCTCAGAGAGTGTTCTTAGAAATAGCTGGACTGTGGGAAGCGTTCCCTCTTAGTCGCTTAAGCGACACTTTATACTGCTAGAACAAGTGGGGATTACCGATTTACCGTCATTTTTTCGTACTTCCTTATATTTTTTACCCTCATTCCCTACTACAATATATACATATTATGTGGCATTTTGTGCGATAACTTGTCACCATCTTGTAGGTAGTGACATAATCCTGTTGCTATAGAAATATTGGGATTTTTGATGGAAAAAATGCGACAAGTAGTTTTGATAGTCTTCTCCTGATGTTAACCTAATACTAGCCAAATAATTCTTAAGAGACCGAAACAGCCGAAAATATGAGGATATATGGTTAGGAATATATGGTGGATGCATTAACACTTTCCAACCAAGCTCTCTCAATTTTTGCTGAGTGGCTAAATGTGTGTGGTCTGGCGTTTCTCCACTCCCAAGGTCAAAGACCATTCCTTTTCTGTTGATCAATTACGTTTCAGTTTCATTACGTTTCAATGAAGAATCTCAAATTAGTACACGATTTATTAGATTTCTTTTAGTAAGCTCGTTTGGTACCCAAGTATCGAAGTTTTTTGTATAGCTAAAATTTTTCAAATGGGTCAAAAATATTTTATCGTCAATCTTCAATTCCTCGACTATGTCGTAACTTCTGATATGCCTATCTCTCTCCACTTTTTTTAAATATGGCATCGCCTTTATCCGTATGAGGGCTATCACAGCGAGCTGCATCTTTGACATCAAAATTCCCGGACGGATAACACTTGAACTAACGTTGTGCTACTTTTACTGACACGACATTAGGACCATAAACGTCGCAAATTGTTTTTTTTGCGGCTGAATCGCATTTTTTGCTTTTTTTTTGTAATAAAAGTACAGAATGTATTGAATTTCTTCGTTGTATTCAATAATTTTAGCGAACAGAAAAAGAAATTAAAAATGGCGAAAATGTTTTTTTACTTTTTATTATTTTTCTTAATGTCCTATATGTATTAATATTAAAACCAGCCAGACACAAACAGTACAACGAAAGAGATTTCTCTTTAATTTTATACAAACAAAATAAGAAGAATTTTTTTCCCGACTTACTATTATCTTATGATAGTCGTGTTTTGTTTTATTGTTTTTCATTATCTGCGCATGCTGTGGCTACCTATGAAGTTTATGATTATACGTAAGCTAAATCTATTTATAAATATAGGTGGGACTGGGAACGAAACCAAACTTTATAGTTACACTTGAAAAATAATCTATTTTAATTATTTGCTTCTCCATATATAACGCTGTACAGCTTAATGTTCCTCTCGCATATCTCTATGACGTCTTCTCATCTGCTGCTTGCTGACACACACATCTTCTCTCTTTCTCCTACCTCTTACATTCCGTTCCATTCTATAGAATACTTTGATACTTGTGTATTGTAGTATTGTATGTTCCGTTCCCACATATATGTACGAAATGGCTTAGTACAGATCCTGTTCCAGTTTGTTTCCTCTTATGACACTCACATGATGATAAAAAATTATTTGGCTCAACGCAAGGTAACATTTATGTATTCACCTCGGTGTCTCTCTGTCTCCGTCAGGTTTTTGGAGCGTATTTCTTGTGGATTACAATTCGGTTAAATTTTGCACTTCATTATTACCTTTTAAACTACAACACAATATACTATTTCTATGGTGGTATGGTGAGTGTTGAGAACCGAAGACCCTTTTTACTAGAAATGAGACATTCAATCTTAGTACTCAGTGGTGATAACGCATCTGCATTTTGATTCTTAATCAAGGATAAATGTAACCTGTGGCCTATGGGCCACAGTAACTATTTATCATTAGGTAAACTGTGTGCTCGTTTGTCTTATATTATTTTATTCTATAAAAATTTAGAACCTTACCACCTAGTTTATTAAATGTTTCTCTTCTTTATCAGCCTTTTAAAGTCCACTGATGGGCATAAGTTTCCTGTTAACGTAGGGAGACAGATTGGATATGCATTAATGGTCACGTTTGGCGGGTTGAAGGTCGCAGTACCAGACGTTTCGCACTTTTGACGCCGTTTCCCGTCGTGGGTCTGGGTATTTTAAGCTTTGCTTTAAGATATTATTATTTTGTTATACAGAAGAAGGTGCTGCTCAATTTATGTTGCTTTCCCTCTGTCATTTCTTATAACACTGGGTAATGGATATACTTACACAGCTAATATACTGTTTGTTAAATCAATTAATGACACTCACGGGATTATATGGGGTTGTGGATAATTCTTATCTTATCCACTATACGATTATTACATCTTACATAACACTTATTTAACTTTATTTACGCGTGAACTAAGTATAAAATTTCCCTTTTTCTATTATAATCTTCGTGTATTTTTGCCAGTATTCAAGTTTCACCACATTTGGATATAATAAATATCATCGCGGAATACATTTGAATATCATGACTTCTAGCAACAGATGTCGTTTACGGCTCGAACGTGTGCTACTTGAGTAAATATTATCATGATCCGTTTTTAGGGTTCCGTAGCCAAATGGCAAAAAATGGAACCCTTATAGATTCGTCATGTCTGTCTGTCTGTCTGTCCGTCCGTGTGTCACAACCACTTTTTTCCGAAACTATAAGAACTATGCTGTTGAAACTTGGTAAGTAGATGTATTCTGTGAACCGCATTAAGATTTTTACACAAAAATAGGAAAAAATAACAATAAATTTTGGGGTACCTCATACTTAGAACTGAAACTCAAAAAAAATTTTTTCATCAAACCCATACTTAGGTATTTATGGATATGTCTTCAAAAATGATATTGGGGTTTCTTATATCATTTTTTTTTCTAAGCTGAATAGTTTGCGCGAGAGACACTTCCAAAGTGGTAAAATGTGTCCCCCTCCCCTGTAACCTCTAAAACAAGGGAATGATAAAACTAAAATTCAAACATGTAAACTTCCACCGAAAATTGGTTTGGACGAGATCTAGTAAGTATTTTTTTTAATACGTCATAAATCGTAAATTATGTTACTTGCTGCTACGGAACACTTCATGGGCGAGTCCGACTCGCACTTGGCCGTTTTTTTAATTACTTCTTTCTCAAATTGCGAGATTGAGTGTTTGTTAACTTTTAGTGCAACATTTATTTTATGCAACGTGGCATTAACAGAATTGCATATTTTTAGTAAATAGGCTACCTTACTCCTATTTTCTTTACTGTCTTTATTATCTTCGGAGACCTCTTACGGGTGCTCTGCTGAACAGAACTTGGATATTAAAGGAAGTTTATTTGTACTACTATGTCAAAACCAAGTTGCTAATTAAAAATAATAACAATAAAATAATCGTTTGTTTCCAATCATAATGGCTCAAGTGAGAGCGTCCATTGTATGAGAGTGTGACCAGTGCTGGGATATCCTTTCACTAGTCACAAGTTAAAAAACCAATTATATCGAAGTGAGAATAGCTCCCTTAAAGTATTAAGATACGTAATAATAATATAGCTAAATAAAATTATATAATGTATTTAATATTCTATAATATTGTACATATTTTGTAATTCTTTTTTATAAACCATAACGCAACTCCAAAATAGTGTTCTCTACTCAGTTATAGGTAAATTAGTAGAGAATGCCTCTCTACTCAACTAATTTTAGTGCACTCCAAAAAGTAGTTGAAACGTCGGAAATATGTAATACGATATTAAACGTATTACATCCATACAATTTAGTTTTATTTAGTATGTAATATTCGCATATGTAATATAAGAAATAATTATGAGAACTCAAAGATTGAATAAACAAAACTATCCGTTTCTTGTAAATGTAGTGATTATGTAATACTCTTTGGCCTCGTGCATTCATCGACATTTCAATCCCCAGCGCGGCTTCTCAAGTTGTCACTTCGTATAGTGGTGGTCAGTCTACACAGTAGATTTACTTATTTACCAACTTCAAAAAGGTCATCATTATCATCATCATTACAGTCCTTAACAAGTCCACTGCTGATCATAGGCCTCCCCCAGGGAATGCCACAAAGCACGGTCCTGAGCCACCTGCATCTATCGAATTGCTGCATATCTTACCAGGTCGTCACTCCATTTAGTGGGGAGGACGCCCTACACTTCGTCCGCCGGTACGAGGCCACCACTCAAGAACCTTTTTGCCCCATCGGTTGTCGGTTCTTCGAGCTGTATGGCCGGCCCATTGCCACTTCAGCTTACTAAGGTAAAAAAAGCTACTAGTAAATCCGTCTAGTAAGCACTGAATAAAAAAAGAATCTGTGCGGTACTGGTTGAAAACCTGTCCTGTACGATACGCCATTGTATCGCGTTACGTGTTACTCATTCGTCAGTAGGTGTTAGGGCGGCGATTATAGTGATCGTTTTGCGACTCGTAATCGATAGTTTTTATAATCGTAATCAAAAGTTAATTATAGTTTATTAATTATAGTTTTGCGTCGAAAAATGAGTGCTCATAATATTAAGCGATCTCGGCAAATATTGGAAAAAGTATTTGAAGGTAAGAGGTACTGATCGTAGTTTTATAATTAAGGATTGGAAAAGGGGAGGATTACTCACTGGAAAAATGTAGTGGCCTATAGCGACTAAATGACATTCTCCCTTCCCTTCATTAAATTTAAGACTAAAAACAGGTTAAAAATTGTTTAGGGTTTTGATTATGAGCGCAATTCTTTTTGGACTTACATAACTAATAGCCAGATTGTACATAATGTAATTCAGAACAAAACAGGTAGCTTGTTACTCTTTACTGATTCTATAATTGAATCTCTAACATAAAAAGCTTATTGATGACCATACTACCATAATCGAAAAAAGAAAGTGCATACATTTAAGAAACGAAAAGAGGCAAATGTGTATAACATGTTATAAAGAATTAAGCCAAAAATCAAATTAAAAGTGAAGAGTGTCAATATTTTTGTGAAGAATGTGATAAAAAGTTATATTTAGAATGTTTTAATAAACATCATAAAAGTAAATTTACAGCCTATATACGTTCCACTGCTGGGCACAGGCCTCCCCTCATTTGTTAAAGAGTTTTAGGGTAAAAGTGTCCGCCGCGCTGCCTCCATGCGTGTTGAGTGACTTCACATGACTTTAAAACATTTTTTTTTCATTTCTTTCATGCGTGTTGGGTGACTTCACATGTCTTCGAAATATTTTTATTTTCATTTCTCAGACAAATAGTTTTCTCACGATGTTTTCCTTCACCGCAGAGCACGTGTGTAAATTAGTACGTAAAATTGCAATTAACAATTTCAGTGCTGCCGGTGGGGATCAAACCCGGGTTGCTCGCTTACATAAAATTTACAGCGAGCTCTTAGCCCCAGAGGTACCACGACTCTGAAAATCATAAAAAGTTTGAATTTTTTAAATAATTATACTCATAATTGTCGACAACTATATTTTTATCTTTCCTCTCACTACAGATTTATCGATACTTTTACTTATACCCTCTCCCGTGGTGCGATACAAAGCATTCGCAGTAAGTAAATAAAACAAACTCATTTCAATGCATAAAGTAACAGTAACATCCTGTGGCGATGCTAGGTTTAGGTCAAGTAACTATCTGTTACTAAGACTTGAAAGCTGTTATTGGGTTTCAACTTAAGGGTTTTACTATTAGCAGTTGCTTTATTAGTATGTTTATTCAAAGGTGAAAAACAAGTACTCAGTTCACCTGATGGTAAGTGTATGCTGTGGCCCATATACGCCTATACATTGTCACCCCTAAGGACTAAGGTAGAATGCCTCGCTACTCGTAAAAAGGATCTCCATTTCGCTACACTAATCATACGAAATACAGCAGTATGAAACAGCGTTTTTGGCTAGTGGTCCGTGAAAACGTCGTCTCTCCCCGGTCCAGCCGATCCAATACGGCTGCAACCATAATATAGCTGCACTGTGGCTCTGCTACGGTGTAATCATTCAATGTTGGCGGAGAAGTTTATTCTTGAGGATTTCCTTACCGGGAAGTTCCGGTGCGGTTTTTGCTTGCTTTGAGCGATATTAGACGATAATCGACTTAGCGTCGAGACCATACCACGTAACCATATCCACGCAACAGATGTAAATAGCACTAATACTAAACCAGGGAGAAGGACTGTATGATAGTTTACATTTATAGTTTTTATATTCCTATAAATATTGTATTGATTTGAGTAATTGATTATCGATTCTGGTGTGTTTCCTGGTTTAATGAAGTAAAGTAAAGTAATACCTTTATTTAAATCTGGTAGTACATTGGAACCCGCTAATTTTAGACTTGTTTCTGTGCTACCAAATCTCATTAAAATTTTTGAAAAAAATAATTTTGGATCAATTGTTAATTTTTCTTAATACAAATAAATTACTTCATAAAAACCAATTTGGATTTACAAGGGAACGCTCGACGTCTGACGCCGGTGTTGAGCTTATGAAATATATTTTGAACGCCTGGGAGAATTCACAAGATGCCTTAGGTATTTTCTGTGATCTTTCCAAG
Source organism: Parnassius glacialis (assembly GCA_033319125.1). Lineage (NCBI taxonomy): Eukaryota > Metazoa > Arthropoda > Insecta > Lepidoptera > Papilionidae > Parnassius > Parnassius glacialis. Next base: position 38,950,272 of record JAVANC010000022.1, on the reverse strand, counting down.
GCTTTCGATTGTGTTCATCATGAGACATTTATCAGGAAACTAATAAACTAACAACATTACGGTGTAAAATATTTCTCGCTTAGACTTATAACTTCATATTTAAGTAACAGAACTCAAAAAGTCGTGATCAATGGTAAAGGTTCCTCCGGATCGGTAATATCAATGGGCGTTCCTCAGGGCTCGATTTTTGGCCCATTCCTGTTTAATCGATATTAATGACTTACCTTATCTTGTAGGGGACAATCACGGTATAGTATTGTTTTAGTGACGATACCTCTTTAATTTTCAAACTCAAACGGCAATCAATTAATTATGACGATGTAAATAATGCTCTATCGAAATTAGTACATTGGTTTAATGCCAACAATATTCTCTTAAACAGCAATAAGACAAAGTGTATTAAATTTACAATACCTAATGTTAAACATTCGAATACCAATGTGCTGTTAAATGGGGAGGAGTTGAGTCAGTAATAATCAATATTGAATAAAAAATTATTCTATTCTGTTCTATTCTATTGTTGGGTGTGAGGGTAAAAAATAAAAGGAAATGCGAACAAATGAAGGTAGAATGGTAATCTCCCACTTGTTTTAGCAGTATAAAGTATTGTGTAGGTGACTAAGAAGATCAGTCTGTAATTCTGTGAGTCTCACTCTCGTTACTGTGCCCGTTGGGGTATTCTACTAGTGTAGTAGAAAGTTGGCGGTGTTTCACTCTCGGTTGAATGTAAGCCTATCTGTATAAATGCATGTGTAGCTGACTTTTATTTACAAATCTGAAGGAACAAATTACATTACAGTGCAACTGATGGTAAGTGGCTATTGCAATGCCTGAATACCTTCAAACAAGAATGCTGTAGACAAGTAGTCGCCTCTAAGATGGAATGCCCCTTATACCCTTCAAAAATATTAGTTAAGCGGTTTAGTAATATAGTTAGTAGTACTATTAGATAATATTATATGCTAACTGTAGTATTATAGTCCAAAATTAATTTAGTATAGTTTCACCTCAAAACTTAAAGGTTCTTCTTGTTTTGCCAGATTTAAAGATTAGATGCGAATGAAATGATTAAAGGAAAACTTTCTGAGAATGAATACTCTATTAATAAGTTATGTAGCGAAACGGTTTCCAAAAGGACTCGTAAACAAATCTATCAAAGCTACATCAATAAATTTAGCAACAAAAAGTAGTCAAAATCGTCAACTTTATCAGCAATAGCCTTTGTATATAATAGGATAAACCATTAACTCCCGAAGATTACTTTTTCTTCACAGGAAAAGACAGTTCTGAAATTAATCGACCTTAAGAAATGTTTTTGTTATTCGAACTACCAACAATTAATGTTTAATGTGCGATATCGATATCACTATTCGATATGTAACAGAATAATATTCAAAAATAAACCAATTGGTGCCAATTATCTTACGCTCACCAGATGTCGCTAATGTCGACTAAGATAACTTATTTGTTACGCAGATGGTCACACAGTGTTATTATTAGTTAGTTATTAGTTAATTACAAGTTTTTGATTTCTACTGTATGTGTATACACTAAATATCTCAGTGCTGTATTATTTAACGTTGTACACACTATGATTTCTTATATTTACGCGAACACTGCACATTGATAAAATTACTTAAACGGATTCTATTGCGTAAAATTATAATAATATAAGTATAATTTATATCGGTCCCTTGAAAGCCCCGAAGGTCAAAAACGACTTTTTCAAATTGCAAGAGCGAGAGAAAGGAATGGAAGAGATGTTTCACATGTAAAATGTATAAAAGATAATTTTGAAAGGATTTTGACTGACGATGAAAGTATAAAGAAGCGATGGAAGGAGTATTTTGAGAAATTGATGAATGAGGAGAATGAATGGAATGGTATGCTTGAAAACCCACCAGTGAATATGGGCTTAGTGAGAGAAATTAGTGTGAAAGAAGTAAAAATGGCTGTTAGGAATATGAAGAATGGGAAGGCGGTCGGCCCAGATGGAATACCAGTAGAAGTGTGGAAGTTGCTGAGGGCGGATGGATGGAAGTGGTTGAGTTTATTTTTCGGTAAATTGTTGCAGGAAGAACAAATACCTGAGGAATGGTGTAGTAGTATACTGGTCCCCATTTTTAAAAACAAAGGAGACGTCCAAAACTGCAGCAGTTACCGGGGAATAAAACTCATGTCACATACGATGAAAGTCTGGGAAAGAATAATAGAGAGAAGAATGAGAGAAAAGTGTGAGATAACACAAAACCAGTTCGGATTCATGCCCGGTCGAGGTACGACAGATGCCATTTTCGCATTACGCCAATTGTGCGAAAAGTACAAGCGCGTGCATAAAGATCTGCACATGGTTTTTGTCGACCTTGAAAAGGCGTATGATCGGGTTCCCCGTGAGGTTTTGTGGTGGGCGTGAAAGATGAAAGGTATGCCTGGGAAGTATGTGAGGTTAGTCCGTGCTATGTACAGAGCATCCCGTACATGTGTACGATCTGCCGCGGGAACTACGGGCAGTATCGATGTGGCGGTAGGGCTGCACCAAGGGTCGGCATTGAGCCCTTACCTCTTCCTGCTGATTATGGACGCTTTGACGTCGGACCTGCAGGATGAGGCACCCTGGTGCATGCTCTTTGCCGATGACATCGTGCTTGTCGGGGAAGAAGGCATCGAGGTACAGAGCAGACTGACGGGGTGGCAACGGAGGCTGGAAAGTGTTGGCTTGAAGATCAGCAGACCCAAAACCGAATATCTGTGCTGTGATTTCGGCGGTCTTTCCAGTCCTGTACCCATGTCGTTGGATGGCGCTATACTGCCTATCTGCTCAGATGTCAAGTACCTCGGTTCCCTCATTCAAGGCGACGGCGGAATAGATAGAGCTGTGCAGCATAGGATTAACGCAAGGTGGATGAAATGGCGACAGGTCACAGCCACAACGTGCGATCCCCGAATGCCAATAAGGCTGAAGGGGAAAATTTACAAATCGATCATCCGACCTGTCGTCATGTATGGAAGTGAATGCTGGGCCGTCAAGAAGAAGGATGAAAATACACTGCATGCGAATGAAATGAGAATGTTACGATTGATGTGTGGTGTGACAAGGATGGATAAGATAAGGAATGAGTATATAAGAGGAAGCCTGAAAGTAGCGCCAGTGGTAGAAAAGGTGAGAGGAAGTAGATTGGCATGGTTTGGGCATGTGATGCGGAGGAATGAAAGTCATGTCACAAAACGAGTGTTGAATATGAATGTGGAGGGACACACGGGCAGAGGAAGGCCGAATAAAAGATGGATCGATTGTGTGAAGAGTGATATGAGAATGAAAGGAGTAAGTATGGAAATGACGGCTGATAGAGAGGAATGGAACAAAAAGATTTACTGCGCCGACCTCAGATAATGGGAAATGGTTTAGAGAATGATGAATGATGATGGATTCTATTGCGTATAATTAACTTAACGTCGGGAAATCAATAAAAAACAAGTTAATTAGTTTAGTTTATTAGTATTTCTACTTCAATTACAAAGTTTTACATCAAAAGTAGTTTGCTTAATCCATTTCTAATCTAATAAAAACTAATATTTCAAAAATAAAAATTATCCCTTCAATCATTTCATTTCTAAGAACTAATTTCTCCGTCACGGAATTTGTCAAAGATCTTACTTCATTTCTAAGTGGCGCCACACTGGCGGTGGAAAAGTCGTGGTTGCCCTCATTGGTAATTGGCATATATTTTTAATACCATACACCGGCATTATACACTCCCCCCCCCCCCACTATGGCAAAGCTGAATGCCTATGTTCAGTCGCAGGCTTTTGATAGCCTGTTATAGTAATGGTTATAAACCAATTAAATAATTTTTGTCCCTTAATGGTTTTCAGTTCAGTAAAATTTGAAGATACATTTTTAAACAAAAAAACTATGAAATTAAAAGTTAGATCTAATCCACTAGACTCAACTCTTTTTGTATAATACGTATGCCTTATAATATTTATGCCTTATGTATATTACAAGAAGGTGGGACCAGAAAGAATTACATAAACTAAAAATGTAAGTGTACTATTTATTTACGATCGAATTATCGATTAAAACAGTAAAGTGAAAACTAATCTCATTCGAATCTCAAAAACTTTAAACGTAGTTGTAGTAGTAGTAGTAGTAATGATTCAACTCGACCGGTGAAGGATCACATCCTCTCGAATATCAGCATGAAATAGCAGTACGTTGTGTTGTGTATTGTAAGTATAATGAACCGAGGATTTTCCATTTTAGATCTTAAGAGTGACACCGCATCTGCATTTCGATTCTTATTCAAAGAAGGTCAACGACAGCAGTGATTAATAATTAAATGACACGTTATGATACGAAGGCGGAACATAATAGGGCCTTAGTCGGTGCGAGTCCGACATTACCAGTCCTTGCCGCCGCTAAGTGGGTTGGCATTTCTCCATGTAGAAAAGATTTGATTGCGTGTATATATTATCAATATATATATTATTAACCCTCATATTATTAAAACAAACATGAAATAAAAACTGTAAATAATGTATATTTTCGAATAAATTTTGAATGAGGTTAGTTATAACAATCCGATATCTACAATGCATTAGAAATTCTGACCACTAACCACGCATAACTTTATACCGAAAATAGATATGATCTAAGTACAAAACTATAAATTATGTATAATCTGAAATAGAAATACAGGCTCCCAAGATGCTTAACTAACGTAAAGTTAGAGGTTGAGGCCCAAGTTTCAAAGTTGAAGATTAAAATGTGAAACTCCAGCTAAGAGTTTCGCGCTCAGCATCGATTCAATGATTTAAAGTTTGCGTTAGCTACATGTACTGATTCATTGTGGTCCCTGGATTTAATCAAATCGCTCTACAAGAAAATCTGCATTGTCTATTTATCTCCATCTACATTTATCTTCGTCTGCGAAACAAAATGCAGATGCGTTATCACCTGTAAGGACTAAGATGGAATGCCTCTTTTCCAGTAGATCGGGTTTCCGGTTTTCTACACTCACCATATGAGACACAGCAGTGTTAAGCTACTAATTTTACGCTAGTATTCTGTGAGAGTGTGGTCCTTCCCCGGTCGAGCCGACCCATTCGTGCTACAACTATACTACTAATATATCTGAAGCATGGCTCTACACGTGTAAAAATTGTCGCCTTGGTCGAAATCGTATATATTCATTTAATATATATTTAATATATAAGTAAAACGAAAAATAATGAACTCCAACCCACCCCCAAATGTATTGCCAGCAGGGGATGCTGTTTAAGGAGAGAACGTTAGCTTGTATTTAAATATTTGGAGAAAATTTTCGCATATGCGGCACAATTTCTTTGATTTAATCTGACGCTGAATTATTATTTACTAGCTGTTACCCGGGGCTTCGCCTGCATGGTCACTGGGAAATGAACTATCTATTGCTTTTTGAATTGAAAGAAAACTGAGTTTTAAAGATTTGTCAGAGATGCAGCCATTAAAAGGAAACTAAGCGAAATTGATTCGTCAGCCTATTTAAATGGGGTGCGAAGTCAGAAGTCCTCCACGTGTGCCTGGTAGTTGCGGGTCCCTCACGATATGTCTGGAGGGAAGAGCAGCTACTGGGCCGGTGCACCCTGGGCGCGGCAGTAATCTTCCTCGAGAAATGAGAAGAAATTCTTACTCCTTGGGGAATGTTACTGCCGCGGCTAATTATTCATTCTGACATGGGTGGGGTCCATCCCGAACCAACGGTGCGTTCCACTGCGTGACCTTCTGATCAGCAGAGGGCATAACAGAGGAGTGAGGGCGGGCTCGGTATGCACTTACTCTGCCTCCGGGCAGACAGTGAAAGATTCATCCTTTGCTGTCACCGCCGGTCTCGTAATCCCAGTATCGAAGTGTCGTGGATCAGGTCTCGCGGCTTTGATAGGGACCGAGGATCTTGGCTTAACCGCCCGGACCGCGAGGGAGAAAACCTCTATAAAAAGTTACCCCGAATCTCAAGCGGCGACGCACCGCGAGGGGATGGATGGCTGACGGGGTTCTATGAACAAATCAGTCGCTATTGCGCTCCTCGCCAGGGTACCTGCAGACCCCCTGGCGAATAATAAATCCTCGAAATCTGCTTACCTTGGTAAGGGGTCTCTGCCTAATGTGGACCTTTAATTCCCCCATACTCGTGGGTACAAAAAATGGAACAAAAACAAAAACAAAAAAACAAAACCGCCGGCAACGGCAACGTAGAGGAGAGGAGGAACGATGCGGGGACCTCTGTCCCCCGACCGACCGTGACCGACGCCGCATCGAGCAGCGTGGGAGGCTCAGAGAGCTCCCGACACGTGGAGCCTAGGACCGCGGAGACCAGCAAGTTCTTCCGCAAGCGGTCCAGGCGGGATGGCGACCAGGGGTCGGCATCCGGTGAAGAGGAGGTTTCGGCCCAAAAAATCCCCACCAACAGGCGGGGCGGGCTGAGAGGCAAGGGGAGGGAGCTCACTGCCAATCAGAGGGCCGAACGAGCGGCAAAGCTTGCCGAGGAGGGGCGCCACCCGGACGATACGGCTCGGGTCTCAGGCGAAGAGACGGATGCGACTGGCGGCTCCGAGGTAAAGCGTAAGGCCAGATTCGTAAAGGAGGTGGAGGCCGCGATCAAGGTCGTGGCCCACAAGCAAAAGGCTTTCTCGAAGTTAAAGGCCATTCCCGCGGCCTCCGCCTCCATCATGGCGGCTGCGGAGGCCAACTTTGTTGGGGCCGGGCCTAATGCGGACGAGGTGGCGAAGCTGCGGGCGAACGTGGCCCGCCTGACGTCCGCCATGTAGACTCTCCAGAAGGATAATGAGAAGCTCCGCGCAGACATGGCTAGTCTACATGAGCCTGCCTCTCGCGCGGCGCCCCAGACGCAGTGCCCAAGCCAGCCCGTGCCGGTGGAGAACCAGGTTCTGAACCTGGTCCGGCAGGAGCTAGCTGCCTTCCAGCACCGATTCTCCGGGCTGGAGGGCATCGTCCTGCGCCCCCCCCCCCCCCTAGGGGTAAACAAGACGGCGGTGAGGCCTGCAACGGTCTCGTACGCGGCGGCCACGGCTGCCGCATCCAAGCCGGGGCCGTCCAGCCAGCCTGGGGCTGCAGTTGCTCCTCCCCCTCCCTGAAAAGCCAGTTCCGGCAAAACCAATACCGGCTGAACCGGCTCCGGCTAAGCCGGCGACGGGAAAGAGAGGCAAGGCGAAGGCAAAAAAGGGCAAGGCGGCAGCACAAGTGGTGGCTGCGCCAGCCCCAGTTCCTACGGCGAATGGGCCAGCGCAAGCGGCAAGCCAGCTGCCGCCGCCGCCACCGCCCCCCCAGCTCCCTACACCTCCCGCGGCTGAAGCCGGTTGGCAGGTGGTCGGGGACAAAAAAAGGGGAAGAAGGCAGCCAAAAAGGCCAAGGAGCAGGAGCGGCAGCACCAGTTCAGGGCGCGCAAGATCGCGGCTAGGCTCCGCGCCCCGAAGACCGTAGCTGTAGTGATTACACTACAGCCGGACGCGGAAAAGAAGGGCGTTACCTACCGCGATCTGCTCGCGAAGGCGAAAGAGGCGGTGGATCTCGGGGAGCTCGGGATCACCGGGGGCCTCCGGCTCAAAGTCACCCAGACGGGGGCCCGTATGCTGGAGATCCCCGGGGAATCCAGTGGCGCGACCGCGGACGCTCTGGCTGCGAAGCTCAGAGCGTCCCTGAACGCGGACGAGGCTCGAGTGTCCAGGCCCGTCAGATGCGCAGGTCTGCGCATTATGGGTCTGGACGACTCGGTATCGGAGGAGGAGTTGGTGGCCGCCGTCGTCAGGTCGGGGGGTGCACTACTGACCAGGTCAGGTTTAGGCGCCATACGCCCGGACCAACAGGGTATGCATGCCGCCACGGTGTGCTGCCCTGTTACGGCGGCCAAAACCATAGTGGAGGGGCGACGGCTTCTGGTGGGCTGGGTCTCAGCGCAGGTTAAGCTGCTGAAGCCCAGACCTCTGAGGTGCTACCGCTGTCTCGTGGGGCACCACGTATCAGTGAAATGCGCCTCGGAGGTTAACCGCAGTGGCCTTTGCTTCCGATGCTGTCAGCCCGGACACATATCGGCGACCTGCTGCGCCACGCCGCACTGTGATGCATGTGCGGCGGCCGGCAAGCAAGCCGATCACCGGGCCGGAAGCAAGGCCTGCGTGCCACCCGCCAAGGCCAAGGCCGCGGGTAGGGGAGTGCCCTCCGCCGCCACCGCCTCTATGGCCACCGCCGCAGCCGCAACTGCCGCCGCCGCCGCTGTCACTGTCGCCGCCGCCGCCGCCGCGACACCGACGCCCGCAGAGGGGCGCCCCGTGGAGGAAGCTGAAATGGAATGCCTATAACGGCCCCATTAAGCTTCCTCCAGGCGAATATCAACCACTGCGCCTGCGCTCAGGATCTGTTGCTCCAGAGCATGGCGCAGTGGTCGATTAATATCACTGTGGTTGCTGAGCCGTATTTTGTCTGGCCTAGGGATGACTGGGTGGCGGACCTTAACGGCTCAGTGGCCATCATTTCTTCGGCCGCCGCCGGTACCCCGACCCTTGAAGGTGTCAGGAGGGGTCAGGGGTGCGTAGCAGCACGGTTCGGGGAGTTCGTCGTTGTGAGGGTGTACTTCTCCCCGAATCGATCTCTCGCCGAGCTCCACAACTCTCTTGCAGAGCTGAGAGCAGTCGTCGTCGGAAGCTATCCCCTCCCCGTACTTGTCCTCGGGGGCTTCAATGCCAAGAACTTGTCTCAGAACTCGTCGTACAGATGTGCGGGGTAGGATGGTGGAAGACTGGGCTCTGGAGACAGGCCTGGTCGTCCTAAATCGGGGTTCTGTCCCCACGTGTGTGCGGATGCGGGGCGAGTCGGTGGTGGACATTTCGTTCGCTAGCCCCGCTCTGTCGCCGCGTGCCATTGACTGGCGAGTCATGGAGGAGGTGGAGACCTACTCCGACCACCGGTACATCCGGTTTGACGTCTCCACCCAGCCCTCGAGCGCGCCAGTCCAACAGGCCCCGAGTGGTCCGCGTTGGGCGCTGAAGCAGCTGGACCGGGAGCTCCTCCTGGAAGCCTCGATCGTGCAGGCCTGGGTATCATCACCGGATAGGCCTGCCGACGTCAATGATGAGGCAGGGTGGTTCCAGGAGGCCATGTCCGAGATATGTGACGTGGCAATGCCCCGCGTCCAGCCAGGAAGCACCCGGCGTCAGGTGTATTGGCGGTCGCGTGAGCTGACGTCTCTGCGCGAGGCGTGAGTCGCCGCGCGGCACCTGTACGCCAGGCATCGCAGGCTCCGCATTCGTCCACCGAATGCGGCAGCCATTGAGGCGGAGCTGTACGAGGGATACAGAGCGGCGAAGACCGCCCTCCGGGAGGCTGTCATGCGGGCCTGGGATCGGGCCCGTGAAGAGATGCTGGAGACTCTCGACAGAGATCCGTGGGGGCGCCCTTACAAGATGGTGCGGGATAACCTCCGCACCTGGGCCCCCCCGCTGACGCAGAGTCTAAGGCCTCAGCTCGCGGAGGACGTGGTGAGCGCTCTGTTCCCTGCGCGAGGGGAACATCCGCCCCCGCCTATGACTCCGCCACCTGCGGTGCCGGAAGCGGACCACCAGGACGACGACGACGACATCCCGGAAGGGACCGCTGTAGAGCTGAGAGTGGCGGTACGTAGGCTCAAGGCCAGGAATACCGCCCCAGGACCCGATGGCTTGCCTGGCAAAGCCTGGGTCCTGGCCTCGGAGGCTCTCGGGCCCCGACTGGAGGGGCTCCTAAGCGCATGCTTGGAGAGAGGCCAATTCCCGCGTCGTTGGAAGACGGGGAAGCTGGTCCTCATTCGGAAGCCGGGGCGCCCTGCGGACTCTCCGTCCGCATACCGGCCCGTGGTGCTGCTCGACGAGGTGGGCAAGCTCTTTGAAAGAGTCATTGCAAACCGCCTCGCCGAGCACCTTGCGGGGACGGGGCCGGATCTTGCGGAACACCAGTTTGGTTTCCGCAAGAGGCGCTCCACGGTGGACGCCATCATGCGCGTGAGAGCCCTCACGACGGGGGATGCAGTGGCCAGGGGGGGGGGGGGTTGTTTTGGCGGTGTCTCTCGACATCGCCAACGCCTTCAACTCCATGCCCTGGAGCTGCATTAGGGAGGCACTCCGGTATCACCGGGTGCCGACCTATCTCCGTCGTATAGTCGGGGACTATCTGACGGACAGGGCCGTCATCTACCCCGGTCGTAACGGTGAGTGGAACCGGCGAGAGATGTCGTGCGGTGTTCCACAGGGTTCGGTTCTGGGACCGCCCCTGTGGAACATCGGTTACGACTGGGTGCTGCGCGCCGACCTCCCTACCGGCGTCAGTGTAGTTTGCTACGCTAACGACACGCTGGTACTGGCACAGGGGGGGTCGTACGAGGTGGCGGCTGAAACTATGATACGCGGGGTTGAGAGGATCCGGCAGCTGGGTCTTGAGGTGGCTCTGCACAAGTCCGAGGACATGTACTTCCATGTTCCTCGGAACAGGCCACCACCGGGATCCTCAGTGATGGTAGGAGGGGTATCCGTCAGCGTCGAGTTGACGTTGAAGTACCTAGGACTCGTCCTCGACGGCCGATGGAACATCGTTGAGCACATCCGACGTTTGGCTCCCAAACTGGAACGGACCGGGGCTGCCTTCAGGCGGCTCCTGCCGAACCTGGGGTGGCCAAACGCCTCCTGCCGGAGGCTCTACGCGGGGATTGTGCGGTCCATGGCCCTTTACGGGGCCCCGGTGTGGGCGCGTGGTTTGGCGCGGCTTGCCGTCCACCACCTGAACGCGCCCCAAAGGGTGGTCGCCGTGAAAATGGTTCGCGGCTACCGATCTCCCGCGAGGCGGCGTGCCTCCTTGCCGGATTGCCGCCATGGGATCTGGAGGCGATAGTCCTCGTGCGCCTGCACGAATGGCGCGCGGAGGCAATATGCCGGGGGGAAACCCCGCTGCCGCGGCAAGTTGTCGTGCAGCGGACAGACTTCCGGCATGATCTCATGGCGACATGGAGAGAGCGACTGTCGTAACCCCGTGCTGGGCACGCCACTATAGCGGCGATAAGACCCCTCTTTGAGGAGTGGCTTGAGAGACGCCACGGCGTCCTCACCTTCCACCTGACGCAGGTCCTCACCGGACACGGTGTGTTCGGGAGGTTCCTGCACCGAATCGGGCGGGAGGAAACGCCCGGGTGCTCCCACTGCGAGGATCGACCGGAGGACACGGTGGAGCACACCATGGAGGTGTGCCCTGCTTGGGCGGAGCACCGCCGTGTCCTCGTAGCGGCGATAGGCGGCGGCGACCTGTCGCGTCCGGCCCTGGTCGAAGCCATGGTCCGGAGCGAGACGGAATGGGATGCCGTCACCACCTTCTGCGAAGCAGTGATGCTAGCGAAGGAGGTGGCGGAGCGGGAGAAGGAGAGAGCAGCAGCTTTCCTTCCCGGCCGCCGCGGGAGATGCCCCGGGCATCGGGGCTACGTCGTGGCCCCCGGCCACCGTAGGCGCGGGCCTGTGGACGGCGAGCAATGGGTAGCTCGCCGTCCATCCGTCGAACGACGACAGGCCGTGTCGACGGCGCGTTTTGTTCCACGCGCGCCTCAAAGAGCTGTCAGCAGCGTGAAGGGGCCCGCAAGGGCCGACGTCTGCCGGGGCTGCGGGCTGTTCGAAAGAGATACCGCGGCTCCGGAACGTAAGGGCACTGAAGGAACACGGATGGTTTTTAGTCAGTAAAAGTCTGACACTCCCTTCCGCTCCACCCAGAGCGAAAGGCGTCATTTGATGATTTTCCATCCGCAAAAAAAAAAAGCCTATTTAAATGTTTTGAAACGCAGCATATAGGAAAGCATGAAAATAGCCTGTTTATTCCAATTGGAAATGGGATATTCTTTTAATTAAAGGAAACTGAGCATAATTATCCGTCAGGGATGCAGACTTTTGAAAAGAAACTGAGCTAAATTTATTCGTCAGAGATGCAGTTTTCTGAATTGAAAGGAAACTGAGCCAAATAAAAGATCCGTCAGAGATGCAGCCTTTTGAGTTGAAAGAAATCTGAGCTTAATAGGTCTGTCAGAGGTGCAGTATTTAGAATTGAAAATAAACTGAGCTAAATAGGAAATTTTGAATTGAAAGGGAAGATCTGTGGGAATTCTGATTAATTGATTGTGGGAATTTTGGAAAAAAACTAACTGAACACTATTTTAAAACGCTACTGTACACAATGTTATATGTTTTTCCATTCGGGGAAAGAATGTGGAGATTCTGGGCATTTGACACACGCGAACATGCTGCATACAGATGGCCATGAGAGCACGGTTTTTCTAAGTTGACCCCCGCTACCTGTAACGTTTGCCCTTGCGCTTTATTAATTGTCATTGCAAAACTGAGCTTAATAGGGAACTGCAACCTTATGAATTTAAAACGAAGATCTGTGGGAATTATAGGGATCCGTGGTATAATAAAATTTTCACCTTTTCCTAAGCCTGTCAAAATTGTAGCACCGATTATTTTCCGTCCAAGATGTGTCACACGCAGCCTTGCCCCGTTACATAACCACCAAGGAGCATCTAAATTTCGCATAAGCATGACTGGGACGCCTAATTCTAATTGAAGTTTATGTGAGGGCACACCTGGCAACTCTAGAGAATTTAAAAACTCTACGGGATATGAAGTGCTCTGCTCTGTGTCAATAACTGTGTCTACTGACAAATACTCTTTTATTTCTCCTGCTACTTTGCTTAATATATCTGAATTTATTTTGTTAACGCTCTCATTTTTTGGAGCAAGAATTGCCCTTTCACATAACCATTTGTCTTCAGGCATGTTGTTCGTTAAATCTGAATAAACGCTCGCAATTAATTCGGAATGAATCTGTACTAAATTACAAAAATCTCTCGTCAATTTGACGCAGCCCTTAACATCCGTTTACAACCGCCCATTGCCAATTTTAATAGTGTGTCAGCATAGTTTCCAGCATTGATATCATTGTACAAAACTGCACTCTCATATTCGTAGTTAAACTGAATTTTGTCACCTTGTTCCATAAAATAGACGACTTGAGGCGTGCTTTAATTTCATCTGCAGGTATGCCCTTTTGAATGACAGGTAAAGTTTGGCGAAAGTCACCAGCCGGTAAAACCACCATTCCTCCCATTACATCGGTATTGCTGCGCAAATCCTGGAGCGTTCAATTTAGTGTTTTAGTACATGTAGTACGTATTGTTTTAGTGCTTTTACTACTACATGCACTACAACAATAATAAACAGAATAAATCTGTTGTAATATGTGGAGACTTTAATATCAATCTCCTAGAAGCTTCCTCCATCAATATTAAATTTAGATCATTGTTTAAATCATATGGTCTTTTCAATTTATTTATAGAGCCAACGCGTATTTCTCAATCTAGTGCAACATGTATAGATAACATTTTTACAAATGTGAAGCCGTTGCATAAATGTATAATTCAAAAATTAAGTTCTGATCACTGTTGACAAGTAGTTTCGTTACCTTATGTTCATAAAAAGCAAGTAGATGAGAAAGTTGTGTCTGTTCCAGTAAATGCACGTCGCTTGAAGAAATTTGGAAGTAACATAGTGAAAAAACTTCCATCACTTTCATACCAAAATGATCCTAATTTTTTGTATGGAATCTTATTTAAGCTTATTTGCAATGAATTTAATAATACTTTTACTTCTAAAACATTCTCCTTGAACAGTCGGAAGTCATTCAATGAATGGGCGACAGTAGGAGTCCATAAGAGCAGGCATAAGTTATATGATCTTTACCATGAAAGGTCATATAATCATAGCGTCGAATTTAGGGAATATGTAAAAAAAAAATTCAAAAATATTTAAAAGAGAGTGCTCCATAGCCAAGTCTTTGCATTTGAGCAACAAAATTAAGACGCTTTTAAATAAAATTAAAATGACATGGAGTATAATTAATAGCGAAACTGGTAAGATCAACTCTCGCAATTCAAATTACCAGTTAAGTGTTAACAACAAATTAACTGTATCAGATCAGGACGTAGCAATGGTTTTTGAGAAATATTTTACTGATATTCCGATCTTGACCACTAAGTCACTGAATTCTTCTCCTGCCGTCGCCAAATCATTACTTAAACAAAATGTAAATGCGTGTAAAAAGAATTTTACATTTCACAAAGTCATCAAAAGATATTGTTAAATATTTTAAAACTATTGATGTTAAGAAAACTGCGGATCTGTGAGGGATTTCCGTTAAAGTTATTGCGTCTATAATAGATACAATCGCGCCTCATTTAGCTATTATTTTTAATACTAGTATCGAATTTGGTGTGTTTCCTGATTTAATGAAGCATTTAGTATTGTAGTATGTATTGTTTTAGTGCTTTTACAGCTTTTTTATGCGACATTGTACTTGCGTCCCACACTAAAAGTTTGCATTGTCGTAGCATTATATCTCGTGCACTATTTTTGCTAAAGTTGCAGATCAGCGATTCTTCCTGGGCTAGATTTAGAGGGAGTTTTAAAACAGAATAGCCATAGCCATTGTCATTGTGCACTGTTTCTTTTAATAGCTGTTTAGGGAGTTTCTTTGTACATTTTTCTTCTTTCATACATGGCTATATTGAATTTCGAGCTCCACATAGACCGTGAATCATATTTCGGACGATAGTATCATACAATTCTTTATCTTGCTCAGGATCCGGAATCTCGGCACTTATTATGTCGTTTATTTGGCTGGGCTGCAACTTCTCTTTAAGCCATATTAGATATAGATATGGGCATCAATCCTCTTTTCTGCCATTCAATTGAATACACGAAGCACTGCACCGCTCCGAAAAATTTCCCTTTGTTAATTACATACATTAATTTTTGTACTTTTAACCTAAATACTCTAGCAACTAAATCGTGCCTGTCAGTACTTTTTTGGCCCGGCATTAGCTCCTCGGTTATTTCTTTCCATGTGGGATTGCAAGTAAAAGTAACAAAAAGATCAGGTCTTCCGTAAGTTCCTACATAGGCGAATGCGTCTTGTGTGTACTCATGTAGGTAGCGGGGACTGTTAACGAATGATGAGGGCAGAATTACCATTTTACCTAAATCTCTGGGGTTTACATTGGCGTCGCTAGAAACTGCATCTTGTAAATATATGTAATTCTCAACGTGCAGCTTTTTTGGGTTAAAGATATATAACGGAGACGTTCACTTTCTACCTTCACATACATGTCTACTTAAAAATTTGTTTAAATAATTGTCTACACCGGGCTAAGAGGTTAAAATCAATTTCTCGCAATATCATATGATACGCATAAAAATCCATACATGATACTTTTTTGTTCGGAGTACGCTCCTTTGTGACCGGGTAAATGAATGGAATTTGAAAATGATAACCCCTTGTCCTTTGCAATAAATCAATGGGTATTGCAGAGCGTCATAAAACTTGTGTGTATCGGCTACCCGTTGCAACTTATCATAACGTGCTCGCAAGACAATGTTTCGTGAAGAAAATTGATCACCACTATTTACGGCTGCTATTTCGTTTATCAAAGGTGCATTGTAGCGCCTTTCATGCTCTCCTCGAGGGGTCCGATCTGCGTGAATGACGACTTTATTATCCTCTTCAGGTAGGTTTTCTAAAGCAGTTTTAAATGTTTTGACTAAAATGTTACGTTCATGCAAGAATCTTTGAATTTTGAACACTGTGTCTCTCTCAACTCCCTGGATAAATTGGCAGCGACAGTCTACCTCAATTTCTTCGTCACCCATAAAATATACTTGTAAAAATTTATGCTGTTCGTTTTTAGCTGGAAAAAGTGAACCTATTCTATAATAAATTTGCCTTTGCACCGTGAACGTAGGCGAAAATCCCGGCATTATTATTTCCCAGTCAACTCCGAAGGACGTCATTTGAAAGCATGAGTTATATTTTCGGATCCTGTTTAAAAAGCGCCATGACTCATTAGCATCATATAAAAAGAGAGTTTTCAAAGGTTCTTCTGGTTCCCCAAGTAATAGAAGAGACACTTTGCCATTGGAACAGCACATGCCTGCGGTCTCATCTTTCCATTTTAAAGCTTAGCAAAATCGACACGCCTTGTACATCAGTCCGATAACAACTAACCTGTGATTTTTATAATCAATCAACGGATCATAATTGAATGCTGCGTCATTAAAAACCGACCAATTGATTCTTTGAAAATTTTGTCGACGTTCAGCTTGGAGCTGTGCATTTGCATCTCTTCGCGCCTGTGTCTGTTCTAGCGTTTCAGACGCCGTTATAGTAGATTGACGTTCAGCATGCTCAATGAGTCTGTGTTAAGTTTCATCAGGTGTTTCCGCGGCTCTTAAGGTGGCCTGACGTTCCGCTTGTTCTGATAGCCTTTGCTGACTTTTAGCAGGTGTTTTAGTAGCTCTTAAAGTAGATTGACGCTCTGCCTGTTCAAGACGCCTTTGCTGACTTTGATCAGGTGTTTCAGTAGCTCTTAAAAGCTTGACGCTCTGCCTGTTCAAGACGCCTTTGCTGACTTTGAGCAGGTGTTTCAGTAGCTCTTAAACTAGCTTGATGCTCTGCCTGTTCAAGACGCCTTCGCTGACTTTGAGAAGGTGTTTCAGAAGCTCTTAAGATAGCTTGACGCTCTGCCTGTTCATGACGCCTTTCCTGACTTTGAGAAGGTGTTTCGGAAGCTCTTAAAGCAGCCTGACGCTCTGTCTGTACAAGACGCCTTTGCTGACGTTGAGAAGGTGTCTCAGATGCTCTAAAAGCAGCCTGACGCTCTGCTTGTTCTTGCCTTCTCAGTTCAGCATCTTCTAAAGATTCTAGCGATCGAGCTAATCTTTTCGCTTGTCTTTGAGAAAATACTCTTGAAAGGCTGGACTTTTGTGACGTTTGTGAGGCATTATGAAGTAACAAAAAACCTATTTATAAAAAAACGGTAAAATAACTAAAAGGAATTAAATTTCCTTTTAAATATTTCTTTTAAAAGCAAATCCAAAATATCTAAAAGGAATAAATATTCCTTTGAAATATTTTTTATAATCAAAACAACAAATCCAATTCAAGACCCAACAGAAATCCAAAAACGACAGCCAAAAAAACACGAATGATCTTAAACCAAATCACAAAACAAATCGCAGAAAACCGAAATCGAAAGCAGTAGTCAATATAAATATAACCAATGAAAAAAGAAGTAAGTGTATAGATACCGTATGCACTATCTATACTATTAATATTCCTTTGAAATATTGTTAAACAACCTAAAACAACGAAAACCAATTCACGGTTCTAAATAAACGAAATCCAATATCAAAGCCAGAGTTTCAATATGTATAAAGGAATACCACCAAATCAACAAAACCGATCCAAGAAAATACACAAATCCGAAAATGAAAGCCAATATAAAACCATTTAGCCTTAACCAAATCACAAAGCAAGTAACAAACAACCGAAGTCGAAAGCAGGTAGTTGAATGAGCTACGAAATAGAAACAATTTAAGCGTATAGGTACCGTATGTACTATAAGTTGACGCGCGGCTCAACGGCGGGAGTTAAGTACATGTCAGAAAACATTTAGTTACCGCGTTTTAAAAACCTAGTAACGACATCTAGCGGAATCAATTTAAACTATGTATACGTTAGTTAATAGGAACTCTCAAAAAATATTTTTCTTCTAATTTTGCACAATTTTTCTTATTGTAATACCGATTCATTCATAACCACATATAAGAACTGTATTCATTTCCGTTCAATAAATATTACTAAGGCTTATTAATAAGGCTTACTAAGAACTGTTTTTACCACAGTTAAGTAATAGTTAAGGGTGAAAGCGTGACAGGTGGTGATTGTATTTCTGATCCATACTTATAATCACGCCTGTAACCCTTGCGGGGTAGGCAGAGCATCAACGGATTACTTAATATCGTCTGCGAGGTTATCGCCTAATCTGTGAATTACAATGCACCAAAACGTTTGAAGAAAATCAGCTAGTGAATTTTATGTTTTTTATCGCTCTCTTCCCCGTCCTGCGTGGAAAAATACAGATCCATACATTTTTTATCTTAATTTTAGTAAAAAGACATAATAATCCAGATATTCTGACCTTCTGTGTTCGTCCATCGTACCGTCGTCCGTCTTGTAGAATCACGGGGGCGTCACCTAGCTGAATTTAAATTTGCAACATATTCGATTTTCCCACGGGAATGAGATGTTTTTCCGCGGAAAAAAGTAACCTATGTCACTCTACAGCCACCGAACTATCCCCATACAAAAAATCATGCCATGCCGACGCTCTGTTGTCGACGTGAAAGAAGGACAAACAAACAAACAAACACACAAACACACTTTCGCATTTATAATATTAAGAGTATGGATGTCATTTAAATGTTATGGAAGTAACAAACACAGCCGCCGCGTAGTGGCGGTGTAACAACAATTACGTCAATTTTGCTCCCGGTGGTTTCACAAGAGGTGACTATGGAAAATGTCTGAATGACTCATGACATCCGAAAGATGTAGAAATATCTGTATCTATCATATTGATGATACTTACCAGGCCGATAGCGATCAAAGCGACAACTTCCCAATGAAAGAACAATCTAGAAATAAGTTATATATAAAATGAGTTTTATTATTTTTCTATGATTTTTCATATATAAACGTAGTTCAATTAAAGCCACAGAAAAAAACAAATATTTTTGGGAAAATCAAATGACTTAAATCATTTAACTCTATTCAATTGTTGCCATTAACTATATTCATAATATATTATATATATTCGTATACACTATATAAGACTACCAACACAACAAATACCCACAAAATATTTGTATATTAAGTTATTATTAGTAATAACTATACTATCAGTAATAATAAAAACAAAAGTGAAATGGTGGAAAATAAGTCTCTTACAAAGAACTTCCTACAATAATACACTATCTCAATCATAGTACTTGGTGTAACAATTCTATTTAATGTTATGGCGACACTAGCCAAAACAAAATGTCACTGTTGTTTGTTTGTTGTTTTTGGCTTTACGGCTCTGGGTTAGCTAGCCCTTCTGAGAATGTCACTGTATGACACAAAGGCCCTGGAGCCATGCCAGAAATATTCATTTATAGTATTTAAATATATAATAGAGATACAATAATCTTAAAACTCTCAATCATGTAGGTAGGTACATTATATTGAGAATGTATTAAGCTAACATCAAACAATGACAGGACGCATGAATTTTCCAAGTTATATAAGACATAACCTAAAAAGTTTTAAATCTAAATATCTTTTTTTGACGCCTTCTCAAGACAAAATTCTTTGACAGAGTTATTAAGGGACTGACGCTTAACATTTTAAGATATTTTTGACATATAGACGCTACCACTCCTTCTCAACTAATTTTATGTATGAAAGTCTGCCATTGTTCTTTCCTAATAAAATAAGGTATTTCATTGAAATGAAATAGTTTATTTATTTAATTGAATTAAAATAGTTTATTTATTATATTAAAATAAAAAACTTTATTCCATTAGAGCCGTGGTAGCTAAGATGGTTAACGCTCGCTTTAAGCTTCACAGTACTCGAGCAACCCGGGTTCGATCTCCGCCGGCACCAATGAAATTGTTAATTGTAATTTTAAGTGCTGATTTACCACGTGCTCGGCGGTGAAGGAAAACATCGTTAGGAAACCTGCATGTCTGAGAAATAAAAAAAAAATATTTCTAAGACATGTACAGTTCGCCAACACGCATCGGGGCAGCGCGGCGGACATTTCCTTGCCCTAAAACTCTATCGGAAATGAGAGGAGGCCTGTTGCTAGCAGTGGGACGTAAATAGGCTGCAACTTTAAGTTCAACTTTAGTTTATTTCATTGACGTAGTAAATTAAAATTTCGTTTGTATTCGTATTTTTTTCCATATCTTCTACCGCTTTAAAATGCGGTTTGAAACAATATAATTCATTGATTTTTACACTTACCATAACGTTACAGCCTAAAAAAAGTCCACTGCTGCTGCGTATAGGCCTCCATCATAGATTGTCTCATAGGCGATATTTGTCACCGTTGCCACGCTTGGCAAGCGGTGTGGCAACCGCAGTTTTTTATTGAAGGTTCTTATTAGGAAGACGCTGCTGCCCATCTTCTGGTTTGTTTCTTGGTTTTTATACATACCAATTTTTTTTATATCATCTCTATCTTACAGCCTGCAAGTTGGTCGTAGACAAAAATTGTTAAGGGATTGTTTTTACGTAAAACTTTATGTTATATGTTTTATTGTAAGCCTCTTTAGCTTTTCCAACTCGCGGCTTGAACATTTGTATTGTAAAATGGTTTTGGATGCTTCACAATTCAGTCAGACCGCTCAAAATTTATATTTTAATACTTGTTTGGAAGAAGTCAAAAGGATTCATGGAAAACTTTTATGTTTGTTTGGCTTTTCATTTTGATTTAATATTTATTATCCAATAAAGAAATGTCATACTTTTTAACAGTGGTAGAGCCAGGCGGCAGCTTTTGCTGTCGCTCGGATGGGCCGGCTCGAACCGGGGGTGGTACCACGACCTCACAGAATACCAGCGTAAAGTAGAGGTTTACCTCCGCGTTTCGCTTGGTAAGTGCAGGTGGCCGGAGGCCCTTTTTACTGGAAATGAGGCATTCCATCCTAGTCCTAACGGGTGAAAACGCATCTGCATTTTGATCTGTAACAGAGGATAGATGTAGATGTCTATGGGCCGCAGCAACCATTTACCATCAGGTGGATTGTGTGCTCGTTTTTCACCCTTATCCTATAAAAAAAATACTTCATAATGCTTTCAGAACTTGAAAATAAAAAATCACTTCAAATAAAAATACGATTATGTAAGAAACAATGTTTTCATTTTATTATTTTCCGTGGATTGACATAAGAAAGCAAAAGTTAAATAAAACAGTCAATTGCGAATCCAACTACCTATATTACATTTATTGATAGACATAAATTTCACAACGTGTTAATCGCACGTGATCTACGTTTACAAAACATTTATACAATATGTATCATTCATACAGCCGTACAAATCTATATCTTTGGCATAGTATTGCTATGAAATATAAATACTTAATTCATCAAATATTTAATAATAGAGAAATAATTACATTATTATATAGTACAAGTATATTTACCAAAACCATTATATTTTTTCAATCTGAAAATTTTATCCACATTTAAAACAATATAAATGAATAAATATTAATTATAAATAATGGGTATGAAAGGTTCTTGAGTCGACTGTCCCTACTAGATCAGAAGACGATCTGGCAAGACATGCAGGAAATCGATGGATGCAGGTGGATTAGGGTCGTGTTCCGGTGGCATTCTTTGGGAAGGCCTGAGTTCAGCAGAAGTTTGTAATGTAAAGTTAATAGTATTTTGAAATTGAACTTTGGGTGATTTATTAATGAAATGTATAAATCATTCATTTACATTGTGTCCCATAATAAGTATCATATCTAATTCGCAAAACGGATGTGTATGGAGTGTAACGAGAAACGTCAGGAAATAAATTTAAAATTAGTTTAAATTCAACGAGATAAAATTCATAAACTTTTTCAGTGTGTAGTGTTAAGGTAGTATATTGCATTTATTGTAGACCTTAAGGTCATTAAGAATGCAGTGTCGTACGGTGAGCGTAGAGAACTTACTCTTTTTAAAAAAGTCCGGCAACGCTTCTGCAATGCCCTTGAGTTGCAGTTGTTCATTCTCGGCGGTAGTCACTTAATATCAGGTGAGCTGCATGCTCGTTTGCCACCTCTCATATATAAAAAAAGACTTTTTACTGGAAACAAGGCATTCCGTCTTTGCCATTAGAGGTGACAACACATATGCATTTTGATTCTTATGCAAGGATAGATGTAGATGACTATGATCCCCAGCATCCACTTATAATCGGGTAAGCTGTGTGTTCGCTTGTCACACTTATTGTAAAAAAAGGAATATGTATTCTCTAATGCCACCGCCACGTGGCCATGCGACGACCTCGTATAGTCAATAGTACAATATTAATAAAGAAAGCTTTGTGAGGAATCCTGTGTTGTCTGAGGAATAAAAATATTTCAGCGATATATGAAGTCACACTCTTAATACTCTTGGGAATGAGAGAATGCTTTTGGTGTGCCTTTTTGTAAGAAATAAAATAAAAAGTAACACGTATCTATACATATCACAACCACAGGAAATATATATACACATAGTTTACTAGCTTAGAGAAGGTAATAGATATTCTAACAATTTCATACAATTAACATTAACACTATACAAAAATATGTACGACAGGTCCGCCCATAAAGTTAATAACATGTTATTTGGCAAAAGGACTAAACTAAATTGGTTTCGAGTCCGAACCATAATTAGTGAATAATTTAAATAACTTCAGAGGCACGGAAAGTTTCTTGTGTAAATTAGAATTTACGCAAGTTACTTCCCAAACATAAGCAAAATTAGTACACGCGTATTTACGGATTTAAATTTGGAATTATATTTTGTCATAAAGAGATCAAAGTATTTTTTTAAATTAGACGTATTTCATTGAGGTAAAGTCGTTTATTTTGGTTGTAATAAAATAAACGACTTTATCTGTTCACTTCATAAAAAAAGTGTGTCCATTAAGGTTTTTATAATATTTTAATATTATAATGGATACCCTATGATTTAAGTTAGAAATATAAATTGAAAAGATATTAATGGCGTAAGCAAAAGTGCAATAATTATATTGTATTTTAAGCAACTGCCAAATCTTGATTTAAAATTGATTTTTTAACTTTAGTTTTAACATTGGAAACTTAGCTGCTGATACCCAGAAAATAACCATGTAACTAACACCAAAACAGTCTTCACTTCAAGTTCCGTGCTAATTGGTATCGTTTTTCACATCGTATTGCCAGCTCGTCTTCGTCGATGGAGGTCATTTAACGAGAAGGATTTAAGAAAATACAAAATAAATGTCGTCGGGCTATGTACTAAAGTGTAGTATTTTCCGAAAAGCTTTCCGGAATTCGGGATTAAAAATCGTATAGATGACTGGATTGAGGAACGAGTTGATGTAGCCAAGCCACGTGGTGAAGATGAAAACGGTGACGCCTGGCGAGTAGGAGAGTTCGAACTTGGTACACAGGGCGTCTAATACTGAGCAGGTGAAGAATGGGGCCCAACAGAAGAGGAAGACGCCTGCGGACAAAAACATAATTAATACAGTTTTTGAACTAGACAATAGCTTAAATTAGAATTACAATATTATACCGGACTAGTGGTCGTTTATTGGCCGAAGTTCAATCGCAATTTAAATTTCTTAGTTTGTATATTAAGCTAGCTGTATTTCACTTTCAATGCTTAGTATGTACATATATGCAGTGTCTATGCTTTCGACTGTACATTTTTATATATAAAACTTACGTGTCACATTGTTTGTCCGCGATGAACTCCTAAACTACTGAACTGATTTCAATGAAATTTTGCACACTTTGTGCAGTTTGGTCCAACTTGAGAGAAAGGATAGTTTTTATCCTGATAAGTGACGCTCAATATTTTTTTTAATACGAATTTAAGGATTTTTTATATGAAGGGTCGTCGAAAAGGGCAGAACAACGTCTGCCTGGCCAGCTAGTTAATATATAAAACACAGATAATTATTAAACAATATATAAAATATACGCTGTTTTGGTTTGATATTTACTCCAATTACTATTAAAAAGGAACATTAGAAATCATACAAAATTCACTGCTCATTAAGTCATATTTTGATGGCAACATTTTGAAATTCCTTTACGATAAACTCCACTCTATGCGGCTGTTTGATTATAGACTATTATGTGTTTCATAATAGTCATTGAAAATATGAACGTAACAATGAAATTTGTAACATTTGTTTTATGTACGTTTTAGCTTTCTGAACTCCTGCTTCATATAAACTTAAACTATGCCAAATCTCTTATTCCTTCGTACGTGCATACTTTTGCCTTCACGTATTAATTTAACCACACATTTTTTATTGATATAACATATACATTAATAGCTATAAACATATCGCAGCCAATAAGCCTAATCAGGTTTTCAGTTAACAACCTAGCCCGGCATCATTCTACTAGCGGTCTGAATATTTAGCCTATGCGTCTAATACAACATTGAATCTATCTTGGAATATCATCGACAGCGGGTAAAGAGGCGGCTGAGATGGCCCTTGTGTTGCCCTAAAGCACATTTATATAATATAGCACGTAGCACATAATTACGCACAGACTAGCGAAATTACATTGCATGGTATAATAATCTTATTAATGTCAATCAACGGGACGGTTAAATTACGACTATCATTCAAGGCCCTTGTTGAACGGCACCGTTTAGTAGTAGAGCTAGGCTGTTAACTGAAAGGCTAATTAAACTAGGTTGCTTAATAGTTAGCTTATTTTTTATGATATGTTGACGTTCATATGTGTTTTGATTAAAATCTACATGAATAAAGATATTTGATTTCATCGTACGAGGGTGGCAACTGCACAGACAGACTTATAGGTAGAACGTAAAGGTGGTAAAAATCAACAGCTTTAGTTATTATTGAAGCCACTTGATTAACTGGAACTATTCAAGGACAAATATAATATGAAATATAAAGTAAAACTAACACTTATAGCGTAAATATATTTGATTTTGATATTATATGATAAAAGTACCTAAGACAATTGCAAGTGTCTGCGTAGCCTTCTTTTCTTTCTTGGCAAACGACTTGGCTCGCAGTTTGCCAGCTCTGTTCGCACGGAAGATTGTGAAGCGTGCTGCCGAAGCTGCACTCTTGAAACGTCTTCGAGGAGTGGTGATGACCGAACTAGCGCTAATTCGGCTCAACTTCTTTCTATTATAAAATATGCAAAATCATTTTATGAATTTAATTTTATATACCGTTAACTTTATCGTTATTGTCTATCAAAGGTGGTATATTAGGCGCGCCTAATATACCACCAATAAGAAAATATATCGGAGATCGCCTCATCGTTGGCAAATTTGACATAGCTGCCTCGCTTGCGAGGCGGATATGTTTTCTTGACACAGATTTATTATTTTTATTGATTTTTATTTAATCATTACACAGTGAATATTTTTTATTTTCTTTTAATAAAGGAGAAAAGGAGGAGAATATTTTTTATTTTGTAAATTTATATATTTAAAAATTTATTTACAAATTCATCATCATCATTACAGCCCTTCAAAAGTCCACTGCTGAACATAGGCCTCCCCCAAGGAATGCCACAAAGCACGATTCTGAGCCACCTGCACCCATCGACTTCCTGCATGTCTCACCGGGTCGTCACTCCATATAGTGGGGGGTCGCCCTACACATTGCCTACCGGTACGAGGCTGCCACTCGGGAACCTTTCTTCCCCATCGGTTGTCGGTTCTTCGAGCTATATGGCCGGCCCATTGTCACTTCAGCTTACTAATCCGTTGGGCTATGTCGATTACTCTGGTTCTACTGCGGATATCCTCATTTCTAAGTTTATCAAGCAGAGACACCCCGAGCATTATATTTATTGTTTTTTATTTAATCATTACACAGTGAATATTTTTTATTTTCTTTTAATAAAGGAGGAAAGGAGGAGAATATTTTTTATTTTGTAAATTTATATATTTCAAAATTTATTTACAAATTCATCATCATCATTACAGCCCTTCAAAAGTCCACTGCTGAACATAGGCCTCCCCCAAGGAATGCCACAAAGCACGATTCTGAGCCACCTGCACCCATCGACTTCCTGCATGTCTCACCGGGTCGTCACTCCATATAGTGAGGGGTCACCCTACACATCGCCTACTGGTACGAGGCTGCCACTCGAGAACCTTTCTTCCCCATCGGTTGTCGGTTGTTCGAGCTATATGGCCGGCCCATTGCCACTTCAGCTTACTAATCCGTTGGGCTATGTCGATTACTCTGGTTCTACTGCGGATATCCTCATTTCTAAGTTTATCAAGCAGAAACACCCCGAGCATAGCCCTCTCTATAGCTCTCTGAGCGACTTTGAGCTTTATCATACGGCCAGCAGTGAAGGACCACGTCTCAGATCCGTAAGTCATCACTGGCAACACGCACTGGTTGTATAATTTCGTTTTAAGGTTTTGAGGTATGTCTGACGAGAAGATGTGTCGTAGCTTCCCGAATGCTACCCAGCCGAGTTGAATCCGTCGATTGACCTCTCGGTCAAAATTGGACTTACCTAGTCGGACTATTTGTCCCAGGTAAACTTACTAGTCAACAACTTCGAGCTAGTGCTCCCAAAAACTACCGGCATAGGTGTGATATGGACGTCAAACATGATTTTTGTTTTGTCCATGTTCATCTTAAGACCTATCCGTTGGGAGACACTATTGAGGTCATTGAGCATAGTGCTTAGGTCCTCCAGCGATTCTGCCATAAGGACTATATCGTCGGCTACTAAATCGAAGGTGAGTGATGTACTCGCTATTGATGTTACTAACTACATCCTTTCCAGTCCAGTAGCTTGAAAACGTCTTCCAATGCAGCGGTGAAGAGTTTCAGGGATATAAAGTCACCCTGTCTTACACCTCTCTGCATTTGGATAGGTTTCGTACTCTGATTCTGTACTCGGATAGCCATCGTAGCTCTACTGTGCAAACACCTCAGCACTTCGATATACTGGCAGTCAACTTGACACCGCTGAAGGGTCTGCAGCACCGCCTAAATTTCGACGGAAACTATTTCCAAATTTACAATTATTAAATATAATGTTGTTAAGTGTAAATTGTATGTAATACTAAATTTTGTGCGCGGCGAAAAATTTCCTGGCCCTAAAACATTACAAGAAATTAGGGGAGGTCTGTGCCCAGCCGTGGGACGTATGTAGGCTCTAACTTTACCAATTAATGTTAACAATCATATTTAATGATTATTCATTTCTATTTATGTTGTTGTGTTTAAATATTGTCAATTGCAAATAAAGCAATTTTCAAGCAAAATATTGTCCAAATTGAAAAATAATTTTGCTCTGTCTTTTACTTTAAAAAAAAGATTCCCAGAAACCTCATACAATATTAATTTTTAAATAAATACATACTTTAGCTCAGGTTTCTTAGGTACAGCATTGTTCTCTTCTCTCTTCTTTTCTTCTTTTTGGTTGGGGGATGGTGGGGGTGTGTGGTCTTTTTCTAACTCTATGTTTGAAGGTACGTAGCCAGAATCATTGTTTGTGTTTGGATCCATCATAGGTATTGGTGATGCTAAATTTGCCATAATCCTGTTAAACAGAGAGTTCAAAAAATAATATCCATATTGCAAGCCAACAGTCAAAACTATTTATGGTTTGTTCAGAAGATGGCAGTAAGAAAATTAAGTCTTAATATCCTAATTAACTAATGTAGGTAGCATTTGGAGTCAACAATAACATGTAGATTTTTAGTAACTGCTGTAGGAGACTTTTTAAAATATATAAGGTTATTCTTCACCACATGCCCCTTCTGAAGCTGTTACAAAAACATAAGAAGTTACATAAAACAGAAGTAATATAAAAATGTAAAATGTAAAATATTAGTATCGATTGTCATTTTTTATCTAGGAATACACCTATATTGGTAGCACCATCGTACCTATTTCTACTGCATCCTCGTTTGAAATCAGTTCAACATCCAGTTGCAACGTATCTGTGGCGTTTCTTATTAAAAGTTGTTTGCAGGTGCTGGTTCCACTTATGTAGCATTTGTTAATGGACTGCAGTAGTCAATTACCATCAGGTGAGGTGCATGCTCATTTGCTCCGTCTTATAAAAGAAAAGAAAAAAAATTGATTACTAGTTTCGATCGGCTGCAATAACCACTGCCAGATCTCCATATCCATTACATCTTCCATATCTACTATGATAGTAAAAGGCAAGTTGGGATATAACTTTCTTGGCTATATCTCCGACGATAAGATTCTCACGGGAAGATATAAATGGTATTCAATATATAAGGATTCATATAGAAATGCTTAATGAAATATCAATAATATGTTAAAGTACTTACAGACCAGTCTCTTCCACTACTGCAGCAAGCATAAATCTCGTAGATCGTGAGTTGGCTAATTCGTCCGCATAGACTCCCATCTCAGTGCGGTCGTAACTGGAAGCATAGGACCTATGTTCATTATTAATTAGTATATTAATATTAACAGGTCTGCCTCATCGTGTTCGTAGATGTGGTTGAGTGGTTGCAAATGTGGTTGCTAACCATGAGGTCCCGCATTCGAATCGTTTTAACAGTGGTAGAGCCACGGGGCAGCTTTTGCTGTCGCACGGATGGGCCGGCTCGAACCGGGGTGGTACCACGACCTCACAGAATACCAGCGTGAAGTAGAGGTTTACCTCTGCGTTTCGCTTGGTGAGTGCAGGTGGCCGGAGGCCCTTTCTACTGGAAATGAGGCATTCCATCTTAGTCCTCACGGGTGATAACGCATCTACATTTTGATTTGTAATAGAGAATAGAGGTAGATGTCTATGGGCCGCAGCAACCACTTACGATCAGGTGGACTGTGTGCTCGTTTGTCACCCTTATCATATAAAAAAAGAATCCCAACACAGATAAACTGGGTTTATCTGTCAAAAAATTCTCAGTAGCAAACGGAAGTCAGGAAGTTTTCAGGCGGTGTTTCACCTACGTGCCTCGGAAAACATAAAGCCGTTGGTCTCGTCGGCCTTGTAGGATTGCTGTACCATCGGACTATGATAGTAAGGGGATAGAGAGTGGCACTCAGGCATTATAGGTGTCCTGCGCAGACATTATTATTATTATTTATTAGCATGATAATCATAATCATAATGATATCAATGTCCACCATGGTAACAATTTTTAAAAACTGTCAGCTATGAATATATTTTATGAGGGTATGATTTCAAATTTAATTGTTCCCAATGTAACTCTTACCCAGTAAAATCCTAGGTAGTTGAGATCTAGTATTAGGGTCACGAGAATTACAACTGATATCGAAAATTTGTATTTTACATCATCATTATCATCAGTCCGCTAATACTGTTTTACTTCTACCATCATCTTCTCGTTCGGCAGATGGATAGCTAGATTGTAGTACGCATCTATAGCGACAAAAAAATACAGTTTTGATTTGTTTTTCATAAATGTAAGCTAACGTTTGAAATTGAAACTATACACCGAGATTTAGTAGAAATTCATTTTCAATGTGTATTGCTTAGTTAAATTTTGATCATTCAATTTAACTGATATCAAATATGGGTTATGTAAATTTTGTAATTGTCAACATAATACAAGTCATTCATGATTTATTACAGCCAAGGTATCAAAAAATCACTGATGAATGCCTCACCCCATAGATTGCCTCATAGAAAGATTATTGTCATAGTTGCCACGCTATAGGTAGGTATGCAACTGTAGTTTTTTTTTAAATATTTTGAGTTGATATCAGAATGATGCCGCTGCCAGTCTCCTGTTTGATTTCACGGGTTTATATGGAGTACTGGAATCTTTTGGCCCGTCACTACACGGCAAACATAACACATAGATTCTCACTTTTCATCTTCTTCATCTTCATTACTTCCAGAAGCAGTGTTTGTTGGTTTATCTTCTTGCATGGTACATCCACTGTCGTTAAAGCGATTAGTGTGAGCGAAGTTCTCAATCACTACTGCTGTAGGGCCGCTGGAAAGTGTGGAGCCGATGGCCGATGAGGTTTTCTTGGCAATACGCTGCTTTTTCGCTCTTTTGCGGATAGCCTAAAAATATTGTGATTTCAGTTTTCCAGATTAGGTTATGATTACTTATGTTTACGCGAACACTACTTATTTAAATGAATCTAAGTTTTATGGATTTTATCGCGTATATTAATTTATTTTAGATCGGACCAATAATTAATAATATAAAACTGAAGGTAGTCGTGGTTAACTATGATGACATTGGGACATCGTGCACCTCATTTTCCCGTGTGATTATGGGTGCTGTAGAATCCTCGAAAGGTAGGGAATTTAAAATATAAAATATACGCGATAAAATCCCTAAAACTTTGTTTCATTTCCAGAGTAGCTGTTTTGCAACTGTGTGTAATATATCAAAATCGATTAACAATATATGTAGAATGGAGATATAATCGATATCAATAAAAAATTGCGTTAAATCATGACGAATACTTAATTAATGTTGTAATTAATTTTACTTTTTAAAAATAGTTATTTAAATAAGTTTAAATCAAAAAAAATCATTGTAAAATAGCATAGGTACACTATATTAATTTTTGCATGATTGTTACGTAATAACTTCGTCATTTATAAACTGATTTTAATAATTACTTCTCATTAAATAAATTATATTTCAGGAGTAGTTCCATTTAAAATTGTAGAATAATTCAACACCTTAAAGGTAGGGAAAATAGGAAATAAAGTTTTCAATGTATCTATAACGACGAAATTTTAGTTTTTAATTTGTGCTTGTAATACCAGTATTCTTAAGTCCACTCAAAAGGGTTAAACTTTTAAGCATTCATAAAATAAAATTTAGAGACCTAAAAATAATAAAACAAGATTCACATAGTCGCTTTAGGAGCCGGGGCTTTATTCATCTAAACACTTTATTTAATCATAGACTTCTGAAGCTGTTATAGAATACAATAAAATATCTTTATTTCAGGAATCAAGGAATTAAACATTAAGTACATTGGACATTCCAGTTCTTTGTTACCTTAAGCTCATTATATTCTTTAGTCCACTCAAAAGTGTCCAAAATTTAAGCAATAATATAAAGTAAAGACTTCAAATAAAAAAATCTAAAAGAAACAATATTCACATAACAGCTTCATAAATCGAGGCAAATTGTGAAGCTGTTATATAATACAATATAACTTAAAAATAAGAACATTGACCGATAGCAGTACATATCCTAATCTAAAAATATTGCGGGTCTCACATCATAGGGGCGTATCCACGAAACCATTACTTTTTGGGAGAGACAAAAAACTTAATAACTTTTATTTTGATTGAGCAACTCATTGTATTTTTGCATGTGGCCATACATTCATACTTGAATTACGATGAGATGATTAGATTTAAGGTATTTTGTCTATAACACTGGTTTTTGTTCCTTTCGTCTATTTGGCATGAAAAAATATTTAAAACTAGCTGTTCCCCGCGACTTCGCCCGCGTTTAATTTAGGGTTTTAACTATATTGCTCAGAACCCTAATTCTTTTTCTCAAATATAAGTAGCCTTAGTTAATCCTTAGAAAATCAGCTATCTGCTAGTGAAAATCCCGTCGAAATCGGTCCAGCCGTTTCGGAGATTATCCGGAACAAACAGACAGACAGACAGACAGACAGACCGACAAAAATTTTAAAAATGGCATCTTTGTTATAAGTAGCGTATATACATTCATACGCATTTAGTAAAAAGATGTTATTTTAACATTACAAACAGACACTTCAATTTTATTTATTTGTATAGATATAGATGACATAATATCATAAATATTCAACATAAGACGTTAGAAGAAACGAAATAAAACTGAAATCGTGATGAAAACTTTTAAAAATTGAATTTTATTAATAATTCAAAAAAAAAGAAATTTTAAATTAAACAAAAATGTTTTGAGATCAGATTTGTGATCAGATCAGATTCAAGACATGAGATTTTCATAACAAAACAAGGTCTAAATATTTAGAAGAAACTTAAAATACAAATATAAATAGGTGAAAATATAAACATATATATAAATTGTCCAAAACGTTATAAAATAAAAAAAACGGCAAACAATATAAGAGAATAGAAAAAATTGCACAAGAGATGTAAAGAATACTTAAGATTTCCTTACTTGTCTTTTCAGTTTACAAACAATCTTGGTATGCCTCATTAATGTAATTTGCCAATAAAATTATTAAAGGATGACAAATTAGCAATTCTTATTGCAATAGTTAAATTTTATATAGTTTTTAGAAAGATTAATATCTTTTAATTCTTTAAATGACCAATTTCATTAAAGAAGCATGCTAAGATTATTATACCTAATAATGCACTATAAATAATAATCGATCAATTTTTATTTCCACTTCAACGTCGTATAAAAGTGCTCTTGTTGCAGCAAGGGTCAACTCTTCGTCATCATTATTAGCTCCTGTCTCGCAACTTTCGTTTTCTACAACAAGCAAATTATTTTAATAGACTCGGTACCTAATTCTTTGGAATGATTCCATCCTTACGAGTATGCATAGCCATCAAGTCAGTTAAGTGTTTCTGAGTACAGATTTGTTTCCACGGGAGAAGAATAGTCCGACCGAGTTACATTTCTGCTAAACTTTACCTTCTTATTTTTTTCAGTCCATCTCAAGTTTGCCTATTTTAAAAGCGGTCCATCCGTGGGTTTTATTGCGTTTTCAATTGAGTTTTTTTTATAGGATAAGGGTGACAAACGAGCACACAGTCCACCTGATGGTAAGTGGTTGTTGCGGCCCATAGACATCTACATCTATCTTCTATTACAAATCAAAATGTAGATGCGTTGTCACCCGTGAGTACTAAGATGGAATGCCTCATTTCCAGTAAAACGGGCCTCCGGCCACCTGCACTCACCAAGCGAAACGCAGAGGTAAAGCTCTACTTCACGCTGGTTTTCTGTGAGGTCGTGGTACCACCCCGGTTCGAGCCGGCCCATCCGTGCGACAGCAAAAGCTGCCGCGTGGCTCTACCACTGTTAACTTTTATCTTGCATAGCCTTAAAGTTTTCAATTTTTAGTGATCCATCGCTTCTACTTAATATTTTTTACATACTCTTCCTGATTCTCTTACTGTTCTTCTTCGGGTAACTGCTCAAACTTATGACACTATTGGTTTTTCTCGGCTTATGAAATCTTTATTTCTTCCAGGATCAATTTTTTGTATGAAATCTTGCAGCAAATACTGACATTGTTGTCAAATGTGAGGCTAATGAGACATCTGTATTACTATTTGAATATAATATTTTTAATTCAATATAGATTGCAAGTAATTCTTATGAAGTCATTTTTTATTTTTACCACTGGTTTGGAAAAGCCCCTGTACTAAGAAGAACCAGCAAGAAACCCAGTGGGACTTTTTTTTTCAAAATATATCATACATTCTGTACTTATTTTGTACAAAACTTATTTAAGGAATAGCTTCGAAGCAACAGCCTCATTCCCAGGAGTTATTATCAACCATGTATTTATTTATATTACAATAATAATTTTTCTGCAGTTTTTGTTTATGAGATTATTTAAACTTGGTAATAGAGAGACATTGTATGGTTTACGGGATTTTATCGTTTCAATTACTGATTCCGTGTATATATTGAGTGTTGTCGATAAGCGCTGGCTTAGTAGAATAAAAAAAAAACATAACTATGCGTCCGCGGTTTATACGATATTTTGCGATTTATTCAAAAAGTAATTAATATTAAATTATAAGAAAATTTGAGATTGCGTATTGATTATAGTAGCATTATAAGGCATAAAAAATAAAAAATCGCATTTATGCATATACGCCCCTATAGTCTGAGACCCACGATATGTACAAATAAAAATATAGTTATAAATAATAGTTCAGAGGGCTTAAAATCAGAAGCGATTGTGTGAAATCGTTTTATTATTTTTTATATTTTATTATTTTTTGAAGTTGGATTTTAATTTTAATATTTTTTTAATTATACTAAATTAGTATTTAAATAGGTATCCTTAACATAAATTAAATTTGAAAACATTTCATTAGTCATTTTAGATTCTAATAAGCGTGGGTAAATTAAATTTTACTGACCTTAAATATGTTATAGTACAAAAACATCATTATGATGCACGGTATATAAAAGGAGCCGAGCGAGGAATATATGACGTAATCAGTGTTGTTAAAGAGACAGGCGTTGGGATTGCGGTCTGGCGTGTTGTTGAGACCCAAGACCACGGGCGAACCGATCGCGCCAGAGACCAGCCAGGCCACGCCGATCATGAGCCAGACACGTGCGTTACTTTTGTGCTTAGCGTACTTTATTGGTTGCGTTACTGCGATGTATCTGTAAAAGGCAAAATAATAAAAAATCGCATTACATAATACAATAGGACGCGGAAAAAGTTTCTCCGTATATTGTTTGTATAAAACTGAAGAATAATTTCTTTGGTTGTACTGTTTGTATCTAGTGGATTTTAATATCAATACATATACGACATATTCAACTAAAAAAACATTTTCAACAGTGGTAGAGCCACGCGCAGCTTTTGCAGTCGCATGGATGGGCCGGCTCGAACCGGGGTGGTACCACGACCTCACAGAATACCAGCGTGAAGTAGAGGTTTACCTCTGCGTTTCGCTTGGTGAGTGCAGGTGGCCGGAGGCCCTTTTAATTGAAATGAGGCATTCCATCTTAGTTCTCACGGGTGACAACGCATCTACATTTTGATTTGTAATAGAGGATAGATGTAGATGTCTATGGGCCGCAGCAACCACTTACCATCAGGTGGACTGTGTACTCTTTTGTCACCCCTTTTCTATAAAAAAATATTCGTATTCAGATAATTAAGAGAAAGAGCCTTGTTGCTCATTGAAAGGCATACTTACATATTAAATATCTCACAGCTCACAGCTGATTCAGAATATTTAAAGTTTATCTAGTTTAATAATCTATAAATATCTGCTACCCAACAATTACAATAAAAAATATAATTTATACTTGATGTTTTTGTCATTTGGTGAAACTTCATCTTCATATGTGATTTGGATTGACAAAAACACAAAACGAAACAAGTACATGTGTCAATCTAAATCACAAATATAATAAAAATATTGAAAAAATAAATTAAGTAAATCACACGTAATTGCCGTGGTAGCTCAGATGGTTAGCACTCACGGTAAATTTCAAAATACACCGGCAACCCGGGTTCGATCCCCGCCGGCACCAATGGAATTGTTAATTGCAATTTTAAGTGCTGATTTACCACGCGCTCGGCGGTGAAGGAAAACATCGTGAGGAAACCTGCATGTTTGGAAAAAAGAAAAAAAAATTCGAAGACATGTAAAGTTCGTCAACACGCATTAGGGCAGCGCGGCGGACACTTCCTTGCCCTAAAACCCTCTCGGTAATAAGAGGAGGCCTGTGCCCAGCAGTGGGACGTACACAGGCTGTAACTTTACTTTAACTTTACTTTACACGTAATTCAAAAGTTATGTAAGTCTCTTCTGTATGTGTCTTATGTAATGGTATTCCCATTAATTTTATTTAATATTTCTTTACATTAAAAGTTATGTCGCCTTTTTGAAATGAAGTACTGCCCGCTAATGTAAATTAGTGCAAACACAACAACTATTGTTAAACAAATATAAAAATATTGATAATATCGTAAAATATCGATAGTAACAAAAATTCTTATATCATGTTACAAAAAATCTCGTTTACCTGTTTGTTTTAATTTAAATATTTGTATATCCACCGAGACAACGGGTGAACACTCAAAGAATGACGTACTATATTCATAAGGACAGACGAAAACTAAGGAGAGAAGTGATTGAAACCTGATATGCCAGCAAAATTACTTGAAAAAATAAAGAAAAAAATTTGCGCTTGTTAAAAAATTCATATGAAGGTCGACGAAAAATTCCCTAAGGGGACAGTAGTAACTGGATAGAATTACGGCGACTGCTTCTAATTTCAACGTATAGTAACCATGACGATTACCTCATGTAAAAATGCTGTCAATGGGATGCATTTACTACATTCTATTGACTGGCCAGCTAATTTGTTTTTAAATGTTATAAAATACTAAAAGGAACATTATTTCGTAAGTAATTTGTAGAAGTAATTTATATTAATTAAAATGTCAAAATTTTTCACCGTCAAAAGCTACGTATATTTATCTTATTTTATTTTGTTATTTGGAGGCCAATTCTGGCTTACAAATTTCAACAAAAAGATCATAAAATATATAAGAGAGTTGTTATAATAATAATTTTTTGATTTCAGACATAATACTAATTAAGAAAGGAAAATATTTCTGCTGCGCCTTTGACAACTGTCAAAGCGTAACGACTACATACAATTTTTATCAATATGGAATAAATCCATATGGAGTAAAGTGCTTTTGTTTAGGCCGTAATTGATTGTTTCAGGGAAAGATGCGGAGTACAGCATATTTCAAGTTACTATGAATATGTAATATAAAGACTTTTAAGTGTTGTAGAGATCTGTTTAGATTTTTTAATGAATATCTCTGCTCCGGATAACATTCACAGCCGGATTTCCTACAGTGTCAAAATTGTGCTGACGGTAGGCTGTTTAAAGGTAAAAGGGGTTTAAATATACATGTTAAACGATGCCATAGTAAAAGTATTTCGGTTTCACAGCCTGCCGTAGAAATTCATAACTCTATTAGCAATTCCTCTAATGACACAAATTTTTCCCTTTTTTCGGAGCAAATTTACAATTATTATCGTAATGTACCAGTGGTTAAAAGAATTCCTAGAGGTGCGAGGATGCAGCTTGCTAAAGCATTGTCATGCACTATTCAAAATTGTTTCACTAATAGTGAAAATAGTTGGCAAAAATTATTTACTTTCGCGTATTCCCATTTTCATTTTGATAAAACAATAAATAAATCAATTACGTCTCAACTAAAAGAGACATCTTTTGAAAATTTAGATTACCCAATTAATACTCATTTATCTCGACCACGTCCTAAATTTGATTTAAAAAAAGTAGTTGAGTCGAAAGTAATGGATGGCGACTTAAAAAATGCATTTTATTGTGTATGTATTTTATTCTCAGACGACATCCTGGCTCCTCGTAATGTCGAAACTCTTGAAAGCCTTCGTCAGAAGCATCCTTTGGTCAAACCTTCTCAGGGTTTACCGCTGCCTCCCAAGACTTCTATGCAACCTTTAAAAATTTCGGAAAAAGACACTTTAGAAGCAATTATGTCATTTTCGAATGGCTCTGCTGGCGGCATTGACGGAATTACGCCTCAACATCTTAAAGATCTTGTAAGCGCTTCTGCCGGTGACGCCGGCGGAGTACTTCTTAAAGACATTACAAAATTATGTAACTTTATGCTTTCTGGTAATGTTAATCCAAATTTCATTCCATTCTTATATGGGGCAAGGTTATGTGCCTTCAAAAAAAAGGATAACGGTATCCGTCCTATTGCCGTTGGTTCCGCATTTCGACGCTTAACTTCAAAATTAGCTTGCAGGCACATAATATCTAACCTTAGGACCAAATTTCAGCCTACTCAACTAGGTTTTGGCACTAGAGGTGGCTGTGAGGCGGCGGTATATTCAGTGCGTACATTTTTAACAAACTCTGATGCAGATGTTCTTGTGAAAGTTGACCTAAGGAATGCTTTTAACTCTATCGATAGGGTAACTTTGCTGAAGGAAGTGGCTAATAATATCCCCAAAATTTATCATTACGTTTGGCAATGTTATAGTCAAAATACTAACTTGTTTTACGAAAACCATGTTATCGATTTTGCTGTCGGTGTTCAGCAGGGTGACCCACTGGGTCCAGCACTTTTCAGTTTGAGAATTCAACCAATTATTTCCAAGTTTGAAATCCAAGCTGAATGTCTGGTACCTAGACGACGGTACACTGGGAGGTAGAGCAGATGACGTCCTCAGTGATCATACTCATATTTTTCAAAATTTTAAAAATATTGGTCTTGAACCAAATAGCAATAAATGTGAAATATTTTTTTCAAATAATTTATCTACTTCTCATAGAGACACTTTAATTCAAAATTTTAATCATTTTTGTCCAGGAATAAAAACTGTCAGTACGGAATCACTATACCTGCTAGGTGCCCCGTTGTTTTTCGATAGTATTAAACCTGTTTTAAAAACAAAATTTGATCAGTTTTTAAACCACGTTGATAAATTGTATAAATTAAACCCCCACATAGCTCTTACTATTTTAAAATATTGTCTTCTTGTACCTAGATTTACATACTTACTCCGCTCGAGTCCAGTCTGGAAATGTTCGGATATTTTACAAGATCTTGATAACAATCTTAAAATAGCTATAGAAAAAATTCTAAATTTAACTTTAAATACAACAGCCTGGACTCAAGCTACTTTACCTATAAAATTTGGTGGCATTGGTGTGAGAAATCTTTCTAGCGTTGCATTGCCTGCTTTTCTTGCTTCCGTACATAGTGTCAGTGA
The DNA here is from genome assembly GCA_033319125.1 of Parnassius glacialis. NCBI lineage: Eukaryota > Metazoa > Arthropoda > Insecta > Lepidoptera > Papilionidae > Parnassius > Parnassius glacialis. The sequence continues at coordinate 38,912,107 of JAVANC010000022.1, read as the reverse complement.
CTTATGTAATATAATTTTAAATAATAATGTAGACCTATGCTTTGCTACGGAGGCAGGGCAGACATGGCAAACGCTCTGTCCTGGTGAAAATGTTTCACTGGAAGTTAACCAACAAGAACAGTGGGATATTCCGTTGGTACAGGGCGTGCAGAAGGATTTGTTTCATAATTTTCATAGTGACCAACATAAGGCACGCCTTTTAGCTGTTTCGACTAAAGAATCTAGTCACTGGTTACACGCTTTACCATCAAGTAATCTCGGCACACTACTTGATGCGGAAAGCTTACGCATTGCCGTAGGAATCCGACTAGGAGCGATGATTTGTCAACCCCATCAGTGTCCCTGTGGTAGCAGCGTCGACAAGATTGGGCTCCACGGACTTTCATGTAAGAAAAGCGCTGGTAGATTTTCACGACACAGTTCTTTCAATGATGTCATCCGAAGGGCTCTTGTCTCTATAAATGTTCCCTCGGTTTTAGAGCCTTGTGGAATATTTAGAGACGATGGCAAGAGACCCGACGGTATGACATTGGTCCCTTGGGAGAGAGGTAAAGCCCTAGTGTGGGATGCTACTTGCGTAGACACACTGGCGGTCTCTCATCTCAGGGCTACCTAGTTTAGAGCCGGGGCGGCATCAGAGGCAGCTGAGCTGAGTAAGTGGCGCAAATATGAGTCTCTGAGAGATGACTACATATTTGTGCCATTTGCTGTAGAGACTATCGGTCCGTGGGGTCCACGTGCGGTGAGGTTCCTAAAAGAACTCCATCCGCGGCTGGTCGTTGCTGCCGGTGATAAGAGGGCTGGTTCTTTCCTCGCTCAAAGGCTAAGTATAGTCATTCAGCGAGGAAACGCAGCCAGCGTTCTTGGCACGATACCGCGGGGAGTAGGACTATATGATATTTAAGTTTCTAGTTTTAGTTTTTTTTTTATTATTATTATAGTTTTTAGTATTTTAGATAAAAATAAGTATTATGTAAATAAAAGTCTTTTAAATATTTAAATTGTAAATATTGCTAGATGTTAGTTGTTATATTTTTATTATGTGATTATAATTAAATTTGCAATTGTATTAAAATTGAAAGGTAGTCCCGTGTCGGTTAATTATGTGATTTTAGAATTTGTTATTAGACTTAACCTTAATATTGTAGAGAATAATTGCATATTTTAGTTATGGAACTGGTTAAATGTCATTAATCAAGTATTGAGTATTGACGGTTCCGTGGCGTAGTGGCTTAGCTATCGGTTGTAGCGCAGGGTTACGCGGGTTTGAATCCCGCACGAAACAAATATTTGTGTGACTTACAAATAATTGTTCTGGATCTGGATGTTTGGCGTTATGTAATTTATGTTTTTAAACTGTCTCTACATGTTAGAGGAGTAAATCCTAGTGTGGGGGTAAAGTTTTTAAATTTTTATAAAAAAGTATCAAACTAACAACCCCAAATGCCATTTGTATCATTATTATTATATCTATCTATAATTATAAATATTATATCTATAATTATTAATTCCTGCCTCTCCCTACCACCATCGGTCAATCAGACTCTCGGCCAGTCTACACTTGCTTTATGGTTTATCATACGTACAGCAAAAGAGTGGAATAAGTTGCCAGCATCTGTCTTTACATCAGATTATAATGTGGATGTCTTCAAGGCAAGACTGAATAGGCTTATGTTAAGTCAATGTGCTTAACCATTTTCGGCAGAATCACGACATACCGTCAAGTAGTCATGCACTGGCTTAGAATAATAAAAAAAAATTGGCCCCATTTTAACATTTATGTTTTTGTTATTTATTGAATAAATATTTCTCTTTTCCTTTATCTATGTAAATGCATGAACTTCAAAGTTTTTTTTGTGGTTACCCGTTACTGTTTTATTTCTTTATTTAATCTATAAAAAAAAATATTTTAGACAAAGTTATTGATGCGGTAAGTTTCAAGTACAGTACTTAAAGCTAACCACCCATGAAAACTGTCGACACCGAATTTCGATTACAAGTTTTAAAAAAGAAACTGATTTTTTTTACATACAATTTAATGATCTAATTTGATGCCAAATTTCTAAGTCATCTAGATTTAGACGTTAGACCGACAATTATTTTTGTGAAAAATTCGTGTTTCAGTAACAAAAGCTGATCCAACACAGCCTGAAAACCGGGGGAAAAACTATTAAAAAAAAAATAAGAGCGGGGCGACTAAGAGGGCGTACCAGATATGGTACAGTAGGACTACATGTATGCAAAAAAGACATGATTTTACTAATTAAACGTTATTTACTTTTTGGTGTGATCTTTACATATAATAATAATTTAATTTAATTTGGTATTTAATTTAGCATGAATATAACATAACTTTAAGTACCAAACTTTATTGTTAATCACAGATACATTTTGTGCAAGCTGTGTCTACATATATATTAGAATACAATTTTTGAAATCTTTGTTATATATAATACCTATCAATATGTTAAAATTGTGTTCTGTTTTGTAGACGAAATAAAGAGAAAAAAAAATTATAAATAGCAGACGTCTGTACATTTTATATTTTTGTAATAAAAGTGATTGGGAGATGCTAAAAATAAGTAATTAAATACATTTCCACCATTTTTAGAATTTTCTGTCTGTCTGTCTGTCTATTTGTTTGTAAACGTATCACGTATAAAGTACCAATTTATATCTTAAGAATCGTTAAAAAACTTATAAAGCGTATCTTCGGGTTACATTTAGTTTTTATTTCATTAAAATCAGTTCATTATATCAAAAAATATGATAAATATTCTGAAAAATGGGTACGAAGTATAGGTACCTACGAATTTATTCAATGGTGGCGTTGGTTGAGTCATTAAGTGCATTTTAAACTAATATCATATTATAAATCATAATTAAATGATGTGAAATAATGTTCTATAATGATATAATTATATCTAAAACGCAGTAAGCAAAAGTATTAAAGAACGAAATAAATATATACAAAAATATATTAACCTTACAGTACAAGTACAAGTAGTACCATAGTTAACCATTATCATCGATAGATGGTGGTGTTGTACAAATGTAATACAAAAAGGCTGGTTGTGGTTATTTCCTGTAGATGAGTCTTCATTTTGCTTCATGGTTTTCATATTTGCTGCTAATCTTTATATTAATCGTTGCCCTACTGCGTGTTGACAAACTCATTTTTTATTTACCGCCGAGTACTTTATGTGGTAAATCATATTTTAAAAGAGCTATTAACCATTTCGTTGGTTTCGGCGAGGATCAAACTTTCTGTTTTACTTACTATGCAGGCACTGATTAATAAGTGTTTTTATGTTTTATATAATGTATCAATTGCGTCAAATAATCTCTTTTATTTTAAGAATTGATGTTAACAGCGTCATCTCTCTTTAAATCTTATACATAAAATCATCAGACTCTCGATAGTCGTATCGAGAGTTTGATGTTATTGAAGATGCCCAACTAAGACCTTGTGTTTCGCGTTGTTTATTCTACCGATAATGTAATTTACAATACGACGTCGAAAATTAAGTAAGTCGATATTCCCTCCATTATGTCTGTACAGCAGCCATGTTTTTTATACAGATATGTCAATACAATGGAGAATCAGGGGCACATACCACTTTTTTCCTCGAACGCTTGTTCGCAATGACGATATATTCTGATCTGATAAATCTACTCCACCTATATACAGATATTTTTTTTTTAGTTGCTGAGAATAGCGTTCAGTTTTGTGGACAGGATCAACACCAACTGCATTAGAGCATACTGATACTATACTATTATCATGCCACTTGCAAATTTTAATATCATCAGATAGGCAACAATCATTAAAGCCTCTTTCTTTTGTCTTTGCTTCATTGTTACCAAATGGAGGGTACTTTCCAGATCTATTTTCTTTGATAGTACCAGTGACACGAAATCCCCTTTCAGTGAGTTCATGAACCAAATGCAAACCGGTAAAAAAATTGTCTATGAAGAGATGGTAGTTTTTTCCATAGCTTAATGTTGCTAGTTGATCTGCATAAGACAAAACCACACCTGCACCAAGACTAAACTGGGAATATTGGGCATTTGTAAATGTAGAAACACCTTGGTATGGTTCAACCCCCGTAATGTAACCTCTTGATGTTGCACCAATCCGTAATTTGTATCCATATCTTATAGGCTTGCCTCTAACAAACTGTTTGCAACCGTGATGACTAAAATAAGGGATAGCCTCATCGACACTATGATTTTCCTTATGTGGACAAGGCTCAAGAAAATTCACAACTAAAACTTTTAGTAAAGGACGAATTTTTGGAAATTTGTTGGATCCATCTAAGTTTAGATTATCAACAACATGAATGTTAGAGTAAATTAGTGTAAATCTATCTCGAGATAAGGCTGAAGCACTTGGCAATAGCCACTGACTAACAAAATTCCCACCAAACATTATATCTCTTCAATCTTGACGTCACCAGAAAGAAGCTTACGTGCTAAGTATCAATTGGTTTCAATAGTAAGCGTCTCAAATACTTCTTTTGAAAATAATAAATAAAACCATCCTATTGGACTTCTTTCAATAGGAGTATGATAAAGAGGTTGCCAAGCAATAGGTCTTAGCTGCAAGATTTTTTTTCGTCAACTGTACTTCATGACACGTTTTTTTAAACATTCTTGAAATTTATGAGGGGTTTGGTCTTCAGTTTCTGATTCTTCCATTAAGATTAAGACAGCAAGCTCCGCTGGAGCTTGAAGCAAACTTCCAAGCAAATTATTATTGCTGACGTTACCTTCTTCACCCGAGTCCTCGTCAGTCTGGTAATCATTGGTAGTGTCAGGTGAAAGTAAAAAAATATCAAAATCTTGTCTATGATTGCTAAAATCATCATCTTCTTCAAGAAATGTAGCAATTGCATGTAATGTCAATGACCTACAACGATAAAACACAAAATGATAAATATAAAGCTAATATAATAATATGTAAATTGACTTAGGTATATTATGCTCATACATAGACCTACTATACCATATATGATACGCCTAATCTAGCACTGTGTACACCTTACTAAATAATCCAAGTGAACCTTATTTGTAGTTATTAAGCTTACAGTATTCAACTAACAGGAGACGCCATGCGCATAAATTTCCAAACAAAAAAGTCTGTCACTTCTAGCGGGAGGCGAGGTAACGCACACTAAGCAAATCGTAAACATTGGGCCACGTCGTTACGCACGCACACAGCATAATATGAGCACACGATTAAGCAAAACGCACACAACCTTGAAAATCTCTCATAAATGTCTCATCGTTACAGTGCATAAGCCATAAACAACTAGTGCGAGGGCCTTGTCGATATGGATATGTCGATGAAATTTTATGCAAGTTACATAAGCAAATTAAATAAAATAAAAATGAACAAATGTTTAATGTGTAATATTACATTCAAAGTAAATTTAAAAAAAATACATAAGGTACAAAATAATAATACAAAATTACCAAAATTAAAACAAATTGAAAAAGTATTATATTATATTTAACTGGTTTTAAAAGTGAATAAGTTTGGTATATATGTGACGAATACACTTTTTGGGATCACTCTTTTTTTGCGAGGTAGCTAATTCTAGTGCTTGCATATTTTTCCATCACCAAGTTTGCCAGTTCAATGTTATGTGGAACGTAATCATTATCGAAATAATGTTCGTGTATGCTTTAAAATATATAATATGCCTAGTCTATGAAATATTTTTACCATTTTTTAATGTAATGATCAACCGAAAAGGTTATCTGTATAGGGGTTTTAAACGGTCTAATTTTACAGATTTTATCCAATCTATAGAGTTAAACCGATTTAAGGGTTGAACTACATCTGGCAGCACGGAATCGCACTTTCCTGTGCTTCTATCCTTTTTGGTCACTCAGAAACGTTATTTACTAGAGCAAGAAAGAGAGCGGGAGTGTATAGTTTCACCCTCAAAAAGTCGATTGTAAACCGGTTTCAAAAGTTTATCTATCTAGTGTGATTTTTTGTTTATTTGTTTTTGTCCTTCCTTTACGCAGCAACGGAATGGAGTAATTAAAAAAACATTAAACATTTGCTATCTCTTGGCCGAAGTTTACGCTTAAACAAACATACTTTTTTTCGTCATTTTACTTAGGATTGAAAAATAATTAATGTGGTCGTAAAAAGCGGTAATATTTTGTGTTCTACTGTACAAAAGTGTAGTAATCTGTATATATTTAATAATAATAGATTATAAATATGACACTGAGATTATTTGTTTGTCCTCATTTATTTATTTAAGCGCTAATAATTCGGGTCTCATCTGAAAACAACAATTTGGTTGACACCATCTAAGACGATATACTTGTAAATAACATTTTAAGATGAATAAATATCATTCACTAAACCTTCCATTTCGATTTGTTACATGTTTTAAATTTTATCCTTCATAATGTAAAATAAACCTGTAGCAAAATAATAAACTTCCAATAATTTCAAAGTCGGTACAGCAGTTTCATTTAGTTTCCTTTTATTATATGATGGGATTACGAAAACCGATTGGTGAAAATGCTCGGAACAAATAGTGCTTGTTCGTTTAGGTACCCAGGTTATATGATTGCCACATGCTTTTATCCAAACTTGGCGCCTGTAAGGATCTTTTAAAAAACTGTAAAACCAAAGATCTTTTTTAAACATTGTACAAAAAAGAATTTTAAATAACACCTTGGTATTATATATCAAGGTATTAATTATAGTCAAATAAAAACATTGACACTAAAGAGTACAGTGAACATCACTATTATTGCCTTGATGATACCGTTCTATATACTTGAAATTACCCTTCTTTTCGTTTCATAACGTAACATAATGAAATGAAAATATCTATTTAAAATGTTTTATATACAATAAAACTATTTAAATTGATGTTTTCATTTCGTTAAAAACAATTAAAGATTATTAATGTTGTTTGAAATAATATAGTTTTGCAAATAGATCACAATAATATTAATGAATTTAAGACTATTCAATAACACGATTTTGTCTTGTGTAATAAGAACAAAGAGAAACGACATTTGTCTACAATTAAGCAAAATTTAATTATGTCCTAGTGGTGCAAAAGTCCTTACTATAGTATTAATACTTTAAGTTGGCAACACACACTGCTCAGCTATATTAATCAGAATTTTCGTGATTTAATGCTTATATTAATTATTGAAATTAAAATAAATACTTAAAGATGAAAGGTAACGTCGTCTTTTTGTAAATTTGAGGTCTGTGATCTTTTTTACAAGAAAACACACTGCAACTCGGCATTTTTCTGGAGATCGACTCACGCTTACGACTACTTGTTAACTGATGCCATACGCGGTGCAACTAGTTTTATATAACGGGAATGATCCGCGCTCTCGTACTTTTGACAGTGGGGAACGCTCTCCAATATCGTCTCCTGTTAGTTTAATACTCTAAGTTATTAAGTCTATTGTAGTCAAGTCTTTAAAATAATACCTATAAATAATATGATTTACTATAGATAACATGAAACTTACCTTCTTGAGACATTGTTAATAGTTTCTTTCCGTTTCTGTCAATAAATTTTAATATAAACTGAAGATAACTTGCATAAAATGTGTATGTTATATTGTCGATATCAAACTAATACTCTCAGTTATCTGACACAACTAAACAAAAAAGTTAATAATTTGTGGGTACATAAAAATATTTTTACAAAGTAACTGTACTACATAGACTACGGTAGGCTTATATGGGCCGGTATTGCGAGGCGCCGCTCTCCCTACCCTCCGAAGCCGAATCTTGGTTGACGGCGGAGCCATAGACCAGATCCGCCCCTGGGGTCAGGAAGGCTGGTGCTTCTGAGTGCTTGTTTTTCCTGGCCCCATGGCCTTTTCGCATCGGACACGGGGGCGTCTGTTGCGCATTGGAAATTGGAGGCGGGCATGTGTTCTGGTGCGCCTTGCCTGAGAGGGAGATGGGGGGGAGTAGTTCTCTCCCGAGGAGCGGCCGCCATGGGGCGCCCAGTGCAGGTGGGGCCGCGGATGTATGCGAAAGCGTTCCCGTGGCCCTGCCAATATGTGACGAAGGTGGAACACCATGGGGTTTTAGTCGGTGCGAGTTCGACATAACCCGTCCTTGCCCCGCGAGGCGGGTATGCGTAGGCATTTCCCCATGTACAAAAAAAGGCCTATAGGGGCTAACAAAACTATGAAAAATGTTTATGAAATTTAGGACACCATTTTACATGCCTGGAAACAGAAACAGAAACAGAAACTTTTTTATTCAATATAGATTATCATCATCATTACAGCCCTTCACAAGTCCACTGCTGAACATAGGCCTCCCCCAAAGAATGCCACAAAGCACGGTCCTGAGCCACCTGCATCCATCAACTTCCTGAAGGTCTTACCAGGTCGTCACTCCATCTTGTGGGGGGACGCCCTACACTTCGCTAACCGGTACGAGGCTGCCACTCGAGAACCTTTCGTCCCCATCGGTTGTCGGTTCTTCGAGCTATATGGCCGGCCCACTGCCACTTCAGCTTACTAATCCGTTGAGCTATGTCGGTTACTCTGGTTCTACTGCGGATATTCTAATTTCTAACTTTGTCGCGCAGAGAAACCCTGAGCATAGCCCTCTCCATAGCTCGCTGAGCGACCTTTACCTTCCTCATACGGCCAGCAGTGAAGGACCACGTCTCAGATCCGTAAGTCATCACTGGCAACACGCACTAGTTGTACAATTTCGCTTTAAGGTTTTGAGGTATGTCTGACGAGAACATGTGTCGTAGCTTCCCGCACGCTGCCCAGCCGAGTTGAATCCGTCGATTGACCTCTCGGTCGAAGTTGGACTTACCTAGTCGGACTATTTTTCCCAGGTAAACATACTCGTCAACAACTTCGAGCTTAGTGCTCCCAACAACTACCGGCATAGGTGTGACATGGACATTAAACATAATCTTTGTTTTGTCCATGTTCATCTTAAGACCTATCCGTTGGGAAACACTATTGAGGTCATTGAGCATAGTGCCTAGTTCCTCCAGCGATTCTGCCATGAGGACTATATCTTCGGCAAATCGAAGGTGAGTGATGTACTCGCCATTGATGTTAATACCGTATCCTTTCCCGTCCAGAAGCTTGAAATCGTCTTCCAATGCAGCGGTGAAGAGTTTCGGGGATATAACGTCACCCTGTCTTACACCTCTCTGCAATTGGATAGGTTTCGTACTCTGGTTCTGTACTAGGATAGCCATCGTAGCTCTACTGTACAAACACTTCAGCACTTCGATATACCGACAGTCAACTTGGCACCGCTAAAGGGACTGCAGCACCGCCCAAATTTCGACGGAATCAAAGGCTTTCTCATAGTCGACATACGCCAGACATAGTGGCAAATTGTACTCCTCGGACTTTTGTACAATTTGCCGTAGGGTATGTATGTGGTCTATGGTGCTAAAGCCCTTTCGGAAACCGGCTTGTTCGGGAGGCTGGAAGTCGTCAAGTCTGCGCGCGAGACGATTCGTAATAACTCTCAAAAACAGCACTTGGACACGGCTCAGAAGGAAAATCGGTCTGTCGTTCTTCAAGAGAGCGTTGTCACCTTTCTTGAAGAACAAGACCACCGCACCTCTGCTCCACGCCTCCGGTGTAATGCCACCATGGAGGACGGAATTAAAGAGCTTCTGAAGGACTTCAAGTACCGGTCTTCCACCCGCTTTCAGAAGCTCCGCTGTAATTCCATTCTCGCCTGGGGCCTTGCCGTTTTTAAGGTGTTGGAGAGCCATTCTAATCTCGCTCAGACTGACGTCCGGGATATCTTCGGAATAGTGTCGGATAAGACTCGCTCTTGGATCGTTACTCACACTTGCGTGTGGCTCCAACGATGACGTGTACAGCTGCCCATAGAACCTCTCAATCTCACTCAAAATCTCAGGTGCCCCGGAAACGATGCTGCCGCATTCGGTCTTCAGCTTTGATAGTTGGCTCTTTCTGGCAGACAAATCTCTGGCAAAGACTTTGGAGCCTTGGTTCCGCTCGATCGCTTCTTCAATACGAACTGTATTGAAGTTGCGTAAGTCTCGCCGCATGCATTTGGAGATCTTTCTGTTCAGTTGCCTGTATGATGTCAAATCTGTTGAAGAATGTAGCCTCATCTCCCGTCTCCCGCCATGAGATTAAGAGTGTGATCGGAGAGTTTTTGTGTTCTTCTGCGGCGGGTCTTGCAGAACTTAGCTCCGACCGCATGGACAGTTTCCACGAGCTTTTCATTCATATCGTCCACTTTATTGCAGTCTTCTAGGCACTGAAAACGGTTTTGTAACTCGAGCTGAAAGTTTTCGGGACTTTGGATTAGAGCACGAGGGGGACGGAGCGTTGACTACATCAGACGAGACCTCTCCAACTTAACATTTAGGTTCAGTGTGCCTCTAACCATTCGGTGATCGCTGCCGGTTTTTACCCTCACGATCACTGAGACATTACTGAACAGTTGTCGTCTGGTCGTCATAATGAAGTCAATCTCATTTTTTGTCGAACCGTCGGGGCTCGACCAGGTCCACTTCCTGTGGGGCCGCTTCTTGAAGAAAGAGTTCATCATAAAGAGTCCCTCTTTCTCCATGAAGTCGGCCAGCTGCTGGCCTCTTGGGTTCCGTTGCCCTATTCCAAATTTCCCTACTTTCAGCTCACCGTTCTCTCTTGTGTCTAGTTTTGCATTGAAGTCTCCCATTAACACCGTATATTGGGTTTTGGAGGAATGCATGGCTCTAGAGATATCCTCATACATTTCCTCCACCTCCTCATCGGGGTGTGCCGAGGTTGGTGTGTAAACCTGTATGACCTTCGGCGAATACCGCTTGGTGATTCTGAGTATAAGGTACGCAACCCTCGACGACACACTCCCGATCTTTACAACGTTGTTAACGAGAGGCTTGTGGACGATAAATCCGACACCTCCTTGGGCAGATGGTCGCCCTCCCGGTGATAGAGCAAGTTGCCGAATTCGAGGATTACCGTGTCCTTCCCCTCTCTTCTTCTAATCCTATAATATGCCAGCGTAACTTGTCTATCTCTTCTTCCAGTTCCACGATCTTCTCGTCAGTCCTCAGGGTGCGTGCGTTGTACGTTGCCAGGTCGAGTCGTCGTAGGTGGCAACCGAACCTCCACCGGAGATTCTTAGCACCCCCTGCCCCGCCGTTACCATGGTCGCCACCGTAGCCAGGAATAGCGGGGCCGCCGGGGACTGGGGGCCGTCTGTTTGTTGTTATGATATTTGGGGGTATTTGCCATAGTTGCCACGCTTGGCGAGCGGGTTGGCAACCGCAGTTTTTTTATTGTAATTTTGGCCATTATCAGGAAGATGCTGCTGCCCATCTCCCGCCTTTTTCCCTTTGTCGCCTTTTACGAAACCCACGGGAGGATATGTGGTAGTGGATATTCTTGACCGCCACTACACGGCATAGATAAGACTTGAAAAGAGTGACTTTCAATAAGTATTATTTATAATATAGATTATAAATAATACTTATTGAAAGTCACTCTTTTGTATAATTACCACTGTTTCGAAAAAAAAACTCTGTCCTGGGAAGAACCAGCAAGAAACCCAGCGGGACTTTTTTTTTAAATAACAGCTTACAATCATGTATGTTACACAAATTAACAACACAACAAATTAGAAATAGCTTGGTAGCGATCACCTCATTTCCAGGGGTTATTATCATCTATAAATTCTTTAATAGTATAATAACCCTTTTTATACAAACTTAGTTTAATAAAGTTATTGAACTTTGAGCAGGTCAAATTTTGTATATTTTCTGGAATTTTGTTGTAAAAGCGTATACATCGCCCCAAGAATGAATTACTGACTCGATGGAGTCGAGTAACTGGTACTACTAGCTTGTGTCTGTTCCTTGTATTTACAGAATGAATATCACTTATTTTTGTAAAACTACTTTCATTTTTGTGTACGTACATTACATTTTCATAAATGTATTGAGAGGCCAAAGTTAATTTATTAATTTCCTTAAATTTTTGTTGCAGCGACTCTTTAGGCTTTATATCATAAATTGCTCTTATGGCCCTCTTCTCTAAAACAAATATAATTTCAGTGTCAGCTGCGTGTCCCCATAGCAAAATATCATACGACATTATGCTATGGAAATAGCTAAAGTAAACTAGTCTAGCTGTTTCAACACTAGTTAGACTTCTAATCTTTTTTACGGCATATGCTGCAGAACTGAGCCTGCTTGCTAGTTTTGATATATGGGGGCTCCATTGAAGCTTCGCGTCTAGTGTGATTCGAAGAAAAATGGTGGTATCTACAAGACTCAGTTTCTCCCCATTTAAAATTACATAAGTATTTTATTGTTTGACATTTGGAGTCATAAAGTTGTCATTCAGTCAAAGCGTCATTTAAATGCAAATTATTAACAATGAACCAATTTACTAATTTAGATATAGCATTATTTACTTCGTCATATTTTAGCAATAGTCGACTTAATTTGAAAATTAAAAAAGTGTCATCTGCAAATAAGAAACAGAAAGGGACCGAGAATTGAGCCTTGAGGCACGCCCATCTGTACCATCGACCCGGAAGAACTCATACTGTTAATGACAACTTTTTGCGTTCTCTTACTTAAATATGAAATAATTAATTTAAAAGCATCACTTCTTACACCGTAGTGTTGAAGTTTCCTGAATAGTGTTTCATGGTGAACACAATCGAAGGCCTTGTCAGCAAGGCACAAATTCACAAAATATACACAAAGCATCCTGTGAATTCTCCCATGCATTATATATATATTTAATCAGCTCAACACCGGCATCAGTTGTCGAGCGACCCCTTGTGAAACCAAATTGATTTTTATGAAATAAATTATTTATATTAAAGAAATTTAACATTTGATCAAGAATAATTTTTTCAAAAATCTTACTTAGTGTTGGTAGTACAGAAATAGGTCTAAAATTGGCGGGGTCTAATGTACTACCAGATTTAAATAAAGGTATTACTTTACTATACTTCATTAAATCAGGAAACACACCAGATTCGATACTAGTATTCAAAATAATAGCTAAATGAGGCGCGATTGTATCTAAAATAGACGCAATAACTTTAACGGAAATCCCCCACAGATCCGCAGTTTTCTTAACATCAATAGTTTTAAAATATTTTACAAAATATTTTGATGATACTCAGTGAAATGTAAAATTCTTTGTACACGCATTTACATTTTGTTTAGGTAATGATTCGGCGACCGCAGGAGAAGAATTCAGTCACTTAGTGGTTAATATCAGAATTTCAGTAAAATAGTTCTCGAAAACCATTGCAACGTCCTGATCTGATTCGGTTAATTTGTTATTAACACTTAACTGGTAGTTTAAATTGCAAGAGTTGATCTTACCAGTTTCGCTATTAATTATACTCCATGTCATTTTAATTTTATTAGAAGCCGTCTTAATTTTGTTGCTCAAATGCAAAGACTTGGCTGTGGAGCACACTTTTTTAAATATTTTTGAATATTTTTTTACATATTCCCTAAAATCGACGCTATGATTATATGACCTTTCATGGTAAAGATCATATAACCTATGTCTGCTCTTATGGACTCCTACTGTCGCCCATTCATTAAATGACCTCCGACTGTTCAAGGAGAATGTTTTAGAAGTAAAAGTATTATTAAATTCATTGCAAATAAGCTTAAATAATGTTCCATACAAAAAATTTGGATCATTATGGTATGAAAGTGATGGAAGTTTTTTCACTATGTTACTTCTAAATTTCTCCAAGTGACGTGCATTAACTGGAACAAACACAACTTTCTTATCTACTTGCTTTTTGTGAACATAAGGTAACAAAACTACTTGTCCACAGTGATCAAAACTTTATTTTTGAATTATACATTTATGCAACGGCTTCACATTTGAAAAATGTTATCTATACATGTTGCACTAGATTGAGCAATACGCGTTGGCTCTAAAAATAAATTAAAAAGACCATATGATTTAAACAATGATCTAAATTTAATATTGATTGAGGAAGCTTCTAGGAGATTGATGTTAAAGTCTCCACATATTACAACAGATTTATTCTGTTTAGTGGAGTAACTAGTATTCCGGGACCTAGTATTCCGGGCTAGGTATGTTTTTTTTAGAATAGGGGGCAAACTAGCATGCGGCTCACCTGATGGTAAGTAACTACCACCGTCCATGAACAACCGCAACACCAGCGGAATTGCAGATGCGTTGCCAGCCTTTTAGATAGATGTAAACTCTTTTCTTGAAGGTTCCTAAGTCGTATCGGTCCGGAAAATTCGCTGGTGGTAATTGATTCCACAAGGAAGTCGTGCGAGGGAGAAAACTTCTTCTAAATCGCACAGTGGTGGACCGCCAATCATCCAGATGGTATGGAGTTTTGTCGCGATGTACGATAGTGAAATTGAGCGGCTGGAATTAGTCCGAACAATTCCTCAGAGCACTCCCCGTGATAGATGCGATAAAATACGCAAAGAGATGCAACAACTCTACGCAGTGCCAGTGTATCGAGTCGATCAGAAAGAACGGTCGTCGACGATTCGAACCGCTCTGCGCTGGGTGCGGTCAAGTGGAAGGAGCTGGTACTGGGGTGCCCCGGCGCAGAGATAAGAACAGTATTCCATGTGGGGCCAAACTTGCGCTTTGTAAAGTTGCAAGCGATGTGTCGGCATGAAATTCTGTCTCGCTTTGCTGAGCACGCCAAGCTTTTTAGAGGCCAATTTGGCCTTCCCTTTCAAGTGACCAAGAAACTGCACACTATTCGATATGTCGACGCCAAGGATTCCGATACTGGCTGAGGCAGCAAGGGGAGTGTCTTGAAACTGAGGAGATACGACAAAGGGGTTCTTTTTAGCGGTAAACGCGCAAACTTGTGTCTTCTGGGGATTGAACTGGACTAGATTTAGTCGGCCCCAATCCGAGACTTTGTTAAGCAAAGACTCGACTTCAGACACAAGTTTGTCCCGGTACTCGGCGACGTTTTCCCGAGAAATATTGGCACGGCCGGTATATAAGGCATCACCAGTGCTGTCGTCTGTATAGCAATGAATGCTACCAGTTAGCAACATATCATTAATATGCAGGAGAAACAGCTTTGGTGATAGCACGCAGCCTTGTGGAACACCAGCGTTGATAGGCTTGAGATCAGAGCATGCACCGTCTACTACGACCTTGATGCTCCGATCAGCAAGGAAACTGGTGATCCATTTGCACAATTTCTCGGGAAGCCCATAGGCAGGAAGCTTCGAAAGAAGCGCTTTGTACCAGACCCGATCAAAGGCCTTCGCTACGTCCAAACTAACGGCTAATGCCTCCCCCTTGGACTCTACTGCCTCCGCCCATCTATATAAGTTAAGAAGACTAGAAGATCACGAGCTGATCGACCCCGACGAAAACCGTCCTGGCGGTCACTAATCAGCTGGTGATCCTCAAGGTACCTCATGAGCTGGCAGTTTATAATAGCTTACATCATTTTGGAGAACAAGGATATGATGGCGATAGGTCTGTAGTTGAACGGGTCTGAGCGGTCGCCTTTTTTAGGGATCGGGTGGACCAAAGCTGTCTTCCATGAATTCGAAACTACGCCTTGGGAGTAGGAGTACCGGAAAAGACGCGTTAAATCCGGTGCCAACTCCGGAGCACACGTCTTCAGCACAATGGGAGGGACTCCATCGGGCCCACTCGACTTGCTGACGTCCAGGGAGAAGAGTGCTATGCGAACCGAGCGCTGTGTAAATCGCTCATCCGGCATGGAGCACTCACACCGCGGGTTGGTCGGCGGTGTGTTCCCCCCGTCATCTAGAGTTGGACGCAAAAAGAGAGCTCAACAGATCAGCTTACTCCTTTTCGGCATGGGCCAGTGAGTCGTACTCTCTGTGCAGAGATGGAAGAGATGGCTGACAGAAGTTTCCTTGGACAGCCTTGGCGAGAGACTAGAATGCACGAGTTCCCGAAGGAAGGCGAACTAGCTTCTCGCCAATTCTGCCGATGTGCTCAGCCCTTGCCTTGGCAAGGACGCTTTTGAAGGACCTGGAGGCGGAATTATACTTCTTTTTAAGTGCGCTGGTGTTTACATCCCGAGACGTTGATGCGTCAGCCCAGGCCCGGTAGCACTCCAGCTTATAGCGTGATGCTATTTTACAGGAACGACCAACCCATGGCTGGAATCTGCCTCCGATGGGCACCACAGAGGATGGAATAAAAAGTTCCATACCCTGAAGTACCACATCAGCAACAGAATCGGCAACAACGCTGGGATCTTCCAAAAATGTTAAATAACAAATGTGTGTAAACATACGAGTATATGTCGTTGGCAGATTTCTCGAATTTTCAGAAGTCAGCTTGCGAACGCTCCCTGATTTGTGAAATGCCGAAGGGAAATTGACTTGTCGTCGTCCAATCGTAGGAATGGGCTAAACATAATGTTTCTGGGCATTCCATGATGTAACGCCATCATGATTTGGCCTATGATTAATCCACTATAGCATTTTGTATCTAATTTATATAATTAATAAATGAATGTGGCTTTGTTTTTGACCAATCGCACCGTAACATTCTGTCGTTAATATTACTAACCACACCTTAACATACTGTCGTGGATATTTTGTTGGAAAACTAAAGTGCGTACTGTTTTAAATGAATTAATTGAAGTAAAAACCAATTAATACTCTAATAAGAGTAGATAACCGTTTGCAGTAATAGCCATTTGATATTTTAGCAATAAATTATTATTTGTAGTAAAAACCATTTGATACCCTCGCTACAGATGACTACTGTATGATACTGTGGTTAGATTATCTTATCGTAATTATTTGAAGAGAACAGAAATTTAACACGTTCATGCGAACAACGTATATGTACGTCACATATTTGTAGATATGATAAGGCATAACGTATTATTACGTTCAGCAATAACTCGATTTATTGAGCACAACGTTATGGTACGGTGTCTGGCCATACTATTGTTTTAAAGTTGGGTTACTGTGCCACAACATATCGAATTCTCAAAATTGTAGTGCCACATCGAACCGATTTTTTTTGGCTTCTTAGATGGCGTTTCTCCCTGATACTAAGTACCCGCTTTGTTAGCGCACAACGTCACTATACGTCGTTTCGCAAAAGAAGTTTCATTAGGTACATCAGTCGACTTGTGTGCGTCGCGGGGCTAGTGACGTCTTAGGACGTCAGCGCCATATACTTCAATACTAATATTATCAGTTATTTGCACAGCGTCATTAGACGTCGCTTTAGTTTGTATGAAAAAATTATGTGCAATATCACATAGAGCTACTATATTGAAGTGTGTGCATGAACGTTATTTTTTAAAATTAAAATTTAAAACATTATTTTACCTACCCAACGTTTGCTATCCTGATATTTTTTTTTGTGGTATAACATAGATTCATCTTTGGAGGGTACACTGCTGGCCGTATGAGGAAGCTCAAGGTCGCTCAGTGAGCTATGGAGAGGGCTATGCTCGGGGTTTTTCTGCGTGATAAAGTTAGAAATGAGTATATTCGCAGCAGAACCAGAGTAACCGACATAGCCCAACGGATTAGTAAGCTGAAGTGGCAGTGGGCCGGCCATATAGCTCGAAGAGCCGACAACCGATGGGGAAGAAAGGTTCTCGAGTGGCAGTCTCGTACCGGTAGATGAAGTATAGTGGACTCCCCCCCCTCTTCACTAGATGGTGTGACAACCTGGTAAGACATGCAGAAAGTCCATGCATGCAGGTGGCTCGTGCATCCATCGTGGCAGGAGGACCGTGCTTTGTGGCATTCCTTGGGGGAGGCTTATGTTCAGAAGTGGACTTATGAAAGTTTGTAATGATGATGATTATGATAACATACATTTGAACGCCTTTTTTCTTTGTGAAACATCCATAATTTTTAATAAGCTACTTGCTTCATTACCTTAACAATGGCAGAGACGATGAAGGCGGGGAATGACTACACGTGCACGGTTTGTGAGTGTTTATATTTTTTTTATACAGTCTGGAAGTATCCGTAATATAATAACAACCTATTTATTGATCTCAAATTGGCATAGCTAAGTGTCTGATATACTCAATTGGCTTTATTATCACAAAACATGTTGTTCACGATTTGTCTCGACTAAGATTACATACATACATATAATCACGCCTCTTTCCCGTAGGGGTAGGCAGAGACCACTTGTTTCCACTTGCTACGATTCTTACATACTGGTTTCGCTTCGTCCACTTTCATTATTCTCTTCATACATGCTCTTCGGTTTAGGGTGCTCTTGACCTGGCCTTTTTTCAAGACGTCCCAAATTTGATCTAGAAACGTCCGCCTAGGTCTACCCCTTCCAACACTTTCATTCACACTCGCCTTATACACCTTTTTCGTCAAACGTTCTTCATTCATTCTCTCCACATGGCCAAACCATCTCAGCATTCCTTTCTCAATTTTTGTTACTACATCGTCTTGCAGACCACAACGTTTCCTTATCTCACTATTTCTTATCTTGTCACTCAGTTTATCTCTTATCATAGTTCTTAACGCTCTCATCTCAACTGCATTTATTCTGCTTTCATGTTTCTTCTGCCATACCCAACTTTCATTTCCGTACATAAGTGTCGGAACCAACACCCCCTCATGCACAGCCAAACGAGCCTAGACACCTTCCGACTGCTCGTAAAGGAGTGCAAAGCTCCATTCACCATGTTTCCTGCAGTCACTCTTCTTTCTTTATCACTCTCACACTTTCCTAAGATCCATTCCACTTAACTAAGATTTTGATATCATATTACTCCAGATTACTCGTAAATAATGTGTTATGAAGTATAATATTTCAAAAGACGCTGACTCTTTTATTTAATTTTATTGCTGGTCAAAGCAATGTGTCTTACTTTCAGAAAACAAAAACACAGACTTATTTTGATAACCATATAAAAACTATTAAATTTAGAATTACATCCATTATAGACCTCATCGTGGTAAATGTAATCACTTAGTTAAGAAAGTCGGTAACGCACTGAATAATTTTTAATTCATTATTCTAACGAAACTGTTTTAAAAACCTTAGCACTGCTACCGAAATTAAACTAAGTGCTAAAAACATAATTACAACAAACAGTTCACAATTTGCTTATAAAATCGAAATACTTCTAAAATTGAAATAATTTTATTAGATTAGTTAGTTTCAATTCTATTAGTTCCCATGTTTATGTGGGACGTATAACAAAAAAAGTTTTACATGTGGTAGAGCCATGCTCCAGCTGTATTAGTAGTATAGTTGTAGCACGAATGGGTCGGCTCAACCGGGGAAGGACCACGCTCTCACAGAATACCAGCGTTAAATAACAGTATTAACACTGCTGTATTTCGTAAGGTGAGTGTAGAGAACCGGAGATCCTTTTAAATGGAAAAGAGGCATTCCATTTTAGTCCTCACGGGTGACAACGCATCTGCATTTTGATTCGCAAACGAGGATAGATCTAGATGTCTATGGGCCACAGCAACGACTTACCATTAGTGGACTGTGTGCTCGTTTATCACCCATTCTTATAAAAAAAATGTGGAAATTGTTTTACTTGCCTAGCATGTCGTAACAGCCAACTAATGGGATATTGGGTTTTTGATTGTGGTAGGCGTCGGGCTAACCACCTATTGCTTCTTTTACTATTTTTCATCTAAGCCATAATTTTTACTATTCATAACTTTGCCTTTATCATCATCATTACTGCCCTTCGCCAGTACACTGTTAAAAATAACCCCCCCACAATCACCAAGGAAAGCTACAAAGCATGGTCCTCAGCTACATACATCCATCGACTCCCATCATCTCTTACCAGGTTGTCCCTCCATCTAGTGGGGTAGACAAATGGTTCTTGTATAATTTAGAGATTATTTTATCTTAAGTAACCCTAGTTATAAGTAACATAATATTACATTTCATGAAAAAAATTTACAGCCTTACCTGTCTACGGATATGGCAACTAAGTTGAAAATGCTCGAGGTTGAGCATGTGACGTCCATGGCGATGTAGCAATCGCACACGAAAGCTGGCAGACACCATTCGCCGTTAAGCTGCCACAGAAAAAAAATCATAAATCGCAAGTATTACAATAGAAAATAAGGACAAAAATTGTATGTGGTAGACAAACTACTGCGTATTATTCGATTTTATTTTATCAAAAGTTCAGTGCGAAGCATACCCTCTTTTTCATATAAGAGGGATTACATATTTTATATTTATATTATACTAGCTCGCCAGGCAGACGTTGTTCTGCCCTTTTTATAAACCCTTCTTATAAAAATCCTTAAATTCGCAAATAAAAAAATTTGAAGGTCATTTAGCGGGATAAAAACTATCCTATCTCTCAAGTTGGACCAAAATGCACACAGTGTGCAATATTTCATTGAAATCAGTTCAGTAGTTTAGGAGTCCATTGCGGACAAACAACGTGATACGTTATTTTTATATTTAAAGATTATATTTAATATTTTGTTCAAAAGAACATTATCCTCCACACTAAGATTTTCTCCTGTATCGTGGGGGCAGTTTAAATACATAAATTTTATAAGGACAAACATACAGACCCGGAACAACTATTTGAGGGCATACAAATACTTGTTCCGTGCGGGATTCAAACCCGCGGCCCTTAGCGCAGCCACTATTTGCTAAACCACTGCGCCACGGAGCTGTCGCATGCGGTTGTGAGCATCTGATGGTAAGTGTTGACCACCGCCCATCAACAACTGCAACATCAGGGGAATTCGCTTGTACGTTGCCGGCGTTTTAAAATGGAGTAAGTTTGTTTCTTGGAAATCTTTAAGCCGTATCGCTCCAAAAATTCATTGGTGGTAAACTATTCCATAAAGAAGTCGTGCGAGGTAGAAAACTCCTTGTAATACGCACAGTGGTGGACCGCCAAGCATCCAGATTATGTGGATGGTAACGTGAGTTTTGTTGCGATGTGCGTTGGTAAATTGATTTTCTCATATTTGCTAGAGTCATAAAGCAAAACAAGCCGCTGACGTACCAGAAGGAAGTGGCAATACGCAGGCGTTTCCATGTGCCAAATTATGAGTCCATATATAATATAGCGGTCTTCTCAGACAAAATAAAAAGTTTTTTTTGTCTGAGGCGATCTTTACAAAAGAACTAGTTGCAACCATCACTGGACTACATTTAGTTGCGCGACTGAATTGACGTCCCACAAATATGTAAAATTGTTAAATTTTTTGCTGCAAAAAGAGATCTGCCACGTGAAATTTAATCAAATAGATGTTACCTTTCACATGTAAATAATTCTTTATAATATTTGTACTATTTATTTCTTTTTAATCTTAAAAATTACAATAATAACAGTTCATAACTGCCAAAGTAACAATCGAGTAACAAAGTAACAAGACAAAACAAAAGCCTTCATACTATACGCGGTTCGGTCGAGTGACTGATCTGAATATTTAATCGACATAGAATTATAATCGAGTTGTTGCTATCACCGAGCGATAGATTTGATACACTACTTTGTAAATAGTTATCGATAAAAATAGCAAATGGCAAATATAGCCTATACAGCCATATCTCTTGTTCATATAATTATTTTTGAGATTGTTTTCTGATTTATTTAATATATATTGTAAGATTTATTATAATATAGTTTAATATTAAAATTGCATCAAATTAAATCTAATATAATATAATACTTACGAGTATATAATACATTATATAACAATTAGTAATTGTGAGCAGGTTTCCTTAAGATCAGAGTTTAAAGGATATATGGAAGAACTTTTGTAAAAACAGACGTACCTGGCTTCTCACAATAAACAGTGTCATTTGCTCAGATCACAACCAGACCTCTGACTTGTTGGCGAACAAAAGAAGGCGATGGCTCAAGTGCACCAAGCCAAGTATACCACACCGAATTATTGTTCCGTAGGCTTTTATTCATATTCATTATCATGGAGAAGGCAAACTATCGTAAAGTCAACCTGATTTTAAGTAAACTGTAGCCCATGGACATTTGCAATCTCAAGGCCAACAAACCGCTACAGAATGCAAATGCATCGCCAACCCTGAGGACTAAGATGTAATGCCTCATGCCACCCGTAAAATGTTGAATATGTAGTATAGTGTAGTAAGTGATTTTTTTTTATAGGAGAGGGGGCAAATGTTACGTGGTAGAGCCATGGTGCAGCTATATTATGGTTGTAGCATGAATGGGTCTGCCCAACCGGGGAAGGACCACGCTCTCACAGAATACCAGCGTAAGATAGCAGCTTAACGCTGCTGTGTTTCGTATGGTGAGTGTAAAAAACCGGAGATCCTTTTTTCTGGAAACGAGGCATTCCATCTTAATCCTCACGGGTGACAACGCATCTGCATTTTGATTCGTAATACAAGATAGATGTAGATGTCTATGGGCCACAGCAACCACTTACCATCAGGTGGACTGTGTGCTCGTTTGTCACCCTTATCCTATAAAAAAATAAGCATGCGGCTTACCTGATGGTAAGTGACTACCGCCGCCCATAAGCAACTGCAACACCAGGGGAGCTAAGGGAATTGCAGATGCGTTGCTAGCCTTTTAAAAAGGAGTAGGCTCTTTTCTTGAAGATCCCTAAGTCGTAACGGTCCGGAATAATCGCTGTTGGTAATCGATTCCACAAGGAAGTTGTGCGAGAAAGAAAACATCTTCTAAATAGCACAGTGGTGGACCGTCAATCGTCCAGATGGTGTGGATGGTATCGCGAGTCCTGCCGCGATATACGTTCGTGAAATTACCATTACCATGATCGCCACCGCAGCCAGGAATAGCGGTGCCGTCGGGGGCTGGCGGCCGTTTATTTGTGTAGTTGCTCATGAGGGTATGTTTCCATAGATACCACGCTAGGAGAGTGGGTTGGCAGTTTTTATTGCTCTTTGCTATTATAAGAAATATGCTGCTACTCATCTTCTGCCTCAGTTTCCCTCTTTCGCCTCTTACGACACCTATGGGAAGATATGGGGTAGTGGGTATTCTTATTTGCCATTACACGGGGATGACATATATATGTACGTACACAAAAATATAATTAGTTTTACAAAAATGAGTGATTCATTCTGAAATACTAGGAACAGACACAAGTTATTAGTGCCATTTACTCGACTCCACCGATTCGGTAATTCATTCTTGGGGCGATGTATACGCTTTTACAATAAAATCTCAGAAACAAACCAACATACAAAATTTGAACTTCTGATAGTTCTTAAACTTTATTAAACTAAGTGTGTATAAAAAGGGTTATCGCAACCAAACTATTTCTAATTTGTTTCATGTAGTTAATTGTGTAAAATACGTGATTATAATCCGTTATTATTTTTTAATAATTCCCGCTGGGTTTCTTGCTGCTTCTTACCAGTACTGAGTTGTGTTTACGAATAAGTGGTAATTAAACATAACAGTGATTTACAATAAATATCCTTCAGCATCAGCTCCTTAATCTGATCCCTTATCTGAAAGTATCCAATCAAACTGGAGTTAGTCTGTCACAAACGTTCTTCCCAGAAACACCAAGTTGGGTTCGGGTGGTCAACGAGATGGTCGTAAACCCCGTGAAGGAGTATCACAAGAGAGCGCCTGAAGTCCCTTTCTTAAAAGAAAAGGTCAGACGACGAAGATTACGGGTCCGATTGTAGTGGTCCCGGTCCTGGCTTCCTTTGTTATACATTGTTGAAATGGAATGTAATTTTGTATATAGGCGTTGGTGGAAGATCCTTTATGAATAAAATAGAATTTATCTTCAAAACCTCTCCGTAAGAGTGCAATTGATTACTTTCCCTATTCCTGTCTTTTCCCTATATGCTTTTCTTGATTATAAGTATTACTGGTAGATGGTCCCGAACCCGAACGAATTACATGAAAACCAGTTAAATAAGGTACATCAAAGCTATACACGAAAGAGAGCCGCGCCCCCTATGCGATTTCTCAATACAATTAAGTTGATTCTGTACTATTCCGCTCTTACGGTTTGCTCAATATATTTATTTGTATAAGACATACATTTATACAATTTATTTATAATGATAGCACAACAAAACCCTTACATTATGACATACATTGTATTTCAATTACGTTAAAAACTTTTTATTTATTTAACAAAATATGCCTATTTTACAACATATGTACTAAGTTAGAATTCTTAAATATCTAACATATTAGTTCTTTATTTGAAAATACAAATATCTTAACTAATACAATAGTCTAATTCACATTTTTTTCACTTATTTTTACTTTTAAAACACTTTTAAATTTCTTATATGTGTAAAGCTATCACCATTTCACTATTTTAAGCAAATTTATATTTAGAACAACACATAATTCACCTTTTTTGCCCACACAGTCATCCTGAAACATTTATGACTTAATTTTATATAAATTACTGAAATTTTGCAAATAATTTAAATTCATTTATTAGCCTACTAAATACAAGGTCTGCGCACGGTTCTTAGTCCGCACTATATAAGCAACCAATTTCTACACGACTCTAGTCACCTCAATAGGAGGCTAGTGAAATCCTTGGTCAGATAGCACTTATCTCTGTTAATTATGAAACACCAAGGTTCACAAACACTATCCTTATCAGTCATAATCTTTCTTATCTAAACATAAGCATTTATTTTTACAAAACTTTTTAAAGCATTTACTTCACACAGATAATTATTATGTAATACACAACTCTTAATTAATCTCAAAAAGACAAAAGGTGATTGTTCCGACCGGGGACTGAACCCGGAGTCCTAAAAAATTATCTTGAAATTACAAAAAAAAGTAATTCAACCGGGGAATTGAACCCGGGATCCTAGATCATTGTCTTAAAAATTCACTCTATTAATTTACTAAGATAAATTGCTAAGTAAACAACAAAAGCAATTCGACCGGAACCGGGAATCGAACCCGGGACCTTAGGATATTAATTTGAAATTTCTTCAAAATTTTACTAAGTGTTTTCTTATAGGATAATTATTGCTTGATAATTAATATTTAGAAGCTATCCGTAATTGGTAAACTAATGAAATGAAATATTATTTATAGACTCGTCGCCAACAGTTAACGATGAAAAAAATGATGAAATTTTATAGTCAAAGGAAAACTCAAAAACGAAATACGAAAAAAAATATTATAACGCAAGAAATCTATGTGAATATTTTGTTTCAGGCAACGAAGTGGAAACAGTGCCTCGAGTAAGAAAAGTTCACTGAGGATTTTTAAAAGCATTTTTTGAAGTGTGTCAACGGCGGCTTCCTTTGTAGCTGAATAATAATTGTTTTTTCTTAGGCTGCGACATGATAAAGTCTGTTTTAGGACAGGAAGAAGAACGTGCAATGACCTTTAAGCGTTCTGTAGGGATAACTAACAGTTCTGTAAATGTATATACAATGGTATTGATCTCCATTTCATCTTCTCTAATTATTCGTTCTTACTAATAATAATTTCCTACAAATCGAATTTCGGTCGGCAGCCAATATCAACAGATACTAGCCATCTGCGCAGTACAGAATTATAGTGCCTAGTGCTTAATTGTATGCGTAAGCACAAGCGCACTCTCTATAGTCCCATGGATTGACAAACTTTCACGAACGGAGAAATATCAGGCACAGGGCCAACGGCTTCACGTGCTATTCGAGTCACGGGGTGGAACACCGCCAGCTTCCAGACTCCTCGCTGCTACTGAGAATTTCTTGACAGAAAACCCAATAACCCAGGACTCGAACCCGGGACCGCGATGATCAGCAACCACGTTTACGACCACTAGACCAACGAATATTATACTATAAAAAATATAAAGAGATAACTGCTGTTTGTCAGAAAATATGAATTGATCAATATGATTTTGTGTTAAATTATTTAGGCCCGTATTAATAAACGTTACTCAGCTAGTAAGTACACGCACTTGAATACAATCTCGAAGTTATGATCTTATTAATAACCATATCTCAAGATGCGTCTTAAGTTTAAAACTTAAACTAAACACGCCTCTTAAGTGTGTGTACTTGAGATACTAAAATCTGAGTCCGTAACTCAAAATCGTGATTGTTGACATGGAACAAAGAGAATATAATCACTTCGTTTAACACGGCGATTTAAAATATTTTAAGAGAAATTGATTATTACATTTTAATATCGATATCGTTTACCAAAAAATTATATAAGGGATTCCTCCGATCCTTTTAAGTTACAATTTGAACATTTAAAAAAAAACGATACATATTTGGTCAAGAATCAGTAATATTATATATTATGTACGTATGTAACATTAATAAAAGACCCATTGATGAAATAAAGTAACAGAGGTATTTTTTTATAGAATAAGGGTAACAAACGAGCACACAGTCCACCTGATGGTAAGTGGTTGCTGTGGCCCATAGACATCTACATCTATCTTCGTTTGCGAAATAAAAAGCAGATGCGTTGTCAGCCTTGAGGACTAAGATAGAATGTCTTTTTTCTAGTAAAAAGGGTCTCCAGTTCTCTACAATCACTATACGAAACACAGCTGCATTTAGCTGCTATTTTATGCTGGTATTCTGTGGGAGCGTGGTCCTTCCCCAGTCGAGCCAACCCATTCGTGCTACAACTATACTATTAATATAGCTAGAGTGCCATGCTGCAGTCACGTATAAGAGGTCTTCCAATTTCCCCAGAAATAGCCGTCCTATTTATTTTAAGGTTTTTGCCACAACATCATTACAGCTCTGTATAAATTGTATATACATATATTATATATTGTGTATATATATTTAAGTAGATATAATTCATTTCATTGTTTTAATTTATATATTGTATTAAATTTTAAAGAAGGTAATGGGGGCATCCACGATTTGTACGATCTGTAAGATAAAATAAATGTCATGAATAGGTTCATGCTGCTTTAAAAATTCAGATTAATATGTTGATGTTTTGAAAGTGATATTTGTTGTACTATCATTACCTACTCGGCTAGATGCGTATGAACTAGCGTTTTTATTCTACAATTATTTTACCCCAGGCCTCATTTTAATACGTAGGGACGTGCCATCGGTCTCCTTCTTTCCCACAATAGCCTTCTATTTTTTATAATACCGACATAGATTTTTTTCTCAAACGGATTGAATTCAGGCTTCTTGCTTTCCATTTTTGTATAAATTAAATTTCCTGCAAGATCAAAGTTAAGTACTAATCTAGATATTTTCCAGATTCGAAAATGAACGCAGTTTTGTATTTGACACTGGCGTTGTCCTCGCTTTAACGCGTTAGGTTATTTGTACATATTGAATTAAGTAGTAAACATTTAGTTCGTATTTAGAAATGCATACACAATAGTTTTAAGAATTTAAAATTTTCGAAAACGGAATACAAGTTTATAACGTGATACAGCTCTATTTATTTAAGTTTTATTAAAATAAAAGTTGTCAGTAAAACTCACGATATAGGAAAAACGGAACGGGATGAATGATATTCTAAATTTAAAATCAAATAAATTTTATTAGTTTGCGATATATAGCTTACAATAGGTCTTAATGATTTAACAAAAACTGGCAAATTCCACCTTCCGGTGTGCAAACTACTTAAATACAAGATTTTTTAATAATAAAAATGGAAAATTCTGATAATTACATTAACATAATATAACCCTATTTGTATATTTGCATTACTAACATATTAATAATTCACTAAATAATAAAATATGTAATAAATGTCGTAATTAAAATTGTAATGCCAAAATAATAATGTCAAAACGAGTATAAATTATTATGTCTCAAAATTAATAACATAGATAATGTTGTGTGTTTCATTCAATAAATTTGATAGTTAAAATTAAAAAAATTGTCAAAAACTCACTGGCACTGCGTAGAGAGGTTGCATCTCTTTGCATATTTTATCGCATCTACCACGGAGAGTGCTCTGAGGAATTGTTCGGACTAATTCCAGCCGCTCACCTGTGTAACCATCGCACAACGCGACAAAACTCGCGATACCATCCATATCATTTGGATGATTGGCGATCCACCACTGTGCGATTCAGAAGAAGTTTTCTCCCTCGCACAACTTCCTTGTGAAATTGATTACCACCAGCGATTTTTCCGGACCGATACGACCTAGGGACCTTCAAGAAAAGAGCCTACTCCTTTTTAAAAGGCCGGTAACGCATCTGCGATTCCCCTGGTGTTGCAGTTGTTCATGGGCGGCGGTAGTCACTTACCGTCAGGTGAGCCGCATGCTCGTTTGCCCCTTCTCCTATAAAAAAAAAAACAAATATCATCAATATTATAATACGCTTTCTTGGTTAAAAATATATTTAGGTAAATGGTTATACAGACGAGGATCCATGCAGAATACGCTTTTTTTAAACATAAAATTCTTACTATTGAATGGCTCAATTTATCTTTATGACTCTGGACATTTAGTTTTTTGTAAAGACTTATGTTTTGACGTGAAAACAAGACTAACTTTTAAACTACATATATATATATATATATATATATATATATATATATATATATATATTTATATAGAAATAGCACTGTTAATAATTTTAAATTAATGAAGTATGGCTTACAACTCTCACTTTGTTTATTTTACAAATGGCTCGTAATCATCTTTTTTGAGCTTTAAATACTGTTTCTTTGTCCGTACAATTACCCCAGAACATAATACCATACCTAAGGGTAGACATAACATAAGCATGATATGATGCCATTACGGCGGATGTGTCTATGTGTCTATAACTTTTCCAAGCATATATAACGCATATGAAAAACGATTTAACTTCATACACACACTGCTCACATGAGACTGCCAGTTCATATTGCAATTTACATTTATTCCCAAAAATTTTAAATTTTCTATGGTATGATTTTATGTCCTAGATAGTTGATATTTAAATTATTTATTTTATTACGTTTTTGATAGAATGTCATTAGTTTTGTTTTTTCTAAATTTATATTTCGATTATTTATGTTTAGCCAATTCATGATTTTCTCTAAAGCAATATGTATGTTACTTTCTAAATCTATTTTGTTTTCACTAGTGAAAATAACTGTTCTATCGTCAGCAAATAATACTATTTTGTGATTAATGACGCTAGGAAGGTCGTTGATATAGATAAGAAATAACAATGGTCCTGAAACACTTTCTTGCGGTACGCCAGTTTGTCTGACTCTGTATTCCGAAACATAGGTTATTTCTTTTCTTGATTTTAGACAAATTTTTGCAATGTGTGTACTTTGTTTTCTGTTAACTAAATATGATCTTAGTAGATCTAGTGCATTACATCGAATACCGTAGGCTTCAAGCTTTTTGAGTTATATTTTATGTCAACATAATCAAATGCTTTAGTAAGATCCATGTAAAGTGCATATACAGGTATTTTATTGTTAAGGCTAGTCATAACGGTATTAAAAAATTGTATAGAGCCCTATTTATAGTATTATTTTTTCTTTTATGACTTTAATTTGAATGTCAGGAAAGCA
This sequence comes from Parnassius glacialis, assembly GCA_033319125.1. Classification (NCBI taxonomy): domain Eukaryota; kingdom Metazoa; phylum Arthropoda; class Insecta; order Lepidoptera; family Papilionidae; genus Parnassius; species Parnassius glacialis. The sequence continues at coordinate 38,882,617 of JAVANC010000022.1, read as the reverse complement.
TAGGCAATAGAGAAGGATAAACAATTTATGAAATTGGTCAAAAGCATAATTAGGATTCTTTTTCTTATAAACCTCCTCGAAACCTCTGTTAGCTTGCTAGGTTTATTATTATTACAGTATTTTTAATAAAAGGTCAAAATTATACAAAAAATTATTGAGATCTTCATTTCTATTTTTTGGAGGTATCGTAACCACTCGTCTGTCGCGGCCATTTTGGCCAATATGGCGCCTCTGTCGAGCACTTCCTGAAGTACTTCCAGACTATTTCCTGCTGTTCATTAAAATGACTAATTTCAAGACATTTTGTATAAAAGGTATATAAAAATTATATATTCATGGAAACTTTATTAAATAAGCTATCTAATTATGTATAATTTGAATAAAGGTTTACTTCTAAAGTGATACTAATTCAAAAGTGAATGTAAGAAAAGTGTTTTTCCCCAATTTTCTGCATTAAAGGTGTAATAATTATGAACAAAAGCCCTTTTTTCCAAGTACTTATTGTTTTACTTGTACGTCAAAAGTATAAGAAAAAAAAACTTATAACCCGACGCAGAATTTATTGCAAAAAATTATTAAATGTAAATTGTTTATTGCCGCGATAGTTATCAATAGCGTCGAGTCAGAGAAGAGAAGAAACAGTTCAGACTTTGGCGAAGTCTTTTAAAGCTTTTTTTGTTTATATATTAATTATGATCAGCAGTCTTAATTGTGGTGTACATTGCTTAAAATGTTGTAATTAATTTACTTATTTGTTTAATGACATCAAATAAAATAAAAAATTAAAGCCAATTCATCAATATAATAAGTCTATAGTTTTGTAAAATTATGTTCATAAAACAAGTGCAAGTACATAGAGCATGTGAAGGTGTTCCAAAAAAGCAGCTTGACGGCAAGCATGTAGTTTCATTTTGCTAGCTTTCAAATAACTTGATGCACAAAGTATTTTCGAATTCATGATTGAAGCAGTATTTGATCAAGCAGGTCACGAATAGTATAACAAAACGTCATGTAAAACAAAAAATATAAAACCACGACAAGAGGGTTCAAGTATAAAGCTCTTAAAACTAGCATCAAGCAAATATTGTAAATGATCTAACATGCTTGACTCAAGCGGGCTAACTATGACATCGAGACGTCAGCTCTTCAGTTCCTCCTCCTCCCCCCCCCCCCCCCGTGACCATGGGTGCTGTATAGAAAGCGAAACTTCGGGAGTTAAAAAATTAAATTAAACGCGATAAAATCCGTAAAATTAGTTTCGTTTAATGTGTAGTGTTCGCGTAAATATAAGAAACCATTTTTACCTATTAAAGCCCACTAAAACTAAACGACAGGAGCCGCAATCTACCGGCGATCAAGTTTTTATTTTTATAGAATATGGGTGACCAACGAGCACACAGTCCACCTGATAGTAAGTGGACTCATAGATATCTACATCTATCTTCAATTAAGAATCGAAATGCAGACGCGTTGCCACCCCTGAGAACTAAGATGGAATGCCTCGTTTCCAGTAAAAAGGGTCTCCGGTTCTCTACTCTCCATACGAAACACAGCAGTGTTTAGCTGCTATTTTACGCGGGTATTCTGTGAGAGTTACCTCAAAAACTCAATATACAAAACATTAAAGTAACTTTACAGGCTAAAACCCAAACCCATATCTTATTTATTAAATGTCATAAATATAGATGCTTTAAGATGAAATTATAAAACATCATTTAAACCATTATTGAAACTATAATTTACGAAAAGCAATCGGCCGGCGGTCAAGTTTACGCTAAAAATCAGAACTAATAACCTTCCTTATTATACTTTAATAGATGTTTGTCTTAGAGTATTTATACTTGTTTTTTTGTACTCTAAGATGTTTGTAAGTTTTTAATAACACGACCCTCATTCATTGCTGAATTTCTTATTTTTAACACCAGCCAGTGAAAGTCCATTGTTGGTGTACGTGCGAATACAAACATTTTTGTTAGCATTTCGTGTCTTTATCCATTAGGCTACTGTAACACATGTTTATAATTTTATACATTATGTTTATTCATTAACTAATTATCTTTGTTATTTAATTCAACGTGTTGATCAAAAAATTTTTAGTGTTTATATGAAATAATATAGAATTTCTCGAAAAAATATAATTCTAATTTAAAAAACAAAAATATTTTGTAATATTTCAGCTCCACAGACCTCTAGAGCTCTTAAAAAAATAGTCCGTAATCATCTATTGAAGACAACACATTTTACATGATTCATCCATTTAATATGTATGCCTAAACAGATGCATATATTGATAGGTATTTGTATGTACTAATTATATATGTATTTAAATATGTATATTTGTATGTATGTATATATTTGTATATACCGAGTGTTTGTGAAACGCTCACGAAAACGTAGACAGATGATAGTAGGTACTACACCTTAGAACATGGGTCACAAATAAATTTGATCCTGAGGAAAAAAACTCATCTTTTCACAACGTTTTATTAACTTATTCACGCTTTATCATGTTAGTACAGCTAAATGAAACGATATTTTCATAAAAAGAATCATTAAAATACTTAAACAAAAAACCAACAGTGAAACTTAAAAGAACATCAGTTGACAATAGAGTCGAATATCCTCGCAGGCGCCGAACTCTTATAGGTCCCGTCACGTGAAAAGAACGCTGGCCTTGAACCTGGGCACTGAGCGATTTATCGATCGAATTGGTGGTATGAAGGGGGCACGACGTGGGAACTCTCGCCAGTATTACTGTCGCGCATGCTATTGGGTCATGCTTCCCGCGCATTGTTCGCTCCCATAATACAGTCACACACACAGTTACTTTGCGACTCGCGACGATGGTTTTAAAGAGGAAGGAAAGAAAAACTATTCATATCTATTGTTTCATAACTGAATTAGTGAACAAAAGGGTAAATATGATGGGACAAGGTGAATAGGGAAAAAATCTGCAGTAAAGTTAAAAGTATTGAGGAAGAATATGGAAAAAAATACCATGTGATCGACCTGATGACGAAAACATTTATCATTCGCATTGATTATGATGATTCTGATGACGGAAGCTCAAGCAAAGATGAAAGTAATAATGAAGTAGCATCCAGTAACACCAACACACCATCGACATCTGGCTTCCATGTGACCCAAGACGATATAATGGACGGCGTGTCACCCTTAGCTTAAGTTTTCTTGTTACAAACAACTTTATATTTTATGATATAAATAAAAAATAATGCTCTAGTAAACATTAACCATTTTTAATTCCAATCACATCCAAAGTTCTAAGTAGCTAGTAAAACACCTATTATGATTCTACAATAAAACAATTAATTACTATAATATTATAAAACAATAGCCTAACACCATGTAGTACTTTAGAACGCGACTGTAGCCGTGTGCAGACAGTCCCTCCACTGCATGGCATTGGCAACGCTGCCATGTTGCACTGAAATTTAGTTTGCCGGCGACATAAGAATCACTATAAAACTTGCAAGTAACTTTTAATAATTTTGACTTACCTCTTTTTAAATTCAAATTATTGGTTGGATTTAATACGGAAAGTCAATCAAAATAAAGTAAAAGTATTATTTTTAAATTTATTCTGAAAGATTAATCAACTGTCGATCATAACTGCAATTGATTTTAACTATTGAACTATTCAGTACCATTTAATTTCTAGTTTCTTATACAAAATCAAAGATAACGATGAAATTGTGTTTATAATTGTGTGAGTACTGAGTACTCAATTAGGTACGTTTATTATTTAAATAATTTTGTAGTAAAGAACTGCGTGTTGCGTCAGGCTACAATTGATTGTGTAATTGTATTAAAAATGACAACCATAACTTTTAAATTCCATATGAAGACTAGTTGTAGGGATAACTGAACTTATAAATAAAATAAACTTTGGCGATGTCTTAACATACATAATGCTTTAACGGTGTGTGGAAGGTTGCAGTGCTTCAAGGACCTTGTGCACATTTGTTTTAGCAGGATTGATTATCACAAGAGACAGTTCAATTATTTTGTTTATTAAATTATTGTCGTTATTAATTATTACTTAATGCTATTATTCTTGTTGTTACATTTTAAATTTCTTGATTTGTTTCTAATCTTGAGTTTATAACTTTTAATCATTAGTGGGATAGTGCTGACAAAATGCGACAAAGGATCGTGGATGTTTTCGACAAACTACGTACGGTCTGTGTCGAAAACCACACGATGATGCCCCGCATGCATAAGGAGACGCAACACCGAGCAAAAATCTGCCTTCAAATGAATGGAGCACAATTTGAGCCGCATCTCATAAGACCACGGAGGATTTAGAGCGGTAAGCTGTTTCATAACTAATTGTTTTAAATAACTTAGTACTGAACTAATCTGAATAGGTACATAACTGATTACATGAGAATAATAAACATACCTACACGATGAATAAAAACGCATGCCTGTAACCTTGATTATATTTCATTTAAGTATTTTTTCATTAGCGGGGAATCGAACCAGATATTTGGGTTATTTAACCTGTGAATTCGAATTAAAGTGGCTAGGTGGAGACAAGCACATTGGCAAAGTAGTAGGTTAAATAGATAAGTGAGGTATTTAGACAAGTGTTGTAAATTATTAGGTATTGTGGTATGGCCCGCTAGTTGCGTGCCGTGCAAATTCGGCGTTCGCGTCTACATTTATCTCTAGTCAGCTGAATGTAATTCAGTAATTCCACTGCTGGTTTTATGTTTCAGTATTTTCATGATTTTTTATGAAATTATCGTTTCATTTAGCTGTACTAACATGATGGAGCATAAATAAATCTAATAAAACTTTGTTGAAAAGATGATTTTTTTCATCAGTGTCGATCCATCATCAAAGATAATTTTGATACTGTCGTATGTCTTCGTTTTCGGGAGCGTTTAAAAAATACCCTGTATATATGGCATATATTTGTATATATACATGTAGTTTAATTATTAGTAAAATGTATGTATTATGTAGTTAATTATCGCTTTGTGTAGTGTTATTTTATTCTATATTTAATCTTTATTGTCGCACTACGTCAAATTCTCACCACTCTATGGGTTGACTGGTAGGGAATGCCTAAAAGCATTAAGTCCATCCTTTGTATTCTTTTATTTTAAGGAAAGAAATATAGAATAAATAATATTTTTTTTTTATAGGATAAGGGTGACAAACGAGCACACAGTCCACCTGATGGTAAGTGGTTGCTGCAGCCCATAGACATCTACATCTATCCTCGTTTGCGAATCAAAATGCAGATGCGTTGTCACCCGTGAGGACTAAGATGGAATGCCTCATTTCCAGTAAAAAGGGCCTCCGGCCACCTGCACTCACCAAGCGAAACGCAGAGGTAAACCTCTACTTCACGCTGGTATTCTGTGAGGTCGTGGTACCACCCCGGTTCGAGCAGGCCCATCCGTGCGACAGCAAAAGCTACCGCGTGGCTCTACCACTGTTACAATAATAATAATAATGAGTGGCATCATTAAGTGTTCCTTGTTTTTATATAGTCACCTAGTTGTTACGGCCAGCAGCTGCTTATCCCAGGAGTAGGGTCCCCCGCGGGCCCATAGACGGAGAAACTACAAGCAGATGCTGGTCGGGCCTGCTACAGGCAAAAGGTGAAAAGTTTCTTATTACAATAAACAATTAGGGGGGAGTGTTACATTCTAATAAAGGGAGCTTACCCACCTCTATCCAAGGCGACTGGTCTCTCAGGATTCGGTCAGGTCGCGTTTGGATGTATAGTGCTAGGAAAGTAAGGGTCAGTGATGTGTATCTGGGTGTGGCTGGTAGTGTTATTGGCCTTATTAGACCGCTATCCTCTGCAGCAGTTCGGCCCTCAGCACCTCTCAAAACTACGGTCTCCTTCCGAAGTCACTTTCTTCGTTTTCTACGATGACAGTTCTTTAACTCTGTCGTACGATTAACTACCTTACAGAAGCCACTAACTCTCGTTTGTTATAAGCTTAACACGCGCGACCGGATCAAAGGTCGCTACCGTTCCGCGTGGCAACAGTTATTTCTAGAACACCAAATGCCGCACTAGCTATTATTGTCGAATGTACTTATACAGATTCTGAGTTAGATACAATAAGTCCCGGGTGAAGCTAACAAGAAGGAATGCGCGTTACGTATTCTAAAGCCGTATATTTCCTAGATGCGCGTGTCGTATTCCGCTTCCGACTTCCCGACAAAAGAACGCGTGCTATCTCTCGCCGCGATGAATTTGGACTCTTAATTTTTCTAGGGTCACACACTCGGACGTTCAACACGCACGAACTTCATCCCGTATCGCTCCGAGCCGAGTGCCATCTAATGTCGATGCTTGACATTAGCGCTTTTGCGCGAACACTAGTTTTTTAAAAACGTATCACCGTAGGCAGTATCTAAATACCGACTGTCATCACCAAAAAAGGTTGTACAATTTTATACGTGAGTAATTTGAACAACAAGATGCTTTCGCGGACCACTTCGGGTGCCTTTAATTAGATGCCACCGGTTATGAACCACTGCTTTAAAGTAAAGGGTGCATTGGGCGGACTTAGTACCATATGGCATTATGTGTTCTAGGAGACAACGAAAAATCTTAGCAGGTGCAAACTGGTTTTTCTTACTTTCTTGGATTGTTGTTCATATTCAATATTGTAAATTATACCAATCTATGACTAGGGAAGACTTAAATACCTTCAAGAAAAGAGCCTACTGTTTTTTAAAGGCCGGCATTGAATCTTCTAATTTTTATTGCAGTTGTTCATTGGCGGTATTTACTTACCATCAGGTGAACCGGATGCTCGTTTGCCTCCTAAAAAAACAAGCGTATGTATATTAAGATTGTAAGAATTATTTACTTACCAAATAATACACTCCAAAGGGCATCACGACGACCGCCACCAACAGGTCCGCAACAGCCAAACTTACTATAAAATAGTTTGTTGCAGTTTGCAAACTCCTTTCGCGCGCTACACTCATAATAACTAGCACGTTACCGAATAAAGTTAACACTGGAAACACTAGTAACGATAATGCCCACAAATTGTAACTTTGCACATCACTAGCACACGTTCCATTTTCGTAACTAAAATTTGAAAACGTATTGTTCAACGTTCTTTCGAAATTATATAATTCACTTAGAGATTCGTTCAAATCTAGATTAGTTTCCAAAATAGTTTGATAGTTCGTTTCATTATCAGTTCTATTTTCAACGAAAGTTCGATTTAGATATAAAGTACCGGGATCAGGAGATTTGAAAACTATTGTCGTTACTCTAGAAACGTTCCGGCATTGGTTAATACATACACTATGTTTTGAAATATCCATCTTTGTTCTTTGTGTATTAAATCCCGATGTACCGTCCATTATCTCAATTTATTTGGTTGGAAAGTGTAGTCTGCCTATCGGGCTTCTGGTTTTCATTTTGATCTTGCGGGGCAATATTTTTCCGTTCATTTCAGTTCAATCTGTAACAAAATAGGTTATCGTTAGCCTTGCTTTTGATTTATGATTATTGAATACTGTTATACTCCTATAAGAGAAGGACTTGTATTAAGGAGTGCATTTTTGTAGCATTTTTTTAGATAGATCTTTATTTACTCAAGACTTGGGTTGGGGATGTAATTATTTTTAAAACTCTTAAACACGTCCTATTACAAAAAGTAGTTAATAATTAATTTTAGGTTTAAGCTAGTCTTTTATCAAGTAAGAAGTCCAGTGGAAAATCTACGAGAATAAAATACAATATTAATTAGCAATAATGACACAATAAATTACAATAAAAAAAATCTAATTTCAAATATATTAGCCATTAATATTCAATTATATCTTTGTATCTATATAAAACAGAAAAAAATATTTAGAATAGAATAAGAACAATTTTTTTATTCAATATTGATTACAAGTAATTCTTATTGAAAGTCACTTTTTTACTTTATCACTGGTTCGAAATAATCCTCTGTCCTGGCATGTACTAGCAAAAAACCCAGCAGGACGTTTTTTTTTAATAAGTTTTACAATAAATTTTACAATATAAATGATTGCAAACTATTTACAAAATTTATTTTAGAAACGGCTTGGAAGCGACCACCTCATTCCCAGGGATTTTTATCAACCATATATTCATTTACGTTATAATAACCCTTTTTATACAGTTTTTGGTTAATTAAACATTTAAACTTGGTAATAGAGAATCCTTGTAGATTTTCTGGAACTTTGTTGTAATAGCGTATACATTGCCCCAAGAATGAATTACTGACTCCGTGGAGTCGAGAGACTAGTATCACTAGCTTGTGTTTGTTTCTAAAACTATCGTTGCTTCTGTGAACATACATTAAATTTTTCTCTAAGAGACTCTCTTGGTTTAAGGTTGTAAATAGCTCTTATGGCCCTCTTTTGCATGACAAAAACAGTTTCTAAATCAGCCGCGTTTCCCCACAGCAAAATTCCCTAAGACATTATGCTATGGAAATAACTGAAATAAACTAATCTAGCTGTCTTCATACTAGCGAGATCTCTTATCTTTTTTACAGAATAAGCTGCAGAGGCTACTCTGCTTACCTGCATGGATATATGGGGACCCCACTGAAGCTTTGTGTCGAGAGCGATGCCAAGGAAAACAGAGGATTCAACAGGGCTCAGTTCTTCCCCAATTAAAAACACATTGGTATTTAGATTTTTAACATTCGTTGTTGTAAATTTAATACATTTAGTTTTATTACCGTTTAAATGCAGATTATTAACTTTAAATCAATGTACTAATTCTGATAAAGCATGTTGATATCTGACTGCATGACATTTAAATGAAAGACGTTTAAGTTAAAAAATCTAGGAAGTATCATCAACAAATTATACTATTTCATGATTATCCCCTACAAGGGAAGGTAAGTCATTAATGTACACTAAAAATAGGAATGGGACAAGAATCGAGCTCTGAGGGACACCATCTTTACGGACGACTCGGAAGAACTTTTACCATTGATAACAATTTTCTGCATTCTATTACTTAAATATGAAATAATAAGTTTAAGCGCTGTATTCTTGACACCATAGTTAACTTCCTGATTAATGTCTCATTGTAAACACAGTCGAAGGTCATGGAAAGGTCGCAAAATATATCCAAAGTATCTTCTGAATTCTCCCATTTACAAAAAATATGTTTTATAAATTCGACTCCGGCGTCGAGCGATCCCCTTTTAAAACCAAATTAATTTTCATAAAGCAATTTATTTATAATAAAAAACTACATAATAAATAAATAAATACATCTAAAATAATTTTTCTAAAATTTTACTAAATGATTGCAGTAGAGAAATTGGTCTAAAATTGGCGGGATCTAATGTACTGTCAGATTTAAATAAAGGTATGACTTTACTATGTTTCAATAGATCAGGAAACACACCAGATATGACGCTTTAAACATTGTAACTAGATAAGGTGCTACAGTATCAATTATAAATACAATAATTTTAACGGAAATCTCCTATAAGTCTGCCGTTTTCTTAACATCAATAGTTTTAAAATATTTTACGATATCTAGCTATCTATTTAGTATTTGAACGTATTTAAAAGTATTTGAACAAGGCTTACTTTTTACTTTTTGTTAAAGCAATGATTCGGCGGCAGTAGGAGAAGAATTAAATGATTTTGTTGTCAAAAAAGGAACATCAGTAAAATGTTTCTCAAAAGCCATAGCAACTTCATGAAGAGATTGAGTTAAGTTATTGTTAATATTCAATTGAAAATCCAAATTCCATGGTTTGACAGTAACCGTTTCAGATGCAGTTTTAATTTTTTTACTTAAATGTAAAGTATTAGCTGTGGTGTATACTTTTTTATATTATGGTGTATATTTTTACATACTCTCTAAATATAACACTATGATTATATGATCTTTCATTATAAAGCTCGTATAACTTTCGTCTACTTTTATAAGTTCCGACTAATTATATAGAAAGTTTTAGAAGTAAATATTCTATTAAATTCACAAGTAATTTGAATAATAGTTTTACATGTTGAAGTAAAATAATAAGTATCGCACACAAATGTTGAAAAACGAAGAGAGAATAACATAATTTAAAATTAAACATTTTGTACAGGCGACTTCAATATAAGTTATTTAGGCATACCTCAATAACCATTGGTCTGACCTGCATCAAATTTATATGGAACTACACGAGAACTATCAGCTTTCATATAAAAGAAGAATCATCGAAATCGGTTCACCCAATACAAAGTTATGAGGTAACACACATAAAAAAACATACAGTCGAATTGAGTAACGTCTCCTTTTTGGAAGTCGGCAGAAAATAACCCATTTTAATGCATGAAACAAAAAAATTGCAACATCACCTCATGAGGTGATCTTAATTTTGTTAGAAAAATATTTTTAATTTTATTTTTAAAAGTGGTATAAGAATCGTTGAATATGTCAAGATTGACTAATTTAGAAATAACATTTTTAAGGTTCTATTAATTAGAGCTGATAATCCGACATCTGTTATATATACAATGACCAGTTTTGAATAAACTATGATTACTTAAAAATCCATGCTGCCTATCAGTTAGTATTGATTTCATGTGCTAATTTATAATTGGACAGATAATAGGCTCAAACACCTTTGAGATTACGGGTAATATTGATAAGGGCCTGTAATTTGTTATATCTGTCCTATTTCCACTTATAAAAACAGGCACAAATCTGGCCTCCTTCCAAGCGCTTGAAAAAAAATCCCCTCTTTCAAGGAAGCATTATATATGATAATTAAAGGGCGCGCCAGGGCTGCTACATATTTCCTAGCAAAGAAAGGCGGTATATTGTCGGGACCAGCGCCTTTATTGCTGTGAAGTTTCTTAAGCTTTGTTTCAACTGCCTCTACACTTATATGTATAGCAGATAAAGTTTAATTAATAACAACGCACTCAATGTTAGGAATTTTATTTTCTTTGCCTACAGGATAATCGAAATACATACTTGAGAAACGCTTTGCAAAGCGGTTACATATGTCTGTGCCATTGTAAAAATTTGTGAATTTAATGTCATATTAGAAGGATATTCACCTTTATACTTACTTATCTTCACGCACAATCCCTGACGGGGTCATCCAGACGGTATGGATGGTATCGCGAGTTTTGTCGCGATGTGTGCGATGGTGAAATTGGGCGGCTGGAATTAGTCCGAACAATTCCTCAGAGCACTCCCCGTGATAGAAGCGATAAAATACGCAAAGAGATGCAACATCTCTACGCAGTGCCAATGAGTCAAGCCGATCGGAAAGAACTCGGTCGTCGACGATTCGAACCGCTCTGCGCTGGATGCGGTCAAGTGGAAGGAGCTGGCTGCTGTGTTTCCTATAGTAAGTGTAGAGAACTGGAGACCCTTTTTACTGGAAACGTGGCATTCTATTTTAGCCCTCACGGCTGACAAGGCATCTGCATTAAACGAAGATAGATGTAGATGTCTATTTTTCACAAGAACCACTTACAATCAGGTGGTCTGTGTGCTCACTAGCCACCCTTATCCTATAAAAAAACATAATATAGCTGCAGTTTGGCTCTATTACCTTAAAAAAACAAGTTTGATCAAAGTTTTATAGAACGCGAGCAACCGAAGTTTGATTTCAGATTTACCACTTGTTCGGAGGTGAAGGAAGTTTACCGTTACAACCTATTATAGTCCACTGCTGAACATAGGCCTTCTCCATATATTACTTTATAGGCTCGATTTTTTCCATTGTTGCCACACTTGGCAAGTAGATTGGCTACCGCAGTTTTTATTTTTAGTCGTTATTATGAAGACGTTGTTGACGTAGATCTCCTGATTTGTTTTCCTCTATCGCCTATTCTGACAATCACGGAATGGTAATCGATAGTCTTCCACCGCTATTACACGATACAAGGAAAACATTGTGAGGAAAGATTTTTTAAAGAGTTTCAAATATTCCGAAGAAATGTTAGTGAACAAGTCACCAGCTGTTAAACTAATCTATACTCGACAAATTTAATAGATCCATCTCATACATCTCATGCGATGAACTGTGTCCAGATGTAGTGGTCCCACCTGCAGCTGGTCATAGTTTGTGGATTATTTATGGGTAACCAATGAATAGTTATTTTACTACTTTAACAGCGTTTTAAATGTATTAATGTAGAATTCAAGAAAGTCAAGCACGAGTAAAACAGAAAACCAGAGGTAGCATACGCTAAGTATCAAAAAATTATTATCACTTAGAATTATGATAGCTATACTAAAAGATATGAATTACAAATACATGGTTATAAAAAAAAAAAACAAAGAATACAAATAAAATTTGAAGTAAATACCCTTACTTATGAAACATGCCAGTGATGCTTCCATGCCTTGATCCGGCTGCGTATCATAGAGAATATTTAACTAATGCAGTGGAATGAGAACGTCTCGCGTTCGTTATTTCCGAATACTGACGAATATGTCCAATTATAGTTCGCGAGTACAACCTTCATTTATTTCCTAATTAGAATGTAATCTTATCAATCGATGTGAAATAAATTATCAGTATGCGAGATACCTTGTGTCACCTTCGCTAATATTACTGACTAGCGGCCCTCCTCGGATTTGTCTGGGTTCAGCAATAAAGTTATATAATACGAGTATATTAAAAACGTTAGGTAATAGTAAGTTTATAACTTTATGTTATACCACCGTAATAATTTTGCCGCAAGAGAGTTTTTATATAAAAATGGTTATTGTAAGATATCATTCATTCAGAAGAGAAACATACGCTGTCTTTTTTACACAAGAGGCCCCTCTTGAAACGAGCATGTGGCTCACCTGAAGTGACTTCCGCCGCCCATGAAAAACCGCAACACCAGGGGAATTGCAGATACGTTTCTGGACTTTTAAAAAGGAGTAGGTTCTTTTCTTGAAGTCTATAAGTCGTATCGGTCCGGAAAAATCGCCGGTGGTAAATAAATCCACAGAATACACAGACGAGGGAAAAAAACTCCTAGTAAAACGGACAGTGGTGGACCGCCAAGCATCTAGATGGTGAAAATTTAATCGAGAATTTTGACGCGAAGTGCGTTAGCGAAATTAGCGGCTGGAATTAATCCGAACAATTCCTCAGAGCACTTCCTGTGAATGGAGCCCATCAGAAAGAACTCGTTTGTCGACGATTCGAATCACTCTGCGTTGTATGCGGTCACTTGGAAGGAGGTGGCACTGGGGTGCGCCGGCCCAGAGATGAGAACATTATTCTATATAAGAGCGAACTGGCTCTTTGCAAAGCTGCAAGCGATGGGCCGGCATGAAATACTGTCTTGCTCTGTTGAACACGCCAAGCTTTTTAGAGGCCAATTTGGCCTCCTTTTCCAAGTAACCACGAAACTGCACATCATCATCCTCATCATCATTACAGCCCTTCACAAGTCCACTGCTGAACATAGGCCTCCCCCAAGGAATGCCACAAAGCACGGTCCTGAGCTTACTGCATCTATCGACTTCCTGCATATCTTATTAGGTCGTCACTCCATCTAGTGGAGGGACGCCCAACACTTCGCCTGCCTGTACGAGGCTACCACTCGAGAATCTTTTTTCCCCATCGGTTGTCGGTTCTTCGAGCTATATGGCCGGCCCATTGCCACTTCAGCTTACCAATCCGTTGGGCTATGTCGGTCACTCTGATTCTACTGCGGATATCCTCATTTCTGAGTTTATCACGCAGAGATACTTCTAGCATAGCCCTCTCCATAGCTCGATGAGCAGCGACCTTGAGCTTCCTCATCCGGCCAGCAGTGAAGGACCACGTCTCAGTTCCGTTTGTCATCATTGGCAACACGCACTGGTTGTACAGTCTCGTTTTCAAGTTTTGAGGTATAACTGACGAGAAGATGTGCCGTAATTTCCCGAACGCTGCCCAACTAAGTTGAATCCGTCGATTGACTTCTCGTTTGAAGTTGGACGTACCTAGTTGGACTATTTGTCCCAGGTAAACATACTCGTCAACAACTTAGAGCTTAGTGCTCCCAACAACTACCGGCATAATGGTGACATGGACATTAAACATGATCTTTGTTTTGTCCATGTTCATCTTAAGACCTATTCGTTGGAAAGCACTAATGAGGACATTGAGCATAGTGCTTAGGTCCTCCAGCGATCCTGCCATAAGGACTATATCGTCAGCAAATCGAAGGTGAGTGATGTACTCGCCCTTGATGTTGATACCGTATCCTTTCAAGTCCAGAAGCTTGAAAACGTCTTCCAATGCAGCGGTGATGAGTTTCGGGGATATGACGTCACCCTGTCTTATCATCATCATCATTACAGCCCTTCACAAGTCCACTGCTGAACATAGGCCTCCCTCAAAGAATGCCACAAAGCACGGTCCTGAGCCACCTGCATCCAACGACTTCCTGCATATCTTACCAGGTCGTCAATCCATCTCGTGGGGGGACGCCCTACACTTCGCCAACCGTTACGAGGCTGAGACTCGAGAACCTTTCTTCCCCATCGGTTGTCGGTTCTTCGAGCTATATGGCCGGCCCACTGCCACTTCAGCTTACTAATCCGTTGGGCTATGTCGGTTACTCTGGTTCTACTGCGGATAACCTCATTCCTAAGTTTATCACGCAGAGAAACTCCGAGCATAGCCCTCTCCATAGCTCGCTGAGCGACCTTGAGCTTCCTCATACGGCCAGCAGTGAAGGACCACGTCTCAGTTCCGTAAGTCATCACTGGCAACACGCACTGGTTGTACAATTTCGTTTTAAGGTTTTGAGGTATGTCTGACGAGAAGATGTGTCGTAGCTTCCCGAACGCTGCCCAGCCGAGTTGAATCCGTCGATTGACCTCTCGGTCGAAGTTGGACTTACCTAGTCGGACTATTTGTCCCAGGTAAACATACTCGTCAAGAACTTCGAGCTTAGTGCTCCCAACAACTACCGGCATAGGTGTGACATGGACATTAAACATAATCTTTGTTTTGTCCATGTTCATCTTAAGACCTATCCGTTGGGAGACACTATTGAGGTCATTGAGCATAGTGCTTAGGTCCTCCAGCGATTCTGCCATATGGACTATATCGTCGGCAAATTGAAGTTGAGTGATGTACTCGCCATTGATGTTAATTCCGTATCCTTTCCAGTCCAGAAGCTTGAAAACGTCTTCCAATGCAGCGGTGAAGAGTTTCGGGGATATAACATCACCCTGTCTTACACCTCTCTGCAATTGGATAGGTTTCGTACTCTGGTTCTGTACTCGGATAGCCATCGTAGCTCTACTGTACAAACACTTCAGCACTTCGATATACCGACAGTCAACTTGGCACCGCTGAAGGGACTGCAGCACCGCCCAAATATCGACGGAATCAAAGGCTTTCTCATAGTCCACATACGCCAGACATAGTGGCAAATTGTACTCTTCGGACTTCTGTACAATTCGCCGTAGGGTATGTATGTGGTCTATTGTGCTAAAGCCCTTTCGGAAACCGGCTTGTTCGGGAGGCCGGATGTCGTCAAGTCTGCGCGCGAGACGATTCGTAATGACTCTTGAAAACAGCACGTAGACGCGGCTCAGAAGGGAAATCGGTCTGTAGTTCTTCAAGACAGCGTTGTCACCTTTCTTGAAGAACAAGACCACCGCACTTCTGCTCCACGCCTCCGGTGTAATGCCACCATGGAGGACGGAATTAAAGAGCTTCTGAAGGACTTCAAGTACCGGTCTTCCACCCGCTTTCAGAAGCTCTGCTGTTATTCCATCCTCACCTGGGGCCTTGCCGTTTTTAAGGTGTTGGAGAGCCATTCTAATCTCGCTCAGACTGAAGTCCGGGATATTTTCAAAATAGTGTCGGATAAGACTCGCTCTTGGATCGTTACTCACACTTGCGTGTGGCTCCAACGATGACCTGTACAGCTGCCCATAGAACCTCTCAATTTCACTCAAAATCTCAGGTGCCCCGGAAAGCATGCTGCCACTTTCGGTCTTCAGCTTTGACAGTTGGCTCTTTCTGGCAGACAGATCTCTGGCAAAGACTTTGGAGCCTTGGTTCCGCTCGATCGCTTCTTCAATACGAGCTGTATTGAAGTTGCCCAAGTCCCGCCGCATGCATTTGGAGATCTGTCTGTTCAGTTGCCTGTATGCTGTCAAATCTGTTGAAGAATGTAGCCTCATCTCCCGTCTAACAGCCATGAGATTAAGAGTGTTATCGGAGAGTTTTTGTGTTCTTCTGCGGCGGGTCTTGCAGAACTTAGCTCCGACCGCATGGACAGTTTCCACGAGCTTGTCATTTATATCGTCCACTTCATTGCAGTCTTCTAGGCACTGAAAACGGTTTTGTAAATCGAGCTGAAAGGTTTCGGGACTTTGGATTAGAGCAAGAGGGGGACGGAGCGTTGACTTCATCAGACAAGTCCTCTCCAACTTAACATTTAGGTTCAGTGTGCCTCTAAACATTCGGTGATCGCTGCCGGTTTTCACCCTCGCGATCACTGAGACATCACTGAACAGTTGTCCTCTGGTCGTCATAATTAAGTCAATCTCATTTTTTGTCGAACCGTCGGGGCTCGACCAGGTCCACTTCCTGTGGGGCCGCTTCTGGAAAAAAGAGTTCATCATAAAGAGTCCCTCTTTCTCCATGAAGTCGGCCAGCTGCTGGCCCTTTGGGTTCCGTTGCCCTATTCCAAATTTCCCTACTTTCAGCTCAACGTTCTCTCTTGTGCCTAGATTTGCATTGAAGTCTCCCATTAACACCGTATATTGGGTTTTGGAGGAATGCATGGCTCTAGAGATATCCTCATACATTTCCTCCACCTCCTCATCGGGGTGTGCCGAGGTTGGTGCATAAACCTGTATGACCTTCAGCGAATACCGTTTGGTGATTCTGAGTATAAGGTACGCAACCCTCGACGACACACTCCCGATCTTTACAACGTTGTTAACGAGAGACTTGTGGACGATAAATCCGACACCTCCTTGGGACAGATGGTCGCCCTCCCGGTGATAGAGCAAGTTGCCGGATTCGAGGATTACCGTGTCCTCCCCCTCTCTTCGGACTTCAGATAATCCTATAATATGCCAGCGTAACTTGTCTATCTCTTCTTCCAGCTCCACGATCTTCTCGTCAGTCCTCAGGGTGCGTGCGTTGCACATTGCCAGGTCGAGTCGTCGTAGGTGGCAACCGAACCTCCACCGGAGATTCTTAGCACCCCCTGCCCCGCCGTTACCATGGGCGCCACCGTAGCCAGGAATAGCGGGGCCGCCGGGGACTGGGGGCCGTCTCTTTGTTACATTCATAGAGGGGTATTTGCCATAGTTGCCACGCTTGGCGAGCGGGTTGGCAACCGCAGTTTTTTTATTGTAATTTCGGCTATTATCAGGGAGATGCTGCTGCCCATCTCCCGCCTGTTTCCCATTGTCACCTTTTACGACACCCGCGGGAGGATATGGGGTAGTGAATATGCTTGACCGCCACTACACGGCTATATACCCTGTCTTATACCTCTCTGCAATTGGATTGGTTTCGTACTCTGGTTCTGTACTCGGATAGCCATAGTAGCCCTACTGTACAAGCACTTCAGCACTTCGATATACCGACAGTCAAATTGGCACCGCTGAAGAGACTGCAGCACCGCCCAAATTTCGACGGAATCAAAGGCTTTCTCATAGTCCACATACGCAAAACATAGTGATAAATTGTACTCTTCTGACTTCTGTACAATTTGCCGAAGTGTATGTATGTAGTCCATGGTGCTAAAGCCCTTTTGGAAACCGGCTTGTTCGGGAGGCTGGAAGTCGTCAAGTCTGCGCACGAGACGATTCAAAATTACTCTCAAAAACAGCACGTAGACGTAGCTCAGAAGGGAAATCGGTCTGTATTTCATGAAGAGAGCGTTGTCGCCTTTCTTGAAGAACAACACCACCGCAATTCTGCTCCACGCCTCCAGTGTAATGCCACCATGGAGGACGGAATTAAAAAGCTTCTGAAGGACTTCACGTACCGGTTTTCCACCCGCTTTCAAAAGCTCCGCTGCAATTCCATCCTCGCCCGGAGACTTGCCGTTTTTAAGGTGCTGGAGAGCCATTCTAATCTCTATCAGACTCAGACGTCAGGGATATCATCGGAATAATGTCGGATAAGACTCGCTCTTGGATCGTTACTCACACTTGCGTGTAGCTCCCACGTTGACGTGTACAGCTGCCCATACAACCTCTCAATCTCACTCAAAATCTCAGATGTCCCGGAAACGATGCTGCCACACTCGGTCTTCAGCTTTGACAGTTGGCTCTTTCTAGCAGACAGATCTCTGGCAAAGACTAGATTTAGTCGCCCTCATTCCAAGACTTTGTTCACCAAAAACTCGACTTCCGACACAATTTAGTCTTAGTACTCGGCGACTTTTCCTGAGATATATTGGTACAGCCGGTGTATAAGGCATCGCGAGTGCTGTCGTCTGCACAGCAATGAATGTTACCAGTTTGCAACATATCATTGATATGCAGAAGAAACAGCGTTGGTGATAATACGCAGCCTTGTGGAATATTAGCGGTAATATGCTAGTAATCGGAGAATGCACCGTCTACTATGCCCTTGATGCTCTGATCAGCAAAGAAACTGGTGATCCAATTGCACAATTTCTCGGGAAGCCTATAAAAACGGGAGCTTCGAAAGAAGCGCTGTGTGCCAGATCCGGTCAAAAGCCTTCGCTATGTCCAAACTAACAGCCAATGCCCGTAGATTCTACTGCCTACGCTCATCTATGAGTCAGGTAGACCAAAAGATCACCACCTGATCGACCCCGACGAAAACCGTATTGGCGGATGGAGACCACCCATCGGTTCAGGAAAGGTTTATAGTGCGCGAGTGTATGCGCAAGCACAGGTGCACTCTCTATTCTAGTCCGATGGACTGCACTGACTGACTGACTGTCCGGTCATATGGGTTATATGACCGGATAGAGATCAGGCGCAAAACCAACTGATTTACGTGCTTTCTGAGGCTTGGGGATGAGACGCCGCCAACTTCCTGACTCCGGCAGCTACTCAGAATTTCTTGATGGAAATAGTCTATAAATATTTATTTATGCTCCGACGCGGGATTCGAACCCGGGACCTCATGATCAGCAGTCGCACTACTAAAACCACTAGACTAAAGAAGCAGTAGCCATCATATACAGCGTGTGTACATCTGGAATAATGTACCTTTAAAATGGTTAAAAAAATTCAAATTTGTATAATGGTTCTGGAGATAACCTTCAAACTCACAAAATTCAAACTTTATCTTTATAATATTAGTATACTTTGATATAACCTTATTTTTAAATTATACTGATAAAAATATGGCATTTATGATATGAGCAAATTGGATGATAATATTTTATGCGACAGGATCATTCACGTAAAGCCTGTTAAGCCGAATTATTATCTAGGGTCCGCATTGTTATTATACACATAGCTGTCAATGGCTTTCCCATATTAAATCACATATTGTTAGTAGATGGACCATTAATATTACGGCAAAAGACGCCATATAATATTGTAGTGCTATTGTTGGCGCCTGTCTACATGCTTATTAATTTAACGGTGGAAAACAGGAAGAAATTTGGTTAAAAATAATAATTTCGGTTGACGATGATAATAAAACATATTATCTCGTTGTTTTTAACTGCGCTACTATTTTTTTGAATACCATTGCAAGAGTACAGCATATAAAAGCCCACTGCTGAATTATTGTTATTATTGTTGATGTATTTTGAAATTATACGTGTCCATTATTACCGTAGCATTTCCTTTACCCGCGCGGCGAATCGTGAGCTCTGGTCTGTTGCGTAGGTTGTACAATGCTTTGAACTCGTCTTTGGGGAGATTTAGTTTTGGCGCTAAACTTCGACGTAACCAGGAAGAAATATCGTGACGTTTGGCCTCTAAATCCTCCTTACCGATATTGTTCTTAAACAGACAGTCCTCAGCACTACAAATAATTTCTTCGTAAGGGATTTTTTGCAGTATTATTGCAAAATTCCAACTCTTCGACAGTACTTTCATTTTAGGTCCATCCAGTGTTTGTTTTGACAGATTATACACCGTGTGTTGTTTATTCTTTGCGTCGTTAAGTATTGCAAGACAAAAATCTTCAGGACCCGCGCCCATGTCAGAGTGACCGACTGAAGCAAGCCACAGTCGAACGTGAGGCTACTGTACTACCCTATGTCAGAGGAATCGCAGATAAGGTGGGCTACATCTTGAAGCGAGCTTTCATTAAAACATACTTCAAGCCGGCGAAGAAGATTAGTAAATTTTTACCATCCGTCAAGTGTAATATCCCTCTACAAGACACAAGAGCGTACAAGCTGAATTGTGAATGTGGTCTCTAACATAGGACAAACAGAAAGACTTATAAATATCCGCGTAAAAGAAGATATAGCTGACCTGAAGCACCGACGTAAGACGACAGACGGGAAGTCTGCAGGAGCACTCTGCACGAGTGTCTGAGAACATGTTCAAGATCGTCCCCGCCATTACATTAGATTTGATAGACCACAAATCCTCGCAAAAAACACCGATTCCTACCAAGGATGATTCGCGATGCTGACATTAAAAACATCCTTATTTCAATAGAGACGATGGATGGGTGCTGCCATCTACTTGGGATCCTTTAATTAATTAAATTAAATCCAAACCCAAGTATACCCCTACAAAACTTTAAGATACTGTAAGCTTATTCTGCGTAGATCGAACCAAGAATTAATATTCAAAAACTGAAGTTAGTCGGGCTAACTATAACATCGGGACGTCAAATATCTCAGTCCCACCCGTTACCATATGTGCTGCAAAGCACCCGAAACCTTGGGAATTAAAAAGTTAAATTTAACGCGATCGAATCCGTAAAAATTTGTTTCTTTTAAAAAGTATTAATTAATAATTAAAAATTAAAAAAACTGTACAAAGACTTCAATATAAATTATTAAGGATAACTCAAAATATATTAGTCATAACTTGATCAAATTAATATGGGACCACATGAAAAGCATCGGCTTTCAAATTAAAGAAGAATTATCGAAATCGGTTCAGCTTGCAAAACTTTATGAGGTAAAGTACTTAAAAAAACATACAGTCGAATTGAATGCCGCCTCCTTTTTGAAGTTGGCAGAAACTCTAAAGGTATTCCGGGCGTCATTGGGTGCTGCAAAGTACAAATTGGAACACAAAAAAAAATTGTAGAATAATTAAACATGATATAATCCGTAAAAGTAGTATTTTTCAATGTGTAGTGTTCGCGTAAATATAAGAAATCATTCTTCAATTCTGAACATAGAACTTGCGTGGTATATCCACACTGCTGCTATATTAGTTGTAGCACGAATGGGTTGGCTAGACCAGGGTAGAATCACGCTTTTACAGAATACCAGCGTAAAATTTTACACAGGACATTAAGGGTGTTGTGTTTCGTATGGAGAGTAGAGAACCAGAGACCCTTTTTACTGGAAAAGAGGCATTCCATCTTAGTCCTCATGGGTGACAACGCATCTGCATTTTGATTTATTATTGAGGATAGATGTAGATGTCTATGGGTCACAGCAACCTCTTACCATCAGGTGGACTGTGTTCTTGTTTGTCTCCCTTATTCTATAAAAAAACTTACATCGTGCGTTAGCTGTGAATGGGGTGCATCGATTTAGAAAAAGATCGATCGGGGACGTGCTAAAGTGAAAATTAAAGTGAAACTCGATGTTTTACTTATAAAATTCTTAGTACTTTTTTGCAAGGATTTTGTTGTAATGTTGTATGTTGTTAAAGTTACAACCTGTGTAATCAGTCACCATTATTTTAAAGGCTGCAACAGAAGATGGTTTCGGTCGATATAAACTGCAGTAAAATTTTTGTTTGTTTTCCATTTCCTTCAGGTATTTCGCAGATTCATCGTTAACTTTTCCTTAATATTACTACTATATCCTTAATATTACTGCTTAAAAACGCAATTTTATACTAAAATTGAAACTATTTTGGCATCATATATATGCACATTCAGGTAACACACACATGTAGACGGTAATAACTACTGTGCTCTTTTTACAGACTAATCTCTTGCTGACAGTTTGTAACCTTCACGGACTCAGGGCTCAGATTCCTTAAATCATAGTTATAGAAAATGACTGATGATGATACCGATGATGATACTGAAGGAATATCTACTACGCCTATAATTCCATTGGCTTTGTAAGAGGTGACAAATAGAAATAAGCCAGAAGATGAGCAGCAGCGTCTTCCTAATATCGTCGTGTATTCGCAGACAAGCGCAAGCTACGAGCTACCAAGCCGGCGAGGAGTGGAATTACTATTTGGTGAATTATAATTATCTTTTGACTTTTAACGTAGTTGTTATACGTGGTAGAACCACACTGCAACTATATTAGTAATATAGTTGTAGCACGAATGTGCCGGCTCAACTGGGGATGGACCACGCTCTCACAGAATACCAGCGTAAAATCGCTGCTGTGTTTCGTATCGTGAGTGTAGAGAAGCGGAGAACCTTTTTACTGGAAATGAGGCATTCCATTTTAGTCCTCACGTGTGACAACGCATTTGCATTATGATTGGTAATAGAGGATAGATGTAGATGTCTATGGGTCGCAGCAACCACTTACCATCAGACTGTGTACTTGATTGTCACCCCTAACCTTTAAAAAAAAGTTCAATGAGCCGGCTCATCTGCCTAGCTATGGGACGTTTATGGCACATATTTTTAGTAGACTTCAAAAAAGGGTTATTCCTTTTTGATGTGTGTAATCAGAAATATTTTTTTTTGCTTTTGTTTAGACACACAGATACGCCCGCACATAAAATTTACATGTGTATTTACACTAAAACTTATTTAAAGTATGTGGATAATTGTAATTGGCCTGTCAAGATTGTAACATTATTCGATTTGGCAGTGGCTGTTCAAAATAAAGAAAAAAAAATAACTACATTGTCATTGCACTAGAGTACTGCAATCATACCACGTATTGTCAGTGAAACAAATCCGCCCGCGGTTAATAATTAAATTAGTTCTTAATAAAAACACATTGAGGTATAATTCTATCATAAATAAGAAAGAAATGAAAACATAAAACTGCGTGATTGAATGAGTGATGAATAATTTCCACTAACCTTAATACATCGCTTTGTTGTATTTCTTTAGAAGAATTAATTTGTGTGAAGGTAAATCTGCTTATATTGTATTTTTACATTTGAATATATTCCGTACACAAATGCTTGATCTGATTCATCCATACTTTTTCACAGCACTCAAAACCAATGAACAATATTGCATTAAACTAGATAGAACCAAGGTAATAGTGTAATAGGGAGTATCAATCGTCTCGCTGACGACTACTTTACAATTGAATTGAGCGACGTGGTTCCTTAATGGACCTTCGAATAGAGATCGCTACAGTCACGTATAAAATTATTTCCCGTTTTTTATAAATGTCGTGCCTCCTCCGACGAAGTACCAAATGGTTTAAAATAAGTGACTTATTTAGTTATTTATGGTTATTTGAACGATTTGAACTTTATCCGATAATTTTCTAAAATAAATTGTTTATAATAATGTTTCTATCGGCGTACATTATGATTTACTCCTTTATGGCAAAGGTGGTTTAAATACATAAATTGTACATAAACACACAAACTTTGTATGTAGACCTCTTATATAGACTTGTTTCGAGCGAGATTTGAACGGTGAACACAGCCATTAACAACAGCTAACCTATCAGACTTTTTTGATTGATTTCTATTCAGTAAAATTGTTTCTTCTATTCAAATAAGTGTAAATCAGTTTAAAAGTTTAAGGTAATATCGATAATTTGAACGTTTTAATTTTATAACTGGGCGACCGATATCTGCTCAGCGTTAAAAAACAATATAACTTTCTAAGTTATGAAACCTAACGAGACAAACTTGAAAAGTGAAAAATTGTTTAAATACAAAATTTCGTCCAAAACGTTCGAATCGTTTCAGAGAAACAAACTATATACATATATACAAGCATTCAAGAATACAAAGCATACAAATTATTATACGTACAAGCAATTATTCGATAAGTACTATAAACCTGAACTTCAAGCACCCGAAAAGACTCGGGAATCGAGAAGTATAGACCAGAGTTTAAGATAAAATTTACATTCAAATCACGTTAATAGCTAATTTAATACGCCTGTTAAGATCACCAACAGCTGACAATCAGATTATAATTAGATGTAAAACTTTAACCTTTCCTCTCAACACTGGGCATGAGGGTAGCCTTCTTTATTTTGAGTTTATTAAATGTGCCCCTTGGCTGCAATGGCCATGCATCATCAGATAGACTGATGTAACTACTTGTGGTGTGTTTTTTAGAAGTAAGGAATATAGTGCATATATGTATGTAAGGTATATGATATATGTAGGTATGTGTATATGTATTGTCGACGGTGGTGTTATTTGAGCATCAGCTTTAGTTCATGCAGTGTTTAGTGTACGCAATCGTAGAAGCGAGTGTAGGGATTTTATACATTATAGCAACAATACAATGCGTTGTTAAACATAGCCTTACCCAAGGCAAGCTACAAAGCACGGCTTTGTGTCATATCAACCATCGACATCCTGCATCTAGTAGTCAAGTAAAAATAAAAAGGACGTTTGATTCTATTAATTAGCAGTAAGAGTGTTAAATTAGCGCACAGTCCACCTGACAGTAAGTGGATGCTGTGGCCTATGGACAAATCTATTTTCGAGTAAGAAACAAATGTAGATGCGTTGTCATAGCGACTGTATCAAAGAAGCAACAAGCGGTGTGTCGTTTTCCTCGGCTCAAATTTATTAAAAATAAATTAATAATTATAAATTTATTAAAATTTATTATTTATTATCAAGCAATGATTATAAAAACTTTTCTTACTATCGCACAGTAGTAAAAAATAAAATTAAAACCGCATACCGTAACTACCAAAATAGTATTGAAACGCAATTTGTAAAAGAACCGAGGTCCTTTTGGAATTTCATAAATAACAAGCGCTCGAAGCGAAGTAAAACTCGGATAGTTAAAAATGGAGTTCCGTTGTTAGAAAGTGAGTACGCACAGGAGTTTGCTAATTACTTCCAAACAGTTTATGGAGATGCAGCTCCGCAGCTGGATGCAACCGCCGCCGCGCAAACAGCGCCTGAACGCGGAGCACGGGTGCACGTAGGACAGTTGTCTCTTAGCGACGTGCGTGCGGCCCTGGCGAAACTTAAACCCAAACGATCGGTAGGTCCAGACGGTATCCCCCCCTATATTGTTAAGGACTGTAGGATGGTACAAGCTCGCCCTCTTCTACATTTGTTCAATGTTTGTTTGCGTGATCGCTCTTATCCTGACGGTTGGAAGCTGACTAGAGTAACTCCGGTCCCGAAGGGTGCTCTGAGCTCAGATGTTAGTGGATACAGACCTATAGCGGTGCTGTCAGCGTTCGCGAAGGTCTTCGAGTCAGCATTGTGTTCATGCATTTACTCGCAGGTTAATGTACAATTTAATGATGCACAGCATGGTTTTCGGACGGGTCGCAGCACAAATTCCAACTTGATGTGCTTCATGAATCACTTAACATCAGCTCTCGATTCAGACGCCGGTGCCCAGCTAGATGTAGCCTATTTTGACTATAGGAAGGCTTTCGATAGTGTGGACAATGACGTCATGTTGAGGAAATTCGCAATGGCTGGTTTTACTCCAGACCTTTTGCAGTTCTTTTCTAGTTATTTAGGGAACCGAAGGCAATTCGTGGACTACGCTGGCTACACCTCAAACTCGTATCTAACTCCTACAGGAGTCGGTCAAGGGAGTAATTTGGGTCCGTTAGAATTTATCATTATGATAAATGACCTTCCAGAGGTGGTGAGACACGGGGGTTGCTTACTCTTTGCGGATGATCTCAAATTATTCCTGAGGATTACTTCCGACGAGGACTGCAACCGCTTACAATGTGATATTGATCGGGTGGTGGAGTGGGGTCGGGAGAATAAATTGCTGTTTAATATATCGAAATGCAATGTGATGTCTTTCACACGCTCGAGGACCCCGATACATTTCAACTACCTCATGGGAGGGGATGTCATCAATCGCGTTGTCTGTATACGTGATCTTGGCGTCTTATTTACCGAGGACGTGACGTTTCGTACTCATATTGTACAGATGTGTAAAAAGGCCTTTAAAAACCTGGGCTTCATAATGCGTGAAACGCATGACTTCCTCAACACTGCCGCCGTGAAGTCATTATATAATGCTTTAGTAAGAAGCAATCTAGAAACCAGTGCTATCATCTGGAGTCCTTATGAAACCAAGTATAACCTCATGCTGGAGAAAATACAGAATAAATTTACGCGGTACCTCTATTTAAAGCAATACGGGGTGTATCCTTTTTATCCTCTTATGTATCCAACCCTCTTTGTAATAGGAATGGTTGGATATTATAAGTTGGAGGTTAGACGGAACTTTGCGCTACTTAAGTACATATACTTGATATTACGTGGTAGATTAAACAATCCGGAAATTCTGGAATCACTGCGGTTCCTCGTGCCTAATTCTAGGCTGCGACGGGGGCTGAGGGGAGGGTTGCTGGACGTACCAGTTGCTCGTACAAATATCTTAAAGTACGCACCGGTAGTTCGTGCAGCTAGAATGTTTAACAGCACAACGATTAGACATATTTAATTGTACATTGGCGGAATTCGAGAGGGTGACATTAAACTATTTGTCTTTTTTAAATTAGTGGCCACATTGTTGCATTAGGCTCCACGCCTGTAATAACAATTGTGAGTTAGTAAATAAATAAATAAATAAATCTTCGTGTTCGGCACCTTTAGTGGTCCCAGTGCGCACGTTAAAATAAACGTTGTTTAGGACACCACTAACAAATGGCGCCTATATTACTATATCCATTACTATAGGCGTAATGATTCTGGTTTAAGAAGTGATTGTGCAAAACTTGTTTACTGAAATGATTTAGTTCGTTGATAGATCTTATCGTATAATATTGTACTTTAGTAAAGAGTATAATTCAAATATTATCTCTAGCTGTTCCCGTGACATCGTTTGCGTGGAATTAGTATTTTTGTTACGGTAAGTGGTGACGATTTATATGTAGTTTAACTGCCGCAAACATCTAGTAAAACACTAATCTAGATAAACATATTCAGTTATTCAGTCAATCGGACAAACTACCCAACTAATAAACAAATTAGGCAAACTATACGCTTGTGTTGCAGATTTATACATCTTAATAAATATAAACATTAAATAAAATTAAAATTAAACTTAAACTTAAAATTAAAATACCATTCTTGGTGGTGACGTTTCTAATTTACAGTATGCAGATTTATCCAACGCCCTAACCCATCAACATGAGCCTCTGTAAACATGCCAGAAGCGCTACAATACCGAGACAACCCTATTATAATTCTCAACGCATTATTGTATTGGACATTATTTAGTAGTTTGCGGTTTTCTTAGCCCAGTGGCTAAACTTTTGGTTGTGGCGCTTCACAGTTACGAGTTTCCACGCGCAACAAGTATTTGTATGGCCTACTATTAATTGTTCCGTATTTGTGTGATATAGGATAAAATTCTACTCTATAAAATATTTTGCATACCTTAAGCGAAAGCGCAAGGTAATTTTTTTTTTTTTTATTTATTTAAGGCAACAAACAGTCATGTATAAAGATAGTAACATGGATAAATATTAATATAACTAAAAACCTATAGTGCCTATAACTAAACTTTTACAATATTTTAAACTTATTGAGCCACTTTTAGGACTAAAGGACATTATAAATTAATTTATTTATTAATACACTAAGTTCTAAGATAAGATAACTAGTTAACATTTGGTGTCCAATTAAGGAAAATAGAGAAGAAAAACCTATGTTAAAAATCTGATTATTATAACACTGCCAGATTCAATTCAGATTCAATTACCGAATTGAGTGCTGCATCATTTTCAATGATGGGTAACTAGATTATTCACAAGCCAAACATTGAAAGAGAGCGGATTTAAACTTTGATAATGATGTATTAAATAAATCAATATCTGTGAATGTTTTATTGTAGATGTTAGTGGAACGATACACAAATAAGTTACGTGTATATTTTTTATGATATCGTGGAGTTACAAAAAGTGGTTTTGGACGTGAGGAGCGCACTGGCAAACGGACTCTGGACACAAATGATAATCTGCTAAGTAACAACGAGGAGTCGACTAAGTTATTAATAATTTTGTATAGAAATACTATGTCAAACATTTTACGCCTATTGCAAAGAGAAAGTAAATTGTACTTTTTTAAAGAATCGGTGTATGACTGATTTAAAATATTTTGGCGATAATTTAGGGATTTAATAAACAATTTTTGAACTCTTTCTATTCTACTAATATGAACTTCATAACAAGGGCTCCAAACAGTGCTGCAAAAATCAAGAAAAGATCTAACAAAAGAGACGTATAAAATTTTTAGAGTTTCGGGACGTTTAAAGGGTTTACTTATTCGTAGTATAAAACCTAGATTTCTAAAAGCCAAAGCTAATATGTGATCAATGTGTGGAATAAATGATAAGGTCGAATCCATAATTATGCCTAAGTCCCTGATTGTGGTTACTCTATTCAAGGCCTTCTGATTTATGTGGTAGTCGTAAGTAACTGGATTTTTTTTGCGAGTATACGATATTGTGTAGCATTTATCGCTGTTTAGGAACAGTTGTTTGGACTCACAGTATGCATGTAATCGGTGTAAATCTTCTTGTAATTTGTGGCAGTCACTAATTGATCTGATGATTCGATACAACTTAGTATCATCAGCATACAAAAGATGGTGACTATGTTTCAGGACATTACCAATGTCATTTATGTAGACTGAAAACAGTAAAGGTCCAATATGAGACCCTTGAGGCACACCAGAAGGCACTGGAAGAAATCGTGAGGAATAACCCTTTACAAAGACTGCTTGACTCCTATTACTTATGTAGGATTGTATCCATCTAAGGAGGCTACCATGCACACCGGCCCTCGCAAGCTTCTTTATTAGCAGATCGTGATTTATTTTATCGAAAGCTTTGGAAAAGTCGGTGTAAACGGCATCCACCTGTAGATTATCATCCATGGCACGCAACAGAAAGTCACAAAAACATAACATATTAGTGTCTACGCTACGGCACTTAAAGAAACCATGTTGTTCCTAGGAAATGTGATTGCGAAACGAGTATGACATTTGAGCGGTTACTATCTTTTCTAGGATTTTGCCAAAGATACAAAGTTTTGATATGGGTCTGTATTCGTCTATACATTCACGTCTCTTATTTTTTGGAATGGGGGTTACTAAAGACTCTTTCCATAAACTGGGAAATGCCCCAGTTTGGAGAGAGAAACGAAATATGATTGTAATGGGTATTGCGAGTTCTTTGGCAGATTCGGATATGAGAAGAGGATGGATCCCGTCGGGCCCTGCACCTTTATAAATATTTACTTGTTTAAGTTCTTTGATAACATTATCGTGGTAGATGTTAATAGAGTGTATGTCTACGGCTGAACTGTCTGAGTAAGGGATTGTATGATCAGAACTTTGACGGGTAGAAGGGATGAAGACTGAATGAAAATAATCATTAAAAGCCTCGCATATCTCATCGCCTGTGGAAATAATTTTACCTTTATATATCATTTTTTCAGGAATGCAACTAGAAGCTTTTTTTGACTTTACGAAAGACCAAAATAACTTTGGACTGGCTTTGATATTGTCCTCAGAAAGTTCAATGAATTTTTTATAACATTCTGCCTCCATCCTCTTAAACCTCTTCCGAAGACAAGAGAAGGTCTGGTAGTCTCGTAAGTTATTATTAAGTTTCCACTTCTTATGATATTTAAGCTTTTCCTTTTCTAGTTTTATGAGGCACGAAGTAAACCACGGCGGGCGTTTATTTTCGCTACAAAGATTTTGAGTAGGTACGTATGTATCTATCAAATTGTTTAAAATTTTATAAAAATAACTCGTCATTGAATTAATATCCGTCATGGTATTAAAAACTTCCTCCCAGTTAACAGTGTTAAGTCCAGTTTTAATCGAGCCAAAGTCAGCTTTATGAAAGTTTTTTTTCTTAATTTTGGCGGAGGGTAATGGGGCGGTGGATTTTAAATTCAAACTAATTTCTAGGGATTTGTGGTGCGCGTCCTC
The DNA here is from genome assembly GCA_033319125.1 of Parnassius glacialis. Lineage (NCBI taxonomy): Eukaryota > Metazoa > Arthropoda > Insecta > Lepidoptera > Papilionidae > Parnassius > Parnassius glacialis. The sequence goes on along the minus strand of JAVANC010000022.1, from coordinate 38,852,427 downwards.
GGGTACTAACGGAAATTCAGGTCGCGTAACATTACATGTTGTATTACTGAAAATTAAATCTTATAATCTATTATTAATATTAAATTGATTGTTATATTGTATTAGTGACGATATGTTCATAAAATCGGTAGTAAGACATGCGAGACCATTAATGTTTGTACGTATTTCCATGCAATCACTAGAAGAATTAAAATACCAGTCAGCATAAGTGACGTTGAAGTCGCCCAGTATTAGATAAGTATCGTCGGGGTTTGATATTATAAAATCGCTTACTCTGGTATAGAACGATGTCAATTGTGATTCGTGGTTACAACCGTGCGGTATATAAGTTACTATAATATGTAAGCGGCGCTGAGCCGGCGATCGAGTAGTGTAAGACTCGTGCGATGACGTCACATAGCCCGCACGCGACAATATTTCAATTAATGGGATATATAACCAAACCTCTTCTGCCTGCGTCGGCGGGCACTCGTGAGGAAGCTGCGACGGGCATAGGTCGCGCCGCACTGCGATCAGTACGCCGCCACCCATCCCGCGACCACTAACCGTTACGTTGCGATCACAACGGTACACCTCGTATCGACTGTCAAAGTATTCACTGTCAAAGAAATTACTATTAAGCCATGATTCCGTGACACATACCACATCATAATTGCTACACAGAATATTCTTCAGAAAATCGTGCGATTTTGTACGTAAGCCCCTCACGTTTTGGTAGTAAATAGACAAGTTATTGTTATAAACCACTATGTAGAAAATACGGCAAAGTAATATCACAGAATAAAATATTATGGGTTCCACTAACATTCACAAATAATAGAAAACACCAATGACAGTATTTTAAGTTACGTGAGAAATTTATTCTACAGCACTTTTTAACAGGTAATGTTGTTTTAATATGTAAGTATTTGTAACAAAAAGAAATTTCTTTCAAAGCATTAAAATAGATAACGACATACAGTCATTTAATTTTACTAAGATCCGCATAACATGATATAAGTTGAACTTTAGACGTATCATTTTTACGCAATAAAATCTTACAGTCAGACAACCACACGTATTTGTATTCTTTCTGTTTGGCAAGAAGGCGGGTTTGCTTGTATAATTGTTTGTTGTGCGGCGCGAGGTGCTCATTGACGTAGATAGGACTGGTGGGCCCGTTTAAGCCCGCGTCAGCAGTTGTTAATCCACGTCGCGCGCGCACGGCAGCCAAAAATTCATTCTTGCGATATCTTTATGAGAATCTGATGATGATGTTCGGTATGGAAGATGAGTCTAGAAAGGTACTGCCATCGTGTTTAGTAGGGATGTCGTTCCTTGTCGAGTTAAAACGACGCACACGGTGAATGTAATCAATATCTGTCGGCAATAACTTAAAACCGATCTTTGTAGCGATGTTATATAGAATATTATTTAAATTTTCGCTTTTCAAAAGTGGTATCCCAGAAATTTCCACGTTATTAATCCTCCCAAGTTGCTCCTTCGCTTTCAGCTGGTCAGTAAGATTAGTTGTTATGGATCGCAGCTCGGAAATCTCACTTGAAACTAAATCCACACGCTGGGTAATTAAGCCTGTTGCAGAACTCAACTCGCAAACATCTTTTTTCACAATAGCTTGTTCGTCAGCCAATTTTTTTATTGAAGAGTTTACGTCACTAATCTCTTTCTTAAATGAATTGATGTCCTCGCGAATGCCATTTAAAACACCCTTAATGGTATTGTTTTGAGAATCCAGCTTTGCTGTGAGAGTAGTCATCATTCTATTACAAAAATCATCCATGAGTTGCTGTTGGTTGCAGTGACAGTCGGGCGTTTTTCTCTTTCTTTCTGTTATATTTAGGAAGTCACCATCGCTTATCTTCGATAAATCAGATTGTGAGTTGGTTTTGGTTGGACTCCTTTGTACGCTCATATTATCGGATGTAGCGAGAAAGGAGGTAGGTAGCAAATCCAAGTGAGGAGTATGGAGCAAACGCTAAAGGTGTGAATGAAAAGTATGCACATTCGTCGCTTCTGCTTCGCACGATGTCTATGACGAAGAACGTCGAAAACTTCCGACAGAACAGAGACAGGGACGGAAGACCGGTCCTCTCACACGTCACACGCGATAGGGACACAAGCGAATTTCACCCACAATGCACAATTACAGAGAACGCAAAATTAATAAGTTAAGTTACTCTAATCGGACAATAATACGGCACACGTCCAGCCTAGAAAGTGCTCATAACAAGACTACTATCGCCTAAAATGTTCTACTATCGCCTAAAAATTAAAATTCCAACATTTTATCGAATAAAATCGTATCTAGCAATCATATTATACATATAAATGATATAAAAAGCACATTGTTAGAAAGATAAATGATTATTGAACTTATTAATAATTTTTTTAAATCGATTAATTGCTCTTTTTTAAAAAAAAAAGGGTTTTAGTGTCTTATGGTGTGGATTTATCATGTCCATGTGGCTTGTAAACACTATAACTTTTGAAAATATCAATTGTTTAACTCAATATATTTTTTAATCTCTTCATCTATCATGTGGGAAGCCACTGAATGTAAATGGCAGTGTAATTTTGTTTTGTTTAGCTATAATTAATTTTCTTCGGCTCCAAAATGGCGAAATTTTCGTTGATTTGGTTACCTCGTATACAAATTGTTTCTGTAAATGGGGATATCAAGCCACAGAGTAGTTTAGTTCACAGAGTACCTTTGTATTAAGTTTAGTTCGGCTTCAGTCGCCCTCGTGAGCATAGATAATATACTATGTAGGTTAGTCGTGAGTGGACATTGTTTCGGTTGTTTTCAGCGGCTCAAAAAGATCGCTGTACAAATACACAATATTCGAATAAACAAATTTCTTAAATACTTGATTATAATAATAATAAGAGATTTTTTTATTACAATATTTAAAAGCACAGAATAAATAATAGTAGTACGTACTAAAAGTAAGTAGTATAATTTTTTTTGTCATGGGTGACATTTTCATACTTTTCGAGGGTGTCGAAACCGATAGGGTGGTCGAAATGTAAATCCAAGATGGCGGCCGCAATAGGTATCAATTTTTTCATCATGGGTGTCATTTTCATGGTTTTCGAGGGTGCTGAAGCCGATAGTGCTGTCAAAATGTAAATCCAAGATGGCGGCTGCAAAATATATAATTTTTTTCATCTTGGGTGTCATTTTCATGGTTTTCGAGGGTATTGAAACCGATAGTGCTGTCGAAATGTAAATCCAAGATGGCGGCTGCAATAGGTATCATTTTTTCATCATGGGTGTCATTTTCATGGTTTTCGAGAGAGTTGAAGCCGATAGGGTTGTCGAAATGTAAATCCAAGGTGGCGGCTGCAATGGGTATCAATTTTTTCATCATGGGTGTCATTTTCATGGGTTTCGAGGGTGTTGAAGCCGATAGTGCTGTCGAAATGTAAATCCAAGATGGCGGCTGAAGTTGGTACCAATTTTTTCATCTCGGGTGTCATTTTCATGGTTTTCAAGAGTGTTGAAGCCGATAGTGCTGTCGAAATGTAAATCCAAGATGGCGGCTGCAATAGGTATCAATTTTTTCATCATGGGTGTCATTTTCATGGTTTTGAGGGTGTCGAAGCCGATAGTGCTGTCGAAATGTATTTAAACTACTTGAATAATTCCGTATAATCATGTTATACGTAATTTTTTTAATGCGCTTAAGGTATGCCCAATTGGATTTGCCAATATATTTTTTTTTAAATATGCGATCGTGTGTTCATTCCTTGGAATCTATCAGCTTAGAAGGTAAAAAATTTTTACAAGGATGTCGTTCTTCATACTTTACAAGTCTCAAGATCAGGATTTTAACTAAATCGGTCTTTAAAATCTTCCAGTTCTAGCTTTTGGACATGCTCATATTTATTTGGCCTTTCCTCGATTCAGGCGTCCCTAGTCTAATATCAAGGTATGCTATATTGTAAACTATTGTAGATCATTGTTTCTAATATGTGTCTTTTTTTTTGTACGGTTACAGAGACAGTTTTTTGAACTCTTGATTCTTTATTTATTAACGGTGCACTAAATCTTCCCAAGTTACCCAAACATTTTTACATTTGAGAAAAATCAGATGGGTCCTGAGATGTTGCCAATAAGAACTTCAATAGAAATAAGTAGAATTTTAAATATTTTTAAGAAAAAAGAAAATGAAAGTAATATCTTTTAATAATGCAATAAAATATTTCTGAACAATCCGATGGAATTTTGGGAAGAAAAAAAATTATCAGTAATTGGAGAATTCCGATAGAAGTGAAATCTTGACACTATTGAAAAGCAGTGCCTTTTTTTAATTTCAAATTCATTATATTACCATAAATTTAAAAAAATGCAGGTGGCTCAGGACCGTGATTTGTGGCATTCCTTGCGGGAGGCCTTTGTTCAGTAGTAGACTTGTGAAGGGCTGTAATGATGATGATGATGATGATGAAAATTAAAACATCATTTATAAATTAAAACCATTTACTTTAATCTGGTTTTTACACAATAATAATGATACATTTTATATGATTGCTTTTTACTCAAAACATTTAAAATAAACATATTATAGCTGCAAAAGACCAGTTTTAAGATATAAGGACTACTTAATATATAATTTTTTATAGAATCAAGGTGAAAAACGAGCGCACATTCTACCTGACTCTGAATGGCTGCTATGTTCCATAGACATCTGTATCAATCCTTGATTAAGAATCAAAATGCAGATACGTTGTCACCAGAATAAACACAGCAGCATTGGTATTCTGTGAAAGTGTAGTCTTTCACTAGTTGCCGGCCCATTGTTGCTATAACCATAATATTGCTGCTGCTTAACTCTACCACGTAACATTATCACTAGGTACTACATTTACTACAGATACACTTTTCGCATGAGATTTTACCCATCCAAAAAGCGTCCATTGCACATATTATCATACTTACAACACGTCATATTATTACTTATAGCTACAGATATACTGTTAACATTAGGATTAAATGATGTTTTAATTTTCATCATCATCATCATCATCATTACAGCCCTTCACAAGTCTACTACTGAACAAAGGCCTCCCGCAAGGAATGCCACAAATCACGGTCCTGAGCCACCTGCATTTTTTTAAATTTTTGGTAATATAATGAATTTGAAATTAAAAAAAGGCACTGCTTTTCAATAGTGTCAAGATTTCACTTCTATCGGAATTCTCCAATTACTGATAATTTTTTTTAGTTGTAATAAAAAAAAAAGTCTTAGATTTAATAATAATATGTTGTATTTACTTTTAAGATTATTAGTAAAATTTTACAAAAGTTAGAAACAGAGACGCAAAGGATTATTATTAGTTTAGTTTTAGATATTAATGTGTGTATTAGTTATATATATATATATATATATATATATATATATATATATATATATATATATATATATATATTTAATTCTATGTTAACTATAAACTAAGAGGAACACTTTACTCTGTATCAAATCGCAGCAGTAAAGTATGTCCTCTTAACAGTAACTAAATTAAAAATATATTGTGTATAAAACAGCATCTGTGTTGAAATTGAAAATACACTCCCGTCAATAGTGGTGTAATCATTGGCGGAAAAAAAAAACATTAGGATGTCGGTGACGCGAACTCATAAGATTTTACCTGTCCAAAAAGCGTCCATTACACATATAATGCAATGGACAATCTGTTAATGAAATTACTGAAACAAAATTTCTGGGAATATTATTGGACAAACATGTAAACTGAAAAGCCCATGTTGAAAAGGTCTGTTCTAAAATAAACAGTTACATTTTTCTACTTAGCAGACTGAGAAGAACTACATCTCATGAAACTATAATAACGGCGTACTATGCATACATTTACTCTGCACTTGATTATGGTCTTTTACTTTTGGGTAACAGTACAGATGCTGTTAAGGCCTTTACAGCCCAAAAGAAATGTATTCGAGCTATGCATGGTTTGGCACCAGATTTATCGTGTAAACCGTATTTTAAAAAATTACACATTTTGACGCTGCCATGTATGTACATCTTAAATTTGGTATGTTTTGTTAAAAATAATATACTTTTGTTCACAAAGATAAGAGATACTGTACAGAGGAACTTTAGGCATACTGAAAGACTGACTCATAGTGTAATGCCAAGCACTAGCCTCTATAGGAAAAATTGTTCAGCTATGTGTATAAAAATTTTCAATGTACTGCCTACAGAGTTTCAATCACTCCCAAAAGTACGTTTTCGCAGGATTGTTAAACAATGGCTTGAGGAGCAATGCTTCTAGTCTGTTGAAGAATATTTAAATTTTATGATTAGGATTAGGCATCGGTATTAAAATGAATTAAGTAATTACAATTATATTATTTTAATATTTTTTTTATAGGATAAGGGTGACAAACGAGTACACAGTCCACCTGATGGTAAGTGGTTGCTGCGGCCCATAGACATCTACATCAATCCTCTATTACAAATCAAAATGTAGATGCGTTGTCACCCGTGAGGACTAAGATGGAATGCCTCATTTCTAATAAAAAGGGCCTCCGGCCACCTGCACTCACCAAGCGAAACGCAGAACTAAACCTCTACTTCACGCTGGTATTCTGTGAGATCGTGGTACCACCCCGGTTCGAGCCGGCCCATCCGTGCGACAGCAAAAGCTGCCGCGTGGCTCTACCACTGTTAAAATATAAAATTAAAATGTTTATGATGAATTTAAAATATGTTATTTATTATATTAGTTGTGAAAATGTATTTTATATATTCGATAAATATTTGTATGTCATCATTATGACAAAACATGCTGGTCTAAAATAATTTACCAACCTATAATGTACCATGTTTTTTGCAAATAAATTATGATTATGATATGATTATAAGGGCAAAACGTCATACGAGTACATATAGCTACAAATATACTGATAACATTAACATGCCGGTGATGCGAACTCATAAGATTTTACTCGTCCAAAAGGCGTCCATTACATATATGATTATAAGTGCAAAACGTCATACGAGTACGTATAGCTACATATATACTGATAACATTAGCATGCCGGTGACGCGAACTCATAAGATTTTATCCGTCGAAAAAGCATCCACTGCACATATGATCGTACGTGCAACACGTCATACTTATAGCTACATAATTAACATTAACATTTCGGAGACGCGAACTCATAAGATTTACCCATTAAAAATCGCCCAAAAAAAGGTTTAGAGAACAAACGAATAATACTCGTATTCCGTAAATCTCTTCACATAATACCAATATGTTTTCCTTTATTTTTTACTACATACCCGGCCCGGTTTCGTACGGATGATTTCTGGATCTCGACAACAGAGCCACCTATAGATTTCAATTGTAAATCTTAACCATGCAGAGACCAACTCAAATATTCATAAAAAGTTTCATCAAAATCGGTCCAGCCATTCTCAAATGATGATCTTTCATACCATTGTTTTATATTTATGAAGATTATTATATCATACGACAAGCTCTCAGATATATATAAATTGATTGAGATTTCAATGGCGTCGGCACCATAGACAATCATTCCAAATCTCACTTTCCACAACTGTAAAAAAGCGGATTGTTTTTACCACCGAATTAAATAGGATGAAGCCGTGAAATATCTAGCGGGTTATTTTCAACTGCGAATGTATTTTAGATTTTTAATTTAAAATTTATGATAAAAGTTCTAAGTATGTGCCGCTATTGCGAGTTGTTCCTATACACCGAATTCGTACTTTCACCAAGTTTGTAAATATTTTGAATTATTGGAAAAGTTTCCTGTTGACCTAATTTCACATAAAAGCAGGATAGTAAATAGTCATAAATTCAATATTTCTGCAAATATTTGTACGTTTCTTCAAAAATAGAAGAGAATTTTACAAACTATAAATAAAATATTGGTAAATATCACAGATATTTATGTTTACCTTTAGTTGTTTTGCTGAACCGGCCATTTTTAACTGTAATATCTATGGTTTGTATTAAAATTCTAAATTCAAATAAATGTTATATTTATGGAATGTTATTCCTTTTTCAAAATTAGTTATTCGTTTGTTTCTTTTGAAGAAAATTCGTATATTTTTTTATAAATACGAGTGCCGAAGTAGAAACAATGCGTCTCAAATTGCACGCACTTACTGGACTAGCAATACTATCAGCACAACTAGTCAAACGTCGTACAAGTTCTTGGTTCGTGGTTTGGGAATTTTTTACCGCAAAAAATAAACCTTAAACTGAAGGCGATAGTGAAGCGGATCCGTCTAAAACTATAAATATAGTAGCGATGGCAGTCGATGTAAGTGGCAAAACAATATTGGATCATTTGCAGCCAAAAAGTAAAATAAGGGAGCTTGACAAATAGCTACCTCACGGACTGAGTGACGCACAGCTGTTACGTTACTGTGCAGATAGAGCCTACATACAGGCCTACAGGACAGACGTTGGACAAATTAGAAGTGCTAAAACTAGAGACCCTTTCTCATTCATCGTATTTTCCATTCCTTTCCCCAATTGACCTTCACATTGTTTTTAAGTTTAGATAACTTTTTATAGAATTTTTTTTCCGAAGGTTTCTTCGGAACTGTTTAGTTAAGGACGCCATTAATGAGTACATCGCTTCTCAAGCAGACCGTGTAGTGGCGGTGTAAGAATATTTACTCCCTCATATCATTCTGTGGGTGGTGTAAGAGGTGAGACAAGGAAATAAACAGCAGTTGGACAGCAGCGTCTTCCAAATAACAACAAAAAATGAGGATGATAAACAAATTTTTTTGTAAAACCCGCTTGTCAAACGTAAGAACTATCGCAAATGTCCCTCTATACGGAAATTTATGATGAGTCCTATACTCAACAGTGGACTTTTGATAGGCTGTAATGTTAACAATTTTCATGCAGCAGGTTTCTGCAGCATAGATATCAACAAATTGACCATAAAATGACAAAAATGTTTTTGTTAAATAGAATGCGAGTGAAAAACCAGCACACAATCTAACTAATGGTAAGTGGATACAGTGGCCCATACACATGTATATGTATCGTCGATTGAGAATCAAAATGCAGATGCGTTGTCATCCCTGAAAATAGAATGCTTCGTTTCCAATAGAAAAAAATCTCTTAACAAAATTTTCAACTCGAAATTACAACTTTGTTGCCACAGTTCAACGAAATGTCTTTAAATAGAATTTGCTTATTTGAAATATTGAAGTGATTAAGATAGTACTAGTTAAATGCTGAATATTCATAAATAGACAAGAAGCTGAAAGTTAGAGATTAAATAATTCATTAATTCATACTTGACGTAGGTCGAATGCTCGCGGGCTTTAACCGCTTATGAAACGTTGACTTTGCTTAATGTATTAATATATTATTCATGTGATTTTAATTTGGTTTTAGGTATTAATTTTTTAAAGGAGGTTACGAAAAAATCCTAAAAAAATGATTCCTTAATCCTATAATTTGATTTAGCATACGTGATTATATAAGCATAAATATAACGACATTCACTAGCAAACACAAATGTAAAAGTAAATGCGAAACTTTTGTAAGAAATAAAATTTTACCAAGCAGTTTGTTTCATCACTAGTAATGCGTACAGTAATGAAGTGGAATAAATTGCCTGCGTCAGTCTTTCCATCTGAAAATAATGTTGTTTTTTTTTTATCAATTTGTAATGGCAAACGAACTTCCAGTCCACCAGATTTACAGTTCTTCTGATGATAAAAGGTTGACGATGAAAAAGGCTACAGATACATTGTCATTTCTGAAGACTAATACGGAAACAGAAATCTTTTCTGATGTCTGAATTATTATTATTATTTTATAACTGCGTTTGGCTATATCTGCCGTTGTATTGGTTGGTGGAGCATATTGTGTCGACCTTATGTGGCAGGTAGCAGGAGCCGCTCAATGACTCATGAGACGCTCTGCGGCTTGAAACCGTGCTAAACGTGCAAACGGTGGTAATGCCTTAGACTTACATCACGTCTGCAGAAGCGGCGGTCTGGCAGGTGGCGCTAACGGAAGGCTTCTTATGGTTAGTGTGCCTATTTCGACGTGTGCCACCACCCCTTACGTTCACCAATCAACAACAACTTACAAACAACAACAACAACCTTAGTATTTGACCATAACACTCTAAGTTTTGGCAAAAAACTCCGCCGTTGCCGGTCCCAAGCCCGGATGAGAAAGGAGGAGGGGACGGATCCGCCGGAGAGAGTGGGTGTATCCGGTGGACTAACACACCTACCTGCGCTAGGACCTGCGCAGTCGAGCGCCGTACGCGGGGATGAAGGAGTCCTGGAGGGTTGAGCCGATCGTCGCTGGGGTATATAGTGGCGAGAGGCAACACGCCCTCTTTGGTCCGGATTTCAAGCTAAACGGTGGCCCTATCTGCTAGCCACAGATAGGGAAATGGCCAAGCGCCCCGTCAGAGGGTCGCAGGCGAGGGATGTGGGGGCTGCCTAGTCTTCCTGAAAAGGGGGCTGGGTGGTGGTAAAGGCCATGCTGACGGAGCAAGTGACAGTTTATTCGGGTGGTGGGAATGGGCCTTGTCAGCCCCATCTACCAGCTGGATCGAGCTCCCGATGTCGCGCTGTGAGCCAACTTCGCGTCCCTATATTCTCCCGGTAATCCTAACGCCTGAAATTTCTTTTGCTTTTAAAGTAGGGCGTTCCCAAAGGTGCGGGCTCCATGGAGGGTGGGAAGCCGGGGGGATGAAATTTTAAAAAACATAAATTATGGACAATTTAAGGCCCAATAAGAAAGAGGGAGAGGTGTCAGAGGTGCTTACCAGAGACACCAAAGAACAAAAGGGAACCGTCACTAAACCGACGGTTCCACGGACAGTACCGTCCAGCGTAGGTGCCCCCACCAAAGGGATAACCTCGCTGAACGTTTCCAAAACCAGTTCCAAGGAGCTGGAAGAGAATAAGAAACAAGAGCCCGCAAGTGATAAAACTGCGGAGCCACTACGGACTGACGACTTTTTTTCTGCTGCCTGGCAAGTGGTGAGCCGTAAGGGGAAAGGCAAGGCACCTAAAAAGGTGACTTGCCGACCTGACGGACCATCAGGAGGGTCTATCCCTGCAGGCAGCAGTGGAAAGGCCAAAAAGAAGAACAAGAAGCAGCGGGAAAAAGGCCGTAGAGAACGAGCCGCATTGGCTGCTTCAGATACCAAAACCAAGGAGGCTGGGCAAGCTACTGCGACTGGGGTGCTTGGCGCTGGAACCAGTAGCCGCGCTGAAGCTGGGAAGGATAAAAATCCAGCCCAAGTGGAAGTCGCGGCCGCGGGAACCAGCTCTAGGATATCCGCCAGGAAGCAGCGAGCGGCCAAGCGTCCTGGGAAGAAGGAAAGAGCAGCCAAAAGGATGCTGGAAGAGTCCACCTCGCCTAGAGGTGAACACAAAAAAGTGCGACTCGAACAGCAACCAAAGACTGCAAGAACGAGCTACGCTTCCGCTGCTAAAGCAGATTTGGGTGTGGCCTTAACGTGTGCGCGTTCAGGTCACATTACGAAGGAAGTAGCAGACGACATCCTCGTAGCAATACAGAGGAAGATAATCAGCGAGGCCTGGAGTAGCCAGGACCCTGATGCGTCGGGCCCAGTTTTTAGGGGCAAACCCGTTTATACGGAAGGTGTCCTGAAACTGTGGTGCGACGATCAGAAGGCTCTGGACTGGTTGAAGGGGAACATTGCTTCCCTCGACCTTAAATCCAGCACCTTGCTGACAATAAAGAAACAGTCAGAGATACCACAAAGAGTCAAATGTGGTATCCTTATCCCTGATGCCCAGGGGGCCTGGAAAGACTCACGCGACATTGGTCGCGTGCTGGCGTACCAGAACCGCTGGGTTAACATCAGGGACTGGCTGTTACTCAAGGCAGATAAGCAGACGGACGGGTGGTTCCTCGTTGTTTCGGTTCCGGAGGATCATATCCCGACCCTGATGAAGGCCGGACGCCGTCTCGCATGTGTATGCGGGGCGGTATACGTAAAATTCCAGGGTCGTGGAGGCAAATTCTTTGATACTCCACCGAGCAAAGAGGTAGAAAACAACCCGGAAGTTATGGATACCGGAGCCATAGTTACCGGTACAGCGGAATCACTGGAGGCCAAGTCCAGTGAAGAAACGGCCTGCACAATTGAGCCGAAGCCCCCAGTGGAGATTGGGCTCAGCGGCAGCTCACTGAGTGACGAGGAGGACTGCATTTTGCCGACCACCTCCGACTCGGTGGCTGACGATGAAACCCGAGATCTTCTGGCAGGCCTATTTTTGGGCGGGGACGGGGAGGACGCGATCAATGATGGCGTGCCCTTCGTCCAAAACTAGCCTAGTGCAGGCCAACCTCCACCACAGCGAAACTGCGTCGGCTCAATTACGCAAGTGGTTGGAGGTTCAAAGAACTGCCATAGCCTTAATCCAGGAGCCGTGGGTTGGGGCTGGTAAAATTAAAGGCCTAAACAACCTAAAAGGTAAGTTATTCTACAGCTCTAAACACGACAAGCCTAGAGCGTGTATTTACACTACTAAAGATATCTGTGCACAACCTTTAACAGATTTCTGTTCTAGAGACATGTATGCCGTAGCAATACAGTACACAAAGGAGAGTAGATTAGTCGTCGCCTCGGTCTACATGCCGGAGGAAGACACTCCTCCCCCTCATGACCTCAGCAGGCTGGTGAACTTCTGCGAGAGGACCGGACTAGAGGTTGTGATCGGGACGGACTCCAACGCACATCATCCCCTTTGGGGAATGGAAAAATCAAATGAACGAGGTAAAGTTTTAGTTGAATATTTATTTAGTACTAACCTAACCATTTTAAACATAGGTTCTGAACCTACTTTCATAAACAAACGCTGTCGCACTATAATCGTATATCACAGTGGTAGAGCCACGCGGCAGCTTTTGCTGTCGCACGGATGGGCCGGCTCGAACCGGGGTGGTACCACGACCTCACAGAAAACCAGCGTGAAGTAGAGGTTTACCTCTGCGTTTCGCTTGGTGAGTGCAGGTGGCCGGAGGCCCTGTTTACTGGAAATGAGGCATTCCATCTTAGTCCTCACGGGTGACAACGCATCTACATTTTGAATTGTAATAGAGGATAGATGTAGATGTCTATGGGCCGCAGCAACCACTTACCATCGGGTGGACTGTGTGCTCGTTTGTCACCCTATCCTATAAAAAAAAAAAAAAAAAAAAAAAAAAAAAAAAAAAAAAAAATCGACCTCACACTTGCAACAGAAGGAGCAGCCAAACTAATTACGGGATGGCATGTGTCGAGAGAGGCCTCATGCTCAGACCATAGATGGATCTGCTTCGCACTACAAGTCGATATCCCCACTACACCACCATGGAGAAATCCCCGCAAGACAGATAAAACAAAATACCTAAATAGGCTGACGTCTTTGCTAGCGGATTTTGAGGGGATAAATACTATAGCAGATCAGTCGCTCCTAGAAGAACAGGTAGCAGCTGTTACTAAGGCCATGATAGACAGCTACCATGAATCATGTCCAGAAATCACTCCACCAAGACATGCCGAGGTAAAACAACCGTGGTGGGGTAAAGAACTAGATAGAAAACGTAAGAAGGTAAGAAAAGCTCTAAATAGGGCCATGAATACCTCAATGGATGAAGACTGGCTACTATATAAGAAAGCTAAGTCTGAATACAAAAAATGTATCAGGTATCGACGCTCGATTGGGTGGCGTAAATTCTGTGGCAACATAGAAACCTGCGAACAAGCAAATAGGATTAGGAATATTCTAGCTAAACAGAACACGTCGGGATCCATGTCTCTAAAGAAACCCGACGGTAGCTACTCATCATCGCCGGATGAAGCCCAACGCATCCTAATTGAAACGCACTTCCCAGGTTGGTGCGTAACCCAAGAGGCAAACCGGCATGACGACATACTGACATCAACAGCAGAAGACTGGAATTTAGCACAGAGAGTGGTAACGATGGACAAAATCCATTGGGCCATTCACAGTTTCCTCCCCTATAAGGCGGCAGGACCCGACGGCATATTCCCGGCACTCCTGCAGTGGGGGGGTAAAGCCCTAATAGCCAGACTTGCTGCCATAATGCGAGCCTGTCTGGCTCTTAAATATGTTCCTAGGGGATGGAGGGAAGTGAAAGTTACATTCATACCCAAACCAGGTAAGAGCGACTACACTGACCCTAAATCCTACAGGCCCATTAGCCTCACATCCTTTCTCCTAAAGACGATGGAGAGGATGTGTGAAAGGGAATTAAGGGGGTCGGCACTAATGAACTTACCACTACACGACAAGCAACACGCCTACAGTCTAGGCAAATCAACAGAATCGGCCCTTCATCAGGTAATTACAAAGATTGAAGAGGCCATCCAAAACAAAGAAATATGTCTAGGTTCCTTCATAGATATAGAAGGTGCTTTTGACCGAACGAACTTCTCCAGCATAAAAGGTGCACTCAGTAGACATAAAGTTGAACCGGCACTGATCGACTGGATAGTTTACATGCTCCGTACACGAATAATAAAGATTGCTGGTGAATCTCAACCAATCCAAATTAAGAAAGGCTGCCCGCAGGGTGGGGTTCTCTCACCTCTCCTGTGGAATATGGTCATTAATGAACTCATCAGCAAATTAAATGACAATCACTTCTATACAGTAGGTTATGCTGACGACCTGACAATACTGGTCTCTGGAAAGACAGCAAGCATATTGTGCGACCTGACCCAAGCGGCTCTCCGTATAGTGGAGAGATGGTGCAGGGAATACGACTTAACCGTCAATCCAAACAAAACGGTTTTAGTTATGTTCACACAAAAACGAAAGCTGTATAACTACCATCCTCCAAGTCTTTTTAGCACAAAACTCCAGCTATCCTCTGAGGTAAATTATTTAGGTCTTACCTTGGACAGCAAACTTAACTGGAATAAACACATAGAAAACAAAATCAACAAAGCTAGTATAACTTTCTGGCAATGCAGAAACATGATTGGCAAAAGATGGGGATTGACGCCAAAAATCATACTGTGGCTTTACAAAACTGTAATTCGGCCCATGATCACATACGGCGCTCTGGTATGGTGGACCAAGACAAATGAAGCCACCACAATTAAGAAGCTTCAGCGCTACCAGAGACTGGCATGTATGGCTGCCACAGGCTGCATGAGAACTACGCCAACAGCAGCCTTAGAAGCGATGCTGGAGCTAACTCCGCTTCATCTACATATACAACAAGAAGCTACTTTAGCTGCCATCAGACTCAAGACCCTAAATCTTTGGAGTAAGACTAGTGTCCCTCATACAGGCATAATTGATAGAATTCACTCAAAAATTCCTATCCTACAAGCCAAATACGATAGGATTCCTAAACAATTTGTTTTCGATAAGAAATACAAGATACAGTTAAATGAAAACAGCCAGCCGGACGGATTAAGCCCAAAAGAGCTTAGAATTTTCACCGATGTTTCTAAAACAAATGAAGGTGTAGGTTCTGGAGCTTTCTCTGAAGACCTCAATATTCACATATGCACACCGCTGGGTACCTATAACACGGTCTTTCAGGCGGAATGTATGAGAATCATTCAAGCGGCCATAGCAATAGATGCTAGGAAGGTTAATGACTTCCCCATCAGAATACTGACCGACAGTAGGGCGGTACTCCAAGCCCTGAGATGCAATGTGGTGAACTCGGGACTAATATATGAATGCCATCAACGTTTAAATGAGGTATGTAATAACAACAATGTGACCCTGCAATGGATAAAGGGACACAGTGGATCCAGAGGCAACGATGCAGCAGACGAACTGGCCAGAAGAGGATCGGCTCTGGCCACTATAGGGCCGGAACCAATTATACCAATCCCCTTTGGTAACGTTCGTTCACTGGTACGTAAACACTTCACTAATCAACACGCTCAGATTTGGAAAAATTTAGTAGACTGTAGACAAGCTAGGGATGCCCTGCCTGAAATAAACAGTCG
Source organism: Parnassius glacialis (assembly GCA_033319125.1). NCBI lineage: Eukaryota > Metazoa > Arthropoda > Insecta > Lepidoptera > Papilionidae > Parnassius > Parnassius glacialis. Next base: position 38,836,430 of record JAVANC010000022.1, on the reverse strand, counting down.
CTTAACAAAAGTTTTAATGAGACTGAACAAGCCGCAGATTAGGATAGTAACAAGTGCTATCACAGGACACGGCTTTAACAAACATTTATTCACTATAGGTGTTACAGATAGTCCCCTGTGCAGGGCATGTATGGGGGAGGAAGAAACGGCGGCCCACGTGCTACTGAAATGTCCGGAGGTCGCTACATACAGGGCTAAACATCTCGGCACGCCGGGATCACTCCCCGAAGTTGCATGCAACATCAAGGGCCTGTTGAGCTTCTTCGGAGAGATCTCATGGCTCGAATAATCACATTATTCCTGCCCACACGCAAAATACGCGCATAGACGTGGAATTGCGGAAAACAGCCCGTCGTAAACTAAACTAAACTAAACTAGCTATGCCGAGAACAAATGCCATATACTTCGTTCCTACAATGATCGGCTAAAACATTTTAAAATGGTTCCGTTGCAAATTCGTAGGAAAATGTTTGATATCATGTTTTTGTATAAATTGATTAATGGCTATATTGACACACCAATAATTTTAGACCGCATACAATTTTTAATACCTCGTGGTAATAGCCGCCTTCATAATCGTAAAACGTTTAGTCTTCCACTTTGTAGAACCATTCTCGGACAACATTCGCCATTATACCGCATGTGTTCATCGAGTAACATTGTTTGATCTGAAGTGGATGTTTTCATGGGTTCGGTGGCCTCCACGAAAAACAAAAATTATTAGAGTATCTTTATTTCGAGTATGTAATTTAATTTAGCCTTAATTTAATATAATTTGGTATTTAGTTTAGCGTGAATATAACATAACTTTAAGTACCAAACTTTATTGTTAATCACAGATACATTTTGTGCAAGCTGTGCCTACATATATATTAGAATACAATTTTTGAAATCTTTGTTTTATATAATATGTGTCAGCATGTTGAAATCGTGTTCTGTATTGTAGACCAAATAAAAAGAAAAAAAATAAAATAAAAGAAGGTTATTAAAAAATGTATTATTAAAATATGTACCAATTATTAAAATATGACCGAGTAAATGATGCTATATCTAAATTATAAAATTGGTTTAATGGTAATAACTTGCATTTAAACGGCACTAAAGTGAGACATATAAAATTCATGACTCCAAATGTGAAACAATTAAATACTAATGTAATTTTAGGAAGGAACTGAGTCTTGTAGATACCACCATTTTCTTGGAAACACACTAGACGCGAAGCTTCAATGGAGCCCACATATATCAAAATTAGCAAGCAGATTTAGTTTTTTTTATGATAAGGGTGATAAACGAGCACACAGTCCACCTGATGGTAAGTGGTTGCTGCGGCCCATAGACATCTACATCTATCCTATATTACAAATCAAAATGTAGATGCGTTGTCACCCGTGAGGACTAAGATGGAACGCCTCATTTCCAGTAAAAAGGGCCTAGTTCTGCAGGATATGCTGTAAAAATTACCAGTGTGGAAACAGCTATACTTGTTTACTTTAGCTATTTCCATAGCATAATGTCGTATGGTATTTTGCTTTGGGGACACGCGCCTGACAATGCAATCTATGATTTAAAACCTAAAGAGTCGCTCCGGGAAAAAATTAAGGAAATTAAGATATTAACTTTGGCCTCTGAATACATTTATTAAAATCTAATGTACATACACAAAAAAAAAAGGAGTTATACAAAAATAATTGATTTTGATTCTCTAAATACTAGGAATAGACACAAGCTAGTAGTACCAGTTACTCGACTCCACCGAGTCAGTAATTCATTCTTGGGGCGATGTCTACGCATTTACTGCTCAAAATTCAAAAACTTTATTTAGCATAGTTTGTGTAAAAAGGGATATTATAATATTAAGAAATTTATGGACGATAATAACCCCTGGGAATGAGGTGACCGCTACCAAGCTAGTTCTAATTTGTTCTGTGTGCTTATAATAGAATAGAATAGAATAGAATTATTTTTTATTCAATATAGATCACATGTGTAATACTTATTGAAAGTCATTTTTTACTTTACCACTGGTTCGAAAAAAAAACCTCTGTCCTGGGAAGAACCAGCAAGAAACCCAGCGGGACTTTTTTTTTAAAGCAAATTATACAATAATGGTTGTACTAACTATATAAGTACAAAATTTATTTTAGAAACAGCTTGGAAGCGATCACCTCATTCCCAGGGGTTATTATCAACCATGTATTCATTTATACTATAATAACCCTTTTTATACAGTTTCAACTTAACAAAACATTTAAACTTGCTAATAGAGAGAGCCTGTACACTTTCCGGGACCTTGTTGTAATAGCGTATACATTGCCCCAAGAATGAATTACTAACTCTGTGGAGTCGAGAAAATGGTATCACTAGCTTGTGTTTGTTCCTAGTGTTTACAGAAGGCACATCACTTTTTTTACTAAAACTATCTTTGTTTTTGGTGAACATACATTAAATTTTCTTAAATATACTGAGAGGCCAAAGTTAATATATTTATTTCTTTAAATTTATCTCTAAGAGACTCTCTCAGTTTTAGGTTGTAAATAGCTCTAATGGCCCTCTTCTGTAAAACAAAAATAGTTTCTGAATCAGCCGCATTTCCCCATAGCAAAATCCCATAAGACATTATGCTATGGAAATAACTGAAATAAACTAATCTAGCTGTCTCGACACTAGTGAGACCTCTAATCTTTTTTACAGCATAGGCTGCAGAACTTAGTCTGCTTGCTAGTTTGGATATATGGGGTACCCCACTGAAGCTTTGCGTCGAGAGTGATGCCAAGAAAAACAGTGGATTCAACAGGGCTCAGTTCTTCCCCATTTAAAAACACATTGGTACTCAGATTTCTAACATTCGTTGTTGTAAATTTAATACATTTAGTTTTATTTCCGTTTAAATGTAAATTATTAACGTTAAACCAATGCACTAATTTTGATATAGCATTATTCACTTCGTCATATTTAAATGATTTACGTTTAAGTTTAAAAATCAAGGAAGTATCATCAGCAAATAATACTATATCATGATTATCCTCTACAATAGAAGGTAAGTCATTAATATACACTAGAAACAGGAATGGGCCGAGAATTGAGCCCTGAGGAACACCCATTAGTACAGGTGAGCCGGAAGAACTTTTACCATTAATAATAACTTTCTGCATTCTATTACTTAAATATGAAATTATAAGTTTAAGCGCTGTGTTCTTGACACCATAGTACTGTAGCTTCCTGATTAATGTTTCATGGTGAACGCAGTCGAAGGCCTTGGAAAGGTCACAAAATATACCCAAAGCATCCTCTGAATTCTCCCATGCACAAAAAATATGTTTAATAAGCTCAACTCCAGCGTCAGTTGTTGAGCGACCCCTTGTAAAACCGAATTGATTTCTATGTAGCAATTTATTAATATTAAAGAAACTTAACATTTGATCTAAAATTATTTTTTCAAAAATTTTACTAAATGTTGGTAGTACAGAAATTGGTCTAAAATTGGCGGGGTCTAATGTAATACCAGATTTATATAAAGGTATGACTTTACTAAGTTTCATTAAATCAGGAAACACACCAGATTCGACGCTTGTATTAAATATAGTGGCTAGATAAGGTGCTATTATATCTATTATAGATAAAATAACTTTAACGGAAATCCCCCATAAATCTGCCGTTTTCTTAACATCAATAGTTTTAAAATATTTAACGATATCTTTTGGCAGTACTCTGTGGAATTTAAAAGTATTTGAACAAGCCTTTACATTTTGTTTAAGCAATGATTCGGCGACAGTAGGAGAAGAGTTTAATGATTTAGTTGTCAAAAAAGGAACATCAGTAAAATGTTTCTCAAAAGCCATAGCAACTTCTTGATCAGATCGGGTTAAATTATTGTTAATTTATTATTAATTGTGGTAACATGATTGTAAGCTGTTATTTAAAAAATAAAGACCCGCTGGGTTTCTTGCTGATTCTATCCAGGATAGAGGGCTTTTCAGAACTAGTTGTAATTAAACAAAAGAATGACTTTCAATAACTATTATTTATAATGTTACTGAATAAAAAAGTTTCTGTTTCTGTTTCAAAGACACACACACACACACACACACACACACACACACACACACACACACGCGCACACACACACACACACACACACACACACACACACACACACACACACACACACACACACACACACACACACACACATACACACGCGCGCGCACGCACGTATGGACGGCCCTACTAAAATAATATGATAAAATTGTATTGAGGAAATAAATTATTGATAATAAGTTTATAATAGAATAAGGCTATGGAAGAGTGTGACCTTCTGGCATAAGTATTTTAAATACTTAAAAGGTGGGCTTAACTGTAACTTCACTGTGGCCGGATTTGATCGTATTCTGTATGGCGTTTACACGCACATTAATACGCGACTTCGATCGATGTTTGGTCTTACGCACTACTAAGGGACCAATCCCTCTTTTTCTGGTACGCCAGTTTTTTTTAATGTGGACTCTAGCCCACAACTTCTCGTCCCTCTTTGAGGAGAGCGCGTTGTTTGGTTGGCGCTCACCGCACACGGCTTTGGCCTGTGTGGGGCCATGTGCCTCCTCAACATTTTGAGAGCGAAATCCTTGTATCGGGTAAATTTATATAAATATTGTGAATCTTTCCCAAGTGGGAAGCGATTATTTTTAAGGAATTGACTGATGTGAACATAATACAAGTGGAATAGGGACGATTAAATATAATTTTAGTTTTAATTTATTAAGTTCTTAACCTTTTTGAGCCCTTTCTCGTCAACGGCTTAAAGTTTTCGATTTCGAGGATTATGATTTCTGATTCTGATTGATTCTTCCAAGAGACACCTAAAAGAACTAAGTTACTGAACAAACACAACGTCTAGGGTCCTAACTAAGACGATCACGCCATAAATATTGCAAACGAACTATAACTAAATTTTATTATGATCCGTGAGATCAATATATTACTTTTCTGCTTACGTAATATATAATACTTTATTATTTTATAGGCGGCCATTTATTTATATATAGAATAGAGGGTAGGGGTAGGGAGCGTTACATTACGAAGAAAGGATATATTAAATTCTTATATTACAAAAAATAATTCAAAAGACTTGTATATAAAATTAGCTTCCTTAGACATTTATATTTATGTTAATATTTTTGTATAATTTTATATAATTTTGTATAATTTTGTATAATTTTAATCATATTTGTCCAGGAATAAAAACCGTCAGTACGGAATCACTATACCTGCTAGGTGCCCCGTTGTTTTTCGATAGTATTAAACTTGTTTTAAAAACAAAATTTGATCAGTTTTTAAACCACGTTGATAAATTGTATAAATTAAACCCCCACATAGCTCTTACTATTTTAAAATATTGTCTTCTTGTACCTAGATTTACATACTTACTCCGCTCGAGTCCAGTCTGGAAATGTTCGGATATTTTACAAGATATTGATAATAATCTTAAAATAGCTATTGAAAAAATTCTAAATTTAACTTTAAATACTACAGCCTGGACTCAAGCTACTTTACCTATAAAATTTGGTGGCATTGGTGTGAGAAATCTTTCTAGCATTGCATTGCCTGCTTTCCTTGCTTCCGTAAATAGTGTCAGTGACTTATGTAATATAATTTTAAATAATAAAGCAGACCTATGCTTTGCTACGGAAGCAGGGCAGACATGGCAAACGCTCTGTCCTGGTGAAAATGTTCCACTGGAAGTTAACCAACAAAAACAGTGGGATATTCCATTGGTACAGGGCGTGCAGAAGGATTTGTTTCATAATCTCCAGAGTGACCTAGATAAGGCACGCCTTCTAGCTGTTTCGACTAAGGAATCTAGTCACTGGTTACACGCTTTACCATCAAGTAATCTCGGCACATTGCTTGATGCGGAAAGCTTACGCATTGCCGTAGGAATCCGACTAGGAGCGGCGATTTGTCAACCCCATCAGTGTCCCTGTGGTAGCAGCGTCGACAAGTTTGGGCTCCACGGACTTTCATGTAAGAAAAGCGCTGGTAGATTCTCACGACACAGTTCTTTGAACGATGTCATCCGAAGGGCTCTTGTCTCTATAAATGTGCCCTCGGTTTTAGAGCCTTGTGGAATATTTAGAGACGATGGCAGGAGACCCGACGGTATGACATTGGTCCCTTGGGAGAGAGGTAAAGCCTTAGTGTGGGATGCTACTTGCGTAGACACTCTGGCGGTCTCTCATCTCAGGGGTACCTCGTTTAGAGCCGGGGCGGCATCAGAGGCAGCTGAACTGAGTAAGTGGCGCAAGTATGAGTCTCTGAGAGATGACTACATATTTGTGCCATTTGCTGTAGAGACTATCGGTCCGTGGGGTCCACGTGCGGTGAAGTTCCTAAAGGAACTCCATCCGCGGCTGGTCGTTGCTGCTGGTGATAAGAGGGCTGGTTCTTTCCTTGCTCAAAGGCTAAGTATAGCCATTCAGCGGGGAAACGCAGCCAGCGTTCTTGGCACGATACCGCGGGGAGTAGGACTATATGATATTTAAGTTTCTAGTTTTAGTTTTTTTTTTAAATTATTATTATAGTTTTTAGTATCGGAAATTAAGAAAGTTTGAGCTTAAGATGGAAATGACTTTCATAAGATGTCGTTACGTGGGCAGATAAGATAGATTGATATAATTTTACTCCAAAATGTGACTTATTAGTTTTAATTTTTTCCCGTCATCTATGTCATTACATTTTTAAAACTAAACATAGCATTTATTATATTAAAAAGAGAGTTAGTAAATGTTTTACCATGAAACACAGAGATCCTCTTATTTTTGAGAGGATTAGATGTACAAGATTTTTGATTTTATCTAAAAAACGTTACCCCTATATTAGGATTTTCTCCGGTTTCATGGGGGGCAGTTTACAGACCCCGAACAATTATTGTAGGCCATAAAAATACTTATTTCATGCGGGAATTGAACCCGCGGCTCTTAGTGTTGCAACTCGTTACGAAACCACTACGCCACGGACCCGTTAAACTCTCAATTATCCGATATTTTTAGCCGTCAGAGATACGAGAATGATCACAAGACATCTAGTCCGTTACTGTTTCCTTACAACCTATTAATGATCACTGCTGAACATAGGTCTCCTCCATAGATTTCTTCATAGGAAGAATATTTGTTAAAATTGCCACACTTGGCAAGCGGGTAGGCAACCGTAGTTTTTATTTTAATTTTTAGTCGTTATTAGGAAGATACTGCTGCCCATCTCATGATTTGTTTCTCTCTGTCGCCTCTTACGACACACACGGGATGATATGGGTTAGTGGATATTCTTACACCGCCACTTCATCTAGTCACGAAATCAATACAAAGAAATATTTGATATGAACTTATAGTCTGTTCATTAACGTAGTGTCGGTACACCCGGAAGCGCACTTATTATTTTGCTTTAATTTTATTATTTTTATTGTGTTTGTTAAATAAATGTTTTTATATTCTAAGAATAAATTAGAATACCATTTTATTCTTACGGTAATTGTAATAAAATACGAATACGAACAATAAACACAAGTTATGTAGCAAAGAACCTTTTACTACGGCGCTTCGTTGTAAAATGTCAAATACTCCTCCGAGTGTACGTCGCACGCAACGACCATTTATGTTGCGGCGGCGCCTTTGATAATATGCGGCACGTGACCAAGCGGCGCAACACAAAGGCGACCGTTTCTAAGTGAAAAATAAGTAATTCTATAAAAATATTGACCATCATTCATTCAATCATTCCTTACAGCCTATTTACAATACTGTCGCACATTTCCTGTTTCTGTTTTCTCTGCTACTTCTAATGGAACCCACGGGAAGATATGGCGTAGTGGATTCTTTTCTGCCACCACTTCACGACACATTTGACGATCAGGAATTGTATAATATAAAAGTTTAATGGCTTGCTATTTGGTAAACACGCTATTTTATTATACTGAATGCTTTGCTCTCCTTGAAGTTAATTTACTAGATGTTAGAGCCCTCCTTGTATGTATGGATGGAAGCGATCTTCTAACCTATTTATGTCTTTATGATTTGGAAGGCAAAAAGAGTGAGCAGACTCCACGATACAGGTGACAATCTTATTGTTGTAACGTTTGAAAAAGCAGTAAAACTATTTCATAGAGCCCTTAATTTTTAACGGATATCACAAAAGCAAACATATTATAGATTGACAATGATGTGCGGAAATAACTCTTACTCTACTCCTAGTCAGTTCTCTAGATGTTGCAATTGTTTTGGTAAAACTGACATTTAAAATATATTTAAAAAAACTTTGATATTAATCATCATCATCATTATAGTCCTTCACAAGTCTACTGCTGAAAATAGGCCTCCCCTAAGGAATGCCAAAAAGCACGGTCCTGAGCCACCTGCATCCATCTAGTAAGGGGATACACTACACTTCGTCCGCCGGTACGAGGCCGCCACTCGAGAAACTTTTTTCCCTATCGGTTGTTGGTTCTTTGAGCTATATGGCCGGCTCATTGCCATTTCAGCTTCCTAATCCGTTGGGCTATGTCACACGCACTTGTTGTACAATCTCGTTTTCAAGTTTTGAGGTATACCTGACGAGAAGGTGTACCGTAATTTCCCAAACGCTGCTCAGCCTAGTTGAATCCGTCGATTGAATTCTCGGTCGAAATTGACTTCATTTTATGTCATAATGACATAAAATGAAGTCAATTTCGACCGAGAAGTTCGTAATTTGTATCTATACATATAGACTATTAGCAGGATATTGAGACATTTAATACATAAACCACCATTTTTAAAATATTTATCTGTCAATTTGTCTGGCCAACCTAATCTTCAAATATGGATAGAAAGCTTTGCCAGGAGAGATCATGGCTATAATTTATCTCAAAAACTTGACAATTTAAAAAAAAAGATAAAGAAAATGGTTTTAAATGAAAATGAAACGACAGGTCACCGGGTCGCCAATAAAAAATTAAATTATAACATGGCACTAAAAACGACCACAAAGTTTGTTGCCGGTTTTTCTCTGAAGTATACTTTAAGGTATAGATTTTACATTCATAAGTTTTTAAACACGCTTAAATAAATCCAAAGTTTTGACATTGATTTAGACCGCCACAGACATATAAATTGGTCATGATATGTTGCTTTCAATTTGGTCGAGTAATTTCTTGACTTTGCTCGTATTAAATTGAACATGTGTAATAGAGGGGAACTGGACGTTGTTCCTAATGAATATCAAGGATGACAAATTAACAGACTTATTTTATACTAGCTGTTGCCTGTGACTTTGCCCGCGTGTAATTTGGGGTTTTAATTTTTTGCGCGGAACTCTATTTTATTTTCTAAAACAAAAGTAGCCTTAGTTACTCTTTATAACATCAACTATCTGCCAGTGAAAGTCCCGTTTAAATTCGGCCAGCCATTTCAGAGATTAGCCGGAACAAACAGACAGACAGACAAAAATTTTGAAAATTGTGTTTTTGTTATAAATACCGTATATACTTTCATATGTATTTAGTAAAAAGCTATGATTTTTACACTACAAACAGACACTTCATTTTTATTTATTTGTATATAGTTTTGTTTTGAATTGAAAGCCTCAAGACCGCAATTCGTAAATAATCATAGTTATTGCCGATATTAAATAAACAACATTTTTAATTGAACTTTTTTCTATATTTAGTTACGAATGGTGTTAAAAATGAAATATTATATTTACTTTTTCGACGTAAATAAATAAAAAAGTCTTTTGTCGAACTTCTTTTGTCCAAACCTACTGCCGCTTCGAATCCTCCGGTTTCTCTGACCGGAGAAGTAACGGCGAGAGAAACTTCGCAAATATCCTCTTATTTTTGTCATTTTCTTTTGTTTCTTTTTGGCGTGGTTTGACGATCCTAGACATTAAATAACATCAATGGAACTATACTATAATGTGTTAAAAAGTTTTATTGATTTTAAGCAACAAATTTCACGACAATTGCGGAAATATAATAATATAATATGATGTGTAAATGAAATAAGTGCTATAAAAATATGATAATGGTTAAATTTTTGTCTTTTTTTTTATTTTCTCTTGTTTGTTAGTTTACACAATTTCTTTACATTCAAATATCATAAAATTGTGAAAGTTCCTAATACACATGCTATATTTTATTTTTATATAAAGACATTAAAGTAGAAACTTCAATAAAAATTGTAGGGGACTCTCATACATTTCACAAAAAGATACATTCATACACTCACACACATATTACAATTCACATTATACACCGTACTTATCATTGTTATTATAAAAAATAATTGTATTTCGTGAGTGCTGGTGTTAGATATATAATTACATAAGCAGTTTTTATATTTTGAATTATATACTTTATAATTATTATATATAATATGTTTGTTACCCCAAATAAATAAAATATCAATTACACAAATTGTGATCTAAAAAGTTTAGCTTTAATATAAATTTTGTTGATACAATGAGTAAACTAATGAACTAGTGGTTCAGTTTCAATTTTGGCGACATATATATTTGTATTAAGGCATTTTACGTCGCAATATTTTGTCAACCGTTCGAGTGTGATTGCATTTTGTCAGGATCCCTGAGTTATGTCACAATATATGCTGCTTAATGTCAACATTAATGTTGTTGTTGTTTTTTTTTTTTTTTATAGTAGAGGGGGCAAACGAGCATGCGGCTCACCTGATGGTAAGTGACTACCGCCGCCCATGAACAACTGCAACACCAGGGAGGGAATTGCAGATGCGTTGCCGGCCTTTTAAAAAGGAGTACGCTCTTTTCTTGAAGGTCCCTAAGTCGTATCGGTCCGGAAAAATCGCTGATGGTAATCGATTCCACAAGGAAGTCGTGCGAGGAAGAAAACATCTTCTAAATCGCACAGTGGTGGACCGCCAATCATCCAGATGGTGTGGATGGTATCGGGAGTTCTGCCGCGATGTGCGTTCGTGAAATTTGGCGGCTGGGATTAATCCGAACAATTCCTCAGAGCACTCCCCATGGTAGATGCGAAAGAAAATGCAAAGAGATGCAACATCTCTTCGCAGCGCCAATGAGTCGAGCCGATCGGAAAGAACTCGGTCGTCGACGATTCGAGCCGCTCTGCGCTGGATGCGGTCAAGTGGAAGGAGCTGGCACTGGGGAGCCCCTGCCCAGATATGGGAACAGTATTCCATGTGAGGCCGAACCTGCGCCTTGTAAAGTTGCAGGCGGTGTGCCGGCATGAAATACTGTCCCGCTCTGCTGAGCACGCCAAGCTTTTTAGAGGCCAATTTGGCCTTCTCTTCCAAATGACCACGAAACTGCACGTCACTCGATATGTCGACGCCGAGGATTCCGATACTGGCTGAGGCAACCAGGGGAGTGCCTTGAAACTGAGGAGATACGACAAAGGGGTTCTTTTTAGCGGTAAACGCGCAAACTTGTGTCTTCTGAGGATTAAACTGGACTAGATTTAGTCGCCCCCAGTTCGAGACTTTGTCCAGCAAAGACTCGACTTCAGACACAAGTTTGTTCCGGTACTCGGAGACGTTTTCCCGAGAAATATTAGCAATGTTGTTAATAGTATAGTAGATTTCCCAGTCACCTGTCTATATTTACAACATTCTATTTCGTTGACGAAATACCTTTACACATTCCGAGTTCAAACCCCCAATATACGGATGTAGCATCTATTTGGGGACTAAGCCAGAGGAAGTGAAAGTTCTTAGAGCTGAGCAACACATGCAGTTCATTTACAATGTTGGGCATAGAGAGGAAAAAATAACAATAGCATTAATCACATTAATAGTCGCAGTGGTGATACTGTTGCAAGACTTAAATAGCGGTCCACACAAACGGAGCGTTATTTAGGATTATAATGTGTTTATTTTAAAAATTTTTGTCTTTTCTACCGACTTCAAATAGGAGACGGTACTTAATTCAACTGCATGTTTTTATGTGTGTTACCTCATAACTTTTTTGTGGGTGAACCGATTTCGATGGTTCTTTTTTATTTTTTTATTTGTTAGCTGGTGCTTCCCATGTGATTCCATATAAATTTGATCAAGGTTTCGCCAATAGTTTTTGAGTTATTCTTTATAATTTATATTGAAGTCGCTTGTACTAAAATTTCAAATTATTGCATTTAATTTCCCAGGCATTTTACAGCAAACATGGTCACGCGGAAGGGGGGGGGTTGGCGTCTATCAGCGAGTGATCAATCTTCGCAAAAGTACATTAATTCCTGCCACCCAAGACCAAGAATGTGCAAGGTTATTGAAATTAAAAAATCATCCTAATATCTAAAAGAGATGATAGGTGCTACCATCTACTTCGGATCCTGTAATTGATATATTATTATTAATATAAAGACATCAAACACCTGAAGGCCATCCTCTCCCCCCAATAAAGAAGAAATTTTTGTTTTCATGATACCGTAAAATATACGTCTGATGAAATTATGCTTTGTTAGGTAATACGCTACAGATGAGCTCAAAGCTAACGCAACAAATTATGGCTACACAAAGACCAAATAATTCATAAAGTATGTTGCAACAAACAGATGCTTTAAAGATGAAACATATTTTTCTTTAATTAAATAGCCACTGCTAAACACAGTGCCTTACCCATAGAGTGCCACATGGGTGGGATTTTGCCATAGCTGCCACTGCCATTGCCAACTCGCCTGTTAAGCGTGGCAAATATGACAAATACATCGTTACTGGGAACTCGACTTCCTGGCAAGGCGTGATAGGAGAGGCAAATGCTACAAATTTGACCCCCCATATGTATAGCTGAAAAAAAAACAGGTCTTGAGATATACGCATTTTAGAAATTTTTCAATAATTATTCAGAATTTCGTATTAAATTTCTAAATAAAAATAAAACTTTTTTATTATGCTTTCTCTTAAGTTTATTTATTTTCTTGAAGTTTTAACCAAGTGAACACAATCATAAAAAGTACAAAAAGTATTCACAATAAAAAATTATGGGTGTTAATAAATTTTGATTGATGTTTTTAATAACTTTGGTTTTCGTTATTTTTGAGGATAATGTAGCCCTTATCTGCTCTGCCGCATTTAACATATGCCTTCGAAGTTCTCTAAGAGGATTCACTGGGGTCACGTAGTCTAAGTCTTTCATGTGACCCCCAACGTAGAAGTCTAGTGGTGTTCGAACAGGACTTCGTGCAAGCCACGGAATTGGCATTCCCCACCTAATCCAACTGTTTGAGTATTGGCTATTTAGTTACTCTCGTACAGATAACCGAAATTGAGCTGGACATCCGTCATGCTGATAAATCAATTTACTTTTAATTTCATCTGGAACATCTTCTAATAAGTTTTCCAAATCATTTTCCAAATTTTGTGGCATAAAATAAGGCCCAATAACTTTGTCATTTACAATATACATCCACACATGCATATAAAATCTGCGCTGTTACACTGTTTCTATAAGTTTTTTTTTTATCTTTGTCCACTTTTAGTGCCCAATAATGAAGATTATGGTAGTTTGTTATACCATCTCGGTCAAATTTGAACTCATCCGACCTTGTAAAATTTTAAATCAGTTAATTTGGAATCAGTTCCAAGTATTTTAAATTAGAAAATGAGACAATAGAGGTAATCTCTAGCAGTTGTAATAATTTAGAATGTAGCTTACAAATCTTTAATTGTATGACTCCATAGAGTGATAATGAAAATTGTTTACACCTGGTGCATCAAAATATAAAAGGCATGGTAGGCAAAGAGCTAGAAATTGAGTTGTTCTTAAATAGCAACAATATTCATATTTGATATATTACTGAACATTGGTTAAAAGCTTATAACTTAATGTTTAAATTCAGTAATCACCAGGTGGTCAGTTCTCTCAATAGAGAAACGGTTTTAAGAGGTGGCTCCTTAATATTAGCTAGTAAATTATTGTCATGTAAAGAACGTAAAGATATTGTGAGCCTTTCTATTGAGCGAACTGTAGAAATGGCATGTGTTGAGTTTGAGCACCTCATTGTTGTGAGCGTCTACAGACCCCCCATGTTCTATATACGATACTTTTGAAAAAATTATGGAGGAAGTTTTTGCTAAGCTTAATAAACAGAATAAATCTGTTGTAATATGTGGAGACTTTAACATCAATCTCCTAGAAGCTTCCTCAATCAATATTAAATTTAGATCATTGTTTAAATCATATGGTCTTTTTAATTTATTTTTAGAGCCAACGCGTATTCCTCAATCTAGCGCAACATGTATAGATAACATTTTTACAAATTTGAAACCGTTGCATAAATGTATAATTCAAAAATTAAGTTCTGATCACTGTGGACAAGTATTTTCGTTACCATATCTTCTTAAAAAGCAAGTAGATAAGAAAGTTATGTTTTTTCCAGTAAATGCACGTCGCTTGGAGAAATTTAGAAGTAACATAGTGAAAAACTTCCATCACTTTCATACCAAAATGATCCAAATTTTTTGTATGGAACATTATTTAAGCTTATTTGCAATGAATTTAATAATATTATAACTTCTAAAACATTCTCCTTGAACAGTCGGAAGTCATTTAATGAATGGGCGACAGTAGGAGTCGATAAGAGCAGACATAGATTATATGATCTTTACCATGAAAGGTCATATAATCATAGCGTCGAATTTAGGGAATATGTAAAAAAATATTCAAAAATATTTAAAAGAGTGTGCTCCACAGCCAAGTTTTTGCATTTGAGCAACAAAATTAAGACGGCTTCTAATAAAATTAAAATGACATGGAGTATAATTAATAGCGAAACTGGTAAGATCAACTCTCGCAATTCAAACTACCAGTTAAGTGTTAATAACAAATTAACCGAATCAGATCAGGACGTTGCAATGGTTTTTGAGAAATATTTTACTGATATTCTGATATTAACCACTAAGTCACTGAATTCTTCTCCTGCGGTCGCCGAATCATTATTTAAACAAAATGTAAATGCGTGTACAAAGAATTTTACATTTCATAAAATATCACCAACAGATATTGTAAAATATTTTAAAACTATTGATGTTAGGAAAACTGCGGATCTGTGGGGGATTTCCGTTAAAGTTATTGCGTCTATAGTAGATACAATCGCGCCTCAGTTAGCTATTATTTTTAATACTAGTATCGAATCTGGTGTGTTTCCTGATTTAATGAAGTATAGTAAAGTAATACCTTTATTTAAATCTGGTAGTACATAAGACCCCGCCAATTTGAGACCTATTTCTATACTACCAACACTTAGTAAGATTTTTGAAAAAAATATTCTTGATCAAATGTTAAATTTCTTTAATATAAATAACTTACTTCCTAAAAATCAATTTGGTTTCACAAGGGGTCGCTCGACACCTGATGCCGGTGTTGAGCTGATTAAATATATATTTAATGCATGGGAGAATTCACAGGATACTTTGGGTATATTTTGTGACCTATCCTTCGATTGTGTTCACCATGAAACATTAATCAGGAAACTTCAACACTACGGTGTAAGAAGTGATGCTCTTAAATTAATTATTTCATATTTAAGTAAGAGAACGCAAAAAGTTGTCATTAACAGTATGAGTTCTTCCGGGTCGATGGTACAGATGGGCGTGCCTCAAGGCTCAATTCTCGGCCCCTTTCTGTTTCTTGTATACATTAATGATTTACCTTACATAGTAGGAGATAACCATGATATAGTATTATTTGCAGATGACACTTCTTTATTTTCAAATTAAGTCGACAATTGCTAATATATGACGAAGATAATAATGCTATATCTAAATTAGTAAATTGGTTCAATGTTAATAATTTGCATTTAAATGGCACTAAAACGAAATGTATGAAATTTATGACTCCAAATTGTGAAACAATTAAATACTAATGTTATTTTAAATGGGGAGAAACTGAGTCTTGTAGATACCACCATTTTTCTTGGAATCACACTTGACGCGAAGCTTCAATGGAGCTCCCATATATCAAATACCGAGCCGATGTTAAGACTTTGAATATTTGAATTTTCGTTGAGACGTTAGGGTCGTCAATAAAATGTTTCATAATTGTTTCTACATCGTCAGCTGTGAAACTTCGTGGTCTGCCAGTACCCACTTGATTTCTGTGAATAGTGCCGTTTTCACTTAATCTTCGATAGGCAGCTCCGAAGAAAGAAACGTGGGAAAGCCAGTGATCAGGAAAGCTACGTTGATATTCTCTTCGAGCCCCAGCAGCGTTGCCGTCAGCAATATCATAACTGTACATGATTTTGACATATTCTTAATTAGAATAGGATGTCATTTTAACTTCGACGCACAAGAACAGTAACAATAAACAGTCAGTAACAGAATACGGTAACAGCAATTATGACAATAACAACTAAAAACAATAACAAATGAATTTATGCGATGACGGCTTATAAAAAGAAGTTTGAACACGTGCTTGCGCAGCGATACTTGAAACTAACTAACGAGGTAACGAATGTCGCTACGACTTAATTAAAAATGGCCGTCTGCTTTTTGAATAGTTGTCAATAACCAATCAGACACCAAGTGACAAAAAGCGTGCAAGTTCGTTCCTAAGAGCAATCATTCTTTGCCAATCTTTACCTGTGTTAAGTAAATGACCTTTTTATTATTATTATTTATTGACTTTATGGACCACAATATTATTATCTTTTTTGATAGCTGATTAAATTGAAATATTTCTTAAAACATTTTTATTATTCATATCATAGTAATTTTTTTAAATGCGTAACATTTTATGATACATAGAGTGTAAAAAAGAATAAAAAATAATATATTAAGACCCATAATTTTTTATTGTGAATACTTCCTGTACTTTCATGACCGTATTCGCTTGGTTGAAATTTCAAGATAATAAACAATTAAAAAAAAGCACGCATAAAAAGGTTCTATTTTTATTTAGAATTTAATACGCGGCAGCTTTTGCTGTCGCACGGATAGGCCGGCTCAAACCGGGGTGGTACTACGACCTCACAGAATACCGGCGTGAAGTAGAGGTTTACCTCTGCGTTGCGCTAAGTGAGTTCAGGTGGCCGGAGGACCAGATCCCCCCTCCCCCCATCAACATGGTAGCGGAATTAAATAAAAGACTACCCCAGGAGGGTACCAGCACCCCTGGAGAATCCTTCTCTGAGCATCCGCGACCAAACTACTCCACTCCTTAGCATGCGTGCTCAGGCTGCCCTGCGTATTCTGGACGGGGGGGAGGGGGGGAATTCCGCTCGCGACTAATACTGCTCAGGGCAAGAGGGGCAATAACACCAAGGCCACCGCTGTCACGCTATCCGTGAATTTTTGCAACATCAGGGGACTTCATTCCAAACTTAACGCTGTCCATTACCATCTAGAGACGGCGAAGCCGGCCTTGCTCTTTTAATAGAGAATCAGGTGTCCTCTCCGGCAGATAATTCATATCTCTCCTACCCGGGGTACAAATTAGAACATTACTTTGTGCCCCGGGCTGGAGTTTGCGTATACGTCAGAGAGGATATCTGTTTTCGACGCCTCGACAGTCTTAAAGGTACGGACCTGTCCATCCTATAGCTGCGCGTAGACAACGACGACCATACCCGCGTCTACGGGTGCCTCTATAGGTCCCATAGCGGTAATGCCGAAACAGACCGACTCATCGACCACGTCCAAATGGCTGCAGACTCCGTGATATAACAGGTTCCATCCGCAGAGATCGTGATATTCGGTGATTTTAACGCCCACCACGCTGAATGGCTTAGTTCCCGTTTAACCGATCATGCGGGTAGATCCTTCTATGACTTTGCTTTGGCATATTATCGTCTAACAAAACTAGTTACTTCGCCTACGGGAATCCCAGATGTGGAGGATCATATACCTTCCCTGTTGGACCTTCTGCTGACCTCTCATCCGGACGGATATCAGGTCTACGTCGATGCCCCTCTAGGCTCTTTAGACTATTGTCTGATCCGGAGTACGGTGCCACTCACGCTTCAATCGCAATTGCGATCTGTAGCTTGCCGCCGTGTTTGGCGCTATAAGTCGGCTGATTTGGACGAGATGCGGTCCTTTTTTGTATCCTACCCTGGGGGCGGGTTTGCTTCTCACCGGAAGATCCCAGAGTTGTTGCCGATTATGTAGCTGATGTGGTACTTCATGGTATGGAACTATTTACTCCATCCTCTGTGGTGCCCATCGGAGGCAGATCCCAGCAATGGTTTGGTCGCTCCTGTAAAATAGCATCACGCTATAAGCAGGAGTGCTACCGGGCCTGGGCTGACGCATCAACGTCTCGGGATGTTAATATCAGCGCTCTTAAGAAGAAGTATAATTCCGCCTCCAGGTCCTTTAAAAGCGTCATTGCCAAGGCAAGGTCTGGGCACATCGGCAAAATTGGTGAGAAGCTATTTCGCCTTCCTTCGGGAACCCGTGCATTCTGGTCTATTGCCAATACTGTCCAAGGGAACTTCTGTCAGCCATCTCTTCCATCTCTGCACAGTGACGACGACTCACTGGCCCATGCCGCAAAGGAGAAAGCCGATTTTTAAGCTCTCTCTTTGCGTCCAACTTGAATCTAGATAACGGGGGGAACACGCCGTCGACCATCCCGCGGTGTGAGTGCTCCATGCTGGATGTGCGATATACACTGGCATCGGTTTCAACGCGTCTTTTCCGGTACTCCTATTCCCTAGGCCTAGTCCCGAATTCTTGGAAGACAGTTTTGTTCTACCCGATCCCTAAAAAAAGCAACCGCTCAGACCCGTTCAACAACAGGCCTATCGCCATTACCTTCTTGTTCTCTAAAATAATGGAATCCATTATAAACTGCCAACTCATAAGGTACCTTGAGGATCACTAACTGATTAGTGACCTCCAGTACAGTTTTCGTCGGGGTCGATCAGCTGGTGATCTTCTGGTCTACCTGACTTATAGATGGGCGGAAGCAGTAGAGTCCAAGAGGGAGGCATTGGCCGTTAGTTTGGACATAGCGAAGGCCTTCGATCGGGTCTGGAACAAAGCGCTTCTTTCGGAGCTTCCTTCGTGAGGGCTCTTACCATAGGGAGTGCTCTGAGGAATTGTTGGGATTAATTCCAGCCGCCAAATTTACGAACGCACATCGCGTCAAAATTCACGATACCATCCTCACAATCTGGATGCTTGGCGGTCCACGACTGTGCGTTTTACTAGGATTTATATTCCTCGTACAACTTCTCTGTGGAATTAATTACCACCGAAAATTTTTCTGGACCGATACGACTTAGGGCCCTTCACGAAAAGAGCTTACACCTTTCTAAAAGGCCGGCAACGCATCTGCAATACCCTTGGTGTTGCGGTTATTAATGAACGGCGGTAGTCTCTTACCGCCAGGTGAGCCGCATGCTCGTTTGCCCCCTCTTCTATAAAAAAATAAAAAATTCTGGGTGATGATTGAAAAATATTTAAAATGCGTATTTCTCAAGACCTGTTAATTTTCCACCATATATATTATGAGAGGTCAAATTTGTAGCATTTTGACTATCACACTCTGCCTGGAAACTGTCGAGTTCCCAGTAACCCTGAGGTGAATTCTGGGGAGGCCTATGTTCAGAAGTAGACTATTATACAGGCTGTAATGGAATGGTGATGTTCGTTTGGCTGATATGAATCACAAGAATTCCATCTCAATTTTTTTAAACTATCAGGACAGGACATAATATCCTCCAGACCGAACTTCGGTCAATATGGCCTGTCTCAATGGAAACTAACTATCTGCGCTGGACAGGATTATAGTGTCCAAGTATATGTATGCACAAGCACAGGTGCACTCTCTAGTCTTTCACTCTCATACTCGTAGTCTGATTCAAAGGTAACCTGACACGACTAGAGAGATCAGGTGCAGAAACAACAGCTTTACGTGTTTACCGAGGCAAGGGCGTGAAACACCGCCAACTTCCTAACTAGGCGCTACTATGAATTGGTGAACAAAAAATTCTTCTTTTTTTTGGTCCATCTGGTATTCGAACATGTTTTTTTGTAGGATAGGATGACAAATGAGCACACAGTCCACCTGACGGTAAGTGGTTGCTGTGGCCCATAGACATCTACATTTATCCTCGTTTGCGAATCAAAATACAGATGCGTTGTCACCCGAGAGGACTAAGATAAAATGCCTCTTTTACAGTAAAAAGGGTATCCGGTTCTCTACACTCACCATAGGAAACACAGCAGTGTTAAGCTGTTATTTGACGCTGGTATTCTGTGAGAGCGTGGGCCTTCCCCGGTCGAGCCGACCCATTCTTGCTACAAATATAGTACTACTATAGCTGCAGCATGGCTCTACCACGCATAAAATGATGCATGTCAACATGATCAGCGGTAGCTTTACGACCATTGGACTGTCGAGGCAGTCTGTGAGTATAATTTAAGTGTTAAGAGCGTAGTCGGTCTGCGCGGGAATTGAAAAATAGGTACTTGAAGAAACTATTGCCGTCGCACTGCGCCCGAGCAACCAAGGTATCAATGTGAGTGAATAATCTGTATTTGTGTGCGTAGCTCAGTACCACGCATCTTCCGCGCGCACCATGTTTACGGACTTGATTCTTTGCTTCACTGTTTTGACTCGGCTTGTGGATTGGATTTGAATACCTATTTATTTTGTTCTAACGACTAGAGAAAAATCGTATTATTTTATTTGTAAATAAATTTTATCATTTAACCCCCTTCAAATCGACAAAAGAAATTCAATAATTTAACAAAATACTGCTTGTAAGGAACAAGTAGTGTTTTGTTAAATTATTGAATTTTGTTTGATAAAATGTCAACTTACAAATATAATCATATCATAATAATTTTTGTTTCAGGTAAACCCTTATTCGTTAATAATGGGTCGAAGAAAAGGGAATAAAATGCGTCTATTCTTGAGTCCTAAGAGAAAAAAACTTAATTTACGTATTTTACGATGATTTACGTATATAACGGAAGATTCACTTTGAACTGTGTACAGTGCCATCCAATTAATTAAAATTTCATAGCTATTATGGTCAAAGGAGCGTGAGGTAGTCAATTTTGAATGGCATGGCTGGATTCTACTCGAGATGGTCCTTGTCATAAGGCAATAACTATATAAAAACAGCAACAACAATGCTTAGTATCTTTGTTTCGCACGTGGTTTATCCCATCTCGGCCTAAGATGTTTTTATTTTTAATACGTCTTTGATCTCAGCGGATAAAATACCACCTGTTGCAGACGCTCGTAATATGCATTCATGTCAAATTACAATATGCATTTAAGTAGGTATATATTGCCTATCTCTATGGCAATCAAATATAAATCTGTATAATTGAAATTCACCTTCCGACTGGGGTTGCCATCGCTGATAGGGCTTTTACTTGTTTTATAATTTTTAACTGACTTTCAAAAAAGGAGGGGGTTATATGTTCGACTGTATGTATTTTTTATGTATGTTCACCGATTTCTCCGTCAATTGTGGACTGATTTTCAATTTTTTTTATTCGAAAGCTTACTCTTGAGGTGGTCCCATTGTCATCAAGTCAGAATATGATCCCAGGGAAATCGAGGGCAACCCTCAAATTTTATAGACACATTTAATGTTTTTTATATACTTTTTAACGCATCTATTTGTGCCTGGTAATCTTCATCTCATGTTGTTTAGATGATATTGGAAGGTATAAGTTAGGATGGATGGGATTCCAAGAAAATTTAGGGCAATACACACATTTTATGGGCATTGTTTGAACAACATACTTCTCATGTGATCCGATGGTCATCATGTCAGGATCTAATGAAGGGATCATTGAGAAATCGAGGGAACTCTCCAATTTTATAGACACATATAGGCATTATACCTGGTAATCATCATATCAAGTTGCTGAGCTGATGATGAAAGTTATAAGTCAGGATCTGATGATGGGATCCCAGGACAAACAAGAGAAACCCTCAAATTGCATAGGCACTTAAATGTTTTTTTCATGCAACTTTCAGAGAGAGTCGAGAACCTTTTGAAGAAAACGCAAGCTTTTTTTCGTCGGGGTTGATCAGCTGGTGATCTTCTGGTCTACCTGACTCATAGATGGGCGGAGGTAGTAGAGTCCAAGGGGGAGGGATCCTCGGCGTCGATATATTGAGTGACGTGCAGTTTCGTGGTCACATGGAAGAGAAGGCCAAATTGGCCTCTAAAAAGCTTGGCGTGCTCAGCAGAGCGGAACAGTATTTCATGCCGGCACACCACTTGCAACTTTACAAGGCGCAGGTTCGGCCTCACATGGAATACTGTTCCCATCTCTGGGCTGGGGCTCCCCAGTGCCAAGTCCTTCCACTTGACCGCATCCAGCGCAGAGCAGCTCGAATCGTCGACGACCGAGTCCTTTCTCGATTCATTGGCGCTCCGAAGAGATGTTGCATCCCTTTGCATTTTCTTTCGCTTTTACCACGGGGAGTGCTCTGAAGAACTGTTCGGATTAATCCCAGCCGCCTTTCACGAACGCACATCTGGATGATTGGCGGTCCACCACTGTGCGATTTAGAAGATGTTTTCTTCCTCGCACAACTTCCTTGTGGAATCGATTACCATCAGCGATTTTTCCAGACCGATAAGACTTAGGCACCTTCAGGAAAAGAGTCTACTGCTTTTTAAAAGGCCGGCAATAATTAATTATTATATGACTTATTATATTATATTATATTATTCTTAACTTATGTAAAATACCCACAAGCACCTCTTCTGCCACATGAATATTAAGAATTTACTTGATAAGAGCAATCATTATTTTATAAAGTAAAGTAAGTAGAAAAAAGTAAGTAAGCCCCAGTAAAGCTGGCAGATCAAGTAAGCAGAATTATTCAACAAACAGTAGAATGCGAACATTAGTTACGTATTATTTCACTAAATTTCGCTAAAGGTCTTCAAATAATACTAAACGTAAACTCACTGAATTGTTACTTCGTTGTCTTAATAATTTCACTGTTCTGTGCCGCCTGTAAATCAGTATAGTACGATACGTCGTTACGTCGATATCGACTGACATTACTATGATATCGATAAAAACTTCGACAGTTGTTACTTTCCTAATTCTTTAGACTAATAAGTACTTATTAGTCTAACCACCCCCCAACTCTGGTCTCCCCCCGTAGAGTGCGATAGGGACAACTGCAGCTCAGAACGATTTCACCTACAAAAACCATGACCGATCGACATTTCGTATTCCCCTGTTTTCTCCTCGAAAACTAAGCAGATTAAATTATTTTTGATATCAAAATTTAAAGGAAGAATAGATCTATGCTTCGATCATTTTCTTTTATCTTAAAAACGTTTCAAATTTGTTTGGTAGTCGTCTGATAACGGAGGTAAAAACGGGACATTTTTTTTGGTTTTTGGAAAGTCATATTTATTTTGTAATAATTTTTTGGAAAAAAATAAATGATAGGGGCATGCCTTCAATAGACTTTGATTTTTATAAACAAAACCGATTACTCTAGAGGCATTATCCAGGAAGAAAATAGGGGAATACATTTGTATGGAAAAAATGCAGCCCGTCTACGCTCTTAATACCACTAGGTGGTAGGGCTCTACTTTTGTCTGGATTTCCAGGTCTTGGCAATCAGACAAGCACCTAATATTATAATAAAATAATCATATATACAACAAACAAACACAAAAAGATAAAGCATGTGTGGCGTCTTTGTTTGAAGTTGGTTGTAGGTAACTTTAATATTAAAAACGCTCGGAAGTTTACGAGACGAAGCTCGTAGCTCTTTTGTCGCCAGATTGTGTAACTTAATGAATGAAGCTAGCGATGTAACAGACAATATTCACGATCAGAGATGTAAGAATACAAGGCACCTCATTAAAATATCTGAAATACAAATTTCAATATACTTTAAAGTAGTTGAGTTATCAGATAGAAGATTCTTTTGGAAATGCTATTTCAAATACAAGATTTTTAGAAATAAAATACTTTGTGAAAATATATTTACTTATGGTTTATTAAGTTAATTAGCTCAAATAAGTACAGTGAACGCGTGAATGTAAGAAATATATAAAAATGTTAAGGTTTTAATTGAGACTTAATTAAAACCAGTATTTCAATCATTTTATCACAAATTTTTCTTCGATGACATTGTCATCCCCCAAAAGAAAAGGGTCGCTTCACAGGGACTCGACAAACAGTTGTTATTTTTTAAAATATGCTTTTATTGTAGCATAATCACTTAAAGTCTTTAGGGTGATGTCTTTATTATTTAGGTATTGAATTAATTCTAAGGCTGCAGTGCTACCAATAGACCCTGTACAGCCGCTACTTGCAATAGATGTATCAGAGTCTTCTAAAACATGTAATAAGATTCGTCTTTTCTCTTTTCATGTCTTAGGTCCATTAATTTCCTCCATCCATCTATTAATTTAACGCGTTTCAGTTAGGATAATCTATTTAAATAGTAACTAGACCAAACAGTGTTTCGATAGGTAAGTAAATTAAAATTTTAAGGTTGTCGTTTGTTTAGTCTTTAAGACGTCTTAACGTAAAATAATGCACATATAACTTAAAGCCATTTATTTCCTTAACAAAATTATTAAAATACATTTCATTAATTATTAATTTCATTAAATAATTTAAAATTAGAAAGAAAATTATAACATAATCAGACCATGAAAGAAAATACATTTAAATTAGATAAAATTATCGTTACAATCAATAATTTTTAATTTTTTTTTTATTTATCTAATTATTGTTAAGGACCTCTCTACGAGTATATGCCTCCTCCAGATTTAATGTAATTTAATATATATATATATATATAATTATTTTTTTTATATAAAATCATTCATAATAGGATCGACTCCATAACGCTTTTAAGTGAAATGAATTTCAGATGCAAAGGATAAGTGCTAGAAAGAAACTTTTATTTTGTACTTCCACTATACGCACTAAATATTGCAAGAACAATTTTATAACTCGTGCAAGTAAATCTTATAATAATATCTTTTCCTATGTTGATGTACACATACACTTGTCATATGGACAGTTTAAAAAGGAAATTGAAACTGTAATGGGTAATAGTTAAAATTAATATTTCACTTTAAAATTACATTTTACTTTAACTTAACTTTAGTTTACACACCAAAGTATGATGTTCGCTTGTTGTCGATGAGTTACTTAACTGTGGAAACTTCATTGTTAAATGTAAGATTAATATGTGTTATGTATTTGACTAAAATTATGGATATTTCACTTTAAATAAAATAAATAAATAAAAATAGTAATTAGTAAAAGTATATAGCATTAACAAAAGAAAATGTCTAAAAACAAGATACAAAATGTAAATTAAAAAAAAGTATTTCAAATACAAGATGAAAATACGTATTTTATATATTTTATCTGTATTTCAAATACTTGTATCTAGAATAAGTCATAATTATGTTCACGACGCTCCACATCAACTACGAAATTCGGATTTACAGAATTTGTCACCTGATGTTATTCAGACTAAATGTAGCTTTTCTGGTTTTCTTTTTTATCTCTACCAAACTCTACCGAACCAGTTTCACGCATTCTAGTTGCGACTAATGAACGGTTAAATCACAAATTAGGCTAAGATATATGTATAATGGTTTTTATTTTTTATATAAAATATGAGTGACACACGAGCTTACTGACATATTGCAGGCTGCATAAATGGAAACCTGCATCTAATATCAAACAAAGGTACTACCGATACGTCATCACCCCTGAGTACTAAGATAAAACGCCTTAAAACCTGTTATAATATTGACTTTCTTTCTCTTTACACCACTGCTCCAGTGGTTGTATTGCTGGTAGGCGGCAAAGATAAAAAAGAGGGTGGTACTAAATGAAACAGACTCCTTGTCTGAGAAGATAAAGTTAGCCTTTTAAAATATACATGCGCATGTTTGTGTGTAAAGTTTTACAATTGTAAATGTTTTACATTGCTTAGTATATAGAAATGGCAATTGTAATTATTACCTTGCAAAATAATATGAAAACGTGATCATACTAAATAATAGAATAAAAAACTTTTAAATAGAAAAGTGAATAGGAATTGACAATAATACTCTTTGGTTTCGGCAACTGATACTAATAAGGTATCAACAATAGGGTATTATTAAAATTACTTTTAATAAAATTTAAAGCCATTTTCAAAGAACTAAAAAGAATAAAATAATATTCTTCTGTACACTATATCGTAGCACCGACGTAGATACCCTTTTGAATCTCAATTTCGTATAAATAGTTAAATTAAAAATATCGTACGCTATTTAAAACAATCCTTGAAGTATATTTTATTTCATAAAAAAGGAATAATCAAAACCAGTACACAATTGCCGAATATATCGCGTAACATACACCAAAAAAAAAACAGAATTATAAACCTTTTTTAAGCCGCCTAAATATAATAAACATAAAGCAACATTGTTTCGTCAGATTGACGTTACAGACATTTCATTCTTGCTAAACAAAATTTAAGGCTTTTAAGCGAATAGGTTTTTCCGCTTTTCTTACAATGAAATATATGGAATAATGGAAACTATTTCAATGTAACTGAATATATTATTTATGTCATACTTATTTATAGTAAAATTATGCATTTATTTATTGAATAAATAAATATATTTATGTCGTGTATACTTTCAAACATTTTACGTACACCCTAAACCTTTCTTTCAGGTCATTATGTCCTCTGCAATGTGCTTGTTTGGTAGAGGTCGCATCTAAGCGATAACGCTGATAATTTTACGTATAAATAATTTGGTGCTTTTTTCTCTCTTATGTTTTCTGGTGTAAGTTAAAGTATATTTTATTTTAACGTGGTCGAGCCATGCTAAAGCTTTATTAGTTGTATAGGGTCATCTCGACCGAGGAAGGACTACGCTATCACAGAATACCAGCGTAAAATAACATTTTAACGCTGCTGTGTTTTGTATGGTGAATGTGTGAAACCCTTTTTACTGGCAACTAGGGATTAAATATTAGTCTTTTTGGGTGACAACACGTCTGCATTTTGATTCATAATCGCGGATCGGATAGTCTACCAAAAAGAGCCAACTCTCGAAGCTGAAGAAGGAATGTGGCAGAATCGTCTCCGGACCACCTTAGATTTTGAGTAAGATTGAGCGGTTCTATGGGCAGCCGTACAATTAAGCTCGCAATTAAGATTAAAGATCCAATAGCAAAGCTTATCCAACAATATTTCGATGATATCCCGGACGTCAGTCAGACTGAGCAAGATTAGAATGGCTCTCCAGCACCTTAGAAACAGAAAGTTTTCAGGGGAGCATAGAATTATAGCGAAGCTTCTGACTGCTAGTGCAAAACCGGTACTTGAAATCCTTCAGGAGCTCATTAATTCCATCCTCCATGGGGGCACTACTCCGGAGGTATGGAGCAAAAGTACAGTGATGCTGTTTTGACTGATTATAGACCGCGTTTAATCTCTAATCCGTGTTTGTGGTCTACGGTTGCGTTTCGTTCTGACGTTGACACAGATGTTTGACGTCGTTTGATGTCGTTATTTTTTGATATCTTACCATATGTTTGTTTTTGCGTTCGTTATATTTATTATTTTCTCGTTTATTTAACGTTTTGATATGCATACATTATAATGAAATTTCGTTAAAACTGCAGCAGCACTTCCTAATAACAACTCATAATTATAAAAAACTGCGGTTGCTGACCCGCCTGCCAGTGTGACTACTATGGTAAGACAGGTCTTCCTCATAAATTGCCATATAGAGGGTCTATATAGCGTGCATCACGATGGCCAATTTTTTTAACTACAAACTTTCTATTTCTTGATATGCTCATAAGATGCATTATTTTTTAATATTAAATGAAAATTAAGAAGGTTTTCGGCCTAGCACTACATCTACGTAGGTAAGAAGGTAAGGGGGTGGTTCTTACCCTCTTACATATTTTGGCGCCAAATATCAGTGCGTGTACAGCTATGTTTCGGCTTGAAGGGTATAAAGACATTCCATTTTAGTCCTTAGGAAAAAAGAAAGATGTTTTTCTAGATTGCTTTTTTGGCATTACACTCGACTTACTTGTTACAAACTAAATCACTGTGGAAAAAGGTCTTGTAAAATGAATTTGTTATTAATTTATTTACCTTGATTACTGAAGTTATAAAAGCATTTTTATGTTTTGCGTCGTCTCGAGTTTTAACAAAGAGAGACAACCACGATAAAGTTTACATTTTAAGATAATAATATTTTTCATTGTACAGTCAGTAGTTAACATGGGTCTTATACTTTATTCTTATTTTTGCCAGCAGTACAGCTAAATTTATATGTAACAACCAAGAATAGTGGCAAAACAAATCGGGATGATTCTCGACTCAATTTTTTTTTATAGGGCAAGGGTGACAAACGAGCACAAAGTCCACCTGATGGTAAGTGGTTGCTGCGGCCCATAGACATCTACATCTATCCTCGATTACGAATCAAAATGCAGATGCGTTGTCACCCGTGAGGACTAAGATGGAACGCCTCATTCCCAGCAAAAAGGGCCTCCGGCCACCTACACTCACCAAGCGAAACGCAGAGGTAAAACTCTACTTCACGCTGGTTTTCTGTGAGGTCGTGGTACCACCCCGGTTCGAGCCGGCCCATCCGTGCGACAGCAAAAGCCGCGTGGCTCTACCACTGTTAAAACTTAAAACTGGTTCTACTGAGGATATCCTTATTTCTAAGTTTATCACGCAGAAACACCCCGTGCATAGCCCTCTCCATAGCTCGCTGAGCGACCTTGAACTTCTTCATACGGCCAGCAGTGAAGGACCACGTCTAAGATCCGTAAGTCATCACTTGCAACACGCACTGGTTCTACAATTTCGTTTCAGGTTTTGAGGTATGTCTAACGAGAAGATGTGTCGTAGTTTTCCGAACGCTGCCTAGCCGAGTTGACTCCGTCGATTGACCTCTCGGTCGAAGTTGGGCTTACCTAGTCGGACTATTTGTCTCAGGTAAACATACCCGTCAACAACTTCAAGTTTAGTGCTCCCAACAACTACCGGCATAGCTGTGACATGGACGTTAAACATGATTTTTGTTTCATCCATGTTCATCTTAAGACCTATCTGTTGGGAAACACTATTGAGGTCATTGAGCATAGTGCTTAGGTCTCCAGCGATTCTGCATTAAGGACAATATCGTCGGCAAATCGAAGGTAAGTGATGTACTCGCCATTGATGTCAATACCGTATCCTTTCCAGTCCAGAAGTTTGAAAACTTCTTCCAATGCAGCGGTGAAGAGTTTCGGGGATATAACGTCACCCTATCTTACACCTCTCTGCAGTTGGATAGGTTTCGTACTCTGATTCTGTACTCGGATAGCCATCGTAGCTCTACTGTACAATTACTTCAGCACTTCGATATACCCACAATAAACTTGGCACCGCTGAAGGGACAGCAGCAACGCCCAAATTTCGAAGGAATCAAAGGCTTCTCATAGTTTTTTTTATAGGATAAGAGTGACAAACGAGCACACAGACCACCTGATGGTAAGTGGTTGCTGCGGCCCATAGACATCTACATCTATCCTCTATTACAAATCAAAATGTAGATGCGTTGTCACCCGTGAGGACTAAGATGGAATGCCTCATTTCCAGTAAAAAGGGCCTCCTGCCACCTGCACTCACCAAGCGAAACGCAGAGGTAAACCTCTACTTCACGCTGGTTTTCTGTGAGGTTGTGGTACCACCCCGGGTCGAGCCGGCCCATCCGTGCGACAGCAAAAGCTGCCGCGTGGCTCTACCACTGCTGAAAAAAGTGGCAGATTATACTCTTCTGTCTTCTGTACAATCTGCCGCAGGGTATGTATGCGGTCTATGGTACTAAAGTCTTTTCGGAAACTGGCTTGTTCGGGAGGCTGGAAGTCGTCAAGTCTGGGTGCGAGACGATTCATAATGACTCTCGAAAACAGCACTTGAACACAGCTCACTAGGAAAATTGGTCTGTAGTTCTTCAAGAAAGCGTTGTCGCCTTCCTTGAAGAACAAGACCACCGCACTTTTGCTCCACGCCTACGAAGTAGTGCCACCTTGAAGGACGGAATTAAAGAGCTTCTGAAGGACTTGAAGCACCGGTTTGCTACCCGCTTTTAGAAGCTCCGTAAGACTCGCTCTTGGGTCGTTACTCACACTTGCGTGTGGCACCAACGATGACGTGTACAGCTGCCCATAGAACCTCTGAATCTCACTCAAATTCTCAGGTGTCCCGGAAACGATGCTGCCACACTCGGTCTTCAGATTTGACAGTTGGCTCTTGCATGCATTTAGAGATCTGTCTGTTCAGTTGCCTGTATGCTGTCTGTTTAGGCCAAACAATTAATATTTGAAATTTGCATTCCACTCGTGTCCGCCCGCTGGTTTTGTAAAGGCCACCCTTGCCCCACTCCCGTGTGCGTTGCTCGGCAGAGGGCTTGGGGGCAGAACGCGAGTGCGAAGTGGGTAGTAGCTCGACGGCGGCTGGGCAGTTAATTAGTGTCTTTCAATGCCCACCGCTGAGGTTTCGCGAGACTGTTTTTTTTTATTAGGGTCTAGAATTTTGGATTTTGTGCGCGTGACTTCGCTACGTAATTGTGTTTCGTGAAAACCGCCTCGGATTAGGTTGTCTAGAGTTTAAGTTCTTGACAAGAGGCTTGTATTGTGCTTGACTGATTGAAGTAACTTCTTTGAAAGTAATTGTGCAAATTATATAGTGATTGTGTGTAGAAGTGCCTTTTGCAATATTTAACTTGCTCGGGTGCCGATGAATTTCGCCCGCGCGTGCCGAGTAGATATACGGTCTTGGATTCAAACCGCGCATTCCTTGTTCGAGGGCGTCTCCCGGTTGATTGTTTGGAAATCATTGTAATTGTGCCGTCGCGTTAAGTGCCCCTTTTTGTCCGTTGGCTGTGGTTAATTTTACGTGTCAACGAACCGTATTTTGAATTTTTATCGCGGTGTAGTACTTGATATTGAACGAAAGAACTTAGTTGTGTTTAACGCTGAACCGTGTGACTCATGAAGAGATCGCGTTAGTTCCCTATTCGTATTTGGTGATAAATGAACCCGGGACATTTGACATGACACAAGACTTTGCACTACTGTCTGTTACTGTGTCGGGTATCTCATGTTCGATTCTGCGATGAACGTTGTATTAGGCGAGTTCAAGTTGGTTAAATGTACAATGAAGTTAATAGACTGAAATAGTGACATGAAGAAAGAAATGGTCCAGCGGGGTAGCCTGCTGGAGTGATGCAGCATTGTGGGGCAGCATGTAAATCGGCCGCTGCCGGTCATCTCAGCTGGGCCAGGTCTCAGACACATACACATCACTAAGCACTACTTGCCATACACCTTACACCCCTTACGGCCTGACCGAGCCTTGGGGCGATCTTAGAGTCGGAAACAGGTACGTACTATATTTTCCTAGTATTCTCCTATATAGTTTAGTATGATAGGAATTTTTTCCATGTAGCATTTAGTGTCCCACCCTGCGGCTGCTCGTTGAATCTTCCGCTCATGGGACCCGGGACATTCGATTTTTGCAGGGGCAGCTGCGGGCCGTAACACTGTCAAATCCCATCTCCTGTCTAACAGCCATGAGATTAAGAGTGTGATCGGAGAGCTTTTGTATTCTTCTACGTCGGGTCTTGCAATACTTAGCTCCGACCGCATGGATAGTTTGCACAAGCTTGTGATTCATATCATCCACTTCATTGCAGTCTTCTAGGCACTGAAAACGGTTTTGTAACTCGAGCTGAAAGGTTTCGGGACTTTGGATTAGAGCACGAGGGGGACGGAGCGTTGACTTCATTAGATGAGACCTCTCCAACTTAACGTTTAGGTTTAGTGTGCCTCTAACCATTCGGTGATCGCTACCAGTTTTCACCCTCGCGATCACGGAGACATCACTGAACAGTCGTCGTCTGGTCGTTATAATGAAGTCAATATCATTTTTTGTCGACCTGCAATCCTCGTCGACACACTTTCAATCTTTACAACGTTACTACGACACCTCTTTGGGACAGATGGTCGCCCACCCGGTGATAGAGCAAGTTGCCAGATTCGAGGATTACTGTGTCCTCCCCCTCTTTGCGGACCTCGGATAATCCTATAATGTGCCAGCGTAACTTGTCTATCTCTTCTTCCAGTTCCACGACCTTCTCGTCAGTCCGCAGGGTGCGTGCGTTGTATGTTGCCAGGTCGAGTCGTCTAATGTGGCAACCGAACCTCCACCGGAGATTCTTAACACCCCCTGCCCCGCCGTTACCATGGTTGCCACCGTAGCCAGGAATAGCGGGGCCGCCGGGGGCTGGGGGCCGTCTCTTTGTTGCTGTAATCTTTGGGGGGGGGGGTATTTGCCATAGTTACCACGCTTGACAAGTGGGTTGGCACCCCAGTTATTTTTTTATTGTACTTTTGCTGTTATCAGAAAGACGCTGCTGCCCATCTCTTGCCTGTTTCCCTTTGTCGCCTTTTACGACACCCACGGGAAGATATGGGGTAGTGGATATTCTTAACCGCTACTACACGGCAACATTCAGATACTTAAAAAGTCCAAATAGTATTATAATCTTAGTGTGATGAGGAAGCATACGCCGTTTGATGGCCGCGTAGGAGAATCTACTACCCTATATCATCTCTTGGCTGTCATCAGAGGTGACACATACAAATGAACAGAAGGCAGGTAGCAGTATATTCCTGGTAGAAAATTAATAAACACCGCGATTGACAACGCGCCTGCCAAATGTCATCATTTGTCAACTATGGAAAATACTCCCTAGATGGTGGAAGTGGCCTATGTTCAGCAATGGGCTTTCGATAGACTGTAGTCTGTGCTTAAGACTAAATGTTTCAAAGAACTAAAGTGTCGATATTAGAAACTGTTATGCATTATATTTTTAATAATATGACGTCGGTTTTTTATATTAAAAGTTTTATTACTTCGTTCATATTCATTATGTTCGCTGTTTTAGGTGGTTATAATTTCAAGTTAAGTATATGAGTAAGTCTAAGTAGTTACATTAAAATCTTCATTCCCTATTTTTTCATTCTTATAGGATGATGGATTTTTTTTTACATATTTATCCACCACCGTGAAGTATAAAGTATTGATTAAAAAATAATTTCAACTGTTTCCAAGAAATTTGGTGATATAGTATAACATTGCGTTGAATATAGAACCTTCTCGAATTTGGAACTCCACGAAAAAAGGATTGTGTACATATTTCAAACGTCGAATATAGTATTCATAATTAAAGCTTTAATAGTTTAGAAAACAAGTGAAGCAAAATATGTAAGTACTTTAAAATTCAGTTTTCAATGTGAGCTTTGAATACAAACTCATCGAACGAAACCTCAAATCACAGTAACGAGCTTTGAATGCGATGTCTAGAAAACGATTTGCTATGTTTGTTTTATTCAGTTCAAAAGTAAATCGCAATTTATTTGGAGAATCTGGTACAGGTTACATAGAAACTAGCTCATGAATATTCGATAAATACTAGCTAAAAAATAAAAACCGTGATAAAATGATATGTCAAGGAATTGGGCGTACGCAGATTCAGATATTATGTCAATGACGTGCAAATTAATTAACTAACATCTGTGTGAAAAATAAGATGGTTATTTCCGAGATTAAAAAGCATCTTTTTTCCCCACCTATATTTCAGTGCAGGTTTTATAGTGAAAGAAAAGGGGAGATTTCCTGCCGTAGAAGGTGTCTAGACCAGGAAGCGGCATCTTTGGAATACTCCATGTGGTGAGCAGAGCATGTTTTATACCTGTATATATAGACTGAATCGAAAACTTCAGTAGCGCAATTTAGGCTTCGGTCCGTTTCACAAATGAGTTGGTGTCAGGTGTTTGGCCTGCTCATTGCTACTTACTGATCTGTTGTGCTATGTTGGCTACTCTGTTCTACTGTGGATATCCTCAATACGTTTGTGACGTAGAAAAATTCCAAGTATAGCCATCTCCTTGAGATTTCTAATACGGCCATCAGCTCTGGCAAAACGAACTAGTTCATAATCATATTATATCATTTATTTGCCTGAAATATGGTGGGTACACAAGATGTTAAATTAAGTTATAGCACAGGACATGTTTTACACGTCATAGAAAATTATATTAATTTACAAAAATTATTTGAATAAAATGACAATTATGAGAACTATTTGAATTATAATTTATAACTATTGGAATTACAATTTATAACTGTTTGATTTTATAAGACCTATTTCAATTACAAATATTCTAAATTATTAATAAATCTTCTAAATTTCAATTATTTGAATTACAGTAATTACAATTACATATATTATTGAGTTATTATAATAGACTAAGTCACAGGAACTAAAAAAAGAGCCGGTAGCTTAGTGGGCACCAAATCAGCATGTGCTTTTATTCAAAAATTCTTTAAGTGTATAGAAACTCTCCTGGATTAACTAACCATTCTCGCAAGGCACAACAGAACCTTTTTTATAGTGGCAGGTCAGACATTCCTTTAGGCAAAGAGTTATATATTAGAGGTGCTATATAAGTTCTGTTTTTTTAAACAGTTCTAGCTTAGGCAGAGACATTTTAAGGGCACGTGATTAATTTTACGTTTAAATGTATTGTCGTTAGCGGTGAAAAGATGACTATAGTATTTAACAAATTTAGATGTTTTGTAGATGTATATGCAGGGAACAGTTAGTTGATTCTTAGATTTAAAGATCGGTTTACATGATTGCGACTAATCCATGCCGTACAGGATCCGAATGCATTTTTTCTATGCTATAAACACCCTCGAGATATCACAGGAATTTCCCCAGACAAATATGCCATACCGTATAATGGATCAAATGTAAGCGTGATATATCATAATAGAGGTATGTATGCTTGTCACGTATTTTATCTTTCGAATTGCAAAAACAAACTTGTTTATTTTTATACATACATTATTAATATTTATTTCTAAGAAAGATGTGTATTGAGAATAACGCCTAAGAACTTTGCGGTGCTTAACTGTTGTATTACAGAATTATTGTAACTAATATTTATTTCCATGTTTTTACTCTTATAAGTTTTGAAGTTAATTAGTTTCGTTTTCTCAATATTTATTTCTAATTGGTTTGTTAACGTTTTATATTTTTCCATCTCATAAAAAACTATATTTTTACAGTCAACAATGGTAGTCGTGTCCTCTGCTGTCAAGACACAATCATGTGTGAGTGCACGTGGAAAGTTATTGGCGTAAATAAGAAATAAGAGGGGCCCTAAATTGCTACCTTGTGCCTTCCCAGAACAATTAATCCTTTATTGTGAGTTAAGCTTAACTACATTATTAGTTCCAGTATTGAATTTTGTAATCCTAGCGAATTGTTTCCTATTTTTCAAATAGGACTGAAACTATAACAAAGAAAATCCCCTTATTCCACAATTGTCAAGTTTCAGGATGAGTATTGAATGATCAACAAAATCGAATGCTACACTGAGTTGTAAAATCATGTTTTTGTTATGAAGTATTTATTATACGTGACGAGAAAATATGTCCTTATGTGCCAAACGCTGCCCAGCCGAATAAACTCTGCCGATATTGATCTTCTCTCAATCCAAGTTGAATTAACCAAGTCGGACAATAGCTTTTCAACCACAATAAGTAAACATTCGCAAAACAAATTCGAGCGTATATTCCTTATTTATAAATAAGGTTTTCCACCGTTCGTAGAAATATAAAGTAACGTGAGCACAAACCTACTTTACTATACAACCAAATGCTCAGTGAAGCTCATGTAGAAGATTAAATTAATTGTAACACTTGGCTTAACATCAAAGTGATATTGTACAAAGGATACAAAACAGACGATGACAAAGGATTGAAACCACTCATGATAAATAAACGTAAATATAATAGACTGATACGTAGTAGAGCCATGCTGCAGCAATATTTTAGTTGTAGCACGAATGGGTCGGTTTGGACGGAGTAGTACTACGGTCTCAGAGAATACCGAAGTTAAATAGCAGCTGAGTTGCTGTATTTTAAGTGAAACAAATCGGAGTAGTTTTGCTAGCGAGGCATCCCACTTATTCCTCAGACGTAACGCATCTGTATTTTGATCCTTAATCGAGGTTAGATGTAGGTGTCTATAGGCCATAGCATCCTCTTACCTGCAGGTAGACTCTGTGCTCATTAGTCACCATTATACTACAAAAATAAAAAGGTTTTAAAACGACCACGGCCTGCATATGAATTGAAAGATAAAGTATCTTCATTTTATTTTATTTTCTAAGTAAATCAACAAGTGCATCTGTTTGATTAACAAAACGAAATAATATTTAACCAAAAGGGCAGCAAATAACAGGCTTCCTCATACAAAGTTTTCTTTTTACTAAGCGGTTGGACTATTTTTCTGTAATTATTTAAAAAAATTACGCGAACACTGCGCATTGAATAAAATCCTGCCATTGAATAAAATTTCTGATGCTAAATAGTAGTACGTGCACTACTAACTTTCAGTTTGAAGAGTCAAAATATATTAGTCCTTAAAGTTGACAACACATCTGTAGCCTACTTTGTTTGAATAAGTTTAGTAGAATACTGTTATGAGAGAATGGAATATATATAGAAAGGAAAAGTAAAAATACATCACGTGATTTTTAGACTTGTTATAAAACCCTTACGAAATAGAATTGTGACCCCTTTCAAAATACTCAAGCATTCACGTCGTCTGTATATATTTCAGCCCTAACGTAATTTAGTGAATTCTTAGATTCAGAGACCATAAAACCCATTTAATGGAAATGTGATTTTGTATTAAGTCACATACCTGCTTTTCAGGTTTGTGTCTCTATATGTAAAAATCAATTGCTATCCGTTAGTCTCGTTTAAACTTGAATTTTTTTGTATGCATTTGAATGTGTCACTGATGCTTTAGATTCACAATTGGACACGGTAGGTGGTGCTGTTGTCGAGATCCAAGAAACACCCGCGCAAAGCCGGGACAGATCGTTAGTAAAAAATTAATTTCTTTCTTTATTTTGTACCTGTAATGTATATAAGTTTTTTTTTTCTATGATAGGGTGAAAAACGAGCACACAGTCCACCTGATGGTAAGTGGTGGCTGTGGCCCATAGACATCTACATTTATCCTCGTTTGCGAATCAAAATGCAGATGCCTTGTCACCCGTGAGGACTAAGATCGATTACCTCCTTTCCAGTAAAAAGAGTCTCCGGTTCTCTACACTCACCATATGAAACACAGCAGCGTTAAGCTGCTATTTGACGTTGGTATTCTGTGAGAGCGTGGTCCTTCGCCGGTCGAGCTGACCCATTCGTGCTACAACTATACTACTAATATAGCTGCAGTATGGCTCTACCACGCAAAAAATAATAGTATTTATCAAAGTTTACTTGGTTTTCTTAAT
Organism: Parnassius glacialis; assembly: GCA_033319125.1. Taxonomy (NCBI): domain Eukaryota; kingdom Metazoa; phylum Arthropoda; class Insecta; order Lepidoptera; family Papilionidae; genus Parnassius; species Parnassius glacialis. The sequence goes on along the minus strand of JAVANC010000022.1, from coordinate 38,799,039 downwards.
TTTTGTGTCTTCTTAATTTCTTAATATATAAACGTATGATGCAGGGATTCAGGGCATCAGAAAATAACACACTGAGCATGACATGAACACGTTTGATTGGATGACAAATTAAAACATTTTCACGATACTTATGCATTCGTAAAAGTCTCTACATTGTAATTTACAAAACATATGTAGTAATTATACTATAGTACTAGCACTGTCTATCGATAAACGCGCGAAATTACCGCCCACCAAGGTCAAATTAAATTTGACCTTAACCTTGGCCGCCTACCGTGAAACAACAATTAATAAAGAAACATAAAATATTTTTTTTATAGGATAAGGGTGACAAACGAGCACACAGTCCACCTGATGGTAAGTGGTTGCTGCGGCCCATAGACATCTACATCTATCCTCGTTTGCGAATCAAAATGCAGATTGCGTTGGCACCCGTGAGGACTAAGATGGAATGCCTCATTTCCAGTAAAAAGGGCCTCCGGCCACCTACACTCACCAAGCGAAACGCAGAGGTAAACCTCTACTTCACGCTGGTTTTCTGTGAGGTCGTGGTACCACCCCGGTTCGAGCCGGCCCATCCGTGCTACAGCAAAAGCTGCCGCGTGGCTCTACCACTGTTAAGCAAAAGCTGCCGCGTGGCTCTACCACTGTTAAATAAAAAACAATAAAAAAATAAAAAAATAAAAACAATTATTAATAAAATTACATACTAAAGCTTAATTAGCTACGAAATGTATAATCGCATACTGTATTAGTAGGTTACCTCAGTTGGTAGGAAAGGTATTAAACGAATAAGTTACAAACAATATGATATCGCGTTTTAAAATATAGGTATCGCCTACATGTCTAGTTACATTTATATACATATATATAAATTGAAATTGGAATAACATTGACACATTACAAATTTTGATATTAACGTTAACAACAGGATGTACACAAACTTTAAATGTGGGCCTCTTTTTCACCGAACTTTGAGCACGTATTGGAACTACTCGAGAAATCTTATCTGCAACCGGATGTTTTGCAACCACACGTCCAAGTAGCAATTTACTTATAGGTGGGTACCCAATCCAGGATCAGGATTTTGGTAAGCCCATTTATACCGATGTAGAAACATTGTTAAATACTCGTGTGACCACGTTCTCCAAAACCCCTGCACTATTTTTTGAGTAAGTTGCCACGTGCTCAAACTGGAAACATTGGCCGATTCATAGTTCTCATGTGGTACACTAAGCAGGGCTTCCCCAATCTAGAAATGCCCCAGTGTTTAAACATCAATAGCATCTGAATCACTATTGATCCTTGACAAGAGATCTGAGATAAAACTGTGGAAAATTCTTCGTATATCACAGTTGAATCTCCTATTACTCTTCTGAAATGGTATTTTACAGATCATACACTGGCTTCCCATAACCCTCCGAAAAGGAATGCATGCGATGGAATAAAATGCCACGTTGTGCCGTTTGTGGACAAAATATCCGCTACTTTCTTTATCATCGCATCAAATTTGCTGAAGTTCATGTGACGCTCGCACAAAGTTTTTCCCACAAAGCTAGTTATTACTCCAGAGATCTCAAAATCCATGTTTGAAGTTCAAAACCACCTTTATTCAATATCTTGTTCATATATGTATACACCTTTATCCCTTCTTCCACAGATTGACATCCGGTAAGAAAATCATCCATATAATAATCATTCAAGATTCTTTCAACCATTTCCGGACAGTCAGCACCCTCATCAATTGCTACCTGTTGAAGAGCTTTCACCGCCAAGTATGAAGCTGACGCAGTACCAAATGTAACCTATAGCAATCGGTAGCCCTGAGTTGGTATTTAAATGTATAAGACAGTTATTATAATAACATTTTTTTTGATTTCAGACATAATACTGAATTATAAAGGAAAATCTTTCTGCTTCGTCGTTGTCAGCTGTCAAAGCATAAAAACTACATATAATTTATATCAATATCATGCAGCAGAAGGAAACTAAGAAAATATATAAAAATCAATAAATATATTAGAATAGTTCAAAAACTAGTTAAAACTAAAATTAATATTAAAAATTATACAAATGTATGTAAGGAAAAGCAAGAGTTAATTAATAAAATTAAATTATATTCAATTGAGGGGGAAAACATAAAAAATTGTTATGAGACTGAAATAGAGTGTCTTAATTCAGAAATTTTATCACTTCAAATTTCATTACAAATTATGTCAAATAAGTATAAATCAGCAGGGAATGAGATAAAAGAACACATACTGGCCATGGATAATCTGGTTAAGTCATATAAATATAACGGGGAACGTTTTGATTCCTTATTAAAATATCAAAAGGAATATCAGCGCTCAATGCCAGGTTCTTTAGGGAGAGTGTGTGTTAATAATATGACAAGCAGTAATACTTCATTTTCTTTACCTGCACTCTATGATAGTACCATAACGAAGCAGATAAATTTAAAAAGTAATGAAAAAAATAATGTAATTGTGTGTAGTGATGACATAGGCAAAAATTTGGGTATATCATTGAATAACTGTTTAAAAAGCAACAGATAAGTAATTACTGCATGCCTGGAGCATCACTCAGTGATATTATGAATAAAATTTTAACTAGTAAATTTAACCCTAACAGTATATTAATAATTTTTGTTGGGAGAAGAGGCAATATGAACAAGAATCAATTATTAAAATATATTGAATATCTTGCCAATTGCAGAGAGGTGTAAGAGAGGGTGATGTTATATCCCCGAAACTCTTCACCGCTGCATTGGAAGACGTTTTCAAGCTTCTGGACTGGAAAGGATACGGTATTAACATCAATGGCGAGTACATCACTCACCTTCGATTTGCCGACGATATAGTCCTTATGGCAGAATGGCTGGAGGACCTAAGCACTATGCTCAATGACCTCAATAGTGTCTCCCAACGGATAGGTTTTAAGATGAACATGGACAAAACAAAGATTATGTTTAATGTCCATGTCACACCTATGCCGGTAGTTGTTGGGAGCACTAAGCTCGAAGTTGTTGACGAGTATGTTTACCTGGGACAAATAGTCCGACTAGGTAAGTCCAACTTCGACCGAGAGGTCAATTGACGGATTCAACTCGGCTGGGCAGCGTTCGGGAAGCTTCGACACATCTTCTCGTCAGACATACCTCAAAACCTTAAAACGAAATTGAAGAACCAGTGCGTGTTGCCAGTGATGACTTACGGAACTGAGACGTGGTCCTTCACTGCTGGCCGTATAAGGAAGCTCAAGGTCGCTCAGCGAGCTATGGAGAGGGCTATGCTCGGAGTTTCTCTGCGTGATAAACTTTGGAATAAGGATATCCGCAGTAGAACCAGAGTAACCGACATAGCCCAACGGATTAGTAAGCTGAAGTAGCAGTGGGCCGGCCATATAGCTCGAAGAACCGACAACCGATGGTGAAGAAAGGTTCTCGAGTGGCAGCCTCGTACCGGTAGGTGGAGTGTAGGGCGTCCCCCCACGAGATGGAGTGACGACCTGGTAAGACATGCAGGAAGTCGATGGATGCAGGTGGCTCAGGACCGTGCTTTGTGGAATTATTTGGGGGAGGCCTATGTTCAGCAGTGGACATGTGAAGGGCTTTAATGATGATGATGATGATGATGATTGAATATCTTAATAAGATAAATGTGGTTAAAGTTATCTTGTTTACATTGCCTTACATAGAGGGGTGGCCACAAGAAAATAAACTAAAGTATAATTTATATTTAATGATGCATAATTCGACATGTAATAATAACTTAAATTTGACATTTAATTGTAATAATAATAATGATAAATTTCATTTAGTTGATATTAATAATTTAATTAAGAAGAGTATGACAAGAGATAGGTATTACCTATCAAAGTTTACTTTAAAACTGGTTGCAAATACGCTATCTCATTATTTATATTTTAACCCAGCCAAATTATTGGCTACCTTAACATTTGCTTTTATTGAGCAGAAAAATAATTTCACAAATGATTTCGAATTAATTCCAAGTAATTTAAATTAGATAATAAGACAATAGAGGTAATCTCTAGCAAAGATAACTTAAATACCTTAGAATACAATTCAACAATACTTCCTTGTGTAATTTCACAACATAGCAATAATAAAAACTGTATTAACCTGGTGCATCAAAATACACTAGGTGTGTTAGGCAAAGAACTAGAAATTGAATTATTTTTAAATAGTAACCTTATTCATATTTTATGTTTTACTGAACATTGGTTAAAAAATTACAACTCCATATTTCATTTCAGTAATCACCAGGTGGTGAGTTCGTTCAATAGAGATACTAAATTACGTGGTGGCTCCTTAATATTAGCTAATAAATCCTTATCATGTAAAGAACGTAAAGACATTGTGAGCCTCTCTGTTGAGCGTACTGTAGAAATGGCATGTGTTGAGCTTGAGCACCTTATTGTTATCAGTGTTTACAGATCCCCATGTTCAAATTATGATACCTTTGGAAAAATTATGGAAGAAGTTTTAGTTAAGCTTAATAAACAGAATAAATCTCTTGTAGTGTGTGAAGACTTTAATATCAATCTCCTGGAAACTTCTTCCATCAGTATTCAATTTTGCTATTTGTTCAAATCCTATAATCTTGATAATTTATTCTTTGAAGCGTATTGCAGGGTATAGTGCAACTTGTATTGATAATATTTTTACAGGTGTTGTACCAATCAACAAGTCAATAATTCAAAAACTTAGTTCAGACTACTGTGGACAACTGGTTTCATTACCTTATATGCACAAAAAACAGAAAGTTGAGAAAATTTTGTTTGTTCCTATTAATTCAAAACGCCTGGAGAGATTTAAAAGTAGTATGGTAAAAAAAACCTTCGATCGCTTTGTTATAAAAACAATGCAGACTTTTTATATGGAGAATTATTTACCCTTATAGCAATGAATTTAAAAAAACATTTACTTCTAAAACATTCTCCAGAAATAGTCGCAAGGCATTTAATGAGTGGCCGACAGTGGGAATTTATAAAAGCAGACGAAGGTTATATGACCTTTACCATGAAAGACCATATAATCCTTCTGATTTTTTTAAAGAATATGTCAAAAATTATTCTAAAATGTTTAAAAAAGTTTGCTCCACAGCCAAATCGTTACATATTAGCAAAAAATTAAGACGGCTAAGAATAAAATTAAAATGACGTGGAGTATAATCAACAGCGAAACCGGTAAAGAAAAACCTCGTAACTCAAACTATCAATTAAAAATGAACAATGAATTAACTAAATTAAATCAAGAAGTCGCAGCGGTGTTTGAGAAATACTTTACTGATATTCCTATCTTGACAATCGAGTCATTGCATACTTCTCCAACTGTCGCCGAGTCATTACTCAAACAGAATGTTAATATCTGTTTAAAAGAATTTAGATTTGAAAAAGTATTACCGCAAGATATTGCAAAATACTTCAAAACTATTGATGTTAAGAAAACCGCAGATTTGTGGGGGATTTCCGTGACAGTTATTGCGTCCATAATAGATTTAATTGCACCTCATCTTGCTATTATTTTTAATACTTGTATCGATTCTGGTATGTTTCCTGATTTAATGAAGTATAGTAAAGTAATACCTTTATTTAAAGCCGGTAGTACATTGGACCCCGCTAATTTTAGACCTATTTCTGTACTACCAACTCTCAGTAAATTTTTTTAAAAAATAATTTTGGATCAATTGTTAATTTTTTTAATACAAATAAATTACTTCATAAAAACCAATTTGGTTTTACAAGGGGATGCTCGACGTCTGATGCCGGTGTCGAGCTTATGAAATATATTTTAATGCCTGGGAGAATTCACAAGATGCTTTAAGAATTTTCTGTGATCTTTGCAAGGCTTTCGATTGTGTTCATCATGAAACATTAATCAGGAAACTACAACATTACGGTGTAAAAAATTTGGCGCTTAGACGTATTTCTTTAAATTTAAGTAACAGAACTCAAAAAGTTGTGATCAATGGTAAAAGTTCCTCCGGATCGGTAGTATCAATGGGCGTTCCTCAGGGCTCGATTCTTGGCCCATTCCTGTTTTTAATCTATATTAATGACTTACCTTATCTTGTAGGGGAAAATCACGATATAGTATTATTTGCTGACGATACCTCTTTAATTTTCAAACTCAAACGACAGTTAATTAATTATGACGATGTAAATAATGCCCTATTGAAATTGGTACATTGGTTTAACGCCAATAATATGCTCTTAAACGGCAATAAGACAAAGTGTATTAAATTTACAATACCTAATGTAAAACATTCGAATACCAATGTGCTACTAAAGGGGAGGAGTTGAGTCTTGTGGATACCACTGTTTTTCTCGGTATTACTATTAACGCGAAACTTCAATGGGGCCCCCATATATCTAAATTAGCAAGCAGACTTAGTTCTGCAGCATATTATATTGTAAGAAAGATTGTTGAGACAGCTAGATTAGTGTATTTTAGTAACTTTCATAGCGTAATGTCTTATGGAATTTTGCTATGGGGTAATGCGACTGATATTGAAGCTATATTTGTTTTGCAAAAGAGAGCCGTTCGGGCGATTTATAACCTAAATTGTAAAGAATCTCTCAGACAAAAATTTAAAGAAATAAACATATTAACTTTGGCATCGCAATATATTTATGAAAATCTAATGTATGTACATAAAAACATAAATAGCTTTAATAAGAATAAGGATGTGCATTCTTTAAACACTAGGAACAAACATAAGCTTGTAATACCAGATACTAGACTCCGCAGAATCAGTAATTCATTTATGGGGCAATGTATACGCTTTTACAACAAAATCCCAGAACATATTCAAAGTTTATCAATAAACAAGTTTAAAAGTTTTATTAAAGAAAAACTGTACAAAAAGGGTTATTATAATATCAAGGAATACATGTATGAAAATAACCCCTGGGAATAAGGTGATCACCACCATGCTCGTTCTATTAAAAATCATTTAAAAATTGTATAAATGAAATTATTTATAAGTGAAATATGTTTGAAAAAAAAGTCCCGCTGGGTTTCTTGCTGGTTCTTCCCAGGACAGAGGTGTTTTCCGAACTAGTGGTAAATAAAAAATGACTTTCAATAAGAATTATGTAATAATCAATATTGAATAAAAATTATTTTATTCTATTCTAATATGGAATAAATCCTGGGAAGTATTGTGATAATATTTCATTTATAGAGCAAAATGCTTTTATTTAGACCGTATATGATATTATTTCAGAGAAAGATGCAGGGTACAGCACATTTCAAGTCAATATGAAGCTATTTAATATAAAGACTTTCGAGTGCTGTAGAGATCTGTTTAGATTTTTAAAGGAATATGTTCTCTTCGCTACATTCACAGCCGAATTTTCTACAGTGTCAAAATTGTACCGACGGTAGGCTGTTTAGTAAAAGGGGATTAAATATACATAGTAAAAGTATTTCGGCTTCACAGCCTACCGTAGAAATTTCAAAACTCTTTTAGTATTTCCTCAAATGACAGAAATTTTACCCTTTTTTCGGAGGAAATTTACAATTATCATCGTAATGTATCAGTGTTTAAAACAATGCCATCAAAAACATAAGTTGTATAAAATACCCAAGTCTCGCAACTCAGTTTTTCTAGTGTAAAAAGTTGTGAGATCCATGTAATACCAAGTCGGTTTATTTATTCAGTCCCTACTTAAGGTTCCTTCTGTCTTAAGTTATTATATTAGATTGTTTAGTGCGATTGCAAAGACAATTTATTTATTTAAAAGAATAAAAAAAAATTATATTGATATAGTCACAATAAGATGTTGTTAAGTTAGCTAATTACGTAATAACTTAAGAAAGAAGGACCCTTAAGTAGGGACTGAATAAATTAACCGACTTGGTATTACATGGATCTCACAACTTTTTACAGTAGAAGAACTGAGTTGCGAGACTTAGGTATTTTATACAACTTATGTTTTTGATGGGATCTCATTCCTTTTTTTAGATAGTAATACCTACGTACCTATCCACACCTATTATTCCATTATATTATACATGTGTAGGTACACTGTTTCATTCAATGCAAATGTAACTTTGTAATGCTATATATTTTTTTTTATTTATTATATTTATATAGGATGACAACCGTTGCCGTGTAGTGGCGGTTAAGAATATCCACTACCCCATATCTTCCCGTGGGTGTCGTAAAAGGCGACAAAGGGAAACAGACAGGAAATGGGAAGCAGCATCTTCCTGATAATAGTCAAAATTAGAATAAAAAACTGCGGTTGCCATCCCGTTCGCCAAGCGTGGCAACTATGGCAATATACCCCCAATGAGCAATGACAATAATAAATGGCCCCCAGTCCCCGGCGGCCCCGCTATTCCTGGCTACGGTGGCGACCATGGTAACGGCGGGACAGGGGGTGCTAAGAATCTCCGGTGGAGGTTCAGTTGCCACCTACGACGACTTGACCTGGCAACATACAACGCACGCACTCTGAGGACTGAGGAGAAGATTGTGGAGCTGGAAGAATAGATAAACAAATTACGCTGGCATATTATAGGGTTATCTGAAATCCGAAGAGAGGGGGAGGAAACAGTAAACTTCGAATCCGGAAACTTGCTCTATTACCAGGAGGGCGACCATCTGTCCCAAGGAGGTGTCGGATTTATCGGCCACAAGTCTCTCGTTAACAACGTTGTACAGATTCAGAGGGTGTCGACGAGGGTTGCGTACCTTATACTCAGAATCACCAAACGGTATTCGCTGAAGGTCATACAGGTTTACGCACCAACCTCGGCACACCCCGATGAGGAGGTGGAAGAAATGTATGAGGAGATCTCTAGAGCCATGCATTCCTCCAAAACCCAATATATGGTGTTAATGGGAGACTTCAATGCAAAACTAGGCACAAGAGAGAATGGTGAGCTGAATGTAGGGAAATTCGGAATAGGGCAACGGAACTGGCCGATTTCATGGAGAAAGGGGGACTTTTTATGATGAACTCTTTCTTCGAGAGGCAGCTCACAGGAATTGGACCTGGTCGAGCCCCGACGGTTCGGCAAAAAATGAGATTGACTTCATTATGACGACCAGACGACAACTGTTCAGTGATGTCTCAGTGATCGTGAGGGTGAAAACCGTCAGCGATCACCGAATGGTTAGAGGCACACTGAACCTAAACGTTAAGTTGGAGAGGACTCGCATAATGAAGTCAACGCTCCGTCCCCCTCGTGCTTTAATCCAAAGTCCCAAAACCTTTCAGCTCGAGTTACAAAACCGTTTTCAGTGCCTAGAAGACTGCAATGAAGTGGACGATATGAATGACAAGCTCGTGGAAACTGTCCATGCGGTCGGAGCTAAGTTCTGCAAAACCCGACGCAGAAGAACACAAAATCTTTCCAATCACACTCTTAATCTCATGGCTGTTAGACGGGAGATGAAGCTACATTCTTCAACAGATTTGACAGCAGACAGGCAACTGAACAGACAGATCTCCAAATGCATGCGTCGGGACTTACACAACTTCAATTCAGCTCGTATTGAAGAAGCGATCGGAAGGAACCAAGGCTTCAAAGTCTTTGCCAGATATCTGTCTGCCAGAAAGAGCCTACTGTCAAAGCTGAAGACCGAATGTGGCAGCATCGTTTCCGGGGCACCTGAGATTTTGAGTGAGATTGAGAGGTTCTATGTGCAGCTGTACACGTCATCGTTGGAGCCACACGCAAGTGTGAGTAACAATTCAAGAGTGAGTCTTATCCGACATTATTCCGATGACATCCCGGACGTCAGTCTGAGCGAGATTAGAATGGCTCTCCAGCACAATTAAAATGGCAAGGCCCCAGGCGAGGATGGAATTATAGCGGAGCTTCTGAACGCGCGTGGAAAAGCACTGCGGTACTTGAAGTCCTTCAAAAGCTCTTTAATTCCGTCCTCCATGATGGCATTACACCGGAGGCGTGGAGCAGAAGTGCAGTGGTCTTGTTTTTCAAGAAAGGCGACAACGCTCTCTTGAAGAACTACAGACTGATTTCCCTTCTGAGCCGCGTCTACGTGCTGTTTTCGAGAGTCATTACGAATCGTCTCGTGCGCAGACTTGACGACTTCCAGTCTCCCGAACAAGCCTGTTTCCGAAAAGGCTTTAGCACCATAGGCCACATACATACCCTTCGGCAAATTGTACAGAAGTCAGAAGAGTACAATTTATCACTATGTCTTGCGTATGTGGACTATGAGAAAGCCTTTGATTCCGTCGAAATTTGGGCGGTGCTGCAGTCCCTTCAACGGTGCCAAGTTAACTGTCGGTATATCGAAGTGCTGAAGTGCTTGTACAGTAGAGCTACGACGGCTATCCGAGTACAAAACCAGAGTACAAAACCTATTCAATTGCAGAGAAGTCTAAGACAGGGTGACATTATATCCCCGAAACTCTTCACCGCTGCATAGGAAGACGTTTTCAAGCTTTTGGACTGGAACGGATACAGTATTAACATCAATGGCGAGTACATCACTCACCTTTGATTGCCGACGATATAGTCCTTATGGCAGAATCGCTGGAGGACCTAAGCAGTATGCTCAATGACCTCAATAGTGTCTCCAAACGGAAAGGTCTTAAGATGAACATGGACAAAACAAAGATTATGTTTAATGTCCATGTCACACCTATGCTGATAGTTGTTGAGAGCACTAAGCTCGAAGTTGTTGACGAGTATGTTTACCTGGGACAAATAGTCCAACTAGGTAATTGCAACTTCGACCGAGAGGTCAATTGATGGATTCAACTCGGTTGGGCAGCGTTCGGGAAATTACGGCACATCTTCTCGTCAGGTATACCTGAAAACTTGAAAACGAGACTGTACACCCAGCGCGTGTTGCCAGTGATGACATACGGAACTGAGACGTGGTCCTTCACTGCTGGACGGATAAGGAAGCTCAAGGTCGCTCAGCGAGCTATGGAGAGGGCTATGCTCGGAGTTTCTCTGCGTGATAAACTCAGAAATGAGGATATCCGCAGTAGAACCAGAGTGACCGACATAGCCCAACGGATTAGTAAGCTTAAGTGGCAATGGGCCGGCCATATATCTCGAAGAACCGACAACCGATGGGGAAGAAAGGTTTTCGAGTGGCAGCCTCGTACTGGCAGGCGAAGTGTAGGGCATCCCCCCACTAGATGGAGTGACGACCTGGTAAGATATGCAGGAAGTCGATGGATGCAGGTGGCTCAGGACCGTGCTTTGTGGCATTTCTTAGGGGAGGCCTATGTTCAGCAGTGGACTTGTGAAAGACTGTGATGATGATGATGATGATGATGAGGATGACAACGTTATTTATGCGGTTGGTGTATCTCAAAAACGGAGCCGAAATTGCAAAATGTTTTAATTTTTCCTTAATTATTATACTAAACAATAATTGTATTCCAAATTTGAAGCTTCTATTTCAGCTAGAATTGCCTTAGAGTTTTGATGATCCGTCAGTCAGTGAGTGACAAAATTAAGAAACTTTGACTAGTTATAATTATTAAACTACTTGTTTAAATTTAATTAAGTTTTAAAGATACCGAGTTTATGCAATGCCTACTTGGTTACTGAAAATTCAGGCTTCTAATTTTATCCACAGCGAAGTTATAGGGTTTCTAAAATGGCCTGATCTGCTTCGAGAAAGGGATGGTACAGCCGTGCCGCTTTTTTGCTCGACATGGCGGGGGCACTGCCGTGCCCCCAGATACCTAGAGGTGCAAGGATGAGGCTAGCTAAAGGATTATTACGCACTATTCAAAATTCTTTCACTAATAGTGAAAGGAGCTGGCAAAAATTATTTACTTTCGCGTATTCCCATTTTCAAAAAGACAATTTTGTCATTTGGAACGTTTCTGCTGGCGGCATTGACGGAACTACGCCTCAAAATCATAAAGATCTTGTAAGGGCTTCTGACATTACAAAGTTATGTAATTTTATGCTTTTTTTATAGAATAAGGGCGACAAACGTGCACACAGTCCACCTGAAGGTAAGTGGTTACTGTGGCCCATACACACATACATCTTCGTCCTCGATTAAGAATAAAAATGCAGGTGCTTTGTCACCCGTGAAGACTAAGATTGAATGCCTCGTTTCTAGTAAAAAGGGTCTCCGTTTCTCTATACTCATCATACGAAACACAGCAGCGTTAAACTGCTATTTTACGGTGGTATTCTGTGAGAGCGTGGTCCTTCTCCGGTCGAGCCGACCCATTCGTGCTACAACTATACCAGTAATATAGCTGCAGCATGGCTCCACCATGTAATAAAGTTTATTATGTTTTATTTCATGTTAGATATTATTTAATTTTGTTAGATAGCTCAATAGCCTAGTGGCTAAACGTTTCGCTAAGTTGCTCTGGTGCCCCGGGTTATAATCCTGCATAATGCGAATAATTGTTTCGGATATATTCATTCCTTTTCATAATTTCTTCTTCCATCCATTCATTTGAAATTGATTAGATATGTTTAACCAAACCAAATATTAAAAACTAATTAAAAATATTAGAACATGTAAAAGTAAAAGTGATAATACGAATAGCAAAACTTAATAAAATAATTAAACCTGGTAGAGCCACGCTGCAGCTACATGGTCGTAACACGAATTGGTCGGCTCGACCGGGTTAGGACCACGCTCTCACAGAAGACCAGCGAGAAATAGTAGCTTAATATCGCTGCGTTTTGTATGGTGAGTGTAGAGAATCTTAAAGCCTTTTTACTGGAAACGAGACATTCCATATTAGCCCTCATGTCCAACGCATCTCCATTTTGATTATTCACCCATGGTAAATGTAGATCTCGTATTTCCGCAGAATCCACTTACCATCAGGTAGACTGTGTGCTTGTTTGTTACTTTCATTTATTTAAAAAAAGCATCAAGCTAATTCATTACTTTTCCTCTAACAATAAATAGGCTTTTCATCAAGTTCTCCGGTTTTCGTTACTCACCATATGAAACCAAGCAGCATTATAATGTATTTTTACCCTCGTAGGACTCGTTTATTAATTTTATTATAATAGTAATGTCCTGTAGAGTGAAGTTACGATACGGCAGCCAGTCTCAACGGAGATTCCATCGCCATTAGCGCAGGACGGGATTATAGTACACGAGTATATGCGCAAGCATCGGTGCACTCTTTGTTCCGTCATCATCATAGTCTAATAGGTCGGCAATTCGACACGACCGGAGAGAGATCAGGCGCAACGGCTTTACGTGATTTTTGAGAGACATAGGTGAAACACCGCGAACTTCCTGACTTCAGGCTGCTACTGAGAATTTATCAACGGAAAAATTCAATAGTTGACTTAACCCGTAAATGGATTCCGGGACCTCTTCACTAGCAGCAGCTAAATATTCTCTTACAATGTCGCATTTACGAGAAACTTCGTCTCAAATTACAATAAAGATCGAACTAAGGCATGAGTTTACAATGTTTAAAAGTAAATAGTATTCACGTTTTGTTACAAGTTAAAACAATTTAAAAGTTCGGTGATAAAACAAATAATATATAAGAGCATTTTAAATAGATTATTTGCTATCGTATTGCCGTGTAGTGGCGGTGTGAGAGTTAAGTTTAAGGTTAAGGAGGCTACAGAGGGAAATAAATCTGGGGATGGGTAGCAGCGTCTTGTTAATAATGACTAAAATAAATAAACTGTGGTTGTCAACCCGTTTGCCAAACATTTCAACCATGACAAATGTTCAGCAGTAGACTAACGGTGCTATATCATTGCTGGAATATTTTTATATCATGCTACCATATACTAGACTCCTCTTGTTCCTTACAGTTCTTCTGGGTAGGTAACATTCTCTTATATATTTCTGCCGCCAAACAACAGTGTGTACGCGGCAGTGAAATAAAACATTGCAATGTAACGTGCATTTTTTATAAAACTGAAGTAACAAATGTATTTTTAGTCCATCTGATAGCAAATGACTGCTGCAGTACATATACATCTGTTGCCAACTTCAAGCAAAGAAATCTACAGATGATTGTGTTGTCACTCTGAAGACTAATATAGATTGTTAAAGTTGGTTAAAATGACTTTGCTCATTTCATTTGCGTGCACTATCCCTGTAACCACTAATCCCAGCATCAGAAAAAGAAACAGAAACAAAAACAGAAACTTAGTTTAATAAAGTTGTTGGACTTTGAGCAGGTTCTAGTATTTACAGAATGAAAATCATTTATTTTTGTAAAACTATATAAATATATATAATAATAAAAAGAGCATAAAAAGAGTCCTACCACCAAAAAACACTAAGCATGAGAGAGCATATGAACTATTATTAACTAAATACTCCTATTATCCTTCAGTTTATTATCACAACCATTTTATATTTTTGTAACTTGTAACACAAGTGTACTCTGTATACGTAGTCAATGTTTAGATATATATTTTTTTACTTATTATAACTTATAGCTTCGTCGTCTATAGGTAGCTTCGTTGTCCAGGGCTGAGCTGGAGGAGTTTTGGGAGAATATAAGAGAAGTTCTAGATTTGGCTAGCGAAAACTAAAGAATTGTTGTATGTGGTGATTTGATGGGTTTGTACTTCTCGACCAGGGTACGAGTCGGTGTTTGGAAAGTTTGGCGATAAAAGGGTTAATGGTGCTGTCAAGCTTATACTGACGGTATGCAAGGAAAAGGGTCTTCTTGTGACAAATACTATGTTTAATCACAAAAAAAATCATATACATTTCATATACTAGAGAAAGAAAGAATGAGAGAAGTGTGATCGATTTGTTCCTGGTGGATGACCGACTGCGAAAACAGGTGATGTATACGCGAGTGTTTAGGGGTGCTGACCTGGGAACGGATCACTATCTAGTGATTACTAGATTTAGGGGTCTGTTCGCGCCCCGTCTCCGCCAACGGTCCGCAAAGCGCCAGGTGTACTGGTGGACCGCCGAGATCGCACAATTGCGCATAGCGTGCGTTGCGGCTCGTCGCCGGTACACCCGATACCGGAGGCGGCGTCGACGGGATTCCGCCGAGGAGGACGCGCTGTATGAGGCGTACCGCGTCTAAAGAGACTCTGTGGCTGGCCATTGGCGACTCAAAGTCGCGTGCTAGGGAAGAGCTGCTGGGGTCCCTAGATCGGGATCCGTGGGGGCGCCCCTACCGTTGGGTACGGGGCAAGTTGCGTCCCTGGGCGCCTCCACTAACACAAACGATGCAACCCCAGTTGCTAGAGGCGGTGGTATCGGCTCTCTTCCCTGAGCGAGTGGGACACGTTCCCCCGGCAATGGCTTCGCCCTCAGCCACAGACTCTACAGAAGAGGAGAGCACCGAAGTCCCCGAGGTAACGCAAGCAGAGACGAGAGCAGCCGTGTCGCGACTCTGGGCTAAGAACACAGCGCCCGGACCCGACGGAGTACCTGGTCGAGCTCTCGTCCTGGCTCTGAAGGAGCTAGAGCCCCAGCTGAGGGGGCGCTTCACGGCATGTCTCGAGTCAGTTTCCCAGTGTGTGGAAGGAGGGTAGGCTGGTCCTGCTCAGGAAGGAGGGGCGCCCCGCGGACTCACCGTCCGCGTACCGGCCCATAGTGCTGCTTGACGAGGCGGGCAAACTTTTTGAGCGTATTATCGCAGATCGCCTCGTTAGCCACTTGTGCAGAGAGGGGCTGGACCTGGACGAGAACCAGTTTGGTTTTCGTCGCGGGCGCTCCACCATAGACGCTATTATGCGCGTGAGGGCCCTGGCGGAGGAGACAGTGTCCCAGGGTGGGGTGGTGCTGGCGGTGTCTTTAGACATCTCCAACGCCTTCAACACCCTACCCTGGAGTTGTATCCGGGAGGCGCTGAATTACCATCGTGTGCCTCCCTACCTCCACCGCAAAATAGGGGCTTACCTTGAGGAGAGATGCGTTACGTATCGGGGACGTGACGGCGCAGGTCGGCGCGTCATGTCGTGCGGTGTTCCGCAGGGATCGGTCTTGGGACCGCTTCTGTGGAACATCAGCTACGACTGGGTGCTGAGAGGTGAACTCCCGTCGGGCGCCGACTTGACGTGTTATGCGGACGACACGCTCGTCACTGCCCGGGGGAGCTCGCACAGGGAAGCAGCGTTGGTTGCCACGGCTGCGGTGTCACAAATGGTAAACCGCATCCGGCACCTGGGCCTGAAGGTGGCCCTAAACAAGTCGGAGGGCATGGTGTTCCATGGTACTCGACGCGCACCGCCGCCGGGATCACACGTCGTGGTCAGCGGGGCCCGGATAGCTGTCGAGTCCACCATGAAGTATCTAGGATTGGTGCTCGACAGCCGATGGGAATTCGGACCCCACTACCGGCGGCTGGCGCCCAAGCTGATGGGTGCAGCGGGCGCGCTATCAACGTTGCTTCCCAACTTGGGGGGCCCAAGCGCCGCCTGTAGGCGGTTGTACGTGGGAATCGTGCGGTCCATGGCCCTGTATGGGGCCCCTGTGTGGGCGATGGACATGACGGCCAGCACTCTCGCCATTCTGCGCAAACCGCAGAGCGCGATGGCCGTCAGAGTCGTCCGCGGGTATCGCACGATTTCCTACGAGGCGGCTTGCGTCCTGGCCGGATCCCCGCCCTGCGACCTAGAGGCGAAAGTACTCGCGTCATTATATCGATGGCGCGAGGAAGAGCGGGCGCGAGGCTCGAGGCCGGTGCAGCGGCAGATCGCGCTGCGCCGAGAAAAGCTCCGTCAGGTCTTGGTGGCGGAATGGCGGCAAAGGCTTCTGCGCCCTACCGCCGGCCTCGCTACCGTCGAGGCGATCCGGCCAGTACTCGACGACTGGCTCGGGAAAAGGCACGGCTCCCTGTCGTTTAGGGTGACGCAGGTGCTGTCGGAACATGGCTGCTTCGGCAAGTACCTGTGCCGCATAGACAGGGAGCCGGACGCTCGGTGCCACCACTGCGTCCATTGCGGGGAGGACACGGCGCATCACACGCTCGCTGAGTGTGTAGCTTGGGAGGAGCAGCGCCGTGTCCTCAAAAATAAAGTAGGAGGCAATCTGTCGCTGCCGGCCTTAATGCGGAAGATGATCGGTAGCGCAGAGTCGTGGGACGCGGTGGTGTCCTTCTGCAAGGACGTGATGTCGCAGAAGGAAACTGCGGAACGGGAAAGGGAGATCTCGGCTCCCTTCCCCGGCCGCAGAAGGCGCACCGGACGCAGGAGAAGGGCGGACAACGCCCTTTTCCGGTCCCCCTGAATGGATCCAGGGGCGAGGGACTTGGGGAAGCCCCCGCCACCCCTTTTCGATGGACCCGAGGCGAAGGCGCGCGTGGGTGTCGGCGCGCGCCCCTGAGGCGATACACGGGGTAGTTGAACACCTCACTACCCCGTGCAGAAGACGAGACACGGACTGACCGGGCCAGCACTAGTGTGGGGCTGCGGAAGAATTTGGATTCCCGTGGCCCCACGCGCACGTGCGAGGAGACACCGGGGTGGTTTTAGCCGGTAAGAGTCCGGCACGCCCCTCCGCCTTTCCCCAGGCGGAGGTAGTCCATGAGGATTTCCCCCGTAAAAAAAAAGGGGTCTGTTCGCGGGTTGGCGCTACCGGACGGCAGTAACAGAACCACAGTCGGTCTGCCGCATCCGAAGCTGGAAGCTTCAGGAAGCGGATACTAGGGACAAATATTATGCGAGGGTAGCTGAAAAGCTTGACACCATCGATGGCAGAAAAGAATGGGTGGAAAGAACATGGCAGAACCTTAGGGATAGAATGGTAAGTGCAGCGGAAGAAGTGTGTTTTTTTTATAGGAGAGGGGGCAAACGAGCATGCGGCTCACCTGATGGTAAGTGACTACCGCCGCCCATGAACAACTGCAACACCAGGGAGGGAATTGCAGATGCGTTGGCGGCCTTTTAAAAAGGAGTACGCTCTTTTCTTGAAGGTCCCTAAGTCGTATCGGTCCGGAAAAATCGCTGATGGTAATCGATTCCACAAGGAAGTCGTGCGAGGAAGAAAACATCTTCTAAATCGCACAGTGGTGGCCCGCCAATCATCCAGATGGTGTGGATGGTATCGAGAGTTCGGCCGCGATGTGCGTTCGTGAAATTTTGCGGCTGGGATTAATCCGAACAATTCCTCAGAGCACTCCCCATGGTAGATGCGAAAGAAAACGCAAATAGATGCAACATCTCTTCGCAGCGCCAATGAGTCGAGCCGATCGGAAAGGACTCGGTCGTCGACGAATCGAGCCGCTCTGCGCTGGATGCGGTCAAGTGGAAGGAGCTGGCACTGGGGAGCCCCTGCCCAGAGATAGGAACAGTATTCCATGTGAGGCCGAACCTGCGCCTTGTAAAGTTGCAGGCAGTGTGCCGGCATGAAATACTGTCCCGCTCTGCTGAGCACGCCAAGTATTTAAGAGGCCAATTTGGCCTTCTCTTCCAAGTGACCACAAAACTGCACGTCACTCGATATGTCGACGCCGAGGATTCCGATACTGGCTGAGGCAACCAGGGGAGTGCCTTGAAACTGAGGAGATACGACAAAGGGGTTCTTTTTTTTTTGAATTCGGAACTACGCCTTGGGAGAAGGAGTACCGGAAAAGACGCGTTAGGACCGGTGCCAACTCCGGAGCACACGTCCTCAGCACAATTGGGGGGATTCCGTCAGGCC
Source organism: Parnassius glacialis (assembly GCA_033319125.1). Taxonomy (NCBI): domain Eukaryota; kingdom Metazoa; phylum Arthropoda; class Insecta; order Lepidoptera; family Papilionidae; genus Parnassius; species Parnassius glacialis. The sequence goes on along the minus strand of JAVANC010000022.1, from coordinate 38,780,440 downwards.
CACTCGACTTCTGGATATCCAGCGAGAGAAGTGCTTTGCGAACCGAGCGCTGTGAGAACAGTACATCCGGCATGGAGCACTCACACCGCGGGATGGTCGGCGGTGTTTTCCCCCCGTCATCAGGAGTCGAGTTGGACGCTTAAAGGGAGCCTAAAAGGTCGGCTTTGTCTTTTGCGTCTTGGGCAAGTGAGTCGTCCTCCCTGTGCAGAGATGGTAGTGATGGCTTACAGGAATTCCCTTGGACAGCCTTGGCGAGAGACCAGAATGCACGGGTTCCCGAAGGAAGGCGAACTAGTTTCTCGCCAATTCTGCCTATGTGCTTTGACTTCGCCTTGGCAGTAACTCTTGTGAAGGACCTGGAGGCGAAGTTATACTTCTTTTTAAGTATGCTGGTGTTTACATCCCGAGTCGCCGAAGCCGCACCCCAGGCTTGGTAACACTCCTGCTTACTGCGTAATGCAGTTTTACAGGAGCGACCAAACCAAGGCTGAGATCTGCCTCCGATGAGTACCACAGATGATGGAATAAATAGTTCCATTCCCTGTAGCACCACATCAGTGACAGAGTCAGCAACAGCGCTGGGATCATCCGGCGAGAAGCAAACCCGCCCCCATGGGTAGGATGCAAAGAAAGACCACATTCCATCCTAATCCGCCGACCTGTAATGCCAAACACGGCGGCAACCTGCAGAACGCAACCGCGAAGGGAGCGTGAGTGGCACCATACTCCGGATCAGACAGTGGTCCGAAGAGCCGAGAGGGGCATCGACGGAAACCTGATATCCGTCCGGATGATAGGTCAGCAGAAGGTCCAACAGGGAAGGTGTATGATCCTCCACATCTGAAATCCGCGTAGGCGAAGTAACCAGTTGTGAAACCATATGCCAAGGCAAAGTCATAAACAGATCTCCCCGCTTGATCGGTTAAACGTGAACCGAGCCATTCGGCATGGTGTGCGTTAAAATCGCAAGGATCACGATCTCTGCGGATGGGACCTGTTGTAGCAAGAAATCTGTAGCCATTTGGACGTGGTCGATGAGTCGGTCTGTTTCGGCATTACTGCTATGGGACCTATAGAGGCACCCGTAGACGCGCGGATGGTCGTCGCTGTCTACGCGTAGCCAAAGGATGGACAGGTCCGAACCTTCAAGACTGCCGAGGCGTCGAAAACAGATGTCCTCTCTGACATACACGCAAACTTCAGACCGAGGCACAAAGGAGTGCTCCAATTTGTACCCCGGGTAGGAGAGATACGATATATCAGCCGGAGAGGAAACCTGCGTCTCGGTCAGGAAGAGCAAGGCCGGCTTCGCCGTCTCGAGATGGTAGTGGACGGCGTTTAGGTTAGAGTGAAGTCCCCTGATGTTGCAGAAATTCACGGATAGCGTGGCAGGGGTCGCCTCGGTATTGTTGCTCAGTTTGCCCCGAGCAGTTATGTTTTTACGCGGGGCAGCCTCAGCACCCACGCTCAGGATTGGAATAACACGGTCGTGGATGCTCAGCGAGGGATTCTCCAGGGGTACTGGTACCCTCCTGGGGTAGTCTAATATGTAATTCCGCTACCATGTTGATGGGGGGGGGGGGATTGGGCCTCCGGCCACCTGCACTCACCAGACGAAACGCAGAAGCAGGGCTTCTAGTTCACGCCGGTATTCTGTGAGGTCGTGGTACCAACCCGGCTCGAGCCGGCCCATCCGTGGCTCTACAATACTGCTGCGTGGCTCTACAATAAAAACAATGGAACAATAAAAAGAGGCAGTAGTAAAAAAAGAGATGCATGGTGGAATGATGATGTGATAGAAGCTGTAAAGAAGAAAAAGAAAGCATGGTTAGACTACTTGGTCTCTAGTAATGATAAGGATATGAGAGAGAAGATGAAAGAAAGATATAAGCTGCAGAAAGTTCACACGAAAGCATTGATTGAGGAAGTGCGTGAAAGGTGTAGAATGGAAGCGGACGAAAGGTTGTCGCACAGCTTTAAGGAGAACTCCAAACTCTTCTGGAAAGAGGTTGGAAGAACTTGAAGTGGTGCGACGGCCTTAAGAATGAACAAAGTGCTTTCGAGAGCTAATGACGTCCTCTCAGAAAAATCGGACGTCATGCAGCGATGGAGCGAATTTTATAGAGAAATGTATACGTGTGATGATCTTAGTGAGGGATCCGGGGGTGACGCCGTGACTGGTACGCCAGACCCGGACCTCGATGACACTGAGGTCATCAGTATGAAAGAGATTGAACATGCGATTCGAAGTTTGAAATGTGATAAGGCTGCGGGACTAGACAGAGTTACTGCTGAAATGGTCAAGTATGGTATGCCTTGCGTCTGGGACAGCTTTCTTCTGCTGTGCAATTTGTGTTGGCGGACGGGGGATGTCCCGGATGATTAGCGATCCGCAGTCATTGTGCCTTTATAAAAAGGTAAAGGTTCACATTTTGACTGCGGGTGCTATCGGGCGATCAGCTTGACCAGTTTAGCAAGTAAAGTTTACTCGAAGGTTTTTACACGTAGGATGCAAGAAAAATCGGAAAGATTTCTATGGGAGGCACAATGCGGATTTAGACCTGGAAAAGGATGCACGGATGAAATGTTTTCTCTCAGCATGATCACGGAAAAGCTTCTGGCTGCTAACCAGAGGATTTTCTGTGCTTTTGTGGATCTTGAAAAGCATTTGATAAGGTTGTAAGGAAGAAAATGAGGGAACTGTTGCCAGGGTGTGTATGGTCGATTGCTAAGGGCTGTGCAGTCACTTTACTGTGACTGTAAAGCCTGTGTGCGGGTAGGGCATGACCTGTCACCCATGTTTAGCATCCAAACGGGCGTATAACAGAGTTGTGTCATGTCTTCCTGGCTGTTCATAATGTATCTCGACAGTTGTTTACAGAAGCTGAAAGATAGCTGTTTGGGTGTGAAATTGGGTGACATAAAAGTAAATTGTCTGCTGTATGCTGATGATGCAGTGCTTATTGCACCATCAGAGGCAGAATTGCATTAGTCACGTGTATGAAAGAGGAATGTGAAATTAATGGTCTCCGTTTGAATGCTAATAATACTAAGGTTCTGGTATTTGAAAGGGACGAAAAGAGAACGAAGTGTAAATTTGGGTAAATCAGGAATTTCTAGAACAGATAAATGAAATTGTATACTTGGGGAGTGCTTTTAGCCGGGATGGAAGATGTGATTTAGATGTGGACAGGCATGCCGCTGCCGGGAACAAAGTCAATGGTGCCCTGACTGCGTTAGTCAAAAGGCAAGGCGTAGTGAAGTGTGCACACCTTGCAATACATAACGCAGTGTTGGTACCGACTTTGTTATATAGCAGCGAAACCTGGGTATGCCAGAAGAAGCATAAAAGCAAGTTGAATGCAGTGGAGATGCGATCTCTTCGTAAAATGTACGGCGTTACCATGGCCGACCGAAAGCGAAACGAAGAGATTCGCAATATGGCAGGTTTGAAAGATGATCTTATCACAAAAATTGATAAGGGCGTGCTTCGATAGTTTGGGCGAATGAGTAAAGGCCGAATGGTGAAGAAAATAACTAGCGTGAAAGTTAATATTAAAAGGTGTCGAGGTAGACGGAGACTAACTTTCGAAGACCATGTGAGCAAATTGCTTGAAGGGGGGAGGGTCAAGAGTACTCGGATACATAGACGTGCATGTATGAAGAAGATAATGAATCTGAAAGAAGCGAAAGAGGTATGTAAGGATCGTGACACTTGGCGATCTGTTCTCTCTAGCTACCCCGTCAGAGATTGTGCGTGAAGATAAGTAAGTAAGTAAATGAAATCAATAGACCTTAAGTTACATTTAGTATTTTTGATATATTTCATAATTTCATTCTCAAAAGAAATATTGTACATTGTTTTTATTATATCGATATGAAAACACTCTATTTGTATTCACATATTTTGGACTGTGACTGATTCAACACTTAGTTACTCACACAAGTATAAGTATAAGTATAAGTACTTATAAGAAGCCAGTGCTTGACCACAATCCCGCCTGGTGGTAAGTAGTGATGCAGCCCTAGATGGTAAATCGCACTATCATTGCGTAACAAAAGCCTATTCACACTTGCCTTAAAGACGCCCAGATTGTATTGAGACGTATTGTATTATATATGAATAATTTAAAATTAAAAATTTTGTACAGCCGACTTAAATAAGTTATTAAGAATAACTCAAAATATTGCTCTAACCTTGATTAAATTCATATGGAACTACATGAGAAGTACCAGCTTTCAAAAAAAAAACAATTATCGAAATCGACTCACCCAGTAAAAAGTTATGAGGTAACACACATAAAAAACATACAATCGAATTGAGTACCGTCTCCTTTTTGGAAGTCGGCAGAAAATAAAACATTATTTTAATAGAATCAGGCAAAACTATATAGAGATGTTGCTATATAAAAATGTTAAAAATAATACGCTTAGGTTATAATACACTAAAATGATGTGTCGTACCTAGTTTGCAGAGCATCTCCCTCCCTCCCTCAATTGCATGCCCGTCACTGCTAATCCCTGCACCACTCACTACTCCCAACACTCATATACTTGGAAAGAAACACCACCGTCAATAACGCGACGCGTGTTTCGCCTCTAAACGAGGCATCCTCAGGTGAAGTAGACTCTACGGTGGCTGACCGCTGTGTCTTACCGGTTTCATTTTATTTCGCAGATCTTATCTAGTAAATTTTTAACATTTTTAATAAAACATTCCACCTAGCGCATGTCTGAGGTATATGATATTTGGAGATTAATTTGAAAAAGAGTTGTTAATAGCGATCCACCCCGGCTTCGCATAGGTGATTTTAGGATCTCAACAACAGCGCTACCGGATCCGATTGTGAATCTAAAACATACTCGAATTTAATCACACACATAAAATATCATCAAAATCGGTCCAACCGTTTAGGAGGAATTCAGTCACTTACACACAGAGAGAAGATTTATATATGTAAAGATTAGCTACCATAAGACATCACGAAACTTGAAGAATGCGATCCACCAAACAAAACGTAAGTAAATAAAATAGATTATAAGCATTATAAAACACAAAAAATATCAAGTCCTCTAACTTTAATATCGTAGGAATGGAATCATTATCAAACGTTTATGGCTGTTTGCGCAAACTTGAGTTGTTATTATTGAATTTACGGCTGGCATAATGTAATTTAACGATAATGTGTTCTTCGTTAGATCACTATTAGTGAAAGGACAATCTTCTTGTTTTTATAGGATAAAGGTGAGAAACGAGCCCACAGTCCACCAGATGGTAAGTTGCTGCGGCCCATAAACATCTAAATCTATCCTCTATTACGAATCAAAATTTAGATGCGTTGTGAACCGTGAGATCTAAGATGGAATGCCTCGTTGACAGTAAAAAGGGTCTCCAGATCTCTAAACTCACCATACGAAACATAGCAGTGTAAAGCTGATATTTTACGATGGTATTCAGTGAGAGCGTGGTCCATCCCCGGTCGAGCTAACACATTCTTGCTACAACTGTACTCTAATATAGCTGCAGCATGGTTTTATCACGTGTAAAATCTTCATAGTAATCAGAGCACTGGTACGCCACAGTTTTGGTTCGAACCCAAGCCAACATTTGACTAATGGGAGCCTACATTTGTGCCCAATATTTATTTATTTATTCTATTATTACCTTCATATACACTGTATACAGGCTGGAAATAAAGATGTCACATTAAATGAAAATACTTATCCTATATAACGTTCTTTGAACATACACAACTAAAAAATATATAACAATTAACATTTTAGTTCCAATACCCCTTTTTTCGTTTTCTGCCTAATTACTTATGAACGGGAAAGTATAGGTAAATAATTAACAATGTCGATGCCGCGTGAGCACTGCGTACCTGCCGCACCGTTGCCGTTTTTACATGTCACTTCTGGTCAGTAAATTAATATTACCAAGGTGATTTATTTCGTGACAATTTTTACGCTATTTACTTTGTTTGATAGATGCATTTTTTTATTTTTTCGTAGAAATGTTTATTTAATTATTTTAATCGACGTATATGAACTTGTTTATACCGCTGTATGATTTAATGTGATAACCTAATCGCCACCCAGTATAGCGAATTTAATGCCTGAGGCATTATCTGCCAGTCTACCTTACAGTAGTGCAGAGATAAAAGATCACAGCCCATTTGTCTACTGCTGAACATTTGCCTCACCCAAAGATTGTCTCGAAGGATATTTGCCATAGTCTAGCCGCTTGGCAAGCTGGTTGGCGACCGCAGTGTTTTGTTTTGATTTAGCTGTTATCAGAACGATGTTCAGCTTCACTTTGTCGCTTCATATGATACCTATGGGATGATATGGGGTAGTGGATATTCTTACACAGTCACTGCATGGTTAAACGTTTATATTTAATATGTTTATGTTTATAATATATTGTAAATTATAAATAACTTTATATTTCCACTGTAAAAATTGTGAATTGGAAAGAGCAGAGCAACGTCTGCCAGACAAACTAGTTATTCTATAAATGAAGTATATAATTACATTAATCATTGTTATCCCAAATAAATAGAAGAAAAATCATATCAGAGAAATTGTTGTCTATAATATATATAAATAGTATGTATTTAAGTAATTGGTTATTAGAAAACTGTTCTAAGGATTAGGAAGAAATTTTGTACCTATTTAGATAATGTTTTGCTATCCAAGTTTATCTAGATCAGTTTCACTCGTGATATAATCTTTTGAATTGAAATTGGAGAAATTTAGTACGGTATTAAAAACCAAAATCATCACGTCTTCCAGCAACTTTTCACCGCTGGGGCTGCATGAGTATATTTTTATTTAATCTATTTATGTATTACATATGAAAGACCGGAAGCAGTAAAATATAGGTTTGATCAACATGACCTTTTTGTATGAGAAAGAATTTTGAAAAACCGTAATGCTTATGAAAATAAAACACCTGACTTACGAGGCGACCGACATCTGGGGTGGTATGCCAACCTTAATTATTTCTGTAGTCGTTTCAGCAAAGAGTTCATTCAAGTCAGCGACGAATTAATTTGTGAGACTATAAGGCCAAAAATTAATAATAATCACCAATTTTAAAGACATAAAAAATTAATATCGATACAAATAGAATTTAATAAAGAATGACCAACTACTATTTCGGGTAAACTACGAGTGCGTGCTGCAATCTAATTTCTCATTTTTAATTTTATGTTACCTTAGCATGTATTTCGACTAAGATAATTAGTATACTTACCTAAATATAGTCTATACTATCAACAGTGAAACACCTGAAAAAACCCGCCTTATTGACAGTTAGGTAATTTATTAACTTTTGAAAAAATTGTGCCCTAAAGGTGACTCTTATAGACTGCATCCTCTGGTCTAGCCCCTCATATCTCTCCAACTTATTTAGATTGCTTCACATAAAAATAGAAACAATTTACCCTTTTAATTATGTTTAAAAGTAATATGTTACGACTATATACTTTTACAGACATTGAGTAGGGACCACAACTATGTATGTAATTTTAATTTAGTTGAAGATAGAAATTGGTTATGTTGTGTTGTGGGTCGAGTCGACACCCCTGCGCCGATGTGTTGCTCCAGAACACGTGTACTGTGGGATTAGGGTTTCACATTTCCGCAAAAATAATATTACGTCATAAAAGTAAAAGTCAAGCCTCATCGGTGTAAGTAATGATTATATCGTAGTCGCATTGACTAACACCTTACAACACCGAAGGTAAAGTACTTAAGGTACATTGGGGTGGTCGATTTTTTTACACCGTCTCTACATGCCGTGGCGTATACAAAATAAACATAAAATTCTTGTGACAATACGTACTAGAATAAAACGAATAAAATATTTTATACAACATTTTTTTCTTTAACTGCAACAGACAGTTTGTAGAAGTTTAACCATTACTTATGAAACCTCGATAAATTGATCTGCTCCCTAACAAGGGTCAAGTTTCATATCCATATAACAATTTGTGAAACTTTTTGCCTCGTTAATAAAGTTTGCTTAATCCCAAATAATTGAAGGTGAACATGAGAAGTAATGAATCAGTGCCACATAGATTAATATTAGATCATCGCGCGCTCTGCGATGACCTATTATTAATCTAAGCAGTGCCAGAAATAATTGAGCTGTTACACTTCATGAGAAGAAATAGTGCTAATTGCATTCAAAAACTGTTGAAAACTAGCTGGCGTGGCAGACTTTGTTTTGGCCTTTTCGGTAGATGGCGCGATGAGTTTCTGTTCGTTTTTTTTATAGTGATTATTAAATTTATTAACAACTCGAACACAGCGCCACCAGATTTTGTGATTTTCTTTTTTGGCACTAATCAATCTATCAATATAATATACTTTATTGCACACAAATTTATTACACACATTAAAGCGAGACATATGTATATAAACCGATAGATACCGAAAGTACATCAGGTGGTCTCATCGGTCTGGAAGCGATTTCTTCCAGACAACCTTTCTCCGCAAAGAACTTTTTTTTTTTTTTTTATAGGATAAGGGTGACAAACGAGCACACAGTCCACCTGATGGTAAGTGGTTGCTGCGGCCCATAGACATCTACATCTATCCTCAATTACAAGTCAAAATGTAGATGCGTTGTCACCCGTGAGGACTAAGATGGAATGCCTCATTTCCAGTAAAAAGGGCCTCCGGCCACCTGCACTCACCAAGCGAAACGCAGAGGTATACCTCTACTTCACGCTGGTTTTCTGTGAGGTCATGGTACCACCCCGGTTCGAGCCGGCCCATCCGTGTGACACCAAGAGCTGCCGCCTGGCTCTACCACTGATGTTGTTTACAGCGAATTGCGTATAGGTAAGGTGTACATTTTTTAAAATTTATTTGCTTACGAAATTTATGACTTACAAGGACAAATAATTTTGGTGTATACGTAAACTCATTTAAGTTTTTCCGTACACCATTGCTGTCGACATTGTGTACACATTATTCTTTTCTAAACATTACATTACAGAAATTACATTTAATATTATTACCAATTAAATTAGGTACATTGTTAAATATTATATATCTTTTAACAAACTAAATGTGGGTATATAATTAAAAAAAATTGTAGGCAATGAGCATAAAATCACACAATGAAACTTATTACATTTCGTGATTAGAGTTCTTTTTCCGTATAATTTGTTATATGTAGGTAATTGTAGATTTCTATTATCAATTCTGTGAGCGGACTATAATACCTTATCCACCTTTTTAAGATTTTACGATAAAGTAATTTTCAACTTTGTCGTGAATTTCAAATTTTGCAAAATGCAAATAGTTTTTGGTAATCATCTTTTAATTTCAATTTGAGGTTATTAGGGACAATTTATTTTTAAATGCGCAGCTGGAGTGAATATATTAGATCAAGGTATGTTTATAAGTTCCCCACAGCACAGATGCCCCATAGCTTGACATGCCATATTGTATAACAGATTCAGCTAAAGATTTATAGAGTATTAAAGAGGTTTCGTAAGGTATTTTGGATTTGACTAATGAAAACTTGGCTTAGCTTTCTATTGACGACCGTCGAGTTGGAGGTTGATATTTTTTTTCACAGAAAGGTTACATGCACACACGCAAAGTTTCAATATGCGGAAACGCATACTTATTAGGAAGAAAAATATTGAAAATCAACTATTTTTGCAATATTTATGCCAATCCCCATTGATGTCCGTCAAGTTAGGGGTTGATGTTTTTGTTACAGAAAGGTTACATTATTATAAGCACACACACACAAAGTTTCGACATTCGGAGACACGTACGTTTTGAAAAAAAAATATTGCAAATCAATTATTTTTGCAATATTTATGTCATTTCCTACCGTAAAACTGACGCATTTTTGTGTTGTCATTATCAGTAGGGATGTCGATTCTTGCCGAAAAAGATCGATTTTTTTGAATCGATTCGAATTGTAAGCTGATATATAGATTCACATAAAACCGATTTCTAAAATTTCTATATTTTTTCATGTTTGCGTTTATAATGTAAATATAAATCCATTTTATGAGAAAATAATCCCCTTGAAACTTTGCGTGTGTGCTTATAATAATGTAATCTTTTGAGAAAAAAAATATCAACCCCCAACTCGACGGACGTTAATGGAAAGTCGTACCGAAAACTTTGCTAATATCACTCTTAATCTATCACAAACACTATTTTCTTGATCCAGTTTAGTTGATCGCCAATAATTAGGCAAAGATAGGTGTGCCTATTTATAATTTCTGTGGCATCGCAATTACACGGAGTCGAATCGTTAGTATTTTTTCTACGAAGGCAGTGATAGGGGTCGCTATTAATTTAGGTATAAAAGAACTTCGGTTGTGGCTTGTGATAATATACATAAGTTTAGTATTGGCAGCATTGAGTACTAAACCGACGTCGTGATACCTTTTCATCAGTATTTCAAACTCTTTTTGGAGTTTCATTAGGACCTCCTCTATGTTGCGTCCAGCAGCTACTAAACATGTGTCATCTGCAACAGTTTGCAGATGACACATGTTTAGTAGCTGCTAGAGTTGGAGCTGGAGTGGAGAGAGTTCTATCAGTATAGAACTCACAATATTTAATTAGCTTAGAAAGACTGTTTACATAGGTGAGAAAGTGTAGAGGCCCAAGAACTGAGCCTGGACAGGATAACTAAAAACATCACCAATTTTTACCAGATATGATCTTTCATGGAGATAATTATCACACCACGCTAATAATTTTCCTCTAACGCCGCTATCATTTAAACTTTGCAGTAATTTGTTGTGTCGGAACTTGTCAAAGGCTTTACTGTAATCAATAAAAACGATTAAAACGTGCTCTTTACTATCAACATGCGTGTATAAACTATCTGTGAATGCAGAAAGTATTTGTGAGATGTTCTTTTGAGGTTGGAAACCAGATTGGTTCTTTGTTAATATATTATTTCATTCATAAAACCTGTGGATTTGTTCGTTTATATATTTTTCGACTATTTTGTCTATGGTAGGTAGTTTCTTCATTGGTCTATATTTGTCATACTCAGTCCTAGTACCTTTTTTGTGAATTGGTCGAACGATTCCATTTTTAGTAAGGGAAGATATTTACCCGTGATAACGCTTGTATTTATTAATTTAGCAATAACTGTTTTGATTTTTCCGCACAGTAACTTTAAGTCAATGGCTCTTATCCTTTCTACCCCAGGGGCTTTGTAAATTCTTATTGATTTAATTATTTTTTCCACAGTTTTAGAATCAGCAGAAATAAATTGTATGGTTACATCCGCCGAAGATTCATAGATTTCTTTGTCAAGCAATAACTCCGAACACTTCGGAATTATTTGTTTTACACTATTGTTAAATATACTACGAGGCAAATTTTTTCGCAATATATTTGCTAGTACAGCCATTTCTACTGAAATAATTATGAAGAGTATCATTAATTGAGAACCTAATTTTACCCGTTAGCCTATTTAAAATCTCCCAAAGGTTTTTCGAATTGTATTTATTTGAAATTATATCCGGTTTCGTATTTTAATTTTTAGTTTTGTTAATTAAGTTATTTGCGTAGTTACTAGCCTTATTATATTGTAGTTTAATTATAGAATTATTATAGCACTCAAGAAATTTGTGTATATAGAATTGTATATATTAATTGGGCATGTCATATTGCACGTAAAATTCCATATCAAGTTTTTCTAATTATGTAAAAAACTTTTGGTTATTAACGCAAGTTTATATTTTAAGACAGCCTTTGTACATTCTCCAAGACATGCTAGTATAACAATCCGATGATCGGCTAGTGTCGTTTCGATTGCTGCAGTGTATGTGTAGGGTCTTGTATGCGGGATCGAGCGTAAATGTGATCTATACAAGATTTACCTAGTATTTCATTACATAATTCTATTTATTTATTTAACAAGGACACTTACGACAGTGGTAGAGCGGCGCGGCAGCTTTTGCTGTCGCACGGATGGGCCGGCTCGAACCGGAGTGGTACCACGACCTCACAGAAAACCAGCGTGAAGTAGAGGTTTACCTCTGCGTTTCGCTTGGTGAGTGCAGGTGGCCGGAGGCCCTTTTTACTGGAAATGAGGCATTCCATCTAAGTCCTCACGGGTGACAACGCATCTACATTTTGATTTGTAATAGAGGATAGATGTAGATGTCTATGGGCCGCAGCAACCACTTACCATCAGGTGGACTGTGTGCTCGTTTGTCACCCTTTTCATATAAAAAAAACTTACAATATACATAAATATGTATATTGTATATATATGTATATATGTATTTGTGACAATCTCATATGAGATTATTTACAGATTGAGTCGTGAAACTTAATTTGAGATTAATTTGGAGTAGGAAAAACATACAATCAATGCAATAAAATGAGAAATAATTTAAGTAAATTATGTGACTAAATAGGTAAAAAAATCAATTGAAGAAAATCAAGTTCAATTATTGGGAAAGAAAACGGTAGATATTGTACTATCTTTAGAAGTATGCACATTTTTAATTTAAGTATAAAATAGATTCTATTCAAAATATATTTTTTAACAGGAACTGCGCGATAAATGCTTCATCATCATCATCATCATCATTACAGCCCTTCACAAGTCCACTGCTGAACATAGGCCTCCCCCAAAGAATGCCAAAAACACGGTCCTGAGCCACCTGCATCCATCGACTTCCTGCATGTCTTACCAGGTCGTCACTCCATCTCTTGGGGGGACGCCCTACACTTCGCCTACCGGTACGAGGCTGCCACTCGAGAACCTTTCTTCCCCATCGGTTGTCGGTTCTTCAAGCTATATGGCCGGCCCGATAAATGCTTAGTACGTTAAATTTTGAAAGTATAAAAAAGTCGTGAAATATATCGATGCTAGGTATGATTTTAGTTATTTCGTTATATTTGCCACATATATGAACAATAGGAGCATGATTCCCGAGATGAGTTTTCGCGAAAGGAATATAAAATGTTTTTAAGATGCGACAACGGGCACATTCACGTGGAACAGCTAACAATATGCGATCAAGAAGGTCACTGCACTTAACTTTATTGTGTACTTTTTATGTAGAAAACACAGATCTATAATGTCTCGTCTATTTCGTAGAGACATTATCTTAAACTAAGCCAGTCGCTGATAGTAAGGCTGCCTAAGTGAGATACCACTGACATGGAAGGCAAGATGTCGAGTGAAGGCACGCTGTACACTTTCAACGCATTGGGAGTGCACACTAAAAGATGGATTCCCTATGACACTAGCAAATTCAAGGTGACTTCTTACAAAAGCATTATATAAAACTATTTTAGTCCTAGAAGAAAACCCTTTTGTATTACGTTTAATAAATCCTGAGAACTTCGCGGCTTTATTAACAATAATGTTTATATGAGATTTAAAGGTTAGCTTTCTGTTAATAGTTACTTCTAAGTCTTTAATCTCCGTTTACTCTTGCAAAATAATATTACCAACTGAGTAACTAGAAATAAGTGGTTTTTTTTGGTATATTTTACGTGGTAGCATTTGTTAGCATTAAGAGTCATACTATTGACCTCACACCAATGAGATATTCTATTCAAATCATTCTCTATGAGGTTTATAACCTCTACTGATTGTAATTGTTTATAAATGTTAAAATCATTAGCAAATAACGTGTTCCCAACAACTACCAGCATAGGTGTGACATGGACGTTAAACATGATTTTTGTTTTGTCCATGTTCATCTTAAAACATTTACGTTGGGAGACACTATTGAGTTCATTGAGCATAGTGCTTACGTCCTCCAGCGACTCTAATATAAGGACTAAATCGTCGGCAAATCGAAGGTGAGTGATGTACTCGCCATTGATGTTAATACCGCATCCTTTCCAGTCCAGTAGCTTGAAAACGTCTTCCAATGCAGTGGTGAAGAGTTTCGGGGATATAGCGTCACTCTGTCTTACACCTCTCTGCACTTGGTTGGTTTGGTTGGTTTCGTACTCTGATTCTGTACTCGGATAGCCATCGTATTGCAACTGTAAAAACACTTCAGCACTTCGATATACCGACAGTCAACTTGGCACCGCTGAAGGGACTGCAGCACCGCCCAAATTTCAACGGAATCAAAGGCTTTCTTTAGTCCACATACGCAAGGCAAGGTGGCAGATTGTACACTTCTGTCGTCTGTACAATTTGTCGAAGGGTGTGTATGTGGTCTATGGTACTAAAACCTTGTCAGTGTATGTACGTAAATTCAATTTATGTTCACAAAAACAAACACAGTTTTACTAAAAAACGTGATATACACTCTGTAAACACTAGCAACAAACACAAGCTTGCTATACCAATCTCTCGAATCCACAAAATCAGTATTTCATTCTTGGCGCAATGTATACGCTATTACAACAAAGTCCCAGAAAATAAACAAGCTATCTCTATTACTAAGTTTAAATAATATTTAATTAAACAAAAACTGCATAAAAAGGGTTATCATAATATAAATGAATACATGGTTGGTAATAACCCCTAGGAATGAAGTGATCACTTCCAATATGTTTCTAAAATAAATTTTGTAAATAGTTTATAAGCATTTATATTGTAAAATTTATTAAAAAGGTCCCCCTGGGTTTCTTGTTGGTTCTTCCCAGGACAGAGTATTTCGAACCAATGGTAGAGTAAAAATAATACTTTCGATAAGAATTACTTGTAATCAATATTGAATAAATATTATTCTATTCTATTCTATTATATTCATATCTGAGGACTAAGATGTAAAGCGCCACATCGTGTAAAATACTGGGTCTCTATAGCCTTCAGACTGAAACATAGCAGTGCAAGCACACGGACTCCTATTGCCTAGTATAATGCAGTGCTATTATCTAGTATAAATTATATCTTAGCACTGTTTAAAAATATTTCACCAATGAAACTATATTGAAAATAAGTAATATTATTTTTGTAGTCTGTTTTACTTTTTTTTAGAGGTTAGTTATTAAAATGGAGCCTTCCAAAGAATAATTTTTGTCTCTTACTTTAATGAACAAACAATATATTATACTCTCGTAATGATTTTCATAAGCCTAAATTTAGCTAAATGTAGTTTTATTAGTTTTACCAATCAAATGTCATAATGGTATTATGTAAAAGACAAATAAAATTTAGTTCTTTATTAAATTAAACGTTGAAACTGCGGATCTCAAAATGAGGTATATTTGTAATGTTTTTGGCTGTTATGTGATAATGATCGTTTTAGATTTCGCCATACAAATGTGTATTGTAACTAATTCGTGAAAATTTCGTAGATAACATAGACTATACGACTTCTAAAATTTGCCATTATAAAAAAAAGCTTATTTCTTGAGTAAATTTCATTTATAATTATATTAAACGTAATCACGTAATACCATACCTTAATTTCTAAATGAAATAAAGTATTTTGATCACAGCAGTTGCGTTCCTCATTTTTCAAAAATAATACATGTTATAATTTGTTGATATCAACGCATTTTATTTTAACTTTTCTTAATCACAACGTTTCGGGCACTTTACAGCAACCTTAGTCACGGGGGGACTGAGATGTTTGACGTTCTGATGTCATAGTTTACAAAGCCTGCCTTCAACTTTTAATTATTACTTTTTGGTCAGATCTATACAGAACGAGCTTACAGTGTTTTAAACTCTTGTCTTGTTTTGTGTCTGTGTTATCTAGTCTTAAAATTTTATTTATTATGGAATCAAAAGCAGACGTAGATACTACCACACCGAGTCCCGTTCTCTATTAAAATTAGGACGTTTTATTTTAACCACAACAGCCTGACGAATCATCCTTGGCAGTAATCGGTAATATTCACCGGAACTAATTTAATGGTTATTTTGTGATTTACCGCGTGCTCGACGGCGAAGAAAATTATTTTGAGGAAACCTGTATGTAAACTTTGGTGGCCGGAGGCCCTTTTTACTGAAAATGAGGCATTCCATCTTAGTCCTCACGGGTGACAACGCATCTACATTTTGATTTGTAATAGAGGATAGATGTAGATGTCTATGGGCCGCAGCAACCACTTACCATCAGGTGGAATGTGTGCTCGTTTGTCACCCTTATTCTATAAAAAAAAAAACAACGTAAACATGCACTAAGACAGCGTGTTATAACTTTAAAAATGTAAAATGTTATAAATTATAATGTATTGAATTAGTTTCATTACATAGTTTTGAACTTAGAAGAAACTGTAAGGTATTTGTTTAGCTTTTGTAACGTTACCATTCAGTCCGCCATTAAAAGGCGTACGAGAAAGACTTCTTTTATTTAAAACTAGCCCCGCGATTTTGTCCGCGTTACTATTGGATTTCATGGGTTTTAATTTTTTTTGCGCAGAACCCTAATTCTTTAATTTCAATAAAAGTAGCCTGAGTTACTCCTTATAACATCAGCTAACTGCCAGTGAAAATTCCAACAAAATTGGTCCAGCCGTTTCGGAGATTACCCGTAACAAACAGACAGACAGACAAAAATTGTTTTTTGTTATAAGTACTGTAAATACTTTCATATGCATTTAGTAAAGCTGTTATTTTGACATGACAAACAGACACTTCAATTTTATTTATTTGTATAGATAATGAGATATCGAGAGAGGAACGTAAAATTTTAACTTTTAAACGTGGCAAAACCATGTTTCAGCTGTATTATGTTTGTCACGAATGAGTTTGCTCGATAAAAAAGGAATACCCTTTCACAGAATACCAGCATAAAATAATACCTTAATGCTGTAGTGTTTCGTATGGTGAGGATATGGAAATCCGGAGACCCTTTTTACTGAAAACGAGACATTTCACCTAAATTCTCAGGGTTTTGATTCTTAATTGAGGATAAATGTAGATGTCTATAAACCACAACATCCACCATGATACGGAACCGCATGGTTGTTTGTTACCCTTATTCTATAAATAAACTAGCTTACCGGGCAGGCGTTGTTCTGCCCTTTGCGGCGACCCTCTTTCTTATAAAATGCTTAAATTCGCAATATAAAAAACTAAGGATCACTTATTGGGATAAAATTTATTCCATCTCTCAAGGTGGGCCAAACTGCACACAGTGTGCAACATTTAATTGAAATCAGTTCAGTAGTTTAGGAGTTCATCGCAGACGACGACATGTAAGTTTTATATATAAATATATGCATTATAATTATTTTAAGCCAAACAAGATTTGTAGGACAAACTTCACTCCATTCTGTGACTCTGAATGAGGGAGGTTCTAAACTTCTACATTGACAACTCGATATCTCGATATTGGAGCTGTACATAAGGCATTGAGTGAATCCTTGAATAGTTCCTGAACATTTCAAACCAGAGTAATTTGCTAAGTGTAAGGATGAACAATTCAATAAAAAGCCAAGCATTCCTTATTTTAATATACAGCGGCTGAACTGAATATACCAGCGTCAAATAGCAGCTTAACACTGCTGTATTTCGTGTGGTGAGTGTAGAGAACCGGAGACCCTTTTTACTGGAAAAGAGGCATTCCATCTTATTCCTCACGGGTGACAATGCGTTTGCATTTTGATTCGCAAACGAGGATAAATGTAGATGTCTATGGGTCACAGCAACCACTTACCATTAGGTGGACTGTGTGCTCGTTTGTCACCCTATCCTTTCTAAAAAAAGAAAAAGTGGCGCAAGTATGAGATGAGTATGAGTCTCTGAATTATGGTTACATATTTGTGTCATTTGCAGTAGAGACTTTCGGTTCGTGGGACGACAGGCGGTGAAGATTCCAAAGGGACTATACCCGCGACTATTCTTCACTGCTAATGATAAGAATGTTAGTTCTTTTCTCCTTTATAAGTATAGCCATTCAGCGAAAAAAAAAATTTGAAAGGGACGAAGAGATAACGAAGTGTGAAATATGGGTAAATCAGGAATGTCTAGAACAGGTAAATGAAATTGTTTACTTGGGGAATGCTTTTAGCCGGGATGGAAGATGTGATTTAGATGTGGACAGGCGTGTCACTGCCGGGAACAAAGTCAATGGTGCCTTAACTGCGTTAGTCAAAAGGCAAGGCGTAGTGAAGAGTGTACGCCTTGCAATTCATAACGCAGTGTTGGTACCGACTTTGTTATGTGGCAGCGAAACCTGGGTTTACCAGAAGAAGCATAAAAGCAAGTTGAATTCAGTGGAGATGCGATCTCTTCGTAAAATGTGCGGCGTTACCATGGCCGACCGAAAGCGAAACAAAGAGATTCGCAATATGGCAGGTTTGAAAGATGACCTTATCACAAAAATTGATAAGGGCGTGCTTCGATGGTTTGGGCACGTTGAGAGAATGAGTGAAGACCGAATGGTGAAGAAAATATATAGCGCGAAAGTTAATATTAAAAGGTGTCGAGGTAGACCGAGACTAACTTTCGAAGACCATGTGAGCAAACTGCTCGAAGAGGGGAGGGTCAAGAGTACTCGGATACCTAGACGTGCATGTATGAAGAAGATAATGAATCTGAAAGAAGCGAAAGAGGTATGTAAGGATCGTGACACTTGGCGATCTGTTCTCTCTGGCTACCCCGTCAGGGATTGTGCGTGACGATAAGTAAGTAAGTAAGTAAGTATTTAGCGAGAAAAAGCAGCCAACGTTATTGCGGTGATGGGACAATTTAATATAATGTAAATATGTTACCAAAATAAAATCACAATTCATTTTATCAAATTACACCGAAACCTTATTATGTGGACAAAACCATCTCATTTATTCAATAATAGAAAAAATAATTGATGAAAAATAATTGATTTCCATATATTATAACAGATGAATTTATCAGGCATGATGATTTATATCAGGGAGCATTATAATAACTCGCTAGATCTGCTTCCCAACAGATTACAATGTAGATGTCTTTAACAGTGATTAGGCCTTTGTAAAACTAAGTCAGTGCTTTTTTCGAATGCATCACCAACTGTCCGTCATATAGGATATTATCAAGCACAGGCTTACAGTAGTAAAAAATTCTCTTAATTTCATTAGAGTCGGTTGGGTCTTAAGGAGAGTCGCTAAAGTAGTATGAAATTTTAATCCAAGCGCTCTCTCAAACACCAGAAACACCAGATGGACTATTTATAAATTATGTATAAACGCAAAACTCTACTCGTTTTTCAACGTGCCAAAGCAGCGTACAAATTGTTTCATTCTTAACGGCAATTTATGAAACATAAATCGCTTATTAAGCTAATTATAACATGAATAGGAAAAAGTCGAGTAGTTCTTAGGAAACTAGGTTAAGTTGTAACATTCTGTTACATATTGACATAGTTTCCAAACGCACTCGAATTAAAGTTCTCTTATTTGAATTTCTATTTCAATGCATCTAATCATCACGAGCATGTAAAGTTCACTACTTGAAACATGATAATATGCCTTAATACATGAGTATGAGTTAACATAAGTATGTAGGGTGTTAGTCGGCGTGATTTAGACATGAACTGTCCTTGGGCGCTGAGTTTGTATACGTAGGCACTTCCTCATAAGAAAATAACACCACAGAGGATTTAGTTAAAGTTGTTAAGATATAACCTTTCCTTCCCCCCGCATGAAAAATAAATAGAAAAATATTCAGATATGGCAGTAGTCGAATAACAGCTTAATTTTCATACGAGTATGTACACTTATTATTAAGATTTTCAGATGTACAGTAAATATTTTAGTTTAGAAATACTTATAAATAGTTCAAGCACTGGCTTATAATAATAAAAAAAGATTGTCAAAAACTTTTTTTAAACCGCTACTCGTATGTCTTACAGATGTAAATTTTGTCCTTGCTTTGCGCGACAAACTGGAATGTTAAAAAAAGTTAACGAAAAATGTATTCCTTTGACGTTTGGGTGGTAAAATAAAATGTTTGCTTTAAAACACTATGCAAAGTAAAATATTTGTGTTAAAAAGTATTTTAATAGTAATATTACAGTTTATTTAAAGTCAACCGCTGAATATAGGCCACTCCCGTAGATTGCTTCATAGGGAGGATATGACACATTTTCCACGTTTGACAGACAGGTTGGGAACCGCAGTATTTTATTGTTCCTTGTTATTAGAAAGACACTGCTGCCAATCTCCTAGCTTGTTTCCCTTTGTCGTCTTTTACGACACTGATATAGGGTAGTGGATATTCTTACACCGCCACTACATTAAAGAAGATAAATAGAGGAAGAGGAGCCAAAGATTTCAGTCTGCGAAATAGTCCCGTAATAGCAGTGACAACTCCTTAGTTTAATAATAAATTAGATGGGACCTAAACAGAAGCACTAGAAATCTTGAAGAAGATGTGTATATTAAAGGAGCAGAAGTAGAGGAATGTGTACGGATGCACTAACTCGTCCTTAAACTAACGATTTTTTATATTATACAGTTATAAAATAGTAGTGATAAAGAAAGCTATAAATAAAAAAAAATATAATATCCGTGCCAACCTCTATGGCGATGATCAGAAAAAAAACAGATTTTTTTCTGTATTATCCACAACAATGAAAACCTTACTTAACCTGGTACATAAAGATTTTAAAATATTTTATTAAACTATACATTCTTCAAACTTAATAAAGGTTTCTTACTAAAAGCATAAACGATGCGTTAGGTTTCTTATAAAGTTTTAACGTTGCTTCTCTTGCTATAATTTTGCTTTGTAGCGAACATTTACGTTTCCAAGGGCAACTTAAAGTTGTTGTGTTTAAGTTTCACCCGTAATTTGTTACGTGCTTCACGTACTTATTATATCACGTATAGAAAATAAAACATTGTAAAATTCAATATCAAAGTTTTTTTTTAATGGCTCTTATAAAACTAGTGCCAGCCAAACCAGCCAGCCTGTTTTAGTTTTTAAAGAATAAGAGTATCAAACAAGTGCACTGCTCGCCTGATGGTAAGTGGATGCTGCGGCCCATAGACATCTACATCTATCATTGATTAGGAATCAAAGTGCAGATGCGTTGTCATACCTTAGCACTAAGATGGAATACCTTGTTTCCAGTAAGAAGGATCTCCGGTTTACTATACGAAGCATAGTAGCATTAAGCTGTTATTTTACGATGGTATTCTTTGAGAACGTGTTCTTTACCCGGTACCGCCGACCCATCCGTGCTATAACCAGCTGGCTCTACCACACATACTCTTCTTTCTTCTTCTCCTTTATAAGTCTATTAAAGTCCACTTCTAGACATGAGCTTCTCCTGTTGTAGGGATCATTTTCATTAATTTTCATGCTTGGCAGGCGTGTCGCTGTATATCAGCAACATGGCTCTATTACATAAAAATATAAATAAAAATATAATTTATAACAAACAATGATAAATATTACTTTAATATTTCACGAGTAATGATAATAATTTAAGGGACTTATGATGGGCGATCAAAGTACAACCTTAATTAAATTGTAAACAAAGTAATACTGAAACAAGGCTGCGAGACAGCGTTGAGTCCCATAAAACTTCAAAGTATGAAGAACTTTTAATTGCTTCCCTACCGGAAACTTAACATGGTGGCTTTAGCTAAGGCTTAGGCTAATATTTTGATAGTCATTTTCTACCGACTTCAAAAAGGAGCCGGTACTCAATTCGACTCTATTTTTTATGTGTGTTAGTAGTAGTAGTGTTTTAGTTTTTATGTGTGTTTTATGCAGTGCAAGCACTGTTGCTTGGTGGTAGAAATAGCTAAGTGAGTTTTTTTTATAGATGAGGGGGCAAACAAGTTTAGGAGCGGACTCCATAAGGATCTCTACGGGTGACCATAATTAAAGATTGCATAACTTTATGACATATTTATTATAGAGGTGCGTGCAATACAGTTGGTGGGCAACTAGCTACTGACTGAAATTCTTAGTACTAAGTAGAGAGGTACAATATTACTAAGTATACATATATATGGTAGATAGGTACAACATTACTAAGTATACATGTGTGTGTGCGCAGCACACCCTTTCCCCCTTTATAAAAAAATACAAAAAAACTTAAAACTATATAAACACTTGTTAATGCGCTGAGGCGCAGGGTTGTACGGAGACCCCCGCGAAGGGAGCGGCCGCCGCGGCAGGCGCGGGCGCGTGCTGCATCCTGGTGCTAGATGCGCCTATCATCTGACCCATATTCTGGCCCAACATCGGAACGCTGGCCATGAACACTTGATGGCGAAGCCAGTTTTTGAATTTCTTATTAAACTTCACCTAAATAGTATACAATATTATTGCTCCCATAAAAATGGCTATCACATATAACCATATTTGAAAATTATCCACTTTATTCTCTACAGTATTCTGAGCTTGAGAAACAATAACTGGTTTTTCTTGATAATTACCCATAGTAAAAATCGTAAAACTTTTCGCACTAATGCTTCTGCAAGGGAAATATTTCAAATGAAACGAAATACATTACAAATAAACTAACTACCTAAACCTAAATGAAACTGCAGTACACGCAAAATACAAAACACAAATACATCTAAAATTACATTCAACTTAAATAATGTAACATGAATATTCTGAATGAAAATATTCTGCACCTAACAATGCAAATAATGCTTTCACATCCATAGTATGTAACTCACCTGATTATTATTTAAACATGTAATTGTATTGCATATACAATATATTTTATGTTAACACTAACTTATATTAAATCGTGAAGGTAACTTAACAATGCGACAACTCCGCGTTGTTTTCACGCTTATCGGGTTGCTAGGGCCGGGCGACGACGACGTCACCGGCGTGGGCGGCGGTAACGCGAACCGTACATGTGCAGGCACCACATCCGCTGCGTTGTCAGCGTTACTGCTGCTTGGCGTTGTTATGTTACCATCGCATTCCTTTAACACATATGCAGGCTTTAATCGGTCAATAGAAATATGTACTTGCCTATCGGGTAATTGATTAGGTAAACTTTTGAAGCCCTTTTTATCACGCGATATGGACCGTCGTAGGTTGGTTTCAAAGGTTTACCTATTGAATCGTCCCGAACAAAGTTTAGGAGCTGACTCCATAAGGATCCCTACGGGTGACCATAATTAAAGATTGCATAACTTTATCACATATTTATTATAGAGGTGCGTGCAATACGGTTGGTGGGCAACTAGCTACTGACTGAAATTCTTAGTACTAAGTAGAGAGGTACAATATTACTAAGTATACATATATATGGTAGATAGGTACAACATTACTAAGTATACATGTGTGTGTGCGCAGCACACCTACACAAGCATGCGGCTCACCTGATGGTAAGTGACTACCGCCGCCCATGAACAACCGCAACACCAGGGGAATTGCAGATGCGTTGCTGGCCTTTTAGAAAGGTGTAAACTCTTTTCTTGAAGGTCCCTAAGTCGTATCCGTCCCGAAAAATCGCCGGTGGTAAACAATTTCACAGAGAAGTTGTACGAGGAAAAAAACTACTAGTAAAACGTACAGTCGTAGACCGCCAAGCATCCAGATGGTGAGGATGGTATCGTGAATTTTGACGCGATGTGCGTTCGTGAAATTTGGCGGCTGGAATTAATCTAAACAATTCCTCAGAGCACTCCCAGTGGTAAATTCGATAGAAAATGCAAAAGGATGCAACATCCCTACGCCATGCTAGTTTATCGAGCCGATCAGAAAGAACTCGGTCGTCAACGATTCGAACCGCTCTGCGCTGGATGCAGTTAATTGGAAGGAGCTAGCACTGGAGTGCCCCGGCCCAGAGATAAGAACAGTATTCCATGTGAGGTCGAACTTGCGCTTTGTAAACTTGCAAGCAAAGTGTCTCGCTCTGCTGAGCACGCCAAACTTTTCAGAGGCCAATTTGGCCTTCCCTTCCAAGTGACCACGAAACTGCACACTATTCGATATGTCGACGTTGAGAATTCCTATTCTAGCCGAGGCAGCAAGGGGAGTGCCTTGAAACTGATGAGATACGAAAAAGGGATTCTTTTTAGCGGTAAACGCGCATACTTGTGTCTTCTGAGGATTGAACTGAACTAGATTTATTTGCCCCCAATCCGAGACTTGTTCAACAAAAACTCGACTTCAGACACAAGTTTGTTCCGGTACTCGGCGACGTTTTCCCGAGAAATATTGGCACGGCTGGTATATAAGGCATTACCAGTGTTTTCGTCTGCATAGCAATGAATGTTACCACTTTGCAACATATCATTGATATGCAGGACAAACAGCGTTGGTGATAGCATGTAGCCTTGTGGAACACCAGCGTTGATAGGCTTGAAATCAGAGCATGTACCGTCTACTACGACCTTGATACTCCGATCAACAAGGAAACTGGTGATCCATTTGCACAATTCGGGAAGCGCATAGGAAGGAAGCTTCGTAAGCAGCGCTTTGTGCCAGATCCGATCGAAGGCCTTCGCTATGTCCAAACTAACGGCCAATGCCTCCCTCTTGGACTCTACTGCCTCCGCGCATCTATGAGTCAGGTAGACCAGAATATCACCAGCCGATCCGCCCCGACGAAAAGCGTACTGGCGGTCACTAATCAGCTGGTCATCCTGAAGGTACCTTATGAACTGGCAGATTATAATGGATTCCATTATTTTAGAGAACAAGGAGGTGATGGCGATAGGCCTGTACTTGGACGGGTCTGAGCGGTCGCCTTTTTTAGGGATCGGGTGGACCAAAGGTGTCTTCCATGAATTCGGGACTACGCCTTGGGAGTAAGAGTACCGGAAAAGACGCGTTTAAACCCGCAGCCAACTTCGGAGCATACGTCTTCAGCACAATGGGAGGGACTCCATCGGGCCCACTCGACTTGCTGACGTCCAGAGAGAAGAGTGCTTTGCGAACCGAGCGCTGTGTAAACCGCACATCCGGCATGGAGCACTTACATCGCTGGATGGTCGGCGGTGTGTTCCCCCGTCATCAAGAGTCGAGTTGGACGCAAAGAGAGAACTTAATAGATCGGCTTTCTCCTTTGCGGCATGGGCCAGTGAGTCGTCCTCTCTGTGCAGAGATGGAAAAGAGGGCTGACAAAATTTCCCTTGGACAGCCTGGGCGAGAGATCAGAACCCGTGGTTCCCGAAGGAAGGCGAACTAGCTTCTAGCCAATTCTGCCGATGTGCTCAGACATTTCGATGGCAATGACGCTTTTGAAGGACCTGGAGGCAGAATTATACTTATTTTTAAGAGCGCTGTTTACATCCCGAGACGTTGATGCGTCAGCCCAGGCCCGGTAGCACTCCTGCTTATAGCGTAATGCTATTTTACAGGAGCGACTAAACCATGGCTGGGATCTGCCTCCGATGGGCACCACAGAGGATGGAATAAAAAGTTCCATACCCTGAAGTACCAGATCTACACCAGAATCGGCAACAACGCTGGGATCAATTGAGGAGAAGCAAACCCACCAAGGGTAGGATGCAAAAAAAGACCGCATCCCGTCCCAGTCGGCTGACCTATAGACTTATATATATATACAAACACGGTGGCAAACTGCAGATCGCAACTGCAATTGGAGCGTAAGTGGCACCGTACTCCAGATCAGACAATGGTCCGAAGAGCCCAGAGGGGCATCGACGGAGACCTGATATCCACTCGGATGAGAGGTCAGCAGAATGTCCAACAAGGAAGGTACATGGTCCTCCACATCTGGGCTCCGCGTAGGCGATGTAACCAGTTGTGTTAGACCATATACCAAGAAAAACTCAAAGACAGATCTACCCGCATGATTAGTTAAACGAGAACCGAGCCATTCAGCGTAGTGGGCGTTAAAATCACCGAGTATCACGATCTCTGCGGATGGGACCTGTTGTAGCACGTAGTCTGCAGCCATTTGGACGTGGTCGATGAGACGGTCTGTGTCGGCATTACGGCTATGGAAACTATAGAGGCACCCGTAAACGCGCGGATGATCGTCGCTGTCTACGCGCAGCCATATAATGGACAGGTCCGTACCTTCAAGACTGCCGAGGCGTCGAAAATAGATGTCCTCTCTGAGGTATACGCAAACTTAAGCCCGGTATACAAAGGAGTGTTCTAATTTGTACCCCGAGTAGGAGAGATGTGAAGTATCAGCCGGAGAGGACACCTGTGACGGGTGTGGATGGTCAGCGAGGGATTCTCCAGGGGTGCTGGTACCCTCCTGGGGTAGTCTTTTATTTAATTCCGCTACCATGTTGATGGGGGGGGGGGGAATTAGGGTTCCAGCCAACTGCACTCACCAAGCGCAACCCAGAGGTAAACCTCTAACGCTGGTATTCTATGCGGTCGTGGTACCACCCCGATTCGAGCCGGCCCATCCGTGCGATAGCAAAAGCTGCCGCGTGGGTCTACCACTGTTAAAAGCCTCCTACATACGGCTTGAGCAGGAGAAGATTCCTACCACCTATTTATGGAAATAAACTATTTCCTGGTGTTTTAATTGCGAGTGAATAGTTTGTGCTTGATATTGACACACTACGCATTGTATTTGATGAACCGTGTCATGCACGTACGAACAACCGGCATTTCGGGAGATAAGTTGTTTTTTTTTTTGTTGTATAAGGTTGATAAACGAACGAGCAGTCCACCTGATGATAACTAGATGCCGTGGCTTATATACATCTCTCCTCGATTAAGAATCAAATTGTAGAAGCGTTGTCACCCCTGAGAACTAAGATAAAATTCGAGGCATATCTAGTAAAAATAATTTCCGGTTCTCAACACTCCCCTTACGAAACATTGCTACATTACTCTGCAGATTCAAGCCATTTTTCAGTGAAAGAGTAGTCATTTCATATACACATCTGTATTTTGATTCACACTTGAGGATTAATGTAGATGTCCATGGGACAAAGCATCCACTTACTATCAGGTCGACTGTGTGCTTGTTTGTCACCATTTTGCTAAAAACGTTCAGACTAAATTAGCTCGAGAATATGCTAAGTTAAGGCGGCGTAAGAGAACCCATCTCCCTATTTCACCTCCTGGTTATAGGGGGACTATAGAAATATTATTAAGATTTTATGTCAGTGATTCTATGCAAGGCGTCCGGTATTGTAACGCGGGGGTTTGTTTTTTTTCCTTGTCTATCGTTGTTGTTTAAAGGAAATTTACTCAACATCAAGGTAAGTTTATACCCATTACCCACTAATGGACATTAACGATTATTTTTAATAATTAAATATTTTCTTGTTTCCTCTTCAAAAAGGTATAAGATTACACATTACTACTTTAACAATACGGCTGTAGACAATCTGAGTTAGATCACCAGGCCTTCACCCTAATGGATTGCCCATATTAATATATCCAAGTATGCATATATTTGTATATCCAAATATACTACAAGAAAAATACAAGAATAACAAATATTTCAACAAGGAACTCTATGTGTAATTAAGTTGTGTTTGTATTGGGTTGATTAAAGGGTGAGATTTATGTAAGATTTAGGTATTAAGTCTTAGATGAAATGGATACACCATTGCTTACGCTCTTAATTACTTAATACACGTTGTTTATAAATGAGTTAAAGCGAGTAAGATGGTAATTTACACACACAATAACACATCAATTTCGTGTGAGTGCCTGTAGTTATTACTCTGTGTTAATTTAAATAAGCCACTAATGTTAATAGTTAAAAGCTTTGTTAAATAAATGCAGGGAAAATTTCCTTGGATATAATAAAAGAACTAAAGAAGGAAGGATGAAAAATGAGCATATGGCCTACTTGATGATAATAATTAGATGCTGTAGTCAACACAGATACCTTCACATATCTTCGATTATTCTACGACAAAAGACAAAAGATAACATGGATTTAGTATTTAAGAACGTAAGTATAGCAAATGACAAGCAATAAATTCAGGGAAATTAAATCATTGAGATATTATGTACTACGTACTAGAGGCGACACTGCACTATGGTACGCTGTTCCATTCAACTGCGGCAATGTCACCGCACTTTAATCAGTCGCTCGCTAGGCACTTGTAGAGTTGTCACGTGTTGTGTTGATTTAAAAAAAAAAACTCTTGATAAAATATGCCGCGGTGTGTTCTTAGATATTGCACAAAAAATTCACGAAATGTTAGTAAAAACCAAGGAATCACTTTTCATCGGTAAGTAAGATACTTAAATAATAAAAAAAAAACATTATAGATTAATAATTAAAAAGTTATTTCTTTGGCGCCAACTTGTGTCATGGAATATAGATTATGAAATTAATTTGTTCAGATACGACATTTTTGTGAGCAAGTGTAGGACGATCATATTATGCACAATTTTTTTCTTGTAGAAATAAATATACCTAAGTATTTATAATTAGGCTAAATTTCTTACGTTTATATTTGTTGATTATTCTTTTATTTTATTTTTAGGTTTCCACGTCCAAGCCACGAAAACCGAGAAAAGTGGATTAAATTCGTCCAAAATAATCGTAGAGATGTGGTTACCAACAAATTATACATACATTCGTTCCTTGCATTTTAAGGAAGAGGATAAATATAGTACGAAGAATTCAAAAATTAACAAAACTTGTATTGTTTAAAGGCACTTAATTAAATACCTAATATATATTTTTACAATAACATTTATACATCTTATTAATTGAAATTAGTTTTCAGCAAAAAACAACAAATAAGTGTATATACGTATAATTCATGTGTAAACAGAAATGGTAGAAATTTTTAAGTTTTACTATGTTTTCTCACAGTAATTCATAAGGCATAATATAAATAGTATCAGCTCTGTGTCCATGCCTAACGCAAACTTAGGTTAGGGCTTTTGGGGACCCAGTTCTAGATTTAAAATTTAAATAAATATATTTCATTAGCTTCGATTCCTTCCAATTTATATAGTTATCTTAAAAAATATTTACATAAAAATGTAGTTAAAATGCTATTGTGATAATATTATATATTATCATATTTATTTACTTCATATCATGAAAATAATTGACAAATTATTAAAAATTGAACTCGTTTTCATAAATTAGTTAAAAATATATGTACTCTAAATAAACAATAATTAAATACCTACTGATCATTCTACCTACGCATAATCTATTATGATAAAAAACCGCGCATGCGCGGTAAGATTGATGCGCAACGACACAGAGTAGCGCACATGTTTTGTTTGAAATAGCTGTTCTAGTACGTAAGTACATTATACTTCAATGAATGTAATAAATAATTTGAAGGAAAATATAATAAAAATTTGAGTCGTGGTAGCTCAGGGGCTAAGCACTGGCTGTGAATTTCACAGTACGCGAGCAAGCCGGGCTCGATCCCCGCCGGCAACCAAATTGTTAAATGCAATTTTAAATATTGGTAAATCCAATTGGGCATACCTTAAGCGCATTAAAAAAATTACGTATAACATGATTATACGGAATTATTAAAGTAGTTTAAATACATTTCAACAGCACTATCGGCTTCAACACCCTCGAAAACCATGAAAATGACACCCATGATGAAAAAATTGATAACTATTGCAGCCGCCATCTTGGATTTACATTTCGACAGCACTATCGGCTTCAACACTCTTGAAAACCATGAAAATGACACCCGAGATGAAAAACTTGGTACCAACTTCAGCCGCCATCTTGGATTTACATTTCGACTGCACTATCGGATTCAACACCCTCGAAAACCATGAAAATGACACCCAAGATGAAAAACTTGATATCTATTGCAGCCGCCACCTTGGATTTACATTTCGACAGCACTATCGGCATCAGCACCCCCGAAAACCATGAAAATGACACCAATGATGAAAAAATTTATATCTATTGCAGCCGCCATCTTGGATTTACATTTCGATAGCACTATCGGCTTCAACACCCTCAAAAACCATGAAAATGACACCCATGATGAAAAAATTGGTACCTACTTCAGCCGCCATCTTGGATTTACATTTCGACAGCACTATCGGCTTCAACAACCTCGAAACTCATGAAAATGACACCCATGATGAAAAAATTGATACCCATTGCAGCCGCCACCTTGAATTTACATTTCGACAACCCTATCGGCTTCAACTCTCTCGAAAACCATGAAAATGACACCCATGATGAAAAAATTGGTACCTACTTCAGCCGCCATCTTGGATTTACATTTCGACAGCACTATCGGTTTCAACACCCTCGAAAACCATGAAAATGACACCCAAGATGAAAAAATTGATATATTTTGCAGCCGCCATCTTGGATTTACATTTTGACAGCACTATCGGCTTCAACACCCTCGAAAACCATGAAAATGACACCCATGATGAATAAATTGGTACCTAATTCAGCCGCCATCTTGGATTTACATTTCGACAGCACTATCAGGTTTAACACCCTCGAAAACCATGAAAATGACACCTATGATGAAAAATTTTATACCTATTGCAGCCTCCACCTTGGATTTACATTTCGACAGCACTATCGGCTTCAGCACCCTCGAAAACCATGAAAATGACACCCATGATGAAAAAATTGATACCTATTGCGGCCGCCATCTTGGATTTACATTTCGACAACCCTATCGGTTTCGACACCCTCGAAAAGCATTAAAATGTCACCCATGACAAAAAAAATTATACTACTTACTTTTAGTACGTACTACTATTATTTATTCTGTGCTTTTAAATATTGTAATAAAAAAATCTCTTATTGTTATTATAATCAAGTATTTAAGAAATTTGGTTATTCGAATATTGTGTATTTGTACAGCGATCTTTTTGAGCCGTTGAAAACAACCGAAACAATGTCCACTCACGACGGCGACTGAAGCCGAATGTGTTCTGAGCCGAACTAAACTTAATACAAAGGTACTCTGTGAACTAAACTACTCTGTGGCTGTAGATCCCCATTTACAGAAACAATTTATATACGAGGCAAGCAAAACAACGAAAATTTCGCCATTTTGGAGCCGAAAAAAATTAATTATAGCTAAACAAAACAAAATTACACTGCCATTTACATTCAGTGGCTTCCCACATGATAGATGAAGAGATTAAAAAATAGATTGAGTTAAACAATTGATATTTTCAAAAGTTATAGTGTTTACAAGCCACAGGGACATGATAAATCCACACCATAAGCCACTAAAACCCTTTTTTTTATTTAAAAATAGCAATTAATCGATTTAAAAAAATTATTAATAAGTTCAACAATCATTTATCTTTCTAACAATGTGCTTTTTATATCATTTATATGTATAATATGATTGCTAGATACGATTTTATTCGATAAAATGTTGGTATTTTAATTTTTAGGCGATAGTAGAACATTACCTTGCGCTTTCGCTTAAGGTATGCAATAGTATATTTCATTACGAGTGCGGAAAGCCTGCCATTGCAAAGAGTTCCGACACATGTCTACCCGAGCCGAGGCGAAGCCGAAGGTGAGGGTCGACAGTCGGAACAAGTTGCAATGACGGTTCCTCACGTGTACTGAACAACTATTTTTTAATACAGTTGCGAAAAAATGAAGTAATTTAATAAAGAACATTTTTGGAAAATGGCGCCAACCGTAAAAGAATATAAGCAGAGATTTCTTTTGTTTTCTTCACCCATTCTGGGTAGGCAAAGGGAACTATGCCCATACAGCCAAGTCTTCAGTAGAATTTTTTTATTGATATGAAATGAAAATTAAATTTAATGAGTTGAAATGAATTAAACCTAATCTAACTCATTGAATCAAATCATTAAATCTGATATTGAAACAAATAAGTAGCTTCTTTTTAGAAATATTTGCATAAATCATAAAAACTTCTATGAATTTTTTTAGTAAAAACTTCGTGGTTGGTTTTTTCTTTTTAATAGCCATTACTTTGACAATTAGGAAAGAGAACTCACGATTTCGGAAAAGTTAAAGAAAAAGCACGAGTATGTAATAGCCCACATCCCGAACACTATACGTCCCTGCAATACGCCACTTTTTAAGCAACTGTATTAAAAATATATTATTCCTTGCGAGCGTGGTTTTTCCCCGTTCGAGCTGATCTGCTCGTGCTACAGCAATAATACGTTGCAGTGTGTAGCACATGACTTCTCACAACACTATGGTATAAAGGAGGTTGAGAGGGAGTAGGTACTTAACAGTGAGACAAAGGTATATTACAATTTGTTTTCTATTATAAGCCAGTGTTTGACTACTGTCCCACCTGACGGTAACTGGCGATGTAGACGAAGATGGCAAAACGTACCTAATTAGCATAGCAAAGCTATTTACTCTTACCTTGAAGATATCCATATTGTACTCTAATAGAAATATAGCCAATGGCATATTATTCCATATCATTGTTATACGCATTACGAATGACGAAACAAACCATTTGGTTCGGATTCGAATGCATGAGAAATAAAAATAAGTGGAGACTGACTGAGCGTCTGCTTATCCAATGATGAAAGAGCGAGGGAAGTATTGAAAGAAACAAAGAAACATAGAAAACACAGAATACCAGCTTAAAATAGCAGGTTAATTAAAAAGGCTGCTGTGTTTCGTATGGTGAGTGTAGAGATCCGGAGACCCTTTTTACTGGAAACGAGGCATTGCTATATACTTGTATATATACTTCACATTTCGAGGTCCCTAGAGTTAGAAACAGAAACAGAAACAGAAACTTTTTTATTCAATATAGATTATAAATAATGCTTATTGAAAGTCACTCCTTTGTATAATTACCACTGGTTCGAAAAAAAACCTCTGTCCTGGGAAGAACCAGCAAGAAACCCAGCGGGACTTTTTTTTTTAAAATAACAGCTTACAATCATGTATGTTACATAAATTAACAACACAACAAATTAGAAATTGCTTGGTAGCGATCACCTCATTTCCAGGGGTTATTATCATCTATAAATTCTTTAATACTATAATAACCCTTTTTATACAAACTTAGTTTAATAAAGTTTTTGAACTTTGAGCAGGTCAAATTTTGTATATTTTCTGGAATTTTGTTGTAAAAGCGTATACATCGCCCCAAGAATGAATTACTGACTCGATGGAGTCGAGTAACCGGTACTACTAGCTTGTGTCTGTTCCTAGTATTTACAGAATGAATATCACTTATTTTTGTAAAACTACTTTTATTTTTGTGTACGTACATTACATTTTCATAAATGTATTGAGAGGCCAAAGTTAATATATTAATTTCCTTAAATTTTTGTCGCAGCGACTCTTTAGGCTTTAAATCATAAATTGCTCTTATGGCCCTCTTCTGTAAAACAAATATAATTTCAGTGTCAGCTGCGTGTCCCCATAGCAAAATACCATACGACATTATGCCATGGAAATAGCTAAAGTAAACTAGTCTAGCTGTTTCAACACTAGTTAGACTTCTAATCTTTTTTACGGCATATGCCGCAGAACTAAGTCTGCTTGCTAGTTTTGATATATGGGGGCTCCATTGAAGCTTCGCGTCTAGTGTGATTCCAAGAAAAATGGTGGTATCTACAAGACTCAGTTTCTCCCCATTTAAAATTACATTAGTATTTAATTGTTTGACATTTGGAGTCATAAATTTCATACATTTCGTTTTAGTGCCATTTAAATGCAAATTATTAACATTGAACCAATTTACTAATTTAGATATAGCATTATTTACTTCGTCATATTTTAGCAATTGTCGACTTAATTTGAAAATTAAAGAAGTGTCATCTGCAAATAATACTATATCATGGTTATCTCCTACTATGTAAGGTTATTTAAAGTTCAATTCTATTGCTTTTAAAGGTATGTCTGTGCAGTCAAAAAAAGTTAACTAACGTGCAAAACATGCGTAACTTTTTCATATAACATATCTCGAGAGAAATTATTGACTTCAAACTTTTTTGACGTGTAGTTGCATATCGCATAGCTGATATTTTTTTTATTAAAGTCGATTCAGTGAGTGCATTTTTTTGCTATTTGTTATTACGGTTAGTCTATCAAAATACCACTGCAGAACATAGACCTTGCTTATAGAGAGGATATTTGACACAGTTGCCACGACAGGCAAGTGGAATAGCAAACGCAATTTTTTATATTTAGTTTTTATCAGGAAGATGCTGCTGCAAATCTCTTGTTTCAGTTTCCCTCAGTCGCCTCTTACGATTTCCACGAGATAATATGTGGTAGTGTATATACTTACACCACGACTACACGGTTAGATTTCGTTATTACGTATTATTTATTTTTATTTACAGTACTGCCGTAATTTCGCAGCGTAAGAGAACAACTCATTTCATCCCGTGGATACATAAGGGATCATCATAATCATCATCATTACAGCGCTTTGCATGTCCACTGCTGAACATAGGCCTCCCCCAAGGAATGCCACAAAGCATGGTACGGATCCACCTGCATCCATTGAATTCCTGCTCGTCTTACCAGATCATCTCTACAACTAGTGGGGGAACGCTCTACACTTCACCTGCCGATACGAGGCTGCCACTCAAGAACCTTTCTTCCCCATCGGTTGTCAGTTCTTCGAGCTATATGGCCGACCCATTGCCACTTCACTTACTAATTCTTTGGGCTATGTCGGTTACTCTGGTTCTACTGCAGATACCATAAGGGGTGATTATAGGAAATGACAGAAAAACATA
This sequence comes from Parnassius glacialis, assembly GCA_033319125.1. NCBI lineage: Eukaryota > Metazoa > Arthropoda > Insecta > Lepidoptera > Papilionidae > Parnassius > Parnassius glacialis. The sequence continues at coordinate 38,745,954 of JAVANC010000022.1, read as the reverse complement.
GTGACTTTTATTATGTGACAGTTTCACTATCTCGTTTACGTCGAACGTGAAATATCTAGACAGGCGAGAGGATACAAGGCAGCGGAGTTACAGGTGCAAGTCGTATGGAAGTGCGATCGTCAATTTGCCTGCCATGCGTGATGATTACGCCAAATTATCTCTACATTCGGAGAGGTCCATGTCTGATGGCGAAATCCATTTTTGTAATTAGTAATTTAATAATTTAAAATAAATATTGCGAAATAAGTACAAGTGTTTATCCAAATCGCAAAACATAAGTTTATTTCTAAACAAAATAAAACTTTTAATTAGTCACCAAATGAAATGTTAGTTATGAGGGCAGACTAAATTGCATCCAATATATCATTTTTATTAAACGACTTTGAAAAAATAGAAAAGAAAATAATGACTTTTTAGTTTTTGAACGGATTTTAAAGCTTCTGATTTATTAAATAGGTAACTTTTGGGGTGTTGCTATATAATTTTGAAGAATAGGGGATGAAGATTTAATGATATTTCTTAGACCACTTAAAAGAGTGCAACACATTAAATAAAAATAATCAAATAATTTACTCATTATAGCTCCTGAAGTCGAAGCTTTTATTCTTCGTTACACTTTGTCTTAGCATCGACTTGAGAGGCTCTGATGTTGAACCTATTTTATTGTTTTTAATTTTTGAAGTTGGTTTTTACGTTTATTTTAAACATCTGGTGTATTAATACAGAAACAATTCATCTAACCGAAGTTAGATGAATTGTTTCTCTATTAAAATCTAGTTAAATTTCATAACTGAATCCCTTCAGATAAGGGTTTGAATGTTATTTATGGACTGGAAACCGGGTATTATTTATGAGATAAATCCAATTAGGACGACTCTTGTAGCAACCCAATGAGCCAAACAATTTTAACTGAAGTGAAATACGAGAATACTGTGCTGTGTTACTTTTAATGGATATCTTACGATATTTCGTCATCATTTATATTGAACAATATTCGAAAATCTGCTTTCAATGTAAATAATCTCTTTTCTATCGACCTCAAAAAGGAGACGGTACTCAATTCGACTGTATGTTTTTTTTTTTGTGTGTTACCTCAATACTTTTTTCTTGGCGAATAGATTTCGATGATTTTTTTTTATTTGAAAGCTGGTGCTTCTAATGTGGTTCCATTTAAATTTGATCAAGATCTGACTAAAAGTTTTTGAGTTAATCTTAATAATTTATATTGAAGTCGGTTGTACAAAATTTTTAATTTTAAATTATCTTATCTCATCTCATCTTACATTGATTAATAATTATAAGTAATATAAGCGATCTGGATGCCTTAAACCTTTATATTGTATTTTATGAGCCCCTACAAATCATACATTTCCACAAAGGGCCCATCCCATTGTGGAAATGTTACACGTGGTAGAGCCATGCTGCAGCTATGTTATAGTTGTAGCACGAATGGCACTTACGAAATAATTTGAAATGAGTATTTGTATTACAAATAATTATATGGTAAAGCAACGCTGCAGCTATATTTTGTCTGCATAATGAATAGGCCGGCACGACTGGGGTAATAGTGTATTTTGAATTATGTGTGTAGAGAACCAAAGACCCAGTTTAATGAGTCATTCCATCCATAGCCTTCAGGGGTGACAAAGAGATTAGAGCAACAAATTAGTAAAATGTGAGCTCCCCTCTCCCTAACAGACGGTGTAGTGACCTGGTTAAAATGCAGGAAGTCAATGATGCAGGAGACGTAGGACCCAGTTTTGTGGCATTCCTTGGCGAGACATATATTCTGCAGTGGACATGTGGAGAGCTGATGATAATGGTGAATACCTATATGCTCTTTTGTACCTAACGTCAACATGATATTCATTATGATATTATCAAGCTTATAATGTTACAATTTAAAGGTCCTTTAGTACGAATGTTATTACGGATCGCCGTAACGCCGTGCGAAAAATGGAATAAAACGCGCTGGTCTTGCTTTTAACTGGAGGCAAGCGGCGGTGAGGAGGAACTTTTACTTTCTTTTCTTGCTGGTGCCTTTTCGGTGGCTGGAGAGCGACTGCCGACCCTAGCGGCCGGCCCGTCTTTTATATGATTTGGCCGCTGCTGGCCAGCGGACCCTTGCCTCACCCCCGCGCCTATCTTTATTTATCCAATAAACTTACGAGCTAACAAACATAATTAACTATATAATATTCTTACAACTAATTATTATACTAAGGTGTACATAACAATATTTTTATTTATTTACAGTGCTAAATTATAATTTTCAGCTGCTTTAGGCGGAGGATCCTTCCCCCCGCCTCAGCACTATAAATATAAATCGTCGTGGCGCGGTGCGCGTGAAAAAGATTCGGTTGTCTGCGCTCAAGCCGCGCGGACGTATTTCTTCGGTCGAGCCCATGCGCTCCCGAGTGACTCAGTGCAATTGTGCGAAAAACAAGGACAATAAAAGGATTATCTCGAAGTGCTTCAGTGGTGTTGTGCGTCATTGCCGCCGTCAGGCTGCACCGGCCCGCCGGCCCATTGTTCTGTAGTGTTAGTGATTAGTGTAGTGCCCCACGCTCTGCCAATTTCCAGTAAAAACTGTAAGTAGTTTATTACACACCGCCGCGCCGCCTCAGAGGCGGCTATTCTATTGTATTGTATTAATCCCTGTGTTCGCTTGTCGCATTAGGCGACAGCTAGGTACACACCCTAACGTACCAACGCGTTAGGTATATAGGTGTTCGTTTAAGCATACACCTCCCCCGCCGTTAGGTGGGGGAGCTTGGTACACAAGTGTTTTTGTTAAAACTGACAAGATGGCGGCTATTACCATAGCCGAACTCGCCGACTTTTTCAGTCGTGCGTGCCCCGACGTTTGGGCGACCTTCCTAGCCCAACGCCAATCGCCCGCTGCTGAACGTCCGACCGTACTTGTGGACGACCCTATGTCGCCCAGCACCGGACCCGCGACCCCCGCGTCTGTAGATACGCTATATGACGTAGCATCCCCCGCGCCTTCTGCGCTCTCCACCCGTGGACCGTCCCCGGCGTTCTCGGACGCCGAGACGGGCTCCGAAATGGAATACGACGTCGCGGAACCCGCCAAGCCCGATGACGAAGGCTTCACCTTAGTCTCGGGCAAAAAACGAAAACGTCCCGCCGCGAATAAGGGCGCCGAGCCTCACTCGGCCCCTTCGTCCCCGTCGTCGTCGCCTAACGCCACTCCGGCTAAAAAGAACGCGCCTTCTGCGCGCCCTAAATCTGCCAAGATCGCGAACCCGGAACCCGCCGCGGTGCGCAAGGAAAAACCGCCGCCGCCGATCATCCTTCAGGATAAATCCCGATGGAGCAACCTTTCGCATTGGATTGACTCCAAAAAAATCTTCTGCCCCAAGGTCCACAATGGTGGTCAGGGCATTCGTATCCACGTCTCAACGACGGACGACTTCCGCGCTTTAACTGCGCATCTTAAAGCTCAGAAACTGAGCTTCCATACCTACGCCCTTGCGGATGAACGCAACCTCCGTGTAGTCGTTCGCGGGCTCCCAAAGGAGCTCGAAACCGAGCACATATTAAGCGATCTTAAATCGCAGAATCTCCCGGTTAGGGAAGTGCACAGAATGCACCACCCCACCGACAAAAAAAGATACCTAGACCTTTGTCTAGTTATCTTAGACCTGTCCCCGGAAGGGAAAGAAATCTACAATATTCGCCGAATCTGTAATCTCACTGGGATTACGGTAGAGGCCCCCCGTAATAGGGGCATCGTTGGTCAATGCCACCGATGCCAACTTTATGGCCACTCGGCCAAAAATTGCTACGCCAAACCTAGATGCGTTAAGTGTCTAGGAGACCACGGCACACCTGAGTGCACCCGAACGCCCGAGTCGGAAGGCCCTCCGAGCTGCGTTCTGTGCGGCGAAGCGGGACACCCAGCGAACTATCGCGGGTGTACCAAAGCGCCGCGTAGAAAGTGGCGCGGAGGTGCAAACCGGCGCGGACGAACGGCTAGCGCTAGCAGGTCCCGTCCTCGGCAACATGCCCCTTATGTCGCACCGATCTCGGTGTCTCAACCCGCGCCCCTTCAGCCTCCCGCCAAACCCGCCCCCGCTAAGGGGACTTCCGGGCAAGGTGTAAGCTCGTCGGTGCCTTCAGCACCAGTATCGAACGCATGGGTTAAGCCCCCGGCGATAGTTAGCGCGGCCGCCTCACGGCCAGCGCCCTCTCTCCAGGCGCAAAAGCCCAAACTTGCCCCTCAGGCATCTTCTAACTTCGCTGCTGACTTCTCGTTAGTCTGCAGCTTCATCAGCAATATTAATGTTGCCAAAGTGACTTCCCTGGCCCGCAAACTACGAGAGGCCAAATCCGCTCAAGATAAGCTCAATGCCACCATTGAGCATATTAATCTCATCGACGCGATTGGTTCATTCCAATGCGCCTAAATTATAACCCTTTAAATCAAAATGGCAGTACAACATACAGGTAGAACTAAACCTAGCTCACTGACTGTCGCTTTCTTTAACGCAAACGGCATCAGAGATCAAAAGGAAGAAATCGTGTACTTTTTACGCGATCATGATGTCGACATCATGCTAGTGCAGGAGACCTTCTTGAAACCTAGCGTGCGCGATCCCAAAATAGCTAATTATACCTTAGTAAGAAATGATAGGCTGACCGGACCTAAAGGCGGCACCTTGATCTACTACAAAAGGTCCTTGCACTGTATACCGATAGACACCCCACCGCTTGCTAACTTAGAAGCATCGGTTTGTAGAATAGCACTTACGGGCCATCCGCCCGTCATAATTGCCTCGGCATATCAGTCACCGCAGAAACTCTTATTAGAAGCCGACATCTCGGCACTACTAAATCTAGGCCCCAGCGTAGTAATCGCGGGAGACCTAAACAGTAAACACGTTAGTTGGAACGCTAACGTAAATAATCCAAACGGAATCATATTATGCGGCCTCACGGAGAGACTTAACTTCGACGTTATCGCTCCTGAGAGCCCAACTCACTACCCATTTGTGACTAGTCACCAACCGGACGTCCTTGACGTAGTTATACTAAAAGACATCCGGCTTAATATTAATTCAATCGAAACTTTTGTCGAACTATGCTCGGACCATAGGCCGGTCGTATTAGAACTGGGCCGGTCGGCTGGTGAGGTCCCTCAGACCAAAACCATCGTCGACTGGCGTAAGCTCAAGGTCAAACTTGAGTCTACGAACTCCCAGCATTTAGACTCCATACCGGACAAGATAGACTCGCCGGAGGAAGCCAATAGGGCGATTAGCGCCCTATCGACTCACCTCACTTCAGCCGTCGAAGAGTGCTCCCGTAAGGTTCGTGTGTCGAGCGATCGATACACAAAGCTTCCGGCAGACGTTCGACGGCTGATTAGAGCGAAAAACACCGCGCTAAAAACATATGACCGTTATCGCACGGAAGATAACAAATTCCGGCTACGTTCTCTGCAGAACGAGATTAAACAACGCGTTATCGAATTTAGAAATGATAAATGGGATAACCTCTTAGAGGGATTAGAACCATCTCAAGATGCCTTTTGGAGGCTGACTAAAGCCTTAAAAGCAGAGCAAATTGCTCCCATGCCGCCTCTAGTTAGGCTCGACCACCCCGATCTCGCCTTAGACGATCTCGAAAAAGCTGAATGCCTAGCCGACAGTCTAGAGAGCCAGTGTACCCCATCCAGCGTACCAACAGATCCCGCTCACCTACTAGACGTAGAAGCGGAAATCGAACGTAGGGCTGCGTTACCGCCAGCGGGCGATCCACTCGATCCCGTGACTTTCGAAGAAGTCACCAAAACCATAAAAAGCCTCAAGATAAGATCAGCCCCTGGGCCAAACGGCATCAGTAACAAGGTGATCAAATCTCTTCCGGCACCGTTAATTTATCTCCTCGTAGGAATTTTCAACGCGCTTCTCTCGAGCTGCTCTTTCCCGGATATCTGGAAAGAAGCAGACGTAATAGGGATCCATAAACCAGGCAAACCGCGCAACCGACCCACCAGTTACAGGCCCATCAGCCTACTCAATACTTTGGGTAAATTATATGAGCACACTATTCTTAAGCGTCTCCGTCACTTCACGGAAACAAACAGACTCCTACCTGATGAACAGTTTGGATTTAGAGCCAAACATTCGTGTACTAACCAAATCCATCGCCTAACAGAATATATTCTGTCTGGCTTTAATCATCACCCGACAAAGAAAAAATCTCAAAGCACGGGAGCCCTCTTCTTTGATGTCGCAAAGGCATTTGACAAGGTCTGGCACGACGGCTTGCTCTACAAGCTGTATAAACTAAACGTGCCTGACAGGCTCGTACACATCATCCAAGCCTTCCTTTCAAATCGTTCTTTTCGCTATCGAGTGGAGGGAACCCGTTCTTCGAAACGCTTTCTTAAGGCCGGTGTCCCACAAGGCTCCGCCCTGTCTCCAATTCTGTTTACACTTTTTACGAGTGACATCCCAAAAGATCCAGCGGTCAACACCGCTCTCTTCGCCGACGATACGGCTCTCTTTGTATCAGACTACAATAGGAATATTCTCACTTCAAAACTTCAAAAAGCTACCAATCGCTTAGGTGAATGGTTCCGCCAATGGAGAATTGAAGTGAATCCCGAAAAAAGTGTAGCAATACTCTTTCAACGGAATCTAACACAGTCCCGTAAAAACCGATTGAAGGTAATTACCCTATATGGCCGCCCCATCCCATGGGAACATTCGGCCAAATATCTGGGCGTCACGTTCAACGCCAGCATGAGTTTCGCGAATCACATTAGTATAGTCCGCAACAAAGCCAAGTCAGTCATTGGCCGTCTCCACCCTCTTGTGAACAGTAAGAGTAAGCTGTCTCTAAGACACAAACTCCACCTGTACAAAGCCTGCGTTAGACCTATCATGTCTTACGCAAGTGTAGCCTTCGCGCACACATATAAGTCCCACCTAGACGAACTACAGAAAGTTCAAAACTTATTCATCCGTAAAGCCACTGGAGCACGGTGGTATCAACGGAACTCTGATTTACACAGTGATTGTCAACTCCCCTCTATCTCCGAATACTTTAAAGAGACGTCCCAGCGCTACTTTATTAGCGCTGAAGCTCATCCGAACCCCCTAGTGGTAAACGCAGCCAACTACGTCCCGATACCGAACGTCGCGCCGTTTCTCCGTAGACCACGTAACGTATTAATAGAGCAACCGCGCTCGCTCGATCCCGTTGACCCAAACGTCGCAGGCACATCACACACAGACACTACACCCACACCAAATGGGACAAACGCTAATAGGACAACGGATGGGGCGCGTCGCACCCGTAGGCGGGCACGACGCGTTCCAACTCACACCGCGTACACACCGTACACCCGCGTGCCTGGGCGGTTCTCACCGCCCAGAACATCGACCGATACGAGCTAAGCAGTCAGAGGCTGGGGTTCGCGATCCCCCCCTCGGACAGCGGTTAGATAGCTCAAAATAATCCTCTACGGAGGGGACATGATGATTGGTAACAATACCAAATCATAAACCATCATCATCCTCATCCTCATCCCAACTATCGCCTTTCCACTTTTAAATAGCTCGCGGCCTGAAAGGCCGCGAGCCCTGCGTCCGATGAAGCTGTAAGAACCGCATAGGTTAACAGCGCTAACATCACAGAAAATAGCGGTGCGCGTGGCTTCATTTGCTCCGCGGCCGCGTCACGATAACATGCTCTTTGGTCATTATCTTATGTGCCTAATGGCTTAATATATTTATTATATTAAAAAGTAAATATTTACTATATTTAATAATTATAGTTTACATTTTAAGTCTATGCTAACTCTCCCTGTTCATACGGTGCCTTTATTTGGGAGAGTTATTGCATAGTTACAACTCAACCTTAAACATAGTTATAATATAACATTATTTTTTGTCGTTCAACATAAGTAATACAATTATTTACACAAAGTTATATTTTAAATCCCGCATAAGGCTGCGCCAGTTCTTCCGCACAACCCCAGCTAGTTGTCGAACCGGAGGCGTGGCCCGATAATTACACCGTCGTCATGCCCACTGCTCCTAGGTTGTTCAACTAGTGCCGGTTACAATGTCTTTTGTTTGTATCACGCTGTTTGCGTCGTGCACATTCTCCCGCCGTCGCCACGCTGCGATCCCTCTGGTAGCACGACGATCTTCTTCGTTGGTCTTCTTAGTACATGCCCACTGCCGGTGGTTACGTCCACTACTCGTACCTCTCCGTCGACGCCAGGGTATACATTACTTATTTTTCCTCTGGGCCAGGTGTTGCGTGGTAGATTGGAGTCACAAATGATGACTAGGTCTCCAATCTTCGGCGATACTCCTATGCTGCTGGGCTCCCGCCGGTGTTGGAGTAGGGGCAGGTATTCTTTAACCCATCTCAAATCATCATCAAAACACGTCGGCTAGGGCTTGAGCTCGTTTCCACTGCTGGCGGGCCGTCACGTCACTCTCGCTGAAGTGCCCCGGCGCAGGTACGTGCGAGTTGGGACCGATGATGATGTGATTCGGCGTGATGGCTTCAGGGTCTCCTGGATCGACTGAGACGTGTGTGAGGGGTCTGGAGTTGACAGTGTTTTCGACCTCGGCGAGCAGGGTCCCCAATGTCTCGTCACTGGGATAGCGCTCGTTGAGGGTGACGCGTAGGGCTTCTTTCACGGAGCGAACCATTCGCTCCCATACGCCGCCCATGAACGGTGCTGATGGCGGTATGTACTTCCACACAATCTGTTGACATGTGGTTTCGTGCTCGAGGGCTGTGAGTGCTGCTTCGGCCATCTCCTTGTCGGCTGCCTTGAAGCACGTAGCGTTGTCACTCCATATTTCTTTTGGGCATCCTCTACTGCCCATAAAACGCCTAAGCGCCGACACGGCTGAGTCTGCGCTTAACGAGTGGGCTACTTCTATGTGTATTGCTCGCGACGTCATGCAGGTAAATAACGCGCCATAGCGCTTTTCGCGATGTCGTCCCACTGTGACTTCTATTGGCCCGAAGTAGTCTAGTCCGGTGTATGTGAATGGACGTGCGTGATGAGCGAGGCGTGCGGACGGCAGGTTTCCTGTAGACGGTGATGCAGGCTTGGCTTTTCTTAGACGGCACGGTAGGCATCCTTTGATGACAGTTTTCACTACTGGACGTATTTTTCTTACGTACAATCTCTGTCTCAATTCGTTCATAACTGTTTCTACGCCTCCGTCATGCAGCCTCTCGTGTACGTGTGCTATGTACAGACGAGTGTACGCGTGCTTCCCGTCTAATATGGGAGGGTCGTACATGTCGTCCTCCACTTCTGATGCTGCTTTTATTCGACCCCTAAGGCGTAGGGTCCCCTCTTCATCAATGTATGTGCTCAGGTGGCCTAGTTTGTCGTCGCCTCCCGGCACACTTCCGCTGGTGATCCTCTTGAGCTCCTTCGTGAAGCTTTCCCGCTGACTGGCTTGCACCCACAGTTGTTCGGCTCTCATATGATAAGCGGCCGGTATTCCTACAAGCGATGAGGCAGTAGGAGTCGCCTTTTTCTCCTTGGCGGGGGTGTTACGTTTGTTTGTTCTCTGCCAGCCAGGGTCGCTACCTTGTCTTGCTTTGTTGCGTTTACGCCCAGCCTTCACCATGTGCTTGTTTGGTCTGCACATGTCGATGAATAGGAGGACTCTCGCTGTCGCCCTTATGAGGCGAATCCATTTAGAAAATCTTCCTATTTGTGGAAGATGTGTTGTTGGCGAGTCTTCACTTTTAACAGCGATGCTACATATTTCTCGCTCTTCCCCGGTGTCGTATTGTGTCGTTTTCTCTTCCTGCGGCCATTCTGCCGGTGGACGCTGCAGAAACGGGGGCCCTCGGAACCAATGGTGCGAGTCGTCGAACCTATCTGGTGTGGCTCGGGTTGCGTCGTCTGCCACGTTGTCTTTAGACGGTAGCCAACGCCATTCGTTCTTTTTGGTTGTATCTTCTATCTCCGCCAGGCGATGAGCGACGAAAGCTTTGTACGCGCGAGGCTCTGATCTTATCCACACCAGTGCAGTACGGAAGTCGCACCAGTATGTCTTGCCCGCTATGTCGCCATCGTGTTCATCGACCACAGTCTGCGCCAGACGAGCTCCCAGCAGTGCCGCTTGTAACTCGAGCCGTGGTATGGAGACTGGTTTCAGTGGTGTTACGCGGCTCTTGGCGGCGGCCAATGCTATGTTAACGCTGCCGTCTGCTCGCTCCGTCCTCCAATACACTGCTGCTGCGTAGGCCTCCTCGCTTGCGTCGACGAATGTGTGTAGTTGGCGCGTCGACACCCAGTCCCAGGTCGTCCCAGTCCGCCTTGTAACGCCATGTGTCTTGAAATATTCTCTTCGCTGGGGTGGTCACCGGTGATATTAACCCCAGCGGGTCAAATAATGCCATTATGACGCTCAACGCTTCTCGTTTAGTTGGCAAGCGTTGTTTTTCTTTTACGTCGGCAGGCATCTTCATATTGTTAGTATTGAATCCAATATGATCGCTTTGTACATGCCAGAGCAGGCCTAGCGTCTTCTCAGTTTCTTTTCCGCCCAGGCACACGGTCGCGTCGTGTTGTCTATGCTATGTCGTTATTTCTTCTATTATTTTTTCTTCGTTCGATGTCCACCCGCTGAGTACGAATCCCGCTTGTTTGTGGACGTGATCGACTGCTTTTACAGTTTGCTGAGCTTCCGTGACAGAGTGGAAGCTCTGCAAGTAGTCGTCCATATAATGGTTTCTTTTTATGGCGACCGCAGCTTCTGGGTACGCCTCAGCATGTTCTTCAGCATTTTTATTTTTGATGTATAATGCTGTGCATGGTGATGATGTCGCTCCAAAGATGATTGACGTCATCCTATATTCCTCCGGTTGGTCCTCCCGCCGCTTGCCTCTCCACAAGAAACGTAAAACGTCTCTATCTTCTTTGCGCACTTTAATCTGCATGAACATTTCTTTTATGTCGGCGCTCACTGCATACGGATACTGTCGGAACCTCATGATCACTCCGGGCATTGATTGTAATAAGTCGGGCCTCGAGTGAAGCATATCGTTGAGACATATTCCGGCTGTCTTCGCTGCGGCGTCGTGTACCAATCTCGGCGGGTTGTTCGGTTTCGCAGGGTTGATGACTGGGAAGTGTGGCAGATACCATGTCCTTCCTTGCGGCGGTGGCATTGGCGCGCGCTCTGCGTAACCCGAGTTGAAGAGGTTCTCTATGCGTTCTTCGTACTGTAGCTTGAGATTGCTGTCTCGGTCGAGCCTCTTCTCTAATGTGTGCAGGCGCCTTTCCGCTTCTTTATAATTATTTGGTATTTGGAAGTCCTTTTGTTTCCACAACAACCCTGTCTCAAATCTGCCGTCCGCTGACCTCTGGCTGGTTTCGTTCAATATTTGCATGGGTCGCTGCTCGGGATCTTCTCTCGGTCTTCTCGGCTCGATGCACAGTGACTCCAATTTGAAATAATTTTTTATTTCTTTTTCTATCGGTGGTGCATCTTCCCTCTGATGTAGTCTGCCGCAGAAGGTGACCGTCGACGTCAATGAGCTATGACAGCCATGCAGAACCCAGCCCAGGTTGGTGTATGAGGCGACTGGTTGGTCTCGACGGCCGACGCGCAGTTTTCTAGACACTATGAGGTGCCAGTTATCTTGCCCGATTAGTACTTTCGGTGAGGCGCGTTCGTAGGTGATATCCTCTTTGATATCCAACAGATGTGGGCAATTCTCCAAGTGATTTTCATTCACGGATTCTGGCGCGAAGTCCAACCGCTCTACCGTACGCGCTGCTTCTATGTTGTGTTCTTCTTGCGCGTACGTTCCTCTTATTTTAAAGCTGACGATCTTGCTCTTCTCGTGTTTCACCTCCGAGCCGACCCCTTGTATCCACATTGTGTGGGCTGGGCCGTCGGCGCCGATGACGTCGGCGATTGAGGCATCGACTAAGGTGACCGTGCTTCCTTCATCCAATAATGCGTATGTTTCGACGCAGCTCAGCGGCCCCCTTATTGTTACGGGCGCAATCTTTAGGTAAGCGCGGCGGTGCTTGTACGGTCGAGTCGCTGTGTTGACCTCCTTTGCCGATGTTGCGGTTTCCATAGCGGGTTCTTTTTCCATTACTGCTGTTCTGTCGTGATGCAACAATTTATGGTGTTTCATCATGCATCCGCCTTTTCCGCACGGTGGAGCTTTGCACAGCAATCGACGATGTTTGCCTCGCAGACAGCGGTAGCAGATATTGTATTTCTTTGCTACTTCCCATCTGTCATTTGTGGACAGAGCGGCGTATGACTTGCAATCGGGCAGTTTGTGTTCTTGTTTGCATTGAGGGCAGCGTTCTTCATATGGTTTCTTGCTTGTGGCGAAGGCACGTTCTATTTTTCTCGGTCTTCGCTCTCTCGTTTCGCTGTCCTCTGCGATGAACTCCGGCAAGGCATACGCGCTGCATTTATCCGCTTCTTCGTTTAAGAACATTGATATCTTCTTAAGCTCTGGGATATCTTCTTTCTTTCTGGCTGCATAGTCGTACCATTTGCTTTTCAATATGGGCGTGAGTTTGTCTGTGATAACTCGCGTCATTTCTGGACTATGCAGATAGTGTGCTTTCTTGAGTGCTTCCACGGTGCCCACTACGTTTGCTATGCGATTTGCAAATATGCATAGCTCCCTGGGATTGTCCGTAACTTTGTTCAGCAGCTTCAGCTTCTCTATTTCCAAGTGAATTAACGCTTCTGGTCGTCCGAATCTCCTTTCCAAAGCTTCTATTATAATTCTGGGATCTGGTTGGCTTATAAGTAGGCAACCTGCGGCTTCTTTTGCTGTCGCTTTTAAGCTTCGGCGTATTCTCGCTATGTTTTCGTTCGCCGTGAAGTACTTTGAAGATTCTTCGTACATTGTCTTGAAGCTGAGCCATTCTTTGCTGCTACCATTGAATGAGGGCAGCTCTTGTATATATTTCGGCGGCTCCCTTGTGCTTCGTACTGCTTGTGATAGAGCAGCGGCTAAGGTAGCGACGTCGATTTGTTGCTGCGCCTGTTCATAGTCTTTTTTCTGCGGCGCGGTATGTTGCGGAGCGTATTGCGGCGCACACTGTTGAAGTACGGGTGGTGCGATCTGCAGTGCTGGTTGTGGCGCGGGTTGCGATGCAGGTTTTTCTTGCAACCATGTACTAATGCGCACTGGTGCCAAATCGTCTTCTATTTCTTCAACTTCATCATCGGTTGATCCGGCTTCTGCTTGTAGTCGCTGCACGTGTATTTCTTGCAATTCCGTTCTTGCTTGCAACTGAGCCTGCTCGAGCTTGAGTTCGGCTAACCGCTCTTTCGCCTCTAACTCCGCGAGGAGTCTCTTGCGTGAGGCTACGGAGCGGCGTGACCTAGTCTCGCCCGGCTTCAATGTGCACTGCGATCTTTCATCACCCTCTTGTTGGGTTTCTTCCGTTGCGGTCGTTCTATCGGTTGCAGAGGTAGCGGTCGTATCGCTGACCGTTGTGGTTTCGCTAGTGGCGTTTGTTGAATCACTAGCGGCTGAGTCACCCCCGGAGGCCTCTTCTGTGGCCCCCTGGGTTGTTTGTTCATCCTTGCGACGCTTCGATGATTCTCCGCTGTTACTACGCGTAATCACCATTTTTCTTCACAATAATATTTTTTCGTTCTTGCGGTTTGCTTCTTTCTTCCGGCAATACCAAGACCGATATTGTCTTTTTCTTCTAGTAATCCGGCTTCTCGAAGGACCATTAATATAACGGATCGCCGTAACGCCGTGCGGAAAATGGAATAAAACGCGCTGGTTTTGCTTTTAACTGGAGGCAAGCGGCGGTGAGGAGGAACTTTTACTTTCTTTTCTTGCTGGTGCCTTTTCGGTGGCTGGAGAGCGACTGCCGACCCTAGCGGCCGGCCCGTCTTTTATATGATTTGGCCGCTGCTGGCCAGCGGACCCTTGCCTCACCCCCGCGCCTATCTTTATTTATCCAATAAACTTACGAGCTAACAAACATAATTAACTATATAATATTCTTACAACTAATTATTATACTAAGGTGTACATAACAATATTTTTATTTATTTACAGTGCTAAATTATAATTTTCAGCTGCTTTAGGCGGAGGATCCTTCCCCCCGCCTCAGCACTATAAATATAAAACGTCGTGGCGCGGTGCGCGTGGCTTCATTTGCTCCGCGGCCGCGTCACGATAACATGCTCTTTGGTCATTATCTTATGTGCCTAATGGCTTAATATATTTATTATATTAAAAAGTAAATATTTACTATATTTAATAATTATAGTTTACATTTTAAGTCTATGCTAACTCTCCCTGTTCATACGGTGCCTTTATTTGGGAGAGTTATTGCATAGTTACAACTCAACCTTAAACATAGTTATAATATAACATTATTTTTTATCGTTCAACATAAGTAATACAATTATTTACACAAAGTTATATTTTAAATCCCGCATAAGGCTGCGCCAGTTCTTCCGCACAACCCCAGCTAGTTGTCGAACCGGAGGCGTGGCCCGATAATTACACCGTCGTCATGCCCACTGCTCCTAGGTTGTTCAACTAGTGCCGGTTACAATGTCTTTTGTTTGTATCACGCTGTTTGCGTCGTGCACAAATGTATTGTGATACTTTAGTTTCTTTATTAGCTACAACTTGTTTTATTTTAGTTCGAAAACTCATTTTGGCAAATGTCACCTCCGTTCAAGAAATAGCATTTTATCGTACGCGTTGAAAGCCATCCTGAGGATATAAATTTAATGGAAAGTACTGGCATAGCGTTAACGTAACTTTCTAGAGCGTCCCTAGAGAAGTAATTTTATTGTATGTATTACTTTCCATTTTGTATTACTAATACAAAAAGGTTTATAAGAAAGAGATGTCCTAAGTGTACACTAATATTACACAGTCAAGAAAATAGATTTTACGGAGTTCATCACGTTTAATTCGATTTTTTTCTTAATTTTAACCCCCGGCAAAAACAGAGGGGGGGGGGGGGAGTTATATGTTTATAGTGTGTATCTGCGTATCTGCCTGTGGCATCATAGCTCCTAAATGAATGAACTGATTTTGATTTAGTTTTTTTTTGAGAAATGCCTTAATCGAGAGTGTCCTTTGCCATGTTTCAAGAAAATCTGTTCAGCCATTTGAAGATCATCAACTCTTTTGCTTCCGGGGTTTCGAAATTTTTTAATTTAAGGTGGAAGTGCCAGGGTAGCCCGCGAAATTCAAATTTTCTTACGTTTTTTTTGCAATTTGCAGGTCAGTGTCAGGTTATATGTTTAACAAAATATGATTCGCGAGCGTAACGAGTATGTATTTGCAGAATTATAATCATCAATACAACCGTCTATGTTCGTACATTTCCAATGTATGGCTATTCCCAGAAAAACTCATTCAAATGGAGATACCCGCCATCTATCGAGATCCATCAGATTATTCTGTCATCTCCCATAGTTGCCACTTAAGACAAACTTAAGCACACTTAAACACGGTAGAGCCTTGCTACAGCTATATTATTGTTGTAGCGTGAATGGGTCAGTTCGACTGGGGAAAGACCACAATCTCACAGTATACAAGCGTAAAATAGCAGCTTACAAATTGACCAAAACAATTAAACGATGACAGGAATGCATTTTCGACGCCCGCAACCCGCCCATATCCCCGCGCTTCCCTTAGTCACCAATCACCGTTCCGGTGTTCTCTCTCTAGTTCTAATGACTTCTTAGCCGTCATACGCCTAATTGTTTTGGTCACGTAGTAATGTTGTTGGGTTTCATCCTCAGGTGTGTTAACGTATTGAATTTTGATTCTTAACTGAAGGACATAGCATCCACTTACTATTAGGTACGCTGTGCGCTTATTTGTCAACCTAATTCTATAAAAAAACATACTTTATATAATATTTGAACAGAATCAGGTCCTGAGTAATAAAAGGCTATGGTATTGTAAAATAGTATATACAATGTCGCTCGAAAAACTAAATTTAATTATTCGCTAAACGAATTTGCAAATGCTTTTATACCTTCTCCTTATGTTGGAAAACCTTCCCGCATTTACCTGGAAAAGAAAAGGTTTTATAAATATTGTTGTTGCGAATGTAAGCAACAAAAAATTTGAATTTAAACCAAAATGATAGGAATATTAATAAAAGACAAAAGAAGACAAAATTGAGATTATCTAGTGCTCGTTAAATTGACCTCTCACAACCGTCTCGGGTTCGATTCCCGCGTCGGACCAATACCAGTTTGGGTTTCAAAATAGAGCTATCCCTTTCCATTTGACTGTCTCGATGGTCTAGGGTGTAACTGGGACTGCTGGTTATGTGATACCGTGTTCGAATCCCTGGTAGGGCCAAAATCAGATATTGAGTCTTTCTGGCAAGAAATCCTCAGTAGTAGCATGAGTAGTAGTCGGTCGAGGACTGTCCCCTAGGGCTGTCGTGTCACGCAAATGAATTAAAATGGTAAAAAACTGTGGCTCTTCCTTATTTAAAGATAATGATATAGCTTTATCAGTTTCTACATACACATTAATTTGTTTAAACATGAAATAAGATAAAATCAGTTTTTTTTTTAAATTACATCCCGTTCCGACAACCCTATCAATTTATTGTTTATATCGGCTTCTCCGACAACATCAAACGTTATGACTAACTGCATATTCTCCTTAGGCTGTGACTCTGCACTACAAAACCTGTGGGGGAGGTCAATGCTCAGTAGTGGACGCTTACAAGCGCGTGGATTTCCCGCTCTTTGTACAGCCGTAAGAGTTTGTATCAACGCAAAGAAAGTGATAAGATCAATATGGCATATTGCAGTTAGGTCCCTATCTTTTATACCAATATCCATAAACATAAGTTCTATTAGTTATGCGACACATTTAATATTAATCTATATCAGTTAGTACAAAATACCAGCATTTAATAGCTATTAGTTTTTTAGTTAAGTTTAGGATATTGTTGCTGGGCTTCATTTAGTGAGTGAAGAGAACCTGAGACTCTTTTTCTTGGTTTACATTCAAGCGTAGCGATTCATATCCTGGATAGTATGGAGAGCCAGTATAATGACAGGCATTCTATCTTTGTTTTTTTTAAATAGAATTTGGGTGACAACTGAGCATCAACATCTATCCTCGATTAAGAATCAAAATTCTGATGCGTTGTCACTTAGGACTAAGTTGGAATGCGTCGTTTAGACTGAAAAGGATCTTCACTTCTCTACACGCAGCACGGACAGTAGCATTAAGCTGCTATTTCACGCTGGTATTCTGAAAGAGCGTGTTCCTTTGTCGTACAAGCCGACCTATTCATGCAACAACCATAATGTAGCTGTAGCATGGCTCTATCACGTTAAGAAGTAGTCCCCGTAGGTGACAACGGCGTCAGTTGCCTTCTTTGTTTGCAGTTAGCTGCAGGTATACATGGAATCCAGTAGTCAATTAACGTCAGGTGCGCTGTAAATTCCTTTGTCACTTTAGCTTTATAAAATAGTGCTTTATTGTTAGACTGGTATCTATCACATCGTAATTTATTGAATTTCGTTCTCGTGCGCGATAGGAATCCTAAATCACGATTAATATACATGCAAATTGTATCATTAAGTAACATTCCTGTGTCGATGTACTTAATTTAAATTCCAATCATGCTTCTAACAAATTTCACGGACCAATTATAAGCAATTAGCTTAATAAAATAGAAGCAGTGCAAACGAAAACTGGATTTTAAGATAATGTGTAAATGTAACACAGCTTGTTCCTAAACTTTTTTAACTATTCTTAAGTTAGTTTATTATCTAGAATAAGAGTGACAAGTGAGCCCACCTGATTGTAAATGGATAATGTTTCCCAAAGACATTTTGATCTGTCATCGATTAAGCTTCAAAATGCAAACGCGTTGATGTTAATCCTGAGGACTAAGGTGGAACGCGTCGTTACCAATAAATAGGGCCTCCGGTTTTCTTCACTCACCATCAGAAATACAGTACTATCATTCTGCTGTTTCACGCTGGTATTATGTGAGAGCGTACAAGTTACTGGACTGAAAAGGATACGTTATTAACATCAATGGCGAGTACATCACTCACCTTCGATTTGCTGACGACATAATTCTTATGGTAGGATCAGTGGAGGATGTAAGTACTATGCTCCATAACCTCAATAGTGTCTCCCAACGGATAGCTCTTAAGATGAACATGGAAAAAAGAAAGGTCATGTGTAACGTTTATGTCTCACCTATTCCGTTATTTGTTGGGAGCACTAAGCTCAAGTAGTTTACCTGGGACAAATCGTTCCACTAGTTAAGTCCAACTTTGACAGAGAGCTCAATCGACGGATTCAACTCGGCTGGGCAGCTTTCGGGAGATTGCGACACATCTTCTCGTCAGGAATACCTCAAAAGTTTAATACAAGATCGTACAACCAGAACGTGTTGCCAGTGATTTCATATGGTTTTGAGACGAGCTTCTTCCCTGCTGGCCATATGAGAAAGCTCAAGGTCACTCAGCGAGCTACATCTTTATGTAGCTTGCTGAGTGATGGCTATGCTCGGGGTTTCTCTGCATGATAAACTTCAAAATGGGGATATCCGCAGTAGAACCAGAGTAACCGACTTAGCCCAACGAAAGAAAGGTTCTCGAGTGGTAGGCGAAGTGTAGGGTGTCCCCCACTAGATGGAGTGACATGCAGGAAATCATTTGATGCAGGTGGCTCATCAACGTGCTTTGTGGCGTTCCTTGGGGGAGGTCTATGTATAGCAGTGAACTCTTGAAAGGCTGTAATGATCATCATATACTTTCATATACATTTATTAAAAAGCTGTTATTTTGACAATACAAACACACACTTCAGTTTTATTATTTTTTGGGATAGATAACAAGTTGAAAACAAAATCGATAAATTATTCTATAGAAGCAGCAGAGCAGATATGCCTCTTCTTGAATCTCAAAAGGTTTATTGGGATTGCACCTGAGATGACCAACACGACTGCCTCCGATACCGTTCGATAGGCACAGGCTATCCTCAGCGCACCCCTACGTTGTACGGACGCAATAAGTCGCTTCCGATTTTTCTCTACTTTGAATGCCTCTCCCCAGATCTCTACTCAGTAGAGCATTATGGAGCTAGCGACACTCATGAGAGCTGATCTTTGACTGCTACTTGTTTCCCCGACACTTGGCAATAACCGAGAAAGACTCGCCATCGTGGTCACTGCTTTTGTAGCCACACTGACAATATGACCTGATGGTAAGTGGACATTATGGCCCATAGATTTCTACTTTTATCTACAGGACTAAGATAGAATGCTTCGTTTCTTGTAAAAATGGTCTCCGGTTCTCTACACGCACCATACGAAACACACCAGTGTTATTCTAATAGTGGTACACTTCACACAGTACTATAGTACATCTAGATGATCAAAATTATACATTTAATAAAAAGTAACGATCGACTTCAAAGAAATTAAAAAAAAAATTAACAACAGTTGTGCAACGACATAATAGAAGAATTAAAACCTTGACTTCAGAAAGAGAAATTATTTCATTGAAGCTGGCTGTTACTTTTATTTAATAGTATTTTTTAGCTTTTTCCGTGGAGTATATATTATTAAAATCTCAATGCCGTCCAAATGGTTATAATAAAAACCATTATAAAAATTTAAATGCTTAGCGTGAAACTCCTGAAGTAACAAAGAAAATAATTATCAAAATCGTTTCACAATAATTGACGAAGTCAATAAAACGCACATTTGAATTATAAGCCTCCTCCCTATTTTCTTAATTCGGATATAACTTACTTCACTTAGTACTTTACATAATATGTATACTTTTGAATTCACTTAGAAATTACTTGAATTCAAAAGTAAGTTAAACCGAATATTTTTTTTAATTTCAAATAAAATTTTCTTTTATAAAAATCAATTGTTGTCCGTTAGTCTCGCAAAACTCGAAAATGGATGGGCCGATTTTGATGAATTTTTTTGTTTGGGTTTTTGAGTGGGCCCTTAAATGGTTTAGATTTACAATTGGACCCGTTAGCTATATGCTGATGGCTAGTTGGATTATATTTTTAATAGAATAAGGGTGACAAACGAGCCCAACTGATAGTAAGTGGATGTTGTGGACAGGCATTTACATCAATCCTCTACATTTAAATAAAACTAATTTTACGGAATTTATCGCGTATATTAACTTATTTTACATTCCCGACGTTTCGAGCACTTTACAGCACCCATGGTCACGGGGGGGACTGAGGTGTATGACGTCCCAATGTCATAGTTAACCACGGCTACCTCCAGATTAAAAATTATTAATTTTTGTTCCGATCTACGCAGTATGAACTTACAGTATCATGAAGTCTTGCAGTTGTATGCTTGGGTTGGGATTTAATTTTATTAATTATGGGATCCCAAGCAGATGGTAGCACCCAGCCATCTTCTCTATTGAAATTAGGATGTTTCTTGATTTCAATAGCCTCGCGAATCATCCTTGGAAGGAATCGGTGTTCTTTAGCGAGGATTTGTGGTCTATCAAATCTAATGTAGTGACGGGGGTGATCCTGTACGTATTCACAGACTGCAGACTTCCCGGAGCGTCTATTCTTCACATCAGCTATGTGTTCTTTAACACGGGTTTTTATAGATCTTTTAGTTTGTCCTATATAAGAGAGACCACATTCACAATCAAGCTTGTACACTCCTGCATCTTGCAGAGGAATATTACACTTGACTGATGGTAAAAACTGACTAATCTTCTTCGGCGGCTTGAAATATGTTTTAATGGAAGCACGCTTCAAGATGTAGCCAATCTTGTCAGTGACACCTCTGATATATGGCAGTACAGCAGGCACTCGCTCGACTGTGGCCGGCTTCACTCGTTCACTGTGACGTAGGCGCGGGACCCGAAGCTTATTGTCATGCAAAACTTGCTTGACGTGTTGGAGCCCGGCGGCCAGGTGTTTACTGTCACAGATCCCTCGTGCTCTCTGAAACGAAGATTTACCCACGGTAGCTAAATGTGAAGGATGGTGGTGAGAATCACCGTTTAAATATCTATCTGTATGGGTCTTTTTTCTATACACAGTGTGGCTCAAGGTGTTATCAGGATTCCGAATTACTAACACATCTAGAAAAGCTAAAGAATTGTTTGCCTCTAACTCCATTGTGAACTGAATTTTAGAATTTAAGGAGTTAAGATGGTCTAGAAATGCAGTTTTTTTATCTAAATGGAGAATTGTGAAAGTGTCGTCTACGTACCGCTTGTAGAATCTTGGGTTTACGGGAGAAGTACGCAGGGCTTTCTCCTCAAAGTCCTCCATGAATATATCGGCAACAATGGGAGATACAGGTGAGCCCATCGCCACTCCATCTACTTGCTTGTAGAACTCCTCCTTCCACAATAGGTAGCCAGATGTAAGGCAGTGTCTAAGTAATACTGCATATTCTACGGGCATGTTGTTTTGCTCTAGCCTTCTAGTAACAATCGAGATGCAGTCTTCAACAGGTAAGCATGTGAACAGAGACTGCACATCAAAACTGACCATAGTTTCATTGTCTGCCAGATGTAGGTCTTTAATCTCGCTGACAAAATGGTAGGAATCCTTTGTGTGTGCTCTTGTATGTCCCCTGAGCGGTGAGAGTATATTCGCTAAGTGTTGAGCCAATTTGTAAGTTGGTGAATCGATTTGGCTCACTATAGGACGTAGTGGAGCATTGGGCTTGTGTATTTTTGGTAACACATACAATTTCGGTGGTTTGGCACACGTAGGTATTATTGATTTTACGTCTAGATTTAATCTTTCGGAGTGTTTCTTTATGAGATCACTAGTTGTTTTGAGTGTGTTATTTGTTGGGTCATTTTTAACCTTTTTATAAGTACTTGCATCCGACAAAAGTTCTTGTATTTTAGAATTATAATCCGACGTATCCATGACCACCGTGGCGTTTCCCTTATCTGCGGGGAGAATCGTGAGTTCTCGTTAATTGCGTAGGTTATTAAACGCCTTAAATTCGTCTTTAGGTAGATTTGGTTTTGGTGCTGAGCTTCGAGGTAACATAGACGAAGTGTCTTGACGTATCGATTCCAAATCTTCCTTTCGCATATTGTTTTTATATAAACAGTCCTCGACGCTGCAAATAATTTCTTCGTACGGTAATTTTTAGGTGTTAAAGCAAAATTAAGGCCTTTCGATAATACTCTAATTGTTGCATCATCCAGAGTTTGTTTTGACAGATTATAGACCGCGCTTAATCTATGATCCGCGTTCGTAGTCAATAGTTGCGTTTCATTCTCACGTTGACTCAGATGTTTGACATTTAATTTGGTCGTTAATTTTTGATATTTTACTATATGTTTGTTTTTGCATTCGTTATATTTATTAATTTCTCGTTTATTTAACGTTTCGATGCAAACATTATAATCAAATGTCGTTAAAACTGCCTTTAACTCACTGAATGATGTGTCTATGGATTTGTTTATGGTATGTAGATCGGAGCGTTTTTGTTGGATTACCGTTCGTAACAACTTTTACTTGCCTGATTTAAGATCTTAGCGCTTCCTCGAATGTCCTTTTTAGTGGACATTTTGACACACGTAGGAATGATATTATTATCGCGACATCTCTTCAAAAAGTTTAATGCTGTTAGATATCTTGCGCGCTTAGTCATGAGATCTTCTAATCGGCGAATTTTATTTGCAATTACCAGTCCGTACTGGTTCACATAATGATTTCTTATATTTACGCGAACACTACACATTTAAATAAAACTTATGTTACGGATTTTATCGCGTATATTAACTTATTTTACATTCCCGACGTTTCGAGCACTTTACAGCACCCATGGTCACGGGAGGGACTGAGGTGTATGACGCCCCAATGTCATAGTTAACCACGGCTACCTCCAGATTAAAAATTATTAATTTTTGTTCCGAACTACGCAGTATGAACTTACAGAATCATGAAGTCTTGCAGTTGTATGCTTGGGTTGGGATTTAATTTTATTAATTATGGGATCCCAAGCAGATGGTAGCACCCAGCCATCTTCTCTATTGAAATAAGGATGTTTCTTGATTTCAATAGCCTCGCGAATCATCCTTGGAAGGAATCGGTGTTCTTTAGCGAGGATTTGTGGTCTATTAAATCTAATGTAGTGATGGGGGTGATCCTGTACGTGTTCACAGACTGCAGACTTCCCGGAGCGTCTATTCTTTACATCAGCTATGTGTTCTTTAACATGGGTTTTTATAGATCTTTTAGTTTGTCCTTTATAAGAGAAACCACATTCAATATCAAGCTTGTACACTCCTGCATCTTGCAGAGGAATATTAAACTTGACTGATGGTAAAAACTGACTAATCTTCTTCGGCGGCTTGAAATATGTTTTAATGGAAGCACGCTTCAAGATGTAGCCAATCTTGTCAGTGACACCTCTGATATATGGCAGTACAGCAGGCACTCGCTCGACTGTGGCCGGCTTCACTCGTTCACTGTGACGTAGGCGCGGGACCCGAAGCTTATTGTCATGCAAAACTTGCTTGACGTGTTGGAGCTCGGCGGCCAGGTGTTTACTGTCACAGATCCCTCGTGCTCTCTGAAACAAAGATTTACCCACAGTAGCTAAATGTGAAGGATAGTGGTGAGAATCACCGTTTAAATATCTATCTGTATAGGTCTTTTTTCTATACACAGTGTGGCTCAAGGTATTATCAGGATTCCGAATTACTAACACATCTAGAAAAGCTGAAGAATTGTTTGCCTCTAACTCCATTATGAATTGTATTTTAGAGTTTATGGAATTAAGGTGGTCTAAAAATGCAGTTACTTTGTCAGATGGTAAAATTGTGAAAGTGTCGTCTACATACCGCTTGTAGAATCTTGGATTTACAGGAGCAGTAAAAACGGCTTTCTCCTCAAAGTTCTCCATTAATATGTCGGCGACTATGGGAGATACAAGTGAGCCCATCGCCACTCCATCTACTTGCTTGTAGAACTCCTCCTTCCACAATAGGTAGCCAGATGTAAGGCAGTGTCTAAGTAATACTGCATATTCTACGGGCATGTTGTTTTGCTCTAGCCTTCTAGTAACAATCGAGATGCAGTCTTCAACAGGTAAGCATGTGAACAGAGACTGCACATCAAAACTGACCATAGTTTCATTGTCTGCCAGATGTAGGTCTTTAATCTCGCTGACAAAATGGTAGGAATCCTTTGTGTGTGCTCTTGTATGTCCCCTGAGCGGTGAGAGTATATTCGCTAAGTGTTGAGCCAATTTGTAAGTTGGTGAATCGATTTGGCTCACTATAGGACGTAGTGGAGCATTGGGCTTGTGTATTTTTGGTAACACATACAATTTCGGTGGTTTGGAACATGTAGGTATTATTGATTTTACGTCTAGATTTAATCTTTCGGAGTGTTTCTTTATGAGATCACTAGTTGTTTTGAGTGTGTTATTTGTTGGGTCATTTTTAACCTTTTTATAAGTACTTGCATCCGACAAAAGTTCTTGTATTTTAGAATTATAATCCGACGTATCCATGACCACCGTGGCGTTTCCCTTATCTGCGGGGAGAATCGTGAGTTCTCGTTAATTGCGTAGGTTATTAAACGCTTTAAATTCGTCTTTAGGTAGATTCGGTTTTGGTGCTGAGCTTCGAGGTAACATAGACGAAGTGTCTTGACGTATCGATTCCAAATCTTCCTTTCGCATATTGTTTTTATATAAACAGTCCTCGACGCTGCAAATAATTTCTTCGTACGGTAATTTTTAGGTGTTAAAGCAAAATTAAGGCCTTTCGATAATACTCTAATTGTTGCATCATCCAGAGTTTGTTTTGACAGATTATAGACCGCGCTTAATCTATGATCCGCGTTCGTATTCAATAGTTGCGTTTCATTCTCACGTTGACTCAGATGTTTGACATTTAATTTGGTCTTTAATTTTTGATATTTTACTATATGTTTGTTTTTGCATTCGTTATATTTATTAATTTCTCGTTTATTTAACGTTTCGATGCAAACATTATAATCAAATGTCGTTAAAACTGCCTTTAACTCACTGAATGACGTGTCTATGGATTTGTTTATGGTATGTAGATCGGA
The DNA here is from genome assembly GCA_033319125.1 of Parnassius glacialis. Taxonomy (NCBI): domain Eukaryota; kingdom Metazoa; phylum Arthropoda; class Insecta; order Lepidoptera; family Papilionidae; genus Parnassius; species Parnassius glacialis. The sequence continues at coordinate 38,720,844 of JAVANC010000022.1, read as the reverse complement.
GCGTTTTTGTTGGATTACCGTTCGTAACAACTTTTTACTTGCCTGATTTAAGATCTTAGCGCTTCCTCGAATGTCCTTTTTAGTGGATATTTTGACACACGTAGGAATGATATTATTATCGCGACATCTCTTTAAAAAGTTTAATGCTGTTAGATATCTTGCGCGCTTAGTCATGAGATCTTCTAATCGGCGAATTTTATTTGTAATTACCAGTCCGTACTGGTTCACATAATGATTTCTTATATTTACGCGAACACTACACATTTAAATAAAACTTATTTTACGGATTTTATCGCGTATATTAACTTATTTTACATTCCCGACATTTCGAGCACTTTACAGCACCCATGGTCACGGGGGAGACTGAGGTGTATGACGTCCCAATGTCATAGTTAACCACGGCTACCCCCAGATTAAAAAATATTAATTTAAGGAGATGGCTGGGTGCGTGAAATTGAGCGGCTGGAATTAGTCCGAACAATTCCTCAGAGCACTCCCCATGATAGATGCGATAAAATACACAAAGAGATGAAACATCCCTACGAAGTGCCAGTGTGTCGAGCCGATCAGAAAGAACTCGGTCGTCGACGATTCGAACCGCTCTGCGCTAGATGCGGTCAACTGGAAGAAGCTGACACTGGGGTGCCCCGGCCGAGAGATGAGAACAGTATTCCACGTGAGGCCAAACTTTCGCTTTGTAACGTTGCAAGCGATGTGCTCATATAATCATCGTATCATTATTCAGGTGACTCCATTAAGTCCAAACGTTTCTCAAGTGTATATATATACTTAAATATATGCATCCTACTTTTAGTTCGTAATACTATTATTTATTCTGTGCTTTTAAAATATTGTAATAAAGATCTCTGATTAGTTAATCAAGTATGTATGAAATTTGGGTTTTCTAATATTTTGTATTTTTACAGCGATGTTTGAGTGAGGTATAAATTATTACAAAGCTGCTAAATCACCGAAAATTTCCGGATTTCTACGCCGAAAAATTTAGTTTTAATTATACAATAGAGAATTAACCTTACATTTACATTCCATGGCTTACCATATAATAGATAAAGAGATTAAAGAATAGTTTGAGTTAAACAATTGATATTTTCAAAAGTTATCGTGTTTAACACTCCATAAATCTTGATAAATTTACACCAGAAGCCACTAAAACCATTTATTTAACGTAAAAATAGTAATTAGTCGATTTAAACAAATATTAATAAGTTCAGCAATCAATTATCTAAACTAACAAAACACGTTCACCAAATGTTCAGAGGGTGTTGCGTATATCCACCAACATCTATCCTCGATTAAGGATTAAAATTCAGATGAATTGCATCCGAAATGTTAGTAGTAACTATAATATTACAGTTTTCATTTGAGACTCTTTAAACTAGCTCGGGGGAAAATAAATTTATTGAGATCATTTCACATTATTAGATATAATAAACCTTTTGCCCTACCTAATTACTTGGCAAAAATAAGCTGAGAAATATTAAAGGCCCGGTATCCTTAATTTATGATAAAATATTTTTTTCTTCCGGTAAAGAGAGATTTCATGTTATATTATATTATATTATGTATAACCGAATGGTGTTTTAATAATCGAAATCGATTATATTAATAGGTTTATATAATAGGGTAATTGTAATAACAAGTGTCAACTCAGTGTGTTTTTGCAAGGAAAAAAAATAACATACATGGTTAATCTGGGGGAGATGGCCATAAGGAAGAAATGGCCACTCAAAAAAAATCACATTCACACTTCCTAAATTGCTTTACTTTCTCGTTAGTACACTTCGTGCAATGCTTGGGAACGACATTTTGCTCAAACCACGACGACAAAAAAAAAACAAAAAAGTAAGTAAAAATTACCTATATTGATTATTATGAAGCTGAAAGTTTTTAAAGGGTTTCTTACACAGATTTTGTAATGTATATTTATATATATATATATATATATATATATATGTGTGTGTGTGTGTGTTTGTGTGTGTGTGTACGTAATTTGTAATATTAAAAGTATTACTATAACTTGTAACAATATTTTCTTTATTTATGGTAATTATTTAGATAATTAATTATTTTTTACTAACAAATTACAGTATTTTATTTTTAGCTGCCAACAGAAAACCAAAAAAAAGCAGTCAGTTTACGAGTACGAAGGAACTGGATTGAAGAATGACTAAAGGCAACCACGGACACTGTTTGAAGATAAAATGATTATCTACACAGCTTCTTTATCGAGTATAGAAAGACGATACAAGTAAAATAATGACAAAAATATCCGTGGGGCCCTCACCTCATGAGGAAAATGAGAAGAAACTGGCTTTTTACATTAAAACTATGGGAATAAATCATCAACGAAGAATTAGTGTTGAGAATGAATAATCAATATTATATGTTTGGTCTGATGAAGAAGATGGAAACAAAGAAGTAGACAACTGTGTAGGCAATGGAGAAAATTATTATGAAACGAAATATTATTATCCAATGGAAGGATAATTAATAGATAATGGATAAGTGGATGTAAGCGAAGTAATTTTTTTACCAACTTTAACAAATGTAAGGACTTGCTGAGAATACGAATGCGATTCAATAAAAAAATAAGATGGTGACCAACAACGTTTCTCCAATCCGTCTGAAATTAAAAAAAAAATACGTTACCGTAATATTGACTATCTTATTTGAAGAACACCTACCTCACTACTGCAGTCGCATGAACTATGTAACTATAACCTCATACAATTGAAAATTGTGTGAATCTCTAAATACATAAAGTTGTTATCATGAATCATATTGGATACAAACGAAAGTTATCCATGATTTTGTGCTTTTGAAATCCGATCCAACTAAAAAGTTGACTCCGAAACGAATCAGATTTTAATTAATTTGAAACACAAATATTGCCCTCGAGATTTATTTACATATACAGTTTCCGTTAGCTCAAAATTACATGGACCGAGATTGGTATCGAGTGTGCAGTGAAATATCACCAATTAACAAATGGATTTCCTCTCGAGTAGTTTGAGTTGCGTAAATAAATTCGAATAAATGGCGATTGATCCGTTGGTTTTTCATTATTACTCTTACGTGAATAGCAAATTCTGCTTTATTTTTTTAATAAAAAATAACTTTATCAAGAAGTCTATTTACTTTTTAATTTATTATAGCCTATATGCCCACTGTTGAACAAAGCTATTCTTCAAATAGTGCAATGAAACTCGGTCCTTAATTACCTACATTCATTAAATCCCTGCATTTTTCATCTGGTTGTCACTCCTTCAAGTAAAGGGTTGCCTAATAAAACGTATGCCAGAACGAGGCTATCACTCGAGAATCTTGTTATCTCCATCGGTTGTAGATTCTACAAGCTAAGGCCCATTGCCTGGGATAAGTTAGTTATCTAGTCCTTCTGCGGATATCCCCGTTACGAATTTTATAACGCAGATTAACTTCAAGCAACGTTATCAATTAGTCGCCAAAGGTTGATCCTAGTCATGATGCGGTGGTTTTTTCTTTAATTTCCTGATATTATAGAAATAATAACCCCATACCCTATCGATTTTATGGGTACTTGGGTATTTAATCGCCTACCGGATGTTATTAGGTATAACATTTTATTTTATTTTATTCATTAAATTTCATTTATTTTACTTCTACATTTATCTGTAAAAGTTTTTTTTAGTATTTATAAGGGTGACAAACGAGCGCTAAGACCAAATGATTGTAAGTGATTGCTGTGGCCCATAAAACGTCCTACTACATCCATCTATCCTCGAATACGAATCAAAATGCAGATGTGTCGTCACCCGTGAGGACTAAGATGGAATGCCTCGTTTCTAGTAAAAAGGGTCTCCAGTTCTCACTCACCATACGAAGCACAACGGCATTTAGCTAAAATGTCCATGGCTGTACTTGTACCACTGACATTGTAGGGAGAATTTGTTTAAATCATCACGTTAAGTAGGCTGATTGAATGTCGTAGTACTAAACGCTGCCTATCGCCTGTCTGATTATTTTAAGTTTGGTCTTATGATGATGTTACCATCTATCGGAAGCCGTTAGACCTTTCTGGCGTTTTTCATAGTCGCCTCTTAAAACGGGCTTTCTACTTTCCGCGGGTCAAAGGGTACAATATTATTACATTTATTTGATCAATGTTTTATCTTTTTATTCGCTTGAATTTAAAGGCTATTGAAACATTAAACGGGTGATTTATTTGCGACAGAGCTAGATTTATTTGAGTAAGAAGTGGTAAAATTAAAAATTTTGTACAATTGACTTCAATATTAATTACTAAAGATGACTCAAAAACTACTGGTCAGACAAAAGAAAAAGGATCATCGAAATCGGTTCATCTTAAAAAAGTTATGAGGTAACACAGTTTAAAAAAATATAGTCGAATGGAGTACCTCCTCGTTTTTGAAGTCGGTTAAAATATTCTCTTTCATCGCGCCAGGTAAGCTTAAAAGGCTTGTGTTAGGAGTCATTCACGACAACAATCCATGGCGGATTCGTTCCCACGAAGTTCGAGTCCGGTTTCCTTCCTGCTATTAGGCTACTGTCGCTCAAATAATAACTGACACTCATTATTATAAGGCAAATTTCATTAGGCGATAAGTAATCTGTAAGCAGATTTTTGTTCATAAAAGTTGTAAGCAATTAAATGAACAGATACTATATTACACAGTTTATATCTACTTTGACTACTCTGTAGATGTATTTACAATCCACCTTTGATTTCACACTTCGGCTAAGATGTAGTGAATTTCTGGATCTGTTGAAATAATGAATAGTTTCGCAGCACTTCTGAAGAACTATAACACTCTAATAATCTAACTGAGTGATTTATAGAAGTTTAGTGTTAGATCTTAAAACTTTTAATCATATATTAATGTTGTAAGCTTAATATTGAAATATGTTTTGCAACTACATTAACAATCCATTTATTGTGGCTTACCAAAAGTCTTGAACTTATAGATTGATAATAAAGTATTATTTTAGATCTAATCTCATTATTTATTATAATCTTAACAGACTACCAAAGTCTTCTAATGAACGTAGGGCTCTCCCACAGATTGCCTCATTTAGGGATATTTTATTACAGTTGCCAACTTGGCTGTTCCAAAATGTGGCTGCTCATCTCCTGGTGCTTTTCCGTCTGTCGCCTCTGGAGACACCCACGAAATGATATTATTCCTAAATAAATTGAAATTGACATATGAATTCGTCTTATTAATTTATACTGGCTCACTATACCCTTTAGAATGGAAACTAGAAGTGCAAGCAAAACTAATTGGAAGACTACAAATGTGATGTCACCTCTAAGAACCAAGATGGAATACCTCAAGGCCTCTAACTATACTGGCTGACTATACCCTTTAGAATGGAAACTAGAAGTGCAAGCACAGCTAATTGGAAGACTACAAATGTGATGTCACCTCTAAAAACAAGATGGAATACCTCAAGGCCTCTAACTATACTGGCTCACTATACCCTTTAGAATGGAAACAAGAAGTGCAAGCACAGCTAATTGGAAGACTACAAATGTGATGTCACCTCTAAGAACAAGATGGAATACCTCAAGGCCTCTAACTATACTGGCTCACTATACCCTTTAAAATGGAAACTAGAAGTGCAAGCACAGCTAATTGGAAGACTACAAATGTGTTGTCACCTCTAAGAACCAAGATGGAATACCTCAAGGCCTCGAACTATACTGGCTCACTTTATCCTTTAGAATGGAAATCAGAAGTGTAAGCACAGTTATTTTCCGAGAGTGATAGGTATAATGATGATGTGTAGACATCATCATACCTAATACTATCGCAAATTAACAAATCGCAAAATACTCTACTACTACGAGGATCTACAACCCAGTTAGACTCCTAGGCAGAAAAGGAGTCTAAAACCTAGTTCAAATAACAGTCAAAAAGAACTATTGCCAAAGCGCTGTTCAAGGGGCGATTAAGGTAACTCATCCGTACAACCTAGGGATGTTTGTAGGAAACAATCGATCGATTACATCCTACAAAAATCCACTGCTGATTATGGACCTACCTATAGATTTGGTCATAATGGGGATTATGCCGTAGTTGCTACGCTTGGTTTACAAGTTGGTAACCACAGTTTTATTATTATTTTAAGCCGTTATCAGAAAGGGAAGATGAGCTTGCCCATCTCCTGATTTGGTTTCCTTCTGTCACCTCTTACGCCACAGGACGATATGAGGTAGTGGATATTCTTGAACAGCGACCACACGGTATGGTAGGAATAATGGCAAGTATCACCCTTACGAGGAATGGCCTATGTTTAGCAGAGGACGACTTTGATAGGATGTAATGGGGATGATCATTCCTACAATAAAAGAGGTCCATGTCCAGCAGTTTGGACTTTTACGGGCTAGTAAAGAAGTGAAGAGGACATTCGATGATCCAAATAAGTTTGGTTGTATTCTTTTTTACTCAGTCTTATTTGAAAAATAAATTAAAAATGTTTTTCACAAATAAATACGGCGGTGTAGTCTGTACGTCAGCCTAAATGAAAGCTTAAGACATTTTATTAAACCTTACAAAAGCTTCAAAGGATGGCTAAATGGCGTGGCGGATTTAAAGCTTTCGTAATTTCGAGCTTGTAAAATCTGGAAAGATTAAATTTGATGTTAATGTTTTAGAATATTTTAAGATATTTTATCTTTTGGCTGCTTTATATAGTAACATGCGAAATTCATTTTTTTATATAATAAAGGTGACAATCGAGCACTCATTCCACCTAATTTTAAGTGGATGCAGGCTTATATACATCTACACCTATAAGAATCAAAATTTAGACATCACTAATGAGAATTAAGATGGAATGCCTCATTTTTAGTAAAAATACTCTAAGGTTCTCTACACTCACCATACTAAACACAGGAGCATTGAGCTGCTATTATATGCTGATATTCTGTGAAAGTCCTTCCCCAGTTGAGCCGACTCATGCGTGTTACTTATTAGAATTTATTTGAACTTTTTGAATTACATATTATAATAATACATAACATATTATAAGTAACGTGTAGTGGCGGTGAAAGAATATCCACTACCCCATATCAGCCTGTGGGTGTCGTAAGAGGACACAGAGGGAAACGTAACAGGAAATGGGCAGCAACATCTCCCTGACAACCGCTCCACCACTACTACTATTGGTGTGTCTTTCCTAGCGCAGTAGTGTAGTAGTGGTGTTGGGATTAGTGGTGATTGGGATAGTGGACGCAATTGAGTTGAGGGTGGGCTAAGTTGGTGCTCTTTATACATTATTTTATTACGCGGACTTTAGCTAGTTAATTTTTAAATTTCTAAATATACATAATGGATTTTCACAAATCTTTCACAAGATTTTCACCTAATTCTATTAACCATACGTATTTTTTAATGGAGAATTTTAAGTATTATGGATTATCTTAATGAATTGTATATAATACGTATACGAAAATACCTACACTGGCCGGCCATGTAGCACGAAAAACCGATAACCGATGGAAAAGAAAGGTTCTTAAGTGAGCCTTGTACCGGTAGGCGAAGTCTAGGGCGGTCCTGTACTAGATGGAGTGATAACCAGTAAGATATGTGGGAATTCTATGAATTTAGGTGGCTCAGGACTGTGCTTAGTGGCATCCCTTGAAGGAGGCCTGTGTTCTGTATTGGACTTATGATGGGCTGTAATGAATGAATGAATGAAAACGCCTGAATCTATTACTGGTGCGTATTTATTTAAAAAAATATTTAGTGTATATACGAATACTTGTAACTTGAAGATATAATTATATATGTACACTCTTGTTTATCTAAATTATATGAAATTTATCCGAAAAAAAGTGGTTTACTTTTCCAAGAATTTATGACTAGACGATATCCGAGTCAAAGTTGTTTGTGTAGAGATTATATTAAATTACGACACGCAAACTTATAAGCATTCTTTGGAACTTTTGTCTCGCTTTTTTATCATTTGATACGTAGTGACGTTAAATAATGAAGACTACTGGTTTGAATGTCGCTTAGCTTCCAATTGAATAGACGCTTTTACTATTAAATTTAAGCATAAGATGCTGCTGAGCCACGTAGCCGCATAAATATGTAAAAAGTTCCTACATAGCCCTACCACCGACCAAATGGTAACTGATTGACTGACTGACTGGTTTCTGATAATGTTTGTGCTGTTAGTCTTTTGGCTTTTATGGCTTCATTGGACTCAGAGCTCAATGGGTGAATTTTTATTATTATGCGTTTTTGTTACTCCTCATCATTACAGCCCTTCACAAGTCCACTGCTGAACATAGGCCTCCCCCAAGGAATGCCACAAAGCACGGTCCCGAGCCACCTGCATCCATCGACTTCCTGCATGTCTTACCAGGTCGTCACTCCATCTTGTGGGGGGACGCCCTACACTTCGCCTACCGGTACGAGGCTGCCACTCGAGAACCTTTCTTCCCCATCGGTTGTCGGTTCTTCGAGCTATATGGCCGGCCCACTGCCACTTCAGCTTACTAATCCGTTGGGCTATGTCGGTTACTCTGGTTCTACTGCGGATATCCTTATTCCTAAGTTTATCACGCAGAGAAACTCCGAGCATAGCCCTCTCCATAGCTCGCTGAGCGACCTTGAGCTTCCTCATACGGCCAGCAGTGAAGGACCACGTCTCAGTTCCGTAAGTCATCACTGGCAACACGCACTGGTTGTACAATTTTGTTTTAAGGTTTTGTGGTATTTCTGACGAGAAGATGTGTCGTAGCTTCCCAAACGCTGCCCAGCCGAGTTGAATCCGTCGATTGACCTCTCGGTCGAAGTTGGACTTACCTAGTCGGACTATTTGTCCCAGGTAAACATACTCGTCAACAACTTCGAGCTTAGTGCTCCCAACAACTACCGGCATAGGTGTGACATGGACATTAAACATAACCTTTGTTTTGTCCATGTTCATCTTAAGACCTATCCGTTGGGAGACACTATTGAGGTCATTGAGCATAGTGCTTAGCTCCTCCAGCGATTCTGCCATGAGGACTATATCGTCGGCAAATCGAAGGTGAGTGATGTACTCGCCATTGATGTTAATTCCGTATCCTTTCCAGTCCAGAAGCTTGAAAACGTCTTCCAATGCAGCGGTGAAGAGTTTCGGGGATATAACATCACCCTGTCTTACACCTCTCTGCAATTGGATAGGTTTCGTATTCTGGTTCTGTACTCGGATAGCCATCGTAGCTCTACTGTACAAACACTTCAGCACTTCGATATACCGACAGTCAACTTGGCACCGCTGAAGGGACAGCAGCACCGCCCAAATTTCGACGGAATCAAAGGCTTTCTCATAGTCCACATACGCCAGACATAGTGGCAAATTGTACTCTTCGGACTTCTGTACAATTTGCCTTAAATCGGTCTGTAGTTCTTCAAGAGAGCGTTGTCACCTTTCTTGAAGAACAAGACCACCGCACTTCTGCTCCACGCCTCCGGTGTAATGCCACAATGGAGGACGGAATTAAAGAGCTTCTGAAGGACTTCAAGTACCGGTTTTCCACCCGCTTTCAGAAGCTCCGCTGTAATTCCATCCTCGCCTGGGGCCTTGCCGTTTTTAAGGTGCTGGAGAGCCATTCTAATCTCGCTCAGACTGACGTCCGGGATATCTTCGGAATAGTGTCGAATAAGACTCGCTCTTGGATCGTTACTCACACTTGCGTGTGGCTCCAACGATGATGTGTACAGCTGCCCATAGAACCTCTCCATCTCACTCAAAATCTCAGGTGCCCCGGAAACGATGCTGCCACACTCGGTCTTTAGCTTTGACAGTTGGCTCTTTCTGGCAGACAGATCTCTGGCAAAGACTTTGGAGCCTTGGTTCCGCTCGATCGCTTCTTCAACACGAGCTGTATTGAAGTTGCGTAAGTCTCGCCGCATGCATTTGGAGATCTGTCTGTTCAGTTGCCTGTATGCTGTCAAATCTGTTGAAGAATGTAGCCTCATCTCCCGTCTAACAGCCATAAGATTAAGAGTGTGATCGGAGAGTTTTTGTGTTCTTCTGCGGTGGGTCTTGCAGAACTTAGCTCCGACCGCATGGACAGTTTCCACGAGCTTGTCATTCATATCGTCCACTTCATTGCAGTCTTCTAGGCACTGAAAACGGTTTTGTAACTCGAGCTGAAAGGTTTCGGGACTTTGGATTAGAGCACGAGGGGGACGGTGCGTTGACTTCATCAGACGAGACCTCTCCAACTTAACATTTAGGTTCAGTTTGCCTCTAACCATTCGGTGATCGCTGCCGGTTTTCACCCTCGCGATCACTGAGACATCACTGAACAGTTGTCGTCTGGTCGTCATAATGAAGTCAATCTCATTTTTTGTCGAACCGTCGGGGCTCGACCAGGTCCACTTCCTGTGGGGCCGCTTCTTGAAGAAAGAGTTCATCATAAAGAGTCCCTCTTTCTCCATAAAGTCGGCCAGCTGCTGGCCCCTTGGGTTCCGTTGCCCTATTCCAAATTTCCCTACTTTCAGCTCACCGTTCTCTCTTGTGCCTAGTTTTGCATTGAAGTCTCCCATTAACACCGTATATTGGGTTTTGGAGGAATGCATGGCTCTAGAGATATCCTCATACATTTCCTCCACCTCCTCATCGGGGTGTGCCGAGGTTGGTGCGTAAACCTGTATGACCTTCAGCGAATACCGTTTGGTGATTCTAAGTATAAGGTACGCAACCCTCGTCGACACACTCCCGATCTTTACAACGTTGTTAACGAGAGACTTGTGGACGATAAATCCGACACCTCCTTGGGACAGATGGTCGCCCTCCCGGTGATAGAGCAAGTTGCCGGATTCGAGGATTACCGTGTCCTCCCCCTCTCTTCGGACTTCGGATAATCCTATAATATGCCAGCGCAACTTGTCTATCTCTTCTTCCAGCTCCACGATCTTCTCGTCAGTCCTCAGGGTGCGTGCGTTGTACGTTGCCAGGTCGAGTCGTCTAAGGTGGCAACCGAACCTCCACCGGAGATTCTTAGCACCCCCTGCCCCGCCGTTACCATGGTCGCCACCGTAGCCAGGAATAGCAGGGCCGCCGGGGACTGGGGGCCGTTTATTATTGTCATTGCTCATGGGGGGGTATATTGCCATAGTTGCCACGCTTGGCGAGCGGGTTGGCAACCGCAGTTTTTTTTTATTGTATTTATGCCGTTACCAGGAAGATGCTGCTGCCCATCTCCTGCCTGTTTCCCTTTGTCGCCTTTTACGACACCCACGGGAGGATATGGGGTAGTGGATATTCTTGACCGCCACTACACGGCAACTTAACTCCTACGACAGTTTAAATTTCACGTGAATGAGTTATCTGACGGCCGTCCATACATGGAGTGACGAGTCTCGGCTCTGACGACTAACTCATATCGTTCAATATTTTGGGCGATGAGAACCGCCCCTTAGACGCGAGTGTACTGTGTGTACGTGGTGTTTAGAAAGTTACGAGACCTCCGAAGGCTTTCCATAACGTTTGGAGTCGGAGTGTATGTAGCTACGTTTACCACTAGCGGGTTGGGATGTGTCTCAGCTCTCTCGAAATAGCGCCAAGACATTTCGCGCACACTGCTCATAGATACTTGTACGGCCTCCAAGTCGTCCAAAATAGATTCATTCGCATAGCCACCGGAGCTTGGTGGTATAAGCGAAGCTCCGACTTACACAGAGATTGTCAACTTTACACGAAGAACAAACAAAAAACACCAAGTAGTTATTTTTAAAGTTACAGCCTAATAAGTCCCGCTCCTGGACACAGGACTTCTCTCATTTTTCTGCAGACTTCCAAAAAGGAGACGGTACTCAATTCGACTGTATGTTTTTTATGTGTGTTACCTCATAATTTTGTACTGGGTGAACCGATTTCGATGATATATGAAAGCTGATAGTTCTCGTGTGGTCCCATATGAATTTGATCAAGGTCAGACCAATGGTTATTGAGTTATTCTTAAATAATCTATATTGAAGTCGCTTATATTGAAGTCGGCTGTACAACATTTTAAATTTTAAATTATAAGAAGGTTTTAGGCCAAGAAATAGTCCGCCGCGCTACTCCAATGCGTCTTGGTGGACTTCACACGCCTTCGGAATATTTTTTTTAAATTTATTAGATATTCCGGTTTCGACGTTTTCATTTACCGTAGAACAAAATAAATAAGGACTTAAAATTTTAATCAATAATTTTATTGGTGTTGGCTGGTTTTGAACCCGGCTTTATATTTACAGTGAGCGTTTAGCCCCGGAGCTACCACAGATTAGTATGTAAAGTAATTATAATAACAAACAAAGGCAGCTCTTCGTTCCTCTTCTAGTTATTAACTAACAACTCAACATTTCACCGATTTCTTTCGTGAATCCTTTATTGTTCTAGCTACACTACTCTGGAGCTTCCTGTCTGACATAAGAAAAGTCTTCAAAAGACTTGTATGCGAATATCTTTTACCAACATCAGTCGTTAATTGTAATGGATAATACTATTGTTTTCATCTCATTGTATCATCATTATCTCATTATACTTAAATGTTAAAAAGTTAAAGTTACATCCTATATACATACCACTGCTGGGATCCTCCTCTAATTTCTGGGGGAGTTCTTAGGACAAGGCAATGTCCGCCGCGCTGCCCCAATGCGTGTTGGCAAACTACACAAGTCTTCGAAATAATTTTATTTCATATTTCTCAGACATGCAGCTTTCCTCATGATATTTCTCTCACTGCCGAGCACTTGGTAAATCAGCACTTAAAATTGCAGTAAACAATTTCATCGGTGCCGGCGGGGATCGACCCCGGATTGCTCGAGTACTGTGAAACTTGTGAAACTACCGCGGCTCTCATAAGTATATTTATAGGTTTGTATTATGTTTGCCAATATTTTTTTAACCTTTTTGTTTTTTATAGTTCCCTGCGCTCGGAGTTGATTGGGTGAGAATGCCAAAAGGCATTCAAGTCCGTCCTGTGTAACCTTTTTATTGAAGGTGATAACAACAAAACATAAATAAATAAATAAAGATAATTGCATTTGCAATAGAAAAAAGATAAAATTTTACTCAAACCTTTTGTGATCCAAATAGCAGAACGATGTAAAACTAATTTAACCGCTGCCGGTGACAGCTGAATAATGTAAACTGTTTGTTTGCAAATGAGAAGATTTTTTATTATTAAACTAGCGACACGACCCGGCTTTTCCTGACAATTTTAGTTTTTTTTTTCAAATAAGGTCCTCAAATTTTTCGTATAAAATATAGCTTGAGCTATATTGCTCTGAGGAATTGTTCGGATTAATCCCAGCCGCCAAATTTCACGAACGCACATCGCGGCAGAACTCCCGATACCATCCACACCATCTGGATGATTGGCGGTCCACCACTGTGCGATTTAGAAGATGTTTTCTTCCTCGCACGACTTCCTTGTGGAATCGATTACCATCAGCGATTTTTCCGGACCGATACGACTTAGGGACCTTCAAGAAAAGAGCGTACTCCTTTTTAAAAGGCCGGCAACGCATCTGCAATTCCCTCCCTGGTGTTGCAGTTGTTCATGGGCGGCGGTAGTCACTTACCATCAGGTGAGCCGCATGCTCGTTTGCCCCCTCTACTATAAAAAAAAAAAAAAAAAAAAAAAGCTTCGATACCTCCTGGAATTGCTTTCTATCTGTTCGTAAAGTTCCATTACAATTGTTGCAGACAGACAGAGTAAAATATTATAAATGTTTATTTAGTTCTCAATAGCATCCAAATACTACCATGAGCTTAATGAAAGCCTAAAATTTCAATATTACAAACAGATATTTCTATTCTTTATATGTAAATGCCTCGTTACTAGTCAAAAGTGTCTTAGGATCGCTACACTTACCATAAGAGATAAGGATTAAACTGCTATTTACGCTGGTATTCTGTCATTCTCTCAGCCGACTCATTCGCATGACAGCATGCTTCAATCACCTAATTTTGTTCGTGTATATATTGCGACTTTTTTTTATAGGATAAGGGTGACAAACGAGCACACAGTCCACCTGATGGTAAGTGGTTGCTGTGGCCCATAGACATCTACATCTATCCTCGTTTGCGAATCAAAATGCAGATGCGTTGTCACCCGTGAGGACTAAGATGGAATTCCTCATTTCTAGTAAAAAGGGCCTCCGGCCACCTGCACTCACTAAGTGAAACGCAGAGGTAAACCTCTACTTCACGCTGGTATTCTGTGAGGTCGTGGTACCACCCCGGTTCGAGCCGGCCCATCCATGCGACAGCAAAAGCTGCCGCGAGGCTCTACTACTGTTGAAACTATATAGGTTGTAGCATGAATTGGTCGGCTCAAACGGGGAAGGACCACGTTCTTACAGAATACCAGCCTAATGCTGTTGTGTGTCGTATGGTGAGTCTAGAGAACCTAAACTTAATCTGCTTGAAACTTCTTCCATAAGTATTAAGTTTAGGCCATTGCTCAGATCACACAATCTTGTTGATATATTCTTTGAGCCAACACGTACACATACGTGTACGTGTTGGCTCAAAGAACATATAGGTAGGGCCTAGTGCAATTTGTATAGATAATACCTTACAGTACAATGTTTATAAAAGCCGCCTTGAGCGTATTCAAAACATATTTGTTATTCACCTTAACTTTCGCTGTCGGAATAAAATCGATACTTACACAGACAGTTGCACTGAGCACGATCTCTTATCTTTGAAACACAGGCGTGTTTTGCTTGACATGTCTTTTTTATATGATATAATGAACAGTAATATTGACTGTACATATCTTGTCTCAAGAATCACCTTTCGTACTCCAAAATTCCGCACCCGCAATACTACATTGTTATAGACTCCCTGGCATCATTCTACTACTATCGAAACACTGTTCTTTCGCGGCTTGCTCGTACATATAATGAACAATTTGGACACATTGACCTCTTTGCGAATTCTAAACTTACGTTAAAAGATTACATCAAAAAAGCTATTAAGAAATAGAGCAGTTAAAGTTAAAATCACATACAATAATATATTATTTCATCTATTTTTTCTATATGTACTTTTTGAGGCTATTAACTTATGACCACCTTCATTACATTGAATTGCTTATAATTTTGCTTATAATTTATCTATTACATTGTTCTTCTTTCCTTTTCTTCCGACAACAATACACCTATATTATTATCAAGCAATATAAGGGAAACCTGTTATTGGTCATACTTTTAGTTTGTTACATTAATGTTAATATTTACTATATACGCTGTTGGTTTTCTAAATAAATTAAATAAATAAATAAATAATATTTTTACGGATCTTGAGCCCTAACATAATTTAATTTTTCATAATTTAAGTTCTGATCACTGTGGACAATTAGTCTCGCTACCTTACATGCATAAAAAACAGGAATTTAAGAAAGTTTTGCTTGTTCCAATAAATAAACATCGCTTAGAGATATTTAGAAGTAGTATAGTGAAAAAACTGCCAATGCTATTTGTATGAATCATTATTTAAAATAATACGTCTTGAATTAAATAAAACATTTACTCCCAAAATACTCTCTTTGAACAGCCGCAAATCGATTAATGAGTGGACGACAGTAGAATAGAATAGAATAATTATTTATTCGATATTGATTACAAGTAATTCTTATTGAAAGTCATTTTTTACTTTACCAATGGTTCGAAAAAAATCCTTTGTCCTAAAAGGAACCGGCAAGAAACCCAGCATGACTTTTTTAAATAAATTTTGACAATATAAATGATTACAAACTATTTACAAAATTTATTTTAGAAACAGCTTGGAATCGACCACCTCCTTCCCAGGAGTTATTTAGTTATATTAACCATGTATTAATTTTTATTATAATACCCGTTTTTATACAGCTTTTGCTTAGTTAAATATTAAAACTAGGTGATAGAAATACCTTGTATATTTTCTGGGACATTGTTGTAATAGCGTATACATTGACCCAAGAATGAATTACTGACTCGGTGGAGTCGAGAGACCGGTATCACTAGCTTCTGTTTGTTCCTAGTGTTTATAGAGTGTAGATCACTTTTTTTACTAAAACTATCTTTGTTTTTGTGAACATACATTTAATTTTCATTAAGAGACTCTCTCGGTTTAGGAATGTAAATAGCTCGTATAGCCCTCTTCTGCAAAACAAAAATAGTTTCTGAATCAGCCACATTTCCCCAAAGCAAAATCCCATCAGATATCATGCTATGGAAATAACTGAAATAAACTAATTTAGCTGTCTCGAAACTAGTGTGATAGATTAGTCTGTTTGTTAGTTTGGATATATGGGGGCCCCACTGAAGCTTTGCGTCGAGAGTGATGCCAAAAACATCAGAGGATTCAATAGGGCTCAGTTCTTCCCCATTTAAAAATACATTGGTAATCAGATTTTTAACATTCGTTGTTGTAAATTTAATATATTTAGTTTTATTTCCGTTCTAATAGGAGTAAGAATCCATAAAAGTAGACAAACGTTGTATGATCTTCACAATAAAATATTATTAAATCATATTTTTTTAAAGAATATGAAAAAAAATATTGCAAAACATTGAAAAACGTGTGTTGTGCAGCTAAGTCTTTATATTTAAGAAACAAAATTAAAAATTCCTCTAATAAAATAAAAATGATTTGGAGTATAATCAATAGTGAAATTCTCAATATATCAATTAAATTTTAACAATAATTTGACAAAATCACATCAAGACGTTGTAACGGATTTTGAACAATATTTTACCAACATTCCGATCTTGACTACAAAGTTACTCAATTCCTCCCCTGCTGTCGCCGAGTCATTACTCAAACAAAATGTACATGTCTTTAAAAAAAATTGCATTTTATAGAATATTATCAGGCGATATTTTAAAATATTTCAAAACTCTTGAAATTAGGAAATAGCAGATCTATGGGAGATTTCTTTTAAAGTTATTGCGTCTATAATAGATGCGCACCCCAACTTGTTATTATTTTCAATGCTAGTGTCGAATCTGGTGTGTTTCCTGATTAAATGAAGCATAGTAACATTATACCTTTATTTAAATCTGGGAGTACATTGGACCCCACTAATATTAGACCTTTTCCTGTACTGCCAACGCTCAGCACAATTTTTTTTATTCTAGATTAAATGTTTAGTTTCCTTTAATGTAAATAAATTACTCCTTAACAATCAGTCTGGATTTACAAGGGGTCGCTCGACAACTGATGCCGGTGTTGAGCTAATGACATGGACATTAAACATAATGTTTGCTTTGTCCATGTTCATCTTAAGACCTATCCGTTGGACAACACCATTGAGGTCATTGAGCATAGTGCTTAGGTCCTCCAGCGATTCTGCCATAAGGACTATATCGTCGGCAATTCGAAGGTGAGTGATGTACCCGCGATTGATGTTGATACCGTATCCTTTCCAGTCCAGTAGCTTGAAAACGTCTTCCAATGCAGCGGTGATGAGTTTCGGGAATATAACGTTACCCTGTCTTACACCTCTCTGCAATTAGATAGGTTTCTTACTCTGGTTCTGTACTCGGATAGCCATCGTAGCCCTACTATACAAGCACATCAGCACTTCGATATACCGACAGTCTACTTGGCATCACTGAAGGGACTGCAGCTCCGCCCAAATTTCGATGGAATCAAAGTTCTCATAGTCCACATATGCCAGACATAGTGGCAAATTGTACTCTTCGGACTTCTGTACAACTTACCGAAGGGTGTGTATGTGGTCTAAGATACTAAAGCCTTTTCGGGAACCGGCTTGTTCGGGAGGCTGGAAGTCGTCAAGTCTGCGCGCGAGAAGATTCAAAATGACTCTCGAAAACAGCACGTGGGCGCGGCTCAGAAGGGAAATCGGTCTGTAGTTCTTCTAGAGAGCGTTGTCACTTTTCTTGAAGAACAAGACCACCGAACTTCTGCTTCACGCCTCCGGTGTAATGCCACCATGGAGGACGGAATTAAAGAGCTTCTGAAGGACTTCAAGTACCGGTTTTTCACCCGCTTTCAGTAGCTCCGCTCTAATTTCATCCTCGCCTTAGGCCTTCCCGATTTTAAAGTGCTGGAGAGGCCTTCTAATCTCGCTCGGACTGACGTCCGGGTTATAATCGGAATAGTGTAAATAAGACTCGTTCTTCGATCGTTACTCACACTTGCGTGTAGCTCCAACGTTATGTGTACAGCTACCCATAGAACCACTCAATCTCACTCAAAATGTCGGTTGTCCCGGAAACGACGCTGCCACACTCGGTCTTGAGCGTCAACAGTTAGCTCTTTCTGGAAGACAGACCTCTAGCAAAGACTTTGGAGCCCTGGTTTCGCTCAATCGCTTCTTCAATACGAGCAGTATTAAAATTGCGTAAGTCCCGTCGCATGCATATGGAGATCTGTCTGTTTAGTTGCCTGTATGCTTTCAAATCTACTGAAGACTGCAGCTTCATATCCCGTCTAACAGCCATGAGATTAAGAGTGTGATCGGAGAGTTTTTGTGTTATTCTGCGGCGGGTCTTGCAAAACTTAGCTCCGACCGCATGGACAGTTTCAACGAGCTTGTCATTCATATCGTCCACTGAATTGCAATCTTCTAAGCACTGAAAACGGTTTTGTAGCTCGAGCTGAAAGGTTTCGAGACTTAGGATTAGAGCACGAGGGGGACGGAGCGTTGAATTCATTAGACGTGACCTTTTCAACTTAACGTTTAGGTTCAGTGTGCGTCTCACCATTCGGTGATCGCTGCCGGTTTTCACCCTCACGATCACGGAGACATCACTGAACAGTTGTCGTCTGGTCGTCATAATGAAGTCAATCTCATTTTTTGTCGAACGGTCGGGGCTTTACCAGGTCCACTTCTTGTGGGGCCGCTTCTGGAAGAAAGAGTTTATCATAAAGAGTCCCTCTTTCTCCGTGAAGTCAGCTAGCTGCTGGCCCATTTGGTTCCGGTGCCCTATTCCGAATTATCCTACTTTCAGTTCACCGTTCTCCCTTGTGCCTATTTTTGCATTGAAGTCTCCCATTAACACTGTATAGTGGGTTTTGGAGGAATTCTTGGCTCTAGAGATATCCTCATACATTTTCTCCACCCCCTCATCGGGGTGTGCCGAAGTTGGTGCGTAAACCTGTATGACCTTCAGCAAATACCGTTTGGTGATTCTGAATATAAGGTACGCAACCCACTTCGACACACTCCCAATCTTTACAACGTTGTTAACGAGAGACTTGTGGACGATAAATCCGACACCTCCTTGGGACAGATTGTTGCCCTCTCGGTGATAGAACAAGTTGCCGGATTCGAGGATTACCGTGTCCTCCCCCTCTCTGCGGACCTCGGATAATCCTATGATATTACGGCGCAACTTGTCTATGGAATACTGTTCCCATCTCTGGGCAGGGGCCCCCCAGTGCCAGCTCCTTCCACTTGACCGCATCCAGCGCAGAGCGGTTCGAATCGTCGACGACCGAGTTTTTTCCGATCGGCTTGACTCACTGGCACTGGGTAGAAAGGTTGCATCTCTTTGCGTATTTTATCGCATCTACCACGGGGAGTGCTCTGAGGAATTGTTCGGACTAATTCCAGCCGCTCAATTTCACCATCGCACATTGCGACAGAATTTGCGATACCATCCATATCATCTAGATGATTGGCGGTCCACCACTGTGCGATTCAGAAGAAGTTTTCTCCCTCGCACAACTTCCTTGTGGAATCGATTACCACCAGCGATTTTTCCGGACCGATACGACTTAGGGACCTTCAAGAAAAGAGCCTACTCCTTTTTAAAAGGCCGGCAACGCATCTGCGATTCCCCTGGTGTTGCGGTTGTTCATGGGCGGCGGTAGTCACTTACGATCAGGTGAGCCGCATGCTCGTTTGCCCCCTCTCCTATAAAAAAAAATCTCTTCGTCCAGCTCTAGAATCTTCTCGTCAGTCCTCAGGGTGCGTGCGTAATCATATATTCGTGTTTATATATTAGCGTATATTATCTACATAATACAACTCAAACAGTTGTTATTAATGGATACAGTTCTTCTGAATCGGTAGTATCTATGAGTGTTCCTCAAGGTTCAGTTTTTGGTCCCTTTCTATTCTTAGTTTATATTAATGACTTACCTTACTTGGTAGGGAATAACCATGATATAGTATTATTTGCTGATGATACTTCATTAATTTTGCGACTAAAAAGGCAATTATTGAAATATAACGAAGTGAATAGTGCTGTATCAAAAATAGTACACTGTTTTAACGTTAACAATTTGCTTTTGAACGGTAATAAAATGAAAGGTATTAAAATCACTACACCTTTATGCTGGTTCTTCCCTGGATAGAGGGTTTTTTGCGAACCAGTGGTAAAAGTAAAAAATGACTTTTAATAAGTAATATATATTGTAATCTATATTGAATAAAAATTATTCTATTCTATTTTATTTTATCCAATTTGTATGGATATAAAATTACTACTTTACTTACTTTACTAGTGTTTTGTCTATTTCTCAATAAACCATTAAGCCGGGCGTGCTTTATTTCCTTATAGAAATAATTGTTATTAAAACGTGAACATCGAATATTTTCGTACGTTTACTTAGTATTTCTCTAGACGAGGGGGGTCTAACCCAGCTAGGTTCGGGCAGCATTTAGAAGATTTGGACACAACTTCTCATTACGTATACCCCGAACATGAAAACCTGAGTGTACAACCAGTGCACGTTGCTGGTGCTGACTTATGGATTCTAAGACGTGATTCTTCACTGCTGACCATATAAGGAAGCTAAGATCATTCAGCGAGGTATGGAAAGGACTATACTTGGAATTTATCTGCTGACCATATAAGGAAGCTAAGATCATTCAGCGAGGTATGGAAAGGACTATACTTGGAATTTATCTGCGCGATAGATTTCTTAATGAGGATATTCGTAGTATAAACAGAGAGCATATCCGCGCTATGTTTATAACTCTCATTAGTAAGTTGAAGTTGCAATTGGACGACCATATAGCTCGAATAACTGAAAACCAATGGGGAAAAATGTTCTCGTGTGGCAGCTTCTTACCAGTAAGCGAATAGTACGGCGACCCCACTAAATAAAGTGACGACCTGATAAGAGATGCAAGAAGTCAGGTAGCTCAGGACTGTCCTTTGCGGCATTCCCTGAGCGAGGTTTATGTTTAGCAGTGGACTTGTGATGGGTTGTAATGATCATGATGATTCAATATTTCTACCGTTAAACTTCAGCTTATTTATTGACAATATCTCATCTGTTCAAAATTATTACATCATTCATTCATATATTCATCTCATACAGAGATTGCCTCATAGGGTGGATCAAAAAATCGGGAACTGAAGCATGTTCTATGATATATTCACATTAGACGATTAAAAAATTGGAGCTTATCAGTGTACAGCGAACAATAGCAGACCAGCCAACAAACAGCGCCTGTTCACTAATATGATGCATGTGACAGCCATCGCTCTCCTATATTTTCAATAATCGTCATTACTATTATCATCAATCCCCCATTTTATGTAGCCTGAGTCCAATGAATCTGTAAAAGCCAACTGCCTAAAAGTACTTACCTCACAGGTAGTAAAAAAATAAATACTTTATTTGCCACAAATCTTCTAACAAATAAATGGATCTCTGGCTTCTAAACTAATTGTAAAAACTGTATTTTTAAAACCAGTATCTTTCCCTTTAATGGTACAACTCTAATAGATCCAGGATTTGAAAAAGAATAATTTAATTTGATTTAATTTACATTATTGAAAAACAATGTAACTAATGCGCAGTAAACGAAAATCAAGAAATAAGAAAAAGTGTTAAGTGAAAAGTCATCATGTGTGTGCGATTTGAGAGCACGTGCATGCGTGCGTACGTGAGCGTGCGTGCGTACTTATATGCATGTAATAAATTAGGGAAATAGAATCTCCTATATATATTAAAGAGAAGAGGATAATCCGTCACACGACATCGTCTAGTCACTTATTGTAGCAGGCAGAATGGCACATCCAGTGTATAAATGGATTTGTTTTCTCATGTGCTCACCCAACGTCTTAAAAACTAGAGTATGAGTTCAAACATATTATATTAATACGTGGTAGAGCCGTGCTACAGCTGTATTATAGTTGTATCACGAATTGGTCGGCTCAACCGGAGAAGAACCACGCTCTCACAGAATACCAGCGTAAAATAGCAGTATAACGCTATCACTATATGAACCAGTGTACTGTTCTGTAACCGGAGAACATTTTTACTGGAAACGAACTAAAGACCGTTGTTGCGTGCTTATACTTATTTAAATACTGTATTTTATTTTTTATTTGTGATTTTTTGATATTTAATTAAATTTGATCAAATATTGGTGAAAATATTTAAACGTTTTAAATCAGAATTTTTTAAAAAATTAAAGAAATTTTACTCAGATCTTAATAAAAATATGTTTTATGTTCACGTAATAAAAAAATAGTTAAATATAAAGAAAATATAATTATGGCTTTTAGTAAAAAATAATGACGAGAATAATGGAGACCTTTGTCGTGAAGCGACAATTAAAAGAGAAATATAGAACCTAACCTAAGAACAGCAAAACAACAAAAGTAGACCAAGAAAATAATATATTTAAAGTTTCAGAAAAGTATTTACAATTTTATAAAAAAAATGAAATATGAAGATGATGGATGAAATGAGATTACAATTAGGTTTTAAAAAAAATAAAGATAGGAGAATAGGACAATATAGTTTTATAGTAGAGCCTTGAGCCTCGCTGCTTTTGTAGAAATCGGCACACGCAGAGCTTGAGGTTTCTCAGCGGCGACGGCACGCAGCGCCTGGACTGGGCACACGCAGCGTCCGGAGCCGGCGCACGTAGCGCCTGGGGTAGGTGCGCTCAGTACTCGGAGAAGTAGTCGCCGCGCCCAGAGGTAGCGCGGGCAGTAGGTGCGCTCGGCGCCTGGAGCAAGCAGTCGTAGCGTGCCCGAAGGTAGCGTGGCCCCGCGCTTGAAGCAGACTGCCGACGAATTCGGATGTAGATGGAGGCTTGCAGGATCCCAGCGCCTGGTTTGCAGGATGCGCCGACGACTTCACGTGTAGATGGAGGCTTGCAGCATCCCGGGGCAAAGCGGCCCCGGGATAAGGCCTTTAGTAGATGTTTCTCGTTTGAGAACTGAAGCGAGACTGTTTTTTTTATTCTCCAATTGCTCGGCTTTTATACCTTTTTAGAGAGAACGAGAAATTATTTAAATTAAAACGAAATTTATTGTAAATGACCTACAGCCAAAGAGTATTTATGTAGGAAGAACATCATACCAGAGACGAATTTGAATAAAAGTTACCATAACAACGGTATAAATAGTAGTTGTCATATTTACCAATTTTTGGTTTTTGGACTGTTATTAAGAAACTATTACATTTAAGTAAGAAACGAGATATTATTCATATAGGAAAAACTGATGCGCGATAGCGCGCCGAAGCCTGAAATTGTAGAGTTACAGAGAATTCAATAAAAGACCAATAAAGGTAAGACTCCATTGACAGCTATTTTAAAAGTGCTAAATAGTGTGAAAATACGAAGTAAAATGATATGTTATTGTGTAAAAACGTAACAGGATCCTATAGAAATAAAGGTGATGCAAAATATAAATGCAGAAAATCAAAATCAGAATGGAAAAATAGTATAAAAGGATGCAAAACATGAATGCAGAAAATCAAAAACAGAATGAAAAAAAATAGTATAAAGTGATGCAAAACATGAATGCAGAATATCAAAACAGAATGGAGAATTAGTGTACAATGAAATGTAAGTAGCATAACACTACATTTTCCCCCCGACCCTGGAAAATTTTTGACTCAGCAAAAATTTTGACATGTACATTCTAAAATAAACCATAAAAACACAGCTTTGCAGAAACAGACATCACCAGTCAAAATCAGATATACTATCTCTTACATTCATCATCTGCATTCAGGTAAGGGTGGAGTTCACATTCAATGACTACCACTCTAAAAGTGTGTTTTCAAAACGACATTAAGGCTTATTTAAGGAGTAGTCAACCGCTCCTGTGTGGAAAAAAAATTAGTCGAAGAGACACCACTCTAAAAGTGTGTTTTTGAAAGGACTTACTCTTAAGCAAGCATTAGTCGCTGTGAAGTTGAAGAACCCTGGAACACCAAACAAACAAACAAATTAGAAGAAATTAAAATAATAAGGTGAAAATGATGGTGATATTTATACATATATACAAATTACAAGTTATATTTATACATATATACAAATTAACAGTTAATAAATGTTTAGAAAAGTATTTAACAGTTAATAAATGTTTAGAAAATTTATGGTTCGTTTCGCTTCAGCTTTCAAAAACAATTTTATATAAAGTGCAAAGTACAAAGTTAAGTTTAAGAAATAAAAATTAAAAATTGTACCTCTTTAAGTTATCTAGAATAAAAATATTAGAGTGATGAATGTAACTTAGAATGTAAATGAAGTGTTATATGTAGGTCTAAATATAATCCAGATAAGTTGAAAAACTAGAAGAAGTTTTGTTTTAGAATTTTGAAGGTATGAAAAGGATGTGTAAATGAATGATGAATAATGAGTTAAGAACGAAAGGGAAAGCAATTAAATCAAAAGGGAATAGACAAGGCGCAGTAAAGGTGAAGAAAAGAAAAAAAAATAATTTAAGCAGCTTTAGTCGAAGAGACCGAAGCCCATATCTTCATCGTCAGACTCAGATTCTTCCTTCTTGGACTCTCTCTTCCTTCTTCTTCTCAGCTGCCGGCGCTGCAGCAGCGGCGACCGCGGCCACAGGCGCTGCTCCACCGACGGGCATGGTCGACAACTTCTCACGGCCCCGCGCGATTATTTCTTCACTCTTGCCATTGAGTTCCGAGATGACCTTCCTCAGTTTCTTGGAGTTTGCCTCAACACCGACAGAGTTGAGGATCTTCACAGACAGAGTCGACGCCTGGCCTGCAGGATGCGCCGACGACTTCACGTGTAGATGGAGGCTTGCAGGATCCCGGGGCAAAGCGGCCCCGGGATAAGGCCTTTAGTAGATGTTTCTCGTTTGAGAACTGAAGCGAGACTGTTTTTTTTATTCTCCAATTGCTCGGCTTTTATACCTTATTAGAGAACGAGAAATTATTTAAATTAAAACGAAATTTATTGTAAATGACCTACAGCCAAAGAGTATTTATGTAGGAAGAACATCATACAAGAGACGAATTTGAATAAAAGTTACCATAACAACGGTATAAATAGTAGTTGTCATATTTACCAATTTTTGGTTTTTGGACTGTTATTAAGAAACTATTACATTTAAGTAAGAAACGAGATATTATTCATATAGGAAAAACTGATGCGCGATAGCGCGCCGAAGCCTGAAATTGTAGAGTTACAGAGAATTCAATAAAAGACCAATAAAGGTAAGACTCCATTGACAGCTATTTTAAAAGTGCTAAATAGTGTGAAAATACGAAGTAAAATGATATGTTATTGTGTAAAAACGTTACAGGATCCTATAGAAATAAAGGTGATGCAAAATATAAATGCAGAAAATCAAAATCAGAATGGAAAAATAGTATAAAGTGATGCAAAACATGAATGCAGAATATCAAAAACAGAATGAAAAAAATAGTATAAAGTGATGCAAAACATGAATGCAGAATATCAAAACAGAATGGAGAATTAGTTTACAATGAAATGTAAGTAGCATAACACTACACCTTATTATTTTAAAGAATTTAAAACGAATTCACTAAAACAGTGTTTGATTTTTTAATAAATCAGATTATTTATTTTCTATCTTACCAGGTAATACATATTTTTTGTGTACATAACATGCTCTACTTCTCCATGCTGCAGCTACATGATGTTTGTAGCAAGAGTGGGTCAGGTTGACCGGGGAAGGACCAGGTTATAACAGAAAACCAGCGTAAAATAGCAGCTTAATGCTGCTGTATTTCGCACGTTGAATGTAGATAACCGGAGAGACATACCATCAGTTAAGCATCCATTCACCTTCAAGTGAACTGTGGTCTCTTATGTTTGTAACGTTTTTGTGTTTTCCATACTTTTATGACTATTGTGTTGTGTTATTCCATATTATGTGTATACTATTACACAAAGGATATTACACATGATACATAAAATTATATTGTAAGTCTTTTCAACTTCATCACGTAGTTGATTTAGGCATGAAATCACTTTTTTCCGTTATTTTTTCATCTGTATGCTGTATTATATAATTCAATCAATCATTCATAACAAGCTATCAAAATTACAATACACAGGCCTCTCACAAACTAACCCATAAGGGGCATATAAGCCTTAGTTGCCCCACCTGGTAAGCAGGTTAGCAACCGCAGGTTTTTATTTTGTAGTTGTTATTAGGAAAACGCTTTTGCTGATCTCCTGGTTTGTTTCCCTCTGTCGACTCTCCCGACACACGCGGGACAATATAGGGTAGTGGATATTCATACACCGCCACTACACGGCACATATAATTACCCTTTATTAAGTCATCATTATCATTACAGCCCTACAAGTCCACTACTGAACATAGGCATTATTTTATACTTTCTTGAATATTTTTATGTACAGCCTCCGCTTTTCTTTCTCTTTCATGTCAATCATCTTTTAATGTTTACGTGCTACAAATTGTTGAAAATATTTCTTTACATTGTTTGTTCAACTCAAAATAATCTGTTGGACTTAGTGAGGAGAAATAAGTTTTTAATTTACTAAGCCCATGAAATTATTTTTTCAGTCAAAACATAAGTACATTTTGTCTCAAACCGAAAATACTAAGTGATGACAAATAAAAAACTGTTATTAATTTTATAGGGAATATTAGGACCCCAATTAGTTCCTACCTACGAGAATAACAGTGGTAGAGCCACGCGGCAGCTGTTGCTGTCGCACGGATGGGCCGGCTCGAGTACCACGACCTCACAGAAAACCAGCGTGAAGTAGAGGTTTACCTCTGCGTTTCGCTTGGTGAGTGCAGGTGGCCGGAGGCCCTTTTTACTGGAAATGAGGCATTCCATCTTAGTCCTCACGGGTGACAACGCATCTACATTTTGATTTGTAATAGAGGATAGATGTAGATGTCTATGGGCCGCAGTAACCACTTACCATCAGGTGGACTGTGTGCTCGTTTGTCACCCTTATTCTATAAAAAAAAATAACAGCTTAGCTTGCCTCTTTATTTTGTGAATGTATAACCTATATTAAGATTAGTGATGATTATACGTGGTAGAGCCATGCTATAGCCATATTATGGCTGCAGCATGAATGAGTCGGTTCGACCGGGGAAGGACCACGCTCTTACAGAATACCAGAGTAAAATAGCAGCCTAATTCTATTGTGTTTCATATGGTGAGTGTAGATACATTTCCATCTTGGTCCTCAGGGATGAGGCATCATCATTTTAATTCTTAATCAAGGATAGCTTCCACTTATAATCAGGTGGTTTGTGCTCGTTTGTTACTCATTTTCTGTATAAAAAGTTACCTACTAACTAACAATCTAATCCCAAACCACAAATGTTTAGTATTTAGTACATCCCATGAATACCTCCAACTTACAATACAATAAGGATACTGAGATTATTGTACGTGCTAGTCAACCTGTTCCATTTCATTTAGATGTTTAATATATTGAAGTAATTTATCTGGCAGCACAAAATTGGCGTAAAAATTGCTCTACACTCGTTTAACGCTCGCCTCGTTAAAATTATGATACCTCTGTCACATATAAATTATATATCTCTCGCTACTCACTCCACATCGCAGCAATTAACGAACATCGTTTTGGTCAAATTTATTTCGCTTTCCACATCAATCATTGAGTATAGGAAATATATCATACATTTACGTGATAGACCTACGCTGCAGCTGTATTATGATTGTAACAGGAATGGTTCGGCTCGACCAGAGTAGGAGTACGATTTCAGAGAATACCAGTGCGAAAAAAAAAAACAGAATAATCCTGTACTTTGTATGGTCAGTGCAAAGAACCGGAGACCCTTTTACTGGTAACGTGGCATTCTAAGCCGGACTCTAGAGGATTAAGAAGTCCTGCTTTGTGACAACGCATCTGTATTTTGATTTATAATCGGGCTGAAGCATGATCTTACCATCAGGAGGACTGTGTATTATCTTGTTACTTTTATTTTATATACAAAATTATTAATTATTAACAGGACTAGAACTTAGCTCCGACCGCATGGACAGTTTCCACGAGCTTATCATTCAAATCGTCCACTTCATTGCAGTCTTCTAGGCACTGAAAGCGGTTTTGTAACTCGAGCTGAAAGTTTTCGGGACTTTGGATCAGAGCACGAGGGGGACGGAGCGTTGACTTCATTAGACGAGACCTCTCCAACTTAACGTTTAGGTTCAGTGTGCCTCTAACCATTCGGTGATCGCTGGCGGTTTTCACCCTCGCGATCACTGAGACATCACTGAACAGTTGTCTTCTGGTCGTCATAATGAAGTCAATCTCATTTTTTGTCGAACCGTCGGGGCTCGACCAGGTCCACTTCCTGTGGGGCTGCTTCTGGAAGAAAGAGTTCATCATAAAGAGTCCCTCTTTCTCCATGAAGTCGGCCAGCTGCTGGCCCCTTGGGTTCCGTTGCCCTATTCCAAAATTCCCTACCCTCAGCTCACCGTTCTCTCTTGTGCCTAGTTTTGCATTGAAGTCTCCCATTAACACCGTATATTGGGTTTTGGAGGAATGCATGGCTCTAGATATATCCTCATACATTTCCTCCACCTCCTCATCGGGGTGTGCCGAGGTTGGTGCGTAAACCTGTATGACCTTCAGCGAATACCGTTTGGTGATTCTGAGTATAAGGTACGCAACCCTTGTCGACACACTCCCGATCTTTACAACGTTGTTAACGAGAGACTTGTGGACGATAAATCCGACACCTCCTTGGGACAGATGGTCGCCCTCCCGGTGATAGAGCAAGTTGCCGAATTTGAGGATTACCGTGTCCTCCCCCTCTCTTCGGACTTCGGATAATCCTATAATATGCCAGCGTAACTTGTCTATCTCTTCTTCCAGCTCCACAATCTTCTCGTCAGTCCTCAGGGTGCGTGCGTTGTATGTTGCCAGGTCGAGTCGTTGTAGGTGGCAAACGAACCTCCACCGGAGATTCTTAGCACCCCCTGCCCCGCCGTTACCATGGTCGCTACCGTAGCCAGGAATAGCGGGGCCGCCGGGGACTGGGGGCCGTCTCTTCGTAACTCTCATCGTGGGGGGTATATTGCCATAGTTGCCACGCTTGGCGAGCGGGTTGGCAACCGCAGTTTTTTTTATTGTATTTTTGCCATTACCAGGAAGATGCTGCTGCCCACCTCCTGCCTGTTTCCCTTTGTCGCCTTTTACGACACCCACGGGAAGATATGGGGTAGTGGATAATCTTAACCGCCACTACACGGCCAATAAAACACAAAAACTCTCCGATCACACTCTTAATCTCATGGTTGTTAGACGGGAGATGAAGCTACATTCTTCAACAGATTTGACAGCATACAGGCAACTGAACAGACAGATCTCCAAATGTATGCGGCGGGACTTACGCAACTTCAATACTCAAAAACTTCAAAGCTCGTATTGAAGAAGCGATCGAGCGGAACCAAGGCTCCAAAGTCTCTGCCAGAGATCTGTCTGCTAGAAAGAGCCAACTGTCAAAGCTGAAGACCGAATGTGGCAGCATCAATTCCGGGGCACCTGAGATTTTGAGTGAGATTGAGAGGTTCTATGGGCATCTGTACACGTCATCGTTGGAGCCACACGCAAGTGTGAGTAACGATCCAAGAGCGAGTCTTATCCGACATTGTTCCGATGATATCCCGGACGTCAGTCTGAGCGAGATTAGAATGGCTCTCCAGCACCTTAAAAACGGCAAGGCCCCAGGAGAGGATGGAATTACAGCGGAGCTTCTGAAAGCGGGTGGAAAACCGGTACTTGCAGTCCTTCAGAAGCTCTTTAATTCCGACCTCCATGGTGGCATTACACCGGAGGCGTGGAGCAGAAGCGCTAAGGTCTTATTCTTCAAGAAAGGCGACAATGCTCTCTTGAAGAACTACTGACCGATTTCCCTTCTGAGCCGCATCTACGTGCTGTTTTCGAGAGTCATTACAAATAGTCTCGCGCGCAGACTTACCGACTTCCAGCCTCCCGAACAAGCCGGTTTCTGAAAAGGCTTTAGCACCACATACATACCCTTCGGCAAATTGTACAGAAGTCCAAAGAGTACAATTTACCACTATGTCTGGCGTATGTGGACTATGAGAAAGCCTTTGATTCCGTTGAAATTTGGGCGGTGCTGCAGTCCCTTCAGCGGTGCCAAGTTGACTGTCGGTATATCGAAGTGCTGAAGTGCTTGTACAGTAGGGCTGCGATGGCTATCCGAGTACAGAACCAGAGTACGAAACCTATCCAATTGCAGAGAGGTGTAAGACAGGGTGACGTCATATCCCCGAAACTTTTCACCGCTGCATTGGAAGACGTTTTCAAGCTTCTGGACTGGAAAGGATACGGTATCAACATCAATGGCGAGTACATCACTCACCTTCGATTTGCCGACGATATAGTCCTTATGGCAGAATCGCTGGAGGATCTAAGCACTATGCTCAATGACCTCAATAGTGTTTCCCAACGGATAGGTCTTAAGATGAACATGGACAAAACAAAGATCATGTTTAATGTCCATGTCACACCTATGCCGGTAGTTGTTGGGAGCACTAAGCTCGAAGTTGTTGTGTTGTGGAGGAAATCCAATTTCGACCGAGAGGTCAATCGACGGATTCAACTCGGTTGGGCAGCGTTCGGGAAATTACGGCACATCTTCTCGTCAGGTATACCTCAAAACTTGAAAACGAGACTGTACAACCAGTGCGTGTTGCCAGTGATGACATACGGAACTGAGACGTGGTCCTTCACTGCTGGCCGGATGAGGAAGCTCAAGGTCGCTCAGCGAGCTATGGAGAGGGCTATGCTCGGAGTTTCTCTGCGTGATAACCTCAGAAATGAGGATATCCGCACTAGAACCAGAGTGACCGACATAGCCCAACGGATTAGTAAGCTGAAGTGGCAATGGGCCGGCCATATAGCTCGAAGAACCGACAACCGTTGGGGAAGAAAGTTTCTCGAGTGGCAGCCTCGTACCGGCAGGCGAAGTGTAGGGCGTCCCCCTACTAGATGGAGTGACGACCTGGTAAGATATGCAGGAAGTCGATGGATGCAGGTGGCTCAGGACCGTGCTTTGTGGCATTCTTTGGGGGAGGCCTATGTTCAGCAGTGGACTTGTGAAGGGCTGTAATGAATGAATGAACAGGACTTGGCGTAGCAACTTTAGCACATCCCCCCCCCCCCCCTTATGAAACAATCTAATGATGAACTGGAACGGTAACTAGAGCCACAGTAGCTCACAGGACAAGCCTTTGCTTTAAATTGTTGCGGTGCTTAAGCAAATCATGTTCAATATCAGCCGGTACCAATGACATTATTAATTATGTTGGGTGTCTTTAAGCATTAGCATCAACTACTAGGTGGTACGATTCCTTTCCTTGGATTTTTACCTATCTCGGGATTCAAACCCAAAATCACATAAGCAATCGCACTTACGACCACTAGACCAATGAGGCAACGATGTGTGAACACACAATATAACTTATATCACGTGTTTACACAAAAGGCTCTATTAATAAAGCAAAAACCATTGAAGTGTCTGTGACCCTCTTCTTTGCTCAAATTAAATTTAAATCAGCCTTCATATCGAGGCCCGCCTCACATTCTCGGGTATACACTTCAGAAAAATTCTGACTAACGCCAAAAGAAATGTATATTATGTGTCAGGTGTCACTTATACCCGTATGGTCATTCAGGCATTACAACATATTAAGTATTTTTTTTCATTTATTCTATCATATAAACATGCACGAAGGTTTTATGGGGCAAATGCAAGTTGTTGCGGCGCTGAGGACCGCATGTTTGAATCCCGCAAGGAACAATTTACAAATCATAGTTTCAGGTCTGGATGTTTGGTCGGTTGAGAGCGGGATGCCTTTGAAAGTATATTGCTACACATTTCTCAGGATTCACTTCGATTCTCCATAAGCGCAACCTATCGCCTTAGCGGTTGACTGTTGTTTGGAGAATCTGTGCGAGTATACTTTTATTATCATGGGCGATGAAGAGTGCCGTGACGTTAGCAAAGAGAGCGGTATTAAATACTGGGTCTTTCGGGATGTGTGAAGAGGAGTAAGGAGAAGACCTGAACCCTGAAGGACTCTGACCTGTGTGAGGCATTTTGGTGATCGAGTGCCCTCTATTCAAAAGCGAAAGTGGCGGTTGGCAAAGAAGACCCTGATGACGTGGATGAGCCTATCAGGCACGTAGAGTTAATACAGCTTGTAAAGTAAATCGTCGTGCCAGACTTTGTCAAACGCTTTTGAGACATCGAAGAATAGTGCACCAGTGTTAGTGGTCTTAGAACTTCTTTTTGCAGCCTTTGAATATATGTATGTAGAATGTACTCTGTGAGGCAGTGTAACTGATTTGTGCACGAGTGTTCGGTTCTGAAGCCGAACTGCTCATCTGGAAGAAGTTTATTTGCGAAAACGTATTTATGGAGGCGATTCAAAATAAGTCTCTCGTAAACTTTTCCCAGTGGCTGAGGAGACTGATTGGCCCATAGTTAATGACTAAGTTGCGAGGTTTCCCTGTTTTCGCGATTCCAATTACAGCTGCCTCTTTCCATGCATCCGGGAAGGAGCAGCTGGAAAGAAGAGTGTTGACTATGCCTACTAGGAGGTATACGAGCGGCGCAGAGAGAGATTTCAATACACTGATGCTGATTCCATCGAGGCCGGGTGCTGATTTTTTTAAAGCCTTTAATTACTTCTGTGACTTCAGTCACAGGATCTAAGGGGTCGCCCGTAAGTTTTTATTTTTTATACGAGAGTGTGCAAACGAGCATGCGGCTCACCTGACGGTAAGTGACTACCGCCGTCCATGAACAAATGCAACACCAGGGTACCAGGGTAATTGGAGATGCGTTGCCGGCCTTTGAGAAAGGAGTAAGCTTTTTTCTTGAAGGTCCCTCAGTCGTATCAGTCCGGAAAAATCTCTGATAATAATTGATTCCACAAGAAAGTCGTGCGATGAAGAAAACATCTTCTAAATCGCACAGTGGTGGACCGCCAAACATCCAGATGGTGTGGATGGTATCGGGAGCTCTGTCGCGATGTGCATTCGTGAAACTTGGCGGCTGGAATTAATCCGAACAATTCCTCGGAGCACTCCCCGTGGTAAATGGGAAAGAAAATGCAAAATGATGCAACATCTCTTCGCAGTGCCAATGAATCGAGCCGATCGAAAAGTACTCGGTCGTCAACGATTCGAACCGCTCTGCGCTGGATCCGGTCAAGTGGAAGAAGCTGGCACTGGGGAGCCCCTGCCCAGAGATGGGAACAGTATTCCATATGACGTCGAACCTGCGCCTTGTAAAAATGCAGGCGGTATGCCGCCATGAAATACTGTCCCGCTCTGCTGAGCACGCTAAGATTTTTAGAGGCCAATTTGGGCTTCTCTTCCAAGTGATCACGAAACTGCACAGAATAGAATAGAGTTAAAATTAAATAATTTTTATTCAATATACATTACAAGTGTAATTCTTATTGAAAGTCATTTTTACTTTACCAATGGTTCGAAAAAAACCCTCTGTCCTGAGAATAACCAGCAAGAAACCCAGCGGGACTTTTTTAAATAAATTTTACAATATAAATGATTACGAACTATTTACAAAATGTATTTTAGAAACTGTTTGGAAGCGACCACATGATTCCCAGGGGCTAGTGAAACTGTCATCACTAGCTTGTGTTTGTTCCTAGTGTTTACAGAATGGATATCACTTTTTTTACTAAAACTATCTTTGTTTTTGTAAACATACATTAAATTTTTGTAAATATACTGAGAGGCCAAAATTAATATATTTATTTCTTTAAATGTATCTCTAATGCTCGGGCCACAGTAACGAGAAACGTCAATGCCCAAAAACGCAACAATTATTGCCTTAATTTTAACGCGATAAACTGAGTGGCCACACTTGGAACGGTCGACGTCATTTGCCGTTCAACGGCGTTAAAGTAAACTGACCATTTATTTATTAACTCAAAACGGGACATGGGTTTATTTATAGATACTCCCCAGTTAGCAGGTTAACAATAAAAAGAAATTATTATTTATTTAAAAAACTGTAACTTTATACAATTAGTGTTCACTATAATTATAATCACATTAATTATAATTATTTATATTTTAACAAATTGTGAAAAATAAAAATTAATCACCAGTTCACCAGCTTCATTAAAGCAAAGCTCCTCAGACAGTAATTATTAAATGCAACAATTTTTTTAATTATATTTATATTTGTCAGTGGAACAAATTTGCTTTAATAAAGTTGGTGATGATTTTAAATAAGGGCAAGTTTTTTTTTACATTGATTTTTGTTATCAACATCGCCTTTAGAACTGAAACCTGTAAGTGATTTTTTTTCAGACGTCCACAATTTATTCATAATAGAAAAATACTTTTTCTACTGGAGCATTTGTACCAGGTATACATAAAATATATTCGATTAAAATGGAAGAGAATTTATGTTGAGAATGTTGGTGAGAAATGTTTGAATCACCCAACGAATTTTTGCGAAAACTTTGAAATTATCCCATTCGCTTATTTTTGGGTCGGTCCCGCTCTCGCACCGTTCGTGTCTGATGAACTTCATAGTTTTAAATTTTCTCGCGGTTTAGGATAACGAGACTATTTTGCGTCCCGGAGCTTTGTTTGGGGACAACGGGACAGGTGACCGAGAAAAGGGACAGTCCTGTTCAGAACGGGACGTATGGTCACTTTACGTTAATATTCCTTGAATTTCAAGCAAGATGAACGTTGACGCTGCTACTTTATATTTGATGAGTGTAAATTTTTATTATATGAATATATTTTAGCATTGCCTAAGCATGGCTCTGTTTGCAGAATCTCAAGAAAAGTAATAACTTTTTCATTATTCCACTCTATCGTAGCCATACGTGCGACTCCGTTGCGCTCATCGTGCGCAATGAGACACGTAGTGTGGCCGCTTCAACGCGTTAATTCCTGCGTTAAACTCTTGGATGTACCGCCACTCGAGTTATCGCCCAACGGGAAACGGCGTTGTTCTTGCCGTTGTAGAATTATCGCGTTAAGTGGTGGCCACACCCCCATCAACGCGATAATTAACGGCATTTCTAGTTAGTGTAGCCCGAGCATAAGAGATTCTCTCGGTTTAAGATTGTAAACAGCTCTAATGGCCCTCTTCTGTAATGCTCGGGCTACACTAACGAGAAATGCCGTTAATTATCGCGTTGATGGGGGTGTGGCCACCACTTAACGCGATAATTCTACAACGGCAAGAACAACGCCGTTTCCCGTTGGGCGATAACTCGAGTGGCGGTACATCAAAGAGATTAACGCAGGAATTAACGCGTTGAAGCGGCCACACTACGTGTCTCATTGCGCACGGTGAGCGCAACGGAGTCGCACGTATGGCTACGATAGAGTGGAATAATGAAAAGGTTATTACTTTTCTTGAGATTCTGCAAACAGAGCCATGCTTAGGCAATGCTAAAATATATTCATATAATAAAAATTTACACTCATCAAATATAAAGTAGCAGCGTCAACGTTCATCTTGCTTGAAATTCAAGGAATATTAACGTAAAGTGACCATACGTCCCGTTTTGAACAGGACTGTCCCTTTTCTCGGTCACCTGTCCCGTTGTCCCCAAACAAAGCTCCGGGACGCAAAATAGTCTCGTTATCCTAAACCGCGAGAAAATTTAAAACTATGAAGTTCATCAGACACGAACGGTGCGAGAGCGGGACCGACCCAAAAATAAGCGAATGGGATAATTTCAAAGTTTTCGCAGAAATTCGTTGGGTGATTCAAACATTTCTCACCAACATTCTCAACATAAATTCTCTTCCATTTTAATCGAATATATTTTATGTATACCTGGTACAAATGCTCCAGTAGAAAAAGTATTTTTCTATTATGAATAAATTGTGGACGTCTGAAAAAAATCACTTACAGGTTTCAGTTCTAAAGGCGATGTTGATAACAAAAATCAATGTAAAAAAAAACTTGCCCTTATTTAAAATCATCACCAACTTTATTAAAGCAAATTTGTTCCACTGAAAAATATAAATATAATTAAAAAAATTGTTGCATTTAATAATTACTGTCTGAGGAGCTTTGCTTTAATGAAGCTGGTGAACTGGTGATTAATTTTTATTTTTCACAATTTGTTAAAATATAAATAATTATAATTAATGTGATTATAATTATAGTGAACACTAATTGTATAAAGTTACAGTTTTTTAAATAAATAATAATTTCTTTTTATTGTTAACCTGCTAACTGGGGAGTATCTATAAATAAACCCATGTCCCGTTTTGAGTTAATAAATAAATGGTCAGTTTACTTTAACGCCGTTGAACGGCAAATGACGTCGACCGTTCCAAGTGTAGCCACTCAGTTTATCGCGTTAAAATTAAGGCAATAATTGTTGCGTTTTTGGGCATTGACGTTTTTCGTTACTGTGGCCCGAGCATAAAACAAAAATAGTTTCTAAATCAGCCGCATTTCCCCATAGCAAAATCCCATAAGACATTATGCTATGGAAATAACTGAAGTAAACTAATCTAGCTGTCTCGACACTAGTGAGACCTCTAATCTTTTTTTACAGCATAGGCTGCAGAACTTTGCTTGCTAATTTGGATATATGGGGGCCCCACTGAAGCTTTGCGTCGAGAGTGATGCCAAGAAAATCAGTGGATACAACAGGGCTCACTTCCTCCCCATTTAAAAACACATTGATATTCAGATTTTTAACATTCGTTGTTGTAAATTTAACACAATTAGTTTTATTTTCGTTTAAATGCAGATTATTAACGTTAAAGCAATGCACTAATTTTGATTTAGCATTATTCACTTCGTCACATTTAAATGATTGACGTTTAAGTTTAAAAATCAAGGAAGGATCATCAGCAAATAATACTATATCGTGACAATCCCCTACAAGGTGAGGTAGGTCATTAATATACACCAGAAACAGAAATGGGTCGAGAATCGAGCCCTGAGGAACACCCATTAGTACAGGTGACCCGGAAGAACTTTTACCATTGATAATAACCTTCTGCTTTCTGTTACTTAAATATGAACACAAACACGACACATCACTCGATATGTTGCCGCAGAGGATTCCGATACTGGCTGAGGCAAGAAGGGGAGTGCCTTGAAATTGAGGAGACACGACAAAGGGGATTCCTACTAGCGGTAAATGCGCAAATTTGTGTCTTGAATTGGACTAGATTTAGTCGCCCCCAATCCCGGTACTCGGTGATGTTTTCCTGAAAAATATTGGCACAGCCGGTATATAAGGCATCACCAGTGCTGTTGTCTGCATAGCAATGATTGTTACCAGTTTGCAACCTATGATTGATATGTAGGAGAAACAGCGTTTCGGATCGGAGCATGCACCGTCTACTACGACCTTGATACTCCGATCTGCAAAAAGCTGGTGATCCAATTGCACAATTTCTCGGGAAGTCCATAAAAGGGAGCTTCGAAAGAAGCGCTTTGTGCCAAACCCGATCGAAGGCCTTCGCAATGTCCAAACAAACGGCCAATGCCTCCTCCTTGGACTCTACTGCCTCCGCCTATCATTGAGTCAGGTAGACCAGAAGATCACCAGCTGATCAACCCCGACGAAAACCGTATTGGCGGTCACTAATCAGCTGGTGATCCTCAAGGTACTGCATGAGCTGGCAGTTTATAATGGATTCCATTATTTAGGAGAACGAGGAGGTGATGGCGATAGGCCTGTACTTGGACAGATCTGAGCGGTCGCCTTTTTTAGGGATCGGGTAGACAAAAGCTTTATTCCATGATTTCGTGACTAGGCCTACGGAGTAGGAGTACCAGAAAAGACGGGTTAGAACTGGTGCCAACTCCAGAGCACACGTCATCAATAGAGGATAGATGTAGATGTCTATGGGCCGCAGCAACCACTTACCATCAGGTGGACTGTGTGCTCGTTTGTCACCCTTATCATATAAAAAAAAAACCCACTCGACTTGTGGATGTCCAGGGAGAGGAGTGTTTTGCGGACCGAGCGCTGTGAGAACCGCACATCCGCCATGGAGCACTTAGCACTTACACCGCGGGATGGTCGGCGGTGTGTTTGTCCCATCATTAAGAGTCAATTTGGACGCAAAAATGGAGCCTAGAAGGTCGGCTTTGTCTTTTGCAGCGTGGGCCAGTGAGTCGTCCTTCCTGTGCAGAGATGGCAGTGATGGCTTAGAGAAATTCAATTAGACAGCCTTGGCGAGAGACTAGAATGCACGGGTGTCTATGAGCTCTAACTTAGTCTCGGCAATAACTCTTTTGAAGGACCTGTAGGCGAAGTTATACTTCTTTTTAAGCATGTTGTCTTTACATCCCAAGTCACCGAAGCGGCAGCCCAGGATAGATAACACTCCTGCTTACTGCGTAATGCAGTCTTACAGGAGCGAAAAAACCAAGGCTGAGATCTGCCTTCGATGGGTATCACAGATGATGGAATAACTAGTTCCATTCCCTGTAGCACCACATCAGTGACAGAGTCAGCAATAGCGCTGGGATCATCCGGCGATAAGCAAACCCGCCCCCATGGGTAGAATGCAAAGAAAGACCGCATTTCATCCCAACCTGCCGACCTGTAATGCCAAACACGGCGGCAATCTGCAGAACGCAACCACGAGGGGAGAGTGAATGGCAATACACTCCGGGTCAGACAAAGGTCCGAAGAGCCGAGATCGCAGAAACCTGATATCCGTCCGGATGAGAGGTCATCAGAAGGTCCAACAGAGAAGGTTTATGATCTTCCACATCTGGAATCCGCGTAGGCGAAGTAACCAGTTGCGTCAGACCATATACAAAGGCAAAGTCCTAAACAGATCTCCCCGCATGATTGGTTAAACGTGCACCGAGCCATTCGGCGTGGTGAGCGTTTAAATCGCCAAGGATCACGATCTCTGCGAATGGGACCTGTTGTAGCAAGCAATCTGTAGCCATTTGAATGTGGTCGATGAGTCGGTCTGTTTCGGCATTACCGATATAGGATCTATAGAGGCACCCTCAGACGCACGGATGGTCGTCGCTGTCTACGCGTAGCCAAAGAATGGACAGATCCGTACCTTAAAGACTGCCGAGGGGTCGAGTACAGATGTACTCTTTGACGTATTTTTTTTATAGCATAGGGGGCAAACGGGCATGCGGCTCACCTGATGGTGGGTGACTACCGCCGCCCATGAACAACCGCAACACCAGGAGAATTGCAGATGCGTTGCCGATCTTTTAGAAAGGTGTAAGCTCTTTTCTTGAAGGTTCCTAAGTCGTATCGGTCCGGTAAATTTGCTGGTGGTAATTGATTCCACAACGAAGTCGTGCGAGGGAGAAAACTTCTTCTAAATCGCACAGTGGTGGACCGCCAATCATTCAGATGGTATGGATGGTACCGCGAGTTTTGTTCTGATGTGCGATGGTGAAGTTGAGCGGCTGTAATTATTCCGAACAATTCCTCAGAGCACTCCCCGTGATAGATGCGATTGGATGTTATTTCTACTCCCAATTAATCAAAAATTAAGTAGCATGATTCAATCTGACTTTTGTTTTCTTCTTCATTTGTAATTGACATGCATATCAGAGAGTATAAAAATGTGTATGTTATTGTAAAAATATCATATACGTATGTGTTTTTTATAGGATAAGGTGACAAACAAGCACACAGTCCACCTGATGGTAAAAGGTTGCTGTGACCCATAGACATCCACACCTATCCTCAATAAAGTATCAAAAGGTAGATGCGTTATCACCCGTGAGAACTAAGATGGAATGCTTCTCCGGAAGGGTCGCCGGTTCTCTACACTCACGATACGAAACACAGCAGTGTTAAGCTGCTATTTTACGCTGGTATTATGTGAGAGCGTGGTGTTTCCCCGGTCGAGCCGACCCATTCATGCTATAACTATACTATTAATATAGCTGCAGCATAGTTCTTCCACGTACAAAATTGTGTATTGTAAGTGTACTTGTTACACAAATACATAAATGATAACTCAAAATTACAAACCGCAGATGCAAACTGTCAATCGTGGCAACAATGGCAAATGAATGAATCCTGTGTTTCGTATGGGGAGAGTAGAGACCTACTTACTGGAAACTGAGCATTTCAGGCCATTATTAGCACTCTCTGGTAACTACGCCTCTACATTTTGATTCTTAATCGAGGATAGATGTAGGTATCTATGAGCCACAGGATCCACTTACCATCAGGTGAACTGTGTACTTGTTTGTCACATTTATTCTATAATAATATAAAAGCGGAACCAAGGCTCCAAAGTCTTTGCCAGAGATCTGTCTGCCAGAAAGAGCCAACTGTCAAAGCTGAAGACCGAATGTGGCAGCATCGTTTCCGGGACACCTGAGATTTTGAGTGAGATTGAGAGCTTTTATGGGCAGCTGTACACGTCATCGTTGGAACCACACGCACGTGTGAGTAACGATCCAAGAGCGAGTCTTATCCGACACTATACCGAAGATATGCCGGACGTCAGTCTGAGCGAGATTAGAATGGCTCTCCAGCATCTTAGAAACGGCAAGGCCCCAGGAGAGGATGGAATTACAGCGGAGCTTCTGAAAGCGGGTGGAAAACCGGTACTTGCAGTCCTTCAGAAGCTCTTTAATTCCGTCCTCCATGGTGGCATTACACCGGAGGCGTGGAGCGGAAGTGCGGTGGCCTTGTTCTTCAAGAAAGGTGACAACGCTCTCTTGAAGAACTACAGACCGATTTCCCTTCTGAGCCGCGTCTACGTGCTGTTTTCGGGAGTCATTACGAATCGTCTCGCGCACAGAATTGACGACTTCCAGCCTCCCGAACAAGCCGGTTTCCGAAAGGGCTTTAGCACCATAGACCACATACATACCCTAAGGCAAATTGAACAGAAGTCCGAAGAGTACAATTTACCACTATGTCTGGCGTATGTGGACTATGAGAAAACCTTTGATTCCGTCGAAATTTGGGCGGTGCTGCAGTCCCTTCAGCGGTGCCAAGTTGACTGTCGGTATATCGAAGTGCTGAAGTGTTTGTACAGTAGAGCTACGATGGCTATCCGAGTACAGAACCAGAGTACGAAACCTATCCAATTGCAGAGAGGTGTAAGACAGGGTGATGTTATATCCCCGAAACTCTTCACCGCTGCATTGGAAGACGTTTTCAAGCTTCTGGACTGGAAAGGATACGGTATTAACATCAATGGCGAGTACATCACTCACCTTCGATTTGCCGACGATATAGTTCTTATGGCAGAATCGCTGGAGCATCTAAGCACTATGCTCAATGACCTCAATAGTGTCTCCCAACGGATAGGTCTTAAGATGAACATGGACAAAACAAAGATTATGTTTAATGTCCTTGTCACACCTATGCTGGTAGTTGTTGGGAGCACTAAGCTCGAAGTTGTTGACGAGTATGTTTACCTGGGACAAATAGTCCGACTAGGTAAGTCCAACTTCGACCGAGAGGTCAATCGACGGATTCAACTCGGCTGGGCAGCGTTCGGGAAGCTACGACACATCTTCTCGTCAGACATACCTCAAAACTTTAAAACGAAATTGTACAACCAGTGCGTGGTGCCAGTGATGACATACGGAACTGAGACGTAGTCCTTCACTGCTGGCCGGATGAGGAAGCTCAAGGTCGCTCAGCGAGCTATGGAGAGGGCTATGCTCGGAGTTTCTCTGCGTGATAAACTCAGAAATGAGTATATTCGCAGTAGAACCAGAGTGACCGACATAGCCCAACGGATTAGTATGCTGAAGTGGCAGTGGGCTGGCCATATAGCTCGAAGAACCGACAACCGATGGGGAAGAAAGGTTCTCGAGTGGCAGCCTCGTACCGGTAGGCGAAGTGTAGGGCGTCCCCCCAAGAGATGGAGTGACGACCTGGTAAGACATGCAGGAAGTCGATGGATGCAGGT
Source organism: Parnassius glacialis (assembly GCA_033319125.1). Lineage (NCBI taxonomy): Eukaryota > Metazoa > Arthropoda > Insecta > Lepidoptera > Papilionidae > Parnassius > Parnassius glacialis. The sequence goes on along the minus strand of JAVANC010000022.1, from coordinate 38,678,711 downwards.
GGCTCAGGACCGTGCTTTGTGGCATTCTTTGGGGGAGGCCTATGTTCAGCAGTGGACTTGTGAAGGGCTGTAATGATGATGATGAATATAAAATTAAACATTTTGTGCAACCGATGTCATTTTAAATTATTAAAAATCACTCAAAAACTATTATCAGACCTTGATCAAACTTATATGTGACTACATGAGAAGCACATGACAAATCGGTTCACGTAGAACAAAGATATGAGCTAACATACATAAAAAACATACAGTTGAATTGAGTACCTCCTCCTTTTTAAAGCCGGTAGAAAATAAGTAAGCATCTATTATATTATATATATTATTACGCCATACCAAAAATGTCGCTTTATATTTCTACATCCCGAGTAATATAGCTATTGAAAGAAAATTATAATCGTCCATTTTGTAACTCTGTCTATAAAATACTTCGATCTCTACTGAGGTCTTTTTAATCGTCCAGAGCTTTAGAATTGTTGCAGACAAATTTATTTAAGTGCGATGGTAGAGCGAGATTGACTTCCGATGCTATTCATAATGTTTTAAATAAAATTTTCGACAATTGTGCCTTCATATTTATGTGTCAATAACAATGTTATTAAGTTTAATATTTTCTTTAAAATGCCACCAAATCTTTCAAAATGTTTTCAAGATAAGATTCTTGAACTTAAAATCCATTTGAATTTGCTTGTAAACTTAAAGCGTTTGATAATATGATGGTCTACGTGTATAAATATTTGTTTTATAAATTGATCGTAAATATCCAACAGTTGTTCTTTATCTACGCTAATGGTTTGTATTTTTCATAGTATAAGGGTGACCAACAAACACACAGTCCACCTGATTGTAAATGGATGCTGTAGTCCATAGACATCAACCGTTACCTTAACCGTTACTGGCTATTAAAGTCCACTGCTGGACATAAACCTCCTCCATAGATTGTGTCATATAGGGGATATTTGCCATAGTCGCCACGCTTGTCAAACGGGTTGGCAAACGCATCGTTATTAGGAATACGGTACTGCCCAGCTCCTGATTTGTTTCCTTCTGTCGCCTCTTACGACACGCACGGTATGCTATGAAGTAGTGGAAATTCTTACACCGCTACTTTACGTGAATATACGAGGACATATTTTCATTTATTTTCTCAATTAAGAATCAAATACATCACTTCTAGTAAAAATTTGCTAAAAAATATTAAATACTTGATGCAAATTTTATTTTGAGAATTAAAATCTAAATTTGACACGTTATTTTAGTGGCATAAGAGAATTTATCATCACATTTCACTCCACGACTGTCGTGAAAGGCAACTATGGAATATGCCACAAAGTTCACAATGCTTCCGCTAAATGGGGGTATAAGCAAATTCTTTACGCTAGACATAAAATACTGGGACCGGCGATGTTCAATCCGCTTGCAAATAATCGTCGGTTGGGAGAGGCTCATGTGCAATAGGTACTTCCTCTAACTGATGATGAAGATTAATAATATTGGAATCATCTGTGATTGGCGACTGGGAGCAGCATCCAAGGTACGACGTGTGTGCTTGTGCTAAGCAAAATTAGGTACTTTCGTTCGAATCGATAAGCTTTAAGAAAAAAAAAAGGAATTTTATTCTAAAGTAGGATTATAATGCTATAGTTAAACTGTTAGTGTTATTAAAAGCAAATGTAATGCGCAGTTTGTTATTGTACGTGGCTGAGCTATGCTGCAGCTATATTAGAAGTATAGTTGTAGTACGAATGGGTCGGCTCGACCGCGGAAGGACCACGCTCTCACAGAGTACTAGCGTAAAATAGCAGCTTAATACTGCTGTGTGTCGTATGGTGAGTGTAGAGAATCGGAGACCCTTTTTACTTGAAAAGAGGCATTCCATCTTACGCATCAGGATTTTAATTTGCAAACGAGGATATATGTAGATGTCTATGGGCCACAGCAACCACTTACCACGAGGTGGACTGTGTGCTCGTTTTTCACCCTATCCTATTAAAAAAAAACTAATGGAAAAGTGTTAAAGCTGGTTGTGTATTTGTATAGATTTCTGTCGTTTCACAATCCTGTCCATCCAAAGGTCGTATAGAAGAAATCGCTTTTAGCGGTAAGACCGTCCATTTTACTACCTTTTAACATTTTGTATTTTATTTTTAATTCTGTCGAGTGCAATAAAGAATTATCTTTTAAGCTCTCTATATATGCACCTATCTATCTATATCTGAGTATGTAGATGTACGCGGTAAATAGACTTGATTTCCTAACGAAAATACAATATAGCTATAATAATTGGTATATTTTTTGATGACATTAACTATCAAAATAAATCTTTTACCATAAAATGGAAAAACGAAAAGGAATATTGATTGTGTTAGTTAAAAAAAGATACATCCATATACAAAAACTGACAGTAATTTATACATAGTATACGAACACTGTTAATAAAGATGAGGTCACTCAGTCCGTCAAGATGAGAATATTATATAAGGTTTAAGGCAGACAATAGAGACAGGGCGTACTACACGTGACGAATGGTGGATTAGCAAGAAAATTATTGTTTAGTTTTCATTTCTTTTAGACATAAAAGTAAGACGGGATAAGGTTGTATGGTAAGATTAGACTTTTAAGAAAAAGTAAAAGAACTAAAATGATTACAATAATTTCCACATCATAACTTCTGAAGTTATTGCTAAGACACGAATATCTATCTATACTATAATAAAACTCCAACACAATGGTTTTTGTAAAAAATTGTTTTTAAATCGCATGGTGTTGAGGAAATTGATAATACTTTATGATAATTATTAATAATACATATTTTAGAAATTTACAAAAATCTGCGCCTATTTACCCTTTCTTGATCATTTATCAATTTTTCACCACATGGGTGAAAAATTGTTTAACAAAACAGTGAAGTTGTCTATTTGTTATTGTGTATAGTTTAGTATTATTGCAATTTGCAACTAATGATATTAGCGCTGAATTAAAAGGTTTTGTTACCACCATGCGTTATATTCATATTTAAAGTAATTCTGCTTCTGAGTATTTAAAAGTTAAGTGTTTTATGTTCTTTCTATTTCCAACATACCCATCAAAACTTTGGATGACCTTCAACGAATACCGTTTGGTGATTCTGAATATAAGGTACGCAACACTCGTCGACACACTCACAATTATATATATATTACTGTGTCCACCCCCTCTCTTCGGACCTCAGATAATCCTATAATATGCCAGCGTAACTTTTCTATCTCTTCTTCCAGCTCCAGGATCTTCTCGTCAGTCATCAGGGTGCGTGCGTTGAATTTTGCCAGGTCGAGTCGTCTTACGTAGCAAACGAACCTTCACCGGAGATTCCTAGCACCCCCTGGCCCGCCGTTACCATGGTCGCCAATGTAGCCAGGAATAGCGGGAGCGCAGGGGACTGGGGCCGTCTCGTCGTAACTTTTTCATCATGGGGGGTATTTGCTATAATTGCCACGCTTGGCGAGCGGGTTGGCCACCGCAGTTTTTTTGTTGTAATATTGTTGTTATTAGGAAGATGCTGCTGCCCATCTCCTGCCTGTTTCCCACTGTTGCCTCTTACGACACCCACGGGAAGATTTCTTATAGCGGATACGGATGTTATAGACACTACAAACTTATAGCACCCCTCTATTGTCGTCGGAGTTAACCGGTTCAGTGCAGAGGACACGCCAGGCGTGCCATCGATTACTTTTGTGCGTGGCGTATGACACACGATTCGTGTCTTTTTAAAATCGTTATAACTCGCTCAAATTGCGTTTTTGGAAAATTTATCCAAAACAAAATATTCATTTTTTTGCAAGTAGTTCATGCCTTTAGCTTCGTTTCTAGATATTTTGAAAATTAGAAATTTTTAGGGGTTGACAGCCTTTTTTTAACTTGTACATGGTACTCTTTTTACTTTGTGGGTTTTCAATCACGTTGTGGAAAAATAGTCGAATAAGTAACAAATAATAGCACTCATTGCGATCGCACGTCTGTGGCGCTTAACACGCCAGGCATGTCATGAAATATTTGTTCGCCGCCACAGCTAAAAGATGTCGAAAATTGGTGCCGCAACGAATCGGTTAAAAAGAGCTACGGTAACTACAGAAAAATATTAAGGTTATGAAAAGGGATATTGTCTCGTAATTGTTGAAAGTAAGAATGCATATAAAATATGCAAATCGGTAAATAAGTTTTAAAAGGGGAGGATGTCGTCCGAGTTGCTACCCGTAAAATTGCTTTTACGATTTCTATCTTAAAAATGGGATCTTTTATATCTTCTATCGCATGTTGCGATCACACAGAATAAGTTCTAGTGCCAAGTTTTGTTTCATATTTGATTCAAATTGACACTGTTCTTGTTTGTCAAAATTTATCTATGTAATTGTTTTTATAGAATAAGAGTACCAAACAAGCTCACAGTCAATTGTCCACTGTGAGTGGATGTTGGGGCCCATAGGCATGAACATTCATCTTCGATTAAGAATTAAAATGCACTTGCGTTGTCATCCCTGCGCACTAAGATAGAATGACTCGTTTTCAGTAAATAGGGTATCCGGTTCTTTACACTCACCATCCAAAACACAGCATCATTAAGATATTATTCTACGCTAGTATACTGTATGTGTGTGCCTTTCCCTGCGTCATACATTTAGTCGGCCCATTCGTATTAGAACCATAATATTGCAACAGGTATTATACCCTACTACTACATATATATGTGTGTAGTATTAGGGTATATTTATGTTTAACGATAACGCTTACATACTAAGCTTAAAATTACTACTACTTTTAAGCTTGGTGAATTAGCGAGATTTTAGAGACAATTGTAACATAAGACTTTAATTAATTCTCTAGTCTGTCTCTGACTTTAATTTGAATTTAGGTCTTATTTCACACCTATGTTGGTGCCGGCTAACTCGATATATATAATACTTATTTTTTTTACTTATTATAAGCCAGTGATTGACCACCATCCCACCTGGTCGTAAGTGATGATGCAGTCTTAGACGGTAATTCGTACTGTCTTAGCGTAACAAAAGCCTATTCACTCTTGCCTTGAAGACGCCCAGATTGTATTCTGACGGAAATATAGACGCCGGCAAATTATTCAGTCTATATATGCTGTCTCGCAGCAGTGCCAACACTGTGTTACGATCTGTAGGGCACAGAAAGCCAGTATAATTTATTTTTCTCTTTATTTCGGCACAAACAGTCGTTAACAATAAAAAAATCATAAACTTACATTACCCATACCCATATTATACATACCCATTCTTAATAAAATATTACATTCTAAAAAAATATAACAACAGCCTGTAAGGCATTCTATCTTAGATTTCAAAGGTGCATATTTTATATTTAAAAAAAAAAAGAAAAATACTAGCAATGATGAAGCGTCAGTAGCCTAATGACAGGGCGCGGACCGCGAACTTGAAAGGTCGTAAGTTCGAACCCGCCATTCGACTACTGTCGTGAACCACTTCTAACACAGGCATTTTACGCTTACCAGAAGTGGTTAAAGGGAATATAAGTAATGTTTATTAGCAATACTAGTATTTTTTTATAAAAAAAAATTAAAAAATTATACTAACATTACTTGTGTCCCTTTTAACGGGTAACCGGTGTAATTTTTACTCTTAGAGGTTGGTATCTGTAGCCTTCTTTGTCTGAGATTGGCTGCAGGTATCCCCCTTACTATCAAGTGGATAGTAAGTTTACTTGTCACTTCAATAAAATTAAAATCGTCTTATCATACTAAACCACGCGGTCATACTAACTGTGTCACACGTCTCATTAAAAGTACTCGCTTCAATAATTTTGCATTAATTCGCCTGATATCTTACTTTACATAAATTCAAGCATAATGATTTATAAAGCAAAGGTAAAATATTACTTTGATATTTATTATAATTTATCTTCCCTCATAACGACCACTCATTTGGAGGGACGAATATTTCGGGAGGAAGAGACATATTTTTTCAGGGGAAATTAATTATTCGGTCCTTTTCGCATAGCTTAATATATATGGTAGTATATATGGTATGGTCTTACATTGATCCTTGTTAAAGAATCAAAACCCAGATGGAGATAAAAAACCACTAAAAAGTGTCTCCGTTTCTCTACACTCACCATATGAAACACAGCAGCATTATTCGAGTATTTTTTGCTTGTAATCTGTGAGAGTATGGTCCAAATCCGGTCTAGTCGACCCATTCGTGTTACAGCTTGATATAGCTGCTATTCTGTGTGGATATATAACGTATAAAGTTGTATTAATTACGAAGTATATAATAAGTTGTAAAATTACAGAATTTTTATTATTTTCATAATCAGTGACCAAAGTCCTACACCCTGACATGTCACTATTTCACAAAAAATTAGGTAAAATTACAAATTACATGAGTCAGGACATTTTGAATAATCAACTTTTTTAAATATGTTTATTCCTAATTTAATTATGTTAATCCTTAAATTCGCAATAAAAAATTTTGAGGGTCATTTAGCGGGATAAAAACTATCCTATCTCCCAACTTGGAACAAAATGCACACAGTGTGCAAAATTTTATTGAAAGTAGACAGTAGACAGTAGTTTAGGAGTCCATCGCAGACAAACAACGTGAAACGTTATTTATATATATATATATATATATATATATATATATATATATATATATATATATATATATATATATATATATATATATATATTGCGTATTTTGAGTATGCTATGCAAAACGGTTGATTTTCAAGTGTACTACCTGCGTAGCAATTGGAAGGGGTGTTCTATTGAGGACATAATATCAGTTTTTAAATTTCCCGTAACGTGATCCACTCATGAATGATTATTTTACAGAATTATATATTAAGCTATGCGAAAAGGACTCGTTTCCAGTAAATAGGGTATCCGGTTCTTTACACTCACCATCTGAAACACAGCATCATTAAGATGTTATTCTACGCTAGTATACTGTATGTATGTGCCTTTCCCTGCGTCGTTCATTGAGTCGGCCCATTCGTATTAGAACCATAATATTGCAACAGGTATTATACCCTACTACTACATATATATGTGTAGTAGTAGGGTATATTTATGTTTAACGATAACGAATAATTAATGTCCCCTGAAAAAATATGTCTCTTCCTCCCGAAATATTCGTCCCTCCAAATTAGTGGTCGTTATAAGGGAAGATAAATTATAATAAATATCGAAGTAATATTTTACCTTTGCTTTATAAATCATTATGCTTGAATTTATGTAAAGTAAGATATCAGGCGAAATAATGCAAAATTATTGAAGCGAGTATTTTTAATGAGACGTGTGACACAGTTAGTATGACCGCGTGGTTTAGTATGATAAGACAATTTTAATTTTATTGAAGTGACAAGTAAACTTACTATCCACTTGATAGTAAGGGGGATACCTGCAGCCAATCTCAGACAAAGAAGGCTACAGATACCAACCTCTAAGAGTAAAAATTACACCGGTTACCCGTTAAAAGGGACACAAGTAATGTTAGTATAATTTTTTAATTTTTTTTTAATAAAAAGATACTAGTATTGCTAATAAACATTACTAATATTCCCTTTAACCACTTCTGGTAAGCGTAAAATGCTTGTGTTAGAAGTGGTTCACGACAGTAGTCGAATGGCGGGTTCGAACTTACGACCTTTCAAGTTCGCGGTCCGCGCCCTGCCATTAGGATACTGACGCTTCATCATTGCTAGTATTTTTCCTTTTTTTTAAATATAAAAAATGCACCTTTGACGTCGAAGATAGAATGCCTTACAGGCTGTTGTTATATTTTTTTAGAATGTAATATTTTATTAAGAATGGGTATGTATAATATGGGTATGGGTAATGTGAGTTTATGAAATTTTTATTGTTAACGACTGTTTGTGCCGAAATAAAGAGAAAAATAAATTGTACTGGCTTTCTGTACCCTACAGATCGTAACACAGTGTTGGCACTGCTGCGAGACAGCATATTATATAGACTGAATAATTTGCCGGCGTCTATATTTCCGTCAGAATACAATCTGGGCGTCTTCAAGGCAAGAGTGAACAGGTTTTTGTTACGCTAAGACAGTACGAATTACCATCTAAGACTGCATCATCACTTACGACCAGGTGGGATGGTGGTCAATCACTGGCTTATAATAAGTAAAAAAATAAGTAATATATCTATCGAGTTAGCCGGCACCAACATAGGTGTGAAATAAGACCTAAATTCAATTTAAAGTCAGAGACAGACTAGAGAATAATTAAAGTCTTATGTTATGTTACAATTGTCTCTAAAATCTCGCTAATTCTTAGTAGTACTTTTAAGCTTAGTACGTAAGCGTTATTGTTAAACATAAATATACACTACTACTACTACTTACTATATATGTAGTAGTAATTTTAAGCTTAGTATGTAAGCGTTATCGTTAAACATAAATATACCCTACTACTACACATATATATGTAGTAGTAGGGTATAATACCTGTTGCAATATTATGGTTCTAATACGAATGGGCCGACTCAATGAACGACGCAGGGAAAGGCACATACATACAGTATACTAGCGTAGAATAACATCTTAATGATGCTGTGTTTCAGATGGTGAGTGTAAAGAACCGGATACCCTATTTACTGGAAACGAGTCATTCTATCTTAGTGCGCAGGGATGACAACGCAAGTGCACTTTAATTCTTAATCGAAGATGAATTTTCATGCCTATAGGCCCCAACATCCACTAACAGTGGACAATTGACTGTGAGCTTGTTTGGTACTCTTATTCTATAAAAAAATTACATAGATAAATTTTGACAAACAAGAACAGTGTCAATTTGAATCAAATATCAAACAAAACTTGGCACTAGAACCTATTCTGTGTGATCTCAACATGCGATAGAAGATATAAAAGATCCCATTTTTAAGATAGAAATCGTAAAAGCAATTTTACGGGTAGCAACTCGGACGACATCCTCCCCTTTTAAAACATATTTAACGATTTGCATATTTTATATGCATTCTTACATTCAGTGATTACGAGACAATGTCCCTTTTCATAACCTTAATATTTTTCTGTATTTACCGTAGCTCTTTATAACCGATTCGATGCGGCACAAATTTTTGACATCTTTTAGCTGTGGCGGCGAACAAATATTTCATGACACGCCTGGCGTGTCAAGCCCCAGAGACGTGCGATAGCAATGAGTGCTTTTATTTGTTATTTATTAGACTATTTTTCCACAACATGATTGAAAACAAACAAAGTAAAAAGAGTACCATGTACAAGTTAAAAAAAGGTTGTCACCCCTAAAAATTTCGAATTTTCAAAATATCAAGAAACAAAGCTACAGGCATGAACTACTTGCAAAAAAATGGATATTTTGTTCTGGATAAATTTTCCAAAAACGCAATTTGAGCGAGTTATAACGATTTTTAAAAGACACTACTTGTGTGTCATACGCCACACACAAAAGTAATCGATGGCACGCCTGGCGTGTCCTCTGCACTGAACCGGTTAACTCTGACGACAACAGAGGGGTGTTATAAGTTTGTAGTGCCTATAACATCCGTATCCGCTATAAGAAGTTTGCCGTGTAGTGCCGGTTAAGAATATCCACTACCCATATCTTCCCGTGGGTGTTGTAAGAGGTGACAGTGGGAAACAGGCAGGAGATGGGCAGCAGCATCTTCCTGATAACAACAATAATACAATAAAAAAACTGCGGTGGCCAACCCGCTCGCCAAGCGTGGCAATTATAGCAAATACCCCCCATGATGAAAAAGTTACGACGAGACGGCCCCAGTCCCCTGCGGTCCCGCTATTCCTGGCTACGTTGGCGACCATGGTAACGGCGGGGCAGGGGGTGCTAGGAATCTCCGGTGGAGGTTCGGTTGCCACGTAAGATGACTCCACCTGGCAAAATTCAACGCACGCACCCTGATGACTGACGAGAAGATCCTGGAGCTGGAAGAAGAGATAGAAAAGTTACGCTGGAATATTATAGGATTATCTGAGGTCCGAAAAGAGGGGGTGGACACAGTAATATATATATAATTGTGAGTGTGTCGACGAGTGTTGCTTACCTTATATTCAGAATCACCAAACGGTATTCGTTGAAGGTCATCCAAGGTTTTGATGGGTATGTTGGAAATAGAAAGAACATAAAAATTTTAAATTATTCAGCGCTCAAAACACTTAACACTTAAATTAAAAAAAAAAATACTCGAATAATGCTGCTGTGTTTCATATGGTGAGTGTAGAGAACCGGAGACACTTTTTGGTGGTTTTTTATCTCCATCTGGGTTTTGATTCTTAAACAAGGATCGATGTAATAATTAAGACCATACCATCCAATTTCCATGAGGTTTTGGTTTGTCAATTTAATGTTATTAATTTCTGAGACATGATACGATAAGTTTGTGCATTATAAGGTTTATGATCATTAACATATCTTACCGCCATCGGCGTAGAAATAGCATATTTTATTTTTATATATATATATATAATAAAAAAGTTGGTTACTACCCGGACATACCAAGGTGGATGTATATCGACCGGTAGCCGTTTTGTCTGCAGTCGCTAAGGTATTCGAGTCGATTATTTATAAATATGTTTATAATCAAGTGTACCCGCAGATGATAACGATATTTTGTTGGTAAAGTTTGCCGATTTAGGTTTTACATCTAGCTTACTAGATTTTTTTGCAAATTATCTTAGTGGGCCTAGACAATACGTGGATTTTGAAGGTTTTGAATCGCAACCGTACTGTATTTATTCTGGAGCTCACTCCAGGGAGCAATCTCGGTCCTTTGTCAATTATGTTAATGGTTTATGATCTTCCTACGGTCGTTGAGGAGGCACAGTGTTTGCTATTTGCCGACGATCTTAAACTTTATTTGAAAGTAAACAATGCTTCTGACTGTCAAAGTTTGCAAAGGGACATTGAGAGAATGGCACGGTGGGGTATGAAAAACAAATTGAGCTTAAATGTAAATAAATGTTGTGTCATGAGTTATGGTCGTACAAAAGCCCCTCAAAATTATGCTTCAAATGAACGGCGTCGTAATCCCTTGAGTTACACATATTAGAGACTTAGGCGTCGAAATGGTCCCGGAACTTAATTTTCGTAATCATATTTTAAATATTTATAAAAAAGCTTTTAGGAATCTAGGCTTTATCGTAAGGCAGTGCAGGGATTTTCGGAATATACTTACTATTAGAATTTTATATAATGCTCTAGTAAGATCTCAAATTTAAACGAATGCCATTATATGGAATCCACATGAAAGCAAATATAGTGTCATGATCGAAAAAATTAAAAATAAATTTACACGATTTTTATATTTCAAGCAGTACGGAATCATTCCTAGTTTTCCACTGATGAATACCGAGTACCGAGTCTATTTGTACTGGGTATGGTCGGTTACAGCCGTCTGAGTGCGAGGAGAGAAATCGCGCTTATTAAATATGTGTGGAACGTATTACGTGGATGGATACATCACCCATATATGCTAGCTGCGCTAAAGTTACGTGTACCAGATAATTACGTGTGTTCTCGTCGCCGCGCCCCGTTACTCCTCGTGCCCACTGCTAGGACGAAGTTGCTTCAGAATGCACCATTGACACGTGCCATACACTACGTTAATATCATCTCACAGGATATTGACATATTTAGAAAGAAAGAAAGAAAGGTTTATTCTCCAAAATGCCGCCATCACAGATAACATAAAAAAAAACACATAATTTACAAATAATGTTGGCTATACAATACAAATTACAATATACTACATATTACAAACAATACAATACCTATACTCGTATGTGTCAAGGCGTCATCTGGCAACAGGAGCACACTCAGCATAATGCCATGAATTTTTTTCCATGGCGCTGATTTTCAGTGTGTCCAACCAGTGACTTTACATTACTTTACATATTGTCAGACGAAGTTCACAATTGCAGCATACAAATGCGTTAAAAATTGTAATTTTTTTTAATTAATATTTTATTTCATAATCATGTTATGTAATATAGTTATTATTTATTCATTATTTTATGGTAATTATTTATAAGTCAGTAGTTTTCTTATATTTAGATTAGTTATAGCATCGCATTGGTTAATATAACTGTAATGATGTTATAATTATGTAATAAATAAATAATATTGTATGAAATTTGATTCTAATAATAATAATTGCACTTATAAACAAACAGTGATGTATGAAGTAATAACAAAGTTTTCAATAATTATTCTAAATCCTTAATCTAAAAAGCTTTCGTTTTCAATTTTTTTTATAGGATATGGTGACAAACGAGCACACAGTCCACCTGATGGTAAGTGGTGGCTGTGACCCATAGACATCTACATTTATCCTTAATAAAGAATCAAAATGCAGATGTGTTGTCACCCGTGAGGACTAAGATGGAATGCCTATTTTCCAGTAAAATGTGTCTCCGGTTCTCTACACTCACCATACGAAACAAAGCAGTATCAAGCCGCCATTTTACGCTAGTATTCTGTGAGAGCGTGGTCCTTGCCCGGTCAAGCCAACCCATCCGTGCTACGACTAATACCACTAATATAGCTGCAGCATGGCTCTACCAAGTATAAAAACAATATTGCTTGTAATGCTTTAAATATTATTAATATTTCCGTTACCTACTACTACCAGGTACGCTTAAAATGATTGTGTTAGCAGGAATTCAAGACAGTAGTAAAAATGACGGATTTGACCCACAATCTTTTAAGATAATTAATAGAATCAGGCGTTACTTTGCGGAAGTCCATCCCATTTAATTATATTTTACTAAATATAAAATCCATTATATATTTTTTAATTTACCACAATCTTTTGCTCATTTTTGAATTTATAGAGAAACTAGCGACCTAGCTCGCTTCGCTTGGTTATTTATGTTTAATATAATCAAATACCATTCGTTTTAATAATATTTCGTTTTTTTTAAAGAGTTTCTAGATTTCAGATATAATATAACCTAGATTACTACCGGCATTGCTTTCTATTTGTTCGTAAAGTTTCATCACAATCGGTTCTGTCGTTCCGAATATTAGCCCGGACAGACAGACTAAATATAATAAAAAAGAAATTTAACAAAGTAAATGGTTAAAACAGTAATTTATTAAATCACCTGTGTAAATTTTTTATAAAAAACTTTCCCCTCCCTTTCCTTTGTATTTACAGATCCAATATATAAATATTATATACCCTACGTCACTTCTACAATTAAGAATAATGTAACGACACCTCATATTTTAACATCCATTAAGCCGTTTAGTACATCGAGCGTGCCAAAGAAATAGTCATACATAAACTCTCGAAAAACACAATCTTCTTTCTGAGATAGGCGAGTAAAAATATTATTAACTTTTATTCTAACCAAGCAAATAACCCCCTGAGTTTAATAGAAGCTATTTCAATATTACAAACACACACACACACACACACACACACACACAAACACACACACACACACACACACACATCAATTTTGTTTATATGTCTATATATTGTATACATGTATAGATTAATCATATGAGAACGATGAAACGAGGCCTTTGTTTTAATATGTAGAGTACATTTTCAGCTCAATAGTAACAGGTCACTCACGTTGTTACCTATTTCGCTTTATTCACAGAGACAAAAGGACACATGTATGGTTACCGCAATCGCTACACAAAGGGTAACGGAACAAACAATCTCAGAGTAATTTCAAATTAATGTTTCATGCATAGTGGGGTTTCCTTTTAATTTTACGTTTTACTATTACAATTTGCACAAAAATATAGGTGTAATTAATTTTAAAAGGTTAAAATATACAGTACATAACAAACATCCCGATAATCCTTTAAACGATTCCATGGATATGTCATGGCATTTATGCCTGTGATATTTTTAATCGTCTTTAAAGGACATTTTAGTGTCCACAATATGCAACTTAATAAATAAATTAGATCTTCTGACAAAATGTTATTCACATCTGAACTTACTGACACGCGCATCGGTAAAGGGTCTTTGAAACATAAACATTTCAGTTTTTGAGTTTTTATTTCTGGTTATCTGTCTTTTTAAAATAATTTTTGCCTCATTTTATATGTTATATAAGTGTTCTTTTTTCAAAACAAAAATTTTGAATGGGTCTTTGAAGATTGTGTTTTGATATAATTTTCTTCTTCCTTTAATATAATATTACTGAATTGCATTCAGAACCTAAGATACGTAAAAAAAAGTATAATGGCATGTAGTAGATAGCACTTAAGCACTTACCAGAATTCAACCAAATCGGAAACGAGCTTCGTTAAACCATTTAATGACCATCGGCACCCTCATAATGTGAAAGCCAATCAAGTGTTCACGACTATTAAAGTAATACTCTCTTTCAGGTATTCCAATAATACAAAAATAAAAGTACTTCGAGTATATACCTTTTATATCTGTTGTAGCCGACGAACAACTGATCACCTTAAGACGTCAACAAACTCAGTTTGATCTCCTTTCATTGGAATTGTTTTATAAGTTATTGACGAAAAACGAGCACACAGTCTACCTGTTGGTAAATGAATGCTGTGGCCCATAGATACCTTCACATATCTTCGATTAAGTATCTCAATGTAGATGCGGTGTCATCCCTGAGGATTATGGTAGAAAGCTCCGTTATCAGAAAAAAACGTCTCCAGCTCTCAATACTTAGCATATAAAACACAACATAATTATGCGACAGAGTAACCGACAATCCACGGAATAGTTAGCTAATATGGCAACGGGCCGGTCATATAGTCAAAGAACCAACAATCAATCGGAAAGAGAAGTTCTCGGGTGGCAGCCTCGTACCAGTAAGCAAATTGTTGGCTGTAGTCGATGGAATTTATTCAGTTGTTTCCATTTAAATAGTGTTTTATGAATAGAGGAAATATTATTTGTAGTCGGATTATAAAGCTGTAACTACACACGTTCTAATGTGCGTTACATGGAATAAAAATTACACTCTGTTGTCTTATGTTTCTTAATATAATAATAAAATAGTCTGTGAAATAATTTCTCAAGCATTCAGAATCTTATATGATTAAAAGATAAATTATACATTTATCTAACATTATAATAACTTTGGATACAAATTAAAATGCAACGGACTTCAAAAAAAGGAGAAGGTTCTCAATTCAACCGTATCTTTTTCTGTGTGTTACCTCAGAACTTTTTTCAAATGCAGTTGCGTTGTCAGCCGTGAGTACTAAGACAGAATGCCCCTTTTCCAATAAAAAGGGTCTCCGGTTCTCTACACTCACCAAACGAAACACAGAAGCATTAAGCTGCTATTTTACGCTGGTATTCTGTGAGAGTGATGCTACAGCTATATTAATATATCCTATTAATTTTGCTGTAGCATGGCTCTACCACGTATAAATATCTATTCGTAGTCAATATCTATTCTAACTGTAAATATATGATGAGTTAAAACAATAAATCCTAATAAAGAATTTGCTATTATAGCTTAAATTATTCCTAAAAATCAAAACATTTTATTTTCTACCTTCTTGTGAAATAATATGGGAGATTATTTCAAATCTAGGTGAAATTAAAATATAAATTTCTGGATGATCAAAAAATTAAAATATATATAATAATATATATATTTTTATTTATTCTCACAATTTAAGTTTACAAGGTAGGTTATAAACAAATTAGACTATGGGCTGAGAGTCTGGTGTCTGTACTAGGCGGAAACCTGTGTTACGGATCACCAGGGTCTCCCCCTCAGGATAATATCATCACAACTTAACATGCTATTTGTATGATTAAAATAGATGTTGATATCAAGTAGAATCTCGTCCTCCTGCTGGGTCAAAAAATGAAGTATTAAGACTTCGATCTGTCAGAAGTATGATAATAGCACCCGCTAAGGCAGGTAAAGGTAATAATAAAAGTTAGGCAGTAATTCCTACTGCTCACACAATATTTATGTGTGTGTGTGTGTACGGAATTTTTTCATAGTTGTTCGCCTATTCTCTCCAATTAAATTTTTCATTGCTAGCACGTTGCCTTCTTTTTTTTTCCTTCTGTAACATCCGTAAAAGTGCGACCACTTCTTTCTTCGTCCCTTGAAGTTAGTTAGTCGACCGTGATAAAATTTGTTATAACAGAGGTACAGTTAAATACCCTTTGCCTATTTGAAAAGCTTTTATCCATAAATGGCATTTGAATTCTATCAAACGATCCGACCGGTTTTAGGGAGACATTTTAGACTGTAAAAACATCGCGCGGAGATGGTCCCGACGCAGAACCGTTTCTCAATTAAACACGATATTTCGATTTAGTTCGGATAAATATGAAAGAAATTTTGAAATTGTAATATTCGTATTTTTACTTGTTAGTAAGTGTCTTTTTAAAATAAATTGTAATTAGTGTCTAATACAACAAAAAATATTCGCAATATTTTCCGCTATACTCAGACATTTCAGCTAGACTAAGTTATCGCGTGTTCGGGGTTGTTATAAATTAATTTGCTTAATTCCGCGTTAAGAAAGAAAATGGTCTGTCCTGCCCAGTTTTAAGGGAACCTACCACCCTCCCTCAATCGCGCGTACTATACCCGTCGCCGTCAATCCCAGCACTACCATCCCTAGCATTGCCACACTAGGCACGACACACCACTAAGCTCTTAGCGGCCAGCCTCCGCAGAGCCTGCTTCACCTGAGGATGCCTTGTGTAGAGGTGAAACACGTGTCGTATTTTCGAGAGTGTGTCGTGCCTAGTGTAGTGGTCACCTTAAAATTTATAAACAAGCAATCAGAGTTCGATCCTTTGATATCTCTGCATTTTTAAAACATAAAAAGTGCCAATTTACCATCTACGCTTCGTAGAGGAAAAGATTTTGACGGAATGTCCATAAATAAAAATAATAAAATATTTTCAGATTAAGAAAGAAAGGAAGTTAATATTTTATCCTACAGTAGTTTAACTTCTATCGTTATCTGTAGGTTGTTTCATTTTATTTAATTTGCAATAAATCTATCAAGAACAGGGAAACCTAATTCATAAGCCATAATGTCTTTGGCAATTTGTAACGTAATAGATGAAGTTGTTAAAAATTGTTTAAATTAGTATTTAGATCTAAAAAAAATGTTAAATCTCTTTCATGTTGCGGCACCTGCATATTTTAAATCAAAACTCAACTGCACCCCACATCTATTTTCTGAGTGTAATTGCCAATTTGTTTTTAAAAACAAAGCACCACTCGCGAAACGTCAAGGTTTCACATCCCACTTGTGTAATTTGCATGAATTATGTAAAGTATACGGACAGCAGAACATATTTTCAATTTCATGGTGACCGTGAAAGAAATGGCACTTCACAACGTTGGTTTTAATCAAATCAAAGTATCTATATGCATTAAATATCTAAAATTAAATGAAATTATAGTCTATTAATAAAAATTAAGTTGTTTTATTATCCAAGATTCTAATTTTGTAAAATATTAAGTTACAGCTTATAAATATCCCACTGCTTACTGATTTGTTTTTTAGCAAAGAAGGGTATGCCACGCTGCCCCTATGCTTGCCCCTTATAAGACAATCTATGGTGAACGCCAATGTTCAGCAGTGGCTGTAATAATGTTGGTATTTTCCATTTTAAGTGCCGACTTAAGAAACATTAATAAAATGATATACGAATACATACAGGGTTATTTTTGAAAGAGTAACCAAATTTTAAACTCAGGTTAAAATATAATATAAATAATGATATACAGTTATTGCAGTTTTTGAATATACGAGTAAATTAAGCTTCTACGTTTATTTGAAATTATCCCATATTGAATGTGATATCCCATATTGTTTGTCTACCGATCGACCTTTATAAATGCAAGATCCCGCATATTGAATTTAAAAGATAAAAAGGCAGAATGTTTGAGATTTTTTTAATGGATTTTTCTTCACCATTTGCCTGTTTTACTTATTCTGCACCTTCTCTGCAAATTTGGGCGGATATTGCAAATTAACTCTGTATAAGCGGTACCATGGTAAACAATAAATGTGTCCAATAAACCGTCTTAATTCCCTGTATATTGGGAGACACATCTCATTTTATGATGTACTATAGATATTAATCTTGTGAAGGGAAGAACTGTTGGACTTGAAATGATGATTACGTAAGAAAACGCAGAATCTGAAACACAAATTTGATTTTAATTGTATTAATTGAGAAAGGAGTCCACATAAATTATAAATGTGAGAAAAAGGGCCAAGTTCTATACTTATAACGATCAGCATAATCGGCTTCGCTGATAAAAGAGATCTGATCGGCTGGCAAATTCTATAGCAGTTCCAAAATGATAGCTACACACAACGTGCTTTAATTGATTTTAAAATAAAATTTATGACGTACTTTGGGACTAAATTAATAACTTGGCAAGGATTAATATTTAATTAATTACATTTAACGTAATAACACTTAATACAAGTTTATTTTTATAGTTTTTAATATTGTTTTTATTTTTATTATTATTATTAAGCACGCAAGCAGTTGAAACAATTGAAACAAACATTTATCCTGGTTTTGACAATCTGAAGTTTTTTAGTTTAGTTGTTTGTTCTGTCAAATAAAATTCAAATGGTTTGTGCTGATATCGCTTCTGATGGCAACTTGTTCATGCTACCACCACTACTAACCTGAAAAGTGCTTCTGAGAGTTTTTATATAATACATCTTTAGCCAATTTAAGGTGATCTCCTCTAGGATGTGTGTGGTTGAGTACTGTAATAATAGTTTAGTATGGCGGCAAAATATCACTTTATTCACCTGATGGTAAGTGGGTACTGTGGCCATCAGCCAATGTGACATCTAAATTTATCGTCGATTAACAATCAAAATGCAGATACGTTGTCACTCCTGAGGATTAAAATCGAATGCCCAGTTCCCAGTAAAAAGCGTTTCCGGTAATTTACACTCATCATACGAAACTCAGCAGCATTAAGCAGCTATATCACACTGGAAATCTGTGAGAGTGTGGTCCTTCCCCAATCGAGCCGACCCATTCATGCTTCAACCATAATATAGCTGCCACGTATAGATTTTTAATTTTTTTTTGATTCATAGTGTCTATATTATTATTATTTATTAGTTGTACTCATACTATAATGTGCTTGGATATAAAACTTCTCAAGTTACAAGCGTTATAAATGCTGAATGTTAAAAGTTTTCAACACGATGCGTTCATTATATTTACACAACAAACAACGTTGAAGGTGTCAAACGCATGAGTGCATAAGCCATTCGTCATGTGCTTTCTGAATACAGAGGCTGTAATCAATTAAAATAAGAGAAAAACACCCTCCTGTCACTAATACGCCGGATTGGAGAGGACGTTGTTATGTGTAGTCTATTTGGATGTCAAACAGAATACATTAACAAACATGGCAATCATTTCAATGTGTTTATAGTTACAGTACAGAGAAGGTCAAGGGCCGCACACTCCTGCATTCGATTTTATTTCACTAGGGTGAGAGCTTGATATTGATAATTGTAGTTTTACCGACTGTTTTACTATATAAAAGGCAGTAAAGGGATTGCCGTGTGGTGATAACGTAAGAGAAACTGTCCGCTCATCTCGTCACTTGGGTGCCATTAACGGTTATAGGAAATCGTAGAAAATTCTCATAGTTTCTCTGATAAACCCGGAATTAAGTAGCAGTCAGAGACGCACACATTTAAATTATATTATAATATTATAAAAATTAAAAATTAAAATACAACAAGAAGACAAACACAACAATGATACGTTTTAAACAAAAATGTTCTGGTCTAAAAAGAATCGGTAGATAATATATTTTTACTTTACCAAATTTAATTCATAGGTTTTATTAATGCACTTTTTTAAATTACACTTTTATTTATACTTCATCATAGAGCTGTGTTAGCTCAGATGCCAATAGTTCGCTCTAAATTTAACAAAACGCGTGTCGGTGAGAATCGAATCCAAACTGGGTTTCATCCCCGGCGGTACTAATATAATGCAGTTGCAGTTTTAAGTGCTGATTTACCACGTGCTCGGCGGTGACGGAAAATATCGTGACAAAATCTGCATGTCCGAGAAATGATAATTTAAAATTTAAAATTTTGTACACCCGACTTCAATACAAATTAATAAGAATAACTCAAAAACTATTGCTCAGACCTTGATTAATATATGGGACCACGTGTGAAGCACCAGCTATCAAATAAAAAAGAATCATCGAAATCGGTTAACCCAGTAAAAGTTATGAAGTAACACATTAAAAAAACATACAGTCGAATCGAGTACCGTCGCCTTTTTAAAATCGGTAGAAAAAATATTTTGAAGACATGTGAAGTTCTCTAACACGCATTGGGGGTAGAGCGCGGACATTTTCTTGTCGTAAAACCTTATCAGAAAGACAGCCTATGCCAAGCAGTGCTACGTATCTAGGCTGTAGTTTTACTTTATTTTTATACGAATATATAGAATTTTTCTTTAAGTTGTAATATTTTTTTGCCTCTAAAATTTAGCCGCGAAATAAATAAGAAGTTTTCGACGTCAAATCGAATAAACAGAGGACCTTCAAAGCAATTAATAACAGATTTTGCGAAATTCCCGAGAGCGTGTCAAATGGTTTGGGCTCGAGTGCGTAATTCTAGAGCTGTGAAAAGATAAAAGGGTTTTGGAGATTACATGTATCAGTCTCTCGCATTTAATTTCACACTCTTATAGAGAGAGAACTTTAAAGTTATTAAAATATACAATAATATTTTAGCGTATGACTATTTTCCAGATATTTTTGTTGTGGTAGCTCAGTTGTGAACTGCAGGGGACCACGCTGTAATTTTAACTTTAATTATGGATTTGTTTTTTAGTTTTTATTAGCCAATGCTTGACTTATATCTCACTTATATAAATGGTAATAGCCTAGGTATGTGGTGATAAAGACAAAGATGTGAAAACACACTGACTTTACTTATCAATAGCCAAAATCACTGCTTTGAAGACACCCACAAAGTAATGGTAGTCGGATGGAAAGACAGACGCTGACAAATGACATATTTCAATTTGCTGTACGAAAGACGAACGACAAAGCAAACCGTTTGGTTTGAATATGTATATCGGAAACAAAGAGGTGAAGACCCACCAAGCAATGTTTGGTTTCAGTCTCTTTTAAATTGATAGCTCATTTTAAGGTAAAAATATTGTCATTAAGAAAGCACAGTGGCTATATTATTTATTGACACACGAAGTGTGTGCTTCGTTATTAAATTTATTAATATCAAGCAATTTTTATGGTATATCTCTCTGTGGTTGCGGTAGAAGGTAAAATGTACAGCTTTTATACGAACGTAACGACAAACGTCTACTGTTGGTATTACGAGTATAAGCACTAGAAGATACAAAGAACCTTTTAGCAAACGTTTCCAGTAATTAAAATAATTAATAAGTTAACATAAAAATAAAAACTGAATTAAGTTTACTTGACCTTGATAACAAGCCCATCAAGGACAACACCTTGCTATTACAGAAATTATTTTAAAACTTAAGTGTTTCTAAGAAGTTTATAAAGTATCTTTTCGTGCTAAAACTCAATTAACTACACATTTTTATTTGACATTGTTAAGGACATTAACTTACTTTAAGTTGTTTATTTGGAGATAAAGTCAGCTACAATTCCAATGGAAGTTTTATTATTAATCTAACATTCAAATTAGTTTGGCTTTCTTGAGCCAGTTAGGTGTCTCAGTCAGTTATGCTTTTGTTTTTCTGTGTTTAATTTATTTCTTTATCTTTTACCCGTCCGGACATTGTGAAAAAAAAACCAATATTATGAAAATGTATAGGTATTAGTCTGCAGTAATCCACAGTTTTTTTTTATAGAATAAGGGTGACAAACGAGCACACAGTCTACCTGTTGATAAGTGGTTGCTGCGGCCCATAGACATCTACATCTATCCTCTATTACAAATCAAAATGTAGATGCGTTGTCACCCGTGAGGACTAAGATGGAATGCCTCATTTCCAGTAAAAGGGCCTTCGGCCACCTGCACTCACTAAGCGAAATGCAGAGGTAAATCTCTACTCCACGCTGGTTGGAGATAAATATCTTTCAAGGCTCCTTTTTACTCAAACTTTTTATTTACTCTATCGGTTCAGAAAGCGGAAGTGTGACAGTCATCTAGATCCATTAATCATTTCGTCGCGTTGGTGTTGTAAGAGGTGACTGTTGGAAACTCTCATAAAGAGCTCATAACCATCTCATTTACGCTAGATAATTTTTATAGGATAAGGGTGACAAACGAGCACACAGTCCACCTGATGGTAAGTGGTTGCTGTGGCCCATAGACATCTACATCTACCCTCGATTACGAATGAAAATGCGTTGTCACCCGTGAGAACTGAGATGGAATAACTCGTTTTCAGTAAAAACGGTCTCCATTTCTCTACACTCATCATACGAAACACAAAAGCGTTAAGCTGCTATTTTACGCTGATATTCTGTAAGAGCGTGGTCCTTCCCTGGTCGAGCCGACCCATTCGTGCTACAATAATACCAGTAATATGGCTCTACCACGTTCGATATTTAGTCTGCAACGAGATACAGCGTGGAAAGTGAGGGTCATATGTTACTGTGATCGCCAATTCGCATGCCAAGCGTGGCGATTAGAAAAATCCTTTCAATTAGTGTATCCTTTGTCCTGTAGTGGAGTTTTGTGGGCTGATGATGAAGTGTAAATAGTTGCAAACTAGCTAATTACTTACTGTTACTCAAACGTTTCGCTGGCCTATATATACGTAAAGATGTAAGCCCGCCGGAAATGCATAGCCTTATTGAGAGTGTTTTATAACGACTTCTATAGCAAAGTTTATAAAAATCCATCCTGCTATTCAAGGGTGTTTCAAATACAAATATACAATAATATTTTTAACGTGGTAGAGCTATGCTGCAGGTATATTAGTAGTATAATTGTAGCACAAGTGGGTCGGCTCGACCGTGGAAGGACCACGCTCCCACATAAATCCAACGTAAAATGGCGGCTTGATACTGCTGTGTTTCATATGGTGAGTGTAGGGAACCAGAAACGCATTTTACTGGAAAAAAGGCATTCCATCTTAGTCCTCACAGGTGACGATGCTTCCGTATTTTGATTCTTTATTTAGGATAAATGTAGATGTCTATGGGTCACAGCAATCACTTACAATCAGGTGGACTGTGTGCTCGCTTGTCACGCTATCCTATAAAAAAATACAAACAAACTTTGTCTCATATCTACATAATTTATATTTATAAATGAAACTAAACGGTCTGTGTGTACCTAATATCGAATAACTAGCTTCTACTCAGCTCAGAGGGTTATTTGCATGCTATTGTGGCATGAATAACCATTTTAAAATGTTTGTCTGTATGTCTATGTTTAATGTAGTACTTTCACATCTATGTATATACATATAGCATATAAATTAAATTGCAGTGTATATCTGTAATATCGAAATGACTGGCTTCTACTAAGCTCAGGAGCTTAGAGGGTTATTTGCATGTTATTAAGACATGAATAACCATTTTAAAATGTTTGTCTGTATGTCTATGTTTAAAGTAGTACCTTAACATCTATATACATGTTTATGGATATAAATTAAATTGCAGTGTATATCTGTAATATTGAAATGACTGGCTTCTACTAAGTTTAGAAGCTCAGAGAGTTAAGCATGCTTAAGATATGATTTAGCATTTATGTTTTTCCATAAGATGTTTTTTGTTGATTTCAAGAACTCAACAAAGACTTTTTGATGACTATCATATAAAATATAAGAGATAAAATAATCGTACACAATTTTTGTTGGCTTGCAACATAAAAACGTCTTTTATCTTCTCCTAAAGATTTGATGCCTAATAGATCTTTGTTTTTATTTACTTTAACGCCATTTTAAAACAAAATTATGAATAAAGGATAATATGAATAAAACCTTCTTATGTTAAATTTATATTATTAAAAAAAACAACAAATGAATGTTAGTGTTTAAGGTGGTTTTCTTTAATTGATTTACTTGCCTAAAAGCCGCTGTAATAGGACTTCAGGTTTGCTTAAATTCTACACGGAAGAAATCGTGGATGAAACCGAGTTCATAATATTATTTACTGAAACAAGTTCTTTTACCTAAATTTAAAAACAACCCAAATCAGTACACAGTATAGTAACTTAAACTGAAATATTGCTAAATTAAATAGTTGAAGGCATTGAGTTATACATATATATATACTACGTACTAGAGAAGCCATTCCAAACATTGACTATGTTCAACTGAACTGTAGTGCAATCTGTACAAACTAAATATTGCGTAAATTGAAGATTTGTGAATTCCATAAAATAATTATTATTACATTTTATTTAGAAATATAACATGTTTGTTTAGATGAAATTAAGATATTTTATATTAAATTCTTATATTTATTTTATATTAATATCTTATTTTATATCAAATTATAGTCTTCGCGCATGCGCGACTACTACTCCCGCGCATACGCGAAAACATAGAGTAGGACACAGTTTTTGTTTGAAATGGCTTCTCTAGTACGTAGTACATATAACTCAATGGTTGAAGGACTCTAACCACATTACCGAGCCATCTTTGTTTGAATTTATGCTCAGTATATGTAATGGGTAAAGTATCATAGCTTCAGGCAATATAGGTAATCTTCTTTATTCGAATTATTATAAACTGATTGAAATAAGAGTTTTCATGTAACAATAATGTTAAGCTCGGTAACAGCTCATACACATGCCAATGATAGGCAAAGACTTCCTTTTATTCCTGAATTATAGGGCAAGAAAAAGTTCGCCACCAGGGGTGGTCTGCCGACCGAAATTATTCCTATAGTCGTTTCTGCGAACGGGGTAATCCCGGTTAGCCTCTCAGGTCATCTGAGCCGACTGGGACTCCGTAACAGACCGCTCCTGGCTCAAATACAGAAGGCAGTGCTCCTCGATACCAACCGCATAGTCCTCCGGTTTCTTTCCCTTTCCCTAACCTAAACCTTGGCTGTTTGGTCTCCCCTGCCGAGGGTTTCCATCTTTTAGGCTTTTACTTACTTATGTATTCTTTAGTTATTTAAGTTAGTATATTTAATATATATTTATGTATATTTATTATTTATCAAAATGATATACTTAATAATTATGAATATTTTTTTCATTATTATTGAGATTACGACGAGTCCATTTATAGTACAATAATCAAAATAGAAGAAATATATTAATAAAGTGTCATTCTGTTTTAGTCCTCTTTAAGGATTCCTTTCATTTACGTAAAGCTATGAAGAAACTACTCTGATGAGGTCCCGAATAAATAAAATCAAATTTTTATTTCAATAGAAGTAAGGGTGACAAACGATTACATAGATTAAATCTAACTAATAAAATAGAAATAGAAACTTTTAATTCACTTAAGATTATAAACAATACTTATAGTCACCATTAACTTTAATTTACCATTGGTTAGGAAAACACCACTGTCCTGGGAAGAACCAAAAAGAAACCCAGCGAGACTTTTATTTTTGAAGAAAGATCACTTTACAACAATACGAGTATATGTTACACAATTAACAACACAAAAATAAATTAGAAATAGCTTGGTAGCGATCACCTCATTCCCAAGGATTGTTATTATCAAATTCTGTAATATTATAACCCTTTTATACAAACCTTGTTTAATAAAGTTTCTGATTTTTGCGGAGGCCAAATTTTGTATTATATTTTCTGGAATTTTGTTGTAAAAGCGTCGCTCCAAGAATTAATTACTTATTAGAAATCTACATCTATCTGCAATAAAAACGAAAGTAACGTTGTCACCCCTGCGAAATAAAATGGAATACCACTTTACTAGTAAAAGGGTTCACGTCACTCACTATATAAAAATCAGTAAAATTATCATTATCCTGTTACTTCACGTCTGTATTCTATTAGGGCGTGGACCTTCCCCGGTCGAATCGACACATTCGTGCTGCAGCTATTATACACTGTACCGTGGCTCTTCCACGTAAAAATATTATATTAGTATAACTCGTAGTGCTCACTATTCAATATTGAGAAATATAAATTTTGAACGGAGGATCAGATGGTTTCGGCACGAGGTACTACTTAAGCTCGTAAAAGATAAAAGGGTCTTACAAATTTTATGGATTTGCCTGACCGCTTCTGTAATCATGGAATTTTACACGGATGATTATAATGTAATCTAGTTTGTGAAGAGTATTTAATTTATTTTTCTATATTCTTACATTAGAACCATTATTTTAAAATAATATATTTTAATGTTCACCGTGTTAAGATAAATGTATCGAAACATACAAATATTGATAAAATACAAAAGGTGGTCTTATTGCTACAATGCAATCTTCCAGAAGACCCAAAAAAAGGAGAAGAAGAATTAATAGGGGTGCACTGAACTAACCACCAATAACAACTTAAGCACTAAAAAGACAACATGGAAGTGACAAAAACCTAACAGTCTTTCTGGTGGCAAGGGTTTACTGCATCAACTCTATTTACTAATATGGAATTCTTCACAGTATTTTATTATACTGACTGTCTTTACCAATCAGATCGCAATTCAGTTGTGCAGACAGGAAGTTCAAGCAAATTCGGGAAATGTATTATAGGTGACTTAGAAAAATGTAAACTAAAGCGGAAGTTCTTTTGTACGTAAAATAAAAAACTTAAACTTACTGTCAGTCGTTGACTACATCTCGGTACAATTAGACCGTCGAACTCAAGTAGACTTGTTATACTTCGACTTTCGCAAAGCCTTTGATAGAGTCAATAACGACGTGCTTCTCGTAAAGCTTAGTTCTCTAGGATTTGTGCCTAAACTTCTCAGATTGCTTGCAGGCTATCTTCGAGACCGTCAACAATTCGTACGGTTGGGTATATATGATTCTCATCAATACCACACGCGTTCTGGAGTTAGCCAGGGTTCAGTTCTTGGACCTCTCTTGTTTATTTTAATGATTAACGATCTTCCGCATATCGTCAGACATACTAAACGCCTTCTGTATGCCGATGACTTGAAATTGCTTTAAAAAATTGAATCCGTGAATGATTGCGTGTTACTTCAGCGAGACATCGATTTGGTGTATGAGTGAGGTCGTGAAAATGAAATGGAATTCAATCTCTCCAAGTGTCAGTTCTTAAGTTTTTACCGAACACTGAGCCCGATTGACTTTCAGTATAGGTTAAATGGCAGGGATATAACTAGATATACAACTGTCAAAGATCTGGGTGTGACATTTGATCGAGGACTTACATTTCGCGATCATATTGCAGCACTAGCTAAAGAGTCCTTTAAGAGGTTAGGTTTTGTATTAAGGAACTCTCTCGATTTCCAAGGTGATTGGGTTGTGAGGCTGATCTTTAATGCCTTGGTCAGGAGTAAACTGGAGACTAGCTCTTGCGTGTGGCACTCTCATGAGGATAAATACAGTCTGATGTTAGAGAAAGTTCAAAAAGCTTTTCTTCGATTCCTTTACAAGAGAGTGAATGGTTACTATCCGTATTTGTACCCGACATCGTTTCTTTTAGGTTGCTTGGGTTATAACTCTCTCGAAGTGAGAAGAGAAAATGACCAAATAACAACCATGTGTAAGGTTGTCCGAGGCAGAATTGACTCACCGAATCTCCATGATGAGCTGTGTCGATTTTACGTACCCAACAACTACTGTCGCGGCAGAAGGCATAAGTTGTTTTCAAAGCTAATGTGCCGAACAGTCGCACGCGCGTTTACCCCCATTCCGCGAACATTAACTGCGCTAAATGCTCTACTGGACCAAAATCCCAGCTGTGACATATTTGCGGATGAATGGGGAGTGGTTATGGAAGAATGCTTGAAAGTTTGTGATAACTGTGTGAGAGTTTAATTCAGTAAAATTGACATTGCAAATTGTATTATCGTATTATTTTTGTATTGAGTATTATTATTGTAAAACATATTAGTCGTTATATGTATAAATTTATGTTAGTTATTGTTTGTAATGTATAAAATTATTATTATTTAATTATTGTAATTGGATAAATTCCGTGTAATTAAATTAAATAAATAAATAAAAACTAAAGTTAAAGCCTGTATACGTCCCACGGCTGGGCAAAGGCCTCCTCTTATTTCTAGGAAGGATTTAGGGCAATCGAAAGTCCGCCGTGCTCTATTATAGTACTTTATCCAATCTATTTTGGAAATAATTTATGGTTTGTGCTGATATCACTTCTTATGTTAGCTTGTCCATGCATCAAGCACTATTCGTGTGGATTTTTTGTGACACGGCTTTAGCCAATTTGAGAAGATGTACTCTAGCTATGTGCTGTTTGATTATTGGAATTATAGTTTTTTTAATATAAATTATATTTGCTTTATATAGTATAAGGGTGACAAACGAAGATATAGTTCACTAGATAGTAAGTGGATGCTCATAGACATTTATAGGTATCTCTTGCGATTTAGAATCAATGCGTTGTCACCCCTGAGTACAAAAATGGAATGCCTCGTTTCCATTAATAAAAGCGGCCAAGTGCGAGTCGGACTCGCCCATGAAGGGTTCCGTAGCAGCAAGTAATATAATTTACGATTTATGACGTATTAAAAAAACTACTTACTAGATCTCGTTCAAACCAATTTTCGGTGGAGGTTTACATGCTAATTTACATCATATATTTTTTTTAAGTTTTATCACTTTCTTATTTTAGAAGTTACATGCGGGGACACATATTTTACCAATTAGGAAGTGTCTCCCGCGCAAACTATCCAGTTTAGAAAAAAATGATATAAGAAACCTCAATATCATTTTTGAAGACCTATTCATGGATACTGCACACGTATGTTTTATGTATTATGAGTTTCAGTTCTAAGTATGGGGAACCCCCAAAATTTATTATTTTTTTTTCTATTTTTGTGTGAAAATTTTAATGCGGTTCACAGAATACATCTACTTACAAAGATTTAACAGCATAGTTCTTATAGTTTCGGAAATAAATGGCTGTGACTTACGGACGGACCGACACAGACATTACGAATCTATTAGGGTTCCGTTTTTTGCCATTTGGCTACGGAACCCTAAAAAGGCCTCTGCTTATCTACACTCACCACACGAAGCACAACAATTAGCATTAAGCTCCTATTTCTCACTGGAATTCTGTGAGAAAGTGGTCGTCATTCGTACTATAACAATAACATGGCTACAGGGTAGCTCTGCTAAGTATAAATTTGTCGAAATTATTAACTATAAATTTATCAAAACTTTCGAGATCCTAGTGTCTACGTGGTTATGTTTATTAGTTGTTATATTCGTATATCATGCTACAATTTCTTTTTTATATAAATCTTGCCAAGTCTCATATGTTACAAATGCTAATTGTTACAATTTATTTTTCAACACAATGCTTTCATAATATGTACACTACAAACAACGCTGAAGGTGTCAAACGCATGAGTGCATAAGCCATTCGTCATGTGCCTTCTACATTCAGAGGCTGTAATCAATCATATAAAAGAAAAACAGCCTCCACTCTAGTGAGAGTACGCCGGATTGGGAGAGAACGATGTTATGTGTAGCTGTTTGGATGTCAGATAGAATACAGAAACAAATATGTCATCATTTCAAAGTGTTTATAGGTTTATAGTTACGCTGCGCGCCACGTTGCCAACTCTACGGATCTTTCCGTAGATCTACGGAATTTTTTCATTGTCTACGGAACTACGAAATTTGAGTTGAAATCTACAGAATTTTATTTCCATGTTAATTACATTTTGTTTGCACTTCTGTCCTTTCAGAATAATTAGATTTTTAAAATCTTAACAAAAAACATTGTCGTGTCCCGACAACCGACAATTGAAAATTTTAACAATCAAAGTAATGTTATTAGTACTATAACTATCCAGAAATATTTAAGTGTTTATTGTTTTAATTATTTTTCTAATAATAATTTAATTGAAAGAAAATAATTAATTTTTAATTAATTTTTATGGTATTTTTTAGTATATGTGCAACTTGATTCGATGTTTTACTACAATTGATTTTACAACAAGAATTTTGCATGACAGAAAGAATTTCTCCAAAAAAATTGATCTATTTTATGACAAAAACAAAAATTTTCTATCCTCTTAAGAAGATTGCAGATCTACATATATTTTGAAATAGCATCTACGGATTGTTACGGAAATTTTTATACCAATCTACTGATTTGGAAAAATTCAAGTTGGTAACACTGTAGTTACGGTACAGAGAATACACACACACACACAAACACACACACACAGAGAGAGAGAGAGAGAGAGAGAGAGAGAGAGAGAGAGAGAGAGAGAGAGAGAGAGCAGAAATGCTCATACCTGCATTCGATTTAAATTAACTGTGCTGACATCCTGATACTGATAAGTGCAGTTCTGCCGGTTGTTTTGCTATATAAAAAGTAGTAAATGGAGGTTGCGTGTGGTAGTGACGTAAGAAGGGAAACTGTCCTCTCATCTCGTCACTTGCATGCCATTGATGGTTATAGGAAGTCGCAAAAAATTCTCGTAGTTTCCCTGATACACCCGAACTACAAAAGCAGATTCGGAGATTCAAACAATTAAATGATATCACATTATATATAATAAACCTTAAAACACTCCTTACAACCACAACAACGTGGCGTTTAGAACAAAAATGTTCTTGTATTTTGAAAAAATCAATATGTCTTATTTTATAAAGATTACTTCTAAGGTTTTATCATTGTATTTATTATTTAAAATCATAGTTTTATTTATATATAAAAGAACCATTGCAGCTTAGGGGCTAAG
Organism: Parnassius glacialis; assembly: GCA_033319125.1. Taxonomy (NCBI): domain Eukaryota; kingdom Metazoa; phylum Arthropoda; class Insecta; order Lepidoptera; family Papilionidae; genus Parnassius; species Parnassius glacialis. The sequence goes on along the minus strand of JAVANC010000022.1, from coordinate 38,647,885 downwards.
CGCATGCTCTAAATTTCACAGCGCATGAGGATCGAATCAAACCCAGGTTCGGTCCCCGCCGACACCAAAGAAATTATTAGTTGTAGTTTTAAGTGTTGAATAAAAAAATATCGTGAGGAAATCTGCATGTCTGAGAAATAAAAAATATATGTGTATATAACACGCATTGGGTAAAGCGCGGATATTTTCTTTTCACAAAACCTTCTCAAAAATGAGAGCCTCTGCTTATGTAGTAGTTGTACGTACATAGGCTGTAATTTTACTTAACTTTTTTGTAATACTATATGCTCTATCTCTTATTATTTCATTTGTTTACAATTTAGTCTAGAGTTTTTCGCATTGAAAATATATTTCTTTAAATTGACATATTTTTTCCCTCGATAATATATATAAATAAAATCTCGACATAAAAAATATTTACAAAACGAATAAACAGAAGACCGTCAAAGGAATTAATAACAAATTTGGCGATATTCCCAGAGAGCGTGTCAAATGATTTGGGCTTGAGTGCGTAATTCTAGAGATGTGAAAAGATAAAAGGGTTTTGGAGATTATATGTCATAGTATCTCGCATTTAATTTCACACTCTTATAGAGATAGAACTTTAAAGTTATTAAAATATACAATACTTTTTTAGCCCATCTTGGGGCACGGCAGTGCCCCCGCCAAGTCGAGCAAAAAAGCGGCACGGCCGTACCATCTTTCTCTCGAAGCAGTTCAGGCCATTTTCGAAACCCTATAACTTCGTTGTGGATTAAACTAGAAGCCTGAATTTTCAACAACCAAGCAGGCATTGTATAAACTCGATTCTTTTCAAATTTTATTATATTTAAACTAGTAGTTTAAGAATAATAACTATTCAAAATTTCTTAATTTTGTCACTCACTGACTGACCGATCATCAAAACTCTAAGGCACTTATAGCAGACATACAAGTTTCAAATTTGGAATACAACTATGTTTTAGTATATAAATCAAGGGAAAATTAAAATATTTTGCAATTTCGGTCCAGTTTTTGAGATACACTAACTGCATAAATAACTTTATAATCCCATATAAATATATAGGATTACAAAGTTACATTTGCAGTGAATAAATCAGTGTACCTGTATATGTATAATATAATGAAATAATACGTTTAGATAGGTACTTAGTTATAAATATCTACAAAAATAAATGAGATGCCATCAAAACATAACTTGTAAAAAACCAAGTCTCGCAACTCAGTTCTACTACCGTAAAAAGTTGTGAGATCCATGTAAACAATCTAATTTAATGTAATAATATATATTACTTGAGAGATACATTGCGTTTTCATGCGATGGCCAAGTCAATCTATTTATTTAAAATATAAAAGATTTTTAGTATTTATGTGCTCACTACAAGATGTTGTTAGGTTAGCTAATTACGTAATAACTTAAGACCCCTAAGTAGGGACTGAATAAATTAACCGACTTGGTATTACATGGCTCTCACAACTTTTTACGGTAGAAGAACTGAGTTGCGAGACTTGGTTTTTTTACAAGTTATGTTTTTGATGGCATATTATTTTCCTGATATTTCTGTTATGATAGCTCAGTTGTGAACTGCAGTGGCCCTGCTGTGATGATGACTTTAATTAGGGATTTGTTTTGTAGTTATTATTTGACCATGCTTGACTAATATCTCACCTACATAAGTGGTGATAGTCTAGGTAAGTGGTGATAAAGCCAGAGATGGTAAAGCACACTGATTTAGCTTAGCAATAGCCAAAAGCACTGGCTCGAAGACACCCTCAAAGTAATCGGATGGAAAGACAGACGCTGAAAAAATACATATTTTAATTTGCTGTACGGAAGACGTACGACGAAGCAAACCATTTCGTTTGAATATGTATAAAATATGTTTGAGTAAACTATAATATAGCTGCAGCGTGGCTCTGCTACAAAATAAGTTCCAAATGTTCCAATTTCAAATTTCCCTGGATATTGTTAACGATCCAAACAGAAATATCGTGTTTCATTGAGTATTGGATCTGTGTCGTGAAAAATCGTAGTGATATTTTTTACGGACAATAAAATCGGACGAATGGTTTGATTCGATTTTAAATGGCATTCATGTATGAAGACAAACGTGTACTACTGGTATAATTAGTTCAATTCGTAGAAGTTACAAATAACTATTTAGCAGAAGTTTCCAGTAATTAATATAGTTAAAATAAAAATAAAAACTTAATTAACTTTAGTTAAAAAAAACCATCAAGGATAACCGTTTGCTATTACAGAAATTATTTTAGAACTTAAATTCTCCTAAAAAGTTTATAAGGTATTCGTGCTTAAATCAATTAACTTCAAATTCTTATTACACATTGTTGAGAACCTCAACATACTTCAAGAAATTTGTTTTGTAATAGAGTCAGCTACATTGGCAATTGAGGTTTTATTATTAATCTAACATTCAAATTAGTTTGGCTTTCTTGAGCCAGTTAGTTTCTCGTTTTATTGTTGTGTTTCATCATCATCATTACAGCCTTTCATAACTCCACTGCTGAACATAGGCCTATCCCAAGGAATGCCACAAAGCACGGTGCTGAGCCACCTGCATCCATCGACTTCCTGCATGTCTCACTAGTTCATCACTCCATATAGTGGGGGGATGCCTTACACATCGCCTATCGGTACGAGGCTGCCACTCGAGAACCTTTCTTTCCCATCGGTTGTCGGTTCTTCGAGCTATATGGCCGGCCCACTGCCACTTCAGCTTACTAATCAGTTGGGCTATGTCGGTCACTCTGGTTACACTGCGGATATCCTCATTTCTAAGTTTATCATGTAGGGAATCTCCGAGCATAGCCCTCTCCATAGCTCGCTGAGTGACCTTGAGCTTCCTTATCCGGCCAGCAGTAAAGTCAGTAATATGTCATCACTGGCAACACGCACTGGTTGTACTGTCTCATTTTCAAGTTTTGAGGTATACCTGACGAGAAGATGTGCCGTAATATCCCGAACGCTGCCCGACTGAGTTGATTCCGACGATTGACCTCACGGTCGAAGTTGGACTTACCTAGTCGGACTATTTGTCCCAGGTAAACATACTCGTCAACAACTTCGAGCTTAGTGCTCCCAACAACTACCGTCATAGGTGTGACATGGACGTTAAACATAATCTTTGTTTTGTCCATGTTCATCTTAAGACCTATCCGTTGGGAGACACCATTGAGGTACATTGAGCATAGTGCTTAGGTCCTCCAGCGATTCTGCCATAAGGACCATATCGTCGGTAAATCAAAGGTGATTGATATACTCGCCATTGATGTTAACACCGCATCCTTTCCAGTCCAGTAGCTACTGGAAAACGTCTTCCAATGCAGCGGTGAAGTTAAAGAGTTTCGGGGATGTAACGTCACCCTATCTTACACCTCTCTGTAGTTGGATAGGTTTCGTACTCTGATTCTATACTCGGATAGCCATCGTAGCTCTACTGTACAAGCACTTCAGCACTTCGATATACCGACAGTCAACTTGGCACCGCTGAAGGGACTGTAGCACCCCCTAAATTTCGACGGAATCAAAGGCTTTCTCATAGTCCACATACCCAAGGCAAAGTGGCAGATTATACTCCTATGTCTCATGTACAATTTGCCGCAGGGTAAGTATGTGGTCTATGGTACTAAAGCCTTTTCGGAAACCGGCTTGTTCGGGAGGCTGGAAGTCGTCAAGTCTGCGTGCGAGACGATTTGTAATGACTTTTGAAAATAGCACGTAGACAGGGCTCAGAAGGGAAATTGTTCTGTAACTTAACTTAACTTATCTTCAAGCACAATCCCTGACGGGGTAGCCAGAGAGAACAGATTGCCAAGTGTCACGATCCTTACATACCTCTTTCGCTTCTTTCAGATTCATTATCTTCTTCATACATGCACGTCTAGGTATCCGAGTACTCTTGACCCTCCCCTCTTCGAGCAGTTTGCTCACATGGTCTTCGAAAGTTAGTCTCGGTCTACCTCGACACCTTTTAATATTTACTTTCGTGCTATATATTTTCTTCACCATTCGGTCTTCACTCATTCGCTCAACGTGCCCAAACCATCGAAGCACGCCCTTATCAATTTTTGTGATAAGGTCATCTTTCAAACCTGCCATATTGCGAATCTTTTCGTTTCGCTTTCGGTCGGCCATGGTAACGCCGCACATTTTACGAAGAGATCGCATCTCCACTGCATTCAACTTGCTTTTATGCTTCTTCTGGCATACCCAGGTTTCGCTGCCATATAACAAAGTCGGTACCAACACTGCATTATGTATTGCAAGGCGTGCACTCTTCACTACGCCTTGCCTTTTGACTAACGCAGTCAGGGCACCATTGACTTTGTTCCCGGCAGTGACACGCCTGTCCACATCTAAATCACATCTTCCATCCCAGCTAAAAGCACTCCTCAAGTATACAATTTCATTTACCTGTTCAAGACATTCCTGATTTACCTATATTTCACACTTCGTTCTCTCTTCGTCCCTTTCAAATACCAGAACCTTAGTTTTATTAGCATTCAAACGGAGACCTTTAATTTCACATTCCTCTTTCATACACGTGACTAATGCCTGCAGTTCTGCCTCTGATGGTGCAATAAGCATTGCATCATCAGCATACAGCAGACAATTTACTTTAATGTCACCCAATTTCACACCCAAACAGCTATCTTTCAGCTTCTGTAAACAGCTGTCGAGATACAGTATTAACAGCCAGGAAGACATGACACAACCCTGTTTTACGCCCGTTTGGACGCTAAACATGGATGACAGGTCATGCCCTTCCCGCACACAGGCTTTACAGTCACACGAAAGTGACTGCACAGCCCTTAGCAATCGACCATCCACACCGTACCCCGGCAACAGTTCCCACATTTTCTTCCTTACAACCTTATCAAATGCTTTCTCAAGATCCACAAAAGCACAGAAAATCTTCTGGTTAGCAGCCAGAAGCTTTTCCGTGATCATGCGTAGAGAAAACATTTGATCCGTGCATCCTCTTCCAGGTCTAAATCCGCATTGTGCCTCCCATAGAAACCTTTCCGATTTCTCTTGCATCCTATGTGTCAAAACCTTCGAGTAAACTTTACTTGCTAAACTGGTCAAGCTGATCGCCCGATAGCATCCGCAGTCAAAATGTGAACCTTTACCTTTATATAAAGGCACAATGACTGCGGATCGCCAATCATCCGGGACATCCCCCGTCCGCCAGCACAAATTGCACAGCAGATAAAAGCTGTCCCAGACGCGAGGCCCACCATACTTGACCATTTCAGCAGTAACTCTGTCTAGTCCCGCAGCCTTACCACATTTCAAACTTCGAATTGCACATTCAATCTCTTTCATACTGATGACCTCAGTGTCATCGAGGTCCAGGTCTGGCGTACCAGTCACGGCGTCATCCCCGGATCCCTCACTAAGATCATCACACGCATACATTTCTCTATAAAATTCGCACCATCGCTGCATGACGTCCGATTTTTCTGTGAGGACGTCATTAGTTCTCGAAAGCACTTTGTTCATTCTTAAGGCTGTCGCACCACTTCGGGTCCTTCCAACCTCTTTCCAGAAGAGTTTGGAGTTCTCCTTAAAGTTGTGCGACAACCTTTCGTCCGCTTCCATTCTACACCTTTCACGCATTTCCTCAATCAATGCTTTCGTGTGAACTTTCTGCAGCTTATATCTTTCTTTCATCTTCTCTCTCATATCCTTATCATTACTAGAGGCCAAGTAGTCTAACCATGCTTTCTTCTTCTTCTCTACAGCTTCTTTCACTTCATCATTCCACCATGCATCTCTTCTTTTACTACTGCCTCTTTTAATCGTTCCACACACTTCTTCCGCTGCACTTACCATTCCATCCCTAAGGTTTTGCCATGTTCTTTCCACACATTCTTTTTTGCAATCGATGGTGTCAAGCTTTTCGGCTACCCTCGCATGATATTTGCCTAGTATCCGCTTCCTGAAGCTTCCAGCTTCGGATGCGACAGACCGACTGTGGTTCTGTTACTGCCGTCCGGTAGCGCCAACCCGCGAACAGACCCCTAAATCTAGTAATCACTAGATAGTGATCCGTTCCCAGGTCAGCACCCCTGAACACTCGCGTATCCATCACCTGTTTTTGCAGTCGGTCATCCACCAGAAACAAATCGATCATACTTCTCTCATTCTTTCTTTCTCTAGTATACATATGGATTTTCTTGTGATTTAACATAGTGTTTGTCACAAGAAGACCCTTTTCCTTGCATACCGCCAGTATAAGCTTGCTAGCATCATTAACCCTTTTATCGCCAAACTTTCCAAGCACCGACTCGTACCCTGGTCGAGCGGTCCAGGGTACGAGTCGGTGCTTGGAAAGGAAACCCATCCATTCAAATCACCACACACAACAATTCTTTCGCTTCCCCTAGCCAAATCTAGAACTTCTCTTACATTCTCCCAAAACTCCTCCAGCTCAGCCCTGGATGACGAAGCTACCGGCGCATAAACAGCCAAAAGGAATAACTTCGTCAGTCCCAATTTAAAGCGAATCCAGAGAAGTCTTGAGTTCACAACCTTATATTCAGTTATAACATCGACCAACCGAGACGACAGCAGCACCCCCACTCCCTGGCGGGCGCTCTCGCTCTCCGGGACTCCGGTAGTTAGTTTGTAGTTCTTCAAGAGAGCGTTGTCGCCTTTCTTGAAGAATAAGACCACCGCACTTCTGTTCCACGCCTCTGGAGTAATGCCACCATGGAGGACGGAATTAAAGAGCTTCTAAAGGACTTCAAGTACCGGGTTTCCACCCGCTTTCAGAAGCTCCGCTGTAATTCCATCCTCGCCCAGGGACGTGCCATTTTTAAGGTGCTGGAGAGCCATTTTAATCTTGCTCATACTGATGTCTGGGATATCTTTTTTTTTCTTTTTCTTTCTTTCTTTTCTTTTTTTTATCTTTAGAATTGTGTCGGATAAGACTGACTCTTGGATCGTTACTCACACTTGCGTGTGGCTCCAACGATGACGTGTACAGCTGCTCATAGAACCTCTTAATCTCACTTGAAATCTCAGGTGTCTCGGAAATGATGTTGCAACACTCGGTCTTCAGCAATGACAGTTGTCTCTTTCTGGCAGACAGATCTCTGGCAAAGACTTTGGAGCCTTGATTCCGCTCGATCGCTTCATCAATACAAGCTGTATTAAAGTTGCGTAAGTCCCGCGGCATGCATTTGGAGATATGTCTGTTCAGTTCCCTGTATGCTGTCAAATCTGTTAAAGAATGTATCTTCATCTCCCGTCTAACAGCCATGACATTAAGAGTGTGATCGGATAGTTTTTGTGTTCTTCTGCGGCGCGTCTTGGAGAACTTAGCTCCGACCGCATGGACAGGTGCCACGAGCTTGTCATTCATATCGTCCACTTTATTGCAGTTTTCGAGCCACTAAAAACGGTTTTGCAACTCGAGCTGAAAGATTGCGGGACTTTGGAACAGAGCACGAGGGGAACAGAGCGTTGCCTTCATTAGGCAAGACCTCTAGGTTAGGAACTTTAGGTTCAGTGTACCTCTAACCATTCGGTAATTACTACCCATTTTCACCCTCGCGATCTCGGGGACATCACTGAACAGTTGTCGTCTGGTCGTCATAATGAATTCAATCTCATTTTTGTCGAACCGTCGAGGCTCTACCAGGTTCACTTCCTATGGAGCCGCTTCTGGAAGAAAGATTTCATCATATAGAGTTCCTCTTTCTCCATGAAGTCAGCCAGCTGCTGGTCCCTTGGCTTCCGTTGCCCTATTCCAAATTTCCCTACTTTCAGCTCACTTTTCTCTCTTGTTCCTAGTTTTGCGTGGAAGTCTCCCATTAACACCGTGTAGTGGGTTTTGGAGGAATGCATGGCTCTAGAGATATCCTCATACATTTCCTCCACCTCCTCATCGGGATGTGCCGAAGTTGATGCCTAAACCTGTATGACTTTCAGTGAATACCGTTTGGTGATTCTGAGTATAAGGTACGCAGCCCTCGTCGACACACTCTTAATCTTTACAACGTTATTAACGAAAGACTTGTTGACGATAAATCCAATACCTCCTCATATCGCAAACAGCTCAAGTGGCTCCCAATCCGACTTCGCAGGAATACTCGAATCCTTTGCCTCCTCTTTAACATACTATACAATCCAACATCACCACCCTATCTACGTGATCGATTCCACTTTGCGCACTCCCCCGATGCAGTTTGTAGATCACATTTAAAAACCCTCCTAAATTTCCCTTCCTCTAGAACAAAGTCCTATTCTCACTCTTTTACAGTACATGCAGTTAGGTTATGGAATTCTCTTCCTGCTGCAATTCGAGAGGCTCAAACAGTGTCCGTGTTCAAAAGGCGAGTCAAAGAGCACTATCTTTCTTTGTCGTCCTAATGATTATATATATAATATATTATAATATTTATATATGTAATATATATATGTATAAATATGTGTATGTGTATATGTATTTATAGTGGTATTTAGTTATATGTATGTTTACATGGATATTTTTTTTATTAGCTTTACTTTATGTTAAGTATATTAATATTATAAAATTTTATTATAAGAGTGCACACTAGTTCAGCTTCTCTTTTAATTTGTCCAGTATCAGGCCTGCTGGAAGAGATTTCAATATGAAATAATCAGTGCCTTTGTACAAAATATCTTTTTTTTTCTTCATTGTAACATTATTTTGTGTGTACATAAATGGTTAAATAAATAAATAAATAAATAAAATACCTCCTTGGGACAGATGGTCGCCTTCCCGGTGATAGAGAAAGTTGCCGGATTCGAGGATTACCGTGTCCTCGCCCTCTCTTCGGACCTCGGATAATCCTATAATATGCCAGCGTAACTTGTCTATCTCTTCTTCCAGCTCTACGATCTTCTCTTCAGTCCTCAGTGTGCGTGCGTTGTATGTTGCCAGGTCAAATTGTCTTAGGTGGCAACCGAATCTCCACCGGAGATTCTTAGCACCCCCTGCCCCGCCGTTACCATGGTCGCCACCATAGCCAGGAATTGCGGGGTCGCCGGGGACTGTGGGGCGTCTCTTTGTTGCTCTCATTATTGGGGGTATTTGCCACAGTTGCCACGCTTGGCGAGCGGGTTAGCAACCGAAGTTTTTTTAATATAATTTTGCTGTTATCAGGAAGATGCTGCTGCCCATCTCCTGCCTGTTTCCCTTTGTCGCCTTATACAACACCCACGGGAAGATATGTGGTAGTATATATTCTTAACCACCACTACACGGCATTGTTGTGTTTAAATTGTACATGTGTCTTCACTTTTATTATAAAAAAAAATATTATGGAATTGTATTGGTATTATTTAGCGGTAATCTTAAGCTAGATATACATCTTTTACGGCACCCTATTTTCTATATACTCTAACGGTGATAAGCTGAAATGTAACACACATCAATCAATGAACCAGTGGTAATTAAAAAATTACTTTCAATAAGTATTATGTAATAATCATAATCAATATTGAATAAAAGTCATTCTATTCTATTCTGTTCTATTCTATCATTTCAACGTGTTGGTGTCGTAAAAGGTGACTATTGGAAAACCTCATAATGAGCTCATGACTTTCGATCGATGGCGGTATAGCCATATCGTTTACGCCAATAAAAAAAATATTGAGCCTGCAAAGAGATATAGGTCGAAGGTGCCACTCGTCTGCCACTGCGGTCGGCAACCCACTTGTCAAGCGTGGCGATTAGACGGATCCTGGGAGATAGATCCTCCCAATTGGAGTGCCCCATGTCTAGTAGTGGAGTTTTGTGGACTGATAATGAACTGACTGCTTCGTTGGTCTAGTAATCGTTAGCGATTTTGATCATGAGGTCCTTGGCTTAAAACCCAGCTCGGGTCAAAATAAATTGTTGCGTATTTCTGTCGAGAAATACACAGTAGCAGTCCGGAGTCAGGAATTTAGCGGCCTTTCACCCCTGTCCCTCGGAAAGAATGTAAAGCCGTCGGTCTTGCGTCGGATCTCTCTCCGGTCGTGTTGAATTACCGTACCTACGGAATATGATAGTGAGGAAATAGAGAGTGCATCTGTTTTGGCGCATACACTCTGGTACAATTAATCCGGTCCTGCGCAGATGTAATGATCTAATGACGAATGACTTACTAGCTTTTACCCAATCGTCTCGCTGGCCTGTACATACGTATCAATGTCAACCCTCGCTAGAAATTCAAAGCGTTATTAAGAGTTTCCTATGAATGCGTCCTAGATTATACCGAGACATTATTGACTTCTATGCCAAATTTAATCAAAATTTGTCTTGCTCTTCAAGCGTGATTCACGTGCAAACATCCAAACATAGATAGTTTAAAAACTTATTACGAAATCTAAAATCGTAAATTTGATTCTCACAAGTAAAGTTGAAATCAGCTAATGAAAACCCGAAAAATAAACATTATATTATAAAAACGTTATTTTTATATCGCCAATAAGTTAAATTTTATACAGTTTAGTTAAGTGACGGCTCCGTGGCGCAGTGGCTTAGCAATCAGTTGTTGCGTTGGGGGCCGCGGTTTCGAATCCCGCACGGAACAGGTATTTGTATGGCCTAAAAATAATTGCTCCGGGTCTGGATGTTTGTCCTTGTCCAATTTATGTTTGTAAACTGCCTCCATGACACAGGAGAAAATCCTAGTGAGGGGGTAACGTTTTCAAAAAAAAATATATAGATAAAGATAAATAAAGTTTATATAGTTTTTATTTATTATTTGCTTTTAGGACACTTACTTTATGTAAATGTTTCGTTCTTCGATTTTGTTAATACATAATATTATTTGTGTTAATTATTTTAACATTAATTAAAAATCATCCCGACGATGCGACGCTAGAGTCGGTTTTGACGTATATACATATATATAATATATATATATTTGCATGCTGTTAACACATAAATATCTCTGTCTGTCTTTTTGGCTTTTTATTACATATATCTTCTCTTAAATTCTTGATGCTACGAGTAAATCGATTTTTGACTTTATTTTTTTCATTTGTTTGTCAGTATTGATTTAAAAAGTAATAATTAAAAAAAAAACCGTTTATTTAAAGAATAACGTGTTTAAATTTTAGTTTCTAATATCGCAGATTATTTTCAAAATAGTATAAAAAACTGAGCTTAAATGGTTTTCGTTAATTGAATATAATTCACAACGTGGTAGAGTCATGCTGCAGCTATATTAGTAGCATAGTTGTAGCACGAATGGATTGACTCGACCGGGGACGGACCACGCTCTCACAGAACACCAGCGTAAAATAGCACAATAACGTTGTTGTGTTTCGTATGGTGAGCTTAGAGAACCAGATACCATTTTTTACTGGCAACAAGGCATTCCATATTAGTCCTCACGGTTGACAACGCATTTGCATTTCGATTCATAATCGAAATAGATGTCTACGGGCCACAGCAACCACTTACCATCAGGTGGACTGTGTGCTCGTCTGTCACCCTTATTCTATATAAAAAAAGAAACTACTTGCCCAAAGACCACTATTAACCACTGCAGGTTTGTTAATGTTCTACGTATACGAAGTCGTGGGGAAAGCTAGATTATAACATTATTTGCTTAAATGAGTTAATTTACTTAATTTTTAAAACAACTTTAAAAAGCACACAATATAGTAACTAACACCGCAATGTTAAGTAATCCCTACTTGTTAAGTAATTTACAAGCGCTGAAATGGATAGTTGAAGGTCTCTAACCCCATTATCGAGCCATCTTAGTTTGAATTTATGCTCAGTTTATGTATTGAGGTCAATCTAATAGTTTAAGGCAAAATAAGTTATCTATTCTATTAGAATAACTATAGACTGATACGAATTATTACTTCAGGGTGCAAGTTACAATGCCGGGGCTGCGGGCTGTTCGAAAGAGATACCGCGGCTCCGGAACGTAAGGGCACTGAAGGAACACGGATGGTTTTTAGTCAGTAAAAGTCTGACACTCCCTTCCGCTCCACCCACACCGAAAGGCGTCATTAGTAGATTTTCCATCCGCAAAAAAAAAAAGGGTGCAAGTTACAATAAGGTTAGTAACTGCCCTGTCGGCGAAAAAGATATTATACAATAATTAAACAATAGAAATGTTCATATATGACTTAAACAGCTCCTATACATCCCAATGTTGGGCAAAGACTTCTTCTCATTCCTAGGAGGAATTTAGGGCAAGAAAGAGTCCGCCACCCTGTCACAATGCGAGTGGACAGATTTTAAATGTTATTAAACTTTACTTGATTTTATTATGATAAGTTTTTTTACTAAATAAAACACTGGTAATGCATTACATTCAATAATAAGGCATTCTGCTTTAGCTCTCAGGGAGGATTCCTTTAATTTATGTAACGGTTGTGCTACCAGGATCCGCGGAGAAGTGGCTACTCTGATGATATCTGCAAAAAATATAACTGTTTTTTTTTTCAATAGAACTAATGTTCACAAACCATTACACAGATTAAATCCAACTGATGAAATATAAATTAAAACTTTTTTATTTAATATAGATTATAAGTAATGCTTATAGAAAGTCACTATTATGTTTACTTTACCACTGGTTCGGAAAATACCTTTACCCTGGGAAGAACCAGCAAAAACCTGCGGGACTTTATTTTTGAAGATCAGTTAACATTCACACGAGTATACAGAATGTGGCGTAATGAATGGATAATATGGTACCTGCGGATAGAGGACGTTGTAGCGGTTCACAAAAATATGTTTCAAGTTTTGTAAAAGTCCCTCGGTTTTCGAGATAATTCGACATTTTCGAAAATTCAAAAAAGTTACAGCCTTTGCCACTCATTTTCGTGGCAATACACTCCAAATGAAGGAATTCTTTCAATCTATTTTTTGGATAGTATTCCTGGATAGAAGCGCTATCGAATGTTAATTATGATTTTAGGGGCGGTTTTTTTAAACAAAGATCTAACTCTAATTTCATGATTTGCTTATATTTTATTCCAAAGTGAAACCTCACGTGGTGTAAAAAAAAACATGGTCACCTGGGTGCCAAATTAAGAAAAAACATGCCTATTTCATTGAGATTCCGAAATGATATAACTCACTGTATTTCCAGCATTTAATACAAAATAAATTCCTATTACAATGAGTTAAGGGCCTAGTTTAATGTAAACATTGTTTTTAAAATTGTTTTTGGAACAACGGCCTGCATAGTCCATTGAATTTGCAGAAACGAGCCCACTGCCAGATAGGGAATATAATTCTGGGAATAGATCGGTTACTTACACTAGCGACAATAAACCGACGGTACATCTATCCTGCTCTTTCAGGCCTTGAGTGAAAAAGAAAGATGAATTAGTGACCCACTTGTGTAACAGACATCCTTTACATATTTGTGGTTTGTGGGCTAAGCGCTTTATTAAGTCAGTGTGCTATCACACTACTCCTGTGCAACATCGTTTTACCCTGCTTTGGATTGAAATTCATCGATTTGTGCTGTGATCTTGGACTTGATTTTGCCTATCGATTTGGACTTTTTTATTTGGTGTAACGACTTTGTGCTGTGACTTCGGACTTGTTTTGCACGCGGGCATATCGGCTAGAACAGTACATAGGATTAAAACGAGAGAATTTACACCCATTTCATTATCAGCGCGTTCAATTTTTGAGACTATCCTGCAAGAGTTGAATTCTGCGAAAACATGCTAAGAAAATTGAACAATGATCCCTAATTCTTCGATAAAATTAAAAATATTTGATAAAAAAGAATTCCTTAATTTAGAGTCTTGCCAAGAAAGAGAGTGACACAGGCTGTAATCTTTTTGAATTTTCGAAAATGTCGAATTATCTCGAAAACTGAGGGACTTTTACTTTACATGAAACATATTTTTATGAACAGCCATGACGTCCTCTACCTGCAGGTACCATATTATCCATTCATTACGCCACATCCTGTATATGTTACACAATAAACAACACAAAACAAATTAGAAATAGGTTGGTAGCGATCACCACATTCCTAGGGATCATTAATATTAAATTCTATAATTTTTACAAACTTTGTTTTAAAGTTTTTTACTTTGCGGAGACCAAATTTTGTGTTATATTTTCTGGGATTTAATTGTAAAAGCGTAGCTCCAATAATGAATTACTTCATACAAATCTACATCTACCTACAATTAAGAATCAAAGTACAGAAACGCTGTCATCCCTGTGGAATAAGATGGAAAACCTCTCTACTAGTAAAAGGGTTCTTCGGTTCCCGTCAATCACCACACAAAATTCAATAACATGACCAACATTGTGCTGTTATTTCACGGCGGTATTTTGTGAGCGCGTGGATCTTTCCCGTTCGAGTCGACACATTCGTTCTGCAGCTATAATGCACTGCAGCGTGGCTCTTTCTTTTAAAAATATCTATATTGTGAAATATAAATTTTGAACCGAGGATCAGATGGTTCCGGCACGAGGTACTACTTAAGGTCGTAAAAGATAACAGGGTTTTACAAATTTTATGGATTTGCCTGACCGCTTTTATAATCATGGAATTTTATACGGATAATTATAATATAAACAAATTTGTGAAGAGTTTTTAATATATTATAATATTCAGATAATTTTACGTGATAGAGCCAGGCTGCAGCTATATTAATAGTATAGTTGTAGCACGAATGGGTCGGCTAGACCGGGGAAGGATCACGCTCTCACAGAATACCAGCATAAAATAGCAGCTTAATGCTGCTGTGTTTCGTATGGTGAGTGTAGAGAACCGGAGACCCATTTTATCTGGCATTCTATCTTAGTTCTCACGGCTGACAACACATCTGCATTTTAATTCGCAAACGAAGATAGATGTAGATGCCTATTGGCCACAGTAACCATTTACTATCAGGTGGACTGTGTGCTCGTTTGTCACCCTTATTCTATAAAAAAAAGACATTAGTACTATTATTTATAAAATATACAAAATTTGAAAATATACAAAATTTGGCCTGCTCAAAGTTTAAAAACATTATTAAACAAAGATTGTATAGAAAGGGTTATTATAATATTAAGGAATTTATGGATGAAAATAACCCCTGGGAATTAAGTGATTGTTACCAAGCTATTTAAATTTTTTTGTGCGGTTAATTGTGTAACATACATGATTGTGACCTGTTATTTAAAAAAAGTCCCGCTGAGTTTCTTGCTGGTTTCTTCCCAGGACAGAGTTTTTTTTTTCGAACCAGTGGTAATTAAGCAAAAGAGTGACTTTCAATAAGTATTATTTATAATCTATAGAGAATAAAGAAGTTTCTGTTTCTGTTTTTATAATAAAATACAATAAGAAAGAGTATGTAACAAGTAACAAGGTGTACAGAGGTGGCAGACCTGCTGTACATCTTGTTTAATTATTTATGTTGGGAAATTAGGCGGGTACCGGGAGACTGGTGCAAAGCCGTGATAGCCCCAATATATAAGGAAAAAAGATCGCAACAGGACTGTAAAAACTACCGTACAATAATAAATTCTATTTTATTTTAAATGTCCACCAAGGTAAGATAAATATACCAAAATATACAAATATTGAGGGAATATAATAGGCGGTCCTATTGCTACAAAGAAATTTCTTCTAGACGACCCAAAAAAGAAGGAAAGGAACATCGCCACTTCCACAGTATATAGCATTACTTTTTAAAGTTATTTTAAGTTATTTTTTACTCGTGAGGATAAAGATGAAATAGCTCATATCGGCCCTTTTGTATAATTGAACCACAAGTCAGCAATCATCTATACAGCAGAAATAGCAAGTGTAATTAAACTTAAAAAAATATTTTTTATATAAAATACCAAGACACTTTTTCCCCGACCAATAAACCATTGCACTTTTACATAGTATTCTATCGGTGAATTTTATTGTATTTCAATTATTAATATTCCCATTTTGCAGAATATGAATACGAGGGCGACACTGAAAGTTTTTTCGAACCGGCCACTTGTAACAAATATATATATATATATATATATATATATAATAAAAATAAGTTCAAATATTGAAAATGAAACTCTTTGCCTTTATTATTGTATATGTATTTTATTAATTTGTCATTTGTTTACGATACGATAGGAGGCAAATTGATAACTGCCTGTGTCACGTCAGCAAATACAAATACAAATACAAATTGTTTATTTGCAAGAAACACATTTGACAGGGTCTTAAGTTAAATCTAGTGTACATGTGTTTAGTCTGCTCGCAGACGTGCAAATATTTAGGTACATAATACAAAAAAAAAAACTATCTGTAAGTGGATCACATAAATCATTGAACTAATTTTTCCATTCTAAATACTCTTTTAGGCTATAGAAACAATTTTCCAATAACCATTTTGTTAAATTATTTTTAAAAGAGACTCCTTCTTTTTCTATTAAATTCTTAAGTAATGTGTTATACAATAATATACTCATGTTATAAACATTTTTCTTATACATATTTTTAGACAGGGAGGTTGATATATTAGGTCTGCATATATACTTCTTAAACGCCTTGTTGTAGTATCTAGGCGGGTTTTAAATTACTTAGGGAATGATTTGACAAAAAGACAGGCTTCTTTGATATATAAACAAGGTAAAAGAAGAATATTATATTTTTTAAAATAAGGTTTACAACTATCTCTAGCATGAATTTAATGCGAGAAAATTTCCGTATAATGATTTTTTATGACTTTCGATATCATTTAAGTCAACAATAAAGTTATGATAGACTTCGATTTGCCTTTCACGATGAAGCCCCATCTCGTGCCACTGTTTGCAACTGGTTTAATGAGTTTAAACGTGGTCGCACTAATCTCACCGATGATCTGCGTGAGGGACGGCCTTCTAAGGCGACGACTGGAGATAACATCTGTGTTTTGCGGCGTATGATAGAGACTGACAAAAGAATAACATGTATGCGTCAAGTACAAAAAATCCTTATCCTCACGTGGATACCTCATAATTTGACAGAGGCCCAAAAACTCCGTCGTGTTGATTGGTGTCGTAAAATGGTTCAAAGATTTAATGGAGGTGACTCAAATCCTGTGTTCGACGTACTTACGGGTGACGAAAGCTAGATTTATTGTTATGATCCTGCAACTAAGAGACAGTCTGCTGTCTGGGTGTTTCCTTCCGATGAGTTGCCAACTAAAGTGAAGAGAGGTCGGAACGTGAGAAAAAAGATGGTGGCCTCATTCTTTGGAAGGATAGGTCATTACGCAACATTTGTTTTAGAGGATCAAAAAACAGGTACTCCAGAGTGGTACACTAACAATTGTTTGCCACTTGTCTTGGAAAAAAATCGGGAGAAACGACCTCGCAGTAGGATCTTCCTACACGACAACAACGCCTTGTCTCACACCGCCAAGCAAACAATCGACTACTTGGCGACGTCAGACGTGGAATTACTGGGTCACCCGGCCTATAGCCCCGACCTCGCACCTTGCTATTTTAATTTATTCCGAAAAAAAAATTCGAGTAAAACTTTTTATGGATGCCGAGGAAGCAGTGGCTGCGTTTCAAAATGCCGTCGAAGATGCCCCTAAGGACGAGTGGGCAAAGTGCTTTTCTCAGTGGTTCCATCGGATGCAACGATGTATTGATATAAATGGACACTATTTTGAAAAGATATAATAAAACTAATAATAAGTTTGTTCTGTTTTTGAATTAAATTTTCCAAGAACTTTCAGTGTCACCCTCGTAATATGATTGTTAGTCCTTTTTACAATCACCAAAATTGTATGGTTATCCTTTTTAAAAATATTTAATTGTTTTATTTCTATGTCAAATAGAACTCACAGTGCGATTGTCTAAATCTAGCGGAAATCGTGGTTTTGTTGTTGTAAATATATCTGTATTGAATTAATTATATTTTATTTTATTCTGTAAGTTGATATATTTTTACATTAATATCATAATTAAGGTTACAAATATTGTCTTTTTTAAAAACGATAATACGAGACGTGTTTCACCTCTAAACGAGGTATCCTCAAGTAAAGTACACTGCACTGGCTGACCGTTAAATGCTTTTCAAACTAGGTAAGACACAATAAGTCAGTGCTTGACCGCAATCCCACTTGGTAAGTGGTGATGTAACCCTAGATGGTATATCACACTGTCTTAGCGCAACAAAAGCCTATTCACTCTTGCTTTGAGGACGCCCAGATTGTATTCGGACGGAGAAATAGACGCCGGAAAATTATTCCATTCCTTTGCTTTACGAATTACGAAAGAAGAAGCAAACCGTTTAGTTCTAATGTGTGGAATATCGACAACAAAGGTGTGAAGACCCGCCGACTGCCTGGTTTTCCGATGGTGGAAAAGAGTGGGAGGAATTCCTGCGCGCACTCGCCGAAATGCACCCTATAGAATACTGCGAGACTGGTTACTTCTGCGCCTATGTTCGAGGCTGATAAGATTGGTTTCAACCAAATTAAGGTCACCAATGAGCCCCTTAGCAAGTCTCTCCACTGGGTCGAACGCTGCCAGGTGGCATTTTGCAGCCCCAGGCGCTTTATATAAGGTAAGAAGATGCCTCGGCGTGAAGTACCGCCGCAGCGTTGCAAGGACACCTAGTTTCCTTGCGACTGCTTTGGCCCTGGACTCAATGAACCGACCATAGTTGAAGCTCGTAGAAAATTAACCCTAACAACTCAAGGCAGTCAGTGTATTACAAATATGCATTCCGTAAAGTAGGAGCCAAGGTGAGAGGGTTCCTTTTAGCGGTGAAAAGACACGATTGTGTTTTGGAGGCGTTGAATCTCACAAGATTGGCATCGCCCCATTCGGAGACTGCATGCAGTGAGAGATTTTATTACGCGAATCTTACCTTTTTAATTTTTAATATCTTTAATAGGCTATTATTTTGCTATGCAGGCTTTTTTTAAAATTTAATTATTTCGTAAAAACCAGATGCAAAGTATTTTTTTTTAATTTTGAAAGATATGTTCTGTAGAATTGTTTGGATTATTAATTCCAGTCGCCAAATTTCACGAGCGCACATCGCGTCAAAATGCACGATACCAACCTCACCATCTGAATGCTTGGCGGTCCACGACTGTACGGTTTACTAGGAGTTTTCTTCCTCGTACAACTTCTATACGTAATTGTTTACCACCGGCGATTTTTCCGGACCGATACGACTTAGGGGCCTTCAAGAAAAGAGCTTACACCGTTCCAAAAGGCCGGCAATGCATCTTCAATTACCCTGGTGTTGCGGTTGTTCATGGGCGGCGGTAGTCACTTACCATCAGGTGAGCCGCATGCTCGTTTGCCCCCTCTTCTATAAAAAAAAATACTTATTAAATAAATTCTGTTACAGTTGCAGTAGCCTTTACGTTGTACTCTAAGTCTCAGATAAAATAGTCCATTATGTTAGTACCTAGTCTAATGGACAACGTTCCTTTTATATTGTTCGTGATATTTCTTATTGTTCGCTAAATAAGGCTTCTCTACTCAATGTAGTATGCTTCTGAGAATTTTTTAACGTTTTTGCCCTATGCTCAAACATTCTTTAGAAGTAAATATCAGGTATCAATTTTATAACTTTTATAATGTAGCTGATATAAAATATAAAATATCGTGTTTTTTTAAACATGGTAGGTATTTGAGTATAAAAATATCTTGAAGATTTACCAGAAGGTGGAATCCCTTCATTTACATTTTTAATATTTTGTAAGAATTATATGAAAGTAATATTGAGTCATTGAAATCCAACTAATATTATAAATATGAAAGTTTGATGTTTGTATGTTTATGGATGAATCACGTAAAAGCTATCTACTGAACGGATTTTGATAAAACTTGGCAATATCATAGATACCAAACCAGAACAGGAGATAGGCTATGTTTGTTGTAAAAAAAAGTTTGAGTCTATTTTAAATTATAGTTTTTTAATCCAAGATGCCAAACATTTACCAATAAAATTTCATTTATTTGCGATATAAAACATAGTAACAAACTGCACGGTAGTAACGGTACACAATACACTACCTAAATCTATCCAACACACATATGGCACAATACTTGTTCATTTATCTAAGAAAATAATAAAAATCTTGCGACTCATTAGGATGCATTTTACTTCATACACTATAGTAACGTCTCATCAAATATATCCTCTGCATCGTGACGAGTAATTTATTCAGATAATATTTCAGTCAGTTGCGAATCCCGCTAAAACGATTCAATAAAATTTGCAGAAATAAAAATAAAGTTTGAAACAGAAACGATTTTACTTTATTATACGACTTTAACAGAAGATACCTATATAACAAATATGATAAAAGCTACCATTACTACCAAAAAACTAGCTAAAAACCGGTTTTCATTTTAAATATAGTGGATTTTGAAACTTACTAATTGTTATTGGGGCATTTGCAACTGAAATTTGTGAAATAGCGGGATTTGAAACTTATGTCATTTGATGGTGATGGTCAATGTTATGCAGGAACAACTATTCTCAGTTCAGTCTAGTCTAGTTCTCAGTAAGTAAATAAAGATGCAGAAGAGCAATTTTACTTAATAACATCATTTGAAAATAAACTAGTTAGTTGTTCTACATTGGAAATCAGGTAAACTCAAAAACCTTTGTTGTGTATGGTTTTATTCCAGGTATATGCAAATATGTTTTTCTTGGTCAATTTTGCCTTAGAGCTACCAACAATTATAGTGAAGTTGTAGAAATTGTATTGGTAAAGCCCTAAATTTTTTGACAGTCGAAGCTCATTGTCAAAAGATCACTTCTTTGTTCCAAGATCTCATAGAATGCTTTGAACCTCAAACGGTGGATTGTTTTTTCAATTATCAATTTATTTATGATCTCAGTATGTTTCTTTTTTAATGTTCTCATTTAACAGAAGACATGTTGAATAGACAATAGACCTAGGTGTGCCAAAACCAATTTTATAGCAACAATTAAATATATTTCTAAAAAAATGCTATTTTACTTCTAAGCGCGGATGGTCATTGTTATACATACGCCAAAGTTTTTTTATGTTTAGTTCATTGGGCAAGTACATTCTTTTTATATTTTTTGACTTACTCTATACAGGCTTTTACCGCTTTTCTTTTCTCTTCAAACTTTGACTTTGTCAGTCTTCACCCCTAAACTCTTTTGCCATCTTCTCCTTTTCATAAAATCTTCGCATCACTCCCTGTATAAGGAAATACTCCTTACACACAATATCTTAGTAAATGTTTTTTGAAAAACAAGGATCATTTTGCCGCTCTTGTTACGAATGAAATATTTTAACAAAGATTTCGCTTGCTACCAACTTTTGTAGTTTTAGATGTTGAGATAGTACAGTGTTTTATTATAATATTGTCTTGCAAAATCATTGTCGGATCTTTGTAAAATTATTGGTGAATGTTTTTTATTTCTGTGCATACTAAAGTCGCGCGTTGAAATGCCTCGCGACTGTTTACAAGATGCGAATGCTGGAAGCGTATTTGACTTGTATTTACAATAAAAATAAATATCATTTGAATTTTCACTTTTGGTACAGATTTTATTATCAGTAGAAAAAAATACTTATGAATTATAAAACACTAGCTGATCAAGTACTTTGTACCACTTGACGTACCTACACTACCTCCCTACCTTACCCTACCATACCCTATCTATGTCCTTTTCTAGGCCATGGTCAACCTGTGTGGTGACAAATTTCGTCCAATTTCATGTAACGAGCAAACAATTAAACCAACATCCATTTTTTTATACATAAGATAAGCATATGTATTATTAGTATATTATATAATATTAGTATTACGTTTCTTAAACAGGCTTTTAGTAATTAAGCCGAGTAATTTATCATAAAACCTTATGATTTATCGATAATTTAAAATTAAAAATTTTGTACAGCCGACTTCAATATAGGTTATTTGAGAATAACTCAATAACCATTGGTCTGACCTTGATCAAATTCATATGGGACCACACGAGAACTATTAGCTTTCATATAAAAAAAGAATCATCGAAATCGGTTCGCCCAGTACAAAGTTATGAGGTAACACACATAAAAAAAAAAAAAAACATACACTCGAATTGAGTACCGTCTCCTTTTTGGAAGTCGGCAGAAAATATGACAGTATTTTTATATAGCTTGTAACAATCATTAATGTAAATGCTGTCGATTTCATACGCATAGGTATAATCACACACAACACATTCGTATAAAATCGGCAGACTGTTAAGGAATAACAATAATAAGATAATAAATAATGACTGTCCTATAATAAGGCAAATTATTAAGGTCCTGCATGGCTGATTTACCTCTGTGTGTGTGTGTGTGTGTGTGTGTGTGTGTGTGTGTGTGTGTGTGTGTGTGTGTATGGCTGCGTGCATGCTTGCACGTACGCGTGCGTATGTGTGTGTGTGTGTGTGTGTGTGTGTGTGTGTGCGCTTGCGTGCGTATGTGCGTGCGTGAATGCGTGCGTGCGTGCGTGTAATTTTACTTCCTCCGTCCACCTAGTTGTATTATTATTATTATTTTGTGATTTTTACATACATACATACATAAACATAAACACTCACGCCTGTCACCCAGAGGGGTAGGCAGAGACTATGACTTCTAATATCTCTGATATGGATCTCATTTGTTATCCGAAATAAAGATTTATTATTATTATTAATATTATAATGTAAAGAACAATGTTTTGTTTTAGAGAAATTTATATTAGTTAGGTACTCAGTTTAGCAAGAAAAAAAAATATTTGAAATTTGGCGCCAAAGCATGTTAAACCATTTTCATGCTCCTGTTTTCCATAACAACTTAGGTTTAGGTTTAAAGACATTTATTCTCAGAAAGACATTATATACGCTACTTACATGAGAACATAAATAAAAGTAAATCTCAATAACAAAATTCGTTGTCGTACCTATGTTGTTGAAAAATCAACATCAAAAACAGCTATCGACGGGAAAATCTATGCGCCCAACTTTTTTCCGCTTGGTGAATTGCAGATCCGTGCGTATCTTCTTGTTCATGGATTTACGTATAAAGATACAGGTGTTATAACTGTATAATTGTTTGATATTTATCAGTTTCGTATCTCGGAAAATCTTTGAAGTTGATGTTCGGAAATTGTAGTTGAATAGCATTTTTATTATTCTATTTTGTAGGAGGAACTTTTCAAATGGTAGTGTACTGTTTAGTAGAAGAACGAAACCAACCTTTTTTCACGCAATACTTCACGTTTCCACTTTGATTGGTCAACTAATCTCTTGCGTGCTTTCCCGGGCTCAGATTTTTTTTATAAATTGTTGTAAATCCTCCATTTTTTTCGCACAAAAACAATAAAAAAGCCATAGCAACAACACACGCAGGTAACGAAATTAACCGTACTAATTTACTGTGTCACGTGATCTAATATTGGGCTGCCATTGGTTAAATTTAAATTTGTTATGGAGGAATTTGAAACTCACACACTTTGTTATAGAGTACTTTGCAACGCAAATTGTTATTAAAATGTATTTTACACCCGCTTATAGCGGAGTTTGATAGGAAATAAATTAACAAATTTGTACTACTCTAAGAGTACTTTCAAATGTCAAAAATTTCAAATAAAACAGTTTTAGCGGAATTTGAAACTAGACGACTCATTTGGTTTTTATATCATAGAAATTGGATTTTCTATTTAGGCAAAATCATGAAATGAAAAAGCTGTGAAAGAATATCGCGACAATCCGTATTTTACACAACTTGGTACTAGATGACCCTATGCACGTTATAAATCGCACATAACAGTTCAATGCAAATAATTCAATTACCTTTCCTCGTTAGAAATAAAATTTCCAAATAAATATAAATCGTTTTCATTTACTCTAGGTATACGTTGCGTTTAATTTAGGTAATTGATAGAACTACAAAACTATAAAACTTTATTACACTTAATGATTTCTCATATTTATGCGAACGTTACACATTGAATAAAACCATGTTTACGGATTTCATCGCGATTAATTTACTTATTTTAATTCCCGACGTTTCGGGTGTTTTAGAGCGACCCGTATTATCAGTAAATCGAACAAAAAATTGATATTCAAAAATTGAAGGCAGCAGGGCTAACTATGACTACGGGACGTCAAAGATCTCAGCTTTTTATACTTACGAGTATTATTTATTATTACTTTCAGTTACAAAACTACAAAAAATTTATTAAAAATACTCCAAATACTCCTTGCATTTTAAATACACTTAACAATCCCAAGGTCAAACTTTATATTTTTTATAGCATAGGGTGACAAACGAGCACACAGTCCACCTGATGGTAAGTAAATACTGTGGCCCATAGATATCTACATTTTATCTTCAATTAAGAATCAAAATGCAGACGCGTTGTCACCCTTGAGGATTAAGATGGAATGCCTTGTTTCCAGTAAAAAGGGTCTCCGGTTCTCTACACTCACCATACGAAACACAGCAGCATTAAGCTGCTATTTTCACTGGCATTCTGTGAAAGCGTGGTCCTTCCCCGGTCGAGCCGTCCCATTCATGCTACAACTATATAGCTGCAGCATGGCTCTACCATGCACAATTTTTTTAAAAGAAGCGAAAATACATTTGTGTACTGAATATTCTCCCCATGGTCAGTTCAACGTAGATTGCTCACGAGTTTCTAAGGCACAAAATCTGCACGTTTCGAATGAACGTAACAAATATTTTCATATTACCTACGGAATTTGCAACAGAGCGTTCTACTACTTTTAACTACAATATTTTAATGATAAAAATTCGTGTTCTTTAAATTAAACGCGAGTAAAGCGGCGTATAAAAGTTCGTAACATTATAGGTTAAAAGGAGAATACCGTCAAACAAAATTACTGAATTGTCAAAAAAATTATATAACACGAAATTAATAAAAACATTAGTACACATGTGGTTTCTTTATTCATTAAAACCTAAAAGGCGACATTTGGCTATGTTTGTTTCACTGCATAAAAATTGCAAATACAAACATTTGCAATTTATATTTATTTTTTATTTAGTGTTATGTCATGTTGAAAAATACCTATAAGCTTACTGGCCGGAAAGAAAGTGATGTGAAAAAATGCACGATAAAGAAAAAAAAAACCGACCAAGTGCGAGTCGGACTCAAGCACCGAGGGTTCCGAACAAATCCGTAGTTATATAAGTTTAAATTTATTAAAAATATTTTTATTATATGATGTAACTAAAAATTTAGGCTTTTCGCAATTTTTCCTTTATCTGTGCTGTAAAACGTTGCTTCGTACCAAATTTCAAGATTCTGAGTTCACGGAAAGTACCCTGTAGGTTTAGATTCCCTTGCGAATGTCGAAAATTTACGGCATAAATGGCTGTATCTTTTGATTGCGTTGACTTAAAAGTTTGATTTTTTCACATATCTAAGGGACAGTAGCTGAAATTCATGTCAAATACTCAAGTTATTTGATATGAATTTCAGCTTGATATCTCCACGCGTTTCTGAGAAAAAGGGTCTTGACAGACAGACAGACAGACAGACGGACAAAAAAGTGATCCTATAAGGGTTCCGTTTTTTCCTTTTGAGGTACGGAACCCTAAAAACCAAATAGACCAGGGTTTTTGGCGATAATTTGACCGCCAGCGGACTGTTGCTCCTGTTTTATCGTTTAAATAATGGTTTGAAGTGTATGTTGATACGTAAAAGTGATGCGATTTTGTGTATTAATAATCTGCGCATGTGAACTTTTGGTGAATACGATGAATCAAGTGCTCCGAAGTTGAAACAAACCTGAAATTATTTTGTCCACTTTGGCGCCTCAAGAACTTGAGATAGATACTGTCGAAATCGATTATCGGTTAAGTCGAGCTGTCGTCAAAATCTCCCGAGAACTTCTCAGTGTGACGCATCGTTATATTGTGAAGAAGTTTTCGAAGCAAATTATTTTAAAAGATAATTTCTTCTTACCAGACACTGGCAAAAGTTTAACCGTACAAGCACAGATTGGCCATTTTAGAAATTACTTTGTATGAAACCCACATATAAAACTTATGATTGTGTACACTTATTGAATTAATCTATCTGATTATAAAGTTAAAGTGTAATATTTTTGCCACAAAATAACTACGGTCTAATGTTAGGTAAAAATAACATTATAAATAGACATACAAGAGTATAAGATTACGTAATCATTAAACAACAATGACTAGCGATACGCCGCGGCTTAGCACGGGTAACATCTGAATTTCACAACAGCGCCATCAACCGGTGCCTATAACCTTCGCTCAAGTGCAAGTAACAAGTTGAGAATGTTTCAGTACGGTAATCGTATGATAGCAGCGCTTAAATTACGAACAAACATTATTTTTTATATTATATTAGATTTCATTAGTTACAGACGACACTTGTGAACGTTGTTCGAGACTTGCATCGTTGTTTAAGATATTCCTATTATAAAATTTGTAAAAGGTTGTCAAAACACTAGTCCATCCGGCTGTCGTTCTAATCAGCCTTCATCCTGGAGATATTGGTGCGCGATGTGGCGGCGTGTCGCGTACTTTATGCCGTAAATATGAACATATTAAAATCCAAATATTTTAATGTATATCTGATCCCACTTCGCGTTTGCGAAGAGACTGACCGGTGTGGCGTTGACGAAACTGAGAGATACTTTATTAAGATATTTTATTATTGTTTTTTTTTTGTCACACAGTTTGAGCTGGACAAATTACGGATGTTTCATGGAAATTAAATATGACTTGTATTTGCTGATTTCTTCAAACTCTAAATATATTATTTATATCGGAACGTTTTATAATAATTATATGTTTTTAATATTTGTTAATATGTATATATATATATATATATATATATATATATATATATATATATATATATATATATATATATATATATATATATTTATTTATTTATTATTAATTATAAGAACCAAAATGTAACACATCTTTTCTCAATTTTTGAAAACGAGTTAATGTAATGCATTTAAGTATTTTATTAACAGTGGTAGAGCCACGCAGCAGCTTTTGCTGTTGCACGTATGGGCCGGCTCGAGCCGAGGTGATACCACGGGGCTGGGCTAAATCCCGCTAGAGACAAGAACTGCTCGGGGCAAACTAAGCAACAAGACCAAGGCGACCCTTGCCACGCTATCCGTGAATTTCTGCAACATCAGGGGACTTCACTCGAACCTAAACGCCATCCACTACCATTTCGAGACGGCGAAGCCGACCTTGCTTGCCTTGAATACAAAGTATCAACCGGAGACCTCTCTCCGGCTGACTGATACTTTGTACGAATTGGAGCACTCATTAATGATTCGAGCTGCAGTTTGCGTATAAGTCAGAGAGGACATCTGTTTGTCTGTCTTGAAGGTTCGGACATGTCCATCCTTTGGCTACGCGTAGAAAACGACGACCATCCGCGCGTCTAGGGGTGCCTCTATGGGTCCCATAGCGGTAATGCCGAAACAGACCGACTCATCGACCATGTCCAAATGGCTACAGATTCCTTGCTACAAAAGATCCCATCCGCAGAGATCGTGATCCTTGGCTATTTTAACGCCCACCTCGCCGAATGGCTCGGTTCACGTTTATCCGATCATGTGGGAAGATCTGTTAATGATTTTGCCTTGGCGTATGGTCTGACACGACTAGTTACTTTGCCTACGCGGATTCCAGATGTGGAAGATCATGCAACTTCCCTGTTGGACCTTCTGCTGAATTCTCATCCCGACAAATATCAGGTCTCCGTCAACGCCCCTCTTGGCTCCACGGACCACTGTCTAGTCCGGAGTGTGGTGCCACTCACGCTGAAATCGCGGTTGCTTTCCACAGGCTGCCACCTAGTTTGACACCGTAGGCGACTAATTAGGATGAGATGCGGTCTTTCTTTGTATCCTATCTTTGCGGGCGGGTTTGCTTCTCTCCGGACGATCCCAACGTTGTTGCTAATTCTATTGCTGATGTGGTACTTCCGGGTATGGAACTTTTAATTCCTTCCTCTGTTGTGCCCATCGGAGGCAGATCTCAGCCATGGTTTAGTTGCTCCTGTAAAATACTTTCACGCTATAAGCAGGTCTACTGGGCCTGGGCTGACGCATCAACTTCCTGAGGTGTAAACACCAACGCCCTTAAAAAGAAGTATAATTCCGCCTCCAGGTCCTCCAAAAGCGTCATTGCCAAGGCAAAGTCAGAGCACATAGGCAGAATTAGCGAGAAACTAGTTCGCCTTCCTTCGGGGACTCGTGCATTCTGTTCTCTCACCAAAGCTGTCCAAGGGATCTTCTGTCAGCCATCTCTTCCATCTCTGCACAGGGAGAATGACTCACTGGCCCATGCCGTAAAGGAAAAAGTCGATCTGCTAGGCTCTTTCTTTGCATTCAACTCGACTCTCAATGACGGGGGAATTCGCCACCAACCATACCGCGGTGTATGTGTTCCATGCCGAATGTGCGGTTCACTCAGCGCTCGGTTCCTAAAACACTCCTATTCCTAGACATCCAAAGGTCGAGTAGGCATGACGGGATCTCCCCAATTATGCTGAGAACGTGTGCTCCTGTTTTGGCACTGGTTATAACGCGTCTTTTCCAGTACTCCTACTCCCTAGGTGTAGTCCCGAAACCATGGGAGACGGCTTTTGTCTACCCAATCTCGAAAAAAGGCAACCGCTCATACCCGTCTCAGCGGTCAGTACTACAGGCCTATTGCTATTAAATTCTTGTCCTCAAAAATAATGGAATCCATTATAAACTGTCAGCTCATGCGGTACTTTCCGCGTACACCTCTCTATGGAATAGTTTATCACTGGCGATTTTTCTGGACCGATGCGACTAAGGGCCTTAATGATAAGACCGTACTCCTTTTTAAAAGGCCGACAACGCACCGGTTATTCTCCTGGTGTTGCAGTTGTTCATGGGTGGCGGTAGTCATTTATCATCAGGTGAGAGGTATGCTCGTTTGCCCCCTCTACTATAAAAAAAAAATTAGGACAACTGATGTCATCGTTGTATTTTAGTAAAGATCTTCTTCTATAGACATCCTTTAAAATCACGCATTACTATAGAAATTGAAACCTAAAATTAATTGATTTATTTATTTTTACAAAACTTGGTTAGTTTTCTTAGGTTCACATCGCATAGCCTCACAAAACTATCAGAAAACAATAATTCTGCCATGATTTTTGCTGCGGTTGTTCTAAGTATTCCATCTACTGGAATGAAGTACCCATTAAAAAAAAGTTTTGCACATAGTATACAATAATAATGCCGTTGGCTTTGTCTAATATAATTTTCCTAATCGTTTTCAATATCACCGAAAATGGAAGAAATGCGCAGGAAACATTTTTAGTCTAGCAGATGGTGAAAGGATGTATGGCATAATGCGCACTTTTATTTAAAAGATAGTCGAAATTTATGTAACTTAAATTTATGTAAAATTATGAAACAACATATATGTACAATTTTTTGAATGGCCAACTTTGTTAGTGCCTATTCATTATATGAGCGATTCGGAGTTTGCTATTTTATTATCACTAAATTTCATAAAGTTTACATAAGTATCATTTCCTAGATTCACACCATTGATGAGGATATTGTACACCACCCATTCGGTTATTTCATCTATTTATTACTATAGTAATCGATGACCAGTAACTAATAATTAAAAATTTATATTTTATATAAATTAATAATTTATATTTAATAAATTAAATATTTAAATATAATACTAATTAAATATAATATTAAACACTAAGCCAAAATATGCTACTACTTGCCGTAAATAGCTAATATGCAGAACGAATTTTTCTTCAGACAACTTTTGACTCTTTAAAATCACGGGCGTGTTTAGATGAGGATATGGTTCAATGCCAGCGCGTTCGAAATGGACGCGCGTCAGACGTTTCCAAACTCTTCGATTGTCTCGATTCTCAGGTCACACGCTATCATGTCATTGCGGACACTATTTTCTGTTGGACTGCAGCCTCTTCTTCCGATTGCTTGATCAGTGGATAGTGCGGATATTTCCTAAACCGTAGTTAAGGCGTCAGAAAATATTTTAATATGATATCTGTCGTATCTGATCTAACGAACAGATCTATCTATCCTTATTTTTTATAAAACCATCATGAAGCCATAAGTAAAAGGATTTGTATAAAGTATACCACATTCTATCCCAGGACACGCTGAAAGCAACAACTGGGCAGGCTCTACGAGTTTCTTTATTTTACACCTTTTTAGTTTTATAAATATTGTATTTTATTAGATTCAATATTGAAACCGAAAAATGTGTAATGTTAATGCGCTTTTTTCAGAATTAATTTTGAAAACAAGCGAAGTTAACAGTTTAAAAGTAACAATATTTTCTAATTACGCTCGCAGTAATTTCGAAGTACGAGACCCGTCATCCAGATTTAAAGTGGACATTCAGCTGTCAGTGGTAACTTAATTACGGGTTTCATTATTTTGGTAAGTTATTCTCTGATATAAAAAACCGAAGGTACTTTCGAAGATATTTTGCATTTTATTGGTAAATAAAACGTCTTTAAGAAAAGATAGACGGATAGACGGTTCCGAGCGTAGTGGCCCAGCACCGAATCGCGGTGCAGAGAGATCCAACACAGAACTAGTATTTTGCATGGCCCACAATTAACCGTTCCGGGTCCGGACGCTTATCCTTGCGAAATTCATGCATATAAACTGCCTTCACGATATAGGAGAAAACCCCAGTGTGATGCAATGTTGTTTAAAAATATAATAATAAAATACTGAGGCCATTTAGCAATTACGGAATACAATTTAAATGCCGTTCGCACGTCTTTAATATTATTTAAAATGGCTCGTCACTAAAGTTTTTAAGCTAAGAATACATATCATTTTACCATTTTAGAATTTTTTTTTTTTACTAATAACTTGTATGATAAGAGAGTATGTGATCTGAACATACTTGCAACGAAATAAATATTTTCTTAGTTAAGTCAGATGTTGCATATCCACAAAGGAACGCGTTGATAAACGCAATAATAATTTATGAAAACCAACGCACGTCTTGTAATGTATGAGTATAAAGGTTATTCCCAGAATAGTTTTAAAAAATATTTAAAAGCACATCGTGGTAGAGAAATTGTTATTTATTTTGTGAGAAGTTTGTACGAAAACAATTATAAATAATATTAAACCATTATTCACGAAGTGACAAAGTTCTAGAGCCCACAGCTTCAACACCAAATACCTTAGTTAAATCTTCTTCCAACCGAAGCCGATCACGATCACGCATCTGTACCTTCCTTATATAAAAATTTCTATCACGTCACCATACATACTTCCAACTAATACTTTGGCTGCTACACGGGCTTTATAAAATAACCTACTATTGTGCTTTGTAAAACGCTCATTGACATAAATGGTGCGAACTATTCCCGTCAGTCTCAGACCATCAGTGGTGAAATTGCGCCGTACGCGTGCCACCTGTATTAGCGCATCACGCTGAGCACGACGCGCCAATTGTACACCTATTAAGCGTGGCCGCGGAACTGAAGGGTCCTCGCCTCTGAACTCACCACATCGCGCTCATCCAGGTCCACGTATAATTTCTTAGCAATAGCTAAGATAATATGTGCGGTATTTTCACCACTCATTTCAGGGAATCCCATTATCTGGATATCATTAGAAGCAAGTCTTGCTCTCGTTCCAATATTTGAACCTTCAACGTGACACCATATCTTCCAAAGTCGAAACTTCACAGCCTTATAAGCCTTTTGATTTGTCTTTTAAGGCTGATACCCCGGTTTCAATGGAGTCAATGCGGCTGCTTTGCATCTTAATGGAAGTCATTAGATCTGCAATAAAATTATGGAACAAGCGCATCTCAACAAGGATGACCTTAATTTCACTAAGAAGCAGTTTGAAGTCCATAGGTGTACCATCGAGCGATTCTGACATAATATTCTCCATTACGCTGCTCTCTTCCATATGAATATTTTTATCCTGAGTATTTTTTGTGGATGGTTTTCGGTGGTCTGTCACATACGATCGATTTCTCTGGTGAGACAACCAATGCAGAAGAACTAGAAATTTCGAACTGAGCAGTATATACTGGTGTATTCAAATTATTCGTATATAGCAGTTTGCTCACACATGAAATGCATTTCCAATTATCTTTATGCTCTTCATCAAACGATTAAAAAGAATAAAAGCATTTACTATTTATATTTAGACATTCAATATCATAAACCTCTTTACAATTACAACAACGTAGATATTCTCTTTTAGGTAAAGGTCTCCCACATGCAGCACAAGTTTCGGTTGGTGGCAACATCATTTCATACAGTAGAACTGGGACTTATTTCAAAATTAAAATATTTTAAAATAAAATGAATGCGCACATCCTCTATAGAATGATCGTAGGCTTAATGAAATTGATCTATTACTTTGATTTGTGGCTTATTTTGCCAGTAATTAATACATAGCATAATAATACAAAAATATGTAGGTACATTTCTTTGGTAATCAATTATTACCACATGGATGATATTTTAAACTACCGTAAACGTTACTTCATACTAAATTAATGTTTTTGCACTATAAAACAAAACTAAAATATTGATAGCATTGTGTTACTTAGTGTTTCACTTTAAAAAGCACTATATTATTACACTAAATTCAATACAATAACATCATATAGTTCACTGATTCACTGGATTACTTTTATCAATTTCACATTGATTATCTAGCTCCAAACAGTGAGATACACCGATACACTAAATTATGTTATAATTAATACTCATCATAGAAAACAATCATAGAAAAGTTCAGTAAAGTTTATTTATAATATTTATAAAACAAAAACTATACGGAGCCTATGTTAGCTGCTTAAATAGCGCCATCTGTCTCAATAGATATTTTTCTTGATTTCTCTTTCTGCCTAGATTTTGAAGGTAAGAAAATGATCTATGCCTACATGAAATAATTATGTTGATAATATATTGCTAGTGAAGCTTCCAACCAATCTAGGGAGTTGTCAATTACGCTAAACATATTAGAGCCGCAAGTGCGCGCCACTTTGCTGCATTTTTTCGATTAATAGAAAAATAGTAATTGTAGTAAATATTAATTACGACGATATAATATGTTGGCAAAATATCAATTTAAACTAACTGGCCGGAAAAAAACCGCATGCAAAAGAAAATTCGTGAAAAGGGAAAAAAAACATATGAACGACAAACGCTACCGGTTGCTTGTGTAACTTATATTTTAATGTAATTTTATTTGTAAGTAAAGGTATATACGTATATTTAAAAGCATTTTGTGTGGTTGTTATTTAGTATAAAGGGTAGCAGGGTAAGAGCACCACCTCTTTCTCAACCAATCTCATTTCGCTCCGCGCGCGAAGAGTGCATAAAATTTCGTATCACAAGTAATATTCTATTAATTTATAACTTATGTTATATTATATATTCATTATTTTTCTTAGATGGTTTAGTAATATTTTGAAGATGTTCTTCAAAGCACCTATTAACGCCTTTAATTCGAATATTCCAATTTATTACTGGCCAAAACTCAATCATTTATTTTAAACACTACGAAAGGAAAATATCTGTGATATATCTATAGTTTCAATAAGTGTTTCGTTTTGCCAAATTCGGTAAGAACACAATATACAAACCTATAATGCCGTCATTAAGTTTTTGTTCGCAAGTTTCTGTCATTACTTGCAAACGCTTACAGATTTTTTTTACCTTCAAAATCATTACAATTATCATAAAGTTTCACGCCTTTTACCCAGAGGGGCAGGCAGAAACTACGAACATTTATTCAACATGATTGTGACATACATCTTTCGCTTTTTTTACATCCTTTATATCACATGCTCGTCGGTTAAAAGTGCAGTTTATTGCGCCCATTTTCAATATATCGCCAATTTAGTTGATAAACTTCCGTCTGGAGCGAACCTTGGTGAATCTGCCACTCACTACTGCAACATAAATTTGATTTGTTACTCTTTCTTCAGTCAAGCTTTCAACGTAAAATATCTTCTAACAAACCACACTTCTCTTATCACACACTTTCTCACACTATGATTTAGTCACTCCTAGTATACTTTTTAATGAACTCGTTTCTACAGCTCTTATTTATTTTTCATGATCCTTCTACCTCACCAAACTTTCAATATCATAACATAAGCTAGGAACACAGCATTGTGTATTGCCACACGTGCTTTTTAGACACATTCACTCTTACTAAATTATTTACATTATTACTAAGTGAGGTGGAGTTTACATAGCTAATTTAATTAACGTATGCCTTGCAAAGTTAATGTTTTAGTAAGTTCGCTATAAAGTTATGAACTTGTTCAAGTACTGGCACTTGAACAAGTTCATAACTAGCAAGCCAATCTATATGTGTATTCGCTGTTCAGTTTGAAACTATTAAGAGCATTCGAGAATAATTGGAGCGGAAAGTAATGTTGCCATTTTAATATCAACTTCGGTGTAATTTTTATTGCTATATTATCTAAAACTAAATGTCTTAAGAATGTTAAAAATCAATAAGCTAAGATTCGCGTGTCAAAACAAAAAGAAGTGTTTTACCCAGTTTTAATGTTACCTTCCTCAATTGCGTTTACTATTCCCGTCACCATTATTAATTAGAGGCATATCGAACCTGGAACTTCGATGCGCCGCAACGAGAGAGCGCACAGCTACTCGTCAAACATATGGCACGACCGTATCTAGGTCAAGCGGCCACGCCTCAATCAACTTGCGCGTGAGCGGGTTCCCCCTCGCCAGTCCGTTATATGTGGTGACTTTTATTGATACTCAAAACTACCACAATTAGTTTAGAGAAGTGGTGTTGGAAGTGGTGTTGGGTGTAGTGGTGTTGGAAGTATTGAGAAAAGTGGGTAACAGAGATAGTGTACGCAATTGAGGGAGGGCTGTAGGTGCCCTTAAAACCAGGTAAGACACATAATTTTATTTTATTACACGGATCTTAGCTGATTAATTTTTAATGTATTTAATAGGGGGCGTTAAAGATCCCCAGTGCAGGTTTGGTTGCAGCCTTATACTCATCGACCTGGCAATATATACACCATGCACCCTGAGGACTGACGAAAATATCCTGGAGCTGGAATACGACATAGACAAGTTGCGCTGGGATATTATAGGATTATCTGAGGTTCAAAGAGAGGGGGAGGATACGGTAATCCTCAAATCCGGTCAATTGCTCTATCACAGGAACGGCGAAGATGTGTCCTAAGGAGCTGTCGGATTTATTGTCCACAAGTCTCTACTTAACAACTTTGTAAAGATTAGAATGACCAAACGGTATTCGTTCAAAGTCATATAGGTTTACGCACCAACCTCGGTACATACCAATGAGGAGGTGGAGGAAATGTATGAGGATTCTCTAGAGCTATGCATTCCTCCAAAAGCCATACGGTGTTAATGGGAGACTTCCACGCAAAATTATCCTCAAGAGAGAACGGTGAGTTGAAGAAAGGAAAATTTGGGATAGGGCAACAGAACCCAAGGGGCCAGTAACTGGCCAACTTCATCAAGGAAAAGGGGATTCTTTATGATGAACTCTTTCATTCAGCAATAACCCCACAGAAAGTAGACCTGGCCGAGCTCTGATGGTTCAACAAAACATATGATTGACTTTATTTTGATGAATAGCTGGCAACTGTTTAGTGATATCTCAATGATCGCGAAGGTGAAAGCTGGCAGCGATCACCGAATAATGAGTTCCACACTGAACCTAAACTTTAAGTTAGAGAGGTCACGTCTAATGAAGCCAACACTCCATCTTCCTCGTGCTCTAATCCAAAGTCCCGAAACCTTCAGCTTGAGTTACAAAATTATTTCCAGTGTCATGAAGACTGCAATGCAGTGGACGATATGAATGACAAGCTCGTGGAAATTTCTCACGCAGTCGGAGCTAAGTTCTGCAAGACTCATCGCAGAAGAACACAAAAACTCTGCGATCACACTCTTAATCTCATGGCTGTTAGACGTGAAAAGCCCGGAAGACGTTTTCATTCTATTGGACTGGAAATGATATGGTATTAACTATGCTCAATGACCGCATAATGCCTCCCAACGGATAGGTCTTAAGATGAACATGGAGATAACAGTTGGCAGCACTAAGCTCGAAGTTGTTGATAAGTATGTTTACCAGGAACAAATAGTCCGTCTAGGTAAGTCCAATTTTGACCGAAAGGTAAACCGACGGATTAAACTCGGGCTGGGCAGCGTTCGGGAGATCGCGACAAATCTTTTCATCAGGTACCTATACCTCAAAACTTGAAAACGAGAGTGTACAACTAGTGCGTTTAGCCAGTGGTGACTTATGGATCTCAGACGTGGTCTCTTACTGCTGGCTGTATGTGGTAGCTCAAGGTCACACAACGAGCTATGGAAAGGGCTATGTTTTAGGTTCTGTGCATAATAAACTTAGAAATGAGGATATCCGCAGTAGAAACAGAATAATTGACATATCCCAACGAATTAGTAAGCTGAAGTGGCAATGGGTCGGCCATATAGTTCGAAGTGGGAAGGAAGTGGGATCCTCGTACCGGCAGGCAAAGTCTAGAGCGTCCTATTCTTTGCCTATGCTCAGCAGTGGACTTGTGAAGGACTGTACTGACGATGATGATTATCTTTGATGTAACAGATTTTTGCAATGTAACACCTGATTCGATTATACAGATATTCCGCGTAGTTTAAACAGTGCCTTGTGTTATTTATGTTTGTAAACTGCCCCCACGATACAGGAGAAAATCCTAGTGTGGGGGTAACGTTTTTAAAAAATCAATAAAGAGCTTTAAGAAATTTTCATACCTTTAGCTATTTTCATTCATATAGAAATCGAGATATTTACATAAAAACAAAAATTTGTATGTATATAGAAAATGGGAGAGTTAAAGTTATAGCCTTTCTACGTTCTACTGCTAGGCTCAGGCCTCTTCTCATGTCTGAGAGAGTTTTATGGCAAGGAAATGTCCTCGCGGTGCACCAATGCGTATTAGCGAACTTCAAATGTCATAGAAAAAAAAATTTCTTATTTCACAAACATATAGGTTTCCTCACGATGTTTTCCTTCACCGCCGAGCACGTGGTAAATCAGCATTTAAAATTGCAATTAACAATTTCATTGGTGCCTGCGAGGATCGAACCCAGGTTGCTCGTGTACTGTGAAGTTTACAGGGAGAGCTTAGCTCCTGAGCTACGGCTATAGATAATGTAAAACTGCATAAAGACAGTATTGTAATATTAAAACTTTGGTACTTTATTAAATATATACCAAACGTTCATCACCCCTTATCTCTTAAAATAATGTATTATTAAAACTACATAACACATTTTTTAACCCAAAACATACTTTATAGAAAAACAACAACTTGTAAAAATTATATTGACAATACTTAATCCAACTCTTATCTTATCCAAATCTATAACAACTGTGTATTTTATCTTATAGAATAAGGGTGTCAAAGGATCACTTAGTTCACTCTTTCGTGTTTGACCAATTAACATTTTCATTTATCCTCGATTTAGAATTAAAATGCAGATGCGTTGTCACCTCTAAGCTTATAAAATTTTCGCAAGTGCAAGAATTTAGTTGACAAAGTTTTACCGGAATCTCCTTAACAGTATGGCAGCGCATACAATACGAACAAACAAAAATATTTTTTTTTATATATTAGATGTTGCAGCTGCTGAGACTGAATATTTGAGAGAACTGGAGACTTTTCTACTGGAAACGAGGCAATGCATCTTAGACCTCAGGGGTGACAACGCATATGCTTTTTGATTCATAACCGAGGATAGCCACAGCATCCACTTATAATCAGATGGACTGAGTGATCGTTTGTCACCCTTAATCTATAAAAAATACATAAGAGATTTATTCTATATTCCAAACGTAAATAATTGAAACGTAGTAACTTCAATAATATTATATTTTCTAAAGCAATATATAAATGTGTGGTTATTGTATGAAATTTCTCCACCCCACTTTGACCGCTACAGTCACATACCTAGTCAATAGAGTCTGGGTACATCTAGTCAATACAATAGAGTCATACAATAGGGTCTATAAAGCTAAATATATAACAGAAGATGACTTATTTTGTAATGTAAAGGTCAAGGTGGCCCCTGAGCATTTTCAAATTCATGTTAAAGTATGCGCTTGTAAAATCTCAAGGTTAAGCGACAAAAATAATGTCAAGTCTAGTTTACTTATGTATACATTTTCAGTAATATAATTTAAATTTTGAGTTTTAATACGATCTGTATACAGACTAAAAAGCAACTTTACAGTTAAAAAAGCTTTTACTATAAAAGCAGTGAAGGGGGCGTAGAAAAGAATACATCGCCCTGTTTTTTTCCATGTGTGTAGTAAGAGACTGAAGAGAGAGGGCAATATATCATTATTTGATGAACAGAAGTCGATGTGTGTACGAAGACTATTGTAAATTCCAAATAGATCTCCAATCACGATATAACCTTCACATTACTGAAGACATAAAATACCGATTGACGAGATGAGCATCAAAGGTAAGGACGAGATGAGCATACAGGCGTCATTTCATTGTCATACTTCTCTTTCTTTACTATGGTATTTGACAGTGTACAAATCACCAGCATCGGTATCTTAACTGTGACTACAGTAATACATTGATTTGAAGTAGAAGTTTTGAACAGTGGTAGAGCCACGCGGCAGCTTTTGCTGTCGCACGGATGGGCCGGCTCGAACCGGGGTGGTACCACGACCTCACAGAATACCAGCGTGAAGTAGAGGTTTACCTCTGCGTTTCGCTTGGTGAGTGCAGGTGGCCGGAGGCACTTTTTACTGGAAATGAGGCATCCCATCTTAGTCCTCACGGGTGACAACGCATCTGCATTTTGATTCGCAAACGAGGATAGATGTAGATGTCTATGGGCCGCTGCAACCACTTACCATCAGGTAGACTGTGTGCTCGTTTGTCAGCCTTATCCTATAAAAAAAAAGTTAAGACGTGCCTTTTTTTAACCGAACGAGAGTTACGATATGGCGGCGATCAAAAGACTTTTTAAAAAGAATAAAATTAATTTAATTCACAAAAGTTACAAAAGTAATAAATTCAATTAAAATGTAAAGTTACAAAGAAGTTAAGTTAAGCGTGGATGGTGTCAGACTGTGAGACAGTTCCATTGTCTCCACGGCGATCCTTTCCGTAGTGCAAGCATTCCTCATTTGCCCATTGTTCAGTGTAACTGCTATGTCAGCCCGATTCCAGGTTTACGACACGTTAACTCTTCCCTCCTTAAGTTGGAAGCTGGTTCTGCAGCTTCCAGGAGCGTCCTCGCGACTTGCTTTACTCGAACGCTTATTCCAATTGTATATCTTCCAGATTGCAATAGATGCTGCTGTTATGTAGAGGAGCACTGTAGACCAGCTGGGGATTGCCATCATATAAGACCAGTTCCAGTTTTCTATTTCTTGAATATCTTCAACCTTGTTCATAAGTTCATGGACACTATCTAGTGAGATGTCTTCCAGACGTATCTCGTACTGGACTTCTTCCTGGTGTATTAAGTTCTCGTTGGGTAGGGGGATGACTTCGTCCATCGAGATGCTACTGGTGTGTGTTCTTATTGTTGCATTCATGATATTAACTTGACAGTCCTGTGTTAGGTTGATGAAAAATGTTCCTGATAGTTTCCTATATTCTGTTTTCTGTCCGCATTGGGTTTTTATAATTTCTGGTTCCGTTGATACTACCAACCACTTATTTTCTCTAATCTTCTGCAATTTCCCTCGCTTCAGATTCATGCGTGCACGAGTGCAGTTACCATCTTTATGCTTGATGAGTGAGATGATGCAATCTTCAGATTTCTCTATGGCTCTAGTATCCAGTGATTTGCAGAGCCAGGTGTCTTCTGACAGCTTCTTGCAATCTTCTTCCAGGTAGGCGTACTCATCGCTTCCAAGTGCGAGGAATTTGGATTTGGGTATAATGGTTAGGTTTAGGTTGTTTTTCAGGGAATATATGTGTATATATTCATATAATATAGGTTGGATGGATGGGATTTCTAATATAAATGTTAAAGAATGTTCTGTACTATAGGCTTTAACGCTAATAGACTTTTCTATCTTATGAATATTTTCAATACTGATCTCCTCGACTGGATGAAATGGAAAGTTATTCTGCAAATTACTAAGTTCCAGAACTAAATTTCGTGGGCTTATAATACTAGGGTGCATTATACCTAATTGCGAGAATGCCATAGCATCTTCTAGCAGCATTAACTTATCTAAAATAATCTGTAAACTAAAACTTATTTGAACATAAATCTCTAAAAAGTGCAACTGCTTTTTTATTGTATCGGAAGTAATCGTTATATTTTTCAGTATAGATGTTAATCTCTTTTGGTTATCATCTATTTTGCTTAGTTGTTTCGAAAATTCCTTTGTAGTACTTTCGGCCAAAGATAGGGTTCGCTTTTGTGAGCTTTGGGTTTTAAAGACCGAATTACGAATTTTATTAATTTCGTTTTCAAATCGAATTGCATCTTCGTTGTCTAAATTACCAGTTATTGTCTTCACTATGGACCCTAGTCCATTTATAATACCACGCCTAAATCTAATCCTAGGTGCAATAAAAATTATTTTCTTATTAATTAAATCTAACTTATGTTCTATCTGATCCCTATATGTTTTATGTAATTCTTCTGAAGTGCTGTTACTTTCAGTTGTCTTAGCACTTGCGTATAATGCCATTAATTTTACCGATATTAGATTCAAGTGCGTAACATTATAGACACAGGCAAGGTTGAAGGAATCAGTCTGCTTCAGAATATGGCCTTGTCTAAGTAATAGAACTCCGTTCGTATTGTCTACGGGTTGAAATGTTATGTCGGATCTTGCCTGGAACACGAAGGCTCCGAAGATGGTTGTCCTGGAACAAGATGGGGTCTTCGTAGAAGCTTGAAATGTACCCGAATAGACTTAGAATTAGGATGATTCCCTACTATTTCTGCTACATTATTAGGATGTAAATGAATAATCTTATACGGTCCTTTAAATACCGGTTTAGTTTTGTCGTTTCTCGATGTTTTGGCAACCTGCTTATAAACTGTTTCACCTACCTTGAATGTTATCTTCTCTGCTGCCTGGTTTCGCTTCGCTATTACCTGTTCCTTGTTTTTGGCCATGTGCGCTGACACACATTCCTGAACGGCTTCTGCATGCATTTTGTGCTTGATAACATAGTCCTGGTAAAACTGCTTAGGATAATGTAACTCTAGTGGATTTCTAGAAGCTGTATGTCCAAATAGTAACTCGTGTGGAGTATATTCTGTTGCCGAATGAATTGAATTATTGTAAGCAATGACTGAAAATTTCATAATTAATTGTATGGGATCGTCTTTGTTTGTCATTCGTTGGATTCTGATAATCTCTCCTATAGTTGAATGAAAGCGTTCTATGGGTGAATTCGAATTTGGATTATATGGAGTCGTGAAGTGAATATTAATACCATGTAAAGCGCACATCTCCTTTATAACTTCATTGTCAAATTTACTGTCTGAATCCGTTGTAATTTTATGAGGGATTCCTAAAACTGAGAACACCTGAAATAAAGCTTCAGCTATATGTACACTACTAGTGGCGTTTAACGGTATTGCTTGTGCAAACTTTGAGAAATTGTCTATTATAGTGAGGAAGGTGGCACCGCCTGTCGAATATAGGTCCATAAATACATGTTGCATGGGTTTTGTTGGCGTTTCCGTTAAGGCTAAGGAGGGTCTAAGAGGGTTTCTTTCATATTTAGCTTGTAAACAGATACTACATTGATTTATGAATGCCTGGATAGTGAGTAGCATGTGAGGCCAATGGTAGTTTCTATGGATTTGCTTGTATGTCTCCTGGATACCACGGTGTACAGTTTTGCCTTCATGATATTTCTTAATTATTTCTTGTTGTTCTGTCTTATTTTCGACAAGGGTAACACGTGAAATACATCTAAAAAGCTTAGGGCCTCTGTCATTAAATACCGTCGTGTAAACTCTGGAGAATGCTAGGTATAGTTCTTCGTTATAAAAGTAGCAGTAGAATACACGATCAGCAATAGTGTGTTCTTTTAAGAATTGGATAATTTCCTTCTCTGTGTTATTGACTGGAATAAATACATCTTTGATTACTGTTCTAGAATTAGTAGACCTATTTTCTACTCTGTATGTTGATCCTGGAGTTGACCTGATATGGAATTGTTTTAGTTGTCTGTCGATCGCGTCTGATAAAATTGGTATCCCGTTATTTTCATTGTCGGGTTGCGTATGGTTTGTCGATACTAAACGATCAGGATCGAGTGTAACGATACTCATACTATCGGATTCTATGTCTGTTAGAGGAGGTTGTACGTTGGGCCTAACTGTCACGTTATTGTTGTTGCTATCGCTGTTGTTGTCGTTATTATCCACAAGATGTTGTATTCTTTCTGTCTCCGTATTTACCTCTTGTCGTATGTTGTCGAAAATTCTGTTTATGATGTCTTCGTCATCATTGTCATCTAGATTGACTGCTAGTGAATCGATACTCTTATGATAAATTTTAACTCGGGAGAGAGCATCTGCATTGGTATTTTGCCGTCCTTTTTTATAAACGACCGTGTAGTCATATTCAGCGAGCTTAAGTCGCCACCTAGTCAATTTAGAATTAGGGTCTTTTAGTGACATTAGCCATGTTAGGGGTCTATGGTCGGTATATATAACAAATTTTCGTCCATAAAGATAAGGCCGAAAGTACTTCACTGCCCAAACGATGGCTAAGAGCTCCTTTTCTATTGTCGAGTATTTCGCTTCTGTGTCCGAAAGTGTCCTCGATGCGTATGCGACCGGTTTGTCTGAACCTATTTTACCTTGAGACAGTACTGCACCAAGGGCTACGTCCGATGCGTCTGTTGTCAGTATGAATAGTTCGTCAAAGTTTGGGTACTGCAGGATAGGTGCATTGGTTAAAATCTGTTTGCAATTATTGAAAGATTCTAAAAATTCCGGGGAGTGTATAACTTTACTATTTTTCTTAAGACATAAGGTCATTGGTTTCGTAAGCTTGGCAAAGTCTTTTATGAACTTTCTGTAGTAGCCTACTAGTCCTAAAAAGCTTTTAATGTCTTTCTGTGTTTTTGGTAGTGGGAAGTTTAAAACCGCTTTAATTTTATCCTGATTAGGTTTTAGTCCTTGATCAGTTAGTTCATGGCCCAGAAATGTGACGTGTTTTTGAAGGAACTCTGACTTGTCTAACTGAATTTTGAGATTATGTGTTTTAAACCTTTCAAATACTTGTTTCAGTTTTTCTATATGCTCCTGCAATGACGTTGATATTATTATGACATCATCGAGATAGGTGAAAACGTTGTTAATACCTCTAAGGATGTGATCCATGAGCCGTTGGAAAGTACTGGGTGCATTTTTTAGGCCAAATGGCATTCGAAGGAATTCGTAATGTCCTCTCTCTGTTGTGAATGCAGTTTTCTCTATGTCATCAGGGTGCATCTCCACCTGATGATAGCCGCTAGCCAGATCTAAAGTCGTAAAATATTGAGCGCGTCCAAGTCTGTCTAAGATGTCATCTATGTTGGGAAGTGGGTACTTATCTTCTACTATTCTATCGTTAAGTCTTCGATAGTCTATGACTAACCTCCATTTTACCTTACCTAGTGCGTCCGGTTTTTTAGGGACAATATGAACAGGGCATGACCATGGGGATATACTTTCTCGAATAATACCTTGTTTTAAAAGATTGTCTACTTGATTCTGTATTTCTTGGCGTTGTTGTGGGGCTTTCCTATAACTTCTTACAAATATCGGAGTCTGGTCAGTCAATCTTAATTGATGTTTAACTGCATGCGTAAAAGAAAGTGGGATATTTTCGGAGTAGAAGATGTCTCTATACTGATAGCAAATCTTAGTGATTTCGCGTTTCTCCTCTTCATTCATATGGTCTGTACGTATTTTATTTAAATTGTTGCGTAATTCTTTCTCTATATCCGAGTTAACCTCTATGGAATTTAAACTGCATCTAGCTCTATCAGAGTTCTCACGGTATGGTTCTAGGTATATCTTTTCATTATTATTAATTATTCGTTTTTCTGAATTAAGATTTATAATAGATGTTCTAAATTTTCCCTCTTTAACCTCGACCATAGCTGCGGGAGATTTTAAGCCGTTAGACCATATGAAATCATCGTGAATGTACTGACCGTCAGAATAATTAGTTTTCACTATTATAATTTTTTCGCATTTTGGTTCAATCTTGAGTTTTTTACTGGGATAGTCAAATGAAATTGGTATCTGCGAGTTAGCGGTATGTAAAAGTCTATTTTTTATATCTATGTTACACGATAGCGTCCTCAATAAATCCAATCCTATTAAGCCTTTATATTTGGGGTCGAAATCGAATATAAGGAACTTATGAATTATATCGCTGTTAAACGCGGGTGGCAATGGTAGATATGCCACTTGATCGTGCTGTGTAATGGCATGTGCTGTTTTTACCTCGAATGGTTCGTACTCTACAAGGCGTTCGAAAATTGTGTTTTGTATTACACTAGGTGATATCATAGAGCGCGAGGCTCCGGTGTCTATAAGGAACTTACCTTGAAATTCTGGCAGCTCAATATATGGCAGGTGGTCTTTGTCATGGTTATTTAGTTTCACTAACTTTGGTCTGAGGGCACCGGACCTTGGTAAAAATCCTGCTGAACCTCAACGTCGTCCATTGGGGGTTCGTATACCTGTTGGTTGTGGTTGTCACTACAGTATGCGTACTGACCT
Organism: Parnassius glacialis; assembly: GCA_033319125.1. NCBI lineage: Eukaryota > Metazoa > Arthropoda > Insecta > Lepidoptera > Papilionidae > Parnassius > Parnassius glacialis. The sequence continues at coordinate 38,603,108 of JAVANC010000022.1, read as the reverse complement.
TGTTGATACACGTAGTCCGTGTCGTCCTCAGAATATTGTTGTTCATATGGTTGTCCAGGTGAGCCTGTGTAGAATAGCTCTTCAGCTGCAAACTGTGGTTTTTGAGGCTTAGAGACGGATCTCATTGTGACGTCTGAAACCTTCTGTGCAGGATTTGCTTGTTGCTGGGGAATATTATTCCTAAAATTTCCTGGAGATGCCCTAAAGTTACCTGATGATGGGCGGTTCTTCCATGGCAACATGAATTGCGCCCACTGCTGCCTCTGTTCTGGAGTCAAATTATTTTGTCGCAGAACTGGAGCTTTATTACTAGTCAGGTTTTGCATAGGGCCTGAGTTATTAAACCTAAGCGGTTGAAAATTTTGAGGCTGATTTACAGCCCGTATTGGTTCTCTAAACTTTGCCTGAGCCGATGTTGATGGTGCACTATAATTATTATTATTAAATGTCTTATTAAAGGAAAGTTTAGCTTCCTCTTGTCTCGCTATTACTATGGCTGATTCTAATGTGGTGGGTTGTGCTATTCGCACCGCTATAGAAACTTGGAAATCTAAATTGCACGTGTATTGTTCTATTACCATGTTTTCGTAGTACGACTTATTGGTATGTGTGCCTACAGAAAATAGAGTATCTAGTATTTCTCGAAGCCGTCTACCAAGTGTCTCGGCGTCCTCGTTTCTGTTGCGCCGCACCCTACTAAGCTCTTGCATAACCTGGATTTCATTTCTAGGTTCCCTTAATCTACGTACGAGCGCATCCTTAATAGTTTCCCAAGAATTAAGGGTTTCTTGGTATGCTATTGCATCAATCGCAGTACCGCTTAATCTACTCTTTATGAGACATATAATTGCCGGATGTACCCTGGCAGTATCGTCCAAAAGATTAAGAATATTTTCAATTTCTCTGATATAATGGTTTAATCTCTTTGTATTGCCATCGTACCTTGGTATCAATTCCGCGATCATCTTAAAGTTGGCTGCCTCACCGTTAGGAAAAGCCATTTTTAAATTAATAATTAAAAAAAAACGTTATAAGTTAAAAAAAGTTGGGTAATTTGTGTCTGCCTATTTGCGATTTTAGCTAAAAGACGTATACACTATCGAACCTCAACTCTGAGTCTGCAGCGATTTTTAGCTGTTAGACTTATATCCTATGATAGCTAATAGGAATCTATAAAGGTTTGAGCTATAAGATGAATACCTAATCTCCTAACTAAATGTCTATAGCGATTTAGCTTCTAGACAGAATCACATATACTACTTAAACTAAATACGGAAGGAAATAGAGCAAAGGGAACTTGAAATAGCGAGAGTACTCACCAAAGCACCTTCTGCATTTCCTCACGGGTCTGAGTCAGCTCCACCTGAAGTCTTCGTCCGTGCCGCCGTCGTAGATTCGAAGTCGCGATTTATACGATCGAAACCGTTCAATTGGTCGAAAATTCTACCAATTGTCGCGAAAGACCGACTGCGCCAGTTACGATATGGCGGCGATCAAAAGACTTTTTAAAAAGAATAAAATTAATTTAATTCACAAAAGTTACAAAAGTAATAAATTCAATTAAAATGTAAAGTTACAAAGAAGTTAAGTTAAGCGTGGATGGTGTCAGACTGTGAGACAGTTCCATTGTCTCCACGGCGATCCTTTCCGCAGTGCAAGCATTCCTCATTTGCCCATTGTTCAGTGTAACTGCTATGTCAGCCCGATTCCAGGTTTACGACACGTTAACTCGAGTGATGTGCGAAACTTGAATGCATACGGACATCCTCTCATTTCTGAGAGGGTGGAGCAATTAATTATGCTGTTTCATATCTCACAATTTCTCTATCACGCAAGGACGTGGTAAATAAGCGCTTAAAGTAGCAATTAATGACATTGTCATTGGTGTCAGCGGGGATTGAACCTTGTATGCTCGCGTACTCTGAAATTTACGGCAAGCGCTTAGTTCCTGAGCTACCGCGGCTACATTCATAATCAAAGCTAAAATAAATAACGTGAATGGTGGCTGTGTGACGTGAGAGAATTAATCCAGACGCACCCGGCAATCAATTGGGTATCACCCAGGGATGTTCCTTGTCGACTGACCCGTATAAGTAAAGGTTGTCCTTGGAAAAAAACTTATTGGCATATACTTATTTCATATTGCACAAATTAACTATATACTTTGTTCGTTAGAATCGTGTATCGGTTCGTGATCGTGTAATTTTTGAACGACTTGATTTGAGGTCATATTCACACAATATATTTGTTTTGTCTAGACGACATTTTATAGCTATGTTCGGGTCCGATATTTGGTGCTGTAATTAAGTCATTGACAAGTAACAATATTTACAGATCTGTATGACTCAAATTCTCAATATATGTTAGCCTAGTGACACGTACGGATCCGTGAGAGATTAATAAAATTTACACTACAAAGGGTCAATTGAATTAATTTTAAAATTCTTAATTAATTTTAAACGTTTATTATTAATTTGTATTCATATAACACTAGCTATCCGGCTCGGCTTCGCACGGACGATTTCTGTATCTCGATCACAGCGCCACCTACCTAGGCCAATTGTGAATCATTAAGATAATCCAGGGACTCACTCAAACACACAGAAAAATCATCAAAATAAGTCCAGCCATTTTCGAGCTTTTGCGAGAATAACGGACAGCAATTGATTTTTATACAATTATGTTATGTATAGAGATAATAAAATAGCCCACAAAAAATCTAATATTGAACATAGGCCTCCCATAAGGAACTTTGAAATAGCTGCCATGTTTGGCAGCGGGTTGGCGACAACAGTTTTTTATAAATTTTGAGCTGTTATCAGAAAGATGTTCCTGCCTATCTTTTGTTTTCCTCTGTCGCCTCTTGCGTCGCCTGCGGGATGATATGTGGTAGATGATTCTCTTTCACTGCTGCTACAGGGTGAAAATGATTGTATTAATTTTTTAATTAAATGTATAAATAATTGTAAACATTTTCGTTAAAGACAAGATACTGAAGGTTATAGTTTAATTACAGAATTATGATAACAAATGTTATATAAATTATTTTCTCTTGTAGGTAAAAGTTGAAAAGCAATTATTAATTTACCTTTGCTGGAAGGTATAATTTAATTAAATACTTGTAAAAGCTATGTCGGTGTTCAAGATCTTGAAAAACTATTAAAGATGTTTTAAATTTACCCATCGTAAGAGTACTTCTAGGCTTAAATACCTAATTTGTTACATAAACCTCTTCGCAATTTCGTAAAGTCGACAAGCCATAATTTAAGCAATAGCGATATAGAAACACTAAAAATAAAATAATTTTTTATTCACTGTTTTTTTAATAAAATATTCTTCATTTTACAATAAAATAATAATAATAACAATCATCATCATTACAGCCCACCACAGGTCCCTGCTGAACATAGGTCTCCACCAAGAAATGCCACAATGCACGGTCCTGAGCCACCTGCATCCATCGACTTCCTGCATGTCTTACCAGGTTGTCACTCCATCTAGTGGGGGGTCGCCTAACACTTCATCCGCCGGTACGAAGCCGCCACTCGGGAACCTTCTTTCCCCATCGGCTGTAGTTTCTTCGAGTTGTATGGTAGGCCGATTGCCACTTCAGCTTACTATTCCGTTGGGCTATGTCGGTCACACTGGTTCTACTGCGGATATCCTAATTTCTAAGTTTATCCTTATGACCTTGAGCTTCCTCATACGGCCAGCAGTGTAGGACCACTTCTCAGTTCCATCACTGGTCATCTCAGGTCATCACTGGCATCATGCGCTAGTTGTACAGTCTAGAAAGTTTTGAGGTATACCTGACGAGAAGATGTGCCGTACTTTCTCGAACACTACCCAGCCGAGATGAATCCGTCGATTGACCTCTACGTCGAAGTTGGACTTACCTAGTCGGACTATTCGTCCCAGGTAAACACACTTGTCAACAACTTCGAGCTCAGTGCTCCCAACAACTACCGGCATAGGTGTGACATCGACGTTATACATGATCTTCGTTTTGTCCATGTTCATCTTAATACCAAACCGACCAATAAAATAATTGTGTTATTATTTCCTCGTTAATTACACACACTACAAAATCAGTTGATTTAAATTTCATTGTGATTTTTTTTATATCCTTGGTAGCTTAGTAGCTAGTAAATTTTAAAAGTCACAATTTTCTTTATTAACTCTGGATTTACTAATCCAAATTATAAAAAGTGATTTCTGACGTATTATTTAGAACATTCATTTGCGACTGTGGCTCTAAGCTGAGGGTTGGGCGGGGCATTGTAACATAGCAGCAGGTTCGGAATACATTTGGAGCGGCCACGTCACTTAGCACTTAGGACATGGTAATACATCATGAGCTTAACTTTGTCATTGAATCTGAATGACTCCACCCTATTCATGGTCAACACTCAGTTTCTAGACTTATCAATCGATCGCAACGAAACGGGCGTGTAATGTGTGTACCTAAAACATATTATATTGTGTAAATAATTCCTCGCGACTTCATCAGCGTGGATTTTTTTACGATTGGATTTTTGTGTTTTATTTTTGTTGCGGGGTACCCTAATTATTTTTCTAAAATAAAAGTAACATAAGTTACTTCTTGTAGCATCAGCTATCTGTCAGTAAAATTCCCGTCAAAATCGGTTTAGCAATTTTAGAGATAAATGCATAATAATTTTTATTTGTAAAAAGCTGTTATTTTGACATCACAAATAAACACTTTAATTGTACCTATTTATTTGTATGTGTATAGATATTTTTAACAAAATTCCAGTGACAAATGAACTTATTTCCAATAAGTGTAAGTTAGTGGCGACTGTCTTTTTTATAGGATAGAGTGACAAACGAGCACACCTCATGGTAAGTAATTTCTGTGGCCCATAGACATCTACATCTATCCTCGTTTGCGAATCAAAATGCAGATGCGTTGTAACTCGTTAGGACAAAGACGGATTGCCTCTTTTCCAGTAAAAAGGGTCTCCGGTTCTCTACACTCACCAAACGAAACACAGCAGCGTTAAGCTGCTATTTGACGCTGGTATTCTGTGAGAGCGTGTTCCTTCCCCGGTCGAGCCGACCCATTCGTGCTACAACTATACTATTAATATAGCTGCAGCATGGCTCTACCACGTACAAAAATGAAATCTCTGCACAGCCTGCAATCAACGTAAAAAAAAAGAAAGCTACAAATGCGTTGTCTCCTCTGAAGACTGAGGTGAAACGCCTCACAGCATGTAATTATAAGCGCTCTCTTTACCCTTCAGACTGGAATGTACCTGAAGTATGCAATATGCAACAAGTAGGTGGACGGACTCCTAAACAGAAATAGAGTCCTACCATTACAATCTTACGCTCACCAGATGTCGCTAGTTGGGGCTGAGTTGAACTTATTTGTTACGCAGATGGTCAGACAGTATTATTATAATAGTAAAGTTGCTTTTTAAATAAATGTATTTCGATTTATAGTGTATGTTTATACAAAACATAACGCCTCGCTACAGTATTCATTGATTTTTAAACATTTTTAACTTGTTTTAAATTCTTCTACTTTATAGAATATTCGTTGTTTAGTTTATCCATTTCTAATTTGTTTTTTTAAGAATAAGGATGACAAACGAGAAAACAGTCCACCTGATAATAAGTGGCTGTTGTGTATATACGTTAATAACATGTATGTGTGCGTGGCTGCGCCCACGGTATGTGTCTAATAGAGTTAATACAGTCAGTGTGTCAATAGCTGTGTTGTGTTCCACTTGTCTCGTACTAAGAGTATAACGCCTCGTTTCCAGTAAAAAGGGCCTCCGGTTCTCTACATTTACTGTACCAAACTGGTAGAGCCGACCCATTCGTACTGCAACCATTATTTAGTACGTAAAAAGTCACGTAACAAATCAACAAATTAAACATAAAATATAAGCAAGATTTAATAATTTCTATACTTTTTTAACAAATTAAGTTCCCCGGTGATTCCAAAGTAGCGCTGCCTTGGTTATAGAAAAAGTTGTGAATGGCCTCGTTAATAATAACGATACAAAATTTACTAGAAATTCAACTTACTCTCACCTTGCATATTGCTATCCAAAATATATATATATATATGTAGGTTTATACAGTTTCCTAAACTTTGAGCTTTGTAAGTGATTTTTTTTTAAACATTAACATGTATATATATTTAAAGTAAGCTTCAAGGCTGCGTAGAGTTTGAAAACTCGAAAAGCTTTTAAAGCATAACAGTAGCTTAATATTTTAGCGATTGTACTGAACTTGTTTCTTTTCAGCGGAGTGTCAGTTAATGGGTTTGAACATCATGTGCACAAAGCTTTATTATTACACATCCTGTTCTTAAATTATATTGAGAAATTAACAGAAACCGCCTCGTTCACTACGCATGAGTTAGCTGATACTATTGTAATGTTGTAAAGTTATAGTCCTTACAAGTCCCTGCAAACAATTCTAACACGATCAAGTTGCGCAGAAATCTTATTTAACTCTAAATTGATTACTAAATTCAACTAAGTTATTTTGGAGCGATAATTTATTTATTTATTTATACTTACCTGTACACCTTAATAAAAAGGATTACTAAGGCCGGACTAAATGCCTTCTGCAATTCAACGTTATAGTAAATAAGAAAAAGCTACTAATATTAAACGTAACTAGCAGGTACCCGGCGCGTTACAACCGCAGAAGTAATAATTGCGGAAATATCGTTTTATATTTTGAATGGTTGTATTGTTTAATTGATGTAAAACTTTCGAATAAATTTCTCAGTACGAGTTAACTAATTGTACTATGCGCAAGTGCGAGCAATAAGTTGACAAAATGTTATCGCAATCAAACAAACATACATTAATTTTTACATATTATAATATAAAGAAATATAATATCTAGAATATAATAATTGCAATCAATTTTCTAACGTCTTCGGGCAAGGAGTTCAGAGAAGTGAAGCCTGAATGGTGAAGGATTTACCAACGAAATAAGTGAAATTTTGTGGGATACTTATTTTATAATTAGACGAAGAACGCAGTTACATCATGCGTTGAGGAAAGATACTGAAATTTGTCCTTAAGATAAGAACTAATATCTGACCATTTGATTGACTGATGGCTGCTGAGTTGCCTTTGACTTCCTTTATTGTAGTCAATGAGTAAAAGCCCAGACATGTGCTTAGCAGCAATATTTGGGGCAGCAGCGGCAGGACTATGTTCTGCAGTAGACTGGTGATAGACCACAAGAAAGTTGATTATGGGGCTCATTATTAACCAACTTTTTTTGCATTGAGTTTGACAGCTGAATGTAAAATGTATACTGAAATTTTCCAAATAGAATAGAATAAAATAATTTTATTCTTTAAAATTTACAAGAATACTTATTAAAAGTAATTTATGCTTTTATCATTGATTTGAAAAAAAAAACCTCTATTCTAGTAAGAACTAGCAAGCAACCCTTTTAAACATTTTTTTAAACAAAGAAGGGTTTTTTTAAACATTAATTTACAATATGATATGTTGTACAGTTAAATATGAAAACGTTTAGAAACTGAATGGGTAGCGATCACCTCATTCCCTGGCGTTATTATCAATCATGTATTCTTTAGCAGCGCAATAACCCTCATTAAACAATTTTTGCGTAGTAATATTTTGAAAAATTTTGATAGAATGGTGCTGCAAATTTTCTGGGACTTTGTTATAAAAGCGTATAAATTGCCCTATGAAGGAATTGCTGACTATTTGGAATCGAGTAACTGGTATAACCAGCTTGAGCTTATCTCAAGTATTTGCAGAATGTACATCCCTACTTTTAACTGTTTGTTTTTGTGTACATAGATTATATTTTTGTAAATATATCAAGAGGCCAAAGTATGTAGTACTCAGTGTAAGTTCTCTTTAAATCTGCTTCCACAATATATGAATGTTTTGATTTTAACAACACGGAGCTATTTATATTCCAGATTACTCTGCCGAGTTTGTGTATTGCAGTCAATTTATACAGGAATATTCCGTTTCCGCTCTCGATGTATTATTATGTACTTGCAACGCGTAGATTGGTTTCTTACAAGAAGTATGTATGTATGTGTTAACGTATTCAAATCCAATGTTATAAAGAGATGCACTCCTTTGACCAACGTTAATGATTTTTTTTATAAAATATATGAGATTCCTATATTTAATACTGTAATGGTATTGTCAGAAAACATGGTGATTGGAAAATGTTCAATAATAAATCGTTTATATAACTTGCTTCAATCATGAGAGCGACACATAGCTTTTGCTTAGAAATCTATCCCAATCCACTAGAATCCGTCTACTGCATTCATGTCTTACCAGGTCGTCCCTCCATCTCGTAGGGGACTTCCATATACTTCGCTTACTGGTTTCACTCGAGAACCTTTCTTTCTTCATTACGAAGATTATCAAAACCAAAGAATTAGTATGAATATATTATGCTGAAGTGACAATGGGCCAGCCATATAGATAGAAAAACCGACAACCGATGGGAAAGAAAGGTTCTCGAGTGGCACCACCGTACCGGCAGGTGAAGTGTAGGGCGTCCCCCACTAGATGGAGTGACGACCTGGGGAGACTTGCAAGTAAGATGACATGTAGATTTTGGTGACTCGGGACCGTGCTTTGCATTCCTTGGGGGAGGCCTATGTACAGCAGTTGACTTGGGAAGGGCTGTAACAATGATGACCCCATTACTTCTGATCAAAAGTCCACTGCGGACATAGTTTTTTTTAAGTTGTCGTCTGCATGATGCTGGTGCCCATCCCTTCGTTTGTTTCACTCTTACTCTTACGACACCCACGAAACGATACAAGGTAGTGTATATTCTTACACCGTAATGACTCTTTGTAGTCTCTTTAGTAGTTCTTTTATTTTTAATGTTAATAAAAAAGTCATATAATAAATAATAAAACAACGTCATGTAGAAGTGACGTAAGAGAATTTTTTATAATAGAATAGATTTAAGGTTTTCTAAAAAGTCGACACTTATCTACGACACATCATTTTATTTTATAACGCGGATATTTGCAAAGTAAATTTTTCTAAAAGCTTTTATATAATGGATTTCCGCAAAGTAACGCCCGATTCTATTAATTATGTTTAATTTGTTGATTTTTTACGTGACTTTTTACGTACTTATATAATGGTTGCAGTACGAATGGGTCGGCTCTACCGGGGTAGGACCACGCTATCACAGAATGTGTTTCGTACAGTAAATGTAGAGAACCGGAGGCCCTTTTTACTGGAAACGATGTGTTATACTCTTGGTACGAGAAACAAGTGAAACACAACAATAAGTAGTAATTAACAGTGGTAGAGCCACGGGGCAACTTTGGCTGTCGCACGGATGGGCCGGCTCGAACCGGGGTGGTACCACGACCTCAAAGAATACCAGCGTGAAGTAGAGGTTTACCTCTGCGTTTCGCTTGGTAAGTGCAGGTGGCCGGAGGCCCTTTTTACTGGAAATGAGGCATTCCATCTTAGTCCTCACGGGTGACAACGCATCTGCATTTTGATTTGTAATAAAGGATAGATGTAGATGTCTATGGGCCACAGTAACCACTTACCATCAGGTGGACTGTGTGCTCGTTTGTCACCCTATCCAATAAAAAAGAAGAAAAAACTTTATTTGCCTGATATAAAGATTCTATTAATAAATTGTATAAGATTAAATGAATGTAAATAGAGCAGACGCTCGGTACGGGTTGTGGTACGGGTACATTCAATTATACTAATAGCTAGGTGGCATTTGAATATCACTTTAAAATGCCATAAACAACCTACTGTGCACGTGTCTGAGAAGTAGGAAGCTAAATTTTTGTGATAGTTAATAAACTTTTTTAAAAATGAGTATTTAAATTTAGCGCTCTGTTTAATCATTACCCAAAAATAGTTTATCTGTTTCAACAAGTATATTATGTAATTCTAATTTAAATGGTAAAGAATCTGACAGCTTTACTTTTTTGTAGAATATAAGTGGCAAATGAACACTTTTTTACGTAGTACAGCCATGCTACAGCTATGTTACTGGTATAGTTGTAGGACGAATGGGTCAGCTCGACCGGGGAAGGACCACGCTCTCACAGAATACCAGCGTAAAATAGCAGCATAACGATGCTGTGTTTCTTATGATGAGTGTAGAGAACCGGAGAATCTTTTTTAACTGGAAACGAGGCATTCCATCTTAGTCCTCACGGGTGACAAAGCATCTGCATTTGATTCGTAATAGAGGATAGATACAGATGTCTATGGGCCACAGTACCCATTTACCATCAGGTGGACTGTATGCTCGTTTGTCACCCTAATTCATTTTAAAAAAAAACACAGTCCACACGATGGTGAGCGGATGCTTAGGCATTTAGACATGTACATTAATCCTATCAATCAATTGAATCAATATATATACGCGGCAAACATATCATAATGTATCAAAAGGCAAAATACAATTTTAAAATTTTACTAATATCTTTATATAAAATTTGCATGTATTTTGTATTTACTTGTTTTTCAACGTGGTAGAGCCATGCTGCAACTATATTATGGTTGTAGCACAAATGGGTCGGCTTGTCCGGGACAGGATCACGCTCTCATACCAGCGTAAAATAGCTGGTGACGCTGCTGTGTTTTGTATGGTGAGTTTAGAGAACCGAAAATCCATTTTACTGGAAACCAGGCATTCCATCTCAGTCTCACCTCACCTCAGGGGTGACAGCGCATCTGCATTTTGATTATTAATTGAGGATAAATGTAGATTTCTATAGGCCACAGCATCTACTTACCATCAGGTGGGCTATGTGCTTGTTTGTCACTTATATTCTATTAAAAAATCTACACCAAAATATACCTCAAGAAAAAAAGACTGCCTAAAGAAAATCTATCTAATAGTTTTAATAAGGCAGACCCGCATAAGCGAATTTGTTTCATAATTTATAATGATACCGTAATGGAAACGGAGTTTCGAAAGCAGCCCTTATGTATTTTTTTAATTCAATAACTTTCTTATTTGTAAGAACAATTTTTATTTTAAAAAAAAATCTTTAATTTGTAAGTTTGACTATGTTTTATTTTCACCTCTGAGAGCATGGTAAATCCGCACATAAAATTGAAATTCTATTTATTGGGACCAACGGATATCTAACTCGGATTCTAGTGAAATGTAAACATTACAGCGAACGATAACTTGCTCTACCAATCTACTGAAACATAGACTAGAATAAATACTTCAAATAATTTCATCATGGTAGAAAAGGACTCATACAAAATTTATTTGTATATTTAGGAATTCTTATTATATGGTTAGCTAGTTCTAATATAATCTAACTTGATATTTGTTCTTACTTACAAAGGTCGGTACGGTATTTGCCTAGTGTGAAATTTGCTTTCAAAGTCAAATACTAAAACGGAATCCCAACTTCGACCTAATCGAGATAAAAGGTACCAGAGAGAATTTTGAAATAAATCGTACTTATTTTATTTCTATTTTTTCTGATTGTATACATCATCATCATATTACAGCCCTTCACAAGACCACTGCTGGATATAGGCCTCCCCCGGGGACTGTCATAAAGCGCGGTCCTGAAGCACCTGCATCCATAGATTTTAAGCATGTCCTACCAGATCGTCACTGCATCTAGTAGTTGGCCGCCCTAAACTTGGCTCAGCAGTACGAGGCTGGCATTTGAGAACCTTTCTCTCACATCGATTGTCGGTCCTTCGAGTATGGCCGGTCCATTGTTACTTCAGCTTACCGATTTTCTATTTTGTCTAGTCGTATACATCATTTTGATCATTAAAGCCCTTCATAATCCACTGCTGAACACAGCCCCCCCCCCCCCCATCAAGAATTACCACAAAGCACGGTGCTGAACAATCTGCATTTATCAACTTTCTGCATATCTTACCTTTTTGTCACTCCATATTGTGGAGGGAGGGGATGTCCTAGTATTCCTTATTGGTACTGGGCTATCACTCGAGAACTTTCTATCATAGCCAGTAACAGCGCGTCCGCTGGCGACTGGTTTCATTTCTTACCGTGGGGATGTTTGCCATAGCTGCCACGTTTGGCAAGTGGGTTGTCAATCGCAATATTTTTATCGCATACACGATTATAACATTTACCAAGTACACGATGCTGCGACACGCACAGGTTAATATTTCGTTGCGTAGATTCTTATTTTTAATAGTATTAGATTGAAAAAGAGCACACAATTGACTTGACGGTGGGTTAATGCTGAGGCCAATAGGTACCTCCATCCATCTTAGATTAGAAATCAAAACGTAGATGCATCCCTGAGCTCAAAGATCAAGAACACCTTGGTATCAGTAAAATTGGTCTCCAATTCTCTTCGCTTACCATACGATTGCTTTTTTACGCGGGTATTATGAAAGAGCTTGGTACTGCCCCGGCTGAGTAGACCTATTCATACTGTAACCATATTTCAGATGCAGCGTGGTTCTACCGCGTTAAAATAAAAGAACAAATCTAAAAAAAACGCTAGCATAATTTAAAAAAAAATTAATTAAAGAATGATAGAATATAATTAATTAAAAAAAGGAAAAGGTAGAAAAATAGAATAAAGAATAAATTAATTTTATTTAAAATAAATTTCCATGAAAAATAAAACTTTGATGGAAATTGCTTAAATGCTATTTTCAACAGGTTTTTACTAATTTTTAACTTTACTACCGTACGCGTGTAAGATATATCTACTGCCCCATATCATCCCGCCAGTGTCGTAAGAGCCGACAGAGGGAAACAAATAAGGAGAAATACAGCAGCGTCTTCCTAAAAACGACTAAAAATAAAAATAAACTGTGATTACCAACCCGCTTGCCAAGCGTGGCAACTATGGTAAATATCCCCCCTATGAGGCAATAATTGAGGGAAGCCTCTGAAGTGGACTTTAATAGGCTGTAACGGTAACGGTCACTTTGTAAACTGTGTGCTTACAAAGTTAACGAGCTCCGAAACTTGAAACATCATATTGAAGTATGTTTTGAAGCTCGGTGTTGAATTGATGGTATAGTTAACAAACTGTACTACTATCAATTTGCTAATTATTTATTTATTTACTTATTTATTTTTATTTATTTGTTTAATTAATTACAACGGTTTTACTCCAATTACAGTAATTAATAATTTTGAAAGGTACATGAGAATAAACTATGCTATAACTAAAACTATACTAAGAAAAATACAAATTATATATCATTGCTTTCGCAAGATCGTAAACAAGCTGACAACAGCACATTCCAACTATCCGCAAATATATCAAAGTCAGGTGTAGCCCTCACAAGATCGTTGATTGCGCTGTGCATTCGACATAGTGGGGAATTAGCGCGCGACAGCGTGCGCGATGACGGCTTCGCGAGTAATCTAGGCCGGCGAGATGGCCTATGTCGCAAGTAGTGGTCAGGCACATAGATCTTGCATAAGGTATTGTGAAGTTCAGGGGCATCTATTACGCCTCTTAGAATTTTGAGTGCAATGATAATTGTGTCGCGAGAACGACGAACTGCAAGAGAATTATACCCTAAGGTACCCAACAAAAATTGTGTGGGATATAAAAACGGATAGTATCCGTATATTTATTTATAAAGAAATTGCAAGAAGGCCTTTTGAACTTTTTCTATGGTCAAAACATACTAAGACTCATAAGGATTCCAAACACATGCCGCTGATTCCAATTTACTCCTCACTAAGGTGTTAAATAATTGTTTGATTACTTCTGTATTTTGAAATTCTCAGGCATTGCGCAAAACGAATCCGAGGCGTTTGTAACAGTCAACAGCCAAGGCGGATATATGTGCATGAAAAGTTAAGCTACAATCAAAAGTCACGCCAAGATCTTTTATATTTGTCACGCGCGTTAGAGCGTTATCTCCTAAAGTGTGCGTAGCTTGTAGAGGCTGTAATTTGCGACTAAATGTCATAACATAACATTTACTCGTGTTAAATAACATTTTATTGTCAATACTCCACTAGTAGACCCGGTCGATATCACTTTGGAGATGACTGTGATCTAAATTTTCATTTATTTCAAGTGTCAGTTTTAAAACGTCTGCGTAAAGTAAGCATTTAGCATGCTTAACGACGCTAACAAGATCGTTGATCATAATAAGAAATAAGATTGGACCGATTACCGATCACTGACTAACTCCAGAGCGAGTATGGTATGATTGGGATAGGTAACAACCATGGGTAAAATATTGGCGCCGATCGCGAAGATAATTTGAAAAAAGGGATAGTAGTTTCGGCGTAAATCCTATAGCGCATAACTTTAGTAACAGTATGTCATTGTCCACTTTATCAAACGCCTTTTTAAAATCGAGGTATAGCAAATCTACCTGCCTACCTTTATCTAGACTCTGCGAAATGTAATCCACAAACGAAAGAAGATTAGTCTCTACTGAGCGACCAGGTCGAAAACCATCTTGTTCGTCACATAAATAGGATTTTAACTGTTCGTAAATGACCTTATGTACAATATGTTCAAAGACCTTGGCAGGGGATGAGAGAATCGCAATGGGTCGATAATCCTCAACAGAGGACCTGTTACTAGATTTTGGAATGGGGGTGACACGAGATAGCTTCCACTGTTCGGGATCAGTGCCACTATGCAGAGCCAGATTAAATATATGACAAAGGGAGGGTGCAATATGTTCCTTACATCCTTTTAATATATAAGTAGGAACCTTATCGGGACCGACAGAACTACCGGGTTTTAATTTGTTGATACCTGCTTTGACTTCTGATAATGTAAAGTTGCGTATGTTTACATATCCCCCATGCGGTGCGATGTTAGCGGTACATACTTGATTGGGATCTAGAATGGGGTTATTTGGTAGGAATACACTTGAAAAATAGTGCGCAAATGCATCAGCCGCTTCAGTACAGGAGAATTTTTTATTTTTATAAGTTACTATGGGTTCAAAACCGCCCTTGAATTGCAGGTTAGCAATGTGCTGCCAAAACTTTTTTGGGTTAGTCTTAATGTTCATTTCGATAGCTATGATGTATGATTTGTAGGTTAACTCAATGCGGTTCTTTAAATTCGAACGTAATCTAGAGAAAGCATTATAAACACATACGTCACCATGTTTTTTCCATCGGCGGTGAAGTCTTATTTTACGATTGATATCCTTTATGATATCAGCAGAAAACCAAACTGGGTAACGCTTACAATTTAATTTAGATCTCCGTTTTTTGGGTACACAAACATCAAAGACATTGTAAAGTATTTTGTAAAATTCAGCTGTCGCCGAAACAACATCACCTGCGATGGAACCAATCATTGAAGCAACCATTCCATTCGGAAGTTGGGGTCTCCAAAATGGCCGTTTTGTAGGCGTCCACAGCTTCTTCAGGTGATGAAAATCTCTGTCCACGCAATTTATTATTTATTTTAGGGAAAGTATAGAAACCATAGGGCTTAGGTCGGGGCTGTATGGCGGATGGTCTAATAATTCTATGTTTTCTTGCTCTAAAAACTCTTTTGTTCTGTGTGCGGTGTGAGAACTCGCATTGTCGTGATGGAGGATGATGCGGCGGTTGCAGTTCTCTTTACGGAGTTCAGAAACAACCTGTGGCAAACAAAAGCTAGCATACCATTCTGCATTAACCGTTCTTTGTCCCTCAAGAGGAATAGTCGTAACATGGCCGGTTTTGGAGACAAACGTGGCCACCATTTTTTTTGCAACACTCCGTGAACAAACAATTTTTGTTAGCTTTAACTCAATTGCGAACACCCAAACTCGTGACTGGTATTTTGTTTCTGGTTCGTATGGGTATATCCAGGATTCGTCACCTGAGACGATGTTGTATACAGCATTTGAGGATCCTGCGTGGAATCTTTCGAGAGTTCTGACGCACCAAGTAACGCGAGCCGCTTTTTGCTCTTCACAGAGCGAATGCAGTATCCATCGGGGAAACAACTTTTTTACACCTAATTTTTCATGCAAGATTATTTGTATTTGACTCATGCCAATTTCTAAAGTTGCCTGAATTTCGCGGTATGTCACATGTCAATCTTCCTCAATCAGCTTACGCACAGCATCAACGTTTTCTTGGGTGACTGCAGTTTTTGGACGACCTTGACGGGGATCATCACTGAGCTTGACACGTCCACGTTGAAATTCAGCAAACCAGCGATAAATTGTGGGTTTGAATAGGGCTTCATCACCAAATGCAGAAATCATTCGGTCAACACACCGTTTTTGTGTTAAACCACTTCGAAAGTCATAATAAATCATCGCTCTTGAATTTTCTCGAGTCAATTCCATTTTCTCAACGACTAAACAAGTTTGACAAAACCTTGTGACAAGACCGAGAATCTTTTTTTAAATAAATAAAGGGTATTAGACTTTTAAAATCAAGGAGTTTTCAATTAAAAAGATTTTAATATGACAGGTACAGTGAAAATATTCCATTCCCGATACTTTTAGTGCAGCCTATGTATAAAGGTGACAAATTAGTACATAATTCATTTAATTGTAAGCGGATGCTCTGGCATATAAATGTATCTCATCTAAATATATATATATATATATATATATATATATATATATATATATATATATATATATACCCTCGGCTAAGAATCAAATGGCGTTATAATCCCAGAGAACAAAGCAAGAAAGCTAGAAAAATGCCTGTCTGTTTTTTTTTTCACTCACCATCTTCTGTGAATGCTTTGTCCTTCCTTTGTTGATCCGACCCATTTTTGCTGCAGTCATTCTTAGGTCCCGTTTTGTTCATAATTTTTACAAATGCCTTAATTCCATTTATGTGCAACTCTATACCAGACACAGCATTTGTAGTATTTTCCGACGATACGAATGCAGTGACAATTGCACAAAATATTCTTGATCTCAACAACAGAATTAACTGCGTTTTAGAAGCTTTTACTCAGTGTTTTAATGCAAATAACCTAAACCCAGCCTAAACCCAACCAATACTAAACCCAGAAAAAACCAAAGCCGTTCTTTATAAATCTAGTTCAAGAGCAAGAGATACTTTGGATTTAAATTAAGTGATGACTTTATATCCACTATAGATTCTGTAAAATTTTTGGGTATCCATTTTGATTCTCTACTTAATTGGAAACAAGAAGTAAATTACATCTTAAGAGCTTAAGCTCAGCAGCTTAAGAGAGGATCTTATAATGAAGCAATTAAAATAGTATGTTATTTTCTAGTAGTATCTAGTCTAAGATATAGCAAAAAATTTTGGGGAAATAGTTATGATTACAATCTTAAGAAGTCATTTATTATACAAAAGAGAGCAGTAAGAACAATGGTGCGCATACCATAAAGACAGTCGTGCCCAGAACACATGCGAAACTTAAAAATACTTACTCTGCCATGTCTTTACATTGTAGTTCTTCTTACAGACCTTGTTAAACATTTAGACAGATATGAAACCGCAGACGAATGGGTTAAGCGTTATGACACTAGGCAAAAATATATTGCGAACCTGATATAGCCTAACCTACAGATAATTAAACATTGTACAAGATATCAAGTGGTCAGACTATTTAATAAATTACCAAATGATTTAAAGTGCACAACAAAAGTGATCCAATTTCAAAGCAGATTAAAGTCGAATCGAAAAATAGTTTTTATAGTGTAAAATAATATGTCAATTCTAATTGTAGGAAAATATAATTTTGGTCTGATGATAAAATATAGTTAAATAAATGACATATTCCTTTTTGTAATCTTATTATTTTGACATATTTCTTTACTATAATTTTATATTTTTGACTTATTTCTTTATTGTAATATTATTACTTCCTATTATTGTAATTTTGATATTTTAATGTGGATATTTCATTGAGTATTGATGATAATAATATTTTTGAAATCTTATTGAATTAACTTGTAATTTCCAACATAATATAATATTTTGTTATTAATGGAATAAATGACTATGACTATGACCAGTTACAATATAATATTCTATATGTAACTGAAGTGTGGCTGTACTGCGTATAACGAAATTCCAGTTGGTCCGATCCGTCCTCGCTGCAGTCATAATCCAATATTTGATATTTAGCTGCTGTAGTGTGATTCCACAGCGTATAACAAAGTTACAGCCAATATACTGGGCTTGGTACAGACCTCCTCTCACTTCTGAGAGGGTTTCTGAAACAATTAGTCCACCGCACTTTTCTGGTTTGTGTAGGCGAACTATAAAGGCTTATTTTTAATAACTGCCCGAATATTTTTTTTAATTTGCAGAGAAGGTTCAGAATAAGTAAACATATCAAACATTCTGTGCTTATAATCTTTTAAATTGAAAATGCCTGGTAATGCATTATTGTAACTGATTGTAATTCACAAATATTTTTTTTATTTATTTATTTAAGCTTTCATGCACAAAGTTGTACATATGGCGGACTTAATGCCATAGGGCATTCTCTCCCAGTCAACCATTAGGCTAAACAGAGATATACAAACAAGAGGCGGTGCAGCATTAATCAAAATAGAAAGCGCTAAAAGAAAAGAAAATGTATATACATATAACTATAAATATACACACACATACATAGACATATATACTTAAATACACACAATATATACATATATAAATACATACATACACATATACACGCATACACTACATATATACACAATACATATAAATATTATCTATGTCAGAACAAATATGAAATATACATATGCGTATGAATATAAAAGCTATGTTAGTTCAAACTTGCAACAATTTTTCACATGCTTACGGACTTGATTTTTAAAAAGAAACTTGTTGGAAGCTTTTTTAATGTCAAGAGGGATGTCGTTCCAGAGTCTGATGGCCGTGAGGGCGAAAGATTGAGATAAATAACCAGTATGGTGTAAAGGAGTGAGCAACTTAAGGTTAGCCGATGAACGAAGAGAGCGATTATGAGAATCTCCCAGGTATTGAAATTTGGATTTCAGATACTCGGGAGCACATGGATCGTTCAGAATCGTGAAAATGGTGCAGAGCATTCTGACATGTCTGCGCTGACGGATAGGCAGCCAATTTAGCTGAGCACGAAAAGAAGATACATGGTCGTATTTACGGAGACCATAAATGTATCTGATACAATTGTTAAGTAGACGTTCCAATGTATTAAGATGATGTTGAGACAGGTCCGAGCAACACACATCGACATAATCAATAATCGGTAAGATAAGTGACTGGACAAGTAAAATCTTGGTATTGGTGGGAAGAAAATTTTTTAATCGATATAGAGATCGCAAAGTTCCAGTAGTTTTGCGACTCACCTCCTGTATATGTTTGTTCCATGTTAAGCAACCGTCAACGTACAGACCAAGGTTCTTTACATAAGGAGAGAATGGTATGACATTATTTTTAAACATAATTGATGGTACGGTGGGAATATCTACTTTCGATAATAATCGTGGGCTACCTAAGATTATTGTTTGGCACTAAGATGGGTTCACGTTTATGCCATACACAGTGGACCATTCGGATATGTATTTCAAGTCATCATTCAATAATGAGATAGCATTAGAGATGTTTGAGGGTTCCACTTGCACATATAACTGCAAATCATCAGCATACAGTTGGTAAGAGCATTTGAGATTTAATGTGATGAGATTGATAAAAATTGAAAACAGAAGAGAAGAGACTATACCGCCTTGAGGGACACCAGTAGACACATCACACCAGTCAGATAGTATATTATGTCCAGTGCGCACGGCCTGTTGGCGCCCTCGAAGATATGATGAGAACCATTCCTGAGCTGAAGACGAGATACTCAAATGAGAAAGAAGGGCCAACAAGATATAATGATCAACAGAATTAAATGCGTTAGAAAAATCAATTAAGATGAGGACGGTCAGTTTTGATTTTCCCATCCCCTCTCGAACATCTTCCGTCAACTTGAGAAGAGCAGTAGTAGTAGAATGACCAGGGCGGAAACCCGACTGATAAGGAGAAAGAATATTTTTTGAAAAAACAAAAGAAGAAATCTGTTTATGAGCAACAGCTTCCAGAAACTTAGAGAGAAAAGGCAGAATAGAAATTGGTCTGAAATTGGACATAGCGTTGCAATCGCTGGATTTAGGAATGGGAATAATAAAGGCTTTACGCCAGAGAGTTGGGAAAATACCATTCATCAGCGAAAAATTAATGATATGAGTTATCACGGGTAAAATAGCATCCAACACGTGCATAACCATTACCCTACTCACATCATCACAACCAATGGCTTTCGATTTAATAGAAGAAAGTGCTTTGCGTATCTCGCCTTCGTCTACAGGAGAAAAAGTGAAAGTTTCGTGAGAATAAGGAGGCATGGAAGATATAAATGAGATAGCATTAGCTCTAGAAATATCAGAAACTGCTTGAGAAGACAGAAAATGACGATTGAAATCGTCAGGAGAAAAGGTTATGCTATTATAGTCGAATTGCGATTTTCCATATCCAAGCGTTTTGAGAAACTTCCATATATCAGCCGAAGACGAATTAAGTACTTGTTCGTGAATATATCGGCGTTTAGCAGCTCTCACCATCTGATTGCATCGATTTCTCGCAGCTTTATATGCCTGCCACTTTAGATCAGTGCGATTCTTCTTAAAAGCGCGAAACATTCTGTCGCGTTTTGCCATAGCCATTCTTACCCCAGTCGTGATCCATGGAACAGGAGGACGCTTAAGTCGAACGACACGTTTAGGAGCATGTTGATTATACAATCCTAATATGTTACTGTTAAAGAAGTCGACTTTTTCATCAACTGTGGAAGCAGTATACACAGATGACCAGTTAATAGCATCCGCATCACGCTTGAGCTTGTCTATATCTAGTCTAGCAAGACTTCGAATAGCGATAGACACAGATAAAGGCTTGGGAGACTTTAATTTATATGACAGGAGAAGCAAGTCATGCCGTGAAAATCCAGAAGCAGGGAATTGTCTATAATTGACAACGTGTTCAACGGAGGAGACGGCTATAAGGTCGATCCACGTGTCAGCAGAATGGAAATTGTGATGTGTTGCATTCAGAGGCAAAATAGTGAAATTATGCGACATCATGGTAGACCTCAGTTTGCAAGATTTGAGAGAAACCCCTAATAGGTCAGTGTTAAAATCTCCCATGATAATGTGATGTGTGTAGGAAGAACTGAAAGGCAACAAATTTTCTTCCAAATCGGAGAAGTAGTCCACTTGAGGTGGACAGTAGGCAACTCCAAGAAACACTTTAACACTCTTGACATTAACTTCGACAAATATGTATTCCATAGAACCGGAATATAGAGAAGAAGACGTGTTTAATATTTTATAAGGTATATCACTACGCAGATATATAGCGACACCTCCGCCCCTTTTACCAGTGCGGTCGTTACGGAGTAAAATATAACCTGGAAGACTATAAGACGTGGACGAGAGTTCTGGCTTAAGCCAGCTTTCCGATATGAGTATAGCATGTACTGCACTAGAAGAGAAAGTTTCCAGGAGCTCCGTATGATGTTGAGGAATACTTTGTGCATTTAAATGGCAAATGTGAAAACAGTTTAACGATTTTTGAGATTCTTCATATATTAATGTACGTAGCATAGCAGACTCATCCGAAGCATCAGCAAGTGAAAGAGAAGAGGAACTGTTGCAAGTAGAATAAAAAGATTCATCATCTGACATTAGAAAAATAAAAAAAAATATTTAAAATAATAAAGTAATAATGATACTAATTATTAAATATATATATATATCTAACTAAATATTAATATATATATATATATATATATATATATATATATATATATATATATATATATATATATATATGTTTATCTCTATACATCACCCTCCGGCTAACTGTTCACAATCTTAGCAGTAACACCAGAAAAAAAAAACAAATACAAAGTTACAACCAAATAGAAGAACAAAAAACAATAAACTTGCGAGCATTTAAAATTAACCAAAAAAAAAAGATATAAAAAAACCAAAGTACTAAGTAATTATTAAACTAGAATATTACTTGTAGCTAAAATAAAATTATATCAAATATATTGTGAAGTATGGCAAAAGGCCATGTAACCAAAGCCAAAAACAAAAAGCTGTCAATATCATCTGACATCTGTGGCTATCATGTCTTATCTTAGTTCTTTAAAATATTACATTTTTAGTATGTAGGTACATAAATAAATCCAATAGTTACCATTCTAGTATCATTGCAATTATACCTACTTGTTATCAATAATAATAGTACAAATAACAAAAACAAATAACAGCTTACGAATTATATCAAGCATGACAATAAAGTAAAGTCAATGCAGGCTACTTGTTGCGAATTATGCGCTTGGGCCTCGTCGCCGACTTTGGTGCGCTATCACTATTAACATTCGATGGAACTTTCTTGCTCATAGAATCTGATGGTCGACCCGATGTAGCAGACTGTTCATATTGCGCAATGAGCTCATCGAGGTCCTTGGTGTCTGTCAGCCGATGGCGCTTACCACTAGGCAACTTGACGTAGATATTACCATCAAGAGACCAAACTTGTCTGATACCAAAGTGCTTACGTGCAGCAATGAATAAAATTTGACGCTGACGAGTAAGAAACTCGGAAAGCACATATGGAGTCCCTTTCAACTGTGTTTTCTTGGCCCAAATGGTTGACTTAATGGATTGATCACTAAACCGTATCAGGACTGGTCTTGCACGAGCGTCCGATATTGCACCCAGACGATGGCAAGCCACAATGGAGCTTGAAGAGAATTCCTGTAGTTGAAGCTTATCCTGCAGGACAGTTACTACTTTACCACTGGTTCGGAAAATACCTCTGTCCTGGGAAGTACCAGCAAGAAACCCAGCGGGACTTTTTTTAAACATAATTTCACTGAACAATAATTTTCTTTATACAATTTTAAATGAAATTTCATAGAACCAGCATGGTGGCGATCACCTTATTCCCAGGGGTTATTTTCATTAATGTATTCCTTGATATTATAATAACCCTTTTTGCATTTACTAAAACTTTTAAACTTGTTTATTGACAAACTTTGAACATGTTCTGGGATTTTGTTGTAAAAACGTATACATTGCCCCATAAATGAATTACTAATTCTGTGGAGTCTAGTAACTGGCATTACAAGCTTATGTTTGTTCCTAGTGTTTAAGGTATGAACATCCATATTCTTATTAAAGCAATTATGTTTTTATGTACATAGATTACATTTTCATAAATATATTGCGATGCCAAAATTAATATGTATATTTCTTTAAATTTTTCTCTGGGGGACTCTTTACAATTTAGATTACAAATCGCCCGTCTCTTTTGTTTAATTACCACTGGTTCGAAAAATCCTGGGAAGAACCAGCAAGAAACCCAATGGGACTTTTTTTAAATAAACCAAAAAAAGTAACAGCTTACAAACTGGAGGAGATTATTATTATTTATTATTATGACACACAATATCTAATAGTACTAATAAGTATAGTACTAAATTAAATTAAATATTTCAAGTTAAGTTTAAATTAAGTTTGGTCTGAAGAATATATAGAGGAACAGTATAGTTACAGATTGTAAGGCATATCATCTGAGTCCTCAGTGGTGACAAGTCATCGACAGACTTCTTTGTTTAAAGATGTTCATGGATTGCAAAAGGCACTTACCATCAGGAACCGTAGGTAAGTTAGTTTATCGCTTTAGTTTTATTCTTAAAAAATCCGTCACACATGCGTATATACAGATAGGCAGACGTTCATCCGAGAGAGAAACACCACACCACCAACACTGTCTAATTCAATGGTTTCTTTTTTATAGGATAGGGTGACAAACGAGCACACAGTCCACTTGATGTTCAGTTGTTGCTGTGACCCATAGACATCCACATCTCTCCTCAATAAAGAATCAAAATGCAGATCAGTTGTCACCCGTAAGGACTAAGATGGAATGCCTCTTTTCCAGTAAAAAGGGTATCCGGTTCTCTACAATCACCATATGAAACACAGCAGCGTTAAGCTGTTATTTTACTCTGGTATTCTGTGAGAGCGTGGTCCTTCCCTAGTCGAGCCGACCCAGTGCTACAACTATACCACTATATTAGTAGCTGCAGCATGGCTCTACCACGTATAATATTCTACTGAGAATTTCTCCACAACAAAACCTAAGAACTGATTTTGGGTTGACACAATATTCATTCTGAACTCTTCGAGAACGAGATACGAGGGCGCACTGAAAATTTCGGGAATCAAGGAAGTGACACAACATTACTAATTAAAAATGTATTTATTGCGTTTCGAAGTATTCTCCGCGTAATTTGACACATTTTTCCATACGATGGAACCAATCGTTGAAGCAACCATTCCATTCGGAAGTTGGGGTCTCCAAAATGGCCGTTTTGTAGGCGTCCACAGCTTCTTCAGGTGATGAAAATGTCTGTCCACGCAATTTATTCTTGGAAAGTATAAAAATCATTAGGGCTTAGGTCGGGGCTGTACGGCGGATGGTCTAATAATTCTATGTTTTCTTGCTCTAAAAACTCTTTTGTTCTGTGTGCGGTGTAAGAACTCGCATTGTCGTGATGGAGGATGATGCGGCGGTTGCAGTTCTCTTTACGGAGTTCAGAAACGACCTGTTGCAAACAAATGCTAGCATACCATTCTGCATTAACCGTTCTTTGTCCCTCAAGAGGAATAGTCGTAACATGGCTGGTTTTTGAGACAAACGTGGCTTTACGAATAAACTTCTCCGCCATCATTCGATGATTATATCGTGGTAGAGCCACGGAAAGACGACGCTTTCACGGAAAACTATGGTAAAAACGCTGTTATACTGCTGTATTTCGTATGATTAGTGTAGAGAAATGGAGATCCTTTTTACTGGTAGCGAGGCAATCTACCTTAGTCCTCAAAAGTGACAATGTGTAGGCGTCTATGTGCCATAGCATACACTTGCCATCAGGTGAACTTAGTACTTGTTGTTCATCTTTAAATAAACATAGGTACTAATAAAACAACTGCTAATAGTAAAATCTTTAAGATGAAACCCAATAACAGCCTTCAATTCTTATTAACAGATAATTTACTTGACCTAAACCTAGCATCGCCACAGGATACTATAACTTTGTGCATGAAAATGTGTTTTATTTACTCGTACTTACTAAAAATGGCTTGTATCAGAACACGGAAGGAGACATATGTTAAACTATCGATAAATCTGTAGTGAGGAGGAAAGATACAAAAATATAGTTATCGACAATTTTTGTATATTTATTTAAAAAAATTAAAACGTTTTATGACTAAGTGCTATGGGCTAAGCGCTCACTATAAAATCAAAGGTTCAACGGGTTCGTTCCCCGCCTGCACCAATGTTATTGTTAACTGTGATTTCAAGTACTAATTTACCACGTGTCTGATGGTGAAGGAAAACATTGTTAGAAAACCTGCATGCCTGAATAATGAAAAAGAAAATATTTCGAAGACATGTGAAGTCCCTCAACACATATTGGGTAGCGCGGTGGACACTTCATTGCCCTAATACCAACCTGAAAGATATGAGAGGATGCCTGTGCCGAGCAGTGGGACGTATATAGGCTGTAACTTTAAGGGCAAACCGCACTTCGGTGGCGTGGGGTGGCGGTGCAGCGGAGCGACGCGGCCTGTCTTAAGCGCACTACAGAGGCGTGGTGTGGCGCTGCAGCGGAACGGCGCTTCACTTTCTTCGCAGTAGCAACACGGATTTCAGAGTCGGTGGAGCATCAAGATTCTTCCATAGACTTTGATATAAAAGAGAACGTTTAATAAGTAATAGTGGTGTCTTTATTATGCGAAGAGGCAGAAATAGTAGAAAGAAATAAAATGCATTCTGTATAAGTGCACGATATTCCAAATTCTCGCTATAAAGAGGGAGAATACCACACTCTTCTTTCACGCCTCTTAAAGGACCCTGATCGATTTCACACTAATTTAAGAATGTCATAAGAGAAGTTTTATGAACTGTTGCAAATTTTTTTTATATAAGATAAGGGTGACAAACGAGCACACAGTCCACCTGATGGTAAGTGGTTGCTGCGGCCCATAGACATCCACATCTATCCTCTATTACAATTCAAAATGTAGATGCGTTGTCACCCGTGAGGACTAAGATGGAATGCCTCATTTCCAGTAAAAAGGGCCTCCGGCCACCTGCACTCACCAAGCGAAACGCAGAGGTAAACCTCTACTTCACGCTGGTATTCTGTGAGGTCGTGGTACCACCCCGGTTCGAGCCGGCCCATCCGTGCGACAGCAGAAGCTGCCGCGTGGCTCTACCACTGTTAGAAAGCCTCGCATTGAACTGCGAGATACACGTTTCCGTAGAGCAATAGGTTTCTTTTATATAGGAGAGGGGGCAAACGAGCATGCGGCTCACCTGATGGTAAGTGACTACCGCCGCCCATGAACAACTGCAACACCAGGGGAATCGCAGATGCATTGTCGGCCTTTCAAAAAGGAGTAGGCTCTTTTCTTGAAGGTCCCTAAGTCGTATCGGTCCGGAAAAATCGCTGGTGGTAATCGATTACACAAGGAAGTTGTGCGAGGGAGAAAACTTCTTCTAAGTCGCAAGTGGTGGACCGCCAATCATTCAGATGATATGGATGGTATCGCGAGATTTGTCGCGATGTGAGATGGTGAAATAGAGTGGCTGGAATTAGTCCGAACAATTCCTCAGAGCACTCCCCGTGATAGATGCGATAAAATACGCAAACAGATGCTACATCTCTACGCAGTGCCAGTGAGTCGAGCCGATCGTAAAGAACTCGGTAGTCGACGATACGAACCGCTCTGCGCTGGATGCGGTCAAGTGGAAGGAGCTGGAACTGGGGATTCATCTCTGCCCAGAGATGGGAACAGTAGAACTGCGCCTTGTAAAGTTGCAATCGATGTGCTGGTATGAAATACTGTCCCGCTCTGCTGAGCACGCCAAGCTTTTTAGAGGCCAATTTGGCCTTCCCTTCCAAGTGACCACGTGCGTGCGTGCGAGCGTGTGTGAGTGCGGGCGTGCGTGCGTGCGTGCGTGCGTGCGTGCGTGCTTGCGAGCGTGGGTGCTTGCGTGCGTGCGTGTGTGCGTGTGTGCGTGCGTAAAATACACGAAGATTAGAAAATAAGAATGAAAATAATATATTTGCGGACAGTTCACGCGTAACTAAAGTTAAATAAGTGTTAAGATGTAATAATCGTGTGGTAGCGGTGTAAGAATGTCCACTACCTTATATCGAAAGAGGCGACAAAGGAAAACTGAACTTGGGAAGCATTTTTCTAATAATAACTGTATAAAACTAAAAAGTTGCGGTCGCTATCCCATTTGCCAAGAGTAACGACAATGTATATAGAATAACAATGTATATAAATAAATAATAAAACAAAATAATTTTTATTCAATATGGATCACATTTATGTAATCCTTATTGAAAGTAATTTTTTACTTTTACCTCTGGTTCGGATAAAACCTCTGGGAAAGAACCTGCAAAAAACCCAGCGGGACATTTTTTAAGATAAATTTTAGAATGTATAAGGTTGTACACACTATTTACAAAATTTATTTTAGAAACAGCTTAGCAGCGACCACCGCATTCCCAGGGGGTTGTTATGAACTATAACCAAGACAAATATTCCAGTCTGTAATGTAGTCATTGCGAGATGCCCGTGTTCAGCACTGGACATTTTATAGGCTAGACTCTCATATTGTATCTTTCTTTAGTTAAGACTGTGAGAACTTTTTAAAAATTGGCTTCAATATCTTTACTAATATAACAAGCCGTATGTTAGCGGTGTACTGCTACCCGGTGTCGTAAGAGGCGACAGAGAGAAACTAACAAAAAATGAGCAGCAACTTATTCTGTATAACAAAATAATAATAATAAAACCTTTTCTTAAAGCCAAGCTTCAAACACCCAGACCAACGACGGGCAACAGCGTCAAAGGTGCGCAACGTCTGGTACTGTGATCGTCAACCGGCCAAACGTGACAATTAATGCATATCCTGATCTCTCTGCGTTAACAGGAAACCTATGCCCAGCAGTGGACTTTAACAGGCTGATAAAGACGAGGAACAGACAGGTGGTAGGGGTCAATTTTTTATAGAATAAGGGTGACAAACTAGCACACAGTCCATCTGATGGTAAGTTGATGCTGTGAGTTGTGCGCATAGATTTCTACATTTATTCTTAATTAAGAATCAAAAAGCAGATGCGTTGTCACCCCTGAGGGCTATGGTGAGATGCTTCGTTTCCTGTAAAAAGAATCTCCGATTCTTTACACTTACCGTATAAAACGCAGCAGCATTGAGATGCTATTTCCTCGAGCCCGAATATAATATAGCTGCTTCGTGTACATACAATATATATTCCGTTTTTTTTATAGAAGAGGGGGCAAACGAGCATGAGGCTCACCTGATGGTAAGTGACTACCGCCGCCCATGAACAACCGCAACATCAGGGGAATTGCAGATGCGTTGCCGGCCTTTTAGAAAGGTGTAAGCTCTTTGCTTGAAGGTCCCTAAGTCGTATCGGTCCGGAAAAATCGCCGACGGTAAACAATTGCACAAAGAAGTTGTACGAGGAAGAAAACTCCTAGTAAAACGCACAGTCATGGACCGCCAAGCATCCAGATTGTGAGGATGGTATCGTGAATTTTGCCGCGATGTGCGTTTGTGAAATTTGGCGGCTGGAATTAATCCGAACAATTCCTTAGAGCACTCCCCGTGGTAAATTCGATAGAAAATGCAAAAAGATGTAAAATCCCTACGCAGTGCCAGTGTATCGAGCCGATCAGAAAGAACTCGATCGTCGACGATTCGAACCGCTCTGCGCTAGATGCGGTCAAGTGGAAGGAGCTGGCACTGGGGTGCCCCGGCCCAGAGATGAGAACAGTACTGTATTCCATGTGAGGCCGGATTTGCGCTTTGTAAAGTTGCAAGCGATGTGGCGGCATGAAATACTGTCTCGCTCTGCTGAGCACGCCAAGCTTTTTAGAGGCCATTTTGGCCTTCTCTTCCAAGTGACCACGAAACTGCACACTATTCGATATGTCGACGCCGAGGATTCCGATGCTAGCTGAAGCAGCAAGGGGAGTGCCTTGAAACTGGGGAGATACGACAAAGGGGTTCTTTTTAGCGGTAAAATTTCGGTTGCGGTTCATTTTCCGTCAGGGTTGATATAACCCTCTTATCTACTCCTGCCCTAAATGCACTGCTGCTTGTCAGTACACATGGTTTTTTTTTGCGGTTTATAAGGTAAACGTGCAAAATTTTAATCTAACTCTAATCTACGATAAATATTATCGGAAAGCCTTGTCACAGACAGACAGACGCCGAGGTAAGTACATAAACGTTTCCCTTGCATTGAGCCAAATGATCCCGTATCATCCCGTGGGTGTCGGAAGGGTAGCAGTATCTTTCTGGTAACAACAAAACTAATAAAAACCTACGGTTGCCATCCCGCCTACCAAACGTGAAAGCAATGGCAAATATTCCCCTATGTTAGGAAATCTAAAAGGGAGACCTTTGTTCAGCAGAGAACTTTGATGGGCTGTGGTGACAATATAATAATATTGATTGCTACATATGCGTCGTGCTCTAATGACTGAGATGAAATTTCTTACAGACATAAAAACATAAGTACCTACTATACAAACACTGTTTTATTTACTAATAGAAGCACTAATCTCTTTCAAACTTAAATTAAAAACCCTTTTCCGATCCATTTATTTTTTAATTAAAACAATTCAAGCAAGGAGTTTCGCATTCTTTATTTGAATTAAGAAAATAATTACATTAAAGATACTACTCTTTGGTTTTTTTTTACTAATAGAGGCACTAATCTCTTTCAAACTTAAATTAAAAACCCTTTTCCGATCCATTTATTTTTTAATTAAAACAATTCAAGCAAGGAGTTTTCGCATTCTTTATTTGAATTAAGAAAATAATTAAATTAAAGATACTACTCTTTGTTTCCTGAGCTTTATTCAAAGCGTTTGGAATGAAGAAACATTTTAGTTATTTACTCGTACTGTTTATTTAAAAGAATCGTCGCGTCATGGAGGAAAAGTGAACATTCGTTTAAAAAAACCGTACAAGTGCGAGTCGGACTCACGCACCGAGGGTTCCGAACAAATCCGTAGGTATATAAGTTTAAAATTATTAAAAATATTTTTATTATATGATGTAGCCAAAAATTTATGCATTTCGCGATTTTTCCTTAATGTATGCTATAAAACGTTGCTTCGTACCAAATTTCAAGATTCTGAGTTCACAGGAAGTACCCTGTAGGTTTTGATTCCCTTGCGAATGTCGAAAATTTACGGCATAAACGGCTGTATCTTTTGATTGCGTTGGCTTAGAAATTTGATTTTTTCACAGCTCTAAGGGACAGTAGACTTGAGTATTTGATATCAATTTCAGCTTGATTCCTCCACGTGTTCCTGAGAAAAAGGGTCTTGACAGACAGACAGACGGACAACATAGTGATCCTATAATGGTTCCGTTTTATTCCTTTTGAGGTACGGAACCCTTAAAATAGTGTTTTTTTTTTTATATACTGAATAAGAGTGACAAACGAGCACACAGCCTACGTAATGGTAAGTGAGTACTGTGGCCTATAGACATCTCCCCCCGAACGGGTTCCCGCCTTGACATGGGGCTTAGTAGCCGTGGCTTGGTCACCCGCGGTGAACAAAGAGGAACCCCTTGGCTGGCCCGTGGTGTAGGGCTGGCTCGAGCTGGCCACTCCGAGTGGGCTTGGCGAGCCCACTTCGGATGTGTGTCAGTGGGCTGCGGCGAGAGGGGTGTCCTCTCCCCCTACCGCTGCAGCGAAGGTGGAGTTGCGGAGGAAGAGGAGTTTTGGTATGGCGATGTGCCACTCGCCCTATCCTCCGCGACTCAAACGGGGCCGCACCGTTGATGTGCGGTGGTGGTGGGGCTGCGGGGAGAGAGGAGTGTGGTATTGAATTGGAGGCGCGGCTCTCCCTACCCTCCGCGGCCGAAACTTGATTGGCGGCGGAGCCACAGACCAGATCCGCCGCTGGGGTCGGGAAAGCGGGTGCTACCGAGCCCTCGATTTTTCTGGCCCCATGGCCTCCACGTATCGGACTCGGGGGGGGGGGGGGCGTTACGCAGGTGGAGTTGGAGGCCGTGGAGGAAGGCGTGTCTTGTGTTACTGATGTGTCTTGCCTGGGAAGGAGAATAGGGAGGAGAAGTCCTCCCCCGAGAAGAGGCTTCCATGGGGCGGCCAGCGCTGGTGGGGCCGCGGATGTGTGCGAAAGCGTTTCCGTGTCCCTGCTAATATACGGCGAAGGTGGAACACCATGGGGTTTTAGTCGTTGCGTAAAAAAAAGGCCCACAGACATCTACGTCTATCCTCGATTAAGAATCAAAATGCAGATGCGTTGTCACCCCTGAAGGCTAAAATGGAGTATTTCGTATTCAATAAAAAGGATCTTCGGGGTAGTAGTAAAATAATCCTTACTAGGTTTCATAACGAGCACTAAGGACTTCAAACGGCCTCAAAGCTTCCTGACCGTTTATTATAGTCTTGTCCGTAGCATTCTTGAATATGCTTGTGTCATTTGGTCTCCATGCTACACGATCCATTCAGATAGTATAGAAAGCGTCCAAAAAATACGTTTCAGAATACTTAGCTACAAATGTGGGTTTGCTCGTAATCTAGTTAGTTATAGTGAATTACTCGACAAATTTAAAGTGACCTCCTCATTTATTCGCCGCAAGGAATATGACCTTTTCTTTTTTTTTATAGGATAAGGGTGAAAAACGAGCACACAGTTCACCTGATGGTAAGTGGTTGCTGCGGCCCATAGACATCTACATCTATCCTCTGTTACAGATCAAAATGCAGATGCGTTTTCACCCGTGAGGACTAGGATGGAATGCCTCATTTCCACTAAAAAGGGCCTCCGGCCACCTGCACTCACCAAGCGAAACGCAGAGGTAAACCTCCACTTCACGCTGGTATTCTGTGAGGTCGTGGTACCACCCCGGTTCGAGCCGGCCCATCCGTGC
Source organism: Parnassius glacialis (assembly GCA_033319125.1). Lineage (NCBI taxonomy): Eukaryota > Metazoa > Arthropoda > Insecta > Lepidoptera > Papilionidae > Parnassius > Parnassius glacialis. The sequence continues at coordinate 38,571,089 of JAVANC010000022.1, read as the reverse complement.
GACAGCAGAAGCTGCCGCGTGGCTCTACCACTGTTATACCTTATATATTTACATAAAATTCTCCACCATAAGATTGATTCCGATTACCTCTTAAGTAAATTAAACTTAACTACAAAGCGCAATCCACGAATTCTTAGAAAGACATTTTACCTGCGGACTTATAAGAATAATACTTCCTTTCATAACCCGATAATTAGAACATGTCTACTTTACAACGAGATATCCATGAAAAACTCCGGCATGGATGTTTTTGACCCAAGATCCAGGATATTCAAAAGAGCAGTGAAACAGTATACACTTATGCACACTCATTCCCATATCATATAGGTTTTAAATTTCTTATTTGTATATTTTTATTTTATGTTTAATGTACTTATGTATGTCATAAACACTGCAAAGCGTAGAGTTGATCTCTTGTATTTCATATAAAAATGATGTATCAACATATTTAGGATAAGGCACAAAACTGTTATATTTATATGTATTTTAATGTATTTTGATTGTTATCTGTTTTGTTGTCCATTTAATAACTAAATCCTTAAGATCCTACTAGATAGAACCAATATTTATCGTATATGCGCCTAATGGTGATCGTGTAACTTATAAATGACTTTTTTTTTATAGGATAAGGGTGACAAACGAGCGCACAGTCCACCTGATGGTAAGTGGTTGCTGCGGCCCATAGACATCTACATCTATCCTCGTTTGCGAATCAAAATGCAGATGCGTTGTCACCCGTGAGGACTAAGATGAAATGCCTCATTTCCAGTAAAAAGGGCCTCCGGCCACCTGCACTCACCAAGCGAAACGCAGAGGTAAACCTCTACTTCACGCTGGTATTCTGTGAGGTCGTGGTACCACCCCGGTTCGAGCCGGCCCATCCGTGCGACAGCAAAAGCTGCCGCGTGGCTCTACCACTGTTACTGTACTTACACTTTACACTGACTTGACCGATTAAGGTTATATTCAAAGGTATGATAAAGGTATTTATTTTATCATTTAATATTCTACGCTAAATTCCGATAAGTAACGCTGTAGTCGATTGATTTAATTTAAAAGAACCCAAAAGAACTCACATTATGAATATGACGGCACCAGCACCATTGCACGTGCGGCGCGGTAGCCGTCGGTGCAGTTAGACAGAATTCTTGTAAATAATACGTGTTCCGCACACCTGCACCATTGCACCTGCGGTGGCGCCCGTTTTGCTTGTATAAAACGGATGGCGCGGCCGCCGTTAAGACAGTCTTGGCTCTGACGTGGAACGGTACGCTTGTCGTATTCCGTTACTAGTTTATCCTCGACTCGTTGGATAATTAATTCGTGTAAACGAATTAATAATTATTCCTAACTACAAAATTAGTCTCTGTACTATACTAATTTACCACTTTCTACATCAGAAGTGGGATAAAGTGCCCACATATAATCTTCGAATAATATGAGGATTATTACATTTGTCAAAGACTATAATGCATTCCGCATTGATGAATCTGTTTTTATGTTAAATACCGTTATGAAATTTGCTGTCATACGATATTGTCGTATCATTAAAGTGTAGAGAAAAGATAAAGTGAAATTATTTAAGCCAAAAGATAAATCCTTTTGTTCGATTTGTATTAAAAGTACCCACAAGTATTTTCATTATTTCTTGACGTACCTAAATATGTTAAAAAATATCGAAAGAAATGTTCAAGGCTTTCTAGAAGAGTTATAGTTTGCATTCAATGAAAACTTAACTTGTTCAAATTTTGTTGTAATTTGATAGTTCACGCGAAACATTATTATCATTTGCTACATTTTGAAGTTCAAAACTTTTAAGGGATGTACCAAAATGAGGATTAACTTTAACATGCTCTGAATTAAATATAATAAGTGACATTTTTGTGTTCCAATGTTCAGTGTTGCAGTTTGCTCCGAATATTGTGTGGTCGACAAGATTGGGGTTTGATGTGGAGGGATTCGTAGAAGTCTCTACAACAAACATGGTCAGGTACGGCCGAGCGCTGGTAAGATTGAGCCTACACCGCTACAGCCGGTAACTTATCGGCTGATCATACGGCAAGGCAATTCAAGCGGCCGCCAAACAAATGGTGCTGTGGCGCTGTAAATGGACGTCTGAGGCTTGGTCGGCTTTCGTAGATTTTGCGCAGTTCCCTCCTTCCCTTTGAAATATGTTGTGGTATCTGTCTCTACACATAGTTTCCGTTTTTCGCAATGTTTTCAAATGTCATACAGTTGCCGTTTCATAAGAGAATATGTGATGAATTTTGGAAGCTCTGAATTCCATGGTTTGCAATACATTTATCTCTATTTCTTTTAATTTTGCAAATCAGTACGACGATTCGCTAGCGCTAGTACGGCGCGACGACTCACTGGCGAGAATGTGGCACGAACGCAGCAGAACGGAAAGCTGGAGTGCGTCTGCCTGGTGGTAGCCATATTGGCGCGTCCATGACTTAAATGAAGTCTGGGATGGTCGACCGTTGTAATATTTAACATGAGTTAATATCTGTTAGCAGGTGGTGATAACTGATAGACCGTTTGCTGTTCACTGTCAACCGCACAAGGACGTGCGATAGTCAGAGGTAGCCGTGTCTGTGCATCTAGAAAATACTAGAGACGATGCAACACTCTAGCGAAGTAATTATTCTTGTGCAGGAAAGGAACATGGAGTTGCAGGGAGGCTGGTCTGTGCTGCACTGGGATGTGTCGTGTTGCTGTTGGTTTACATACTTAGGTGTTATCATGTCACTACGTCCCTCACGATACATTTTTGTGTGATTGTGACAGGGACATATTTGCGGTGTGGTTGGTCTATACCTGTTCTATACTGAATTGAAAAAAAAGAGAGTAAGAAAAAAGTGGTTCTTACTAGCAATTCAAAACGTTTGCCGGTCAAATGATATGGCTATAGGGAATAGGATTCCGGACTAGCGAAAACAGTACTTTAAAAAAAAAGAGAAAATAGAAAAGCTACAGACTAATGATTCTGATCTCGCATAAAGTTAATTAAAGTTTTGTAGGGCTTACTGCCGGATCAAAACTGATTGTCACCCAAGTCTGAAGAGTCAATATAGACCGGACCAGACGCTGTTAGTCAGGATAGTCAAACGATGTTATTTTTGTCTACAGATAACTAAAATTGTGATGGAGCGCGTGCGAGGACCCACGCATGTCAGTATGGCCATGACGGGACCATTACCATTGTGCGTGCGGCACGGTAGCCGTCGGTGCAGTTAGACAGAATTCTTGTAAATAACACGTGTTCTGCACATCTGCACCATTGCACCTGCGGTGGCGCCAGTATTGCTTGTATAAAACGGACGGCGCGGCCGCCGTTAAGACAGTCTTGGCTCTGACGTGGAACGATTCGCTTGTCGTATTCCGTTACTAGTTTATCCTCGACTCGTTGTATAATTAATTCATGTAAACGAATTAATTATTATTCCTAACTACAATATTAGTCTCTGTACTATACTCAATTACCCTTTTACGTTAATTAATTAAAAGAACCCGATTGCGTTAAAAAGTTTACGGAAAAGAATATTTCCCCTCCCTTTTTTGTATTTGCAGATCATTATCATCATCATTACAACCCTTCACAAGCCCATTGCTGTACATAGGCGTCCCTTAAAGAATGCCACAAATCAGAGTATTGAGCCACCTGTATTGATCGACTTCTTACATATCTTACCAGGTCGTCACTTCAACTAGTGGAAGGACGCCCTAAACTTCGCCTGCAGATGCAATATACAAATACTATAATATAAATAATTAAAATCCATAGTCAGGAGAAGAATGGACTTAAATTTGTGTAAACCCTCAAACCAAACGCGCAACAAGTTTAGTCGTTGAGAAAATGGAATTGACTCGAGAAAATTCAAGAGCGATGATTTATTATGATTTTTCGAAGTGGTTTAACACAAAAACAGTGTGTTGACCGAATGATTTCTGCACTTGGTGATGAAGCCCCATCAAAATCCACAATTTATCGCTGGTTTGCTGAATTTCAACGTGGACGTGTCAAGCTCAGTGATGATCCCCGTCAAGGTCGTCCAAAAACTGCAGTCACCCAAGAAAACGTTGATGCTGTGCGTAAGCTGATTGAGGAAGATTGACATGTATTATACTGCGAAATTCAAGCAACTTTAGACATTGGCATGAGTCAAATACAAATAATCTTGCATGAAAAATTAAGTGTAAAAAAGTTGTTTTCCCGATGGATACCGCATTCGCTCTGTGAAGAGCAAAAAGCGGTTTGCGTTACTTGGTGCGTCAGAACTCTCGAAAGATTCCACTCAGGATCCTTAAATGCTGTATACAACATCGTATCAGGTGACGAATCCTGGATATACGCGTACAAACCCGAAACAAAAAACCAGTCACGTGTTTGGGTGTTCGAAAATGAGTTAAAGCCAACAAAAATTGTTCGTTCACGGAGTGTTGCAAAAAAATATGGTGGCCACGTTTGTCTCCAAAACCGGCCATGTTACGATTATTCCTCTTGAGAGCAAAGAACTGTTATTGCAGAATGGTATGCTAGCATTTGTTTGCCACAGGTCGTTTCTGAACTCCGTAAAGAGAACTGCAATCGCCGCATCATCCTCCATCACGACAATGCGAGTTCTCACACCGCACACAGAACAAAAGAGTTTTTAGAGCAAGAAAACATTGAATTATTAGACCATCCGCCGTACAGCCCCGACCTAAGCCCTAATGATTTCTATACTTTCCCTCAAATAAAGAATAAATTGCATGGACAGAGATTTTCATCACCTGAAGAAGCTGTGGACGAAACAAAACGGCAATTTTGGAGACCCCAACTTCCGAATGGAATAGTTGCTTCAATGATTGGTTCCATCGTATGGAAAAATGTGTCAAATTTCGCGGAGAATACTTCGAAAAGCAAAAATGTAATCTTGTGTCACTTCCTTGATTCCCGAAATTTTCAGTCTCGTAAGAACTGTAATTTAACTGAGGGAATTTCTGAATAAATTAAATTAAGAAGACATGAGAAGTTGTTAGAAATTCTAAAATAGTTTGTATTAATCGCAGGTAACAAATAAATGTTATTTAGTAATTTTATTTATTATATAATATAATCCAATGTTTTGTTAAACCCATAGTGTAAGTGATGGTCTGAAACGCAGGTACTCAACCTAGTTCAGGCAGTTCGCTAATATTATAAACTTTACTTTTTCAATGTTTCTTTTGTAGATTCTACATTATTAAGATACACATACTTAGTTTTAATATTATTACAGTATGTTATTTTTGTTAGACTTATTTTTACTTTATTTAATTGTCATCATATTTGTTTATGTATGCAATACATGTGTAATTGGAAATAAAATAAAAAAATATATATTATTGTTTATATATTATATATTTATCTACTCTCACGCTATTATGTTATTTTACTTTTGTTTACTCCACTATATGTATCTACGTATGTATGTTTATTTCTTTGGCACGCCTTGCAGCCTGCCGTTTAGGCTGCAGAGCGTGCCAAATAAATATACGTACATACATTCAGTACAGTAAACAAAAGTAAAATACATACATACTCTCGAAAAACGTTACCCTATTTCTGTGTCAGATGGTTAATAACAAACTGAACCTAATAGGGCGGCACTATGCTCGAGTTCTTAATATATTTTTTTTATTTACAAAGTGTAAATGATATTACCTATGCCGGTAGTTGTTGGGAGCACTAAGCTCGAATTTGTTGACGAGTATGTTTACCTGAGACAAATAGTCCGACTAGGTAAGTCCAACTTCGACCGAGAGGTCAATCGACGGATTCAACTCCGTTGGGCACCGTTCGGGAAGCTACGACACATCTTCTCGTCAGACATACCTCAAAACCTTAAAACGAAATTGTACAACCAGTGCGTGTTGCCAGTGATGACTTACAGAAATGAGACGTGGTCCTTCACAGCTGGCCGTATGAGGAAGCTCAAGGGCGCTCAGCGAGCTATGGAGAGGGCTATGCTCAGAGTTTCTCTGCGTGATAAACTTAGGAATGAGGATATCCGCAGTAGAACTAGAGTAACCGACATAGCCCAACGGAATAGTAAGCTGAAGTGGCAGTGGGCCGGCCATATAGCTCGAAGAACCGACAACCGATGGGGAAGAAAGGTCCTCGAGTGGCAGCCTCGTACCGGTAGGCGAAGTGTAGGGCGACCCCCCACGAGATGGAGTGACGACCTGGTAAGACATGCAGGAAGTCGATGGATGCAGGTGGCTCAGGACCGTGCTTTGTGGAATTCCTTGGGGGAGGCCTATGTTCAGCAGTGGACTTATGAAAGGCTGTAATGATGATGATGATGAAATTATATTTATTGTGCACTTGTAGTTGGAGGTGCCCGTGGATGATAATAGCCCCGTACTAAAGATGGGCTGTTGGCTCGTTTTTTAATCTCATATAGATAGCAATATACCCATCCATTATAGATTGGGCGACTTTAGAATCGATACAACAAATTTATTCTACGTCACGCACAAATGTTCCTTCAATGTGGAGCTTCTGACAACATTCTGTAACTGTAAACATAATTGAATATGTATTAATTGATATATTTAACCCACCAACAAGATCTGTACTAAGCCATGCTATACACATGTGTGGTCACGTAACGTAAGAGGTAGGAGAGAGAGGGAAGATGTGTGTGAGCGAGTAGCTGATGAGAGGACGTACTTGAGAAATTCGAGAGGAACATTAAGCTGTACGGTATCAGAAGGAGAAGCAAATAATTAAAATAGATTATTTTTCGAGTGTAATTATAAAGTTTTATTTCGTTTCAGATTTGGCTTACGACTAAGCATTAACTTCAAAGGAAGCCACAGCATGCACAGATAATGAAAAACAGTAAAACAAAATCGACCTTCCTTATTACGCTAAAAAATAGTTAAAACCTAACATAAAATGCCATAAATTCCAACGGTAGCGTAGTGAGTACCCTCAGAATTTTCTGCCGACTTCCAAAAAGGAGACGGTACTCAATTCGACTCTGCGTTTTTGTTTTTTTTATGTGTGTTACCTCATAACCTTTTACTGGCTGATCCGATTTGGATGATTCTTTTTTTATTTGAAAGGTGGTACTTCTCTTGTGGTCCCATATGAATTTGATCAAGGTCAGACTAATAGTTTTTGAGTTATTCTTAATAACTCATATTGGAGGCGGCTGTACAAAATTTTTAATTTTAAATTATTGACTTTTGCAAATTCGTTGATAATATTTCACTTTATAATTCACAAGAAAAATTTGTTGACGCTATGGTAAAGCATGTGTGACTTTGAAAAAGTGCTTTTTTTATAAAGATAAACCAAACGCCTTTGCCAATTTTTGAAAAAAAAAGTTTTGTCTTTTGCTTTGTTTAGGTTGAAATTTTCGTTAAAGTTGTAATTTTTATAAAAGAGTCCATAACCCTATTTCTTCCTGTAGGTGTCGTAAGGAGTGACTGTGGGAAATTCCAGAAAATTCGTATGGCTTTCGATACATGGCGATATAACAATTTCGTTTAAACCGGAAGTAAAATAAACAGAACGAAAACGGGTGGCAACGTCTAAGTTGCGAAACATCTGACACTGCGGCCATCAATACCGCCTACCCAGCGTGACGATTAAGATAAATCCTCCAGACAAAAAGCCCCTGTACAACAGTGGAATTTTACGGACTGATGAAGAAGAAGTAGTAGAAGACTGATGTTTTTACGAGATGGTTATTTCGCCATCTATAGAAATGAAAGGAAATGAAAGTGCATTAAATGAAAGTGAAATGAAAGTATTTCACCATCTATCGAGGACCACGAGATTCTATTGACGCTGAATTTTGTCGCTAATATGTATGATCATTGTAAATGATATGAGTATGAAATGGACTGAAATGACAACACAACAGTACGCAGGTAAAGAATAGAGCTTTAGAAAATTTCCCAAATGAATAAATGTTAAAGTTACAACCTATATAATGCTGGGTAGAGGCCTCCTCTCTCTTCTAAGAGGGTTGTAGGGCAAGGACGAGTCACATGTCTGTCACTTCACATGTCTTCGAAAATATACATATATATCTTTTTTACTTCTTAGACATGCAGATTCCTCGCGATGTTTTCCTTCATCGCCAAGCACGTGGTGAATCAGAACTTAAACTTTCAATTAACAATTTCATTGGTGCCGGCGGAAATCGAACCTGGGTACCTCGCGTAAATGTGAAATTTACAGCGAACTGTTATAGATTCCCCGTTTAACACGGATCCGCTGACACAAAGCACACAGTCAGCACTCTCTTTGCTTTGGTACTTTCTTATTTCAACACTAGCAATACCGCTCAGTCCGTCATTCACTCTCATCCGAAATACTCGCCTCTCAATTTCAATTCCAAACTTGCGTCATTCTATAATAAAATCCAGTTGTAATTTCTGAATAGTTTTTTTTTAAAGACATTTCGTGAAGCCCCGTATAACAGAACGCTAAGACCCTAAGCTACCAGAGCATTACTGAATATTTATTTTTAGGGTTCCGTTCCTCAAAAAGAAAAAACGGAACCCTTATAGGATCACTTTGTTGTCCGTCTGCCTCTCTGTCTGTCTGTCGTTCAAGACCCTTTTTCTCAGGAATGCGTGTAGGTATCAAGTCCCTTAGAACTGTGAAAAAATCAAACTTCTAAGCCAACGCAATCAAAAGATACAGCCGTTTATGCCGCAAATTTTCGACATTCGCAAGGGAATCAAAACCTACAGGGTACTTCCCGTGAACTCAGAATCTTTATGTTTGGTACGAAGCAACCTTTTATAGCATACATTAAGGAAAAATTGCGAAAAGCATAAATTTTTAGTTACATCATATAATAAAAATATTTTTAATAATTTTAAACTTATATATCTTCAGATTGGTTCGGAACCCTCGGTGCGCGAGTCCTACTCGCACTTTGCCGGTTTTTTAGTTATCCAGGTCTAGTTTTACATTAAGTCAGTAGTAGCTACACCACTTTGAATTTTTTGAACACCTGAATTAACTATAGCATAATTACAGGCTGTGAGGTATTTTATCTTAGTCCTAGAGGTGACAACGTATCCGTAGCCTGTTATGTTTGAAGTTGGTATTCATGGGCGGCAGTAACCACTTACTCTCAGGTGAACTGTAAAGTTGCTTGTCATTTCAGTTTTATATAAATTAAAAACCGGGAACAGCCTTCAGTTACACTTCGTTACAAAGAATATTTTTAACAAAATTGATTTGCTAAAAATCAGTGTACTAATTTAATCATTTTGTGTATGCTTTCCGCAAACGAAGGGCTCATTCTATCAATTAATATACAGTAAACTAAGCGCACAAAATACTTTTTGTATCTGTAATAAACCACAACCAACAACATAAATTATTCCTTCGTTAACTCGAAATCAAATCACACACGCTATAATTATATTCCCATAATTGTTTTTGCAGACACTACTACCCGCACACATGCATTGTTTACCGAGGCTAGGGTTGTCAACTTTTTTATACCAAATATAACATTTACAAGGCCTTCCAATTATTTGGAAATATAGTATATTTATTTTATAAAACTGCAATGATCAACGAATTCACAGTCGACCTGATTGTAATTGGCTACTTCAGCTCACAGACACCTTTCACCAACTCCAATCAAAGCAGGCTACAGATACATTGTCTACGTGGATCAAGATAGAATGTCCCACAGTCTCTTATGATACTAGCCCTTTATACTCTTCAGACTGGTACACAGCAGTGCAGGCGTAGCTATTTAGTGAAGAAATGGGTAAAAAGGTGGTATCTGCCCAGACATACTCCAAGACAAAAAAGGAGCCTTAGATAAGTAAATGGCGAGTAAATAAAAAAAACTTAAATGATTCACATAAACATTTTGTTTACCAAAGAAATATTTTTAGTCCTTTGAGCCGTTATTAACAACCTCACATTCACTTAGGCCTTTTTTTATCAAAACATATTAATTTCACTTTTATTTAATTTTCTCAAATTATTGGTTTTACACCCCTAATATAGTAGGATAATAAAATATATAGTAGAGTTCGCAACCCTGGTGGCAGCTGAGCCGTTTATCAGTGACGTACAGAATTATTTATTCTACTAGTCGCTCTATAGCGTTACTAATAAAGACAATACGTCGAGGTTTCTTATTATTTTTGGATACATGATAAATGAGGGCTAATAATCTTCCATTCACCAGATGTCGCTAGTTGTGACTGAGGTAAAGTTTATTGTTACACAATGTCAGTTAATTGAGAAATTCGTTTTAAATAATAGTTTATCATTATCTAGAGTATTATATTAATACACAACACAATGCGTCAGTAATTTTAATTTTAAATTTTTTGCACTTTATAACTCTTTTTTTTTAAATCGGCTTTTAGTTATATTTATAGTTTGGTTTATTCATTTCTAATGTAATTAATATATAAAAACTTTTTAACAAAAAAATTAAACCGCCGAAAAAACTAAAAAGCAAAAAATAATAAACCTTTTTATTTAACCTTAATAACTAAGTTCTTAAACTAATTTAAGTATACCTAAGTATATATTTTTGTAATTATCTTGAGTTTTTAATTAACCTTAATAACTAAGTTCTAAAACTAATGAAAATATACCTAAGTAATTTTGAGTCGGCGAAGTTGGATTCTTATGTATAGGCCTAATAACACCTATTTTTAATAGGTCGGGATAATTACATGTTTCAATGGACTGATTAATTAAATGAGTAATAATAGGTGTTATTTTGCCTTTAACATGTTTTATGTATTTTGCACTAATGTTATCCCAGCCAGCACTTTTATTCTCATTTAATTTGTTTATTATTGTGGATATAGTGTATTGGTTTGCTTTTCCCAATCTAAAACATACATTCGGTTCATTAATATAAGTATTGGTTTTAAGAATAGAAGTGCTGCAGGATGTACAGGTTTGTTCAATATTTTTTTGAAATTCTGTAGCAAACTTATTTGATATTAATTTAGCAGGCATTTTGAACTTATTTAATAAAATTTCATCTATAGATTTTGTCAATTTACCACATAACTTGTTCACAATATCCCAAACTTTTTTTGGGTTTTTAAAATTAGCTATTATCTGACTTTTAATATGTCTGTTTTTTATGTAATTAATATATTTGTTAGTTTTATTTCGATACTTATTATACAATATTCTATTTTGCAAGTTACTTTCATCCTGTTTCCATATTGCTAATAGCTTATTCTTAGTATTACACATTTTTATGGCTCTTTTATTTATCCATACACAATTCCCCCTTCTACTTGTATGTACTTTTGCAGTATATTGACATTTTTTATGAATATAATTGTATTTGTTAGAAATAAAGTTCATTATATCATTAGGATTAACATATCTTAACCCCTGGCTCCAGTCTACATTACACAATTCATTTAGTAATTTGCGATGGTTTATTTTAGTACAATATTTAATGTTCTCTTTTTGTAATGAAGCCTGGACTATCACAAAACCGGTCATATAATGGTCAGCTATGGAGTTATTTATCACTGCTGTATGTATGGATGATGCAGGAGCACTGTGATTGTCAAGGCTTCGTATGAATATGTGATCAATACAGCTTTTGTTAATTAAGTTCCCTCTAGATTCAATCCGTGTATACTGTCGAATTCCACAATCAAGGCCTACCTCACTCATGGTGTTGAGATATAAGTTAACATTTGACTCATTTAGTTTAATGTTTATGTTTATGTCCCCGATAATTACAAGATTACTTTTCAAAGGAAACTGCTTTATTACCTGTTTGATTTCCCTGATAAAAAATACTTGATTAGAGCTTGGAGGTCGGTATAATGCACAAATATACAATTTATAGTTGTAGCTTGTTGACACTTCACCAATAATGGATTCAGAGAAACATGTATTCACTGGAAGTCTATTAAATGAAACACTTTTATGCACATATAAGATGACACCTCCACCTCTTTTGTTTTTGCGAAGTTGTGAATACATCTCATAATCTTCTAGTTGAAAGAGAGATGAGCACTCCGCTCTTATGTTAGCTTCTGTAACTACAATTATGTGTATTATTCTTAAGCTGTTGCTTATTATGTATTCAAGTTGGTCAAAGTTTTTTAGCATGGATCTTATATTTACATGAAGCGTAGATAAATAGTTACATTCTATGGAAGTCTTTTCTATAAATGCATTCCAGTTGTTATATGTATATTCATTTATGTGTGGAGTGAAATCTTCCATGCAACACTACAATAATAACTTGACAGTTGACAGTTAAATATCATTTCATTTTGCGTTAAATAATTTCACCAATCTTTCTACATCATTGCTAGATCGAATGTGGTGTATTTTATCTGTTTCATGTTTTCTTGCCAATATCACACCATTCTTACACCACACGAACTTGCAGAGATTATTTCTTTTTAGTTCTGTTTTTGATTTCCACAGCAAATAAGCAGTTGCAGGTGTCAGGGATTCCCTGAAGTAAATCTTGCTTCCTTGCGAAAGTCCTATGTCTCGGCAGCTGATATCTAGATTTTTTGAAGATTCCAACCACATCTCTTTGCACCCTTCTCTCAACAATAAAATTACTATTGACTGCGAGTTATTGCTGTTGATCGAGCGAACTGTTTTTTTTTCTGAAGGCTTTAATTATATCTTGTGGGTTTTGGTTTATTTTTATAGCAATTCTTTTTGTTAAATCTAATAGATTCTCCGCCTCCTCTTCAGCAATACCACATATCTCGATATTATTAATAATGAGGTTTTGTTGTAACGAGTTAATTTTTTGTTCAATGGCGTCATTTTTTAGTGACACGTTTTTTAGGTTGTTTTTTATGTCTTTTATTTGGTTGTCAGTTAATTTCAAGTTTATTTCGTATTCTTTAATTTTCTCTTGATATTCATCCATTTTTTTTTGGAGAAAAATTGTAAGGTAGTTTGAAGTTCTTGTTGCATAATTTCTCGTAATTCTCTCCTTATGTCGCTGATTATTTTTCTCGTTAGGGTGTTGTATTGCAGTTCTGAGCTGGAACCTGTGTCTTCTTCCGCGTCAGGAATAATACATGAAATTCTTTTCGGTTTCGCTGTACCCGTGCACGAACGGTATTTCCAATCAACAGAGTCGGTACTATTTAAGACGTTAAGTTGCTCTTCTGAGATTGCAGCACATTCCCCATGTGTCCACTTGCTGCATTTGCCACACTGGATCCCTGGGGACTTTTTGGTAACAATTTTGTTGCATTGAGAACACTTAACCATTGTAGGTATTTGCAAATCAATTGATCGACAATACGTAATGCCGGTGACGCGGCGCGCGTACGAATTGTGAAGGGCTGTAATGATGATGATGATGAGGCATGGCAGAATTTGTTTTGCCTTTTCAGATAGATGGCGCTATTAGTTTCATACGATATTCACTCTGGACTTTTTATAGTGTAATTATATAAATATTATTAATAAGTTCACTAAAGCGTCAGCCGTCACTTGTCGGGTCTAAAATTTATAACTTACTTTTTGGCTCTAAACCAACATAATATAATGTAAATATGAATATTCGATATAAATTAATAATTAAATGTACAGGCTGCCTTCGTTAATTATGACATTAGGACGTCAAACATCTCAGTCCTCCCATAACTATGGGTGGTGTAAAGTGCCCGAAACGTCGGGAGTTAAAAAAAAATTAATCAGTAAAACTAGTTTTATTAATTTATTAGCAACTTTATAACAGTGCCACCTACCGGATTCTAGCATATAACACATCATCATAATATAAACCATCGCCTCGACAAAGCAATATATTGTATGAATATTTTTTATTCTGGTTTCTGATGATGTTAGTGCTCTTAGCCTTATTGGCTTTTACAGCTTCATCGGACTCAGGGCCAGCGGCCTGCAAGCCGCGAGCTGTAAAAACGGTTGATAGTATGATATTTTTTTTATAGGATAGGGTGACAAACGAGCACACAGTCCACCTGATGGTAAGTGGTTGCTGTGGCGCATAGACATCTACATTTATCCTCGTTTGCGAATCAAAATGCAGATGCGTTCACTCGTGAGGACTAAGATGGAATGCCTCTTTTCCAGTAAAAAGGGTCTCCGGTTCTCTACACTCACCATACGAAACACAGCAGTGTTAAGCTGCTATTTGACGCTGGTATTCTGTGAGAGCGTGGTCTTTCCCCGGTCGAGCCGACCCATTCGTGCTACAACTATACTACTAATATAGCTGCACCATGGCTCTACCACGTACAAACCATTGCCAATGTTACTTACATAACAATGTTAACCCATAACAGTTTACAGTGCACATAGATGAGTTATTTAATGGCCGTCCGAGCAGAAGACCTCATTTGCTCAAAGTCATTCAAAAGTTACACGTTCACTACACCACTTCATACAAACGCACCAACTAAAATCGAGAGGTCGAGGAAAAAGTTTCTTCGTATTTTGTTTGTATAAAATTGAAGAAAATCTCTTTGTATCTGGCTGGTTTTTCAATTGTCTTTTTTATTTGTATGTTGTCGAGATCCAGAAATCACTCATACGAAGCTGGGACGGATTTTATATTAAAGTTTTATATTAAAAATTGTCCAATAAAAATATGATTCTTCCAAAGTAAAGAAAAAATGTAGATTTTTGTAAGCAATTGCACTCGAATGTTAAGAACAACTGTGGCAGTTTATTTACGTTCCGTAAAGAGTCATTTATTATGTCTAAGACAACAGTTTTCCGGAAAAAAGCTTGAGCAGCTGGTACAGGACAATGTAATAGAATTAGATTTCATCCATTACTACCTATAAAAGTCGACTTGCCTCATGGGAAGATTTTACCATAGTTGCCACGCTTTGCAAGCGGGTTAACAACCATAATTTTTTATGATTTAACTTATTTTTGCTTATTTGCAAATTCTGACTGTTCTGGTGCTTTACAGCACCCATGGTCACGGGGTGACTGAGGTGTCTGACATCCTGATGTCATAGTTAACCCGAGCTCCCTTCAGCTTTTGTATATTCATTTTTCACATCTTCGCAGAACTAGCTAACAGTAATGTATCTTAACGTCTTGCAGTGGCATGCTTGGGCTGAGTTTGATTTTTATACGCGGACGGCCAGGTGTTTTCAGTCCAGATCCAAACCCAAGCGGTTTGGATTTAATTTTATTTATTAAAGGATCGCAAGCAGTTGGTAGCACCCAGCCATTGTCTCTATTGAAATTTGGATGTTTCTTTTATTTTCTATAGTCTCGCGAATTATCCTTGGTAGTAATCGTTCTTGGTGAAATAAAAAAAAATTGGTGCAACTATAAGAAAAATTACATTATGGTTTAGGACATTTTAGATTAACCTGAATATTGAGCAAATTTATGTCTCAGTCTTTCACCACTGAAGGCTTTGGAATAAATTACCACCTCGTATTATGAAACCGACTTCTGTTCCTGCCTTAAAGAGAATGGTGTCTGATGAATACCTATTCCAGTGGCTAACTTTCTTAAATTTGATATTATACTTTCTATTTAAATATATTATGTTCGTATCTAAGTATGCTGTTTTGTTCACATAATATGTGTATTAGCTCGAGGTTGACTGGTAGAGAATGCCTAAAGGCATTAATTAAGTCCGACAATTGTACACTTAATGTGCAAAAAAGATTTTAAATAAATGAAATGAGAGTTTAACGTTGAAATATTTAATAATGATTAGTCCTACATTCGACCACTACGACAACTTTTAAAATTTTCGGAAGCTATCAACGGCTTTGATCATATGCGCAGTAGGTAGGGGCAGAGGACACCTCTCTCGTCGCAGCTCACCAACCTACATCCGGAGTGGGCTCGCCACGCCTACTCGAAGTGGCCACATTGGGCTGGCCCTACACCACGGACCATCCAAGTGGGTTCCTCTTTGTTCACCGCGGGTGACCAAGCCGCAGCTACTAAGCTTCCCGCCACAACAAGGCGGGAACCTGTTCGGGGGTGTTTTTATTTACCCTACTTCTTTTATTTTTAAACGTTAACTCCGCACTAGGATTTTCTCCTGTCTCTCTTTATACTCTGCGCTATGATCGCGACATTGCTATTTTTGTTTCGTTACACTTTGGCTTTTATTTAACCAAACCATATAATAGTATTTTTAACGACACACATCCAAATCTGGAGCAATTATTTACGTACCTCGAACTCCGATCGCCACTACTGGGACATAATTATCCATTACTGGCAAATTTATTGCGGGGTATATTACCTTAAAATTGCAGAAAAGTTGAAAACATAGTTTGTGGACAGTTAACAATAAATATTATTTAAAGACCACGCAAAGACTTATTCCGTGCGAGATTCGAACCCAACCACCTGCAACCCCGCAACCAAACGCATATCCACTGCACTATGGAATCGTCATAATATCCATCGCGCTTTTCCGTCCTGTGGGTGCCGACTATTGGGGAGTAAGATTAATAAATATCCGTACACATTTCACCAATAAGTCAATATCCCTTGAGCAGTAAGATGGCTCGGTGCCAGACTTAGTATCAAAAAATTCTTAATGTCTTCCAGTCGAATCAGTGTCGTCTCTCTTGTAATGAGATAAACACATCATTTGTTCTTTATTCTATTTATATTTTTACATACAATTTTTAGGTAGAAATAAAAACGGTATAAAAAATAAATGATAACCTTTTTCTGCCGACTTCCAAAAAGGAGACGGTACTCAATTCGAGTGTATGTTTTTTTCTTTTTTTTTATGTGTGTTACCTCATAAGTTTGTACTGGGCGAACCGATTTCGATGATTCTTTTTTATATGAAAGCTGATAGTTCTCGCGTGGTCCCATATGAATTTGATCAAGGTCAGCCCAATGGTTATTGAGTTATTATTAAATAACCTATATTAAAGTTGCTTATATTGAAGTCGGCTGTACAAAATTTTTAATTTTTAATTATTACTAGTAACGAGTCATTCCATCCAGAGGCTAAAATACTTATGGCCTATTTGAGACGGTTATTTTGTCAAAATCCGCCCTAAGGAGATTTTTTTTATAGAATAGGGGACAAACGAGCATGCGGCTCACCTGATGGTAAGTGACTACCGCCGCCCATGAACAACCGCAACACCAGGGGAATCGCAGATGCGTTGCCGGCCTTTTAAAAAGGAGTAGGCTCTTTTCTTGAAGGTCCCTAAGTCGTATCGGTCCGGAAAATTCGCTAGTGGTAATTGATTCCACAAGGAAGTTGTGCGAGGGAGAAAACTTCTTCTAAATCACACAGTGGTGGCCCGCCAATCATCCAGATGTTATGGATGGTAACGCGAGTTTTGTCGCGATGTGCGATGGTGAAGTTGAGCGGCTGGAATTAGTCCGAACAATTCCTCAGAGCACTTCCCGTGATAGATGCGATAAAATACGCAAAGAGATGCAACATCTCTACGCAGTGCCAGTGTATCGAGCCGATCACAAAGAACTCGGTCGTCGACGATTCGAACCGCTCTGCGCTGGATGCGGTCAAGTGGTAGGAGCTGGCACTGGGGTGCCCCGGCCCAGAGATGAGAACAGTATTCCATGTGGGGCCGAACTTGCGCTTTGTAAAGTTGCAAGCGATGTGCCGGCATGAAATATTGTCTCGCTCTGTCGAGCACGCCAAGCTTTTTAGAGGCCAATTTGGCCTTCCCTTCCAAGTGACCACGAAACTGCACACTATTTGATATGTCGACGCCAAGGATTCCGATACTGGTTGAAGCAGCAAGGGGAGTGCCTTGAAACTGAGGAGATACGACAAAGGGGTTCTTTTTAGCGGTAAACGCGCAAACTTGTGTCTTCTGGGGATTGAACTGGACTACATTTAGTCGGCCCTAATCCGAGACTTTGTTAAGCAAAGACTCGACTTCAGACACAAGTTTGTTCCGGTACTCGGCGACCTTTTCCCGAGAAATATTGGCACGGCCGGTATATAAGGCATCACCAGTGCTGTCGTCTGCATAGCAATGAATGCTACCAGTTAGCAACATATCATTGATATGCAGGAGAAACAGCGTTGGTGATAGCACGCAGCCTTGTGGAACACCAGCGTTGATAGGCTTGAAATCAGAGCATGCACCGTCTACTACGACCTTGATGCTCCGATCAGCAAGGAAACTGGTGATCCAATTGCACAATTTAAGGGAAATTTTCAAATTAAATCGTTGTAAAAGCTCCCTAACAGAATTATTATTAAAAGAAATACAAAAGTATCTAGGTAACCGTGTTTATGAGTTGTTAAAATAGAAATTGTACAAAACTTATATGTTCATCTTATCATGCCCACACACAGGATCCAACGTAAAATAACACCATCATCATCATTACAGCCCTTCACAAGTCCGCTGCTTAACATAGACTTCCCCAAGGAATGCCACAAAGCATGGTCCTGATCCACCTGCATCCATCGACTTCCTGCATATGTTACCACGTTGTCACTCCATCTAGTGGGGGGACGCCCTACACTTCATCCACCGGTACGAGGCCGTCACTCGAGAACCTTTTTTACCCATCGGTTGTCGGTTCTTGGAGTTATATGGCCGGCCCATTGCCACTTCGACTTACTAATCACAGCATGCTTACAGATTAAATAATGTTACTACGTAGGCATTGTTCTGCAATTTTAATGCTATTTAATTATTTTTTTTATATTTATTCAAAATTAAGTTTTAGTCATGCTACTGTATTAATATTACTTATGATGAGTCATACGAATCTTAACCCCATTTTACTATTGACGAGGCATTCCATGTTACACCTCAAGGATCGATGTAACTAGGAACTGAACTAACTGAGTTTGAGAATCATCATGATGCTATAAAGGCTATAAAGACATCATCATTACAAGGCAACTAAACTGAACACATGCCTCCCCAAGGAATGCCAGGAAGCACGATCATGAGCCTACTTGCATCCATCGACTTTCTGCATCACTTACCAGGTCGTCACTCTATCTAGTGCGGTATATACTGCGCTTAGCAATACGAAACTGCCACTCAAGAACCTTTCTTCCCAATCGGTTGTCAATTCGTCTAGCTTTATGGCCGGCCCAATGTCACTACTAATTACCATTTTTCACAATACAATATAATAACTTTATTTCAGGCATCAAGAACTTAAAAATTAAGAACATTGGCCCATAGCAATATATACTTTAATAAAAAAATATATAAAATATAGACAACACTATTTAGGGAACTTTTTTCTTTAGCGCGTCCCTGTATCGGCGAAACACTACCACAAAGGGCAAGAAATCGGAAGCGAGGAATGTCTCTTTGTGTTTTGCAGGAACCTGGAGTACGTAGGATTTGAAGTTCGTTGACCTATTAGACTCCAGATGCTGCAAATCTAAGGAGATCGGATCCTCAATGCGGCATCAGCTTCGTTCTTCCACGAAACGCAGGACGTCTTTTGTCCAAACGGGAGATGTAGAGCTGTATGGTTGGCTCCACAGCCCGCAGAGTTGTACTCGCGTTTATTTTGGCGATCCCACGCTCATTATAGACGGGTCTCACTTTTTATCTTTTAAATCACTAGTCCTAGTAATGTTCGGTCCCCGCCGACCAAATTAAATTGTTAGTTACAATTTTAAATGCTAATCTACCACGTGCTCGGCGGTGAAGGAAAACATCGTGAGGAAACCTGTTTGACTGTGAAAAAAAAATAGAAGACATGTGAAGACTGCCAAGACGTATTGGGGCAGTGCGGCGAACATTTCCTTCCCAAAACCCTTTCAGTAAAGAGAGGAGGCTTGTGCCCAGGCGTAAATAGAATAGAATAGGATAGAATAGAATAGAATAACTTTTATTAAATATAGATTACATGTGTAATTCTTATTGAAAGTCATTTTTACTTTACCACTGGTTCGAAAAAAACCTCTGTCCTGGAAAGAATCAGCAAGAAACCCAGCGGGACTGTTTTTTAAACTAAATTTTACATTAATGGTTGTACAAACTATTTACAAAACTTATTTTAGAAACTTCTTGGAAGCGACCACCCCATTCCCAGTGGTTATTATCTGCCATGTATTCATTTATATTAAAATAACCCTTTTTTTTTTAAATGTTTTTATACAGTTTCCGATTAACAAAACATTTAAACTTGGTAATAGAGAGCGCCTGTACACTTTCCGGGGCCTTGTAATAGCGTATACATTGCCCCAACAATGAATTACTGACTCTTTGAAGTCGAGAAACTGGTATCACTGGCTTGTGTTTGTTCCTAGTGTTTACAGAATGTATATCACATTTTTTACTAAAACTACCTTTGAGTTTGTGAACATACGTTAAATTTTCGTAAATATACTGAGAGGCCAAAGTTAATATATTTTTTTTAATTTATCTATAAGAGACTCTCTCGTTTTAGGTTGTAAATAGCTTAAATAGCTCTAATGTCCCTCTTCTGTAAAACAAAAAAGGGTTCAGAAACAAAAATAGTTTCTGAGTGGGATATATATATGCTGTACCTTTAAATTGCTAGTCAAGCTTGACCTCAGTCGGACGTTTAGATAAAACTGACGATGAGATATAACAATTAGTTGGTACCTACATACGTCCATAACCATAAGAAACATCTGTTACCATGTATATATGTATAAGGCAGCCATTTAAAATAATTTTGTAATTAGTACTCCTCGCGCTCTCGCAAACCTACTGTAGACGGGAATAGTTGTTGGTTTTAATCGTTGTTATATGGTAAAGTTGAAAATTCACTTTTGAAATTCGAAGTGAATGTTTAAATAATTTCCCATTAAACCCGTTTAGTTAAATGATCACGTGACCTAACTTTAAAGAGTCCTGGTTTCATATAGCAGATCAGGATAACATTTAATACAGTTACATTGGTCGAGTTGTCACAGTTAACGTACTGGCTAAGCGTTTGGCTATGCACCTGCTTATCGCTGGTTCGAAACCCGCAAATAACAAGTATTTGTAACGTTTACAAATAAAGTCAAGTCTGGATGTTTGTCGTTGTATAATTTATGTATGTTACACGATACATGATAAATGGAAGGTGTGGAAGGTATTAAATGAAACAAATTTTTAGGATTTTATCGCGTTTAATTAAACTTTTTAATTCCCGACGTTTCAGGTGCTTTCCACTTTAGTTTTAATTTTATTAATTACAGGAACCTACTGCAGACTCCCGTGTGAGCATGTTCAAAAATCGTCCCCACCATTACATTAGCTTTGATAGACCAAAAATCTTCGCAAAAGGACACAAATTCTACCAAGGGGTGATTCGCGAGGCTATTGAAATTAAAAAAACATCCTAATTTCAATAAAGAAGACGGATGGATGCTACCTTTTGCTTGAGATCCTATAATTTATAAAATTAAATCCAAACCCAAACATACCACTGCAAGACTTCAAGATACTGTAACCACCCAAACTTATATTCTGGAAAAATAAAACTCATATATATAAATATTCAAAACTGAAGGTAGCCGGGCTAACTATGACATCGGGACATCAAACACCTCAGTACCCCCCCCCCCCCCCTGCGTGACCATGGGTGCTGTAAAGCACTCGAAACGTCGGGAATTAAAAAGTTTAATTATACTCGATAAAATCCTAAAAATTTGTTTCATTTAATGTGTAGTCTTCGCGTAAATATAAAAAATCATTGTGTGGAAGGCAGGTTTTTTTTTAAACTAGCCCAAGAGATACTTTATGTCTTTATCATCTTAGAAGTAGTTTGCTATCTTTTCTTGTTCTTTTTCGGCCCGCGAAAGTCTACTGCTGGATTTTCACTTAAGAGGCAAGTAACTAATCGCAATGCCAGACGTCTCGCACCTTTCACGCTGCTTATTGTTTTACATCGCGTGTATACGAGATCATTATAAAGCAATCTGTTACAGCCTATCAAAAGTGCACTGCTAAACACAGGCCTCCCCTATAGATTGCTTCATAATATGTTTGCCATATTTGGCACGCTTGGCAGGCGTTATTTAAACTCTTAATAAGACTATGATGCTGCCCATTTCCTCTCCTACTCGTATTCCAGTTTCCCTCTGCCGTCTCTTACGACAATCAAGAGTTGAAATGGGGTAGTGGATGCTCTTACCATCACTTCAGAGTAATTTTAGTGATGAAAATTATCTATTATTATTACTTTTTTCATTATTTAAAAAAACGTTACCCCCACACTAGGATTTTCTCCTATGTCGTGGAGGCAGTTTACAAACATAAATTGCACGAGGACAAACATCAGACCCGGAACAATTATTTATAGGCCATACAAATACTTGTTCCGTGCGGGATTCGAAACCGCGGCCCCCAGCGCAACAACTCATTGCTAAGCCACTGCGCAACGGAGCCGTCAGTATCTATTCATCATCAATCCTAACAGACAAGATCTTTATAGAGAATTATATATATAATAAAGATTGGCGAAAAGGGGGATATACGAGTGCATAAATTAAAAAGTAAGTTAAAAAACACAAGATGATGATGGTTGAAGATAAGTATAATATATACAAGGAGTGTAGATACGGGAAGTAAATAAGGAAATATTAGAGTGCTTTAACTAAAATTTTCGACAGTTACAATACTCACTTTAATTAAGCCAGCCTTTAATTGTCATCTTCATCTTTATCACATCTACATTGAGGAGAGTTCCTCTCAGTTGTGCTATGCTATATTTTCAACAAACTTCATAAAAAGGAGGAAGTTTTCAAATCGATTGTATTTTTTTTAATGTGTGTTACCTCAGATTTTTTTCTAGGTGAACTATTTCATTCTATTCTATTTTATCACCATCATCATTTATTTATATTGAAATCGGTTGTACATATATCAAGTAATTTTTAAGTTTTTTTGTATCCGAATGATTCCTTCAAAGTGCCTACGCTTGGGATAAGTATAATATCTGGATATTATCTTTCAATATATATAATAAATACGTAGTAAATAAAGAAGAAGAAGAAGTCTTTTTATACCCAGGAGTCCGCTTGGGTAGGTATTATTACCGTTCTATTTGTATTTGTTCACTTCGGATTACCGCCGCCATCTGTCGGAATCCATTAAATTTTTCTGGCACTTCCTACAATCATCTTTCACTTTTAATTCAATAATTTACCTAAATTTTTTTTTAAACACCATACTAGAAAATCTAAGTGTTCCATTTTGCTGTATTTGACACAATTTTAAAAACGAAACTAAGCATCTATTCGATATCTGGTACAAATCAAACAAATTAGATAACGAGGACCATCCGTTTCCTTGTCCGAATACAGACTGGTATTACATTGGGTACAGTTACAGCTTTGTCCAATTTGTAACCGAGTCCATTTTTTTTGCGATATTTTGCCGTCCTTCGGTCCAAAAGATTTTCCCGTTGACACAGGCTCGAAAATAAAACAAGTTCCGGACATCCAACTGTGAGAAGGATATGAATAAACATTTAACATTAACCTAACGTATTCAGGTGTGCATTTATAGGTTTTAGTACACGAACGGTAACCAACGGGTCCCTATTTCTAAGCCTCCGCTGTCCGTTCGTCCGTCCATCCGTCTGTCTATCAGCGGGCTGTATCTCGTGATCCGTAATAGGTAGACAGTTGAAATTTTCACAGAATGTGTATTTCTGTTGCCGCCTTAACAACAAAATAATAATAATAAATTAAAAATTAAAGGGGTTCCCCTACTGGAAACATGTGTTACTTATTTATTTATTTAACAACAAAGAATTTTACACTTCATAAAGTATCAGCAGAAGATATTGTAAAATATTTTAAAACTATTGATGTTAAGAAAACTGCGGATCTGTGGGGGATTTCTGTTAAAGTTATTGCGTCTATAATAGATACAATCGCGCCTCATTTAGCTATAATTTTTAATACTAGTATCAAATCTGGTGTGTTTCCTGATTTAATGAAGCACAGTAAAGTAATACCTTTATTCAAATCTGGTAGTACATTAGACCCCGCCAATTTTAGACCTATTTCTGTACTACCAACAATTAGTAAGATTATTGAAAAAATTATTCTTGATCAAATTTTAAATTTCTTTAATATAAATAATTTACTTCCTAAAAATCAATTTGGTTTCACAAGGGGTCGCTCGATAACTGATGCCGGTGTTGAGCTGATTAAATATATCTTTAATACATGGGAGAATTCACAGGATGCTTTCGGTATATTTTGTGACCTATCCAAAGCCTTCGTGAACACAATCACCATGAAACATTAATCAGGAAACTTCAACACTACGGTGTAAGAAGTAATGCTCTTAAATTAATTATTTCATATTTAAGTAAGAGAACGCAAAAGTTGTCATTAACAATGTGAACTCTTCCGGGTCGATGGTACAAATGGGCGTGCCTCGTGGCTCAATTCTCGGCCCCTTTCTGTTTCTTGTGTACATTAATGACTTACCTTACATAGTAGGGGATAGATATAGCCATGATATGGCGTTATTTGCAGATGACACTTCTTTAATTTTCAAATTAATTAGATAATTACAAAAATATGACTAAGTAAATAATGCTACATCTAAATTAGTAAATTGGTTCAATGTTAATAATTTGCATTTAAATGCGACTAAAGCGAAATGTATGAAATTCATGACTCCAAATGTCAAACAATTAAATACTAATGTAATTTTAAATGGGGAGAAACTGAGTCTTGTAGATACCACCATTTTCCTTGGAATCACACTAGAGGCGAAGCTTCAATGGAGCCCCCATATATGAAAACTAGCAAGCAGACTTAGTTCTGCAGAATATGCTGTAAAAAAGATTTAAAGTCTTACCAGTGTTGAAACAGCTAGAATAATTTACTCTAGCTATTTCCATAGCATAATGTCGTATGGTATTTTACTATGGGGACACGCAGCTGACACTGAAATTATATTTGTTTTACAGAAGAGGGCGATAAGAGCAATTTATGATTTAAAGCCTAAAGCGTCGCTGCGACAAAAATTTAAGGAAATTACACAAAAATAAAAGTAGTTTTACAAAAATAAGTGATATTCACTCTGTAAATACTAGGAACAGACACAAGCTAGTAGTACCAGTTACTCGACTCCATCGAGTCAGTAATTCATTCTTGGGGCGATGTATACGCTTTTACAACAAAATTCCAGAAAATATATATAATTTGACCTGCTCAAAGTTCAAAAACTTTATTAAACTAAGTTTGTATAAGAAGGGTTATTATAATATTAAAGAATTTATAGATGATAATAACCCCTGGAAATGAGGTGATCGCTACCAAGCTATTTCTAATTTGTGTTGTTAATTCATGTAACATACATGATTGTAAGCTGTTATTTTAAAAAAAAGTCCCGCTGGGTTTCTTGCTGGTTCTTCCCAGGACTGAGTTTTTTTTCGAACCAGTGGTAATTAAACAAAAGTGTGACTTTCAATAAGTATTATTTATAATCTATATTGAATAAAAAAGTTTCTGTTTCTATTACTCTTACCTCCTTATTCATATTATACATTTTTATACATTTAATTAGTTAAATAGTGTTTTGGCACTTTCTAGCAACAAGTGTCTCGCAAATGTTAGAATGAGACAAAACACTATTTAACTAATCAAGTGTTTAAATTTTTTATGAATAAGGCAGTTACAATGCACACATATGGCATTGTCACAAACACATACATACCAAAGAGAATATAATCACTACGTTTAATACTTTTAAATTTTCTGATGTGCATATCAATAACAAGTGTAAATAACATTCACAGATTGAGTCGTGCAACTTAATTTAGGATTAATTTGAAGTAGGAAAAACATCCAATCACTGTAACAAAATGAGAAATAATTTAAGTAAGTTATGTGTCTAAATAGGAAAAAAATCTATTAGAAAAAAAATCAGGTTTAACTATTGGGAAAGACGATTTACTTATTGAATTACGATGGTACGGGACCCTTCATGCGCGAGTCCGACTCGCACTTAGCTGGTTTTATTAACAAAAGTAAGATTTACTTCAAGATGTGCTGTGATTTTAAACGTGGTAGAGATAATATGGTTGTAGCACGAATGGGTTGGTACGACCGTGGTAGGACCACGCTCTCACAGAATATCAGCGTAAAATAGCATCCTAATGCTGCTGTGTTTCGTATGGTCTTAAGAACCGAAAACCCTCTTTACTGGAAACGACGTATTCGTTGTTACCCCTGAGGACTAAGAAAGTTTTTAGGGGTGACAACGCATGTGCATTTAGATTCTTAATCAATAATAATAATAAAAATAATAATCCATCCTGGTTAATTCAAGTATAACGAATATACAAAATAAACCCAAAAGTAATAGACTTCTTACATCATATCATATCCCGCTGGAAAACTACACTCCAATTGAATTACCACGACAATATCGTAAGAACTCGGCAGGTATTTATTAGGAAAGGTATTTATCAAGGTGACTTCCTGAGTCCTCTATGGTTCTACCTCGCACTGAATCCTCTATCCCAACTACTGCATCAATGCTAAGCCGGATATAGACTCAAACACAACACCACAGAATATATCACTATATCACACCTTATAAATATGGATGACGTTAATTTATACTTAAAAACAGAAAAAGAAATAAAAAAATTAATAGACACTATAACAGTATTTAGTAAAGATATCAACATGCAGTTTGGACTAGATAAATGCAAAACAATGCACATAATAAGAGGCAAAATTAAAAAACCAGGTGACTATACAAATAACACTACTGATACAATCACTGCTATGGAACCGACAGATCTATATAAATATTTAGGATACAAACAACTCGAAGGACTAGACCATACAGCAATTAAACACAATACAGAATACAAACGGAGAGTAACCGCAGTATGCAAAACACATCTCGCTGGAAAACATCTTATTAAAGCATTAAATAGCTACGCGATTCCAATATTAACCTACTCGTTTGGAGTGATTAAATGGTCTAAAACTGACATCCAGCAAATAGAAAGAACAACACGCACGAAACTTACAAAACACAATAATCTACACCCTAAATCCGCAATAGAAAGACTCACAATAAAACGACAAAATGGAGTGAGAGGCCTAATAGACATTCATCACCTTTGGCAGAAACAAATTAGTAGCCTCAAAACATTATTTCATAAAAAATCTCGCACTAGTGACATCCATAAAGCCGTAGCTAGCCCTAAATGATTTTAACTACACTCCACTTAACCTAAATGAACAAACAGATACACAACACAATAACACTAATGACCCACAAAAACAAAAGTTAGAGGACTGGTAAAAGAAAGTCCTACACGGACGACACCCACATGACCTGGAACAACCACATGTAAATACAGTAGCATCAAATAAATGGCTTAAAATTGGCAACCTATTCCCGGAAACTGAAGGATTTATCATCGCAATACAAGACCAGATCATCAACACTAAAAACTACAGGAAATATGTCACTAAAGTTTACCAATTTTAAATACCTGTCAAATTGTAAGAAAATTCATGCAATTGGAAGAAAATGAAATAGCTACCCAGAACACACCACCTACATAAATACTCACTC
The DNA here is from genome assembly GCA_033319125.1 of Parnassius glacialis. Taxonomy (NCBI): domain Eukaryota; kingdom Metazoa; phylum Arthropoda; class Insecta; order Lepidoptera; family Papilionidae; genus Parnassius; species Parnassius glacialis. The sequence continues at coordinate 38,543,579 of JAVANC010000022.1, read as the reverse complement.
CACGCTGCATTTACTTGACTTCGGCCCGTATGTGCAGTAAAAACTAGCCAAAGAGCTAAGAAACAGAAATGTTTTCCCTATCATAATAATAATCTTTATTAAAACTTATATAGGTTACAAACAAATTGTTGCACTGATTCCTAAACTAGGATTAATCCTGTATTTTAGGATATCAGTACCCCATACAATTTTACAAAATGAAATTTTAATGCAGACTTTTATAAAACAATTTTTTTAAATAAAACTAAGTTTTTCCTCTTCTAACGAGTGTGTGTGTGTGTGTGTGTGTGTGTGTGTGTGTGTGTGTGTGTGCACATTACCTATTACCTTATACGTTAACACTAAGAAGTCTTTCACAAGCATAATATGTAGTCAAATTCTTTTAGCCAATCTAGCAAAGCGATTTTTAATTTAAAGTTGCTTAGCTTCTGTACAACTTTTGTTTTGTTCAATACATTATATAGAATAGATGTGTCTATGGGCTACACCATTCACTTACCAATAGCTGGACTGTGTGATCGTTTGTCGCCCTTATTTTGTTTATAAAAACAATATTTTAGTAAAGGATACGTCAAAACTCATATTAGCGTATTAAAGTAATATTTAATTTGATAAAAATTTACCAACACCGCATTCAAGTACATCAAAACAATAAAAGATCGTAATAATAAATCACGCCAATAAAAAAGCACGCCTTTTAACCAGATATAAAAAAAATTAACATGCCATTCAACCCTAATTCACGCATGCTTGAACTTCTATTTAAAAAAATTGGCCGGACCGGAAAATTGGACGCAACACGGCGGGTAATTGAAGTGAATGAAACATATGAAATTTATTGAATATGCACCTCACCACTTCGTTAGATATTTCCAGGTTGATTAATTTTTTTTTATAAAACTCAAGTTACTAACGAATTTTACGTTGTAGAGCCATCCTGCAGCTATATTTTGGTTGTAACACGAATGTTTCGGCTCGACCGGGGCAGGACCACGCTCTCACAGAATACCAATGTAAAATAGTAGCTTTATGCTGCAGTTTCATTATGTTGGAGTATAGAGAACGGGAGACCATTTTTCTGAAAACGAGGCATTCAATCTCAGTCCTCAGGGGTGAAAATGCATTTATAATTTGATTCCTAACTAAAAATAGATGTAGATGTCTATGGATCACAGCATCCACTTACCATCACGTGGTATGTATGCTCGTATGTCGCCCTTATTCTATAATTTAAAAAAAAACTTACAGTCCACCTGATGTTTTGGTAAGTGGCTATTGCAGCCCATGAAAACATGCAACAAACATCGAGCAAAAAGGCTACAGATGCATTGTCACCTGTGACAACTAAACTTTAAACTGGCTGAATTCTATTATTGAATATTATAATAGTAGTTGCAACACGGAACAAAAAAAATCTTGTTATGCACTCGAGCTTTTTTGTCAATTACTGTTTTAACCTTTGGACTTGTTAGTAATTTGAAGTCGATTTGATATAATTTTTAAAACTTAATTATTTTTACTTATTATTGGAGTTGTTTCTCTGCCTAGGAGTCCATCTGTATAGTTACCACCAGTTACACCAGGTACACCAGTTGTGTCACCATGCAGCAGTGCAATGGACCCACTTCTGTTATGTCTTTGATAGCAGAGAAAGTCGATATAATTAATGGTTGTGTAGCATTCCTTTTTAGTTAGAACAGTGGTAGAGCCACGCGGTAGCTTTTTCTGTCGCACGGATGAGCCGGCTCGAACCGGGGTGGTACCACGACCTCAGAGAATACCAACGTGAAGTAGAGGTTTACCTCTGCGCTTCGCTTGGTGAGTGCAGGTGGCCGGAGGCCCTTTTTACTGGAAATGAGGCATTCCATCTTAGTCCTCACGGGTGACAACGCATCTGCATTTTCATTCGCAAAGGAGGTTAGATTTAGATGTCTATGGGCCGCAGCAACCACTCACCATCAGGACTGTGTGCTCGTTTGTCACCTTTATCCTATAAAAAAAATAGTCCTCAAGTGTTATAATGCAATTGTCTTTATTACATTATACTTTTTTGGGTGTTTTTATGTATAAATACGAATAAAAATATCTATATTAAATAACTAAGTACTATAAAAACGATTCATGGTCACGAGGGATGTCATTAGTTATCCAAGTTAAAAAAGTTATTTTTTTTAAGTAGAGAAGTGCCATGCTTGGACATACCACCGACATAAAATAACAATAAAGTGCTGCAGTAAATTGAGTGACGAAATCGAACAGGACCGTAAAATCGTATTATTACTAATGTGATGTCGGCAGGTGTTAATGAAAGAGAAGACGTGTTGCTGAGACTAATTCTTTAATTATACTGTCCTAAATATATATATATATAGTCGTGGGGGCTATACCACACTACACCTCCCACCGACAAAAAAATAAAATAAAAAGTAAATGAAACCATTGGTTTTTTGTAACTTATAAAAATAAATATAAAATATGTTTATTATTAATATAAATTACAAAAATACAATGTAATTATATATTAAATGACCTAAATATAAAATACAAAAACAAAATATAGGTATATTCTATGGGTAGTTCGGGTGGCCACATCCCTCTCATCATCATCATTACAGCCCTTCACAAGTCCACTGCTGAACATAGGCCTCCCCCAAAGAATGCCACAAAGCACGGTCCTGAGCCACCTGCATCCATCGACTTCCTGCATGTCTTACCAGGTCGTCACTCCATCTCGTGGGGGGACGCCCTACACTTCGCCTACCGGTACGAGGCTGCCACTCGAGAACCTTTCTTCCCCATCGGTTGTCAGTTCTTCGAGCTATATGGCTATGTTGCTATGCTATCCGTTGGGCTATGTCGGTCACTCTGGTTCTACTGCGGATATCCTCATTTCTGAGTTTATCACGCAGAGAAACTCCGAGCACATCCCTCTACCCCATAGTAATTTCAAGGTCACAATAGAATTGGTATGATGTATCATGCATACATACAACACAGTTATTTGACATAATTAGGTAATTCGCGAAGTTCTAGAATAGTTGTACATTCATTTATATTTTAAAATACTCTTGTCTTATTTATTTATTCATACTTTCTCATCTCCTTCCTTATTTTCGAGTTAGGCCTTTTTAATATCTTTTTTTTTTCATAATTCTTGTACACGTACTTTTTTTTCTTAATATTTTTGATCTTTAGCTAGCTTTATTTCTCTCCATTCACATCTATATTTATTTATTTATTATTTAGATACCGGGAATCGAAGTATTAATTCATTTCGTTTATATTTTATTTCGTGATATTTATCACGCGGGTACTTTATAAATATGGGCCCCCCATTTACTTGGGTATTATATTACTTTTTATAACATTCATTTCAATTTATTGGTACATAAACTTTTTTTGTGTCATACTATATCAAGGTAAAACTGTACCTTGGGTTGTGCGCACAACCTTGAGGTCAACTTTTAAGTCATTTTAAAAGGACTCCAACAATTGTCACGGAGGAAAACTAAGTTCACACTATGACCCAACGAAGGATGTGACCTCTATGTACCATTATTAAGGGTAACAAATTTAAGACTTCTCTTTTTTTTGCGCCCAAAGCAATTGGAAATGGGCTACCACAGAGGGAGGCAGAAAATGCATTATGCATACCACTATAGCCGGTCTATAGTGGTTATGGGGGACTCACTGCCTACAAGGGGAGCCTAAGTGATACCCCCTAAAAACTGCCTTTGGGGACTGGCAACTAGCTGTCGAAAGCTTCATATGCCGTATCTAAAGCGACCCTCTTTTGGGAAAAGAGGGCGCAGACGGCTAAGTGCCGTTTAGGGACTGCCTAGGAAGGCATATTGATTTTAAATAATTTTTAATTTAATTAGAATTGGCCTGAGCCGCTAGGAGGCAGTTCAGGTCGTTTGAAAGTTTATTTGGCTGGTCCGAGAGAGTGTTTCTCGGCCTGCGGACGGTATGGCGGGAGGGGAGTGGGGCGGTATAAGTTACTGCCTCACGAATTAGTGTGTTATTATGCGACTCTGCAACTTTAAAATAGTTTTCAGAGAGTTCTTTAATGAATTGTTGAATTGTTGGGATTTCTAAGTCCCGGTGAAGGTCGGCATTACGGACGTACCAAGGTGCGTTCGTAGCTCGACGACAGAATAAGTTTTGAACTACTTGTAGTTCGTTAATAATTTTATTATCTGCGTGTGCGAATACAGGGGCCGCGTAAGTCATTACGGGACGTATACAAACCTTATAAAGGGTTCGCTTATTTCTTAGAGACATTTTACTATGTCGGCCTAACATACTGTTAAGCCTACCTAGGTAAAAACGGGCTAGATGTGTTACTCTTTTGACATGAGGCTCGAAAGTGAGCCTATAGTCAAGGGTGACACCTAAATATTTAGCTGACGTATGCCAAGGGACAGGGGTCCTTAGCATACGTATTGGTGGAATATTTTTATGGATTTTATAACGGCGTCGTTTCCAATCGAATTGAACTGCGGAGCTCTTCTCCAGGTTCACATCGATGCGCCATTTTTGGAACCAATCTCCTAGGTCATCGACTGACTTTTGGAGCTTGTTCCTTGCGTGAGATAATATTTTACTTTTAAAGTAGAGAGCAGTGTCATCTGCGAAGAGTGATAGTTGTACACCATTCGATGGGATTGGAACGTCGTTGGTGTACAAGATGTACAGGAGCTAGTACCGATTCCTGAGGAACACCAGCTTTGATGGGGCGCTGAGGGGATAACGTGCCTTCGTATCTAAAACGGAAGGTACGATGATGTAAATAAGAGGCCACGAGACGTACTAGACGATCGGAGAGTCCTATTTAATATAATTTGAAAATGAGGCCTTCATGCCAGACTCGGTCGAAGGCTTTGGCAATATCGAAAAAGACCGCGATTGTCTTTTCTCGACTTGTTGGGGACATGAATGTTTCTCACGGAAACCATATTGGTGTGGGATGAAAAGAGGGTCACCGTCTGTGGGAAACAGATGGCGCCTCATTCTACTTTGAATTACTCTTTCAAATAGTTTGCCCATGGCCTTTAGGAGGCTAATGGGACGATGACTGGAGGGGAGGTTAAGAGGCTTACCTGGCTTGGGAATACCAATCACAGTTGCCTCTTTCCATGAAGTGGGAAAGTAACTAAGGTTGAAGCAGGCGTTGAAGATAATAGATAAAAGGGTTAACACCTGCTCAGGAAAGTGTTTTAGGGCTTGCTTGGAGATGCCATCCGCGACCGGAGCCTTTTTGGGCTTAAGTCCTTTGATGAGGGATGAAATCTCATCATTGGACACAGTAATAGGGTCAGAGGTTATGGGGGATGAGTTCCGGCGGCGGACCTCATCCTCCACTTCCTGAATATGTGAGGGGTCGACAGGTTGAGAGCTAGGAGAGCATTGTGCGGCAATGCTGTCTGCAAAGCACTCAGCCTTTTCGTCGTCCTCGAAGGCCACCGTTCCGTCGGGGCAGGAGAGAGGGGGGGGGGTGTTATGGCGTCTATACGGAGGGCTCTAGCCATCCGATAGTACGCTGTATGAGAGGGAGATATATTCTCCATGAGTTCACTCCTTTGGAGGTCTCGAAATTCGGCAAGGCCTATACGGAGTTTTCGTTGAAGACGATTAGCCGTATGCCTATATTCGGGTGTGGGATATTTTGCTGCTCTCCGAAAAGCAGCTTTTTTAGCTTTTAATAAGTTGCTAATATGTAGGGGAAGCCCACTATTATTAGCAACCGGGACGACCCTTTCATTCTCCTTAAGGGAGGATTTAATAAGGGTTAAAAGTGAATCGACCGCGGTGTCGATTTTTTCGGGACTGTCTAAATCTAAGTCCGACGGAAGGTAATTAGGGGAGTCCTGCGAGTCCATAGCTTTAGCTAGGGAGTCCTTGAAACCCTTCCAGTTAGTGAAGGTTTTCGTAGTTATAATAGGGGGTGGCTGATGGCCGAGAATAAGGGAGACCGGTCGGTGATCTGATCCTATATCGTCTAGTGTCTCGATAGACCTGAGGTTGAGTGAAACTCCTTTGAGTAACGCAAAATCTAGTACATCTGGGTTATAATCGGTCGCATCAGGATAGTGTGTTGCACCGAGAGGACTGTGGACGGTAAGGTCAAGAGACTGCGTGATATCAAGCAGTGTCCTGCCACTACTGTTGATTTGTTGGCATGTCCATTCAGTATGCTTAGAGTTAAAATCTCCAAACATAATGACTGAATTGCCTAGAGATAAGATGGCCTCAAAATCATCTTTGAGGGGGAGATTTCTAGGTGGAATGTAGCAGGAGGCTATGACTAAAGACTGATGTCCCGTCATAGCTAACCTGCATTACGTTGCTTCCATATTGGTAAGCTGCGGCGTATCAATACGAGAGCAATGTAGTGTCTTCTTGTAATAAATGGCCGTCCCGCCGCCTCGGCGATCGGGCCTATCATTACGAAGAAGAGAATAATTTTTAATGGATAAGCCTTTAATGTCTTTGTATTTAAGATTGGTTTCCTGTAAGAAGAGAAAATCGACTTCGCGATCTTTAAGGAAGAGCTTAAGCTCTGGGAGGTTATTTCGCAATCCGCGAATGTTAAATGAAATAAGCGATAGCCCTTTAGGCTTGATACGTCCGTGCTTTATAGGCAGAGCAGAAGGCTCTGTCATTGTAAGTTAAGCTAATTAAGTTAACTTAACTTACAACGAACGCAATAAATTATTGTGCTCTACTAGAGCCAAAAGACGGTCCTGTGGGGACCTAGCAGCACGCAATTTGCTTGCTAATACCGTTATCTCGTTGATGTCGACGTTCTTTAACACGGCGTAGACCGTGTTTAAGTCGTCGGCAATTGTAGGCTGCTTCTGCTGAGGAGCAGAGGCAGCCTGTTGTGGAACAGCCTTTTTGGGGCCCCAGGGAAAAACTGGAGCCTGCATAGGCTTTGAAAAGCCGGGTGGCGGCCTAAGCGGCGCCTGTGGAGGTCTCGGGGGACCCTGAGGGGGTCGTGCAACTCCCTGAGACGCTACGCCCTGACGGGGCTTCCTAACATACAGCGCCGGAAATGAACGGTCACTTACCGGCGGAGGGGCCTGTCTGAAGACGGGAATGCGAGGGCGAGGAGCGCACGGGCATCCTCTGTAGCTCGCCGGGTGTCCTGTCTGCTGGCACAGGACACACGCGGGCGGGGATACGGCATCTTTAGGCCGGGGACACTCTTTAGTGTAATGAGGGTCTAGGCACTTAACGCACCTGGGAGGGGCGGAGCAATTGGCCGCCGCGTGTCCGTACAGCTGACAGCGGTGGCACTGCGCCGGGAAACCGCGCCTATGCGGTGGCTCGGCCCTCACTCCAGACAAGCCGCACACAGTACGCACTTGCTGGAAGATAGTTCGAGCCTCCGGTACGTTAGCTAATATGACTAGGACTAAGGAGTACCGTAGCCCTGTCCTGCTGTGCATTTTGTGCACAGCCTCCACGGGAAATCCTTGAGCCTTCAGGTCAGCAAGAATCTCCTCATTGGAGAGTTCGTATGGGACTCCTCGGATGACGGCCCTGACTTTGCGCTCTTCCGGAAGAGCATATGTGTGATACGACACACCTTCACTAGTAAATAACTTAGTACGACGCCGAAAATCGTCTAATGAGTTCGGCAGGATTTTTATTGCTACGCCGACGTTCGTAGCTACGTCATATTTAATTTTCGCGTCGTAGCATATTTTGCTCAGACGCGTGAATTGAGCCTTGTCTCTAAGAAAGACAGGCGGCGGGACTTGCTTTTTCGCGAGTTTAGGATCACAACGCGAAGCCGGTTTGTTTTGCGCCGTTACGTTTAACGACGACAGAGGGGTAGGGGCCGCGACAGGAGCTGCGGAGGTAGACGCGGCAGCGACGGGGGCTGCGGGGCTGGAGGGGGCGGCACGGGCCGCTACGGCGGTTGGCGAGCGGTTTTTAGCGGCGCGTTTCGCTGCGCGTTTCGACGAAACCGTAGTATAACTTTCCTGCGATGCACTGGTGTCATCGGAGTCCGATGTTTCCGATGTCCTAGTGCTGGATGAGGACTTGGTCGCGGGCCTCTTCCGGGAGGCAGACACTGACGATGTTGTCGACGCGGAGTCGGAGTGACAGCACTCCATCTCGGCCTCCAACATGGCAAACGAGTTCTGAGACTCGAGGTAGGCCGCTAACACGGGCGGCGGGACGATTGCCTTAGGGGCGGGATTGGCCAGAAGGGCTAGGGCGGCGGCAAGCGCCTGCGGGTCTTCCATCATATTGATGGCCTCAATGAGCGATGACTTTAGGTCCTGAGTGGACATGTTGACTAATTGAAACTATAAAAACTATAAACTAAACGCAAGGGGCGGGGGGGGGTCACCGTACTCAAAAGTACGGGACGTTCGACACTCTGAAACCTTTCCCCTTATCCTCAAAAGGACAGGGGCTTGCTCGGAAGAGCAAGAGACGTATTCCAAGAAACAGTATAATACACGATATATATATTACACAAATAATTATAATAAACTAATAAACTTATAAATTACTAGTATACTACTATATAACAAGCGTGCAGTCAGACCTCCCCGACTGAAGGGCGGGGGGGGGTAAGAACTGCGAGTTAGCATGAACACTTACCGTGCTTCAGCGCTAGGCGCTCACTATCTGAAAAGCGCGAACGCGGGACGAGGGGCACTAGCGTTGGGACGCTAGGCACGCGGACAAACCTGTACGCAACCGCTCGGGGGCGATGGCACAGGCTAGATGAAGACATCTCTGGTCCCCAACAGTACTAATATGAGTAAACTCGTTCACATCTCACTTGTACTGAAGGTATTGTTCCCTAGTACCCGTTACTTCCGATTTTATCATCCAATCATGGAAACATACCCTGCTCGATGATTATATGCTTTACCAGTGATGGACGTTCCCGTATCTCTCCATGATTTATTTATCAAGGTCATCTTTTATTTTATTTTGATTCTCTTCGTAAATTTTTATTTCTTTCTTTATCTTTATAGTACCTGCTGTTATCTACTTGACTGTATTGGTAACTTTTATATACTTTCATACTCCATTTCCATTACTAACTTTCATAATTCTCGCTCATAATGGTTTCAATACCAGAGTTTTAAGCATCATCAAATATTTGGGTGATCAGTCCAATATTGACGAAACTTTGCAATTCCATCATTCGTATCCACACATTTGAACATTCCTTCTCTCATTCCTCACGCCTTTTAAATATATACTTTTTAATATTGTACAAAAAAATGAGGTAATTTATGTCAACTTTTCATGTCTGTGTTTAACTTTCTTAAGAAACATTATTATTAAAACTTCTTTTAATTATTATTTTCCTTATCACATTAAAATGATACTTTTAAATATTTTCTAACTGACACAGAAATTTATAATATAATTACATCGCATCGCTATTACTTTTAATTATATCGAAACATATATTAGCATTAGTTATACATTTAATTTACATATAAAAATTTAGGATTACTATAAATTTAAGAAACCGTATAACCTACAGAAAATAATTGGTAGTCACTATTACAACTAAGTTTATATTAAAAAAAAAACATTAATTTATTTCCAATTTTTGATTTTTAAGCAGGTTATGTTAACATTAAGGTCATTTATTAAGGTTATGTATTTATTTATATAGTTACTTTAAGGTTTTAATGCCTTTAGAAAAAAGGACAAAAATAATTATGACTTATAATAATAGCGATTTTTTTTATATAAAGCCCTTTTAAAAATTGTATACTTACATTTAAATAAAATTTATCACGGAAAAAATGGGCTGAATTTAAAAATATATTTACTTTAATACGAATCTTGTCATTGTAAAATGTAACTTAATATATTGTATTTTTAATAAAAAAAAATACCTAATAAAATATTATAAATATTATAAAATGCTAAATATGACAAATACTTTCAAGTTATTTGCAAATACCGTGCATTTATTATTTAATGCATTACTTATTTTATAATATAAAACACTTAGAGTATATACTCTAAGATAAAACATAATAAAAAATAATTAAAATTAAATGTTAAAAATTACGCTGATGCGATGTTACCTCTTATATCTTCTTTTTCCTTTTCGGTTTAATTTTCATATCTTACTGGACAAAGCTCGCTAAAGTACAACTGCTCCTTTCCTTATTAAATTAATTTGCTGTTTCTTGAATTTTGGTCGTTGGTCATTATTTAAGAAATCACTTTTTATTCTCCTCACTCTTTCTTAGTTGCCTTCATAGTTATATTAAAGATAAATTTTTAACAGTGGTAGAGCCAGGCGGCAGCTCTTTCTGTCACACGGATGGGCCGGCTCGAACCGGGGTGGTACCACGACCTCACAGAAAACCAGCGTGAAGTAGAGGTTTACCTCTGCGTTTCGCTTGGTGAGTGCAGGTGGCCGGAGGCCCTTTTTACTGGAAATGAGGCATTCCATCTTAGTCCTCACGGGTGACAACGCATCTACATTTTGACTTGTAATTGAGGATAGATGTAGATGTCTATGGGCCGCAGCAACCACTTACCATCAGGTGGACTGTGTGCTCGTTTGTCACCCTTATCCTATAAAAAAAAAAAAAATATATTATATTACTTCATATACGTTATAGTTTTTAAATTTTCAGTCAATTATTATTGTGGCCTCTTCTTGTATTCATTTTTATTAATTTTTCGTCACATCCATCACCAACGCTGTTTCTCCTGCATATCAATGATATGTTGCTAACTGGCAGCATTCATTGCTATGCGGACGACAGCACTGGTGATGCCTTATATACCGGCCGTGCCAATATTTCTCGGGAAAACGTCGCCGAGTACCGGGACAAACTTGTGTCTGAAGTCGAGTCTTTGCTTAACAAAGTCTCAGATTGGGGGCGACTAAATCTAGTCCAGTTCAATCCCCAGAAGACACAAGTTTGCGCGTTTACCGCTAAAAAGAACCCCTTTGTCGTATCTCCTCAGTTTCAAGGCACTCCCCTTACTGCCTCAGCCAGTATCGGAATCCTTGGCGTCGACATATCGAATAGTGTGCAGTTTCGTGGTCACTTGGAAGGGAAGGCCAAATTGGTCTCTAAAAAGCTTGGCGTGCTCAGCAGAGCGAGACAGTATTTCATGCCGGCACATCGCTTGCAACTTTACAAAGCGCAAGTTCGGCCCCACATGGAATACTGTTCTCATCTCTGGGCCGGGGAACCCCAGTGCCAGCTCCTTCCACTTGACTGCATCCAGCGCAGAGCAGTTCGAATCGTCGACGACCGAGTTATTTCTGATCGGCTCGATACACTGGCACTGCGTAGAGATGTTGCATCTCTTTGCGTATTTTATCGCATTTATCACGGGGAGTGCTCTGAGGAATTGTTCGGACTAATTCCAGCCGCTCAATTTCACCATCGCACATCGCGACAAAACTCGCGTTACCATCCATACCATATGGATGATTGGCGGTCCACGACTGTGCGATTTAGAAGAAGTTTTCTCCCTCGCACGACTTCCTTGTGGAATCAATTACCACCAGCGAATTTTCCGGACCGATACGACTTAGGAACCTTCAAGAAAAGAGCTTACACCTTTCTAAAAGGTCGGCAACGCATCTGCAATTCCCCTGGTGTTGCGGTTGTTCATGGGCGGCGGTAGTCACTTACCATCAGGTGAGCCGCATGCTCGTTTGCCCCCTATTCTATAAAAAAAAAACATCCGGTATTGCGTCCATTCCGTTATAATATTTCTTTTATCTGTCATTTCACTTCATTATTTAATTTAAATTTCTTATAATATTTTTATTTATCTTTTTCTTTATGTAGTAGGCCCCGGCGGTGCACATGCATTGTCGCAGCGCACCGCCTGGCAGGGTCGCCATGTGATGTCGGCAGGTGTTAATGAAAGAGAAGACGTGTTGCTGAGACTAATTCTTTAATTATACTGTCCTATGGTTAACTTAACTCTAATATATATATAGTCGTGGGGGCTATACCACACTACACTAACGGACCTCCCCCCTCCTCTTCCTCCCCGGACTGCATCCAGTGCACACGTGTATTAAGATTGCTACGACTACGAGTAATTATTAGAGTTTTTATAAATTTAGTACATTAAATAATCCACTGCATAAAATAGGAGCTCATAATCTACGAAGAGATTTTTAACAAGTTGACGCGCCGAGGGACAAAGACAGTGAGTCTTTTTTCTATTTCTATGAGACCCTATTTACACATACGAGTGCAAAATAAAGAACTCGTGTTTAAAGTAATTATCCCTTTATACATTCCGCCAACCAACGTAAGGATAGTGCGAATAGAAAGTGCGAATACACATAATATAGACATCCCACTCGCACTCACTCTAGTAGATTAATTAAGAAGCACGGAGCAACAAAGGCGCACGAACCGCTCGCTCATAAGCGGACAATTACCTGCGTATGCGCATCACGTGCCATACTATATTGAAGCTACTGTCGCACATAATAAAGTGCGCTCTCTTGTTGCCGACCTCTAGCAACTTTATTATATCCTGGTACAATGGAGCGTCCAAGCGCGGCCGATATGTCCGTTTGCGACGATAACGAAACGACTTCACCAACTTACGTATTTGCGCGCAGCCGGGCCGTCACTATGGAGGACTTCAATAGTTTTAAGGAGGAAATGAAAAGCATGATATCTTCTCTGTGGCTTGCACAACAAAAAGAAATAAAGTCTATACCGGACACCTTAAAGGAGATACAGAAAAGTAATACAAGTATTGAAAATTCAATTCAATCGCTTTCGACTAAAAATGAGGAGTTGAGTAAAATGGTATCACAGTTAGAGAGTAGGGTGATGGAATACAAAAATAATATTATACTCCTGGAGGATAAATTAGAAAACTTGCAAATGGCCTATCGAAAGGCTAATATTGAAATAAAAAATGTCCCCCGGGGCAAAAATGAAACTAAGGGCGACTTAGTTGAAATGGTTCTATGTCTATCTACAAGTATTGGAGGTTCGCTGTGCAGAACGGATATCAAGGACATCTATAGAGTCCTGGGAAAGAAAAAAGACTCTATGAATACCCCAATTATTGTTGAATTCGGGTCTACACTCATTAAATCCGACATTTTAAAACGGTGTAAATCTTTTAATAACACTAACAAAAATAAATTATGCACTAAACACCTGGGATCCCGCACATCATGTGACACTCCTATTTTTCTGTCAGAACAACTAACGGCAAAGGGCTCGCGGCTTTACTTCCTTGCACGGGATCTTGTCAAGACTGGAAAATATAAATTCTGTTGGACCGGATATGGGAGGGTGTACGTCCGTAAATCGGAACATACTCCGATAATCACCATCAAATCAGAAGCCCAGGTGCAACAGCTTCTGAATGGAGACTGACTATCCTTGGTACTTCTTTTTTGTTCAATGTGTAATCTCGTTAATAATGTACTATTTTTGCTATTAGTTTTATTGATACTCTTGTTTTTTGCTTGCCTTGAAACAGCTGTAAACAAGATTTATTTATTTAACACATACCAATACATCTGTCTAATTCACACTCACAAAACTTCGCACACCCTCATACACACTCAATATACACTATTTGACAACACACACTCACACACTTATCCACTCTACAACTGCAAAATACCACTCAAACACACAAAATTGCCCAATCACACCACTCAGAAAATATTTTTTGCGGATATACTAATGTTTTCTATATTTTATTATGCAATAATCCCTTCAAACAACTGCTACCCCATAATAAACGATGTCACAACTTTTATGACGTTCAACACAATCGAATTCTATAGTGCAGAAAAAGTTATATACATGTCCCCTGATTTTGGTAACACGTGTTTCTATTTTTACTATATTCAATATGGATGATGCCCTTAATACCTTAAATGATCTAGACAACGTAGAAATTGCAGACTCTTCTATGGCAGATATTGAAAATCTACATAAATTTATTAATGTATCAGAAAAAGACCTAACAATAATATGTCAGAATATAAGAAGTGTTTACAAAAATTTTGACGATTTTCTTGTTTCCATTACTCAGTTAAAGTTTAATCCAGACCTAATAATTTTGACTGAATGTTGGACAAATAAAGATAAACCCATCCCACACTTATCAAACTATGCTTCGTATTACAGTACTCGCTATTTAAACCAGAATGATGGAGTCATCGTTTATATAAAAGATGACATATCAGCTAATATAAAAGAAATAATTCTAGATGACTCTTCTTGCTTACAAATTGAGACTACCAACTACACTGTATTAACAATATATAGGTCACCATCGAATGTCAATGTTGATAGATTTGTTAGCTCCCTAAACACATAACTTGAATTAATCCAATCTCATAGATGCATTATAATAGCTGGCGACATAAATATAAACTTAATTCAAGATTTAAATGAACATAGCACTATGCGCAATAATAGACTTGCATATCTTGACATGCTAAGTAATCACAGTATCATGATTGTCATTGTCTACCAACGCGGGATGGTAGTTGTCTAGACCACATAATGCTTAAACTGGATAGACGAATTCTGACTGCTAAAATTGCTATTCTAGACACTATGCTTAAACTGGATAGACGAATTCTGACTGCTAAAATTGCTATTCTAGACACTACCATAACTGATCATTCTATGACTTTTTTACATATTTCTAACTTATACACTAAGCATAAAACTCAGAAAGTCAAATTGGTCACTGACTATGACATGGCAATCACGAGTATAGTAGACAAAAATATCCAAGATCTGCTGCTATATGATGATCCTGAGATCATTTCTAATCTTCTGATCTCTCACGTCACACAATCTCTTAGAGAAAACTCTCGGAAGACTCGTATCCCAAGGAGCAAAAGGACTATTAAGGCTTGGATAACAACAGGGGCTTTGCGCTGTATTAAAAATAGAAACGAAATGCAAAAAAAATTACGTTCCAACCCTCATGATGAAGTCCTTAAAATTACATATAAGCGTTATCGCAATTTTTGTACCAACTTGTTAAAGAAACTTAAGCGTTCTTATGAAAGACAACAATAAGAAAATTCATCAAAAGATTCAAGAGCTCTTTGGAAACACATAAGGAACATCACACATTTGAATCAGGATAAAACTGGAAGTTTTAAACTCTTGACAACCAAACAAACCACGGAGGAGTCAGTTGACTATGTCAATGACTTTTTTGCAGGCGTGAAGAACCTGGCAAGCAGTATCTCAGCTGTGAATAACCCTCATGATCTGTCAACTCATCTTGTGGATAAGACCCAACTCACAACTTTTTGCCTATTGGAAACAGATCACCAAGAGGTAAATGACATTATAATGAGTCTGAAATCAAACAGTGCTCCTGGTTGTGACCATGTTCCAGCTATTTTTTTGAAACTAGCTCGGTATATACTGGTCCCAGTCATCTGTCACCTAGCCAACTGTTGCTTTAGGAAAGGTGTCTTCCCAAGCTTATTAAAACGAGCTATTGTTACCCCGGTGCACAAGGGTGGGATAATTACAGACCTATATCGGTGCTTCCTTCACTGTCCAAAATACTAGAGAAGCTTATTAATAAAAGACTGGTAACCTTCCTAAAAAAATACAACATATTGGCAGATTCACAATACGGCTTCCAATCAGGAAAATCTACCCAGGATGCTATTTTATCCCTAACATCACTCATAGCTAATCAGTTGGATAGTGGAGGCAAATGCTTGACGATATTCTTAGACCTGAAGAAGGCCTTTGACACCGTATCTGTTCCCATTCTCGTGCGCAAACTAGAAAAAGTTGGAGTTAGAGGTACTCCATTAAATTTAATTAAAAGTTATTTAAGTGGCAGGAAGCAGAAGGTTAGGGTGGGTAGTTTTGTGAGCAACGATGCTGACTTAACTTTTGGTGTACCACAGGGCTCAGTTCTTGGGCCAACATTATTCCTCATTTACATCAATGAGCTTTTCAGTATGTCGCTAAACAGTACCTCGATCTTCTCTTACGCTGATGATACTGCCATGGTCATTACTGGCAACTCCTGGGACTCTATCAAAAAGAACGCGGAATCGGCACTTTTTACTACTGCTTTATGGTTAAGGTTAAACCTACTTTCGTTAAATACATTAAAGACTAACTTTATGTGTTTCTCTATAAGCAATAGAACACAACCAAACCCAGATTACAATCTCACGATACATAATTGCTGTCTTCTAAATGCTTCAAACTGCAACTGTCCAATCATTGCCAAAGAGAACTCCACAAAATATCTGGGAGTAATGATTGATGACAGACTTTCATGGAACGCCCACACTGACCTTATTACAAGTCGCATCAGAAAATTAATCTGGATTTTTAAAATTTTACGACATTCTGCGAAAGAAGACCTATTAAAACGCATATATGTTTCTTTGGCGCAGTCTATCATGACTTACTGCATTCCTGTATGGGGTGGTGCATCAAAAATAAATTTTTTAATAGCTGAACGTGCGCAGCGCGCACTTTTGAAGGTCATGTTCTTTAAAAAACGTAGGTTCCACACCCAAGCACTCTATGCCGTAGCAGATTTGTTGTCATTACGTAAATTATATATCCTGCATACTGTTGTTAAAAAACACAAATCTCTCCCACTTGACACTTCTATATTCACCAGAAGAAGGATTGACTCAGTAGCTAAAATGCAAACATGTAAAACATTTTTTGCTAGACAACAACACGCAAACCTGTCATGTCAACTATATAATAAGGCCAACAAAGCACTTAACATCTATATCAAAACAACTTTTGAATGTAAGGATCTAGTCCTAAATTGGCTTAAGCCACTAACTTATGAGGAAGTAGAGAGCATGATTAGGTTTTAAACATAGAATTACATCCGCACATAGTATAGAAACACACACACACACACACACACACACACACACACACACACACACACACACACACACACACACACACACACACACACACACACACACACACACACACACACACACACACACACACACACACACACACACACACACACACACACACACACACACACACACACACACACACACACACACACACACACACACACACACACACACACACACACACACACACACACACACACACACACACACACACACACACACACACACACACACACACACACACACACACACACACACACACACACACACACACACACACACACACACACACACACACACACACACACACACACACACACACACACACACACACACACACACACACACACACACACACACACACACACACACACACACACACACACACACACACACACACACACACACACACACACACACACACACACACACACACACACACACACACACACACACACACACACACACACACACACACACACACACACACACACACACACACACACACACACACACACACACACACACACACACACACACACACACACACACACACACACACACACACACACACACACACACACACACACACACACACACACACACACACACACACACACACACACACACACACACACACACACACACACACACACACACACACACACACACACACACACACACACACACACACACACACACACACACACACACACACACACACACACACACACACACACACACACACACACACACACACACACACACACACACACACACACACACACACACACACACACACACACACACACACACACACACACACACACACACACACACACACACACACACACACACACACACACACACACACACACACACACACACACACACACACACACACACACACACACACACACACACACACACACACACACACACACACACACACACACACACACACACACACACACACACACACACACACACACACACACACACACACACACACACACACACACACACACACACACACACACACACACACACACACACACACACACACACACACACACACACACACACACACACACACACACACACACACACACACACACACCACACACACACACACACACACACACACACACACACACACACACACACACACACACACACACACACACACACACACACACACACACACACACACACACACACACACACACACACACACACACACACACACACACACCACACACACACACACACACACACACACACACACACACACACACACACACACACACACACACACACACACACACACACACACACACACACACACACACACACACACACACACACACACACACACACACACACACACACACACACACACACACACACACACACACACACACACACACACACACACACACACACACACACACACACACACACACACACACACACACACACACACACACACACACACACACACACACACACACACACACACACACACACACACACACACACACACACACACACACACACACACACACACACACACACACACACACACACACACACACACACACACACACACACACACACACACACACACACACACACACACACACACACACACACACACACACACACACACACACACACACACACACACACACACACACACACACACACACACACACACACACACACACACACACACACACACACACACACACACACACACACACACACACACACACACACACACACACACACACACACACACACACACACACACACACACACACACACACACACACACACACACACACACACACACACACACACACACACACACACACACACACACACACACACACACACACACACACACACACACACACACACACACACACACACACACACACACACACACACACACACACACACACACACACACACACACACACACACACACACACACACACACACACACACACACACACACACACACACACACACACACACACACACACACACACACACACACACACACACACACACACACACACACACACACACACACACACACACACACACACACACACACACACACACACACACACACACACACACACACACACACACACACACACACACACACACACACACACACACACACACACACACACACACACACACACACACACACACACACACACACACACACACACACACACACACACACACACACACACACACACACACACACACACACACACACACACACACACACACACACACACACACACACACACACACACACACACACACACACACACACACACACACACACACACACACACACACACACACACACACACACACACACACACACACACACACACACACACACACACACACACACACACACACACACACACACACACACACACACACACACACACACACACACACACACACACACACACACACACACACACACACACACACACACACACACACACACACACACACACACACACACACACACACACACACACACACACACACACACACACACACACACACACACACACACACACACACACACACACACACACACACACACACACACACACACACACACACACACACACACACACACACACACACACACACACACACACACACACACACACACACACACACACACACACACACACACACACACACACACACACACACACACACACACACACACACACACACACACACACACACACACACACACACACACACACACACACACACACACACACACACACACACACACACACACACACACACACACACACACACACACACACACACACACACACACACACACACACACACACACACACACACACACACACACACACACACACACACACACACACACACACACACACACACACACACACACACACACACACACACACACACACACACACACACACACACACACACACACACACACACACACACACACACACACACACACACACACACACATTCTCACACACACATTCTCACACACACATTCTCACACACACATTCTCACACACACATTCTCACACACACATTCTCACACACACATTCTCACACACACATACACACACACACATACACACACACACATACACACACACACATTCTCACACACACATACACACACACATACACACACACACATTCTCACACACACATACACACACACATACACACACACATTCTCACACACACACACATTCTCACACACACACACACACACATCCTATTCAATCACACAAGAGTAAAAATTGTATGCATGCCTTATTTAAATAATTAGTATGTAGTCTCTCAGTTCATTAAAAATAGTAGTCTAAATAGTTGTAAAAGTGTTTTTGGAAGAGCGGAGTTTCCTAGAACAAGCAATTTATTTAGCTTAAAAGGAATCTCCAAATATAGAAAACTTGTATATTTAGACTTAAGTTAATGAAATAAACATTTTTGATTTTTTTTTATTTGATTTTGAACGAGACAATCTATCTCAGTCTTTACGGTTGACAACGCATCAGAATTGTCACTCTTACTAGTATAGAAAAATTCAACAACAAATGTAAATAGTTCCCGTTGAAGTAAGTTTGAACGCGTCCCTAGAGTGTAAAAATTATAATTCAAGTCATACATTTGCTTTGGCGTATACAGTCTCAACGTGACTGCGATATTTAATAAGTAAAAGTTTTCGACAAACAATGTCCACTGAAAAGACTTGTGATTCGTCTGTTTACAAACACTATTCATTTATAGATATAAATCGTATGAACCACGAATGAACGATGAAATATTTAGTCGCATTACGAATTAAATGTTACCACAGACCATTAATAATATCTACAAAAACATTGGTACTTATTATTTTATTCCAAAATCAATTTTTAGAGCATTTTAGTTCGAAGGAGTGAAATAATCGGCCAGCATTTGTCTCACTCATTTGTCGCAGCATAAAGTCAAAGTCTACTCTTATTTAAAAGGCCAGCAACACATCTGCTATTCCCCTGGTGTTGCAGTTCATGGGTCGACACTAACTATCAGGTGAGCCGGACGCTGGATTGCCCTATATAAAATTATTCTTCTATAAAAAAGTTGTTGCACTTAGACGGTCTACTTACCACCTGAAGCTTTTATACGTGGTAGAGCCATGCTCCAGCTATATTAGTAGTATAGTTGTAGCACGAATGGGTCGGCTCGACCGGGTGAAGGACCACACTTTCGCAGTATACCAGCGTAAAATAGCAGCTTAACACTGCTGCGTTGCGTATGGTGAGTGTAGAGAACTGGAGACCCTTTTTACTGGAAACCAGGCATTACATTTTAGTCCTCACGGGTGACAACGCATCTGCATTTTGATTCGCAAACGAGGATAATAGATGTTAAAAATGGCTATGGGCCACCGCAACCACTTACCTTCAGATGGTCTGTGTGCTCGTTTGTCACCATATCCTATATAAAAAAGCTTTATCACCTCTACCATCAAAAGAGATTGTATAGAATTATTAGCTATTAAAATTATTAAAAAAAAACATTTTTTTTTATAAAACTGCTTTTGTCAACCCGTCTGTCAATTAGAAAACTTTACCAGAAATCCCAGCTATGGAAGTGAAACATGTATAAAGTTGATGGATGCAGGTGGTAGGGGATCGAAAGTGACTGTGTGCAGAAATGGACTAATAATGTCTGACAATAATGACAATGACTATGATGGTGATGGTAGTGTTTATAAAGAGTTAGTTATATAATCTTCTCATCTGTTTGGGCTGTATAAATATGTAAATGAAATTGATAAATATATATTAATACACCGAATAAAATAAATAAATAAATAAAAAATACGTAAATAAATAAAAACTCAACAAGATGGAAGCTCTCGGCAGGGAAGAACAAGCGGCTGAGGGTTAGGAGAAAAGGGAAAGAAACCGGCGCGGCGGCTGTTGTTGATCTTAAATATTATGTTATTAACCAGCGATCCGTCGGGACTTCGCTCGGGTGATTTCTGGATCTTGACAACTGCGCCAACTACCGGGTTTAATTGTGGATATAAACCATTCAGGGAACCATTCAAACACACACCAATACATCGAAATCGTTCGAGCAATAGAATTTTATAAATAAAGATTTAATGTTTTAATAAGAACATTAACTCTCAACGTATGAGCACTTTATCACTATGTTAAGATCAACCGTGAACGAAGAATGAAAAGTACATTTGCTACGTTTTGAAGGTCACAATTTTCAATTAGACTAACTTCGCCGCTTTCTCTGACAAGCCATCAGATAAGTGTAAGTGGGAATTGACCAACTTTTTCCAAACCTTACCTCATGTTACTTTACGACCATTTCAAGACCATGCAGCTATATTATGGTTGAAGCACGAAGAGGAACGAATACGCTCTCCCAGAATACCAGAGGAAAATAGCAGCTTAATGCTGCTGTGTTTCGTATGGTGAGTGCAGAGAACCGGAAAACCTTGTTACTGGTAAGGACACATTCTAAGTCCTCAGGTCCTCCTTAATTGAGGATAGATGTAGATGTCTACGGATCACAAAATCCAGTTGCCGTCAGGTGGACTGTGCGTTCACTTGTCCTTCTTATTCTATAGAAAAATCTTGCTCACGGTGCTCGTAACCCGCGCACAGAAGGCTTAACGATTGCATCATGACGTCACGAGTACATGGAATCGTTGCTAACGGTACTGTGCACACGCGCATGACGCAATCGGTGGAAGGGGGAGGCGTGATCATCGGTAAACCTGCGCGCAGCTATGCTAAAGAATTACGAAATAATTAAGCTCTAGCTAACGAATAAGCACAACAAATAGTTGTATAACTACCTAAGTTTAATCATAAACTGGATGGAGAGCAGTCGCCAGTGTCAGCGGGAGTATCTGTACCGGTGAGTAGACAAATATTTGAACTAGTGCATGCCAGTTAGTGTATTCTTGGAATAGGCTACATTCAGCATTTGATTTTACAGATATATAAAAAAGAAGAAACTCTAAGAAAGAGAAAACTATTTGGCTTTACCAATTCGATATTTCACATTCCTCTGTCGAAGATTCTAGAGTGGCAACCTCGTGGCAACCTCCCAAATATTTTATTGTGTTAGTTACAGTTAGTTATGTAAGGACAGTTGCAAGATATTATATTAATGGAGGCTTTAATTACGCTGCAAGAACCCTTAGGAAAGAGTTGCAGAGCAATATGAATACACTTGGTTAGAGAATTTAGAACAGTTGTGGTTGAAATTTGGCAGTAATCATTCTAATATCAGTCAAGTGTCAAAATGTAAAGAATTGAGCGTTTCAGCTTACGAAAAGGTGTTTTGTTACAAATTTATTTTGTTTTTAAATATGAACTGATGTTGGTTATAACTCAACTTCAAATCAAACCTAGCAATAGAGCTAGAATCTATTTCAGGTGAATTACATGTCGCGTCAGAGGCAGTCCAACTTAAACTACTAAATATTACTACCACTACATTTTGAGGGAATATATACGGAATGGTCTACATTCAAACATTTATTTATTTAATTAATTAATAATAATGAAAGTTTGTGTAATGTACAAAAGTTGTATCAACTATAAAGATATTTATCGGGAGAAGCAGTTTTTCAGGTATATCATATTTATTACAGAATATGATTATTTAAGATGTTGGCAATTATTAAAGTCTCCTAAAAATATCTAGCTAATAATATTGTAAAATGTTTTATGAAACAAAGAAATACAGTATATGAGTCATCTGTTATCTTAAGAGATATGATAGACATTACTAGCTGTTCCGTGCTGGAACAGATTATTAATATATTGTGTTTTTGGTTTTTTTTCGTATATAATAACAAGTACAAGGCAACACAATTTCGAAGATATTATTTTTTCTATATTTCTATTAAATTCATTGGGTTAGCGATCAACTGCTTTCATTCTGAATGCATTCATAATCTTGCGGGTTATGGTTCTCTGTGCGACACAAGCGCCACATCGATTGGCGGTAATTGTGAACAGTCTAATCAAAACCACCGACGCGCGCGCATACAAATAATTTCGTGTTACTCAAGCTCGTCTCTCAAGATCTCTTTCACCTGGAAGTGTTACACGTGCAACCTATGGACTCTTGTGCGATACACTCTGCTGAACTTTTATACTATGTAGTGTTATACTACTTACATTTCATTGTACACTAATTCTTCATTCTGTTTTGATATTCTGCATTCATGTTTTGCATCACTTTATACTATTTTTTTCATTCTGTTTTTGATTTTCTGCATTTATATTTTGCATCACCTTTATTTCTATAGGATCCTGTAACGTTTTTACACAATAACATATCATTTTACTTCGTATTTTCACACTATTTATCACTTTTAAAATAGCTGTCAATGAAGTCTTACCTTTTATGGTCTTTTATTGAATTCTCTGTAACTCTACAATTTCAGGCTTCATGCACGCAGCCGTGCATAAGTTTTTCCTATGTGAATCATATCTCAATTCATACTTAAATGTAATAATTTCTTAATAAAAGTCCAAAAACCAAAAATTGGTTTTTATGACAACTACTATTTATACCGTTGTCATGGCAATTTTTATTCAAATTCGTTACCGATATGATGTTTTATCTCGATATTTTCACATAAATACTCTTTTGCTCTAGGTCATTTACAATAAATTTCCTTTTAATTTAAATAATTTTTCCGTTCTCTCTAGAAAGATATAAAAGCCGAACAATCGGTGAAGAAATGCAGTCTTGCTTCAGTTCTCAAACGAGAAACAACTACTAAAGGCCTTATCCCGAGGCCGCTTTGCCCCGGGATCCTGCAAGCCTCCATCTACATCCGGCGCATCCTGAAGTCGTCGGCGCATCCTGCAGGCCAGGCGTCGACTCTGTCTGTGAAGATCCTCAACTCTGTCGGTGTTGAGGCAAACTCCGAGAAATTGAAGAAGGTCATCTCGGAACTCAATGGCAAGAGTGAAGAACTGATCGCGCAGGGTCGTGAGAAGTTGTCGACCATGTCCGTCGGTGGAGCAGCGCCCGTGGCCACAGTCGCCGCTGCTGCAGCGCCGGTAGCTGAGAAGAAGAAGGAAGAGAGAGTCCAAGAAGGAATAATCTGAGTCTGACGATGAAGTTATGGGCTTCGGTCTCTTCGACTAAAGCTTGCTTAATTTAATTTTTAATTCTTCACCTTTACTGCGCCTTGTCTATTCCCTTTTGACTTAATTGCTTTCCCTTTCGTTCTTAACTCAGTATTCATCATTCATTTATACATCCTTTTCATACCTTCAAAATTCTAAAACAAAACTTCTTCTAGTTTTTCAACTTATCTGGATTGTATTTAGGCCTACATATAACACTTCATTTACATTCATCACTCTAAGTTACATTCATCACTCTAATATTTTTTATTCTAGATAACTTAGAGGTACGATTTTTAATAATATTTTTATTTCTTAAACTTAACTTTACACTTTGCACTTTATACAAAATTGTTTTTGAAAGCTGAAGCGAAACAAACCATAACTTTTCTAAACATTTATTAACTGTTAAATACTTTTCTAAACATTTATTAACTGTTAATTTGTATATATGTATAAATATAACTGTTAATTTGTATATATGTATAAATATCACCATTTTCACCTTATTATTTTCTTTTAATTTGTTTGTTTGTTTGATGATCCAGTGTTCTTCAACACATCTTGCTTTAGGACCTCGAACTTTCGTTAGTTAATCGTCACTTTTTATTTTTATTTCAGACACATCTCGTTGGTGATGTTGCTGATCTCTGGCTTTGAGCCCTACCGCTCTGGCCGTTCTTAATCTTTACTTAAGTCATAGCGACTAAAGCTTACTTGAGGTATTTCTTTATCTTTATCTTCACTTGGGAGCGGCTCACTACTCCCTTAATTTTCTTTACCTTTATCTTCACCTGGGAGCAGCTGACTACTCCCTTAATTTTTTATCTTCACTTAGGAGCGGTTGACAACTCCTTAAATAAGCCTGAATGTCCTTTTGAAAACACACTTCTAAGAGTGGTGTTTCTTCGACTAATTTTTTTTTTCCCACACAGGAGCGGTTGACTACTCCTTAAATAAGCCTTAATGTCATTTTGAAAACACACTTTTAGAGTGGTAGTCATTGAATGTGAACTCCACCCTTACCTGAATGCAGATGATGAATGTAAGAGATAGTATATCTGATTTTGACTGGTGATGTCTGTTTCTGCAAAGCTGTGTTTTTATGGTTTATTTTAGAATGTATATATCAAAATTTTTGCTGAGTCAAAAATTTTCCAGGGTCGGGGGGAAAATGTAGTGTTATACTACTTACATTTCATTGTACACTAATTCTTCATTCTGTTTTGATATTCTGCATTCATGTTTTGCATCACATTATACTATTTTTTTCATTCTGTTTTTGATTTTCTGCATTTATATTTTGCATCACCTTTATTTCTATAGGATCCTGTAACGTTTTTACACAATAACATATCATTTTACTTCGTATTTTCACACTATTTATCACTTTTAAAATAGCTGTCAATGAAGTCTTACCTTTTATGGTCTTTTATTGAATTCTCTGTAACTCTACAATTTCAGGCTTCATGCACGCAGCCGTGCATAAGTTTTTCCTATGTGAATCATATCTCAATTCATACTTAAATGTAATAATTTCTTAATAAAAGTCCAAAAACCAAAAATTGGTTTTTATGACAACTACTATTTATACCGTTGTCATGGCAATTTTTATTCAAATTCGTTACCGATATGATGTTTTATCTCGATATTTTCACATAAATACTCTTTTGCTCTAGGTCATTTACAATAAATTTCCTTTTAATTTAAATAATTTTTCCGTTCTCTCTAGAAAGATATAAAAGCCGAACAATCGGTGAAGAAATGCAGTCTTGCTTCAGTTCTCGTATCGGAAGCATCTTCTAAAGGCCTTATCCCGGGGCCGCTCAGCCCCGGGATCCTGCAAGCCTCTATCCTGCCTGAAGCCACTGGACTCTACGATCCGTTGCTCTGCCTGAAGTCGCCGGATCCTACAAAACGTTGCTCTGCCTGAAGTCGCCGAGATCCCACAAGTCTCTACTCTATCTGGAGTCGCCGGAACCTACAAACCTCTGTTCCGCCCGAAATCACCGGAACCTACAAACCTCTGTCCCGCCTGCAGTCACCGGATCCTGCAGGCCACTGCGCTGTCTGAAGTCGCTGAGGATCCTGCAAGCTCCTGTCTGGGCTGAAGTCGCCGATCCTGCAATCGCCGCATTCACCTGAGGTCGTCGCCTAGAGACGCCCACGCCTACCCACCTACGCCGTGCGTGCTCGTTCCAGGCGCTGAGAGCACGCTTGGGATCTTCGGACTCAGCTACGACATAAATCTTTTTTTTATTACCTTTTTTTTAAATATAGTTTGTAAATCACATCATCCATCATCTTCATATTTCATTTTTTTTATAAAATTGTAAATACTCTTTTAAAAACTTAAATATATTATTGTCTTGGTCTATTTGGTTGTTTTGCTGATCGTAGGTTAGGTTTTCCTTCTCTTTTAATTGTCGCTTCACAACAACTACTATCATTGCAACGTCTGCCCCGAACTCCTTTAGCCATCCCCTGGATTCATGGTTGCAGGGAGATTGTAGCGGTAAGTCGCTAAACCCAGTAGAATATCGTACATAATATTTTTGGTCATTCGATCCGGATTAAACATTTTTTATCATTCAATCCGAATTAATATCTTCCAGTTTGTGTTGTCTTGTAAACAAAAGTATTGCAGTATTACGTACTCATTTCTTTTACGTGTAAAATTCTAATCCGCCATTTTGTAACGCAAAATGTCGGACGACGAATCGCCGTGTGAACAAGATATTTTCGAAAGAGATTTAATTCTTGATGAGCTTAATCGTATTATTCAGCTCGCAACAACAAATGAACAACATTTTCGTTCGCGTACTATTGATTTAGCGGCTCACCAAAGAAAATTCAATAAAGTTCAAACAAAGATTGAGAAAACGCTCATTAAAATAAAATCATTTAACAAAGAGGAGCAGATTAAAGTTCGCAATGATTTAAACGATTTATATTATACTATTATTACTCATTTAAACAATTTAAAAAAGGAGGAGCAGCTGCGCCGCACGAGTCGGTCATTTCAAGCATCCGAGGTCATAGTGCAAGC
Source organism: Parnassius glacialis (assembly GCA_033319125.1). Taxonomy (NCBI): domain Eukaryota; kingdom Metazoa; phylum Arthropoda; class Insecta; order Lepidoptera; family Papilionidae; genus Parnassius; species Parnassius glacialis. The sequence continues at coordinate 38,515,378 of JAVANC010000022.1, read as the reverse complement.
AAACAGAAAAAACCTACCTATATTGCCATTGCCAGAATTTCACGGCGATTCAACCGATTGGCCGTCGTTTTATGACTTATTTCGTTCGCTAGTACATAACAACAGCGCTGGCTGTAATGCGGAAAAGTTTAGATATTTGCTACTTGCAGTTAAAAACGAGCCACATAATCTTATTAAATCTATTCCTATCACCGACGAAAATTACTTTGTAGCCTTAGATATTTTAGTGTCGCGTTATGATAATAAAAGAATTATTGCATCGAAACACAGTGACAAAATTCTAGATATTGAACCTTGTTCCGATAGGTTAAGTCATAGTGTACGAAATTTACTAAATATATATCACTAAAATATATAAAGGCGCTTGAAGTTATGAATTTTCCAGTAACTCAATGGAGTTTTATACTATTAAATATTTTGTTGCGTAAGATTCCGCTCACAATTAGAAGGACATTTGAACGTTCATTGAATAAGCCATCCGAAATTCCAGACGTATGCGCGTTAATTTCTTTCCTCGAACGGGAAATTTCCGCTGACGAAATAACTATTTCTACTATTGCAAACGTACATTCCGCTAAGAAACCATCGTTGAATGTGGGTAGTTCAGTAAAATTCTCGGGCCGGAGCAACAACGCAAGCGACGGTACGGTGCCTACGGCGCGACGCTCTTTCATTACTAACCTTAATGTACCCATAGAGCAGTCTCGATCTAAAAATAATGGTAATAAGGTTAAAACTTGTTTACAGTGCAACGGTCAACATATATTAACTAAATGTTCACAGTTTCTAAATCTTTCTCCACAAGATAGATATTCATTCGTGCAAAATAAAAACATCTGTTTTAATTGCTTACATGTTGGACACGACGTTCAGAATTGTAAATCAAATTTCGTTTGCCGTTCGTGTTATAAACGACATCATACATTAATTCATTTTTCAACGCAATCGTTATCGGTCATTAGCGAAACGGCGGCGGCGGATAGTGCTATACGGATCCCGCCTACGAAAGAGCGAATAAGAGTTATCACGGCTGAGTCACCTTTTACCTTACCTGCCGACAGCAGGGCGGTACTTAATAATTGCGCGTCCAATGCACCTTTAGTTCGTACTAATACAGTCCTATTATCTACAGCGCTCGTTGATATTTGCGTAGGTGAATCAAAGGTATCAACCGTTCGATGTATTGTAGACACGGGTAGCCAGGCGTCCTTTATCACAGTCTTGCGTACAACGTTTAGGTTTAGCGCGTAAATATATAAATATTCCGGATTTTGGCATAGGCGATAGCGATCCTGTGCAACCTAAAGGTATAGTATCATGTGTAATTGTTCCAAAGGGTAAACAGCAGCCCATTGTACCCGTGAATGCATTAATTTTGCCAAAATTAGTTACAAAAATGCCCAGTGTACTTCTGCCCTTTACAGGGTGGTCACATTTAAAAAATGTAAACTTAGCTGACCCTGACTTTCACACACCCCAACCGGTAGAAATGTTACTAGGAGCGGATATACTATCCCACATTTTATTAGGCAACATGATTGCTGGACCTCCGGGGTCACCAATTGCGATGAATAGCGTGTTAGGTTATTTATTATTAGGTAAAATAACGTTCGATACAATCGTTTCGACTCCACTCCAAGTATGTTTTAGCTCGTTTGACAACGACAATCTTCAAAGGTTTTGGGAGCTGGAATCATTTTTTGAGAAACGTACTTACAATCCAGACGAGGAGCTATGCGAATCCTTTTTCCAAAAGACGCATACACGGGACGAGACAGGGCGGTACGTCGTCGCCCTGCCATTCAAGCCCAATGCACCGCGCCTCGGCGAATCACGGCAAATTGCATTGGCTCGTTTTCGAAAATTAGAGTATAGATTGGAACGCAATGTGCAGCTGAAAACTGATTATCACACGTGCCTCCAGGTGTATAAGGACCTGAATCATATGGAGCTCGTTGATAGTAAGCCTTTGCAAGGTGCCAGCTATTATATTCCACACCACTGTGTAGTTAAAGAATCGAGTGAAACAACTCGCACACGCGTAGTGTTCGATGCGGGTTGTAGAACGACGAGTGGTTTGTCGCTTAATGACGTTCTTCTAACGGGTCCCAAGCTTCACCTTGATATAGTAGACGTACTTTTAAAGTTTCGTGTGCATGCCGTAGCGTTCACTGCGGATATTAAACAAATGTATCGAAATATACTGATTCGTGAAACTGATAGGGATTTCCAGCGCATCTTATGGCGTAAATCGCCAGAAGAACCTATACGGGATTACCGTCTCCGCACGGTCACATTCGGTGTAAATTCCTCACCATATCTCGCTTTGCGTACAATTCAGCAGCTCGCTCACGATGAGGCCGAGCATTTTAGGCTCGCGTCTCCCGTATTATTGAATGACGTATTTGTCGAAGATGTTGTTTCTGGTGAGGATACGAAGTCTAAAACTCTCGCTCTGCAGCGAGAGCTTATCGACATTTGTAAAACGGCTGGATTCGAACTACACAAGTGGCACAGCAACTCGTCAGCGACACTCGCTACAGTACAGCCACCAGCTTGTCATGGTGAGCGGCCCGAATACGTCCCATTTTCTGAAATGGAGAACGACAAAAGAGTTAAGGTCCTTGGACTCCAATGGAATCCGGGATCTGATACATTTAATTTTAAAGTTCAAGTTACCACTCATAAATGCACCAAGAGGTCTATTCTTTCTGAGATCGCAAAAATATATGACCCTCTCGGGTTGCTATCACCGGTAACCTTATATGCCAAGCATTTCATTCAGCTATTGTGGATGGCAAATGTAAATTGGGATGATGATCCGCCCATTAATATCATTAATTCGTGGACACGTTTCATAAACGAGCTGCCGCTGCTATCACAGATATCGTTTCCGCGATACATTTTCAGGAACAATATCGATTCGATAGAAATTCATGGATTTGCTGACGCGTCCCAGATCGCATATGCCGGCTGTGTTTATATTCGACTTACAGGTAAGGACGGCAATATTTATACTTACCTAATTATGGCGAAGACTAGGGTAGCTCCGCTCCGCGTACCCCTTACCATCCCACGTCTCGAGCTGATGGCAGCTCTAGTGCTTTCAAATCTATTAGATAAGGTAGCAAATTTATACAGAGATCGCATCTGCCGCGAACGGATTTACGCATGGTCCGACGCCTCTATCGTGCTGGCCTGGCTCCGTTCATCACCGCATGAATGAAAGACGTTTGTTTCCAATCGCACTAGCGATATTCTATCTCGCGTTCCCGCCAGCTGCTGGCACCATGTTCCGTCAGTCGAGAACCCTGCTGACGCTGCATCACGTTGTTTACTACCTACCGCGATAGTACAACACGACTTGCGGTACCATGGCCCCGCATGACTCCGACGAAGTCCCGACAACTGGCCGGTTGAGAATCAAACTATGAGCACCTGTGAAGATAAACGTAACTTAACGCTATCTTCTGCTATGTCTACGGCACTGCCGGTACAAAATCCCGAAATTATAATGCGATTTTCGTCGCTACGCAAACTCGTTCGGATTGCCGCGCTAATATTTCGTTTTTATAATACATGCAAAAAGGTTAAAATTCCGTTCCCGGGTTACGTTACAGTACCTGAATATAATTTCTCATTAAATCGACTAATTTACCTTACTCAACAATCGGTCTTTCAAGACGATATTTTAAAGATATCTCAAGGAAAATTACCTTCTAATCAATTGCGACGTCTTACGCCCTTTTTGGATAGTGACAAACTGTTACGTGTAGGAGGTCGAATTCATAATTCATTGTTACCATTTGAATCTAAACATCCAATAATTTTACCCGAAAAAACATGCTTTAACTAACTTAATTAGCGACGACGCTCACATAAGCTATCTGCACGCAGGACCTCAGTCCGTGCAATACTTGCTGTTGCAGCGCTATTGGATATTGTCTTGCCGCGACATCGTGCGTCAACGCATACATCGCTGTGTCCGTTGCTTTCGTGCTCGTCCAACGCGTGATCAACCGATTATGGGACCACTACCAGCTTCGAGAATACGTCCGGCGCGTCCTTTCCTTAAAACGGCCGTAGATTATGCCGGTCCATTCTTTGTTCGTGCAAATAAAGTACGTAACGCGAAAATAGTGAAGTGTTATGTTTCGGTATTCGTATGTATGAGCGTAAAGGCCGTACATCTCGAACTCGTTTCGGAGCTTTCGACTGATGCATTTTTAGCAGCTCTGCGACGCTTCACGTCCCGTAGAGGATTATGTACGGATATATATTCAGATTGCGGAAAGAATTTTGTCGGATGTAACAATTATCTTAACCCTCAGTTAACCTGGTGCCTAAATATACTTTAATTTATCTGGTGGAGTTCGAGGGACTTCAATTCAAGAAATTGTTGACAAATTTAAAGTGAAACGACATTTTATGTTGAAAATAATTTATTTAACTAAAAAACATTACCTTCTCTTACTTTTATATAAAACTTTGGTATTAATTATCATTTGAACATTTTAGCATTCGAAAAATAAACTACCCTTGAAATTAAATCAACAAAAATTTGCTTCAACTTCTAGCTGCTATAACAATTTGAATATAAGGAATATTAATTTTTTTACTTAGAAAATACTTAAACAATCTAATGAACTTATGAAAATAGACTAAAAAAGAATACTGTTTCATATAAAAATAAAAAAACGTGCAACACTTAATCTTTAGCTGTCGCAACACAATGAGTGCAAATCTTCTTCGTACATGCCAAACATACTGGCTTCATTCAGGTATGGCACAAAAATGAAGTCTTTCTTTTCAGGCGTTTAGGACATATATGGCAGTATTTTCTTTGGTTTCTAGGCAATTTGTCATCTAAAACTTGTTATTCTTCTACAAGAGGTACCTTTGTGATGTCAGATATCAATTCGCGTAGCTGACGAGGAAGTCTTTCGTTGTATTGCCGTGATTTCAAATTCATGTCATTTAGTTGCTCAGCCAATCCTTTTATGTGATTTAGACGTGTCATTTTGCTGATACCTGCTTGGCTTTTGTGAATAACATAGCTGTTCCACGCACTCATGTCCAATATGCGGAAAAAAACTGCCATTGGCCAACGTCGCGTACGTCGACTGCATGAATATACAGAGCATTTTTGCTCCACCGAATCTACGCCACTTTTTGTGTCATTATAATATTCAATAATTTCAGGCTTTAGAGTTTCTGGATTAATTTTAGAATCGTGATACATCGTAGAGTACAATATTACTGCTTTGTTTTTTTTTAGGTACAAAACTGACTAAAGTGCAATCTTTCGTAAATCCAAACAGTGAACTATTCAGCTCTTTGTTCTTCGCAGGTAAAAACTCTTTAGGAATGACAGCTTTGTTTTTTTTTTCAAAGTACCTACTGTAGTCAATCCTTTATTTTTAAGTTCTTCTGAAAGTTCTATTGACGAATACCAATAGTCTGTTGTTATATTTCTGTTGGTGTTAAATATTGGCTTACACAGTCTAAGTACTGCTTGAGTTGGAACAGGATTTTTCTTATCTTCTTCTGATAATGCGTAAGAGTCAGATCCTTTTCCTGTATACATGTAAGTGTTATATACGTAGAATGTTGCAGAATCAGCTAGACATTGTACCTTCACTCCATATTTGGCTGGCTTACTGGGGATATACATTTTAAACCTACACCTTCCACGAAAAGCCAGCAGCATCTCGTCAACAGTAACATTAGCACCTGGGACATACCTTTCTTGTGAGTTTTTTATTGAATACTTCAAGAAATTCAGTAACAGCACAGTCTGGATCGATTATTTTTCGAGCTTCTCTATCAGTGAAATTGTCAAATCTGAGAACTAGAAGTAGTATAAGGAAACGTTTTTTAGACATAGAAACCCGAAATATAGGTCTCCCTGTTCCGTCAGTTGCAAACAACGAAAATACACTTTCATGATTGGACTTAAATGCTGCACTATATAGTAGCAGAGAGAAAACCTTTCAGTTCTATTTGGCTCGTCTCCTTGAAAGCGTATTGCTCCTTTGGTGAAATGGTCTCACGAACTATTTCCAATTTTTTATTAGTCCACTCTAAAATCGTTTCTATCATTTGATTATCAAAAATAAGCTGAAATGCATCCAAAGGAGAAATCGGACCATTCTCTGTAACTAAATCATTTTGTTTTGAAGGTAAACGAAGAATATTGTGAGACTGTGTGCGGCTGTTTCTTGACGGGGGTTCGCTTGACCATTTGAATCGGTTTTTTCCGTAATAATATTTAGCACTCTCACCTGAGGTCAACACATCTTCATCATCTGAGTCAACTGAACACTCTGAGTCCGAGTCGTGATCAGAAGGTATACAGTCATCTTCAGAGTCGGATAATAGTTCTTCAGCTATCACAGCTCGAGATGGTTCAAGTGATTGAGATTCATCGTCAGTACAATCTTCGTCATTTAGCCAGTCGAGTAGAATAGATTCAGCATTTGGTCCGCTCTACGCTAACTACTTGTCTATTCGAAGCCATTTTCCAGTCTAAAACAAAAAAAAATCAAAAAAACAAAAATAATAATAAGTGATATTGAAAAAAAAGTTACACAAATGCCCTGGTGGAGTCCGGCGGGCTCTACTAGCTTAAAAACTCACCGATGGATGAAGCGCAGACGCACGTCCTCTCTCCCCTGCGCGTCGCACGCTACTGTATGAAGGTTCTGTGACGCCTTTGAGTGCCAAAACAAAGAAATCACTACACTTTGAAAATCGCGTGGAGTCCCTGGGACCTAACAGATCAATTAAGGGTTAAAGACCTATACGCGTTTTTACGTAGTGGTGTCATTCAAGGTACAATTAATCAACAAACCCTTCAACAGGGACTTACGTGGCACTTTTAACCTCCGTATGCTAGCCGTTTTGGAGGTCTCTTCGAAACCAGTGTTAAAAGTTTCAAACATCACCTATATCGTGTGGTTGGAACTCGTACTCAAACTTACGACGAGATGCATACTCTTCTCTGTCAAATCGAAGCCGTGTTAAACTCACGTCCTCTTTGCGCCATGAGTTCGGCTTCTACCGATCCCCTCCCTTTAACACCGTCTCATTTTTTAAATATGAGAACCCTTAACGGCTCTACCTGATGTATCTTTGCTGGAAGAAACTCCTAACCGTCTCACACGCTGGCGCTGGATACAACAGTCAGTCCAGCACTTTTGGAAAAGATGGAGTAGAGAATATCTCCATCATTTACAACAGAGTAGTAAGTGGCTTCATGACCGCGGCTCCGCCATTCGTGAAGGCACTGTTGTTGTGGTATGCGACGAGCACCTTCCGCCATTACAATGGAAGCTCGCGCGTGTGCATGCTGTTCATCCTGGCTCTGATCAAGTCACTCGTGTAGTGACCTTAAAGGCTGGGAATACTATTTTTAAACGACCTGTAGTAAAGGTTTGCCCACTTCCGTTAGAGTAACGTGTTATGCTTACAATCTTAATCTTAGTATTTAAGTTATTTTATTTTTCTTTCAATTTATACTATAAGTTAGCGATTTTTAAAAGAAATTACTTCTTTTAAGGTGAGCGGCATGTTCCGTACTGGAACAGATTATTAATATATTGTGTTTTTGGGGTTTTTTTTCGTATATAATAACAAGTACAAGGCAACACAATTTCGAAGATATTATTTTTTCTATATTTCTATTAAATTCATTGGGTTAGCGATCAACTGTATTCATTCTGAATGCATCCATAATCTTGCGGCTTATGGTTCTCTGTGCGACACAAGCGCCACATCGATTGGCGGTAATTGTGAACAGTCTAATCAAAACCACCGACGCGCGCGCATACAAATAATTTCGTGTTACTCAAGCTCGTCTTTCAAGATCTCTTTCACCTGGAAGTGTTGCACGTGCAACCTATGGACTCTTGTGCGATACACTCTGCTGAACTTATAAACTACTATCATTGCAACGACTGCCCCGAGCTCTTTTAGCCAGCCCTTGGATTCGTGGTTGCAGGGAAATTGTAGCGGTAAGTCGCTAAACCCAGTAGAATATCGTACACTAGCAACGATTATTTGTGCTCTAAGAAACATTGGCATTTTCCCCCATAGATTGCCTCATAGGGGGATTTTGGCAAAATTGCTAAGTTGCGTAGGCGGGTTTGTAACCGTACTTTTTACGACGTATAAAATATTTTATTCATTTTTGTTCTTTGAAATCGACTTTTATTTTTAAGTAAAAGTTAATTTTACCGCTATCACACAGCATAATATAATATCAAATGATAAGTTTTATGTTTGAGGCGTATTTTAATTGTGTATAAAGTACACACAATACCTCTGATTGCGTAAACAATAGTTTATTAGCAAGTACTAATATTCAAGCTCAATAATTGAGTATTGATTATGTAGAGACAATGTGATTTAAATATATTTGATTGTATTATATAGGCTAAGCACAAAGGAAATGTGTCTCTTTAACGCAAAATACAGCTCGCTCACCCTGTCTCCTATTTTTCAGTTCAGTTCGTTCCGATCATTAAGTCCAGGACCAAAAAAACCGCAAGGAATCTAGGTCGTTGAGAGTTTGCGGCGGCACTTCACAGGACTGATTGCACTGATGCTACAAAATGTCACCTGGCAGTGTTGACTCAGTGGTGAGACGTGCTTATTTAAGTCCTTGATTTAGTCAAAACCAGTATTTTCAGGAAGAGCACAGGCCCAGAGAAGACGGCCTTTCTGTATCTATAGGGTGTATTACAGAGAGTGCACAGGGATTGCATGCCTTAATTCCTCCCTACCCTTTCCACTATCGGACAATCTGGCGGTCGGCGGGCCTTCACCCTTTTGTTGTACTCGTAGATATTTCACGCATTCAAATCAAACAACTTCGTTAGTTGACATTCTTAAAGTAAATATTATATACTTTAACTACTATATAATATTTACTTTACAAATATAACAATAAAGAGGATACCTGCAACCTGCGTAGTTTCTCTCGCCGTTTCTTTTCCGGTCAGAGGAACCTCATTACAAAACGACAGTAGAATTTAAAAAACAAGACATTTGACAAAAGCAATCTGAATTACTAAAACTTAAGATGACTTAATCAATTACTTAAAACGACGTTGCTGCAAATTTACTTGTTAAGAGGAAATGCGGGTGATCTTTTCTCCATACAAACGGTCTCGCCTATTTTCTTTCTGGTTTATGAACTTATACCAATGAGCTTTTACAGTAAAAATAAATATCAACTTTTTCTACGTCCTTATCTGAACCACCATCATAACGGTCTATCAAAGTCTCCTGCTGAAATAAGGCCTCCCACATAGATTGCGTGATAGAAGGAATATTAGATATAGTTTCCAAGCAGTTTAGTATTGGCTTAAAGGACTCCACCTACCCATATCATTCCTAAGTGATCATAAGAGGTGACAGAGGGAAATCAAACAGAAGATGGGCAGCAGCGTCTTACTGATATCGACTCAAAATAATAATAAAAAAATCATCCTTTTTGATGATACATTAGAAGAGAATAGAATAGAATAGAATGGTTTTTATTCAATATTGATTATTACATAATACTTATTGAAAGTCAGTTTTTTATTTACCACTGGTTCGGAAAATACCTCTGTCCTGGGAAGAACCAGCAAGAAACCCAGCGGGACTTTTTTAAACATAATTTTACTTAACAATAATTTTGTTTAATAAATTTTAAATGAATTTACATAGAACCAGCATGGTGGCGATCACCTAATTCCCAGGAGTTATTTTCATTCATGTATTCCTTGATATTATAATAACCAGTTTTGTACAGTTTTTCTTTAATAAAACTTTTAAACTTGTTTATTGACAAACTTTGAACATGTTCTGGGAGTTTGTTGTAAAAGCGTATACATTGCTCCATTAACTTTATAAGCACTTACAAAAGCCTCAAAATTACTCATTTAGACTGTTGTCAAGAGAGGCTCGATAATCAAATTTGATAAGTGATAACTAATACTGAAAAAGAAAAACATATATATATATCATCATCATCATCATTACAGCCCTTCACAAGTCCACTGCTGAACATAGGCCTCCCCCAAAGAATGCCACAAAGCACGGTCCTGAGCCACCTGCATCCATCGACTTCCTGCATGTCTTACCAGGTCGTCACTCCATCTTGTGGGGGGACGCCCTACACTTCGCCTACCGGTACGAGGCTGCCACTCGAGAACCTTTCTTCCCCATCGGTTTTCGGTTCTTCGAGCTATATGGCCGGCCCACTGCCACTTCAGCTTACTAATCCGTTGGGCTATGTCGGTTACTCTGGTTCTACTGCGGATATCCTCATTCCTAAGTTTATCACGCAGAGAAACTCCGAGCATAGCCCTCTCCATAGCTCGCTGAGCGACCTTGAGCTTCCTCATACGGCCAGCAGTGAAGGACCACGTCTCAGTTCCGTAAGTCATCACTGGCAACACGCACTGGTTGTACAATTTTGTTTTAAGGTTTTCAGGTATTTCTGACGAGAAGATGTGTCGTAGCTTCCCGAACGCTGCCCAGCCGAGTTGAATCCGTCGATTGACCTCTCGGTCGAAGTTGGACTTACCTAGTCGGACTATTTGTCCCAGGTAAACATACTCGTCGACAACTTCGAGCTTAGTGCTCCCAACAACTACCGACATAGGTGTGACATGGACATTAAACATAATCTTTGTTTTGTCCATGTTCATCTTAAGACCTATCCGTTGGGAGACACTATTGAGGTCATTGAGCATAGTGCTCAGTTCCTCCAGCGATTCTGCCATGAGGACTATATCGTCGGCAAATCGAAGGTGGGTGATGTACTCGCCATTGATGTTTATTCCGTATCCTTTCCAGTCCAGAAGCTTGAAAACGTCTTCCAATGCAGCGGTGAAGAGTTTCGGGGATATAACGTCACCCTGTCTTACACCTCTCTGCAATTGGATAGGTTTCGTACTCTGGTTCTGTACTCGGATAGCCATCGTAGCTCTACTGTACAAACACTTCAGCACCTCGATATACCGACAGTCAACTTGGCACCGCTGAAGGGACTGCAGCACCGCCCAAATTTCGACGGAATCAAAGGCTTTCTCATAGTCCACATACGCCAGACATAGTGGCAAATTGTACTCTTCGGACTTCTGTACAATTTGCCGTAGAGTATGTATGTGGTCTATGGTGCTAAAGCCCTTTCGGAAACCGACTTGTTCGGGAGGCTGGAAGTCGTCAAGAGTGCGCGCGAGACGATTCGTAATGACTCTCGAAAACAGCACGTAGACGCGGCTCAGAAGGGAAATCGGTCTGTAGTTCTTCAAGAGAGCGTTGTCACCTTTCTTGAAGAACAAGACCACCGCACTTCTGCTCCACGCCTCCGGTGTAATGCCACCATGGAGGACGGAATTAAAGAGCTTCTGAAGGACTTCAAGTACCGGTCTTCCACCCGCTTTCAGAAGCTCCGCTGTAATTCCATCCTCGCCTGGGGCCTTGCCGTTTTTAAGGTGCTGGAGAGCCATTCTAATCTCGCTCAGACTGACGTCCGGGATATCTTCGGAATAGTGTCGAATAAGACTCGCTCTTGGATCGTTACTCACACTTGCGTGTGGCTCCAACGATGACGTGTACAGCTGCCCATAGAATCTCTCAATCTCACTCAAAATCTCAGGTGCCCCGGAAACGATGCTGCCACATTCGGTCTTCAGCTTTGACAGTTGGCTCTTTCTGGCAGATAGATCTCTGGCAAAGACTTTGGAGCCTTGGTTCCGCTCGATCGCTTCTTCAATACGAGCTGTATTGAAGTTGCGTAAGTCTCGCCGCATGCATTTGGAGATCTGTCTGTTCAGTTGCCTGTATGCTGTCAAATCTGTTGAAGAATGTAGCCTCATCTCCCGTCTAACAGCCATGAGATTAAGAGTCTGATCGGAGAGTTTTTGTGATCTTCTGCGGCGGGTCTTGTAGAACTTAGCTCCGACCGCATGGACAGTTTCCACGAGCTTGTCATTCATATCGTCCACTTCATTGCAGTCTTTTAGGCACTGAAAATGGTTTTGTAACTCGAGCTGAAAGGTTTCGGGACTTTATTACTATATAAGAGCACGAGGGGGACGGAGCGTTGACTTCATCAGACGAGACCTCTCCAACTTAACGTTTAGGTTCAGTGTGTATATTGGGTTTTGGAGGAATGCATGGCTCTAGAGATTTCCTCATACATTTCCTCCACCTCCTCATCGGGGTGTGCCGAGGTAGGTGCGTAAACCTGTATGACCTTCAGCGAATACCGTTTGGTGATTCTGAGTATAAGGTACGCAACCCTCGTCGACACACTCCCGATCTTTACAACGTTGTTAACGAGAGACTTGTGGACGATAAATCCGACACCTCCTTGGGACAGATGGTCGTCCTCCCGGTGATAGAGCAAGTTGCCGGATTCGAGGATAACCGTGTCCTCCCCCTCTCTTCGGACTTCGGATAATCCTATAATATGCCAGCGCAACTTGTCTATCTCTTCTTCCAGCTCCACGATCTTCTCGTCAGTCCTCAGGGTGCGTGCGTTGTACGTTGCCAGGTCAAGTCGTCGAAGGTGGCAACCGAATCTCCACCGGGGATTCTTAGCACCCCCTGCCCCGCCGTTACCATGGTCGCCACCGTAGCCAGGAATAGCGGGGCCGCCGGGGACTGGGGACCGTCTCTTTGTTACTCTCGTCATTGGGGGGTATTTGCCATAGTTGCCACGCTTGGCGAGCGGGTTGGTAACCGCAGTTTTTTTATTGTAATTTTGGCTATTATCAGGAAGATGATTCTTGACCGCCACTACACGGATAATATATATATATATATATATAGTATATATATGACCAGGCAGACGTTGTTCTGCCTTTTCCGAACGACCATTTGCTTTCCCAAAAAGCTCCTGAAATTAGCAATAAAAAAATTGAGGGTCACTTATCGGGATAAAATCTATCCTATCTCTCAAGTTAGACCAAACTGCACACAGTCTGCAAAATTTTTTTGAAATCGGTTCTATCTGTTGAATAATAACGGCAATACGTGGTGGTTATACTACTAAATTGTAGCTTATATTAAATGTTTGTATTTTTAACATAGCGCCATCTATTAAATATTTACTCAATCCAGTCAACAGATATCGTCATCTGACAGAATCGTTTGGAGCTAACAAATAATTGTGACTGTCAAATAATAGAGAAATAATTTTCAATAAAATAATATTGTATTGCGACTATAAATTGAGATGTAAGCTATCCTATCTTTTAAGTTGGACCAAACTGCACATTGACCAAAAATTTCATTGAAATCAGTTCAGTAGTTTAGGAGTCCATCGCGGACAAACAACGTGACACGTACTTTTTATATATAAAGAATATAATAAAGGCCGGCAACGCATCTGCAATTCTCTCCCTGGTGTTGCAGTTGTTCATGGGCGGCGGTAGTCACTTACCATCAGGTGAGCCGCATGCTCGTTTGCTCCCTCTCCTATAAAAAAATAACACAATGCATATCCTTCTTATTAAGTTTATGTAATTACTTTTAATTTGGTCCAATATTGGAGGAGGAAATGGTAAAGAGCCAAACTTCGAATTATGCCTTTTCACTTAGGATATTCAGTCCTGTGAGAGCGTGATCCTTCCAGGGTCAAGCCGATCCATTCGTGCTACAACTATACTACTAATATAGCTGCAGCATGGCTCTAACACGTAAAAAGTTGAAAAAGGAGGTTTAAAATGATTCGAAGGACTTCTTCAAAAACTGTTAATACATAAGTTTACAAAGTGGTTCGTTATGATATGTTATTATGTTATTTTATATGATTGTCGTGTTATGTGTAATTCTTAATTATAAATAATAACATTTCGCCATAAAAGGAATGGATCTTTTTTACATATACTTGATACCATTAGGCTACTATCACTTAAATAATCATAAACATCAAACCTACTAAACTCATTAGAAAGGAATCCCCATAGACTGTTTTAATTGTTCACAAATTGAATATACTTGGGAGCATCTATAGTTAATTATACACGAACGGATCTTGTAACATAGATATCGAAAGCAAGCAAAGGAGATAAATAGTAGTTCGTATTACTCTCATGTTTAATTTAGAGTAAGTTTCAATAAAGAAACTCCGTGAAAATATGCGATCTAAACTTTAAAGTGTGGAATTAATTGTCCTTAACAAAATGAAAAATAAAAAAAAATTAAAATGTTCCAAGTCCGGAAAAATCGCTGGTGGTAATCGATTCCACAAGGAAGTTCTGTAAAGAAGAAAGCTCCTAGTAAATTACACAATGGTGGACCGCCAATAGTTCAGATGGTATGGAAGGTATCGCGAGTTTTATCGCGATGTGCGATGGTGGAATTTAGCGGCTGCAATTCCAATTTTTTTCCTCTAAACACTCCCCGTGGTAGATACGTTACAAATATGCAAAGAGATGCAACACCTCTTCACAGCACTGTAAGTCAAGTTGATCTGAAAGAAATCGGTCGATTCGAACCGCTCTTCATTAAATATTGAGCTTCGTCATACGGCCAGCATGTAAATAATATTTGTATACAACTGTGTAAGCTCAGGAAGACAAGTCGGAAGTGTTCGACTATCTCTGCCAAACGTCGTTTTTCACGATGATGTAATTTCGGTCACGTGCAAGAGCGAGACGAAAAACAGGTCAGGCATAGTTCATTCTTATTTACTTATTTTTTTATTATAAATAAGTAAACATTACTTTCATTATTACTAAGTCGGGTAGTTTTTAATTTTATTTTTTTATTTTTGCCTGTATTTTTATAAAAATAGGTAAGTCATTCTTAGGACATAAATTTAATTTGTTATTTCCTTTTTTTGTGATTTTTTATTATTTTGAGGAAGGGAAAAGGACATGCCTAATGTCACGCACCATGACCTGGTGAATACATAATGACATAAAGACATTTACTCTAACACACACATGACACATTGCAAATAAAAAAAAAATACTTATTAAAGAAAGAAAATAAAAAAGTACACCCATAATATGTGTTTATTTTTATAGGAGAGGGGGAAACAAGCATGCGGCTCACCTGATGGTAAGTGGCTACCGCCGCCCATGAACAACTGCAACATCAGGGAAACACAGAAAATAGGCTCTTTTCTTGAAGGTCCCTAAGTCGTATCGGTTCGGACAAATCGCTGGTGGCAATCGATTCCACACGGAAGTTGTGCGAGGAAAAAAAGATCTTCTAAATCGCACAGTGGTGAACTACCAATCATCCAGATGGTATGGATGGTATCGCGAGATTTGTTACGATGTGCCATGGTGAAATTGAGCGGCTGGAATTATGTAGTTCGAACATTTAACAGAATTATGTAAATGCGGTAAAATACGCAAAGAGATGCAACATCTCTTTGCATATTTTATCGTATGCAAACACATATTAAAACAAAAATCGTGTACTGTGATGCAGTGGTGGAAAGGAGAGGTTGATTTTCAGCCGGCCCCGAACAAGTTCGGACAGTCAACAGTATGCGAAAAAGTAATTTGCTTGATGTTTTTTGTTTTTACAGTACAGTTCTGCGTGAAGAATTTGCTTTTTTTTTCTTTCTTTATTAATCTCTCAATATTAATTTATTCCGGGGCTGTATTCCTCGCCATTTTCGGTTATTACTGGAAATCAAATTCATCAAAATCACATTGCGTATATGTATTTATATTGTTACGCGCCACTATTTATGTCTTGTACATGGCAACACTAGTTACACTAGCGCCCTCTAGTGTCGGGTAGCAGAACTAGGAGAGTCAAGATCCTTCCAGAAATTTCGGGACCGATGTGCACTCGAACATTCTAGATGTCGCTACTGCAGAAGGTTCTGGAAACTATCTGAGGCCTTATATAAGGCCGGTATAGACCAAGACCAAGTCAGTATTGAATTGGCGATACAAGAGAATACTTCGAAGCGAAATAATTGCGGACCAAAGTGACAATTGTGTTTTATAATTGTGTGGTTTTAGATTGTAATTAGTGTTGTGTAATTAAAGTGTCAATTTTGGTAATTCAATCGGCAGTTTTTAATTGTCTCGAACCCCAAGCTTGTAACAATATCATATACAAATTTAGTTACAATAAAAACTGCGGTTGCCAACCAGCTCGCCAAGCGTGGCAACTATAGCAAACATCCCCCCATGACGAAAGTTACGAAGAGACGGCCCCCAATCCCCGGCGGCCCCGCTATTCCTGGCTACTGTGGCGACCATGTTAACGGCGGGGCAGGGGTCTCTCATCTCCGGTGGAGATTCTTGATTCGCATACGAGGATAAATGTAGATGTCTATGGGCCACAGCAACCACTTACCTTCAGGTGGACTGTGTGCTCGCTTGTCACCCTTATCCTATAAAAGAAATGGCCAATGGCAATCTTTTGGTCCATCTAGACACGCTATATAGATGACATAATTGGTAAATCAAATCAACGCCGCATTTGGTCTTCTTATAAAATCAACCATCAGTAGTTACTTTGTACCAGTTTTGGCGCTCTGTGGCATTTGTGGCATTCCTTGGGGGAGGTCTATGTTCAGCAGTGGACTTGTGAAGGGCTGTAATGATAATGATGATGAGTTCTGGCTCACTTAGTCAGAACTGGTACAACTCACCATCCTCAGCCCTCACCAATTGACGGTGGGTCGACGGATCCTAAAATGAAAAGTTTTGGCATGCTCTGATCACGAATCTGCGGTCCGTTTTTGCGTAGTATGTGTGGTTCCGGAGATATGCAGATCAATTAACTAATATCTAATTGATATCTTGTGGGCCTGCACCCTCATTAGCGTTCCATTGTTCACCCTTTCCTCTTACCTGTTGTTCCTTGAACACTTGTGGTGAATATCAATTAGACCAATTAGAATTTTTTTTAGGATCCGTCGACCCACCGTCAGTCGATGAGGGCTGAGGATGGTAGGTTGTGCCAGTTCTGACTCAGTAAGCCAGAACTGGCACAAACGAACTACTACCATCTCTGGTATTTGGCTACTCGCATTAAGATCCGCATCAGTATGCATAGTTGATAACAAGGGAACAATTTTCTTCTGTTTGGATTTTGGCGGGCAGTATGACAAAAAAGTAAGCTCATTCGAATAAGCCAATTTTGCAGTATTGCGTAATGAACCACACTGCCAATGAACAGACCACGAGCACGGGGGGTTCGCTCTAGTTATCATTATCAACACAAGAAGACCAGAATCCGATCCAGAGAAGAAAGCTTAGGACATACTCAGTAGTAGCACCCGACAGTTAGAAGACACGCACATAGAATCAGCATTCCTCTGTAAATTTCAACTTGTTACTTAACTTACCCGTCAAAAATATCTCGCGTAAACACCTGATAACATTCACAACGCCAATTGCCTAACAAAAAACTCAAAATAGTACACTATTACTACCCAGGGGTCCTGGAGGACCCGAAAGTAGCTGTAAACCCGTCTGTGCTTCAACAGCGGATGCGCACAACTGACCAATAGCTGGCCGGTGTAGACTTATGACAGTACCTAAAAAAGCGCCGACGTGCGTTTTGTTTTTGCAAAATTATTAAAGGAAATGTTATTATCAAATCGTACAGCAACCCAGGGTAGGGTTTAAAGGTGAACAATAAATGAAATCTAAATGCATTTATTGCATTCATTTGTAATATCGAGAGACTCATTTCTATTTTGATTGACTAGTACCTAAGTGTATTTACCTAATTGTGTTATATTTTCCATAATAAAACATATAAGTTTTATCGGAAGTTTTATAACCGATGCCCTCTTTGTGGTGATGTTCTAGGCTAGTGTCTATGTCTAGTATGCCTCATTATAAATCCATCACTGCTGAATGATGGATTTGGTATGTTTTGAGGAACAAAGTAATTTTTTTTAATTTTTTAATATTCGTATATTTAAATTATAACTTGTATATTGTCGCCTATGTCAATGGTCTGGGTCAGACTAAAGTTTCTTCCTTTCTTCTTTCTTCTTCTGAAACGCCAATTCACAAATCTTTATGTCACTTTTGAAACAAAATCCTGTGACAGACGAACATAATATTTTCTAGAATTTTCGAACACGTTTTATGTATTGCGAATCTCTACAGATTCTTGTCAACAACATGCTTCTTGAGAGTAATGAACAGTCGGGTCGAGTGGGAAACACGCGACTCGTTCCTATTTGTCCACGCTTAATAATTCAACAGCATTGCTTTCTTTCCTCCTATTTACTGCTTTCAAATTGCATGTGAGCTTTAAAAAATTAAACAGCAAAACATTCAGCCTAAGTGTGCTATTTTCACGGAGCTTCTTATTCATCATCATCATCATTACAGCCCTTCACAAGTCCACTGCTGAACATAGGCCTCCCCCAAATAATGCCACAAAGCTTAAAACAAAGCTTCTAATTACTATTTCTTATTTTATTTTAACTGTAAGTATATGTCTGCGCGCTAACTACAAAAACTTACACAATAATTATACAAATGAATATATTATATAAAAGGCTGAAATTATTTGTCACATCTAGGGACAAAAGTGGAATGCCACATTGCTTGTAATTACACTGGTTCTCTATACCCCGCAGACCAGAAGACTGGAAGATGGATGTGGTCTACATAAAAATAAAATAAACTAAACTATTATTATGAATGGAAGTAGAAAATTAAATAACATAAAATGAAGTCATATTAGTGAGGGATGTTACATATTATGAGTATATGTTAATATCCCTCACTAATACAACCTAAGACCTCATGTCGTCTCAAGGCAGACGGAAACAAATAAGGAGCAACGTTTTTCTGATAACAAATTAATTATAATAAAAGCTTTGTGTGGATGCCATATCGCCTGCCAAATGTGGCAATAATGGCAAACATCTCCCCCCCCCCCCCAACCTTCCATGAGGCGAACAATGGTGGAGACTTACGTGTATGTTCAGCAGTGGACTTTCGATAAGCTTTATCGGAGGGTATAACACGCAACTCATTTGATCAGTATAAAGTACGACGTTTGGTACGAAGCTTGCATCTGTAATTTCCGTGTCGCGATTGGGGTAATTTTCTGTCCACTGTGTCTTTAGATAATTTTTTAAATTAAACGTTACCTTCAAAAAATATTTTCATTTGTATCGAGGGTCAGTTTACATATGTAAATTTCATTGTTCCGTATCAGTACAAACATCCAGACACGGAACAATTATCTTGTAGGCCATACAAATACTTGTTCCGTGCGGGATTCAAACCCGCGGCTCCCAGCGCTGCAATTCATTGCCACTGCGCCACGAAGCAGTCAAATTAATAATTTGTAATAACTATTATTTATTAAATTATTACAAATTTTATTTAGTACAAGAAAAGGTGATTTTCCGGAGAGGCTGAATTTTAAAACTTGTAGTCGTTACGGAATAAAAACCTTTTGCTTAAATAATTCAAGAGTAATTTTAACCATATTTCACGGATTATTACGTCATTTTTATATACATTTTTTTATTTCTCCGGCCTTTTTTATTAAATTCAAGTGATAAATGAACTTCCGTCCACGTTATGCTAAGTGGCTATTTCGGCCTATGGACACAGTCCGCCAAATTAAAAAAGAAATTCTCTCAGTACTGACGAATCCTTTGCTAGATTATCTGGAAGTAAATTATACTTTTGTACTAAAATCCGCCCCTACATTAAGGTTAGCTAAACTTAAACAAAAAATGTGTTTGTTCGTATCCTTCTTACAGTTGGATGGCCGGCACTTGATTTGTTTTCGAGCCCAAGGAATTACGGGTTATATGCGTCGAACGGGTAAATCTTTTTGACCGAAGGACACTAAAATACGCAAGACAAATGGATTCAGTTACAAAGTCGACCAATTTCGATACGTTACGCACGTCTGGAGCTGTAACTTCACACAATGTAATCTTGTCTGTATTCGACAAGAAAATGGATGGTCATCGTTATCGAATTTGGATTTTCAACATAATATGTTGAATAGACGCTTAGTTTCGTTTTTTCGTCGTTTTAATCGTGCCAAATACGAAAAATGGAACGCTGAAATTTTTCTTTATGATGGTCCAAAATTAATTGATTTAAATAATTGAATTTTTGAACATCGTACCAATGAGGACATCCACGACTTTTTCTGCCACCAGAGCGGCGCCACTAGAAAGTGAGATATAATATTTCACAGATTTCATTGCGGGGAAGTTAATTTGTTCTGAAAATGTAAAAGTTATTATTTCTTTTTATACTTTTAGGTATATTTTATATTAATAACATTAAAAATAAATAAACCAAACCACGGATATTCATAAAAGTAGAAAAATTTAAAAAGTTAAAAAGCAAAAAATTAACTAGCAAACCACTGACGCATTGCTTTGTGTATTGATATAATACTCTAGAAACTGATAAACTTTAAAAAAAACAACTTCTCAATTAAATAACAATGTGTAACACAAAACTTTACCTCAGTGTCAACTAGCGAAATCTGGTGAGTAGAAAATTATTAGCTCTCATTATGTCACAATAAATGACTATAGGAAATGCCAGCAAAATTTAATGAATTCGTATAGATGGCGGCGATGGTCCGAAGTTTTTACGTTGTAGAAGATTTTTTTACGTGTTAGGCCTGCCACATCCATACGGAATTCCGTTTCGGGATTCCGTTTCGATATTCCGATACACACACGTACGGTAGTTTTCCGTTCGAAATTTTGCGGGTAAAACCGGATTCTGTGTGTGTGTGGCCGACCCGTTCGGAATTCCGAAACGGAATCCCGAAACGGAATTCCGTATGTATGTGGCGGGCCTTAGAGCCATGCGGCAACTACATATATTAGTAAGTATAGCTGTAGCACGAATGGGTCGGCTCGACCGGGGAAGAACCACGCTCTCACAGAATACCAGCGTAAAATAGCAGCTTAATGCTGCTGTGTTTCGTACGGTGATTGTAGAGGACCGGAGACCCTTTTTAACTGGAAACGAGGCATTCCATCTTAGTCCTCACGGGTGACAACGCATCCGCATTTTGATTCGTAATCGAAGACAGATGTAGATGTCTATGGGCCACAGCAACCACTTACCATCAGGTGGAGTGTGTGCTCGTTTGTCACTCTATTTCTATTAAAAAAAAGTGGACAAATACAAATACAATTATTGTGGTACGTACCCAGGCGGACTCCTAACGTGAAAAGGACTTCTCCCTCCTTATTTATTACTTACTAATTACATACATATATTGAAATATAATGTCAAGATATTATATTTTATCCGAAGGTTAGGCAAGTTGAAGGAATCATTCGGATATAAAAAGGCTTAAAAATTACTCGATATATAAACATAGCATATTAACATACACTCGATAGGAACACTCCTGGAAAATACTTTTTTTATAGGATAGGGTGGCAAACGAGCACACAGTCCACCTGATGGTAAGTGGTTGCTGTGGTCCATAGACATCCACATCTGTCCTCGATTACGAATCAAAATGCGGATGCGTTGTCACCCGTGAGGACTAAGATGGAATGCCTCGTTTCCAGTTAAAAAGGGTCTCCGGTCCTCTACAATCACCATACGAAACACAGCAGCATTAAGCTGCTACATTTATACTTAATAAAGAATCAAAATTCAGATGCGTCGTCCCCCGTGAGGACTATGATGGAATGCCTCTTTTCTAGTAAAATGTGGGGTGGATGCCCCTATTACCAACCTTTTAGTGCCAATTTCAACTTTAAAAATTCGTACTATTCTAATTAGGACACAATATTTTTAAACATTTGTTTTAATCGATAGGTTATTTATGGACAAATGTAATGAACATTCATTTACAATCATATTATATCAAGAACGATTTTAAAAATGACGTTGAGCAAAAAAAGACGTAATGGCTCAAATTCCAGCCACCCTGAACCGAATGTCGTCCTTTTGTGTACGTATTACAACTATAAAATTGACAATATTCGTAGTTAAGATTACTAGAAATCTTATTTACGAAGTACTCGTAAAAAGGCGAAAAGGCTGGAATTAGGGACATGGCTGGTATTAGGGGCATCCACACTGTCTCCTGATCTCTGCACTCACCATACGAAACACAGCAATGTCAAGCTGCCATTTTACGCTGCTATAAATAATAATGCGCGCCAAAGAAGAAGAATGGTAAAGGCTGACTTAATTACAAAATACCTACGGTTACTTAAATATACAAGCGAGTTTTGTAACTGTCGAAAATTAGTAAAAGCTTATTAGATACTTGGAACTCTTAAATTTCCCTACATACTTGCCATCCTTTCTTGTATCTATAATACTTATTTTCAACTATCATTATCGGTTTTTTTTATTTTGTTGTTTAATTTATATATACCTATTTTCACTATTCGTTGTACAAAAACAACAGTTCTTTAAATAAAAAGGTTGTCTGTAAGAAAACACTTCCAGAGCGATTGGATTGGACCGAAATAAATTATAAAGAAGGTTTAACTTTCTTAATAATTTATTTTATTCTGTTTTGTGTTGGTGTACAATGAATAATATATTGATTTATTCATTAAAAGTGTATTTAATTCTGGAAAAGCATTTCAGCAGTTTAAAATATTTATGCAGGCTATGCTTATCACCTCAAATTTATTTCGCAAAATTATGTTATTTAGGGGAAGCAATATCTAATTGCTACAGTAATTAATGATATTTAACAACGTGACGGTGGCGATGTCTGACAAAGCGGTGTCGTTTAATTACGACGAAGATCTCATACGAGAGAGCGGCTTGCAGCATCATTTTCCAAAGTAATTATAAGGGCTTTTTAATTAATTTGTCAGTAATTTTGCACATTGAATATTCAACATTATTTATAAGTAAAATAACTTTTTTGTATTGTATGATGTAATGGATATTATGTAATAAATGTGGTATAGCCACGCTGCAGGTGTATTATGATTGTGGCACATAATATGGGTCGGCTCGACCGGGGAGGGACCTCGCTCCACATAATACCAGCGTAAAATAGGAACTTAATGCTCTTGTGTTTCGTATGGTGAGTGTAAAGAACCGGAGACTCTTTTTACTGGAAATGAGGAATTCTAGCTTAGTCCTCAGTGGTGAAATGATAATGTCTATAGGCCACAGCACCCACCTTCTATCAGGACGACTGTGTGCTGATTTGTCACCCTTATACTCTAAAAAAAAACTTGGGCAAATGTTCTGTGTTTTCAATTAACCCTGTCCCGTTCCACCACTACAAAATGAAGGGTAAGATGGTCACATGGTCGATAAGCCACGGTATCACGCTATGAAGGTTAAATATATTGGTGTTCGTTTCCCAAAAGATTTGAAGGTTCACCAACAATGACGCTACAAAAGGCCTTTTTAAAGCAGTTGTAAAGTAATTTAAAATGGAATACTGTGATTTAGGCTCCAAATAATAACAAACGTAGAAAGATTCTGGAAAGAATTTGTACATATACATACAAATAAATAAAATTGTAATGTTTGTTTGTAATATCCAAACAACAGCGTTTTACTGATTGCATATGAAAATATATACGGTACATATAACGAAAACACAATTTTTAAAATTTTTGTCTGTCTGTCTGTTTGTTCCGGTTAATCTCCGAATTGGCTGGACCGATTTTGATGGGACTTTTACTGGCAGATAGCTGATGTTTCTTATAAGGAGTAACTTAGGCTAGTTCAATTTTAGAATAATTGGGTTACGCGCATAAAAATTATAACCCTAAATTGCAGGCGGGCGAAGTCGCGGGAAACAGCTACAACCAAATAATTTTGCTCGATTTTCATTTCAAATCTTATGTAGTATCCGAGTTATTCGTTCATGTATCCCATCCACTCTATTTTATCCTTGGTATGGTAGGACACAGGTCGCTAGTTGCCACGGGTATTTTTCATGTAAAAATATAGTAGTACTAAAAAAGAAAAACGTTAAATAATATTTTATTTTCAATAAAATATTTTTTCAAGCTTTATTTAATATATTGCACACGCCATAGTTATCCGTTATCAAATTAGTTCCACCTGCTATACATGTATGTAGATGTTCGGACCATTCATATTTTTAAAAGAATAAAGTTAACAAACGTGTTCACATACCACTATATTACATCAGCGGACCACTCATATCATATCTATACGTGGTAGAGCCATGTTGCAGCTATATTAGTAGTATAGTTGTAGCACGAATGGGTGGGCTCGACCGGGGAAGGACCACGCTCTCACAGAATACCAGCGAGAAATGGCAGCTTGACGCTGCAGTGTTTCATATGGTGAGTGTAAGAACTGGAGACCCATTATACTGGAAAAGACGCATTTCATCTTAGTCCTCACGAGTGACGACGCATCAGCATTTTGATTTTTTATTGAGAATAAATATAGATGTCTATAGGTCACAGCAACCACTTACCATCAGGTGGACTGTGTGCTCGTTTGTCACCCTTATTCTATAAAAAAATATCATTTGGCGAAAAAAATCCACCGTTAAATTTGGCAAAATATGAGATGA
This sequence comes from Parnassius glacialis, assembly GCA_033319125.1. Taxonomy (NCBI): domain Eukaryota; kingdom Metazoa; phylum Arthropoda; class Insecta; order Lepidoptera; family Papilionidae; genus Parnassius; species Parnassius glacialis. The sequence continues at coordinate 38,490,880 of JAVANC010000022.1, read as the reverse complement.
AATATTCAATGGTAATATGTCATAACATTACTGAGTCCACTGAAAAGCGTTTAAAAAAATAGCTTTTAATATAAACTACAATCTGACTACCAACAACAGAATAAAATAATTTCCAATGTGAAGTCGCTTTAATTCCATATACTTATAGGGTTATTTTTCAAAGAGCAGTCAAATTTGAAACTTAAGTTCCAAATTCAAATATAAAATAATTAGCTATACCGTTATTGTAGTTTCTGAAAATACGAGTAAATAAGCCTTCTTCTTTTATTTGAAATTGTCCCAAATTGAACGTGATTTATGGGCAACAACGTTTTTTCCTACCGATCGATCCTTACGAATGTGTGCGTGCGCAGTAAAATCAGTTAAAATAATTTTGCATTACCACTCATTTTGAATTTAAAAGATAAAAAGAACAGCATGTTTGAGATTTTTATTTATATAATATTTCATCACCATTTGCCTATATTGCTTATTCCGAACCTTCTCTGCAAATTTGGCCGATTATTACAAAATAACCCTGTATACTATCTTTGCCCTTACTTCAAAAAGGCTTCGCCTTTTACTTTTTATTAAAAGCTAATTTGTTTATACAGTTGATCAGGTCTTAAGTTAGACGAAGCTGTAATAGCCAAAAGGCTGACAGCACTAACATAATAAATATAGTTAGTCATATGACCACAGCAATCAGCAATTAAAATTACAAATAACAACTTGATTGACTGGAACTCGATTTGCTCTTGTAGGTACTTTGCAATTTACGCCGGTCGTCAACCCCTAAACCACGGCTGAAGAAATTATTATTTAACTTACATAATATGTCAGCATATTATTATATTTAATATTTTATTCTTAGATCCCTCACTGTCTGGTGTGAGTGTCTGAGCACTCCTCCCCCGTCCCACCCCGCACCGAAACAGACTTTTCATATCGACGTAACAATATTCGCCTCATATTCTCAGACAACCACGCAAATCTCCTAATATTGGACGTTTGTGTGCCTTTAGGTTTATGTGTAGAAGAGATATAGAAGATATATTATATAGTTCCAAATAACTTTTCGTATGATAAAAATATAACTACTTCATTTCTATCCATTCAATGTTGTTAGAAAATAGAGCAGAATCCAACGTTCTCTCTCCAACTCCGCCGCCTATGAATAACTAAAACCCTAGGGGAATTGCAGGGTTCGTTACCAGAAAGGGATTGAGCTCATTTCTTGAAGGTCCCTAAATCGTATCGGTCCGGAAATATCGGCGGTGGTAAACGATTTCACAAAGAAACCATTGTAGGGAAGATAGCTTGGCAGCCAGATTAATTATCGCAGCGCAAGATGTCACGCACGTTTGACCTTGTATATTTCATTTATTTATTTTTATTTATTTGATAATAATTTGACAATATTGCTTTACCGTATACCGATACCATCAACAAACATATCATAATAATTATTATGCATAATAATTATGTCATACACCATAATGATGTGATGCACGCATAAAACCGCGCTCCCGTACATTCAAGAAACCGGTTAGCTCTCGGGTCTTAGTGGCGTCCTTTGTCTACATTTTCATTTGAGGGTTTCACTTTTACCGCGTATGCACTACACTCATGTTTTTATTTTATAGTATAACACATACGAGCAAACAGTCCACTTGGAGGTAATCGGATGCTGTTGCCTATAGACATCTACATTTACTCTCGATAAGAATCAAAATGTAGATGCATTGTCACCCCTGAGGATTAAGACGGATGCCTCGTTTCCAGTAAAAAAGCGTAGACAACCACGCTTACCATAACACAGAAGCAATTATGCTGGTATTCTGTGAGAGCATGCTCCTAACCCGGTCGAACAGACCCATTAGTAGGGTAATATTAGGGCTGCTGCATCACTCGCGTCCGTTCGCGATGCAGTTTGCCCCAATATCATTGGGGTTTCTGCATCACTCGTCCGCTCGCAATGCAGTTCGCCGCAATATTACACTAAACAGCTCTACATTTCCAGATACGATGCGCGACGGTATGGGATTCAATAATCTGATTCTCGCTGAGATAATTAGTTACTCTAAAACTCGTATGGACGCAGCGCTCACGTTATTGTATTTGATCTCGATTAAAAGGAGTGAAACAGAATTGAGAAGACATCTGCTTAGTTAAAAAAACGGAAATTAGAAATCGCTGTGAGTTAAAAAGAGTGATACAGAATTGAGAAGACATCTGCTTAGTTAAAATATGTAAAGGTAGAGCTATTTAGTGTAATATTGCGGCGACCTGCATAGCGAGCGGTCGAGTGATGCAGAAACGGAAATAATATTGGAGCGAACTGCATCGAGAACGGACGTGAGTGATGCACCAACACGTGCTCATCACTTACTTGAAAAAGTAAACACCAGCCTTACGCAGAAAAAGCACTCACAGTTACAGCTGTTTATAATAAATTGGAATGTAATCGAATAAAAGGTTTCAGTGACCCGTTGTAATGTGCGACGCATTTCAAGAATCCTCGTTTCCGGTTCCGGCAGGCGTAGAATGTAAAACGGAGTTTAAGAGAGATTAGGATCAGAGTGTCACAGACTAAGTATATCCGAGAGTTAATATCATAAATATAATATAATAAAACATAAATTCAATATAGATTATAAATAATACTTATTGAAAGTCACTCTTTTGTACCATTGGTACCAACCACTGGTTCGAAAAAAAATCTCTGTCCTGGGAAGAACCAGCAAGAAACCCAGCGGGACTTTTTTTTTAAATAACAGCTTACAATCATGTATGTTAGACAAATTAACAACACAACAAATTAGAAATAGCTTGGTAGCGATCACCTCATTTCCAGGGGTTATTATCATCTATAAATTCTTTAATACTATAATAACCCATTTTATACAAACTTAGTTTAATAAAGTTTTTGAACTTTGTGCAGGTCCAATTTTGTATATTTTCTGGAATTTTGTTGTAAAAGCGTATACATCGCCCCAAGAATGAATTACTGACGCGATGGAGTCGAGTAACTGGTACTACTAGCTTGTGTCTGTTCCTAGTATTTACAAAATGAATATCACTTATTTTTGTAAAACTACTTTTATTTTTGTGTACCTACATTACATTTTCATAAATGTATTGAGAGGCCAAAGTTAATATATTAATTTCCTTAAATTTTTGTCGCAGCGACTCTTTAGGCTTTAAATCATAAATTGTTCTTATGGCCCTCTTCTGTAAAACAAATATAATTTCAGTGTCAGCTGCGTGTCCCCATAGCAAAATACCATACGACATTATGCTATGGAAATAGCTAAAGTAAACTAGTCTAGCTGTTTCAACACTAGTTAGACTTCTAATCTTTTTACGGCATATGCTGCAGAACTAAGTCTGCTTGCTAGTTTTGATATATGGGGGCTCCATTGAATCTTCGCGTTTAGTGTGATTCCAAGAAAAATGGTGGTATCGACAAGACCCAGTTTCTCCCCATTTAAAATTACATTACTATTTAATTGTTTGACATTCGGAGTCATAAATTTCATACATTTCGTTTTAGTGCCATTTAAATGCAAATTATTAACATTGAACCAATTTACTAATTTAGATATAGCATTATTTAGAAAAACGTGATGTGTTTTTATTTACCTCAATTATTATTTTTACGTGGTACCACAGGGGTCATCGGTTGTTGTAAATTTCTCGACACATCGAAAACATTACGAAAAATAATGCCCTTCTTTTGTTTCAGTTTCCCTCTGTTGCCTGTCACGACGCCCACGGTATTATACGGGATAGTGAATATTCTTACACTAAAGTTGATAAAAAATTACTTCGCGTACATCCGCTCGATAAAATAAAATGATGTATCTTACCTCTTATCTAACAGTGGTAGAGCCACGCGGCAGCATTTGCTGTCGCACGGATGGGCCGGCTCGAACCGGGGTGGTACCACGACCTCACAGAAAACCAGCGTGAAGTAGAGGTTTACCTCTGCGTTTCGCTTGGTGAGTGCAGGTGGCCGGAGGCCCTTTTTACTGGGAATGAGGCATTCCATCTTAGTCCTCACGGGTGACAACGCATCTACATTTTGATTTCTAATAGAGGATAGATGTAGATGTCTATGGGCCGCAGCAATCACTTACCATCAGGTGGACTGTGTACTCGTTTGTCACCCTTATCATATAAAAAATAAACCTAGTGTAGTGGTGTTGGGAGTAAATTGAGCAATTGAGGGAGGGCGGGAGGTGTTCTTCAAACTAAGTAAGACACAGCATTTATTTTAGTAATTTTTAACCAACTTTAATATAATGGACTTCCGCAAAGTAACGCCTGATTCTATGAATTATATTCTTACACTGCCACTACACGGTATATATTATAATAATAAGGTATAATATGATTATTATAGTAAGGATTTAATATATACTAGCTGTTCCTCGCGACTTCGCCCGCGTGGAATGTCTTTGCGCGGAACCTTAAAATAAAAGTAGCCTAAGTTACTCCTTATAACACCAGCTATTTGCCAGTGAAAGTCTCATCCAAATCATAAAATGTAAGTACCTTCGTACTACTAGAAGATATATCAATATATTTATAGAATAAGCAGAGAATTTATACAAACTGACTGTGCAAATGTTTTTATCACTTTTTTGTTTGTATAATTAAAAAAAACTATAACTACAGACTTAAATGACTCAAAAATGTACTTAATTAAACAGTAAACTCGATTCGCCTTAATTTATTTGATTTTCACTCTTTACTAAATTTTATTAATTTATTGTAAGTTATTCAATTATTCTGTTTGATGTTTGAAAATGTAATTCAATTAGAGAAAATCAACTCGGCAGCCGTAGTGAGCGGTAAATAACAGAATAGTTTATTTAAGTAAATAGTAGTTTTAACCTGTTTATAACATCTTTGTCTATTGAGTAAAACTATTTTTACGGATTTTATCGCGTTTAATTTACTTATTTTAATTCCCGATGTTTCGGGTGCTTTACAGCACCCATGGTCACGGTTGGGACTGAGGTGCTTGACGTTCCGATGTCATAGTTAGGCCGGCTACCTTCAGTTTTCAATACTAATTTTTAGTTCGATCTACGCAGAATAAGCTTACAGTATCTTGAATTATTGCAGTGGTATGCATGGGTTTGGATTTAATTTTATTAATTTAGGGATCCCAAGGATGTTTTTTTAATTTCAAAAAATAATATTCAGAAAGTGAAGGTAGCCGGGCTAACAGTGACATCGAGGCGTTAAACACCTCAGCCCCCCCCCCCCCCCCGTGCCCATGGGTGTAAAGCATATATGTAGTATACTTGGGTTTGGACTTAATTTTGTTAATTATAGGATCCCAAACAAATGGCAGCACCCATCCATCTTCTCTATTAAAATTAGGCTGTTTTTTTTTTTTAATTTCGATAGTCTCGCGTATCATCCTTGGTAGGAATCGGTGTTCTTTTGCGAGGATTTGTGGTCTATCAAATCTGATGTAATGGCGGGGACGATCTTGAACATGTTCACAGACTGCAGACTTCCCAGAGCGTCGGTGCCTCGCGTCAGCTATATGTTCTTTATGTTGCTCTAAATCACCCGAAACATCGGGAATTAAAATAAGTAAATTGAACGCGATAAAATCCGTAAAAACAGTTTTATTCAATGTGTAGTGTTCACGTAAATATAAGAAATCATTATCTTTGTCTATATGTTTTTTTTTTTAATAAAATAAGGGTGACAAACGAGAACACAGGCCACCCGATGTTATAAGGACATCAACATTTATCCTCCGTCTCAATGAGGGCATCCATGACTTTTTCTGCCACCAGGGCGGCGCCACTTTCGAGTGAGGTAAAATATTTGACAGATTTCATAGCGGGGACGATAAGTTTTTAGGAAAATGTAATCTTTAAGGTTTCTTTCTGTATTATTAGTTATATTTTATATTAATTACATTAGAAGTGAATAAACCAAACTATAAATATAACTAAAAGACGACTTTTAAAAAAAAAGAGTTATAAAGTGCAAAAAATTAAAAATCAAACCATTGACGCATTGTGTTAAATATTAATATAATACTCTAGATAATGATAAACTGTTATTTAAAACTAATTTCTCAATTAAATGACACTGTAACAAAAAAACTTTACCTCAGTCGCTAGTAGCGACATCTGGTGAGTGGAAGATTATTAGCCCTCATTCAAAATGCTGATACGCTGTCACCCTTGAGAACTAATATGGAATATCTCTTATCCAATAAAAAGGGTCTCCGCTTTTCTAAAATCCCCATACGAAACACAGTAGCATGAAGCTGCTTTTGTACTTGTTGCTGTGTTAACTGTTGTTTTTGTTGGTATTCTGTGAGAGCATGGTCCTTCCCCGGTTGAGCCGACCTATTCCTGCTACAACCATAATATAGCTGCATCTAATCTACTCTACCACGTATGATTTCCTTCAGCGCCAAATAAGTTGTAAATTAGCACTTAAAATTGCAATTAACAATTTCATTTCCATTGCAATTAACAATTGGTGTCGGCGGGGAGGGAATCTAGGTTTCTACATTGTAAAAATTACGACGAGGGCTTAGCCTGTGCTTGCCGAATGGCCGGGAAATCTGGGATTATCCCGGAATGAGGGCTAATAATCTTCCACTCACCAGATGTCGCTAGTTGTGACTGAGGTAAAGTTTTTTGTTACGCAGTGTCAGTTGATTGAGAAATTAGTTTTAAATAATAGTTTATCAGCTTCTAGAGTATTATATTAATACACAACACAATGCCACAATGGTTCGCAAAAAAAATCGGCTTTTAGTTATATTTATAGTTTGGTTTATTCATTTCTAATGTAATTAATATAAAATATAACTAATAATATAGAAAGAAACCTTAAAAATTACATTTTCCTGAGAAGTTATCGTCCCCGCTATGAAACCTCTCTTATATTTTACCTCACTGTAAAGTGGCGCCGCCCTGGTGGCAGAAAAATTCGTGGATGCTCTCATTAGGTGTCTTGTCCCGTCTTTTTTGCGCCTAGAAGCAATTGGAAAGGGCTACCCCGATATGAGAGTATATATACGAGAATGCTTTATGCATACCACGACAGCCGGTCTGTCGTGGTTATGCGGGATTCGCCGTGACAATCCTAACGGGGACCCTAAGTGATACCCGCTAAACTCCACTTTGGGGAATGGCAGTGGCCTATGAAGCCTCTCTGCCAGATCGGAAGCGACCCTCTTTTGGGAAAAGAGGGCGCAGGCGGCTACGAGCCGCTGAGGGAGAGTCTACTAGGGCAAATTTAAGAGGAGTCGGTCTGAGCCGCCAGGAGGAAGTTCAGGTCGGTTGAAATTATATTTGGCGGGTCCGATTCAGGAATTAAACTTTATAATCCCGGATTTCGAATACCTACCACTAGTTTTCAAAAATCCAGTGACAAATGTTTAAAAAAGTAGTCGGTTTATCGTTTGATTCAATTACTTAGCCAAAATAATTGCGGTTTTAATGTTCGAGTTTAAAGAAAGAAGTTTTTAATTTTTGTTTTATAAGTGGTTTTTATGGATTTTTCATAGGGGGCAAACAAGCATGCGGCTTACCTGATGGTAAGTGACTAACGCCGCCCATGAACAACTGCAACACCAGGGGAGTTGCAGATGCGTTGCCGGCCTTTTGAAAAGGAGTAGGCTCTTTTCTTGAAGGTCCCTAAGTCGTATCGGTCCGGAAAAATCGCTGGTGGTAATCGATTCCACAAGAAAGTTGTACGAGGAAGAAAACTTCTTTTAAATCGCACAGTGGTGGACCGCCAATCATCCAGATGGTATAGATGGTATCGCGAGTTTTGTGGCGATGTGCGATGGTGAAATTGAGTTGCTGGAATTAGTCCGAACAATTCCTCAGGGCACTCCCCGTGATAGATGCGATAAAATACGCAAAGAGATGCAATAGCTCTACGCAGTGCTAGTGAGTCAAGCTGATCGGAAAGAAAACGGTCGTTGACGATTCGAACCGCTCTGCGCTGGATGCGGTCAAGTGGAATGAGCTGGCACTGGGGAGCCCCTGCCCAGAGATGAGCAGGGGCTCTCCAGTGCCAGCTGCCAGCAGATGTTTAATATTATTGTAATCTAGTGTTGATTTTCTATCAAAGTTTAATTTATAAGCGACCCGTCGGTCTCGGCTCATTCGAGCGAGCAAACGATTTAAATTTTTCTGTTAAGTTTTATTTTTATGTGTGATGACTAATGATAAGAGCTAATGTGGTTTTCATACCAAATGTTTATTGAATAAACAAACATGTTGATTTTTTTACCAAAAGTTTTATAGTAAAAACGAGATGCGGTGCTCAATTTCTGATTGAAGTTTTGTGCTGTAATATTTTAAAAAAATACACTGCGTTGTATGAGTAATGTTGGTAGGTAAGTTAGTTTTTTACCATAGATTATAACATACTATTATATGTTTGTAAAATATTACAAGTAAAGCGATTTACAAAAATAATTATCTAAATTGTATAATGTAATAAAGTAATGCCTGTATCTGGCAACCCTAGCTTAGCTCCTGACTACCACGTCTCTACCACAAAGAAACCAACTTCTTCACTAATCTGTCTCTACACAATGAGAAATCTATATCTTTATATCTCAATATAATTGTTCTATCTGTGTGTATGTGACTGAATTTCTCCTAAAGGACTGGACCGATTTTGATAGAACTTTGTATGTGTGATGTGAAGTTGATTCGAGAATGGTTTAGATTACCAATTGGACGCGGTAGGTGGTGCTGTTGTAGAGATCAAGAAATCACCCGTGCAAAGCCGGGGCGGACGCTAGTTTCATATAAATTTGTTTGAAAATGTTAAATCACAAAGTAATTTACTTAATAAATAAATTAACCAGGTAAAATTTATTTCAGTTGAACAATTCCTCGATATTACACTTAGAGTTTACTGAAGTTAGAAATTTTTATGAAGAGCTAAATTTTAAAATTAATATTTTGTTTGGAGACTTAGTTGCCTGCCAGGCAAGATCAAAACAAATTAGTTAAAATGGTAAAATTAAATTAAAGGTGATTCAAATAACAAGTTACAGTTATTTAAATAAATTACGAGAATAATTAAATCTGTACAAGATGTAACTTAAAAGTTAAAGTTACAGCCTCTATACGTCCCACTGCTGGGCACAGGCATCCTCTCATTTCTGAATGGGTTTTTTTAGGGAAACCCTTTCAGATGTAACTTATAAAAACGTAATTGATCCTTTAATTAATCAAGAAACTAATTCAACTTAAAATCCTGTTCAAAATCTCAAAGTCGAATAAAAGAAAGAGCTACTCAAAAGTTTCAGAACAGACAGAATCTGCAAAAAAGATAATAGAACCAGGATAACTGACGTTTGCTTTCTGTTCTATAAGCTAAAGTGGCAATGGGCCCGTCAAATTATCTCATTTTAGTGTAATTACGCTGGTCATATCCGTGCCTAACTCTCTAAACATTTCTGACACGAAACATTTCTGATACAGGTTCGAAATATACGAAGAGTCGTACTCATATCACTAAATAATAATAATAATAATAAAAGGCGTAGGGAAGTGACGACCCCATCGCCCGCTGACGTAACGGTTATGTGACAAAACTGCTACGTCAGCGCAGTCAGTCAGCACCTTGCCAAGAGGTGTGAGCGCCGTGCCTCGGCAGAATTGGAGGAGCTAATTTGGGCCCGCTTGTGCTTTTGGCCAAATCATGAAACGGTGCCGGGCCTGGGCGTCTCCCATTAATTGACGCCCGTTTCATGGATGATGGAAACAAATAGAGTGCGTATAGGGCCGCTGCCTGGGGGTCGCCGGGGCGCGTCTGGAGCTGGCGCTGGACGCGACAGCATGCGGGCCGCCAGCCGAGCGCGAGGTGCTGCACGACCATCTAGCAGCCCCTCGCATCCATCATCCCCACCAGCTGGCTTGGTGTTGGCAGGGTCTTCGCGGGCCCAGCAATCAGCACCCGCCACTGGTGGAGTACGCCGCATGCGTTGGTCAATGCAGATGAACAGCAACACATTGCGGGCGTATTTTAGGGCGAAAGGGGGAGAAATTGGAGGTTTTGCATATCGGGCTAGGATGCATCGACTTTTTGCTGAGCTGGAGCCATCTATAACCGTCACCGAGCAAAACCTGGCAGACCGAGTTCGGTATATCTTGCGCTCAAACATATTCGATAGCACCGAACTCGAACGGCTACGACGTGAGGCTGTTCCCTCATCGGATGAAAATGCTACGGCTGAGGATGCGGCGCCACAAGTTGCAGAGCAACCAGCACACGTGGATGCCGCCGTAAACCTTTCAGTTGTGGTTGGTTCAGACGATGATGGAACAGTCTCCCAGGAACTAGAACTAGAGCAAATGAGGAGTACATTGGAAGAGGCTATTTTGGAAACGCGTAGTATGCCTCTCGAAAATCGACCGCGACTCCCGCGCATGCCCCTGAGCAAGCGTAATCGGGCTGTCGTGAGGGCTCTCAACCCAATGCTGGTGACCTATTTGGAAGCCAGCCGGGATCTTTGCGAGACGGACTCAATTCTTTTTGGCGCCGCACTGGCAGTTTGCCGCATTATTGGCGCCAAAGTTCCCACGGCTGGACGCGCTACTAGACAAAGTAGCGCCATCCCAGCCTGGAGAAGAAGGATTGAAGACCGTATCGCAAAGGCAAGGGCCCTCATCGGCAGACTGATAAGCTTCAGGTCGGGCAATAATAGGCCGAGAATTGTGCGCACCGTCAGGATGGCGTTTGCTGGGACAAATATCAGTTTGTCCCAGCCGGATATAACGCAAAAACTGACGGAGCGCATAGACGACCTGAAGCAGAGAATAGCTGCTTGGGGTAAGAGGATTCGGCGATATACCGAGAGGTCGACACGGTTCAACCAGAATCGTCTCTTCCAGAGTGATCAGAAGAGGCTCTATGAATCACTGGAGCGACCAATGGTACGTGGAACGGGCCCAGCACCGAATCAGGCCGACACTATCGCATTCTGGCGCGGCCTGTGGTCAGAGCCCGTAAACCACAGCGAGGGCCCTTGGACGGAAGTTGTGGCGAGTCAGTGTGTGAATGTTACGCCCATGGACCCCGTCATCATAACGCTGGATGACGTAGCTGAGGCGGTCCGTAGAGCCCCAAACTGGAAAAGTCCGGGGCTCGACGGGCTGCATCACTACTGGCTGAAGGGGTTCGTGGTGTGTCACGCTGTACTCGCACGACAGTTCGACAGTTTCAAGAGGCTCTCGACCAGAAGTCGCTCCCGAGCCTCTTCACTACTGGGATCACTCATTTGGTTCCTAAAGATCAGGATACCACAGACCCGAGCAAATACCGCCCCATAACGTGTCTACCCACGATATACAAGACACTAACATCCATTTTGAGCGCGAGAATCACTCGTTACCTGAACTCAAATCAGGTGATGTCGCGCGCTCAGAATGGATGTAGGGGCGGTGGTCGTGGAACCAAGGAACCACTCCTCATTGACGCGGTCATTGGCAAGGTGGTTAAACGCAACCGTCGGAACCTCTCCGCCGCCTGGATAGACTACAAAAAGGCATTCGACTCGGTGCCTCATACATGGCTTAAGAGGGTCCTCGAGCTGTACAAGGTTGACTGTACAGTTCGAGACTTCCTCGGGCAATGTATGGGGCAGTGGAGTACGATCCTTTGTCATCTAGGTGAGCGGATGACGGCTGCGGAGAACCACATAAGGATAAGAAGGGGTATCTTCCAGGGCGATTGTTTGAGTCCAATCTGGTTTTGCCTCTCTCTGAACCCTCTCAGTACCTTACTGGAGGGTTCCGGGAGGGGATTTCAGCTTCGGAGAGGAGGTACAAAAGTGACCCACCTTTTCTACATGGATGATCTCAAGTTATTCGCCTCCAGTCGCTCCCATCTTATGGAATTGCTAAACATCACGTGTGATTTTAGCAATTCTATTGGAATGGAGCTGGGGACGGATAAGTGTGCGATCCTCCATGTCGAAAGGGGAAGGGTTGCTAACTCTGAGGGCATAGACTTATCTATGCCCATCAGCATAAGAACCCTTTCCGAGGCTGAAACATACCGATACCTGGGTATGTCACAGAACATCGGTGTAGATGAGGCGGGTATGAAACGGTCAGTTTGCGATGTGTTTTATGCACGCTTGACCAAAGTGCTTAATAGCCTTTTGTCCGGTGTGAATAAGACGCACGCATATAACGGTTGGATCATGCCTGTTCTCATGTATACCTTTGGCATACTCAGGTGGACTCAGACCGAACTGAACGTTCTGGACAGAAAAGTCCGCACTATAATGACGTCCCACAGGATGCATCATCCGAGATCGTCAGTAATGAGGCTGTACTTGCCGCGGAAGCATGGTGGGCGCGGCTTTTTAAGCGCGCTTACCATGCATAATCGCGAAGTGTGCAGCCTCCGTAATTACTTTCTAACGAGAGCGGATGATCCATACTATAGGGACGTTATTTCTTGTGATAAAGGACTTACCCCTCTATCCTTAGCCAACGAGCAATGGCAAGACCCGGCAGTACAGAGCATTTCCGACCGGGAGACCGTATGGAAGGAGAAAGAGCTCCACGGGAGGTTCTACAAGGCCCTACATGAGCCTTTCGTAGACACAGTCGCCTCCCTCCACTGGCTACGTTTCGGTGACCTCTTTGGGGAAACTGAGGGCTTTGTCTGTGCAATACAGGATCAGGTTATTAAGACCAACAATTATCGGAGATACATCCTAAAGGATGGCACCGTCGACATCTGTCGAGCTTGTCGCCATCCCGGTGAGTCACTTAGGCATGTCATCTCTGGTTGTTCGGCGCTTTCTAACTCTGAGTATTGGCACAGACACAACCTAGTAGCCAGGATTCTACACCAGGAGCTCGCTCTGAAATACGGTCCCGTGGATCGGAAACTGCCATATTATAAGTACTTGCCGGAAGCCGTGCTCGAAAATGACCGCGCCAGGCTCTACTGGGACCGGGCCATCATCACAGATAGGACTATTCTTGCGAATAAGCCTGATATTGTGCTGATGGACCGGGCACAGTCAAGGATATTTTTGGTCGACATTACCATTCCTTATGACGAGAACCTCGTGAAAGCCGAAACAGATAAGCTGACAAAATATCTGGACCTGGCTCACGAGGTGACCGACATGTGGGGTGGTCTGCCGGCCGAAATTATTCCTGTGGTCGTTTCTGCGAACGGGTTAATCCCAGTTAGCCTCTCGGGTCATCTGAGGCGACTGGGACTCCGTGACGGATCGCTCCAAGCTCAAATGCAGAAGGCGGTGCTCCTCGATACCGCCCGCATCGTCCGCCGGTTTCTTTCCCTTTCCCCCTAACCCTCGGCCGTTTGGTCTCCCCTGCCGAGGGCTTCCATCTGGTTGGGTTTTTATATATTTAAGTAATTTTTATGTACTTATTTTATTTTATTGATATTTATGTAAGTTTATCATTTTCATTTTCAATTATATATTTATACAACCCAACCAGATGAGAAAACTATACAAATACCCCATAATAATAATAAGTACAAACTTAACATAGGTCCCTTCTCACCGTTCTGCTATGGCTTTTTTTATATCAGAGGGAGCAAACGAGCATGTGACTCACCTGATGGTAAGTGATTTCCACCGTCCATGAACAACTGCAACACCAGGGGAATTTCAGGTGCGATGCCGGCCTTTTAAAAAGAGTAGGCTCTTTTCTTAAAGGGCCTTAAGTTGTATCGGTCCAAAAAAATGCCTGGTGGTAGCCGATTCCACGAGGAAGTTGTGCGATGAAGAAAACTTCTGATTATACGCACAGTGGTGGACCGCCATCGTCCAGATGGATTTAGAATTGGATGGTATCGCAAGTCTTGTTGCGATGTACGATGGCGAAATTTAGTGGTTGGAATTGGTTAGAACCATTCCTCTGAGCACTCCCCGTGGCATAGAATGCAAAGGGATTCAAAAACTCAGTTGTCGACGATTCGAGCAGTTCTGCGCTGAATGCGGTCAAGCCCGAAAATGGTATTCCGTGTAAGGCCAAACTTACGCCTTGTAAAGTTACAAGCCATGTGCCCGCATGAAATACTGCCCCGGTCTGCAAAGTACGCCAAAGTTTTTAGTGGCGTTCCTTGACTACGGAACTATATGTTATTCGATATGTCGAGTATCCTGAAATTGAGGAGATACGACATAGGGATCTTTTTAGCGGTATACGCGCAATCTTGTGTCTTCTCAAAATTAAACTGGACTAGATTTAGTCGCCCCAATCTGAGACTTTGTTCAAAAAGACTCAAATTCACACACAAGTATGTTTCGACACTCGAAGACGTGTTCCTGAGAAGTATTGCACGAGCGGTGTAGAAAGCATCGCCAGTGCTGTCATCTGCATAATAATGAAGCCAGTAAGGCTGCGCAGGCCTATCATTTCTGAAAGAGTTAGGAAGGAGAAAAACACCATCGCGCTCATAGAAAAGATCTATTCATCTTTTCTGTAAACCTGCTCCTCCAATGCAACTTGAAGGACTTATGTTTTCTTATAGAATATGGCTGACAAAGGAACTCACAGTCAACCTGATGGTAAAGTGATACAGGGTTAATTGGCTGCTGTGGCCCATAGACATCTACCTATATCTATTCAATTTGATTATTTAGAGATACTTGAAACTTTTATGTTTCTAGTATCTCATTAAAGTAATATATTTGTTTAATATATCATCATCATCATCATTACAGCCCTTCACAAGTCCACTGCTGAACATAGGCCTCCCCCAAAGAATGCCACAAAGCACGGTCCTGAGCCACCAGCATCCATCGACTTCCTGCAAGTCTTACCAGATCGTCACTCCATCTAGTGGGAGGACGCCCTACACTTTGCCTGCCGGTACGAGGCTGCCACTCGAGAACCTTCCTTCTCCATCGGTTCTTCGAGCATATAGCTCGAAGAACCGACAGCCCGGCCCATTGCCACTTCAGCTTACTAATCCGTTGGGCTATGTCGGTTACTCTGGTTCTACTGCGGATATCCTTATTCCTAAGTTTATCACGCAGAGAAACTCCGAGCATAGCCCTTTCCATAGCTCGCTGAGCGACCTTGAGCTTCCTCATCCGGCCAGCAGTGACGAACCATGTCTCGGTCGAAGTTGAAGTTACCTAGTCGGACTATTTGTCCCAGGTAAACATACTCGTGAACAACTTCGAGCTTAGTGCTCCCAACAAATACCGGCATAGGTGTGACATGGACATTAAACATAATCTTTGTTTTGTCCATGTTCATCTTAAGACCTATCCGTTGGGAGACACTATTGAGGTCATTGAGCATAGTGCTTAGGTCCTCTAGCGATTCTGCCATAAGGACTATATCGTCGGCAAATCGAAGGTGAGTGATGTACTCGCCATTGATGTTAATACCGTATCCTTTCCAGTCCAGAAGCTTGAAAACGTCTTCCAATGCAGCGGTGAAGAGTTTCGGGGATATAACATCACCCTGTCTTACACCTCTCTGCAATTGAATAGCTTTCGTACTCTGGTTCTGTACTCGGATAGCCATCGTAGCTCTACTGTACAAACACTTCAGCACTTCGATATACCGACAGTCAACTTGGCACCGCTGAAGGGACTGCAGCACCGCCCAAATTTCGACGGAATCAAAGGCTTTCTCATAGTCCACCTACGCCAGACATAGTGGCAAATTCTACTCTTCGGACTTCTGTACAATTTGCCGTAGGGTATGTTTGTGGTCTCTGGTGCTAAAGCCCTTTCGGAAACCGGCTTGTTCGGGAGGCTGGAAGTCGTCCAGTCTGCGCGCGAGACGATTCGTAATGACTCTCGAAAACAGCACGTAGACGCGGCTTAGAAGGGAAATCGGTCTGTAGTTCTTCAAGAGAGCGTTGTCACCTTTCTTGAAGAACAAGACCACCGCACTTCTGCTCCACGCCTCCGGTGTAATGCCACCATGGAGGACGGAATTAAAGAGCTTCTGAAGGACTTCAAGTACCGGTCTTCCACCCGCTTTCAGAAGCTCCGCTGTAATTCCATCCTCGCCTGGAGCCTTGCCGTTTTTAAGGTGCTCGAGAGCCATTCTAATCTCTCTCAGACTAACGTTCGGGATATCTTCGGAATAGTGTCGGATAAGATTCGCTCTTGGATCGTTACTCACACTTGCGTGTGGCTCCAACGATGACGTGTACAGCTGCCCATAGAACCTCTCAATCTCACTCAAAATCTCAGGTGCCCCGGAAACGATGCTGCCACATTCGGTTGTCAGCTTTGACAGTTGGCTCTTTCTAGCAGACAGATCTCTGGCAAAGACTTTGGAGCCTTGGTTCCGCTCGATCGCTTCTTCAATACGAGCTGTATTGAAGTTGCGTAAGTCCCGCCGCATGCATTTGGAGATCTGTCTGTTCAGTTGCTTGTATGCTGTCAAATTTGTTGAAGAATGTAGCCTCATCTCCCGTCTAACAGCCATGAGATTAAGAGTGTGATCGGAGAGTTTTTGTGTTCTTCTGCGGCGGGTCTTGCAGAACTTAGCTCCGACCGCATGGACAGTTTCCACGAGCTTGTTATTCATATCGTTCACTTCATTGCAGTCTTCTAGGCACTGAAAACGGTTTTGTAACTCGAGCTGAAAGGTTTCGGGACTTTGGATTAGAGCACGAGGGGGACGGATGTCTATAATATGTATTGTGTGTAATCTTTTAGTTAGATTTAATTTTATACTATGTTTTTTCGTATATAAAATAGTAAAAATAATAACTATGCATACGTACTAACTTAGTATGAAAATATTTATTTTGTAGAGAAAATAAATATTATACGTGGTAGAGCCATGCTGCAACTATATTACTAGTATAGTAGTAGCACGAATGGGTCGGCTCGAACGGGGAAGGACCACCCTCTCACAGAATACCAGCGTAAAATAGCAGCTTAACACTGTTGTGTTTCGTATGGTGAGTGTAGAGAACCGGAGACCCTTTTTACTGGAAAAGAGGCATTCCATCTTAGTCCTCACGGGTGACAACTCATCTGCATTTTGAGTCTTTATTGAGGATAGATGTAGATGTCTATGGGTCACAGTAATACCATCAGGTGAACTGTGTGCTCGTTTGTCTCCCTATCCTATAAAAAAAAATAATCTAGACAGAGGTTGTCGCACGTTAGAAATTAGGCTTGATGCTTGAAATCCCAAGATTTCAATGGCCGGGGAGGATGTCTACGCCCCTAAAAACAACATTCGATCGCCACAGCCAATCAAGAAGGCTCGCAAAAAAGGAACCAGATGTCGCCACCGTGCCTGTCAGCGCGATATATAAGCAGTTAGTTCCTCCACACATAAACTCAGATGCCATAGTCATTACGATATTTTTTTTATTTCCAAATTATTAATACTTAATCTATTTTTGTATAAAGATACTTTCTGAAAACAAGTAAATATTGTGTAAACAGCAAGAAACTAGTATTTTCTTTGTTCCCATCGTGAACAAAAAGTGGCGACCGTAACAGGACCTGCAAACTTCGGATCTACGTAATAGGGAAAGAAAGAGGACTAAGAACATTGTCTGTAAGCCGGGGAGACGAGCTGCAAACCCGCAAGTGAGGACACAAAGAAGACCCATTGCATACGCTCGCTGAAAAATCCAAGCTTGTGTCGCATCGCATCTGCCGCCTACCTGCATTTTTAAATGTGAGCCCGTTCCTTTACTTTTCCCTAATTTTGCCCCCTTTTATCTGTGTGAATACATAGAATGATTCTTTAAATGATACGTTATTCTCTCACAGTCAAATCTAAATCAAACCTTGCTATTTTTCTAATAATATTTTCCAAATCAAAGGGCCTAATATAGTCACATCATTGCATCCACCAACCATCCAACCATCGCTTAATACTTTACAACTACAACTGCTTACTCGTATTTATTCATTTGCCTAATTAATTGCATACTATTTTTATTTTTCATAAAGTGCAACTACCTGCCTACTTTAGTAAATTCAGTGCTAAGATAACTTAATCATTCCCATTTGCCTATTATTATTTCACGCAAACTATTAATTTTCAATTGCTATTTCGCACATAAGTTAAAACAAATCACTGTTAACCCAATCTTTAGCCCCTAACATTTGCATCTATCACTGTGCTTCTATTCAATTCCATCCAACGGCAATTCCAGGTGGGCCTAAATTCATCGTACGCATCCGTGCGCGTCGACCCTACTCGGAGCAACTTACCGCCAAGTGTTTCTATATAGTTTGTGCTTACCTCACTGACTGATATCGCCCGTGGCTGGCTTCAGTGCGCGGCTCCTGAGTCCCGTTACGGCTAGCCCAGCTGATAGCCAACCGGTTCTCCGCTACGGACGGGACGAAGAAACGAGGAGCGTATCGTATTTATTTCATTTACTCATTTAATTGACACTTCAGCGCAATGTCTACTGATGTGAAGGATAAACTGATTGCTAAACGAGCGTCTATCAAAGGACGCCTTACCAAATTTAAATGTTATTTAGATAATGTAATAACTTAAGGAGATAATATATCTGAAATTGAACTCAGTAAACTTGCAAAGAAGTTGTCACGAATAGAAACATTAATCATTGAGTTTGAGGATTTGCAAAGCCAAATAGAGATCTTAAACGCGTCTACCTTAGATAACGAGTTAACAACGCGTGATTTAATGGAATCAGAATTTGATTACTGCATTTCTTTTGCCCAAGATTTTATAAAAAAACGTAGCCAGCCTTCCAAACAGGAAAGTGATAATTTTTCAAGCTGCAGCAACGCCTGTTCGCATCACAAACATAGCCCTTGTGGCGAAAGTTCCAGCTTTAAATTGCCTATTATAAATATCCCTAAATTCGATGGCATGTATTATAAATGGTTGGAGTTTAAGGAAATATATTGTTCATTAATTCATAACAATACCAAAATAGACGACGTACATAAGTTCCACTATCTAAGCTCCTATCTGGAAGACGAGGCAGCTCGCATTCTTAGCAACCTCGAGGTATCAGCTAAAAATTATTTAGAAGCTTGGGCACTCCTGTGCAACCGTTACGACAACAAAAGGTACAAAGGTAAACATAGAAGCGGTTAGGGAAACTGACAAGTCTCCAAGATTCATTATTGATCATGTGAACAAGAATTTGCGTGCCCTAAACACTTTGGGATTACCCACCGATCAGTGGGATGTTTTAATTATTCACATTTTAACTACGAAGTTAGACAACAGTACTATATTTAAGTGGGAAGAGCATCGAAATAGTTTACCGGAAATACCTGCTCTCAATGATTTCTTCAATTTTCTCAAGAATAGGGCAGATGTTATAGAAACGGTCAATCGAAATAAAATTGATAAATCGAAAAATGTAATTCAATCACCTCAAAACAAAATGCAAACTAAGTCTTTTATTGCGACTTCAAGGGAAGCTCTTCCTACAACTAGGTCCAATTTTAATGGCAATTTGTGCAAAGGCAACCATCGCCTTTACGAATGTATTTCCTTCAAGTCTAAGACTCCTGAAGAAAGGATTTCAATAGTCACTGATTTAAAATTATGTCACAATTGTTTGAAACCTTATCATAACACGCAATTTTGTAAACTGCCTGGTTCTTGTCGCACATGCAAAAGGAGACATAATTCTTTGCTACACTTGCCAAGCGAGAATTCTCCTAAGCCCACCACTTCTGCATCTGTTACAACGATGTCTACATTTTGTTGTTCAGAAGTTTTGCTATGCACCGCTAGGGTGCGTCTAGTAAACTCTCAAACTGGTGATAGCATCACTGTCAGATGTATATTGGACAGTGGCAGCCAGTGTACAATAATTACAGAAAGAATAAAAAACGAACTTAATTTAACGTCTCAACCTTCGAATGTCAATATTTTTGCTATCGGTAATAATTCATTGAATTTAAGCCTAGAACGTTGTACTTTAGATTTGCATTCTCTTACCACCCAATTTAAAATACTGTGAATTGTCTTGTGTTGGAGCACATCAGTGAAAAAGTGCCTAAGTTTCCACTTGACATAAAACATTTAAATCTAACTAATTTTGAACTAGCTGATCCCAGCTTTAATGAACCATCCGCTATTGATATGCTCATCGGTGCTGACCTATTCTGGAATTTAATAGGCACTAAAAGGCACTCTCTAGGATCAAACAACCCTAATCTTCAGAGCTCTAAACTCGGATGGATCATAACAGGTCCCATGCCCACTATTAAAAAACAAATCACTCAGAACGAGTCTACATTTTGTAATTTTTTAACCAAAGACGAAATTTCATTGACTATTGATAAACAATTAGCCAATTTTTGGGAACTTGAAAATATTCCCACTAGTCAGCCCTATAGTACAGAAGAAAGGCAATGTGAAGAGCTTTTCCTCTCCCAAACTACAAGAGAAAGTAATGGTCGTTTTTGTGTAGGTCTACCACTAAAGGACTCGATAGAATGTCTAGGTGAATCTTACTACATTGCTAAATCACGTTTTCACAACCTAGAGTTACGTTTTCGTAAGAATCCAGAGCTTAAAACTCTTTACTCACAGTTTATACATGAATATGCCGAGCTTGGTCATCTCAGCTATTTGTCTGAAGAGAAACCTCCCAACTCTTATTTTCTCCCTCACCATCCTGTCATGAGAGAGAACAGTGAATCAACCAAACTTCGAGTGGTGTTTAACGCCTCTCAGCCTACTACTTCTGGTTTCTCTATAAATGATCTTCAGATGATAGGGCCAACCATCCAAGATTCCCTATTTAATATTTTGCTGCGTTTTCGTCAACACAAATACGTCTTGTCTGGAGATATAGCTAAAATGTACAGACAAGTGCTAATTCGTGAGCCTGATCGGAACCTCCAACTCATACGTTGGCGCGACAATGAAGACGAGCCTCTGCGTACACTACAACTGAACACAGTAACATATGGTTTCGCCAGTGCAGGTTTCCTCAGTACCAGATGTATGTGGCAAATCGGGGCTGAATGTGATGACCCTAATATTAAAACCATCATCCAAAATGACTTTTACTGTGATGATTCTTTAACAGGGGCTGAAACAAAAGATGGATTATGTTACATTCAACGCGCTGTTTCCAACGAACTTTCCAAGGGTTGCTTTCCTTTAAGAAAATATAGGTCTAATTCACCTAACCTTCTCCTTTCTCTAAATACAGAGGAAACAAATCTAATTATTAGCAACGCTAGCAATAAACCTGTTGAATAGGAACATTCGCCTTCTATGTAACAATTTCAATAATTGTCATTTCATTCACATTGGCGATAAAAAAACCGCTTTGACATTTGTACTAAATTAAATTTTTTAATAGATAGCCTTGACTACAACGAAAAATTCCTTAGCTTTAACAAACGTCATGATTTAATCCGTTTTCCCCATAAAAATGTAAATAAACAGAAAAGTAGGAAAATCACACAGAATACTAACTTAGATTATTTTTGCTATGAAAACAATTATGCGAGGCACTGGAACGAAAATGTAAATGCTAAAATCGAAGTAACATCTGAAGGGTCAAAACGTGACAATTTTTTTCGTCTGTAAAAAACAAATACTTACAATTTTTCACCAAAACATAGCTGGACTTCTTAATAAAACTGATTTGTTGCAGATATACATAACTGATTTTCCTCGTGAAATAGGATGTGAATTAGATGTTATATGCCTTAGTGAAACATTTCTGAAAGCAGGTGAAGAAGTGTGTGTGCATTTGGATGGCTACACTATTGCAAATAGTTATTCAAGGCTTGACGTAAAACGAGGTGGTGTATGCATACTTTGTAAAAATAATTTTACCTTTGCAGATCTTACAATAATTAATAAATATCAAGCAGAAAACACTTTTGAGGTATGTGGTATCATTTTGCCAGACCATCCCTGTTGTGTTATCTGCATCTATAGAATACCTAAGTCCAATGTAACAGACTTTTTAAATAAATTTCAAGACATGCTTTATAATATTTGTAACAGATATAATGACTTTAAAATCATTATAGCCGGAGATTTTAATATAGACACACTTAAGTGCACACCAGCTTCTGAATTCTACAAAAACATTTTACTAAACAATAACCTCACTCATCACATACAAAAGCCTACCAGACAGAAAACTTGTATAGATCATATTATAAGCAATGACCGAGAAGCCGAAGGTAAAATATATGAATTGGGGTTATCTGACCATAACACGGGTCAAACGCTTAGTATAACATTTGCTTATAAATATGTATAAAACTTACATAAATACATATTGGATACTTAGAAGAGACTATAGCACTGACAATAGGAGAAAATTTAAAGAAATAATGAAGCAACTGACATTTAATGACATATATGACGAATCAAACTTTGACCTAGCTTTTAGTAATTTTAATGACATAATTAGATTATTCTATGACTTATGTTTTCCAGTGATTAAAATTAAACGTCAGATAAGAACTTGTGGCCCTAAATGGATTACACCAGGACTTAAAAAGTCTTGTAAAACAAAAAGGAAGTTGAGGTACAATTACTATACATCAAGACCTAATGAAAAAAAATCAAACAAGTCAAAATATTACCTCTATACTAACATTCTAAAAAAAGTTATAAGTAAATCCCAAAAAATTAGCAATTACAAGTATATCTCAAATAGTAAAAACAAATGCAAGGCAGCGTGGAACATTATCCAAAACAAAACTGTAGCTAATAATATCCCAAAAAGTATTAAAGAATTAAAAATAAATAATAAAGTATTAGTGACAAAATACTAATGGCCGAGAATTTAAACGAACATTTTATTCATTCACCGAATAAAATGAGGCAAATTGATAAAACATTAAGGCCTTAACAGTGGCCTAAATCTTGGATATTTAAGTAAAAAAATCTCAATAACTGTTAATTTAATCCACAAAGAAAAAATACACGGTAACAGAAGAGGATTTGGTAAATGTTTTTAATTGAACAAAATTGTATTTTTGTCAACCCCTTATTAGAAAAAAAATCCCCAAAGAGTACCTAACTTTGTCATATTTTGCAAAATTTCTCCAAAACGGTACAAGCTTTTTAAATAGTTCTTACACTAAAAAAAAGGCCTTAAAAATATTAATATTTTTAATTGAGAGTTTTATTTTTATTCCCCGTTTTATAAGAGAAAATATCATTTTTCCCTGAAATTGAATATATTTACGCGAGCGCGCATGCTCTGTCGCCCTGTCAGCCTGTCACAGTCCGTTTTCGGACATCGTCGAGGCTGGACCGCGCTTCAGTGTCGAGGCGACTTTATTCAATTATGTATTAGTTTTTTAAAAGTTTATACTCAATTATAAATATTTTTTATGACTAGAAATACTTAATTTAGTTAATAACTGTACACTGGTAACTGTAAATATTATTTTCTAAATAAATTTATTTTTAAAGTGCCCAAAGAAGAAGAAATTTTCGCGGCGACGTTGATTAGTGAAATTGAAAAATGCATTTTTATATAATTTAGATGTGGAACGACCAACATGCTCTCGTTACTTAGATTTCGATAGTTTTTAATACCTATGTAATTTTATTGTTGCATATTTTTATTAATTAGTTGATACTGAATTTTATAATTATGTATTACAATAAAACGCTGTTTTTATGAGTATGACTTTATAAAATATTATTCGAGGGGAATATAGATACAGATACTTACATTTAGGTACACTGTTATCAAATTAAATCAAACAATTTAAATAAATAAAAAAATGGTGCTTCCCTAAGTATAAATAACTATATAGACATTCTTGGGTTTTGGTTTTTTTTTTATGTTAGACAAACTATCATCTAAAAAATGTAAAAATTTTAAATTGGAGAGGGGTTTCTCTACGCGATAAAGTTAGAAATGAAGATATTCGCAGTAGAACCAGAGTAACTGACATAGCCCAACGGAATTTTACAGTGAAATGGCAATGGGATGGCTATATAACTTGGAAAATATATAAAAAAATAGGAAGAAAGGTTCTCGAGTGGCAACCTCGTACAGGTAAGCGAAGTAGTACTCAACCTTTATTCCTCTTCACGTATTCTCATACGCTTTTCTTCACACACACACACACACACACACACACATACACAAATAGGTCGCAAATAATACTTACCTAGTACTATTAGGCAAGACTGAATAGGTTTTTGTTAAGTCAGTGCAATTCACCATCTTAGGCTACATAACCACTTACCGATGGAATTGTAGTTGCTTTACTACTTGCTGGGTAAAAATAGAAAAAAAAATTACCCTGAGAAAGTTTGCATTTAGATATAATTTTTCTAACTAACCATAAAAATATGATGAGAATATGTATATTAGTATAAAGGTTGCCTCACACGAGACAGTAATAATATAATATTATATCTTCCATTATCTACGCATGAAAACTTTTAAAATCTCTGAATCCCGAGGTATGTTCATATTAAGAGGCTGACTAGAGTCACATTGATATGCATGGGGATCGTTTTGTAATTTCACATCGTTATCGAAAAAACATTGTACGTATTTCAGGTGGCGGTTTGCAAAACACGATTCCACAAAAATTCACTCAATAGAAAATAATTGCAAAGTTGCTTCTGAAAATACTTAAATGCCATTAAAAACATAACTTGTAAAAAAAGCCAAGTCTCGCAACTGAGTTCTTCTACCGTAAAAATTTGTGAGATCCATGTAATACCAAGTCGGTTAATTTATTCAGTCCAAAGATTGATACATAGATTGACTTGGCAATCGCATGAAAACACAATATATCTCACAAGTAATACATATTATATTAAATTAGATTGTTTAGTGCGATTGCCAAGTCTATGTATTAATCTATGAACGGAATAAATTAACCGACTTGGTATTACATGGATCTCACAACTTTTTACGGTAGAAGAACTGAGTTGCGAGACTTGGCTTTTTTTATAAGTTATGTTTTTAATGGCATCTCATTTATTTTTGTAGATAGTTATATCTAGGTAGCTATTTACACCTATTATTCCATTATACATATATAAGTACACTGACTTATTCACTGCAAATGTAACTTTGTAATACTATATGTTTATATGGGATTACAAAGTTATTTATGCAGTTGATATATCTCGAAAAGTGGACCGAAATTGTAAAATATTTTAATTTTTCCTTGATTTATATATTAAAAAATAATTTTATTCCAAATTTGAAGTTTCTATGTCTGCTAGAAGTGCCTCAGAGTTTTGATGATCGGTCAGTCAGTGAGTGACAAAATTAAGAAACTTTGACTAGTTATAATTCTTAAACTACTGGTTCAAATTTAATAAAATTTGGAATATGCCGAGTTTATACAATGCCTACTTGTTTAGTAAAAAGGCTCAGGCTTCTAGTTTTATCCATAACGAAGTTATAGGGTTTCAGGAATGGCCTGAACTGCTTCGAGAAAAGGATGGTACGGCCGTCCCGTTTTTTTGCTCGACTTGGCGGGGGCACTACCGGGCCTCCAGATTTTCAACGTCAATTTTTTCTTACGTAGTAGAGCCATGCTGCAGCTATATTAGTAGTAGGTATAGTTGTAGCACGAATGGGTCGGCTCGACCGGGGAAGGACCACGCTCTCACGGCATACCATGTAAAATAGCAGTTTAACCCTGCTGTGTTTGGTATGGTGAGTGTAGAGAACCGGAGAACCTTTTTACTGGAAACGAGGCATTACAACTTAGTTCTCACGGGTGACAACGCATCTAAATTTTGATACGTAATCGAGAATAGATGTAGATGTCTATGGGCCGTAGTAACCACTTACCATCAGGTGGACTGTGTGCTCGTTTGTCACCCTTATTCTATTAAAAAAAACTTCCTGAGATTTCAGTAAAATAATGTTAAGTATTGTAAGCACTCCTACAATTATATATCTCATGTTAATAAAGCTATTGGGCTATTTTGATTTTTAACAAAGTGATTTTACTTTATAGGTTAAATAATTTATTTTCCCTTCTATATCAAGAACCGTTTTTCTGTCACTCCTATTGAATTTAACAGTGCTTGCTGAAATTTAGCATCTTTAGATGAATAAGAATCGCGCGCTGATCCGGCTGTTAGATATTGCAAAAATAATCGAAAATATATATTTTTACTTTCATGCCGAAGACTACCTTGTTTTATTTTATTACGGTCAAATAATATTTAGTTGGTTATAAAGCAAGTATTTACAAATATTTTCATTGTTTCGTTATTCTATTGTTTACAGTTATTATCACGTCTTAGCTTTACACCAAGAATTACATTAGAAATTCTTGATGGGATGCGATGTAACGCGCATACTTTATTTTCATCGAGAACTATTATATATATATATATATATATATATATATATATATATATATATATATTTGTTTTTTTTTACCAGTAGAGTTTCAACACAATCTTAAAAAAGTTCAATGAATTAAAAAAATGCCGATAATTATATAATTTCAAGTCAGTGTTTTACATTTAAAGATCAGTTATAAGGAGCCAAAATTCTTATTTTCATTTTGATTAATTTAATTCGAGAATATAGAGAATAAATGTGAAAGGGCTTTTATCTGCAATAATAATTTACATCAAAAATAACATAGAGTTATAAAAGTCATATACACGGTCAATCATACTGAAGATTATCAATTGTACTACAAAATATTTAAAAGACTATTTCCAGTATAATGACCCGAATATCATCATTAATGTTTGACTGGCACACATAAAAGTTATATCACATGGCTAAATGATTGACTATTATATTATGATAAGGTCATGCTTTTCTATAAAAAGTTGCAAGAATTTTTAAATTACGGCACCTATTGGTTTGTTTTACTTTTCACTTAATTAGTGAAAAACAAGATGGACTGATCTAAAAGTTTACTTTCTTGTGTAAAAAGTGCTATTTAGAATTTTATGCAAATGATAATTAAAGTTTCTATGTAAATAAGTGTAACATAGCGGGTATTATATTCAAAGGTAGCGGCCATCCATATTTGCAAAGCCAGCATCATTTTCTGTACAGAAATCGGCAAAGTATTGCTCAAGGCACTATAAACAAAGCAGCTGATAAAATATTATACTCATAACTATTAACAACTGTTTAAAAAAATTAAAAACTGTTTCTGCAAATGGTCTTATAGATAATAATAACTATTCCGCCGTGTTAGGTGCACACTAATAATAGCTCCATTAGAAAAAAAGAGGTAAAGTTTTGTTTTAGAAATGCGCAATCAATATTGTTTTGTCTGCAATTGAGCATAAAATAAAAAATAACTTCAGCCAAAGAGCATAACTGGCATTATACTCAGGACCATCAATTGGTATGGAAAAATAATTTTAACAGGTTTAAAAATCAATCAAAATTCAAAAAAACATAAATATTAAAATCAAAAAATTAATATATGTATGTCTATACATACATATAATGATTTATGGCCGCTTAGTAACTGACGGTGACTCAGTATAACATCCTACAGTCACGCCGAAACTAAGAGGAGAGAATCACTTTAGAAAAGGTAATAATTTATTGCGGAAATTTTGTGATAAAATTAAAAAAATTACAAACTTATCCAAGTTAATCTAACATAGTCTAACTTATCCTTATGCGTTACAAAAAAAAACAAATAATAAAATAGTCAGATGGCGTCAGTTTTTAAGATATAACAAAAATAAACAAAAAAAAATTTCAAAAAAGTTCAGTATTTAATTGATTATATACCGCTGACACTTAATCACGCTTTTCGAAACCACGCCAGTTGTAAAAAATACTTGTGTGAAAAGACAAAATCTTCTTTTTAAATTTCCGCCGAGTTGTAAGTAGAAAGGCAAATAGGTCATGTGTCAATTTTAATTAAATATATTTAATATGAAGTGATCTTGACTACCATTCATCAAATAACCATTGGTAAACATTAAAACAGGAATTTTACAATTGTGTTTACAAGAAACATTATTAGTTGTACCTTGCAGCTTGTTCATTATTTTTATTATAAATACCTATAAATGTATATATTATTAATAAATAGTTCCCATAATATTTTGGATTATTTTTTATTTTGCCCTATCTGCAATGTTCTACGCTCTATAGAAAATGTGGCGTATGATATGATTGACAATCTTTCGAACGTTTTATCTAGGTACAAAGATGTTTTACGTTTTCGTCGCCTCCACGTGATATTTTTGTCAGCATAAGGTACCCTTCTGTATCTAATATAATATAAATAATATAAATATTGCTACAAAGTAATGTAAAAGGCTATACAAGTCCCTCTACTGGGCACAGAACTCTTTTTTTTTTTGTGAGAGTGTTTTAAGGCAAGGAAATGCCCGCCGAACTGCCCCAATGCGTGTTGACGAAATTCGCAATTACAAATTGCATTCGTGCTGTCGAGGATCAAACCCGGGAAAAATTTATAGCGAACTTATCTTAATAAATTTGAAAGCAAACTTTTTATGTGGTTGGTGGACAAGGCTTTCTATAATATTAAGGAGTTTTTTAATTACAAATAAATTCACTTGACCATGAATATTATGTTTGTAATGTATTATGATTTTAAATATGACTACTATAATAATAAAAATAATTGTACTGTTTAAATAATAACTAATTTTAATTCAATTTAATTTAATTCAATCTGTTTGTAATGAATTATGATTTTAAATATGAATACTATAATAATAATAATTATAATGTTTAAAAACTAACTAATTTAAATTCAATTGATCATATACTTAAATATATTGGTAAATCCAATTGAGCATGCCTTCGCATTAAAAATAACGTATAACATGATTAAACGGATTTTTTTTAAAGTAGTTTAAATACATTTCGACAGCACTATCGGCTTCAACACCCTCGAAACCCATGAAAACGACACCCATGATGAAAAAATGTATACCTATTGCAGCCGCCATCTTGGCTTTACATTTCTACAGCACTATCGGCTTCAGCACCCTCGAAAACCATGAAAATGACACCCATGATGAAAAAATTGATATCTATTGCAGCCGCCATGTTGGATTTACATTTCGACAGCACTATCGGCTGTAACACCCTCGAAAACCATGAAAATGATATCCATGATGAAAAAATTTGGTACCTACTTCAGCCGCCATCTTGGATTTACATTTTGACAGCACTATCGGCTACAGCACCCTCGAAAACCATGAAAATGACACCCATGATGAAAAAATTGATATCTATTGCAGCCGCCATGTTGGATTTACATTTCGACAGCACTATCGGCTGCAACACCCTCGAAAACCATGAAAATGATATCCATGATGAAAAAATTTGGTACCTACTTCAGCCGCCATCTTGGATTTACATTTCGACAGCACTATCGGCTTCAACACCCTCGAAGCCCATGAAAATGACACCCATGATGAAAAATTGATATATATTGTAGCCGCCATCTTGGATTTACATTTCAACAGCACTATCGGCTTCAACACCCATGCAAACCATGAAAATGACACCCATGATGAAAAAATTGATACCTACTTCAGCCGCCATCTTGGATTTATATTTCGACAGCACTATCGGCTTCAACACCCTCGAAACCCATGAAAATGACACCCATGATGAAAAAATTGATACCCCTTGCAGCCGCCACCTTAGATTTACATTTCAACAGCACTATCGGCTTTAAAACCCTCGAAAACCATGAAAATTACACCCAAGATGAAAAAATTGATATCTATTGCAGCCGCCACCTTGGATTTACATTTCGACAACACTATTGGCTTCAGCACCCTCGAAAACCATGAAAATGACACCCATATTGAAAAAATTGATACATATTGCGGCCGCCATCTTGGATTTACATTTCGACAACCCTATCGGTTTCAACACCCTCGAAAACCATGAAAATTTCACCCATGACAAAAAAATTGATACTACTTACTTTTAGTACGTACTACTATTACGAGTATTTATTCTGTGCTTTTAAAATATTGTAATAAAAAAATCTGTTATTATTATTATAATCAAGTATTTAAGAAATTTGGTGAGCCGCTGCATACAATCGAAATCATGTTCACTCACGACGGCGACTGACGGCGAACCATAGATAAATATAAATGTAGCAAGCTAATGCGGCGTACTGATATATACAGTAATCTATGGCGATGGCCAACTGAGTTAGTGAGTAAACTACTCTGTGGCTGCAGTTCCCCATTTACAGAAATAATTCTATACGAGGCTACCAAATCAACGAAAATTTCGCCATTTTCGAGCCGAAAAAAATTAATTATAGCTAAACAAAACAAAATTACACTGCCATTTACATTCAGTGGCTTCCCACATGATAGATGAAGAGATTAATAAATAGATTGAGTTAAACAATTGATATTTACAAAAGTTATAGTGTTTACAAGCCTTGGGGACATGATAAATCCACACCATAAGCCACTAAAACCCCTTTTTTATTTAAAAATAGCAATTAATCGATTAAAAAAAAATATTAATAAGTTCAACAATCATTTATCTTTCTAACAATGTGCTTTTTATATCATTTATATGTGTAATATGATTGCTGGATACGATTTCATGCGACAAAACGGTGGAATTTTGATTTTTAGGCGTTAGTAGAACATACCCACGCGCTTTGCGCTCGGCATGCAATATTTGCACGTCCTAACAGGACAAAACATGTTGATCTTTATTTGATGTAACAACTTATTTACCGTGTTTTATGCAAATAAATGATTCTTGATTCTTGATTCTTGAATACACTAGGCCTCGGTTGGTCACCGACAACAGATGAAATTCACTTTCCAATTGATAATTCTAAGGCTAATAATAATAACGACCTAACAAAAAGGTCTATTTTATCATCTACCTTTCAAATATTCGACCCCTTGGTTTATTAACACTTTGCACAATAAAGGCAAAAATACTATTGCAAAAATTATGGATCGAAAAACTAGATTGGGATGAACCCGTTCCTCCTTCCATTCAGCAATCTTGGCTTAAATTCAGCAAAAAAAACTTGACGTGATTTCTGATTTAAAAATTAATCGACATGTGTTAATTAGCGAGTACATTCACGTTGAACTACATTGTTTTTGCGACGCCTCCCAACAAGCATTTGGTTGTTGTATTTACATTAAATCTGTTGACAAAAAATTAAATGTCAAGGTGAGCTTACTTTGCGCCAAAACTCGAGTTGCTCCTATAAAGGCTTGCACTATCCCGCGGTTAGAGCTTTGTGCTGCACTTCTAGGCGCTCAGCTAACTTCCGCTGTTAAACGGGCTCTAAGACTAAAAATAGACAAAGTTATATTTTGGACGGACTCTAATGTAGTGTTAGGATGGCTGAGGACACCTAACAAAACTAAAATGTTTGTAGCCAATAGAATCGCCGCTATCATTGACATTTCAAATCCTGAAGCTTGGCGCTACGTACCCTCACCTCAAAACCCTGCTGACCTTGCTTCACGAGGAATTGACCCCCAAGAAGTTATTAATGCTCACATCTGGTGGCAAGGCCCTTTCTCAAAGAATCAGAGTCAGCATGGCCATTAGCTTCAAACAAACAAGTAGACTTACCTGAAATGAAAGTCTTACCTGCTTTGGTGGCGGAGGATAAAGCTGCTACCACAGCAGTCGACTTTAACAAATTTTCCAGCTTAAATAATGTTCAAAGAACCTATGCTTGGATTTTTAGATTCATTCATAACTGTAGGAAGCCCAAAAATAAACAAGTAGGACCTCTACAAGTCCAAGAGCTTAATAAATCTCTGATCACACTTATTAAATTAGCCCAAGCAGAATATTTTCCAAAAGAAATAAATTATTTATTAAATAATAAATCTTTAAAGGCCAATAACACTCTCAATTCATTAAATCCGTTTTTAGATGATGCAAAGGTTCTACGCGTAGGAGGGCGCATAGATGCCTCCAATCACCCTTATGATAAAAGATACCCTATTGTTATCAAGGCTACTCATCGTTTAACTAAATTAATGTTTCAACATCAACACTTGCAATTATTTCACGCAGGTCCTCAAATGCTACTAGCAGCCATAAGGCAAGAATATTGGCCTATAGAAGGTCGGAAGCTAGCTAGAGATGTTGCACGTAACTGTTTCGTATGTAGTAGATTTAAGGGAAAAAGTATGAGCAATATAATGGGTAATTTACCAGCTGATCGCGTCGAGCCCGACTTCCCCTTTAGAACTGTTGCAATAGATTTCGCCGGCCCCTTTCTTATCACGAATCGAAAAGGCCGTGGATGCAAAATAACAAAGTGTTACTTATGCGTTTTTGTGTGCTTTAGATACAAATGCTTACACTTAGAACTTGTCAGTGAACTAAACAAAGATGCCTTCATTTTAACCTTGAAAAGATTCATAGCTCGTAGAGGATTGCCTAATCGTATCTATTGTGATAATGGGAGAAACTTTGTTGCAGCTTCAAAGGAAATGGGGCAATTTTTAAAGACAAATAAAGACTCTATTTGGGACTTTGCTGCTCGCCAATCTATTGAATTCCGTTTTTCGCCTGCGTACGCTCCTCATTTCAATGGTCTGGCGGAGGCTGGTGTAAAGTCAGTCAAGTTTCATCTTCATAGAATTCTAGGCCATTCTCATCTAACATTTGAAGAGTTGGCTTCCGTGTTTACACAGATAGAAGCTATCCTAAACAGCCGCCCCCTATGTCCTTTCTCCCCATCACTCTACGGGAGGATGTCTACGCCCCTAAAAACAACATTCGATCGCCACAGCCAATCAAGAAGGCTCGCAAAAAAGGAACCAGATGTCGCCACCGTGCCTGCCAGCGCGATATATAAGCAGTTAGTTCCTCCACACATAAACTCAGACGCCATAGTCATTACGATATTTCTTTTTATTTCCAAATTATTAATAGTTAATCTATTTTTGTATAAAGATACTTTCTGAAAACAAGTAAATATTGTGTAAACAGCAAGAAACTAGTATTTTCTTTGTTCCCATCGTGAACAGGTACATATAAGGAATGTGGATGTAATGTTTTCGATTATAGATTTGTTGTGAGAAAAATATGAAACTAATTGTAAAATATTTTTAGTACGTAAAATACGTAATATTATGTCGACCTAACAAGTTATCTGTACAAAAGTGATTTTTTTTTTTTTTTTTTATTCATATATAAAGGGCTTTGTCGCTGATGCGATTATGCCGCCCTGGTAGTTACAAAAAAATCTTAAATATAATTACTAACAAATAAACTTATGTTTACTAGTTACTTAATCTCTTATTAACTAACAAATACAGTTTTTTGGCATCATCTGATAACGGGTCCGATAAAATACTATTACTAATACCAATTAAGGACAAATGTAAATTACAATTTGCTCTTTCTCTTGAGTTCTGGGTACATTCTATCAAAATGTGATAAACATCATCGATAATATTACAAATTGAACAATTTGGTGAGGTAATTTTTCGCATCAAGTATAAAAATTTATTGCATGGAATGTGTCCAGATCTGAGTCTTAATGCTGTTACAGTGTCGCGTCTACACAATAGTCTGTTATCTATCCAGGTTGATTGCATTGGGTGTGGCTGGATCGTACGGTACCATATACCCTTTTCTTTTGATCTTTCGTCAAAATATTCTTTCCAGAGATCATAACAATATCTTTTCAATAAAGGTATGTAATTTTGAAATGAAGGGGTAATATCAATGTCAATGCCATCAGAGATAGCTTGCTTGGCTAAGATATCGGCTTTCTCATTACCCTCTAAGCCAATATGCGAAGGTATCCACTGTAAATATACTATTCTGGAATCAGCCTGTAACTTAACTAGAAGCTGTAAAATCGCATATGCTACTGGTAAGCCTCGGAAAACCGAAGTACACCGAGCAAGGTGTTGAAGCGCACTCCTTGAATCGGTTAAAATAACGACATTGTTATAATTATTCGACTGTGTGTAGGATAAAGCTTCATAGATTGCCACAAGCTCAGCTTCCATTATTGAAATACTCCCATTGATTTTTAACTTTATTGCCATACCGTGCAATATATCGTAAAATGAAGCCCCGATTCCGA
This sequence comes from Parnassius glacialis, assembly GCA_033319125.1. Lineage (NCBI taxonomy): Eukaryota > Metazoa > Arthropoda > Insecta > Lepidoptera > Papilionidae > Parnassius > Parnassius glacialis. The sequence continues at coordinate 38,456,871 of JAVANC010000022.1, read as the reverse complement.
AATTATCTTTCGAACCATCTGTAAATATCTTCAAGTAAGTCGGGTACTGTTCGTTTAGGTAATTAATACACATGTTTTTCAAGGTCAATTCATGGTATTGATGTTTAGAGTTTAGGACTCCATCTATATTTGGTCTTAAAAAATCTGAAAGGTTTAAACTAGTGATCCACTGATTCAGCGAAAAAAGTGATTTAAAAACTAAGTTGAAATTTTTTTTGTTGGAAATTATTTTGATGACTTTGTTACTGATGGTATTCGATTATTTAATATGACGGTTTTGACATTAATAATTTCATTACTTGACATTGCTTGATTTGTTAAAGTTGGTAAAAATTATCTTGCCTACTTACATCCGCTGGATAAAATATAATTTAAAATTAAAAATTTTGTACAGCCGACTTCAATATAAGCGACTTCAATATAGGTTATTTAAGAATAACTCAATAACCATTGGTCTGACCTTGATCAAATTCATATGGGACCACAAGAGAACTATCAGCTTTCATATTAAAAAAAAAAATCATCGAAATCGGTTCGCCCAGTACAAAGTTATGAGGTAACACACATAAAAAAAAAATACACACGCATTGAGTACCGTCTCCTTTTTGGAAGTCGGCAGAAAATTATGTGTCCTACCTAGTTTGAAGAATACCTCCCACCCTCCCTCAATTGCGTGTACTATCCCCTGTATGTACCCTAATTCTTTTTCTAAAATAAAAGTAGCCTTAGTTACTCCTTATAATATCAGCTATCTGCCAGTGAAAGTCCCATCAAAATCGGTGCAGCCATTTCGGAGATTAGCCGGAACAAACAGACAAACAAAGTTTTTAATAATTGTGTTTTTGTTATAAGTACATACCGTATATACTCTCATAATTATGCATTTAGTGAAAAGTTATTCTTTTGACATTACAAACAGACTCTTCAATTTATTTGTATAGATTAACTTCCCCCGCTATAAAATCTGTCAAATATTTCACTTCATTTCAAAGTGGCGCCGCCCTGTTGGCAGAAAAAGCAAGTCGTGGATGCCCATATTGAAGCTGAAAGTAGATAGAGACGGTCTAATTTAAAACTCACGCACGCGCCAATCTTATCATATATTTGGAAGATTTTATCACTTTTATCATGTAAAATATATTAAAAATGTTAAAATCTACTATAACATCGTAGAAAGGGCGCGCAGTTTTAGTTAATGATATGTACGTAATACGGTAAAAACGACAAAATCTATCAAAAATACAAGGGAGAATTTAATAAGGCTATCTCTACTAATTAAATCCCTTTGCATTTTATTTCGCATTTACCACGAGGTGTACTCTGAGGAATTGTTCGAATTAATTCCAGCCGCCAAATTTCACCAACGCACATTGCGATAAACCTCACAATATCATCCACACCATCTGGATGCTTGTGCTTGGCGGTCCACCTCTGTGCGTTATAACACAGAATAGATAATGTGGTTATACTAGTTTTCTTTCTTTCTCGCACGACTTCTTTGTGGAATCGTCTGCCCTTGGAGATTTTTCCGGATAGAAAAGACTTATAAAAAGAGCTTACTCCTTTTCAAAAGGTCAGCCACGCACCTGCAATTCTACTGGTGTTGCAGTGTCGACACTTACCATTAGATGAGCCACATGACCTTGGCCTGACGCAGTTATTAAAATACATTGTCGTTAAATAAATAATTGAATCCAAATCCGTTCCGCGGCGTTCGAACTCAGGCAGGCATATTTCATTAACGTTAACACCATCGAAGGAACCCCAGACCATAGAATTTTTACCCAATATATTACGTAATAATTCTACACCCCAGACCTTTAGCTGCATTGCTTTCATCATTTCCTCATTACAATCAAGATTTTAGAAAGATTACCTCATAGATAGATATAAATTATTTATTATAAAATTTTGTATTTATAATTTTATTGTAATAAGATTTGGATTCAAAATAAAATTTATAGGTAGGTATTTATTTTATGTACAGACTTTCATTAGACAATAGCTGATCCTAGGATGTCCCCAAGCCTCCAAACCTTGGAGTCCAAGGAATGCCACAAACACGGTCCAGGGCACCGGCATCTATCGACTTCCGTATACCTATGTCTTACCACGTAGTAATTCTATCTAGTGCCCCTATTTAAGCTAATAGTGTAGGACTTTTAATAGCTATTTTATCAATCTACCTACTAATCGCGATGAATAAATTTAATAAGGAATTTAAACTGTATAGGCTAACGCCATCTATGTAATAGTAGCGATACTATTGAAACACAACCTGGACAAGAAAAATACATTTCATTCGGTGATTTTTAAATTATCTTGAATTTATCTTATGCAAACATGACTAAATTTTAAAAATAAAGTATAAATGACTTCTTATACTGCTAAAGCTTTTTTATGAAAGTTCATAAAAACAGCGAACTCGACAAAATTCTTGTAAGATTATCTAAGCAAATTCAATATCAGATTGAAGATGGCGCCACAAGTATTCAAAACAACGTAATTGTCACGCCCAAATATACCTAATCGCTTAGTGATTGCATGATATTGTGAAATAGAATGTTATTTTCTGCAGTTTTCGTACGTTTTTCAATTCATCACATTGGAATAATAACTTTATTTGTGGCTTTTTCTCTTTGCAAAATTGTTGCAACAAGAAAATGACGTTTGTTTTATTTCAAGTAGTTCGCGATTATGGCATCAATATCTACTATCTCACTTCTTGTCTATTTTGCGTCCGCACGTTAGAAAGAGATAGCAATAATTTTGTTGCGCTTAAAGTATAACAGAATTTCGTATCAGCTGACAACCAAAGCAAAACAGTCGGTGCGCGACCATCTTGTCAAAACTGGAGTCAGTGGCAACAAATAAAATATTGTAAAATGTCCTAAATCAATTGTAATGACATAAAATTATATTCGCATCTAGTAAAGTATTGTGTGTAGTTTATTCTTGTGTTGTTTTTAAAGCGCGTACTATACATTTTACTCAATAATTTGGGTTTGTGTTGCGTCAAATGACGTCATGTGTGTGATTATACACGTATCACTGGCTTGTTCGTAAGTATTTTCGTTTATTCCTCTATTAATATTACTAATTGAATATAAATTCCCTATTGTTTTTTGTCTGAAAGGTTTTGGTTTCATTCATTATGCACTTAGAAACTCCATAAGAAGCTAAGCGACTCATCGTACTGTTTGAAGTTGGCAGTTTACAATGCCCTTGAAAATTATGCAGCAAAAATCACATTGTCGCTAGGCTGATTGAATGATGGAAGCATCATCACTTTCTATATTTTTCATCTATTCAGGGGCCTCCGAATACGAGTTGACCTTATAAAAAATTCCATCAATCCGCTTAGCAACCAAAAGTGACTTTTACCTACTTCACTATAAATGGAACAGTCGACATATAGAAAGTATTGTTCTGTATCGAACATCGAACACTGCCGTAAATAAATATGTTATTTAATTTTGTACTTGCTATATGACCGTCACAGGTTACCGTATTTTTTTAATGTAGCACAATATACCATAAGGCAACTTTCGACTGCGTCGGTTACTCGACGTGCAATCGCTCTCGACATAGTTGCATATGCATAGAATTTAATTACGAACTACGTTGTTTTTTTATTATCCGTTTCGGTATCGAGTATAATGCCAAATAGCATAGATAAGGTACATACATATATTGTATTCATCTCGCGAAGTGGGCTGAATTTATAATGCGCACATCATACATCAATTATTTCTTGTGTTAAATGTCATAATGGTAACTTCGTAACCTACCTATGTATGTCTAGAGGTGCACAATTACGTCTTCGTGACCGCACATAAACTTGCCTCGTTATTGACTTGTAACTAATTAGTTCTTTGTTCAACACTTTAAAGCAAAATATATTAGCGACCAGATAAAACTAAACCAGTTTCTTGCAATCAAATAATTTAGCGTAGGTATTATTTTCTTATAATATAGGTCCTAGTCGTTTTATTTTTCAATAACAACGACGAAATCGACATAAGCCGTCCAATTTAAAAAGTTTATACGTACAGACATTCTTTTGTGTAAAATAAATAACATTTTTTAATGTATAGTCTCTACTTAGTTATTATAAGTAATATAGGTACTTTTATGGAGTTTTATGTTTTATATATAATTATAAAAATATAAAATGGAAAATTCCGTCATATTCGAATAGATTTGCGATCTTTTGGTAAAAATTACGTTCTTTTTTCATAAATATAGTTACGATAGTTAGAAAATACTCAAAAACCGGTGACGTATGTACCTACATTAGCGCGACATCACCGTCTGTACTCTGGATGGTAGGTAGTGCTATCGTAAATGCCCCCGCCAAGAGTGACGATTAAGTTAATGGATGCCATACACGATCCAGTTTACCGTCAAGTCTGAGGCGCGCTTAAAGCAGCGTCCGGTAAACTTGACGATGTATGGCTATCAGTGTGCACGACAAGTCTACTTGAAGCAAAAATTGAATTTCAATTCTGCCGACTTGATCAAGCTTGCAGCGTCATTCAAACTTGAACGTGTTCATGAGCGGTCAAGTATGCATGACGTTAGTCGGAGCAAATAAGCGAGAGACGCCATGGTATCAACTGATGCGGCATCATGCAAACTTGAACGTGAGTGGTCTATATGGATGCACTGCAAACTTGATGCCGCTTCAAGCGCGCTGCAAACTTGACGGTAAACTGAATCGGCATCCATAAGTCAGATCCTCTCTGGAACAGGAAAGGCCTATGTCCAACAGTCGACTTTGACGGGCGGATGTACCTACCTATAACAATTAACACCTGATTATAAACACAAAGTAGAAGAATACTGAAGAAATTATAGCATTCAAAAGCTTATTTTTATTGATTATTTAGAGTACACCCGCGTTTCTAAGTGTCCTTGTAATAGTACTGTTGCTTACGTATTCTGTGGAATTAGCTAGTATATGAGTAAACGAGTACTTAAATTATGCCTAGGTTACCTAGGTATGTGGTAGAGCCAGGCGGCAGCTTTTGCTGTCGCATGGATGGGCCGGCTCGAACCGGGGTGGTACCACGACCTCACAGAATACCAGCGTCAAGTAGAGGTTTACCTCTGCGTTTCGCTTGGTGAGTGCAGGTGGCCGGAGGCCCTTTTTATTGGAAATGAGGCATTCCATCCTAGTCCTCACGGGTGAAAACGCATCTGCATTTTGATCTGTAACAGAGAGGATAGATGTAGATGTCTATGGGCCACAGCAACCACTTACCATCAGGTGGACTGTGTGCTAGTTTTTCACCCTTATCCTATAAAAAAAATGTGTATTTGTGAAAATAATTCAGGCAATCATAATTGCATTTCCAGCTTAATAAGTCTTCAATCTGTTTGTTTGTTTATACATGATTTATTAATATCTAATACGTTTAATTATCTAGATATGATAATAATATTCGAGGATTGACTCTTTTATCTCTTAGCAATGTTTTATGAGAATGTAAGCAAAGTTATTCGGATTGTCTGCAGTTTTAAGCTTTATTATCTTGTAGCCGGTGGAAGGAAAAGGGGAGATCTCCCGCCGGGCAAGGTGTTCTGCCTGGGGAGCGGCCAACGCTCCGAGTGGTAGTTCGGAGCTATTCTATATATACTGCTTTAATTTCGGAACTTTGTTAGCGCGATTTAGGCTTTGATGTGTTTCGCTTGTGGCGCGACTACAGCGCCGCCACAATCTTCTTTCAATGTTTGTCAATTGTCATGTATCTGTGCCTATTTTCGCGTAGGTACTAGGCTAGATAGGTATCTAGTGTGATACGATTACGATTGCGTCATATAGTCATTTCTAAGGCGCTTAGATCTTCAGATGTAGGGTAAACAGTATAATGATTGGCGCTTTAAGCTGACTTCTACTTGTAAGTGGTTAATTCTCGTAAATAAACAAAGTTGTTATATTTTTTATTGTTTTGTTGGATTTTAGTTTAGATAACCATAAATAAAATGACGCATTAAATATAAAAAGAAATGTTTAATTAATTTAAATATCTAATTAAACTTTTTTCTAGAGAATGTTACATTACAATCATTGGCACTTTATCATAGTGAACTGTAAACTAAGTATAATCATTGGCACTATTAGAAGTCTTAAGAAGTTATACCCAGATCTTTCTAAGCTCCATCCTTCTAAGGCTCCATCTTATTGTTCAAACTTATTTTTAACAAATCTTCAAATATTTTTCTTAGATCTTCATCTGAAAGCGATATCGTTGGTCAATCATGTTTCTTGCTTTCTACGGATACATTTTTGATGTGCCTTTTTTAGTAAAACCTTTCGAGTCTTCTTGATATTTTGTAGAAAAAGACCTTTATTTTCGTTTTTCCTGCTCCATTACGTGTTGATAATCAATTTTCTCTATAAATTCTTCGGTATTTGTAAAATATTCTCCAGATATTTTATAGATAAAGGCTACAGTATCTGTTCGTCCCGTTTTGTAGTTGGATGGTTACATAAAGTCACTTTGAATTTTTCTGCTTCAGTAATTCTTTTAACTTTTTCTGAATTTGTAGTATTGACTGGTTAGCTTAAACATTTGTCAATGTAAGCTCACATCTCTTTTAGTAACTTTTTTGTCAAATTGTATGTCCGCCATTCGAAGACAGCTTTACGTCACGTAGGGTGGATGCCCCTATTACCAGCCTTTTAGTGCCAATTTCAACTTTAGAAATTCCTGCTATTTTAATTAGGGCACAATATTTTAAAACATTTATTTTAATCGATAGATTATTTATCTAAAAATATAATGAACATTTATTTACAATCATATTATTTGAAGAACAATTTTAAAAACGACGATAAGCAAAAAGAGGCGTTATGGCTCAAATGCTAGCCAACCTTGTATAATTATACCGAATGTCGTCCTTTTGTGTACTTAACGCCAGCATAGCATAGGGTTGTGCCTTTTGAGTTTTGGTAAGTACCTATTGTAGGTACGTTTTAGAGGCAAGTAAGTAAGAGAGATTTAATTTTGAATCTGCATGTAACAAGCATGGGATATGTATTAAAGCAGACGACAACATTGTTTTATTTTAATGTTTTACTATTTAACTTACTGTATTTTAGTTTAACGCAGTTTAATAAATTAAAGCAAATTATGATAAAATATAATGTAGTATATCGATTTCTAATAATTTAATCATCCAAGTTTTCAAATCATCATCGTCATTACAACCTTACACAAGTTCACTACTGAACATCCTCCTCCATAGACTGCCGCAAAGCCTGGTCCTAAACCACTTTCCTTGTCATGAGTTTTTCATTTATGTTCTAAGTTGTAATTAGTATTACTAAGTTATAGTTTTTGCTTATATATACTTTATTTATTGCTTGTTTTTTCTTCTTTCTCAAAAACTAATTGAATACATAAGGTGTCCTTAATATACACCGAATGTCAGATAGAAAAGCTAGTAAGTACATATTTTGCTAAACTTTAAAATCTAAAACCAATTTTAAAACAGAGGTATTGACCATTACTCCCTTAACTATAAAATAAGTTATGATCTAATTAATAGTATTTATTCCAGTTTATGACAGCCCTGATTTATATTACGTGGCTGAAATTAGGTACTTCTTATTCTGTACGTCAAACCAAATAACAGCCGGGCGACTGACACTATGCACTCCATACATTTCGTATATCTAATTACAGCCCCATTAATTTCCACTAAAAGAAAATAAATAACTTGAAAATGTTAACAAAAATAACTGCATTACTATGTATATAATCCTATTAATACAAAACAAAAAGCCTATATATGGTGTTTTTTTAGGTGACAATATTTGTAGTTAAAACTAATAGAAATCATTTTACGAAGTAAAAAGGCGAAAAGGCTAGAATTAGGGGCATGGCTGGTATTAGGGGCATCCACCCTAGCTTTGATGGGCCGACTTCCAAAAAGGAGACTGTACTCAATTCGACGCGTATATTTTTTTATGTCTGTTACCTCATAACTTTTTACTGGGTGAATCGATTTCGATGATTCTTTTTTTTATTTGATAGCTGGTACTTCTCATGTGGTCCCATATGATTTTTATCAAGGTTAGACCAATAGTTTTTGAGTTATTCTTAATAAGTTATATTGAAATTGGCTGTACTAAATTCGGTATTCTTCATCAATCTAAAATATGAAAAAATTAAGTGATAATCATTGGCATTACTCAAAGGCTACAGTCATTGGCAGTGTCAAGAATATATTTTGGACAAAAGAAAGAAAGTATAGTGATTGACATATATGCCAATCAAAACAACAAAAGTTGCCAAACAAATTAAAGTATAGTCATTGGCACAATTAAAAAAAACCGATGGTTCTTTTTCAAAACGATAAAATAACGTTTAATACCTATGATTTAATGACGCAAATTGATAAAAATAGATAGAAACTTGCATATAAACTTACCTTAAAAATCACTTTTTTTGTCTCAATATCGAGTCACAAAACCTTATTTTTTTATTAAATTTTAACGGACTTGCCCACACACATTTTTAAAACAGTTATAGGAAAATAGTTGACGGTTTAAATATTAAAAAAAATTAAAAAAAAATAGTAAAATTGTTTGTTGTTAGTATACCTATAAGTTAAAAAATTATATAGGGTTTTTCATTTATGCTCTAAGTTATAATCAGTATTAATAAGTTATAGTTTTTGCTTGTATATATACTATATTTGTTGCTTGTTATTTCTTCTTTCTCAAAAAATAATTGAATACTTACATAAGGTGTTCTTAATATACATCGAATGTCAGATAGAAAAGCTAGTACATCATTTGCTAAACTTTAAAATCTAAAACCTTTTTAAAACAGCCGAATTGATCATAACTCCCTTAACTATAAAATAAGTTATGATCTAATTAATGGTATTTATTCCAGTTTATGACAGCCCTGATTTATATTACGTGGCTGAAATTAGGTACTTCTTATTAGGTAGGTACGTCAAACCAAATAACAGCCGGGCGGCTGACATTATGCTCTTTGTACATTTCGCATATCTAATTACAGCCCCATTAATTTCCACTAAAAGAAAATAAATAACTTGTAAATTTTAACAAAAATGACTGCATTACTATGTCTATAATCATATTTTTTTACATACAGTTTTAATTTTGTTTTGATCTGTAGTTATAAGTTTTTTAGTGCATAATATCTTTTGTAACATGTGTGTTGGTGTTTGATGTAATAAATAATATTTCTTTCTTTCTTTCTTTCTATATTCATACAAATTAAAAAAGCCTATATATGAGATAATGTAAAATAAGCATAATTTCACCGGGATAAAAACTTGTCAAAAAATTAGGAAAAATAGCGTTTTTCGTTGCGTACGTGTTTTGATTTTCAATTTAACACTGTTAGGTTTAAAACTGTGAGGTAATATTTGAAATATACTGTTCTTTGGTTACGAAGAATTTTTTAGGTAACAGTATTTGTAGTTAAGACTACTAGAAATCTTATTTACGAAGTAAAAAGGTGAAAAGGCTGCAATTAGGGGCATGGCTGGTATTAGGGGCATCCACCCTATCCTAACAATATCTATGTTGCTATGATATTCTTAATATTCATATTAAAATAGTAAAGTACAAATCATTGGAAGAGTGCCAACATTAGTAGTGTTTTTAGTGTTGTTTACTTAAACGAATTGTTGCATTATAATTACTAATAGGTATGTTGTATGTTACAAGACAACAATTTTGTAACGATTGAGAAACTAAAAAAAACTAGTTGAATCTGTTGTTTAGTTTGATTGGTTAGAATTTAGATTTTACCAATTTTACTAAAGCTAGCAATCCGCCCCGGCTTGGCACGGGCGGTTTCTAAATCTCGACAACAGCGCCACCTACCGGGTCCAACTATAGCTAAAAACCATCCAGTAGACCCCATAAGTACCTCACAAAAATTTTATCGATCAAGCCGTTTAGGAAGAGCATTTCAAAGCTACAAACACACGCACATTGGAATATTATATATAATTATACATAATATACCTAAACTTTCCTCTTGAATCATTCTGTCTATTGGTGAAAACCGCATCAAAATCCGTTGTGTAGTTTAAAAGATCTAAACGTACAGACGGTGGAACAGAACTCTTCTAGTGTTAATTGTTGACTTAATATCTATTTTAAGGCGCGGGTTGAGCAAAATGTCGCGCTAGTCGTTATTTGTGCGGTTTTTAGGAGCTATCTACTTTTTATTTAAAAGATATATCAACAAATAAAAAACACATTATATTTCTACATAATCTTGATTTCATAAGAGCTGTATCCAATTTTTTTTTAAAGGAATAAATATTAATATAATCTCCTTACAACGAAACCACATAAATGTGAAATTATTATTGATAACATGCATCTCCTCGTAAAGTAAGTATTATTTTATTTTGCGATTTACACCAATGGATAGGCAATTTATTAATGAACATTTCTATAGTAAAATTTTTTTCAAAAGACCGAAATTTGATTTTATTAAGAAATTATTTTAAAATCTGGGCGTATTCACTGCCCACGGGCTTGCTGGATCATTGAGCGTTGAGCTACCTACAGTGAGTAGGTATCTTTTAAACTCACAATTTTCAGTGCTTCATTTTTAATATATAATTAATTATAAAATTTCATAATTAGATAATATATGAGAATACATAATTCTAATATAATGCAACTAATATACCGAATAAAAAAATTAAAATACATTTATCGTTGTACGCTGTGTGTATTTCCATAAAATAGTTTATTGATGTTGAAAAATACGTCCGTACAGTAGGTGGCATTGAGTTATACAAAACTATGGTAGGTGGCGTCTTACATATTATTTTTTACGCGATCCTATATTGTAGGGAGTTGGCGCGGCCGGCACACAAACGCTCAAGGTCGTTCGCATGGAGTAGCCCCTTAAGTCATTGCCGACCTCTTAACAGTTCGACTTGGCGATCCTGTACAGTCACAGATCTTCACTCTTGGTATACATCCGTGACGGACCCCTGGGGTTACCAAATTAATAATAAAAAAACCCGGGAGGTGAGGAAAAATCATAAATAGGTAGCAAAAACAACATAAAAAATAGTCTGTGTTAATTTTCACGACTGGAAGTGTTTTTTTAAGTGAATTCTGAAATTCAAAATGCTTTGCTAGAAACATGCCAAAAGAAAGTTACAACTAGGTATAACACTCGCATTACCAGATGAAAAAATTAAAAGTCCGGAGAAAAGGCATGATTTCCATTTAAAAATCCTGAGATTTTTTACAGTTTGAGAAGAAAACCTTACTTAAAAAAGTATCTTCACATATTAACTATGATAAAACTGTTTAAGTACCTAATTGGATAAATAAGTTTTGATTTTAATTGTGGAATTATTACCAAAAAAAGATTATTTTTAGTTTATTGCATACCTTAAGCGAAAGCGCAAGGTAATGTTCTACTATCGCCTAAAAATTAAAATTCCAACATTTTATCGAATAAAATCGTATCTAGCAATCATATTATACATATAAATGATATAAAAAGCACATTGTTAGAAAGATAAATGATTGTTGAACTTATTAATAATTTTTTTAAATCGATTAATTGCTATTATTAAATAAAAAAAGGGTTTTAGTGGCTTATGGTGTGGATTTATCATGTCCCTGTGGCTTGTAAACACTATAACTTTTGAAAGTATCAATTGTTTAACTCAATCTATTTTTTAATCTCTTCATCTATCATGTGGGAAGCCACTGAATGTAAATGGCAGTGTAATTTTGTTTTATTTAGCTATAATTAATTTTTTTCGGCTCCAAAATAGCGAAATTTTCGTTGATTTCGTTGCCTCGTATATAAATTGTTTCTGTAAATGGGAATCTACAGCCACAGAGTAGTTTAGTTCACAGAGTACCTTTGTATTAAGTTTAGTTCGGCTTCAGTCGCCGTCGTGAGTGGATAGTGTATCGGGTGTTTTCAGCGGCTCAAAAAGATCGCTGTACAAATACACAATATTCGAATAACCAAATTTCTTAAATACTTGATTATAATAATAATAAGAGATTTTTTTATTACAATATTTAAAAGCACAGAATAAATAATAGTAGTACGTACTAAAAGTAAGTAGTATAATTTTTTTGTTATGGGTGACATTTTCATGCTTTTCGAGGGTGTCGAAACCGATAGGGTTGTCGAAATGTAAATCCTTGGATTTACATTTCGACATGTATGACTATTACATGTCGAAATGTAAATCCAAGATGGCGGCTGAATTAGGTACCAATTTATTCATCATGGGTGTCATTTTCATGGTTTTCGAGAGAGTTGAAGCCGATAGTGCTGTCGAAATGTAAATCCAAGATGGCGGCTGCAATAGGTATCAATTTTTTCATCATGGGTGTCATTTTCATGGTTTTCGAGGGTGCTGAAGCCGATATTGCTGTCGAAATGTAAATCCAAGGTGGAGGCTGCAATAGGTATAAAATTTTTCATCATAGGTGTCATTTTCATGGTTTTCGAGGGTGTTGAAGCTGGTAGTGCTGTCGAAATGTAAATCCAAGATGGCGGCTGAATTAGGTACCAATTTATTCATCATGGGTGTCATTTTCATGGTTTTAGAGAGTGTTGAAGCCGATAGTGCTGTCAAAATGTAAATCCAAGATGGCGGCTGCAAAATATATCAATTTTTTCATCTTGGGTGTCATTTTCATGGTTTTCGAGGGTGTTGAAACCGATAGTGCTGTCGAAATGTAAATCCAAGATGGCGGCTGCAATAGGTATCAATTTTTTCATCATGGGTGTCATTTTCATGGTTTTCGAGAGAGTTGAAGTCGATAGGGTTGTCGAAATGTAAACCCAAGGTGGCGGCTGCAATGGGTATCAATTTTTTCATCATGGGTGTCATTTTCTTGGGTTTCGAGGGTGTTGAAGCCGATAGTGCTGTCGAAATGTAAATCCAAGATGGCGGCTGAAGTTGGTACCAATTTTTTCATCTCGGGTGTCATTTTCATGGTTTTCAAGAGTGTTGAAGCCGATAGTGCTGTCGAAATGTAAATCCAAGATGGCGGCTGCAATAGGTATAAATTTTTTCATCATGGGTGTCATTTTCATGGTTTTCGAGGGTGTTGAAGACGATAGTGCTGTCGAAATGTATTTAAACTACTTTAATAATTCCGTATAATCATGTTATACGTAATTTTTTTAATGCGCTTAAGGTATGCCCAATTGGATTTACCAATATTTAACTTTTTATTAAAGAGATCTTTAAAATGTAAGCTATATTGTATTGAAATTTCTAAAAATCCTGAGATTTCATGAGATTTGCAAAATCCAGCCGCAATCCTGAAAATAGTCTAAAAATCCTGAAATCTCAGGACAAATCCTGAGATATGGTAACGCTACTCGCATGTAATGAACATTTTAATAAGCGTAACCTAATGAATTCTTAACAATTAGGTACATGACTTTACGTTCTGCAAATAGTTTTGTACGTGTTTAGTAAATTTTAGGCGAAAGTAAAATAAATTATTACTCGTTTGTTTTATGTGTATTAATATTTTATCACAGAGAATATAAGAATATTTTGTAAAGTTGACTAAAATAGACCACAAATAGAAGTTATTATTCTGGCCTTGGATTCAAACAATATGCTTATACCTAATAGTTCAATATATCGAATTACTACATAGCTTCTATTGTTTTCGGAGGTTATAAAGAACATAATAACATTTCATTTAATTAATAATTTCTTATATTTACGTGAAAACTAACCGTAACAATACAAATTTTACGAATTTTAGTCTACCACTAGCTAAAGCTAGCTATATTACTGGTATAGTTGTAGCACGAATGGGTCGACTCGACCGGGGAAGGACCGCGCTCTCACAGAATACCAGCGTAAAATAGCAATTCAATGGTGCTGTGTTTCGTATGGTGAGTGTAGAGAACCAACGCATCTGCATTTTGATTCGTAATCGAGGATAGATGTAGATATCCATGGGCCACAACAACCACTTACAATCATATGGACTTAGTGCTCGTTTGTCACCCTTATCCTATAAAAAGAAATCCCGACGATAGTTAACCGTCCTCATCATTATCATTACAGGCTATATAAAGGTCTCTGCTGACAAAGGCCTTCCCATAGATTGCGTCATATGAGGGATATTTGCTATAGTTGCTACCTACGTTTGGCATGCTGGTTTGTACCGGCGGTTTTTTATTTTCTATGTTATTGTGTTATAACCACAATATAGCGTGGCTCAGCCAGTATGAACGTGCTCTATGATCGACTAGAGGAGGTCTATGTTACAATAGTTTCGTAATATTTTTAATAGTTTAGCTTAGGTGTTTGCCTAATGTTCAAAGACAATTTATCAAAATAAATTGATGTATAAGTGTGGTGGCGTATTTAAAAAAAAAAAGAAACATCCGTTCATTTTAAAGGGAATAATGGAGAGCCGTATATTTAATTAGATACTAGGCTTAGTTTTTTTTTTATAGCATAGAGCGACAAACGAGCACACAGTCCACCTGATGCTAAGTGGTTGCTGTGACCCATAGGCATCTACATCTATCATCAATAAAGAATCAAAATGCAGATGCGTTGTCACCCGTGTAGACTAAAATGGAATGCCTCTTTTCCAGTAAAAAGGGTCTCCGGTTTAGTAAACTGAGGTTGTTCACTCGCTTGCCAAGCGTGTCAACTATGGCATAATTCCACCATAAAGAGGCCTGTGTTAAGCGGTGAACCTTTTATAGGCTGTAATGGCAATGTACACGAGCAACCCGGGTTCGAACACCGCCGGTGCCTATGAAATTGTTAATTACAATTTTAAGTGTTGATTTCCGCGTGCTCGGTGGTGAAGGAAAACATCGTGAGGAAATCTGCATGTCTTAGAAATTTAAAAGAAATCGAAGACATGTAAAGTCCAGCAACGCTTGTCCAATCAGTAAAACCTCAGAAATGTGAGGAGGCTTGTGCCCTGGGGGCGACAGTGGGACGTAGTAAGCTGTAAAACTAATGGCAATGGCAATTAGTAATTACTAATTATTGTAACTATAATCTGTTCTAGCGTAATGATTTTGGAACGAAGTTCCTTATCGGACGGTACGAATTTGACGGATGGGGACTAGGCGAGAAAAAGTGTAAGATTTATCCGTCACGACCCCCTTTTCATACGTCAACAGAGCGAACTAGATGGAATAATATCCATCTCCCTCGCGCTTTTTCTTGTCTTGCCATGAAAGAAATATTATTTTAAATGACGCTTTATTTTAGTAAACGCTAGTAATTCATTTATTTGTATTTGTTAATCAATAGTAATATACTAGGAAAGGAACTTCGTTCCAACAGAGTGTTCCACGACACTCACGCATGTTTTTGTTTTTGTAAATTGTTTAATAATTAACATTTTTGACTTGTTTGGTAATCCAAATTTTAAACAGTATAGAATAGAAAAGAATAGAATCATTTCAATATAGAATACAAGAATGCTCATTTTTTACTTTTACCACTGGGTCGGAAAACAACCTCCGTCCTGGGAAAAACCAGCAAGAACCCCAGCGGAACTTTTTTCTAAATAAAATTAAATTATATTGTAATATAATATTTTATACAATTAGAAACTGCACGGTAGCAATCCCGTCATTCCCAGGGGTTATTATCAATCACGTACTTTTTAATAGCACCTATAATAACGCTTACTAAACAATTTAGGAATTAAACATCACATCATCAAAAGAGAAAAGTTTTATATCTTATTTCACTTCTACAACTAAGACAATTCTAAAGTTACAGCCTATATACGTCCCACTGCTAGGCA
Source organism: Parnassius glacialis (assembly GCA_033319125.1). NCBI lineage: Eukaryota > Metazoa > Arthropoda > Insecta > Lepidoptera > Papilionidae > Parnassius > Parnassius glacialis. The sequence continues at coordinate 38,441,060 of JAVANC010000022.1, read as the reverse complement.
CAGGCCTCCTCTCATTTCTGAGAGGGTTTTAGGGCAAGGAAATGTCCGCGGCGCTGCCCCAATGCGTGTTCGCGAACTTCACATGTCTTTCGAAATATTTTTTTTTATTTGTCAGACATGCAGGCTTCCTCGCGATGTTTTACTTCACCGCCGAGCACGTGGTAAATCAGCACTTAAAATTGCAATTAACAATTTCATTGGTGCCGGTGGGGATCGAACCCGGGTTTCTCGCGTACTGTGAAACTTACAGCGAGCGCTAACCATCTGAGCCACCACGGCTTTTCAAAACAGTTCTAACGGCTCCCCATATGTTAAGATCGTTAAGCCATTTAGGCTACAGAGTGTGCCAAAGATAGAGACATATATACATACACTCGAAAAACATTACCCTCCGTCTGGGAGGGACAGTTGGGTAAACACAATGCAATTAATTTAGTGATGACGGCTGGAATTACGTTTTGTTCGCTACCACGGCCCTAGTGTAATATGATGCCAGAATTACTTTCTTTGAAATTGACCTATCTTGTAGGTACCGTGAAGTTTGCGTTGACTGTAACGAAATTGGACTGGGTTCAAATTTCATATCGTTTTTCATTTGAACTTAGAATATCGTATTGTCCTTGAAAGAAGATATCTTTCTGCGACAAACACGCTATATAAAATATACATGTATTATAGTCAAACACGGAAGGTATTCAAAAATTCTTTAATTAATTTTCAACTATTATAAGGCAGCAGGCAGGACTACTTCCTACCTGATGGTAAGTGATGATGCAGCCGAAGGTTACAAAGTATTAGCTTAGTTTCAAAATGCTCACCTTCCCAATTATCCACAAACATCTTATTCTTTAAAAAAAAAACGTTACCGCCACACTAGGACTTTCTCCTGTACCGTAGAGGCAATTTACATACATACATTTCACGAGTACAAACATCCAGACCGGAAAAAATTATTTACCATACAAATGATCCGTGCGAGATTCAAACCTGCGGCCCTAAGGACCGCAACTCATTGCGAAGCCACTGCGCCATTGGGCCGTCACAAACATACAATCGCTACTAAGTAGCACTTAACATAAGTATAGGAATGGTTTAAAATATCTCGTGGCCGTATTGCGAACTTACCCATTTTAATACATTCGACTTAATTTGTCCAAACCGGTGACGGGGAGTGGCATCTAAACTGCGAAACGTTTGGTATTGGATTGCTTGTAAATTTGTCAAGCAGCCAATAACTGTTAAACCCAGCATGGTACAAGTTTAATTTTAAAATAATATGGGAAGGGACGGTTAAGTGGATGCTGAGGCCCATAGACGCCTACATCTATTCTCGATTAAGAATCAAAATGTAGATGCTTTGTCTCTGCTGCTGCTAGAAAGCCTCGTTTCCAGTAAATAATTTTCTGCTCATCAAATGTCGCTAGTTGACACTGAGGTAAAGTTTTTTATTACACGATGTAATTTAATTGAGAAGTTGTTTTTTAATAAAAGTTTATCAGTTTCTAGAGTATTATATTAATGCACAAAACAGTGCGTCAGTGGTTTGCTCTTTAAATTTTTGCACATTTTTAATTTTTTTTTTATTTTTGTACTTTTATGAATATCAGTGGTTTGGTTTATTTATTTTTAATGTTATTAACATAAAATATAGCCAATAATACAAATAGAAACAATAACTTTTACGTTTTCTTAACTTTTAATTTATTAAATAATAATTGTATTCCAAATTTGAAGTTTCTTTGTCTGCTAGAAGTGCCTTAGAGTTTTGATGATGGTCAGTCAGTGAGTGACAAAATTAAGAAACTTTGACTAGTTATAATTCTTAAACTACTGGTTCAAATTCAATGAAATTTGAAATATACCGAGTCTATACAATGCCTACTTGGTTAGTAAAAACTCAGACTTCTAGTTTTATCCATAACGAAGTTATAGGGTTTCGGAAATGGCCTGAACTGCTTCGAGAAAAGGATGGTACGGCCGTGCCGCTTTTTTGCTCGACTTGGCGGGGGCACTGCCGTGCCCCCAGATAGTAATGGTCCTAGGTACGGAAAAAAATTCTGGGCAAATCTTGTTCTACAGAGAGGAATATTATAGATATCAAAAGGCCTTCTTATATTGGACAATTCTAAAGGTTTGGTATGTTGTTTTATGACTTTGGTCTTAATATATAATTGTCTTACAGTAACCATAGAGTAATCCTTATAATGATCTAAAGTTGGATATCGGAAGTTTCTAAAGTTAATTATTTTTATAATTGCTCGCTGATCTCTCTCAACGTGAATTAGATTCGTTTTAAAAGCAGCTCCCCATGCGATTATATCATATGTAGTAATGGACTGGCATAAATCAAAATAAACTGCCCTTATCGACTTATAATCTTTAATATGCCTGATTTTCTTAAAAATAGTGATAAGTTTTCGTAGCCGTGAGGTAAGATTGGCAATATGTGGTTTCCAAGTTAAGTTTGCATCAATTGAAATGCCAAGATATTTTATTGAAGTAGCCGAATTTATTTCGTGGCATTATTTATAATACAATGTCAATAAAAGCTAATTACAATCCTAATATGCCCATAAATTACATCTCTCTTACAAAGCAATAAGGACCGTGGCCGAGCTCACTTGACTACTCTAGCGCCATCTATTATCTATCTACGGAAGCGGTTGCGATGTATATCGATATGAACATTTGACGCGCTAAATACATCGTTCTTTATTTAATACATTTCCATAGATGTCGCTACATGGTACCGCTAAGTAAGATTGACGAAGTCATTGGGCTCTAGTCTAAATACAAAGTAATAAATCGTACATAGAAATTAACCCTTTCGCTGTCCCGTGCACTACATATAGTGCACTGCTATTGTCTTACTATTGTGTCTGGAAACCGGACAGTGAAAGTGTTAAATTGTCGAATTATTAATTGTCATGTCATCGACAATTTTATAAAAAAAGAGTCAGCAGACGTGTCATAGTGTCTGCAAATAAGTCAATTTTATCTTGTTGAGTGAGTGTGTCCCCTATAAGTGTTAATGCATATAATCGCCTCGGGTCAGTATATTTATCCATGTCGTAGTATGTAGTATGTAATGTACCAAAGTCGCACTTACTTCGTTCTAGTCGACCAAATAAACACGCATAACTTGTTACTACAGTCTCTCACTCATCCCCCCCACATTACGTGCAATTTATTCATGTTTCATGTTAAGCGCCTCCACGATACAGACTAATTTCCTATTGTGGGGGTCACGTATAAAAATAACTCTGAAGTCTCAATCATAATATGGCAAACCTGTAGCGTAATGGGCGTGTAGAATAACTTTACGTGTCATATCATTAAATAGTCGCTACGTTTAGCTCTGACTAATGTAGAAACGATTAGCGAATTCAACGGACTGGATAATGTTCATTTTTTATAATATTAACACAAGAAAGACTACTTTTAATTTTTTTTGATATTATCACGTGAGATCCAAATCCATTATTAAGTGGCGAAGCTTGCGAAGACACTTATTGATTTTACGATGTCTGTCCGTCTGTCCCACGATTATCTCGAGAACGGTTTCGAATTTTTAAATTCTGTTTTCAGCAATCGATTACTGATCACCCAGGCATCTGAACCTCCTATTTTGAAACTGATTGCTCAACGGCAACCGTTAGAAACCGCTACAAAGCTGATTGCTTCGCCACTTTGCTATGCTGTTATCTTGCTAGGTTTATTAGATTTTACAAACTACAATGGGAGAAATATTTTACACAAGCCTCCTCTCATGTCTAAAAGGGTCCTCTTACAGCACCCACGGGAGGACTTGGAGTAGTGAATATTCTTTTATAGAAGTCGATGTTTCGAAAGTGATCCCGAGACATTGTGATAGCACTCCGAGGGTTAGGGAAGGGCAGCATTTAATGCCCTCGGCACAAGTTGTTTCTGTTTCCATCAAATAGAAATAAGATCTATACTTGGTTAAAGTTACAGACTATATACGTCCCACTCCTAGACACAGGCCGCCTCTCATTTTTGAGAGGGTTTTAGGGCAAAGAAGATTCCGCCACGCTGCCCCAATGCGTGTTGGCGAACTTGACATATCTTCGAAATATTTTTTTTTAATTTCTCAGACATGCTTCTTTCCTCACGACGTTTTCCTTCACCGCCGAGCAAGTGGTAAATCAGCAGTTAAAATTTCAATTAACAATTTCATTGGTAGCTCGCGTACTGTGAAATTTACAGCGAGCGCTAACCATCTGAGCTACCACGGCTCCTATACTTGGTGTTGAGCTTGAATTGCCCGAGTGATCACTTATATCAATTACATTTAAGACATTGCTTGATTCTTTACTGACTTGACTAGATTTTGAATGTTGGCTATAAAAGTGGATGGATATAAGAGTAGAGGGAGACCTAAGAAAGGATGAATGGGCTGTGTTAGGGGTAGTATGCGTAAGAAAGGAGTGAGTGAAGAGATAACGGCTAATAGAGGAGAATGGACGACATGCTTAGCCGACCACGAATTACTTGAGATAAGGACAGGAAGAGGAAGAAGAGCTTGATCCTTGAATGATAATGATGATGATGAATGAATGGTACACCGTGGTTGAATGGCGTATCATTATCATCACTTCACGCAGAGTAGCCAGTCTCTCGGTATTTTATAGGATGCATTTCGGTGAGTCTGCGCATCAATTACACGCTTTAATTCCCCCCTCTCCTCTCCACCATCGGACAACCAGGCGGTCGGCGGGTCTTTTCACCCCTTTATTATCGATATTCCACGCATTAGAACCAAAAGGTTTGCTTTGTCTTTTGTAATGCGTACAGCAAAGGAGTGGAATAGTTTGCCGGCGTCTATCTTTCCGTCCGAATACAATCTGGGCGTCTTCAAGGCAAGAGTGAATAGGTTTTTGTTACGCTAAGGCAGTGCGATTTACCATCTAGGGCTGCGTCACCACTTATCACCAGGTGGGATTGTGGTCAAGCACTGGCTTATAATAAGTTAAAAAAAAACCTTTTGAATAGTAAACTCCTGAACTGTCACATTTAGAGATAAAGTTACTATTAGCCCCTTGCTCCGCCATCTTTTCGCCTACATTAATTGACGCACGTTGCATTTACACTACCGTAGGGTTGTCACTTGCAACTTAACAATAAAACACGACTTGGCATTTTGCTTCGTATTGCGAACGGAGCGAAGTCCAACAAGCCACAAATCACTGTCTGCACTCATTCATCAGCCCGTAGAAGTCCACTGCTGGACATGGGCCTCTTTTGTTGTCCACCCATTTATCAGTATCAGTTGCATTAATCGTCACGCTTGGCAGGCGGATAGACGATTGTGTTACCAACGTCTCACACCTTCGATGCTGCTTAGGTCTGGGTATACTACGTCTGGCGCACACCATATAGAAGAAGCAATTATTCTTGCTTCTTCTTTTGCATATACTGTGAACGAACCATGTTTCTATGGAAAGTCCTTCTTGAACCTGTTGCGTACTTTACTGGAGATTGAAAATGACACACAATAGTGCAGCTTTGCATACATCTTGAGTAGCTGGATTAAGTATGAAAGGAGGCCTCATTGATATCCCTGACAGCAGCCGCTTCAACAATATTCGTAATTACGAATTTTTTGATAGTTTTATTTTTTGGCGCGCACCGAGGGTAGTAAGTACTAAGCGCGCCATATAGCATTTACATGACCATTGACCACGGCCGTGTTTGACTCGTCCTCCTTTACGACGTTTGCGTGTCATTTTTCTAACCGAGACAGTAAATGAAGAACGACGGCAAAAGTCTTCTCTTATTGTAGTCTCATTAGTAACTAAACACGACTACCTCTTAGATTTTCGTAGCCTGCCCTCGTTATTTATTATTTCAGTATTTTTGTAAAAATTGTAAATAAAAACTTCACCTTATCCACTTTGAATATAGATGTATTATTTATGGTTAGTATTTTCATCCTTACAGCTTAATACTTATTGTACCAACTAACCGTGACATGTGATAACCCTGCTATCCCTTTCGCGCCAAAAATAAACTTTTCCCGCGAAACGATTCGTCGTAAACACACAAACACGTTGAAAGTGGAGCGAAATTAGTAACGCGCACAAATACTTCTCAATAACACTATGTGCATCCACGATATTAAGTGTGTATTATAACTGTCAATACTTTAGAAACTTAATCAGACATAAACATCCTTATATCAACGCAGGACGCGATAGCGCCGCAGTCATTTCAAAAACTTAGATATTCAGCAATTTTTTTTTACGTTTTTGTTATCGATCCGCCCCGACTCTCCAAGGATGATTTTTGGATTTCGACAATAGCGCCATCTACTGAGTCAAACTACAGCTAGTAACCATCCAGATGACGCTATAAGTACCCTATAAAAATCTCAACAAAATCATTAAAGTAATATATACTTACGTACTAGAACAGCTATTTCAAACAAAAAATGTGAACTACTCATGTCTTCGCGCATGCGCAGGGATGAGTAGTGTGACGCATGCGCGGTTGGTTTTTATCATAGATTATGCGTAGGCAGAATGATCAGTATGTAAAAAGAGATTGTATTGTTAATTATGTAAATTATATCGAGTACAACTTTTAAGATAATTCGTTTATACATATAATAATATGTGCTAATTTAATATCATATTACATAATATTAACAACACACTTTACTACCACCGCGCGCGCTCATTGGTCAAATCAATTATCGCGCACTTACCCGGCTTCCTGTTACACACTTCCGTCCCATTTCATGAAATCACCCCAGATTACAGAAAAACGTGAGAAAAGATGTTACACATCTTATATATTTCGAATTCAGGGGGTTATTTGCGTGCTATGAAGACATAAAAGTAACCATTTTCATAATTGTTGTCTGTCTGTCTGTCTATCTGCCTGTCTGTTTATCTATCTATCTGCCTTTCTGGTCTGGCTAATCTTCGTATTTGTTGAATAGTTATGATACTTCTCGAACGGATAGGAAGCAATGCCAGAAGTTATCTAGGCTATATTTCACCCGAAAACCTGGGAGAAAATAATAATAAAATAAATTAACTTTGATTATCTTAAATCTACATAATGCCACATTTATAGAACCTTTCCAGGCGAAGTCAGGGCGGATTGCTAGTAATATATAAATATAGCGCTGTACTAAGAAAAGAAATTCATGAGCTGCATTCAATATACGATCGGGAACAACCGCATGTTTGAGAAATAAACATATTCTGAGTTCCGAGGCCACCGACGTCTACCAAATCGTATTTAAAAACCGGTGAGGCGAATTCTCCCAGACTCCACAGACGAAGCCTGTCGCAAACAATGGCACGTAAATAACCTGGTATTATATGTTATATTACCTAAAAAGTCGTGATTTTAAGGGTATATTCATTTTATTCTGACAATGGACTTTAAATTGGCTTCGATTTTTTTTCGTTCATTCGTTACGCTATAAAAGTCCACTGAACTCTCCCATAGATTATACGTGGTAGAGCCATGCTGCAGTTATATTAGTAGTATAATTGTAGCACGAATGGGTCGGCTCGACTCTCACAGAATACCAGCGTAAGATGGCAGTTTGACACGTCTGTGTTTCGTATGGTGAGTGTAGAGAACCGCAGACCCTTTTTACTGGAAAAGAGGCATTCCATCTTAGTCCTCACGGGTAACGACGCATCTGCATTTTGATTCTTTATTGAGGATAAATGTAGATGTCTATGGGTCACAGCAACCACTTACCATCAGGTGGACTGTATGCTCGTTTGTTACCTTTATTCTATAAAAAAAAATATTTGCGACATAGGGGGAATCTTTTCATAGTTGGCGCACTGGCAGGCGGGTCGGCAACCGCATAGCTGCAGCATGGCTCTACCACGTATAAATTAATATGTATATGTAAAAATATATAATAATGCTTATGTACTATGAAATTTACGTTTGTATTAGTTTGATTACCGCCTGTGACAAATAAAATAAAATAAACCTTTGTTTAAGTAAAATATAATCTAATCTTTGATATTTAAAGTATTTTTTCGCAACAGCCTGTTCATTTACATATCTCATATGAGTTATGAAACCAGGACTGTCACAAAAATCTTGATTTATCTGATTTTGTGTGGTTTTGTGTGCAGTGCACTTAATTTCCAATTATTTACATCAGGTAGTGATAACATATTATGAAGTTAGTAAAATGAAACCTATGCCGGCAGACACCCAATATATTCAACTAACCCCTTCTCTTCTCGACATAATGTTTGTGTCTTCACTTGACCTTGTTCATAAATTTGGACAATATGCTGCTGATTCTTTTTCCTATAATGACCTTTTATACTTGTCTTACAAAATCCGTCCCCCTAAAGCTAAGTCAAGGATCCTACTTCAGCGTAACTTTAGTGACTTGGACTTGAAGCAGCTTTTAAATGACGCTCGAAAAATTGATTGGAGTGTAGTCGTCAATGCTTCCACTGTTGATGAACAGTTAGCTTTGTTCAACTCTTTGTTAATTCAGCTTTATGACGTTCATGCTCCTGTTCGTCCAGTGCGTGTAAAGCATCCTCCCTCTCCTTGGCTGACTGATGATATAAAAAAATCATCCACATTAAAAATTGTGCCAAAGCAAAATACAAGTCAGTTCCTAGCGACCTGAATCGAGAGAAGTTTAGATTAGTACGGAATCGCTGCAACAATCTGTGTAGAAAAGCACAACGACGCCATATCCATGAATCAGTACAAGATCCTGACCCTGCTTGGGTCTGGAAATTTCTTAAGTCTTTAGGAGTTGGGAAATTACGACAAAATTTCACTCACCTTAACTTTGATCTCAATCAACTTAATTTGCATTTCTCATCTTCGTCTTGCATTAACGATAAAGCAAAACACAATACTTTGGATTCTCTTTCAAAAGCTCCCGCTCTGGACACCTCTGCTTTTAATTTTAGTCAATTTAACAGTTGTGATGTTATGAAAGCCATAACGTCCATACATTCAAATTCAATTGGTAGTGACTGCATTAGTCGGAAAATGGTCATCCCTCTCATTGATCTCCTTTCACCTGTAATCACTTCCATCCTGAATAATTCACTGAATTCTTCTATTTTCCCTTCAGCTTGGAAAGATGCATTTGTAGTTCCTCTTCCGAAAAAGTCGAATCCGTCTAGTTTTTCTGATTATAGACCTATCTCTATCTTGCCTTTCCTTTCCAAAGTTCTTGAACGTCTTGTGCACAATCAATTAAGCATCTATCTTTTAAAACATAGTCTTTTAAATCCTTTGCAATCCGGTTTCCGTCCTGGCCATAGTACGACTACTGCACTTTTACAAATCACTGATGATATTCGGTATGGTATGGAGAAACAAAAGCTTACCATTCTTACGTTACTTGATTTTAGTAATGCATTTAATACAGTAGATTTTGATATCTTGTTGGGCATCCTGCGCTTTCTCAACATATCTCCAACTGTAGTTGACTGGTTTCGAAGTTACTTATTTGGTCGCCGACAGCGCATTCAGATGCAAGATGTTTTTTCCACCTGGACTAGTACAGCGGCTGGCGTACCACAAGGTGGCGTGTTGTCTCCTCTCCTGTTTGCAATTTTCATTAACTCTATAAGTCATAATCTGTCCTCTTCCTACCACTTGTATGCTGATGATCTCCAAATCTATACTCAATCGTCTCTTGAAGATTTGTCTAAATCAGTTGACACTATTAACGCTGATCTGACTTGTATTTCGAATTGGAGTAAACGTTATGGTTTAACGATTAATCCTACGAAAACTCAGGCGATTATCATCGGTAGTTCCAGATTAATTGGAAAAATTGACTAGTCTTCCCTACCTCCTATTTTTCTAGACTGCACTCTAATCCCTTACAGCAACAAGGTTAAAAATCTGGGGTTGTATCTCGACTCTTGTATGTCTTGGACCTCACAGATTAATGAGGTTAGTAGAAAAATGTTTGCTGCTTTAAGCTCTTTACGTAGATTACGTAATTTTCTTCCCATAGTAACTAAAGTTACGCTCGCCCAGTCTCTACTTCTACCTATCCTTGACTATGCTGACATATGCTATCTTGACATTACCAAGGAGCATCTTAATAAGCTTGAGCGCATTCAAAATTTATGTATTAGATTCATATTTGGGCTTCGCAAATATGATCATATCTCTGAATTTCGCAAACAGCTCAAATGGCTCCGGATCCGCTTTCGCAGGAATACTCACATTCTCTCCACTTTGTATAGCGTGCTGTTTAATCCTTCCACTCCTCATTATTTAAAAGACCGTTTCCAGTATCTTTCCCTTACCCATAATCGGTTCCTTCGATCCTCTGTCAATCTTTCTCTCTCTACTCCTTCGCACTCTTCCTCCTTTTTTAAGAAATCCTTTACTGTAACTGCTGTACGTTTGTGGAACTCTTTACCTCTCCACATTCGTCGTGCTCAATCTCTTCATTCTTTCAAAAGTCTTGTTAAATCTTATTACTTAGAACGCTATTAGATAAATCACTTTTCCTTTTTTTTGTACTCTTTTCATTTAATCTATTATATTATATCATACATAATCTTCACTTGCCTTTATTTGTATGTATTTTCATATTTTTTTTATTTTTATTTTGTACGCCCCCCTCTATTTTTAACTATTGTTTACATCAGTTCTCTACACTAAGGTTGTCTGGAAGAAATCACTTTCAGTGATAAGACCGCCTGTTGTACATTTTCTAATTTAGATTTAATTGTATTCGTTTTTGTTTTGTTTTCTGGTGTACAATAAAGAGTAAATAAATAAAATAAAATAAATAAAGAGCTCTTTCCTAATCTTAGTTTTTTTTTTTGTACACAGTACTGGATACTGTGCGTTGTTAGCCATTTTGCCAAACGTGGTAATTAATTGTAGTAAATTATCCCGATAATGGCCACCGGTCTAGATATTTTTAAGTGTGACAACTGTTGATGCTGCACGAATAAGTATTCAGGAGCATTATAAAATTTAATTTTATCAGTTACTTATCATTAGTTTATTTAACATAAAGTAGAGGACGCTATATTACATTAATACTATGAAAGTCAAAACTATTTATTATATAAAAAAGGCATAAAGTGATGTTGATTCTGTTAAAAATCGGTTTATGTTAAAAAACACGCTATCAGCGCCGCTAGGGGTGAAAAACTTGTTTGACGATATGACCATATTATCATGAATTAGCAATGTTGTGTTTAGTTATTAATATGTTAAGCGATCTCTATTCACTGATTTGGCTAAGCTATATCATGACATTGTCAACAAACAGTGATAAAATAATATAACATAACATAAACACTCACGCCTGTCACCCAGAGGGGTAGGCAGAGACTATGGAATTCCATTTGGCACGATCCTGACACACCTCTCTCGCTTCCTCCACATCCATATACCTACGCATACACGCTCGTCGGTTAAAGGTACTCTTAATTTGGCCCATTTTCAATATATCGCCTATTTGGTCGATAAACTTTCGCCTAGGGCGACCCTTCCCGACTCTGCCATTCACCTCTGCAACATAAATTTGCTTTGTCACTCTTTCCTCATTCATTCTTTCTACATGACCAAACCACCGAAGCATTCCTTTCTTAATCCTAGTCACAACATTATCTTGCAAACCACACATTTCTCTTATCACACTATTTTTCACCCTGTCATTCAGATTCAGCCCTAGCATACTACGTAATGACCGCATTTCTACAGCATTTATTCTACTCTCGTGCTTCTTCTGCCACACCCAACTTTCACTACCATACATTAAAGTAGGCACTAACACAGCCTTGTGAATTGCCAAACGTGCCTTTTTGGACACATTCTGACTTTTCACAATAGAGTGTAGAGCCCCATTCAATCTATTTCCTGCATTCACTCGTCGTTCTATATCCTTATCATATCTACCATCCCTGCTAAACACACATCCCAAATACACAAACTCATCTACTTGCTCTACCAACTCCCCTTCTATTCTTATTTCACATATCGTTTTACTTTCTTCTCTTTCAAAAACCATAACTTTCGTCTTACTTGCGTTCACTTTCATTCCCTTTTCTTTTAATGTCCTGTTCATTAATGTAACCATCATTTGCAACTCGGCTGCCGACGACGCAAGTATGACTTGATCATCGGCGTACAAAAGGCATTTGACGGTTAACTCACCCATTCTTAACCCGCATTCTTCTGCTTTCAAATTTTCCAAACAACTGTCCATAAATAGGTTGAACAGCCACGGGGAAGCCACACAGCCCTGTCTGACACCTTTATGGATGCCAAACCAGTCCGAGTAGGCCCCGTTGATCCTGACACAAGCACTAGAGTCCCTATATAGAGACTTCAATGCCTGTATCAAGCCAGCGCTCAACCCAAATGAGTTCAGTGTTTGCCATAACACATCCCTGTCCACTCTGTTATAAGCCTTCTCCAAGTCTATGAACGCACAAAAAACTTTTTGGTTTTTGGCCAAAAACTTCTCCGCGATCATGCGCATGGAAAAGACCTGATCCGTCCCTTTCTAAATCCCGCTTGCACATCCCAAATTTTTCCATCAGTTTCTTTCATAACTCTTTCAATTAGTACCTTAGCATACAGTTTTCCCACAATGCTAAGAAGGCTGATACCACGGTAGTTTTTACAGTCCTGCTGTGATCCTTTTCCCTTATATATTGGGACTATCACGGCTTTGCACCAGTCTCCCGGTACCCGCTTAAGTTCCCAACATAAATTAAACAAGGTGCACAGCAGGTCTGCCACCACTCCTTCTCCAGCCCTTAGCATTTCGAGAGATCATAACCGGCTGCCTTACCTGCTTTCATACTTTTCATTGCTTTCATTATTTCATCTATACTTATATCTCTATCTATTTCCTCTTCTTCCGGAATTTCTATTTCATTTAATTCAAACGTCTCATCACTCATAAACACGCTTTCAAAGTATTCCTTCCATCTCCTTAAACTCAAAACTTCGTCATTCAGAATACAGCCATTCTGGTCTCGTATAGCATTCATTCTAGGCTGTTTTGAATGTCCCCTGGTAGTTCTTACGAGTTTCCAGAACATTTTAATGTTTGCCTGGAAGTTATCCGATATTCTTCTATCATTCATATCCGTTCTTTCTTGCTTTTTCCTTTCAACTACTTCTTTTACTCTCTTATTTAGGTGATAAAATATCACCAAATAACACCATTTCACGTTCACGTTTCAATTACAGGCAGACCAGTTCTAATCAGTTTACATACAGATTTAGTAGGTATCGAACGTACGAAAATTGATGTTTTTGAGTTCAAAAAAGTATCAATTTTCATACTTTTGATATATGTCACTATTGTCTATTGTTTTTTAAATTTTAATTATTACACTTTTAAAATGAAATAACGATTAAATTAAACGTTCAGATTTTTAAATAATTTTATAAATGTAATTATTTAAACATATATAAATGTAAGTTATTATTTAATTTATTAGTTACTAAAGGCTATAGACTTTTTCATTTGATGATAGATGGCGCTGTTTTGATAATTAAATTGTATATCGTCAGCGGAGTTTCAAATTGTTATGCAAAGATTAAAACTAATTTTAAACTTTACTTACAAATATATTTATTTGAAAAAACACCCATCATTTAGCGTATTAACTAACATAATCATATATAATAGAAAATTAACATCTAAAGGAAGAAAAATACTTATCCTTCTTTTTAAGTATCGTAATCGGATAAAAAATAGCCTATAAGTTGCCCAGGGTTACTAACTACTTAGATTGTAAAATGAACAATGAAAAATACGTTGATATTTTACTTTGTTATTAACTAAGCAATATCGCTTATCTCAACTTTTCTAAGCGATGATTTGATTTGAAAAATTCAGTGGTCGATAGTTGAAAGAAAATTTTCATCTATACAAATAAAGAAAATCAGCGTCTGTTTAATGTCAAAGTAACAGCTTTTTACTAAATGCATATGAAAGTATATATATATATATATATATATATATATATATATATATATATATATATATATATATATATATATATATATATATATACATACGGTACTAATAACAAAAAAAAACTAATTTTTAAATTTTTTGTCTTTCTGTTTGTTCCGGCTGATCTCTGAAACGGCTGTACCGATTTTGACAGGACTTTCACTGGCAGATAGCTGATGTTATAAGAAGTAACTTGGGCTACTTTTATTTTAGAAAAAGAATTAGGGTTCCGCGCAAAAAAAATTCCATGAAATCTAATCGTAATAAATGCCAAGCGGGCGAAGTCGCGGGGGACAGCTAGTTTAGATTAAAGTCTAAATACGAACTAGCACTAGCACTGTGGATTTGAAGAGAATCGATTGCTATTGACATCATCCAAATAGCGATTTATTGGAAACTATGTTTAAACGTCCGCACTGTGTTTTTGTAAACAAAGTATTAAACTTTAGTAACGTAAAACGTAATTTCGGACATCGTTACAGACTGCTTATATTTAGAATTTTACGTTTTATATTTGTGGCAGTTGGTGTATATAATGCAGATAGGTCAGGGTTTTGGTTTGTGGTGCTATGGCGACGGATTGCAAGTAGGGTTGCCAACACACTTATTTTTACTAAAAATTGGCAAATATTAACATTTGCTTACCAGACGTATGATGTTAAATTATTTTTTTTAAGTTCTGGGTACAATATTTTTATAGCTTCTTCTTTAGCGTTTTTGTTTTTTTACTTTTTAATAAAGTAGAGACGACTAACTTTTCACAGGTGGTAGAACCATGCTGCAGCTATATTATAGTTGGAACACGAATGGGTCGGCTCGACCGGGAAAGGACCACGCTCTTAAGAATAATACTGCTGTATTTCTTTTGTCGAGTATAGAGAACCGGAGACCCCTTTTACTGGAAACGAGGCATTCCATCTTATTCTGACAACGCATTTGCATTTAGATTTTTCATCGATGATATATGTAGTATATATCTATGGGCTACAGTATCCACGTACCATCAAGTAGACTGTGTGCTCGTTTGATACCCCCATTATATAAAAAAAAAAACTTATTCTTTGCGAGATTCGAACCCGCGGCAGCATCGCTTAGCCACTAAGATACGCAGGTGTTAACATTTTCGTTCGTCTACTCTAAAATAAAGGAAGTATTCTTGCTCCAAATCCCTCTAAGAAGTTAGAGGTTTCTGCGGAGCTGTGGGACGCAATTAAGCTACAACTTTACTAGAAAAATTAACTTTAATAACCGGCCAATTGCCAGTCGACCTCGCGCATAAAAGATTCCGTACCACCGTAATACACGTTTCTAGTAAAGTTTGAGTAGAGAAAAAAGAGAAACTTCTTTTCATTTTTAGGGTTCCGAAGTCAAATGGCAAAAAACGGAATCCTTATGGATTCGTCATGTTTGTCTGTCTGTCTGTCTGTCTGTCCGTCCGTATGTCACAGCCACTTTTTTCCGAAACTATAAGAGCTATGGCTGTTGAAACTTGGTAACTAGATGTATTCTGTGAACCGCATTAAGATTTTCACACAAAAATAGAAAAAAAGCAATAAATTTTGGGGGTTCCCTATACTTAGAGCTGAAACTCAAAACATTTTTTTTCATCAAACTCATACGTGTGGGGTATCTGTGGATAGGTCTTCAAAAATGATATTGAGGTTTTTAATATCATTTTTTTCTAAACTGAATAGTTTGCGCGAGAGACACTTCCAAAGTGGAAAAATGTGTGCCCCCCCCCCCCCCCCCCTCCCGTAACTTCTAAAATAAGAGAATGATAAAACAAAAAAATATATTATGTACATTACCATGTAAACTTCCACCGAAAATTGGTTTGGAAGAAATCTAGTAAGTAGTTTTTTTTAATACGTCATAAATCGTAAATTGTTACTTGCTGCTACGGAACCCTTCATGGGCGAATCCGACTCGCACTTGGCTCCTTTTTTATTTATTTAAATTTTTATTTGTTGTTATAGCGGCAACAGATAATACGTTCTGTGAAAATTTCAACTCTACCTATTACGGATCATGAGCTACAGCCCGCTGACAGACAGACGGACGAACGGACGGTCAGCGGAGGCTTAGTAATAGGGTATATAGGGAGATAACCAAGGAGTGGTTACCCTTTGGGTACGGAACCCTAATAAAAAGTAAAAGCCGACTTCAAACAAATAAAAATAATTAAATAATTTAACATAACATCATTGAAGACAGTGGTAATGAATTATTGTTTATTAGATTAATATTAATTTAGAAGAATTAAGCCCCGGCTTCAGAAATGAAATGAAATGAAGATTTATTTACTTTGAAAAAGGGGTACATTTAGGTGGTTGTTATAAAATATAGTTCAGCTTATTCAGCCATCTATAATAGCATGCAAATACATTTTTTATAATTAAATTTATTAGTATTACAGAATGCAAAATTATTTTAGTTTGTTGTTCAATGTTAAGTTCTTTGAAACCAGCTTTTGATTTTCATTAAAAGTTTTTTTTTTAAAACTAGGGTATGTCACAATCGCAATGTCATATTGTCAGCTATCGGGATGGAATTTTCTAAACATACATATTATAGTATTATACCCCTGAACCTATTTAATAAAAAAACATTCAGATCCATATCGATTCACAATTGACGAAGATATCGCGTTGACGGCTCCGTGACGGAGTAGCTTAGCAGTGAGTTTTGAGTCCCACACGGAACGAAGATTTGGTATCGGCATACAAATGGAATGAAGATTTGTATTGTATGGATTGTATGGCCTACAAATAATTATTGTAGGTCTGGATCTGCTTGTGAAATTTATGTATGTAAACTGCCTCCAGCTAATTATGCGGGTAACGTTTTACAAATTTAAAAAAACGCATACGAAAAAACAATATAAATAAAATGAAAATGTAAACCTCCTTTTTTAAAGTCAGGGAAAGAGTAGATACACGTTGCGTGGCGCAGTTGTGCAATCATTATGAAAATGAAATGTGTGCGCTAAAATAGCCTGATGCTATTATTAGCACGCGTTATTATTATTAATACATTATATTATCTATTGCTTCCTTGCGTGAATAACATAACACTTTAAACAGTCAGGGCCTTTGTATATATGTATATTGAAGTGTTACAATAGTCTTATTAACTTCCAATTTAGGTTCCATTACCACTATGATTAAATATAGGTATGATTTAGGTTAAAAATATTGGCTTATTTTGTACAGGCTGCGTTCAAAGCTGCCAGAGAAGCTCAGTTTAAATATTTATTATAGATAATTTATTATCTGTATGGATCATCAGCTGATTAGTGACCGCCAGTACGGTTTTCGTCGGAGTCGATCAGCTGGTGATGTTCTGGTCTACCTGACTCATAAATGGGCGGAGGCAGTAGAGTCCAAGGGGGAGGCATTAGCCGTTAGTTTGCACATAGGAGAAGGCCTTCGATCGGGTCTGGCACAAAGCGTATCTTTCGAAGCTCCCTTCCTATGGGCTTCCCGAGAAATTGTGCAAATGGATCACCAGTTTCCTTGCTGATTGGAGTATCAAGGTCGTAGTAGATGGTGCATGTTCTGATTTCAAGCCTATCAACGCTCGTGTTCCACAAGGCTGCGTGCTATAACCAACGCTGTTGCTCCGGCATATCAATGATATGTTGCAAACTGATAACATTCATTGCTATGCAGACGACAGCACTGGTGATGCCTTATATACCGGCCGTGCCAGTAGTTCTCGGGAAAACGTTGCCGAGTACCGGGACAAACTTGTGTCTGAAGTCAAATCTTTGCTGAACATAGTCTCGGATTGGGGGCGACTAAATCTAGTCCCCCTACTAATATAATAACCCGTTCAATCCCCAGAAGACAAAAGTTTGCGCGTTTACCGCTAAAAAGAACCCGTATCGTATCTTCTCAGTTTCAAGGCACTCCCCTTGCTGCCTCGGCTAGTATCGGAATCCTTAGCGTCGACATATCGAATAGTGTGCAGTTTCGTGATCACTTGGAAGGGAAGGCCAAATTGGCCTTTAAAAAGCTTGAGGATAAATGTAGTTGTATATGGGCCATAGCATCCACTTACCATCCTGTACTGTGTGCTCGATTGTCATACTTCTTTTAATAAAAATAAACTTTAAATGTACACAACAGCGCTCCGCTTTCTTTCTATGTTAGTCTGAATAGAATAGAATAGAATAGAATAATTTTTATTCAATTTACATTACATGTGTAATTCTTATTGAAAGTCATTTTTTACTTTACCACTGGTTCGAAAAAAAACCCTCTGTCCTGGGAAGAACCAGCAAGAAACCCAGCGGGACTTTTTTTTAAAATAAATTTTACAATATAAATGATTACGAACTATTTACAAAATTTATTTTAGAAACTGCTTGGAAGCGACCACCTCATTCCCAGGGGTTATTATCAACCATGTATTCATTTATACTATAATAACCCTTTTTATACAGTAATATGTAGTATATAAAATAACAATAAAAACAAACCGAAGGGAAGTTATTAATATAGTTCAGGTTAACACAGTTGCTTCAAAAGAATGTCCCTACATCCGTTGCGCGTGCTATCGCCATCGTAGAGGAAATACTTGTTAACTATCGAAAACAACAGCTATTGTTATATTAAACATTTTAAATACATTTGTTGTTTTTATAAATGGAGTAATCCAGCTGCACTACACCACAGAAGGATTTTAAAAGGATATCTATATTTGAAAACCGTTGACTTAGTAGTCGTATGTTCGTTTGCTGATCAAACGTCCCGGGCTCAAATACCAAGTCCGGCCGAAATTGGTTGTTGAATTTTTTTTGTTAACATATTTACTGTAGCAACACGGAGTCATATAAAATACTTACGATATCGGTTCTATTTGTATAAAAAAAAACTCTTAAAAATAACTAATGCCAGGGGAAAGCAAAGGCAAAATAGTCCCATCTTAAAAATTACACTTTTTGATATGATAACAAGGTCTCAAGGAATCTGACAATTTTATTGGAACCAAAATTATTTTGTGTTATTCCTTGTTGTGTTTGCAATATACAATGATATGCGAGTACATTTTAATATTATATATACAAGCGTTATAATTGTAATGATCTGTTCTACTCCTGGGCATTCAGGAGTTCCGGTATTCTACAGTGTCCACTCCCATGTTATTAACAACTGTAAAATTCTACTCCACGCTTTCACTTAATTATGAAGTTTTTGAATAATTATTTCAACCCTAAAAATCTTACAAGATTAATCAAATGGCTATTTCCAATTAAAGTTGCTCGACTTTTATGAGTTACGGCTGGCACTAATGAACTGCTAAAAGTCAGATATACTTAATGAAATTATTATAATCGATTATAAAGTACACCTTCATAAAATAGAGTACTTAAATACTCTAATTTAGATTACGCTATTTCCTATGTCATCGACTTCTTGAATCTTCTTGGTCTGATTAAAAGGGTAAAGGACTTGTTGAGTGAACGGTCTCTCCGAGTCGTCGTCGATAGCTGCTCATCCGATCCTATGGCGACTAACGCCGGTGTTCCTCAGGGGTACGTTCTCTCCGCAAGTCTCTTCCTGCTGCATATTATTGATCTGCTTATGCCTGGTATCTATGGGTATACAGACGATAGCACAGTTGTGCTAACCAACCAAGTCCTCGGGCCAGTCGGGATCAAATCCAGTCCAAAGGAGCTATGGTAGCAAAAAAGCTATGGTAGAGCGTGTGAATCTCACACTACAGACAGTTTCCGAATAGGGCGATGCCAATCTTGTGAAATTCAACGCCTACAAAACACAAGCGTGTCTCCTCACTGCAAAAAGGAGCCAGCTCACAAGGGCTCCTTCTTTCCGAAATGTATCACTGGAATATACCGACCGCCTTCAGTTGTTACGGTTTGAGATATCCTCAAATCTGAACTTCGGACGGTTCATTGAGTCCAAGGCCAAAGCAGCTGCAAGGAAGCTGGGAGTCCTTGCAAAGGTGCGGCGATACTTCACGCCGGGATAGCTGCTTACTTTATATAAAGCGCAAGTCCGGTCGTGCATGGAGTATTGCTGCCATATATGGGCTGATGCTGTAAAATGCCACCTATAAAGTTTTGTACTCAACGAAAAGGCGTGCTGAGGCTTATTGGTGACCTGAATTTGGTTAAAACAAATCTTATCAGCCTCGAACATAGACGCAAAGTAGCCAGCCTTTCGGTTTTCTATAGGATGCATTTCGTTGAGTGTGCGCAGGGACTGTATAATTTAATTCCTCCCTCTCCCTTCCACCATTGGACAACCAGACGTTCAGTCACTTCCACAAGTCTCCACCCTTTCGTTGTTGACTTACCACGCATTCGAACCAAACGTTTCGCTAAGTCGTTCAACATGCATACAGCAAAGGAGTGTAATAAGTTGTCAGCATCTGTCTTTCCATCCGATTACGGTGTGAGTGTCTTCAAGGCAAGGCTTATGTTAAGTCAGTGTGCTTCACCATCTTAGGTCACATCACCACTTACCATCAGGTGGATAGATAAGCGCTGGCTTAGTAGAATATAAAAAAATAACGACAAAAGTTGAGAATTTAAAAAAAAATTAAATAAACCATAAACGGCAGAAGGTGACCGTGCTCGTACCGACACTTATAATAATTTTTATTTATTAGGTACTGACTAGGTATATTGTTTTCAGCTTAATATAGGCACAGAATACATAATAGTAGTAGGTATAAAGTGTGTATAGATAGATATCAATATTTGAAAACTCTTCCTAACTTTTTGCTAGTTAGTAGAATTTCATAAATTATGTTTGCGAAGGAAGTAAGAACCCCAGTTATTTCAAATTAGATTTGTTGAAATTATGTCTTTTGTAACATTTAACATGTATCATGTTAACCTTATTTATTCTTCTGCTAATAATAACAAATAAGATTGTGTAAATAATATACAATAAAATCTATATCTTAAATTTTATTACTATGTTATAATAACAAAAAAGAAACAAAATGCATGGCCTTCTGAAGCTAGTTTCACACGGTCGGAGCGAACGCACGGGTTTCAAATATGACCTTGACCTTGCCAGTAGGAAAATCGTCTAGTCTAGCAACACTTAACAGAAGTTTCAAAAAATTTTATGATTTGTGTTTAGAAAATTATACATTTGGTAGCTTCTTTGAAGTAATAAATGGTGATATAATATAGTATGCTTTTTTGCGCAAAAAAAGTTATATTATTCATAGCGGCATGTGCCATGTGGTGGTGTAAAGGAGTCCATTACCCCACTTCTTCACGTAAGTGTCATAAAAGGTGGCTATAAGAAAGGCTAGAAATATCTGATGGCCTTCGATAGATAACGGTTCACCATCTGTGCCCTTAGCTAAATGTTTATGACAATATTTTTACGTAGCGTCATCGACTAAGTTATGTATATTGTATACCTGTTTCTACGAGGTAAGAGTCATGCTTCAGCTAAATTATAGTTATAGCACGAATGGATCGGATCGACCTTGGAAAGATCACTCTTACAGAATACCAGCGTGAAATAGCAGCTTAATGCTGCTGTATTTTGTTACTCCCTTTTACTGGAAACGAGGCGTTCCATCGTGGTCCTCAGGGGTGACACGACGTTTAAAAGAAAGAAAGGACATAATTATTTGTTTGTACGTTTACATACTTGATTCTTAATTGAGGATAAATGTCGATGTCTATGGGCCACAGCATCCACTTACCATCAGTAGGTTACCGGTCAGTTGACACGAATTGATACGATAGAAAACTCATGCTCAAGGACTCATATTTGGCAGAAAGATGTAAGATATCCAGATCGTCTATTCGCCTATTCGCCAATATAATAAAAAAGGCAAATCTCCTAAAATATGATTTGTTTTCCTTGCGGTGCATTGCCACGTGCTGTGTAGCAGATACATATGAACGTAACAGTTCGCCGGATGGTAAGTGGCACCTGTAGTTCATGAACTCCTTCAACCAACTCCAAACAAAGAAGGCTACATGTGCGTTGTCACTTTTGTAGACTAGACTAGATAGAATTCCTTGAAGCCTGTAATTAAACTGGCGTCCTATACGCTTTAGACCGGAACACAGGCGGCAGAAATAGATAAGAAAGTAGTACCAATCCAGACGAACTCCTAGGCAAAAAAAAGAGTCCTACCATCTAGTGAATATAATAACCTTGCGATCTATTAATTATTAAAGGCGATTGCAGATAATTATCAAATACTATTTAATTAATAGAATCAGGCGTTACTTTGCGGAAATCCATTATAATGGGGTTGTTATAAACTAATTTGCTTAATTCCGCGTAAAGAAAAGAAAATGATGTGTCCTGCCCAGTTTTAAGCCTTCCACTTAGCGGCCAGCCTCCGCAGAGTCTACTTCACCTGAGGATGCCTCGTGTAGAGGCGAAACGCGTGTCGTATTTTCGAGAGTGGTGTGTCGTGCCTAGTGTGGTGGTGCTGGGGTCGGTAGTGCTGGGATTCACGGTGACGAGTATAGTGCGTGCGATTGAGGGAGGGTGGGTTTTCTTTATTTACGTGGAATATAGCAAATTAGTTTATAACAACCCCAAAGACTATTTTATCCATTTTTCTATTTCTGAAAAAAAACAGTTTAAATATAGGCTAGATCACTCCTGACGTTGCTCTCTCTCTGTTTATGAAGTTTTATTACAATCGGTTCGGCCATTCCGAAGATTAGATCAGACAGACAGGCAAATATTCTAAAAATAGTTAAGCAAATAAACCCCCTCAGCCAAAGCAGCATAAAGCAGTTATTTCGATACTACAGCCAGACACTTCAATTTAATTGAACCTATAGGTATAAATGTTTAGAATATAATAACAACAATAATTATTTTTCATATAATTATGTTTCGTATGGTGAGTGTAGAGAACCGAAAACCCTTTCTACTGGAAACGAGGCATTCCATTTTAGTCAACAGGAATGACAACGCATCTGCATTTTGATTGTTAATCGAGGATAAAATGTAGATGTCTATGGACCACAGCATTCACTTATCATCAGGTGGACTGTGTGCTCGTCTGTCACTCTTATTCTATGTAAAAAAAAAGTACAGAATATTTAAAAACACGAAAGGATAAAGCGTTGCATTTGTTTTACAAAGCTATTCTCCTTATATTTATATAACTGCTTCAAGGTTAACAAAACAAATTTTACTTAATGCCAATGAAGCGTAAAGATGCGCTGACGATGCGCTTCGTTATCACCTTTTTTGGTGACAGTCTGGCAAGGCCAACTGCGTCACGTGTAGAGCCGAATTTCAACGTCACGTGATTATTGTCATCAATGTCAAATAAAAGAAAATGGCTGACGCTCAGGTCAGCCATTTTCTTTTCCCGCCATTGTGAGTAAACAAAATTCATAATGTATAAATTTTTGCTTCTCTAATTATATTTTACAACACGGTCGACGACGTTTATATCTAACTAGCTTTTACCGGCGACATCTTCCGTTTGTGACCAAAAAAAACTGCAGATCGACATTAGTGGTTTTTGGACAAGTAGTTCAACTATCGAAAAATAATTTTACGCTTTTTGTTATTATGTATCTCGAAAACTTTGTGCGATATTGCAAAATCTTTAAAATAAAAATTGAAGGTCTTTTACATTCATGTAAATAAGGTCTTATCATATTTTCCTTTAAAACTCGTAGTTTTGTAAACTGTTGTAGGACCTTTTTTGTGTAAAATTGCAAACCAAAAAGTATTTGAAACTTCTTATATCTCATTACAGTATATGAGATAATAACAGCCTACACACATTTTTTTTTTGTGGTTATTAGAAACACGCTGCTGCCCAACTTCTGGTTTGATTCCCACTGTCGCGTCTTACGGCACCTGTAGAATGATATTATGGGATAGTAGATATTCTATACCACCACTACACGGTGAAATTGTATTTATCTATATGTATAATTGATTGAATCAATCAAATAAAGTAAACTAAAATGGTAAACTATTTTGGGCGCAAAGATGTCATGGTGCCGTTGTATCTGAGAGCCTTTTCGGACGAAGTGTTAAGCCACCCAATAGCGGGACTAATGCTCTCTTATCTTAAGTTAAAAACAATTTAAAAAAAACATGTGTGCAATTTACACGCGGTAAAAGTGAAACCTTATTTATTTTTTTATTTATAAAAATATATTAATAATTCATATTTTATTATTAATTTATTGAGACCGAGTTAATAGAAAACAGTATACTATTCTATCTCATTCTCGCGCAGGTTAAATTTTATAGATGTATATATTTATCTCTTTTTAGTGTTGCTTTTTCGTTTCACTGGGTTTCAAATCGCAACTATTCTAAAGAAGTTTTCACTTCAAAAAAAGTTTTTTCCTGTCAACATAAGTAGACTACTTTTAAGAGATTTCAGCCTTTTCTATAGTGGCCTAATAAAACTTTATTAATTTTAATAAACCTTTATTTCCAATATTTAATACTAGCTGGTACCCGACGCGTTGCTGCCACTGAAGAAATAATTGTTGAAATATCGTTTTAAATTTAGAACACACACACATACACTCTTCTATTTATTTATTATACGTATAGCTAAATCCTCTATGGGACTAAAATAACCATCAGCAGCCATAATAACTATAAATTTAAAAAAGGAAAACATGACCCCTTTTTACTCTCCCGTAAACGGGTAAAAAGGTGTCTATATGTTATACATGGTCATTTACTGTCTACATACAACATTTCATAGAAATTTGTCCAGTAGTTTTTGCGTGGATTGTGAAAACATAATTTTTCTACAGATTTATTATAGGTAATTATGTATAGATTCGACCGCATTTTTAATTTATTTAGGTGCACACAAAAAGAAGAATCATATAAACAGTAGTAGTAGTGCAGTAGGTATTTATACAAGTGATCTTGACCTATTCAGTCAATTGAAAGAGTAAATGATAAGTTTCATAAATATGTAATACCTACTATCAGATTATTTAATTCGAATTCGTATCGCCATCGGGTGATATATCTCCATATAACTTTATTCGATGACGATAATAATAATGTCCTCCAGACCCTATTTCGGTCACGACGGCCAGCCTCAACGGAGACTGGCTATCTGCGCCGGTCAGGATTATAGTGCCCGAGTAAGCAAGCACAGGTGCACTCGCTATTCCCTCACTCTCATCTCTCATAGTCATACGGGAAGGTAAACCGACACGAGTGGAGAGAGATCAAGCGCAGGACCCACGGCTTTTCGTGCTTTCTGGCCACAGGGTGAAAAGTGCCAACTCCTGACTCCTGGCTGCTACTGAGAATTTCTTGACAGAATAACCCAATAACGGATTATGTTCGAACCCGGGATTCGAACCTTATAATCAGCAACCGCACCATCACTAGAATACAAAAGCATTTGCGAAAAAATTCTAAGGGCACTGAACATTTATTAGAAAGAAAAGAAATGTGCCTACCCATGTAAATCATCACTATGTACTTTCTACCTAGTTTGATATTTTCCGCTGCCTTCTCGTCCATATGCATTCTGTGACAGAAGTCCAAAAAGATATTTTTAAATTAAAAATATCCTTAGTGAAATCATCCCATCGTACTTCCGAAAATAGCCCTGCAATTGCTTTAAAAAAAAAAGAAGGAATTTAATATTTAAACGGCAAAGGTCGGAATCTCATCCTGCGGCCGTGACCTAAAATTTCGAAGTATGTATGCCGAGGTTGGCCGAGGGGCATCGGCCCGCGAAAGTGAAAACGCGCTTATCGGGACGCGAAGAGAAGTGTGGTCACTGCAGGTTGAATCACGACGTCCGTTGCCTCGTTAAAAACAATGCTTTTTTGATTTGTATGCCGTCACTTTCCCGCGCTATTACTCGGCCTTGGACAAAGTACTCGGCTTATAAAGTGACCTCTATTTTCGTTTTCATATTAGTTTTCTACGGACTTCAAAAAGGAGCCGGCACTCAATTCGACTGTGTTTTTTTATGTGTGTTACCTTATAACTTTTTACTGGGTGAACCGATTTCGATGATTGATGATTGATCAAGGTGTGACCAATAGTTTTTGAGTTATTGTTAATAATTTATATTGAAGTCGGTTGTACAAAATTTTTAATTATAAATTATCGTATATGTGCTAGGTGCGAACGATAAGTGTAAAGTAATGCCATAGCTACGAAGTACTATTATACTATAGCATAGCAAAGAGTAACGTAGAGTAAATAACAAAAGTAGAGCAATACCATAAGAAACAGAAACTTTTTTATTCAATATAGATTATAAATAATACTTATTCAGTCACTCTTATATTTAATTTACCATTGGTTCTAAAATACCTCTGTCTTAGGAAGAACCAGCCAGACACCCAGTGGGACATATTTAATCTTATATTTTTTAACTCCTATAGATCCTATAGATTTTACGTGGTAGTCATGCTGTAGCTATATTGAGGTTGCAGCGCGAATGTCGGCTCGACCAGGGTAGGATCACGCTCTCACGGAATACCAGCGTAAAATGGCGGCTCAATGCTGCTGTGTTTCGTATGGTGAGTATAGAGAACCGGAGACCCTTTTTACTGGAAACGAGGCATTCCATCTCAGTCCTCAGGGGTGGCGGCGCATCAGCATCTTCATTCTTAATTGAGGATAGATGCAGATGTCTATGGGCCACAGCGTCCACTTACCATCAGGTGGACTGTGTGCTCGTTTGTCACCGTTATTCTATAAAAAAAAATCCTACTCAGGCGAATCCGGAGCGGATCGCTAGGTTTTATTAAATAAAATTGATGCTACAAGCGAACTAAAAGTCCACATAAAGTGATATAATTGAGTCTCCATTTTGTTATATCCCAGATCAAAATCTTAGGATTTTGGTCGAAATCCTGGTTTCATTCAAATCCTGCAACACATTTACTGGTATAATATATATATAAATACAATACATATACACACCTTATCTCTATGTTTAAATAAAAAAGTAGTCCTAAGTTGGAAAGAGTTGTGTTTCCTTTTTATCGAGAGTCTCGTTACGTAAGCATTATTATCTTATTAAGTGGCGAAGCTTGCGAAGTCACTTATTGATTTCACGATGTCTGTCCGTCTGTCCGTCTGTCCGTCCGTCCGTCCGTCCGTCCGTCCGTCCGTCCGTCCGTCCGTCTGTCCGTCTGTCCGTCTGTCCCACGATTATCTCGAGAACGGTTTCGAATTTTTAAATTCTGTTTTCAGCAATCGATTACTGATCACCCAGGCATCTGAACCTCCTATTTTGAAACTAATTGCTCAACGGCAACCGTTAGAAACCGCTACAAAGCTGACTGCTTCGCCACTTTGCTATGCTGTTAGCTTGCTAGGTTTATGTTTATTGTTTTTATGTTGAACTTTTTTTACGCATTCCATTGTATAAAACATCTTTTTACAGTATTTTCAAAATATTTGCGGCATCGGTTCAAAATTTAATGACACTTTATTATTGAATAAAACTACTTTTACGGATGTATAGTGTTCGCGTAAATATAAGAAATCATTAAACTTTATTACAACTTTTAAGATTAACAGAATAGAATAGAATTATTTTTATTTAATATAGATTGCAAGAATACTTACTGAAACTCATTTATGCTTTTACTACTGGTTTGCAAAAATCCTATGTCCTGGGCAGAACCAGCAGGAAACTCAGCGGTGTTTTGTTTTAAAACATTATAATACCATTTATTATGTTGTATTGGTACTATGAAACCATTTAGAAACAGTATGTTCAACATGCATTTATATCCTGGGAGTTGTAATCATGCACTCTTTAGTAGTATAATAATCCTTATTAAACCTTTTTGCAAAGCTTGTAAACATTTTGATAGATAGGTCCTTTATATTTTTGGTACTTTGTTATAAAAGCGTATACATTGCCTTATGAAGTAATTATTTACTTTTTAATCAACTTCAAAAAAGGAAGAGGTATTCACTTCGACTGTATTTTTTATGTGTTAGGTACGAGGGTGGATTGAAAAGTACTCGGCCTAACCAAGAAAATAAACACATACTAAATCAGTTATATTTTTATTTTTCTACATAATCACCATCAAGTTTAATACACTTTTGCCACCTCCCCTTCCAAGCATTTAGACCGTTGAAAAAAAATGATTCTTCCTTAGAGTCAAAATATGCGTCTACAGCTGCTTTGACCTCGTCGTTTGTCGAAAATCTTTGACCTCCCAAGTGCTTTTTTAGGTTAGGGAACAGAAAGAAGTCTGATGCTGCCAGATCAGGTGAATACGGCGGATGCGGTAACAGTTCAAAGCCACAGTTGTGAATTTCAGCCATTGACTGTACTGACGTGTGAACACGGGCGTTATCTTGATGAAACAGGACTATTCTTCTGAGCATTCCTCGACGTTTTTCTTTTATTTCCTCTCGTAAACGACGTAGTAAGGTGCAGTAGTAATCAGAGTTTATAGTCTGACCCCTTTCAAGATAATCAATCATAATCACACCTTTCGAGTCTCAGAATACTGAAGCCATCACCTTATTTGCCGACAAAATCGACTTAGCCTTTTTAGGGGGTGGTGAACCAGGTCTTCTCCACTGTTTTGATTGTTGTTTTGTTTCCGGTGTACAGTAATGAACCCATGTTTCGTCTATAGTAACAAAACGATTCAAAAAATCATCTGCATCGGCTTCAAATAACTCCAAACAGTCGCGTGTAATAGTCAATCGCGTCCTTTTTTGTTCAACTGAAAGCAGTCGCGGAACCCACCTCGCAGACACCTTGTGTAAACCCAACTCGTTGACAATGATGTTTTGAGTTCGTTCACAAGAGATGCCTATAATCTCGGCTATCTCTCTAATTTTTAATCTGCGGTCTCCCATTATTAAATCAAGTACTTTTTTAATATTTTCGTCAGTAGTTGACGTCGAAGGCCTTCCAGAGCGGGGTTCATCTTTCACACTCTCTCTACCACGCTTAAATTCTGCTATCCATTTTTTGACGGATGAATATGACAGAGCACAATCGCCTAATGTACTGACCATGTCATCATGGATGGCTTTTGATGATAGCCCCTTCTTATGGAGGTACTTAATGACGGCACGCTGCTCGATTTGCTCCATTCGCGGAAATTATGTCCGATTACTTTGTTAATAAATTTATAAAATCACAACTAATTATCGCACACGTTTCGAACTTCACACAATGAACTAGTCTGAACTGAACTAAATAATGTGGGTAGATTTGATTTTTAGAATTGAATGGATCTGTGTTAGGCCGAGTACTTTTCATTTAATTAAAACTAATTTTACGGATTTTATCGCGTATATTAACTTATTTTATATTCCCGACGTTTCGAGCACTTTACAGCACCCATGGTCACGGGCGGGACTGAGGTGTATGACGTCCCAATGTCATAGTTAACCACGGCTACCTCCAGATTAAAAATTATTAATTTTTGTTCCGATCCACGCAGTATGAACTTACAGTATCATGAAGTCTTGCAGTTGTATGCTTGGGTTGGGATTTAATTTTATTAATTATGGGATCCCAAGCAGATGGTAGCACCCAGCCATCTTCTCTATTGAAATTAGGATGTTTCTTGATTTCAATAGCCTCGCGAATCATCCTTGGAAGGAATCGGTGTTCTTTAGCGAGGATTTGTGGTCTATCAAATCTAATGTAGTGACGGGGGCGATCCTGTACGTGTTCACAGACTGCAGACTTCCCGGAGCGTCTATTCTTCACATCAGCTATGTGTTCTTTAACACGGGTTTTTATAGATCTTTTAGTTTGTCCTATATAAGAGAGACCACATTCACAATCAAGCTTGTACACTCCTGCATCTTGCAGAGGAATATTACACTTGACTGATGGTAAAAACTGACTAATCTTCTTCGGCGGCTTGAAATATGTTTTAATGGAAGCCCGCTTCAAGATGTAGCCAATCTTGTCAGTGACACCTCTGACATATGGCAGTACAGCAGGCACTCGCTCGACTGTGGCCGGCTTCACTCGTTCACTGTGACGTAGGCGCGGGACCCGAAGCTTATTGTCGTGCAAAACTTGCTTGACGTGTTGGAGCTCGGCGGCCAGGTGTTTACTGTCACAGATCCCTCGTGCTCTCTGAAACAAAGATTTACCCACGGTAGCTAACTGTGAAGGATAGTGGTGAGAATCACCGTTTAAATATCTATCTGTATGGGTCTTTTTTCTATACACAGTGTGGCTCAAGGTGTTATCAGGATTCCGAATTACTAACACATCTAGAAAAGCTAAAGAATTGTTTGCCTCTAACTCCATTGTGAACTGAATTTTAGAATTTAAGGAGTTAAGATGGTCTAGAAATGCAGTTACTTTATCTAAAGGGAGAATTGTGAAAGTGTCGTCTACGTACCGCTTGTAGAATCTTGGGTTTACGGGAGAAGTATGCAGGGCTTTCTCCTCAAAGTCCTCCATGAATATATCGGCAACAATGGGAGATACAGGTGAGCCCATCGCCACTCCATCTACTTGCTTGTAGAACTCCTCCTTCCACAATAGGTAGCCAGATGTAAGGCAGTGTCTAAGTAATACTGCATATTCTACGGGCATGTTGTTTTGCTCTAGCCTTCTAGTAACAATCGAGATGCAGTCTTCAACAGGTAAGCATGTGAACAGAGACTGCACATCAAAACTGACCATAGTTTCATTGTCTGCCAGATGTAGGTCTTTAATCTCGCTGACAAAATGGTAGGAATCCTTTGTGTGTGCTCTTTGTATGTCCCCTGAGCGGTGAGAGTATATTCGCTAAGTGTTGAGCCAATTTGTAAGTTGGTGAATCGATTTGGCTCACTATAGGACGTAGTGGAGCATTGGGCTTGTGTATTTTTGGTAACCCATACAATTTCGGTGGTTTGGCACACGTAGGTATTATCGATTTTACGTCTAGATTTAATCTTTCGGAGTGTTTCTTTATGAGATCACTAGTTGTTTTGAGTGTGTTATTTGTTGGGTCATTTTTAACCTTTTTATAAGTACTTGCATCCGACAAAAGTTCTTGTATTTTAGAATTATAATCCGACGTATCCAGCTTTTCTAGATGTGTTAGTAATTCGGAATCCTGATAACACCTTGAGCCACACTGTGTATAGAAAAAAGACCCATACAGATAGATATTTAAACGGTGATTCTCACCACCATCCTTCACAGTTAGCTACCGTGGGTAAATCTTTGTTTCAGAGAGCACGAGGGATCTGTGACAGTAAACACCTGGCCGCCGAGCTCCAACACGTCAAGCAAGTTTTGCACGACAATAAGCTTCGGGTCCCGCGCCTACGTCACAGTGAACGAGTGAAGCCGGCCACAGTCGAGCGAGTGCCTGCTGTACTGCCATATGTCAGAGGTGTCACTGACAAGATTGGCTACATCTTGAAGCGGGCTTCCATTAAAACATATTTCAAGCCGCCGAAGAAGATTAGTCAGTTTTTACCATCAGTCAAGTGTAATATTCCTCTGCAAGATGCAGGAGTGTACAAGCTTGATTGTGAATGTGGTCTCTCTTATATAGGACAAAGTAAAAGATCTATAAAAACCCTTGTTAAAGAACACATAGCTGATGTGAAGAATAGACGCTCCGGGAAGTCTGCAGTCTGTGAACACGTACAGGATCGCCCCCGTCACTACATTAGATTTGATAGACCACAAATCCTCGCTAAAGAACACCGATTCCTTCCAAGGATGATTCGCGAGGCTATTGAAATCAAGAAACATCCTAATTTCAATAGAGAAGATGGCTGGGTGCTACCATCTGCTTGGGATCCCATAATTAATAAAATTAAATCCCAACCCAAGCATACAACTGCAAGACTTCATGATACTGTAAGTTCATACTGCGTGGATCGGAACAAAAATTAATAATTTTTAATCTGGAGGTAGCCGTGGTTAACTATGACATTGGGACGTCATACACCTCAGTCCCGCCCGTGACCATGGGTGCTGTAAAGTGCTCGAAACGTCGGGAATATAAAATAAGTTAATATACGCGATAAAATCCGTAAAATTAGTTTTAATTAAATGTGTAGTGTTTGCGTAAATATAAGAAATCATTACGAGTACTTTTCAATCCACCCTCGTACTTCAGAACTTTTTGATGATTATTTTTTGTTCGAAAACTAGTTAGTTACAGCCTAAAAATAGTTAGTTTTTTTTTTGTAGGATAAGGCTGACAAACGAGCACACAGTCCACCTGATGGTAAGTGGTTGCTGCGGCCCATAGACATCTACATCTATCCTCGTTTGCGAATCAAAATGCAGATGCGTTATCGCCCGTGAGGACTAAGATAGAATGCCTCATTTCCAGTAAAAGGGGGTATTAACTCCACCTGTACTCACCAAGCGAAACGGAGAGGTCATTCTGTGAGGTCGTGGTACTACCCCGGTTTGAGCCGGCTCATCCGTACGACATCAAAAGCTGCCGCCTGGCTCTACCACTGTTAACTAGTTAGTTACAGCCTATCCATGTCCCACTGCTGGGCACAGGCCTTCCCTTGTTTCTGAGAGGGTTTTAGGGCAAGGAAATATCCAACACGCTGCACCAATGCGTGTTGGCGAACTTTACATGTGTTCGAATTTTTTTTCTTATTTCTCAGACATGTAGATTTCCTCACGATGTTTTCCTTCACCGCCGAGCACGTGTTAAATCAGCACTTAAAATTGCTAATAACAATTTCACTGGTGCCGACGGGGATCGAACCCGGGTTGCTCGCGTACTGTGAAGTTTACACCTAACGCCATCCAACCATCTGAGCTATCACGGCTCTTATAATGCGTATTTAAATGACTTTGACTACATTGATGATTTTCTCATTTTATTTTACCACTTGTTAACATGAGTCTTTGGAATTTAAATAATAATATTGATTCTCTTTTGTTTGGAGGGTTACAAACTTTTGGGGTTGAAACCTATGTCCAATAATGCTGCAACTATGAAAGCCTTACAGAAACAGAAACAGAAACTTTTTTATTCAATATAGATTATAAATAATACTTATTGAAAGTCACTCTTTTGTTTAATTACCACTGGTTTGAAATAAAACCTCTGTCCTGGGAAGAACCATAAAGATACCCAGCGGGACTTCTTTTTTTAAATGTATGTATGTTACACAATTAACCAAACACAACAAATTAGAAATAGCATGGTAGCGATTTCCTCAGGGGTTATTATCATCCATAAATTCGTTACGTAATACGTAGGTGTCTTTGATATCTTGATTAAATCTAAGATCCTTTATTTCTCGTCTGCAAGGAAAAGTCATACATAAGCCTTTATCACTAACGCGATATTCTTTCTTTGCCAAGTGCAGTCTAATTTCGTCACGCGATAACAACCGATAAGGGGGTTACTGACTCGTTGTTTACATTATCTTGGATAACTGGCGGATGAAGTTTGCTAAATTAAAAATAAAAACCGACCAAATGCGAGTCGGGCCTCCCTTCATTATGACTCCGTACATATTATCACCAATCAACATTAATTAAACTAGATAATCAATTAGGTAGTGCTTTTTGGTCTCAGTTCTTAACTTGTACGAAATTGAAGCCATATAGAGGACAATTTGTTTAACGTCCTTGTCACACCTATATGTCGGTAGTTGTTGGGAGCACCAAACTCGAAGTTGTTGACGAGTATGTTTACCTGGAACAAATAGTCCGACTAGGTAAGTCCAACTTCGACCGAGAGGTCAATCGACGGATTCAACTTGGCTGGGCAGCGTTCGGGAAATTACGATACATCTTCTCGTCAGGTATACCTCAAAACTTAAAAACGAGACTGTACAACCAGTGCGTGTTGCCAGTGATGACCTATGGAACTGAGACGTGGTCCTTTACTGCTGGCCGGATAAGGAAGCTCAAGGTCGCTCAGCGAGCTATGGAGAGATCTATGCTCGGGGTGTCTCTGCGTGATAGACTTAAAAACGAGGATATCCGCAGTAGAACGAGAGTAACCGACATAGCTCAACGGATTAGTAAGCTGAAGTGGCAATGGGTCGGCCATATAGCTCGAAGAAACGGCAACCGATGGGGAAGAAAGGTTCTCGAGTGGCAGCCTCGTATTGTCAGTCGAAGTGTAGGACGTCCTCCCACTAGATGGAGTGATAACCTGGTAAGACATGCAGGCAGTCAATGGATGCAGGTGGCTCGGGGCCGTACTTTGTAGCATTCCTTGGGGGTTTTTGTTTAACATTGGATTTGTGAAGGGCTTGAATGATGACGATGAGAGGACAAACTACACTATGAATCTATATTTACACATTTTAATGTTTATGTATCATGTACTCTCTGTACATGGTACATACTTACATATTATGTAGAACTTTCAACTTAATAACTTTAGTTTTTGTGATAAGCACTGTAATAAAAACTGCCTAAACTGACAACTTGGACGGTCCCCGTCTACGAGCTAGAGATCCGTGACATACGGATGACGGATAGACAGACAGACTGCAGCTATCTTAGTAGTATAGTTGTAACACGAATGAGTCGGCTCGTTCGGATAAGGACCACGCTCTTACAGAATACCAGCGTAAAATAGCAGCTTAACACTGCTGTGTTTCGTATGGTGAGTGTAGAGAACCGGAGACCCTTTTTACTGGAAAAGAGGCATTCCATCTTAGTCCTCACGGGTGACAACGTTTCTGCATTTTGATTCTTTATTGAGGATAGAGAATAGATAGTCCATCAGGTGGACTGTGTGCTCTTTTATCACTCTATCTTATAAAAAAAAAAAACAGACAGACATGACAAAGTGACATTAATAAGGCTCCGTTTTACCCTTTGGATATGGGGACCCTAAAAAACTATTTCTTCATAAATGCTATTTGTTATTATCGACGATGAATCCTGATTTAGCAACGTCACTGGCTTCGCACTGACTGAGAATTCTCAACTTTGTGGGAGATATTTTAGTTATAATAATAATTTACTTTACTTTACTTATCTTCACGCACAATCCCTGACGGGGTAGCCAGAGAGAACAGATCGCCAAGTGTCACGATCCTTACATACCTCTTTCGCTTCTTTCAGATTCATTATCTTCTTCATACATGCACGTCTAGGTATCCGAGTACTCTTGACCCTCCCCTCTTCGAGCAGTTTGCTCACATGGTCTTCGAAAGTTAGTCTCGGTCTACCTCGACACCTTTTAATATTAACTTTCGCGCTATATATTTTCTTCTCCATTCGGTCTTCACTCATTCGCTCAACGTGCCCAAACCATCGAAGCACGCCCTTATCAATTTTTGTGATAAGGTCATCTTTCAAACCTGCCATATTGCGAATCTCTTCGTTTCGCTTTCGGTCTGCCATGGTGACGCCGCACATTTTACGAAGAGATCGCATCTCCACTGCATTCAACTTGCTTTTATGCTTCTTCTGGCACACCCAGGTTTCGCTGCCATATAACAAAGTCGGTACCAAAACTGCGTTATGTATTGCAAGGCGTGCACTCTTCACTACGCCTTGCCTTTTGACTAACGCAGTCAGGGCACCATTGACTTTGTTCCCGGCAGCGACACGCCTGTCCACATCTAAATCACATCTTCCATCCCGGCTAAAAGCACTCCCCAAGTATACAATTTCATTTACTTGTTCTAGACATTCCTGATTTACCCATATTTCACACTTCGTTCTCTCTTCGTCCCTTTCAAATACCAGAACCTTAGTTTTATTAGCATTCAAGCGGAGACCTTTAATTTCACATTCCTCTTTCATACACGTGACTAATGCCTGCAGTTCTGCCTCTGATGGTGCAATAAGCACTGCATCATCAGCATACAGCAGACAATTTACTTTTATGTCACCCAATTTCACACCCAAACAGCTATCTTTCAGCTTCTGTAAACAGCTGTCGAGATACAGTATGAACAGCCAGGAAGACATGACACAACCCTGTTTTACGCCCGTTTGGACGCCAAACATGGGCGACAGGTCATGCCCTACCCGCACACAGGCTTTACAGTCACAGTAAAGTGACTGCACAGCCCTTAGCAATCGACCATCCACACCGTACCCCGGCAACAGTTCCCACATTTTCTTCCTTACAACCTTATCAAATGCTTTCTCAAGATCCACAAAAGCACAGAAAATCTTCTGGTTGGCAGCCAGAAGCTTTTCCGTGATCATGCGTAGAGAAAACATTTGATCCGTGCATCCTCTTCCAGGTCTAAATCCGCATTGTGCCTCCCATAGAAATCTTTCCGATTTCTCTTGCATCCTACGTGTCAAAACCTTCGAGTAAACTTTACTTGCTAAACTGGTCAAGCTGATCGCCCGATAGCACCCGCAGTCAAAATGTGAACCTTTACCTTTATATAAAGGCACAATGACTGCGGATCGCCAATCATCTGGGACATCCCCCGCCCGCCAGCACAAATTGCACAGCAGATAAAAGCTGTCCCAGACGCGAGGCCCACCATACTTGACCATTTCAGCAGTAACTCTGTCTAGTCCCGCAGCCTTATCACATTTCAAACTTCGAATCGCACGTTCAATCTCTTTCATACTGATGACCTCAGTGTCATCGAGGTCCAGGTCTGGCGTACCAGTCACGGCGTCATCCCCGGATCCCTCACTAAGATCATCACACGCATACATTTCTCTATAAAATTCGCTCCATCGCTAATAATAATTGTTTACGCAAACATGTTTAAAAAAGATAACTCGTCCTAACCTACCTTGTGCCCGATGTAACGCTGACGCGATAAGATTGAGGTTCTCGATAACATCGAGCGTTTAAAAGCAGTGACAAAAATGGAGAAATTTTATAATTTTTAGCCAACCTTAAAAAAAGGAGGGAAATCTTAATACGAGTGTATGTTCTTTTTTTGCATGTATGTTACTCGACTACCTGCATGTCTTACCAGGTCGTCACTCCATCTAGTGTGGGACCGCCCCACACTTTGCCTATTTGTACGAGGCTGCCACTCGAGAACCTTGGATGTCCAAGGTCCAACCTAAGTCGATGGATGCTGGTGGCACAGGACCGTGTTTTGTGGCATTATTTGAGGGAGGCCTATGTTCAGCAGTGGACTTGTGAAGCGTTGTAATGATGATGATGATGATCTTACTCGACATCTTCGTCAATTGTGGACCGATTTAATGATTATTTTCAATTAATAGGTTATACTTTTGGGGTAGCTATTCCATTTTAAAAGTCTATGTCTATCTTCAATTAAGAATCAAACTGCAGATGCGTTGTCACCCTTGAAGACTAAGATAGAATGCCTCGTTTCCAGTAAAAAGGGTCTCCGTTTATCCACACTCTCCACACGAAATACACAGCAGTGTTAAGCTGCTATTTTACGCTGGTATTCTGTGAGAGCGTGGTCCTTCCCGGTCGAGCCGACTCGACCCGTTCGTGCTACAACCATATTATAGCTGCAGCGTGGCCCTACCACGCGTAAAGCACGTGTTTTTATCGTCGTTCATTTATTAAATAAGTATGTCAACGTTAACGACCTAAAAGTATTGATACAGATAATTTACTTGTCTTTCTAACTAACACTAATAGAGTTTTAAAATAAAAAATACATTAATTTTTTTTTAATAAATGTGACAATAGAACTTATAGTCCACTTGATGGTAAGTGGCTACTGTAGGGCACCTGCAGCATACTTTTTTATATAATAAGGATGCCAAACGAGCACACAGTCCACCTGATGGTAAGTGGATGCTGTGGCCCATAGACATCTACATTTATCCTAGATTAAGAATTTAAATACAGATTCGTTCTCACCCCTGAGGTATAAATATGTCTGTCAGTCTGTCTGTTCGTCTGCCTAGGCCAGTCTTCGGAAAGGCCGAACCGATTACAATGAAACTCCCTGTTCTTCAGAGAGAGAGAGCAATGCCAGAAGTGGTCTAATTAATTTTTTTCCTAAAAAAATACGGGACTTTTTGAGAAATCGAAAAACTGATAAAGTAAATGATCTTTGATTGATTATTTAAGTCTAAATGACGCCACATTAGATTCCACCCGGGCGAAACTGGGGCGAGTCACCAGTAAGTTATAAAATAAACCGGACAAGTAGTTCATGACCGGCAATTTAATTTTTATAGACGATAAAAACAACATTTTTAATTATAACCAAATTCTTTTACTAGGGATTCGTACATTCCTAATCTTTCGTAATGGGTACTGCAAAGAAATGGAATAATTTGCCGGTGTCTGTCTTTCCGTCCGAATACAATATCGTCTTCAGGGCAAGAGTGGATAGCTGAATAGGTTTTTGTAACGCTAAGACAGTGCGATTTACCATCTTGGGTTTCATCACCACTTACCACCAGGTAGCATTGTCACTAAGCACCCGCTTATAATAAGTAAAAAAAAAAACTATTCATAGGAATACATTCTATCGATTCATCAAAACTTTATTTCGCCTTATCGACGGTCTTAAAATATTTTTTTTTAAACTCCAACGGCTTCACGAGTCACGTGTTTGGCGAATTTTCCTTTTCCAGTTACCAACACAACATTACAATAAACACGCCGAGTACTGTCAGCGTAGTGTGAACCAAGTGAAGAAAGTGAATCGAAAATTCCGAAAATATGTCAAGCGTGACTGTTGTTGAGTCTCGTGTCCCAACGTAGATTACGTTGGAACACGATATTTGTCACGATTAAAAACTACATACACTACCAAAAATATAGCATCACTCATATCACTTAGACCACACCACACACACCTACGGAGTGATGAGAGCCACGCGTTCACCGAACATTTTAAAACAGGAGTCGTGAAATATTTAGTGTAGGACAGAATAAATGATAAATATTTTGAATAAAGCAGTGAAATGTGGAAAATATACTCTTATTTTTCTTTTTTTTATAGTATAGGGTGACAAACAAGAACACAGTCCACCTGATGGTAAATGGTTGCTGTGGTCCATAGACATCTACATCTATCCTCGTTTGCGAATCAAAATGCAGATGCGTTGTCACCCGTGAGGACTAAAATAGAATGCCTCTTTTCCAGTAAAAAGGATCTTCGGTTCTCTACACTCACCATACGAAATACAGCAGCGTTATGCTGCTATTTTACGCTGGTATTCTGTGAGAGCGTGTTCCTTCCCCAGTCGAGCCGACCCATTCGTGCTCTACTACTTTAAAATAAACTCTTTTTACTGCTTCTTTGGTCTTATGGTCGTAAGAGCGACTGCTGTTCACGAGGTTCCAGTTTCAAATCAAAACTAAATCTTTAATTAAGGAAAAACAATCGAAATGACAACATCCAACTTTTTAAAGTCGGTTAAAAATACCATTACGAAGAGAACCGTACCGACCCGACAAGTCTAACAAAATATAGCAACTCCGGATCAGCGCCATCTTATCGTCATGCTGTGAATTAGAATCGAATGTCGAAGTAGTACATGTGCTGTATCTCCTTTCCTCAATAACGAAGTAAACATAAACATATGCATGCTTTGATCGATCGATAGAATAAACTGTGAATCTGATGTCGGAAT
The DNA here is from genome assembly GCA_033319125.1 of Parnassius glacialis. Classification (NCBI taxonomy): domain Eukaryota; kingdom Metazoa; phylum Arthropoda; class Insecta; order Lepidoptera; family Papilionidae; genus Parnassius; species Parnassius glacialis. The sequence continues at coordinate 38,401,612 of JAVANC010000022.1, read as the reverse complement.
AAAACTAGAAGCGTTAAACAAACAGTCACCTACGCGCACAAGTCATTATCTTATTCTGATGTATCATGCAAGTGACCGGTAGAGAGTGAGCGTTTATAGTTAAATAATAAATATTTTGCGACATCATACAAACTACGACAAACTGTAAAATTGAAATTATTCTTTGTTGACAGTTTTTAAAAATTAAATTTGTTCAAAAATGGAAATATTTTGGGTCCAAAATCATTTAGTATTTTCGTTTAAGACTTAGCCAACGTCAATAAATTGGTGTGGTAACACCCTTAATTCCCTTCTGCATGATTTTAATGTACTTAAAAAACTAGAATGCAAATACAGCGCCTTTCAGATTACATGCAGGTACCCTAAGAAAACCACGCATTATACTTACTGACGTAATTTGTACCAATATTATCCGTTAATATTTGATATAAGATGTACCGTATATAAAATGACCGTTTCAAAGTTCAAGCTATCTCCCTCTCGCTTACAGGTAGTGGAAAATGCACGAGCAGGACGGCGACGGGGAGCCGGCGCACCACGCCCGGCGGCCCATGAACGCCTTCCTTATATTCTGTAAACGGCATCGAAGCGTCGTGCGCGACAAGTATCCTAATCTTGAGAACAGGTGAGTATCACAATTAAATAGAACTTCTGTAACAGAAAGATATTATGAACGTTAAAACCTACGTTTAGCAGTAAACTTTAGATAGAGACTAATAAATTAATGAATCATGTTATCAACCCTTTGCTTGAATTGTTGTTTTCGTATTTACAGATCCATAACTAAAATTCTGGGGGAATGGTGGGCCAACTTGGAAAAAGAAGAGAAAGCTTGCTACACAAGTCTTGCTAAACAGGTAAATTAACTGTGCATATTTTAAGTATTCAACTAATTTGTGACACCTTTGTCTAACGACCGATTTTTTGCTTTTAGTATAAAGACGCATTCTTCAGCGCTAACCCTGACTTCAAGTGGTACAAGTTGCCCGCACCTCCTCTTCGTACTCTCTCATCGCGGCCTCGGGAATCGAATGACAAAACTATCGAGTCCCCCAACAACGAATATCATGATACTGAATTAGAAAAAACAAATAACAACTCCACTAAAGTTGATCTTAATAAAAAACCATCAGAAAATGCTGTTGACGCAGAAGCAAAACCGTTATCGATGTTCACGCCCGGCAAATTGGCTGACGAAGCCCAAATGGGAGGCCTCAGCAGTCTCCTTGCTACCAAGACTGAAATTCAAACCCCAAATCCATACTACTCACCTCCTTCCTTTAAATTTAACGCGATCTCAACCACAGTAGAAAACCGATCTCGTAATATTCTAGAACGGGTCGGCATTAAAGGTAACAGAGAAGACAATATACGTGAGCTTCAGAATGCTCTCACTGAAACCACTAGGATATTTGAAGAAGATTTTGATGAAACTGGTCAAATATACCACTACGGGACACCGAATGATCAGTTCACAAACCAGGATGTTATAGATCAAATAGTCGACAAGAGATACTCGACTGACGACGGATATCAAAGAAATTGGTCGGATGATGAGAAATCGAAATCCGGAAGGTCTTGCAAAGGGAAAAGGTACCAGGAATTCATGGCGGTTGGGGGACTGATAGTGAATAAGAGACAAAAAAGGGATTTTAATGACAAGATGCCAGACGAGGGCTACAGCGCGTCCTGTAGCTGGGATCCTGGCAGTTCACGTGAAGAGTCTTATATCGAAGACTCGAAACCGAACTCTGTGAATGATGTAATAACAGAAAACGAAGCAAAACCCGAAAACGAACCAGACAATAATGCTAACAAAACATTTAAGGCTGCCGACTTCGATTTAGATGCTAAAATTAGGGCCCTACCCTCCCTTAGTTTAGAGAAGTTCCAGCAAAAGAAACGCGAAAATAAAAGGAAGAAAAAAACAATCAACTTGAAGCCAAAGGCGCTTGAATCTTCCCAAATAATAAATTCAGTGCCACGCCCACTTATGGATGACAGACGTGAAATGGCCGAGAGGTGGCGCGAAAATGTCATCGGTAGTCAAAAGAGAAAACCGAGAAAAATAAGCATCACAAGGCTAGAGATCAACAGCATGGTGTCGAATGATATGAATGGAGCACCTAAAACAAGCCCTGATATCAAAATCGCAACTGAGGCACCTTGCACTGTGATCCAAAATATGGAGATCTGCAACCAAACGCCACACAACAGCGTCGACCTCCTCGCGCTAGCAACTTTAGCCGAAGTGGCAGCTAACACGTCCAAAATAGAACACACGAACATTGCGGAAAGCATTGCCAAAGCGAACGACAACGCTTCCATGGTATAAAATACCAACAAAACTAGCCTTAAAAGATATTCCAAAAATTATTTACTTTATAATCAGATAATATTTATATATAGATCTACTTTTACATGGTACGCATAAAATTAATGTTATTGTACACTTTTTAATTGTAGTTTTTATAAATTAGAGATAGAATTATTTATATAGAAATAGAAAAGATATATGTATACTTGGGTTGAGTTCGTGTAGGCTACGATATTCTGCTTTTTAGGATTATAAAACTAAGGGTGATAGATAAAGTACTATAAAATATCACAGGAATAAAAAAGCATAATCTATTTTGCATGTAAAAAGAGAAATATAATATGTCAGAAGTGATTTGAAGTAATTTAATACAGTATGTTCTAATAAATTTTGTCAATTAAATAAAATTGTTCATTAGAGCACGCTGTATTTGCACTAAACATCACAATTTAAAATTATATAATAAAGATATAATAAAATGCCAAAAATAAGTCATTGTAAAATCATAAACCTCATTATGTGTATCTTATCTAATAGGTTTATACCACCTTAATCGCCTTAATATTTTAGATGTAAAATCTGAACTAAGACACCACGTGCATAGACTGTTTTGCATTTTTAAGGTGACTTTTTTTGTTTTATAGTATTGCATGTTTGCAGTCGTGTAATTTTACTTAAGGCACTTGTACAGATTTGTGGTTTTATCACAAATAGAGTCTATATTAAAATAAATTTAACGTTAATAAATTAACGTTTATAAATTATATATCGTTACTGATATTATTATATAAGAGAAAAAATTATCCGTTAAGAAATTTGCATGATTTTAATTGCAAATAGTTTCCAAATTTACAGTCCATGAATTTGTGGGTTAAACTTACAATCCTTCCCTTGTGATAAATCTTTATACTAGTGCAACATCTAGAAACAATTAATTCTTATCGTCACACAATCTAACACTCGATATAATATGTTAAAATATTAACAAAATCTAAAAAAAATATATTTTTACTTTCGTCCAGTACGTAAAAGTTATATTGTCCCAATTAGGTACCTGAAAATTATCGAAAATTTTCATCAATTTCTCTTTTAAGAAAATCATTGCATCATTTTTATTTTTAAGCTATTTTAACAGTTTTTGCGGGCACCGTTTGTCTATTAGTTACTGTTTCGTCCCAGAACAGTGTTTCTCAAATATATTGTTTTTGTTAATTTTGATGATGAATATTTTACTAAGGGGCTCTGTGATTACCCTATCTTCTATGTTTTAGTTATATAGAAGGTGGATGGTGCGATGCTTTTGTTGCAGGTCTAGTCTAGAATAGTATTTTAATAAAATAATCAAGTACTAAATTCGAAAAGTGCACTTATATTGTTTATAGTTACAAACAATGACACAAGCCATAATGTGACATGCTCATCCAAAGACCAAATGTATTTAATGTAGAGAAGCTAGGCTGTAAAGTTATTATATAACAATTAATATATAAGTGATATATAAATAGTATATACAATAAATATATTTTATAACCGCTAATAGTTGTGGTATATGCCATTTGCCAGATTTATTGGTATATCTGTATTTCTGTTTCTTTTGCGTTACTATTTTAAAACTTATTTCTAACTCAAGAATGAATTCGTTTAGTTTTAATCTAAAATTTTATAAATTGTTACTTTTAAAATAAAACGGTAAGCTTTATAATGTTCCTTATTATGAGATTTTGATGAGCTTTGTGTGGGCTTCAATTATTAAAATATTCTTTCTTTTGTCAACTACTAAACACAACTTTTGTCTCGTCAAAATTTGAACCTTAATTTATTGGAGATTAGTGTTAAGGTAACAATAACCAAGGGGCCAGTAAGCGCAAAATGACTGGAAAAATTTCGACAAACTTTTGATATAAACGCGGCGTATATTGCCAATTAATGTGTATAGGAACGAAATTAATTTGTAAAGGAAGGAGGGATTATATCAAACTATTCAAAAGGATGGTTTCCTGTAATAAATGGTGCTGGAAGGATCTGTATTAGATTTTATTTGTTGCCTTAGTTTCCTTTGCAGCAACGGATTGAAAATGTATGTTATATATTGATTATTTTAGGGCATCGCAATCGATTTTGTGTTGTACATATCTGTTGATTAATATCCAGTTAATTTTAAATCGCTCCATGATTACAGCACAACACATTTTTGTTGCTACTTTTAATTTTATTGAGTTACGCAAACAATATCAACGTGATGTATTATTATCGTTTAAATTTCTCCATTTTGTTACCGTTAAGGAGATAGAAATATTGTTTTTGTTGTATTCAAATTTGTTATATCATAAACTATGTTTTTAGGTATAAATAAAAATTACCTTAACTATTTATTATTTAATTGCACGCAATTTGAATAGCAGATTATAATTTTTCCATTGTTCTACATTGATGTTGTTTGCTTAACTAATTCGTAGGAATAAGGGACGGTTATTTGGTTTGAGAAACACTGGTCTATGTAATTCGTTATTTAGGGCATAATAAGTCGACACCCAAAGTGTTTTGTTAGCTCCAAAGTATTTTGTTGAATGTTTTGTTAAAGGCGAGCGTGGTTCAATTTATATATATATATATCTTTGATTTGTAGAAATAAAGTTTATTCATATTAACAAATTTCATTGTTTTAATTCGACGTAGTAAAAGCAAAAAAGTAAAAGTAAACTTACAGCTTACGTACCACTGCTAGGCACAGCCCTCTTGTATCTGAAAGTAGACATGTATCATTCATTTATTTCTAGTGACCCGAACATTCGAATATCGATCATTTAAATGGATAATTTGAATCTGAATGACAGGGTGAGAAATAGTGTTATAAGAGAAAAGTATTCAAGATGACGTTGTGACCAGGATTAAAAAAGGAATGCTTCGGTGGTTTGGTCATGTAGAAAGATTGAATGAGGAAAGATTGACAAAGGGACGCCCTAGCTAGACGAAGATTTATCGACCAAATCGGCGATACATTAAAAATGGGCCAGATTAGGAGTACCCTTAACCGACGAGCGTGGATATATGGATGTAAAGGAGGCGAGAGAGGTGTGTCAGGATCGCGCCAAATGGAAGGCCGTAGTCTCTGCCTACCCCTCTGGGTGACAGGCGCGTGTGTGTCTGTGTGTGTGTGTGTGCGCGTGCGTGCGTGTGTGCGAGCGCGGGCGCGGGCTCGTGCGCGTGTGTGTGTGTGTGTGTGTTAAATGGATAGTTTCTAGTTTCAGTGCTCTGTGATCTGTGAAACCCGCTTGATAACGTCCGTCGTCGGACATTACTATACTTTAGTCGTAGGTACTGTCCTTCATTTGAGCCGAAACTTTCAAAATATCTAAGTGCAATTATCAATATTTTCAAGCGGTCCGGGTCGAATGAACGAATCGAATCATTAACGATTGACACACATGTCTATCCGAAAGGGTTATAGAACAATCAGTCCACCACGCTGCTCCTGCCACGGATTTTTTTATCAGTTTTTTACTCAGACGCGGTTTCCTTACGATTTCATCGGTGACGGGGCGATCGAACCCGGGTTGCCCACGTCCTGCGCATTTAACAGCGAATGCTAGTCCCCGAAGCTACAACCGTTTCGACATAGTAGGTATACAAATTGTTATTCTACTAGATAGTGTTGCGTGAACGTTTTCGTAATAAAGGCCATTGAACTCTATTTATGTTATTAGTGAAACAATGATCAAGGGCATATTACTTTGTTGATTTTTGTAGCAAAAAGTACCGATTAGGTACGCAACTATGATATAAGAATGGTTTGAAATTGCATGGGTTTTAAAAATCAAGACTTAAGTTCAGGGTATTAATTAAGTAACCTTGAAACCAGTGGAAACACACTGGTTTTAATATTCTCACAGGATATTATCGCCACAAGATATTCCATCGATCCTTCTAATTCCGTGGGTTTCGTAAGATCCGACAAGGGAAAAAGAAAAGTAGAGAAAGTGTCGCGTGGTGTGAGAAAATTAACCCAGCCGGCGATAAGCACCGCCAAGGTTACAGCCCATTCTTTTGTGATAGAAACCTATTATTTAAATTAAAAATTGTTTAATTAGGCCAACAAATGAAACATTTTTTTAAACCTCAATAACCTGAAAACATAAGTGCAATTTGTACATGATTGTAATGTATGTAGGTCGAGCACTTTAGTCAGGTTTTTCGTTAAGTTCTATCGAATAAGGGTAAAAAATAAGCACATAGTCCACCTGAGAACAGTAACGGAATGCCTCGTTTCCAGTAAAAAGGCCTTCCGGTTCTCTACACTCACCATACAAAACAACAATGTTAAAAAAATAAGAAAAAACAGCATTATTATGCTGCTATAAACTGCAGCATGACTGCCACGTAGAAAATCTGGTAATAAACAGTCTGTTTTTTTTAAATTAACTCACTACTTGACTACATACTTCTTAGCAAAAGACTAACTGTTCTAGAGTAATTCTATTTCATGTAATATTTAGCCCAGAATCCTTCCTAAAGTATATTTATTTCGGTTCCATTATAATTAGAGCGATATGTTTCAAACTCCGTGGGTATACGACAGTACCAATTAGTCACTAAAACTGGAAATAAGAATTATATCTTTAAACAATAATGGACGATTTTAAAAAAGGCTGCTAGCTCGAATTGACAGCTCCGTGGCTTAGCACTGAGTTGGGCGATAAGCCGCATTCCCAAGGGCTTGTATCCCGCACGAAACTAGCATTTATGTGGCCTACAAATAATTGATACGGATGATGCTTTTATACAAAAAAAAATTAAAAATCCTTCCAAAAAGGGCTTTAGTTCTTAAAGTATTGAGTCACTTTTCTTTTGTCACTTACTTTCAACAAATCCACGCTAAATCTTGGCATAATAAAATTCAGTACAATCGAGAGTTTTTGGCTTGAAGAGCGCAAATCTATTGAGGTTCTATCATTTCATGTAATTTTAATGATTTATTTTTAATACAAATGCTATTGTGATAATGCCGTTCAATTATTAGTATTAAGCCTGTTCAGATATGGGCCTCCGCCAGAGAGGAATTGCATTAATCGTCACGCTTGGTTGGTGGATTGACGATCACAGTACAAACGTTGCCCATGTTTAACGCTGCATCCTTTCGCCGGTCTTGGTACTTAACCATCTACTTGAAGTCATTTTTTACGTGGTAGCGTTACTATTCGTGCTACAACCATAATATAACTCCAGCGTAGAGCCATGCTGCAGCTATATTATGGTTGTAGCACGAATAGGTCGACTCCACCGGGGTAGGACCACGCTCTCACAGAATACCAGCGAAATAGCAGCTTAATGCAGCTGTGTTTCGTATTAAGTGTAGAGAACCTGAGACCCTTTTTACTGGCAAGGAGGCCTTCTATCTTAGTCCTCAGGGGTGACAACACATCTGCATTTTGATTTTTAATGGAGGATAAATGTAGATGTATATGGCCCACAGGATCTACTCCCCTACATCCCTTATTCTATAAAGGGATCCTCCTCCTCCGGCATATCCCACAGTCGCCTTGTACACACCCGGAACGAAGTAAGGCGATGACACTCTTACACCGCCGCCACACGAATTAATAACTTTTAATAAGGAAAGAATATGATCATAAATTATAAAAAGAGTTTTCTATTTACAAAGATTGCAATTTTATAGAATTAAGAGTGACAAAAAAGTGATGTGGTCTGAAAGTGGGATCGTGAATTATGGGTCTGTGAGACAGGGTGACGTTATATCCCCGAAACTTTTCACCGCTGCATTGGAAGGTGTTTTCAAGCTACTGGACTGGAAAGGATACTGTATTGACATCAATGGTGAGTACATCACTTAGAACCTTCGAATTGCTGACAATATAATCCTTATGGCAGAATCCCTACAGGACCTCAGCACTATGCTGAATTACCTTAATAGTCTCTCCCAATCCCGACGAATAGGTCTTAAAATGAACACGGATAAAAAAGGTCATGTCTAACGTCCATGTCACACCTATGCCGGTAGTTGTTGGGAGCACTACGCTCGAAGTTATCGATGAGTACCTATGTTTACTTAGAACAAATAGTCCGACGAACGAATAGGCCATATAGCTCGTAGAACCGACTTTGTGGCGTTCTTTGTGGTAGGCCTATGTTCAGCAGCGGAAATGTGAAGGGCTGTAATGATGATGATAATGATGAAATGTTGACAAACTTGTACACAGCCCACCTGATGGTAATGGGGTATTGTCCACAGATAGCCGCATTTATAAACAATCAAAATGCAGATGCGTTGTCACTCCATAAGGCCTATTATGGAATGTCTCGTGACCAAAAAAATGCTTTTTGATTCTAGTCACTCACCATCAGAACAAAGCAGTATTCTATTTTCTGTGATGTTAGTACTGTTAGCCAGTTGACTTTTACAGCTTCATTGGACTCTGAAAAATTTGATAGCAATACAGTTGACCCGCGGTAATCCGACAAATTACATATCAAATATAAAATAATAATAAAATCATGTGATGCCGAACGAATACCTAAACAGTAAATAATGAACGCCCGCCAGGCCGCTGTCATGGCGCTACCATACCAAGTCGCGCCGAACGACACGTGGAGGGGACGCGCACAAATTGAATTGCACGAATGCGACGACGTAGAGCCAATCAGCGCGTGCAGACGATACGCACGAGCCAATCAGCGCGATTTATGCGCAATAAGCCAATAAGGGCGACTTATACGCAATATCGGTCACCACTAGACTTTCGTGCCGCTACATACATATACATAGACAAAAACAATACGCGTCAAGCAAAATTCGTGGTGGTGCGAACTAGTTGCAACCCATATTGCAACCTGTTTGTCCACGTATTCGCGAAGGAACACCTCCCACGTAGAGGAAGCATACCGCGACTCAACTGTACCTACATGTCATAGGGATTAGACAAAGTTTTGTAGTGTAGGTACTAGATATGAGCGCCGTAGGCCAATTCCACGGCGGCGGCGTGGCCTAAAAATTTTCTCGGCGGCGGCGGCGTCGCGGCGGCTCGTCGTGGCTGGCCATAGGCCTTCGATATTGTTTTATCAGAAAGAGATTTCTTGAAAAAAAACTTTAAAAAAACCATATTGTTGGTACCAAAAACAGCTTTATATTTTTTAATAAAGCCCTGGGGAGCTCCAGCCCAGTGATGGGACAGTATTTCATGTGAAGCCGAACCTGCGTCTTGTAAAGTTGCAGGCGGTGTGCCGGCATGATATACTGTCCCGCTCTGCTGAGCACACAAAGCGTTTTAGAGGTCAATTAAGTCTTCTCTTCCAAGTGATCACGAAACTTGCACGTCGCTCGATATGTCGACTGCCTTGAAACTGAGGAGGTGCTCCGATCTGCAAGAAATCTGGTGATTCAATTGCACAATTTCTCGGGAGGCCCATAGAAAGGGAGCTTCGAAAGAAGCGCTTTGTGCCGAACCCGATCGAAGGCCTTCGCAATGTCCAAACTAACGGCCAATGCCTCCCCTTGGACTCATATGCCTCCGCCCATCTATGGTCAGGTAGACCAGAAGATCAACAGCTGACCGACCCCGACGAAAACCGTTTTGGCGGTCACTAATTAGCTGGTGGTCCTCAAGATACCACATAAGCTGATGGTTTATAATGGATTCCATTATTTTGGAGAACAAGGTGATGGCGATAAGCATAGCTAGACGGGTCTGAGCCGTCGCCTTTTTTAGCCAGCCAGCAGAATGCAATCGCGATGTTAGTGCGAGTGGCACCATACTCTGGACTAGACAATGATCTGAGGAGCCAAGAGGGGAGTGGACGGAGACCTGATATCTATCTGAATGAGAGGTCAGCAGAAAGTGCAACAGGGAAGGTGCATGATCTGCCACATCTGGAATCCGCGTAGGCGAAGTTACCAGTTGTGTCAGATCATATGCCAAGACAAAATCATGAACAGATATCCCCGTATAATCGGTTAAACATAAACCCAGCCATTCGTCGTGGTGGGCGTTACAATCGCCGAAGATCACAATCTCTGCGGATGGGATCTACTGTAGCAAGGAACCTGTAGTCATTTGGACGTGATGGATAAATTGGTCTGTTTCGGCATTACCGCTATGGGACCTATAGAGGCGCCTATAAATATGCGGATGTTCGTCGCTGTCTACGCGTAGCCAAAGGATGGACAGGTCCTTCAAGACTGCCGAGGCGTCGAGAACAGATGCCCTCTCTGATGTATACGCAAACTCGAGCCCGAGGCACAAGGAGTGTTCCAATTTCTACCCCAGGTAGGAGAGATACGAAGTATCAGCCGGAGAGGACACCTGCGTTTCGGTCAGAAAGAGCACGGCTGGCTTTGCTGTCTCGAGATGGTAGTGGACGGCGTTTAGATTCGAGTGAAGTCCCCTGATGTAACCGAAAGTCACGTGGCAGGGGTTGAATTGGTCTTGTTGCTCAGCTTGCCCCGAGCATTTATTATTGTCCAAAGTGGAATTTTCATTTTCACGCCGGTATTCTGTGAGGTCGTCGTACCACCTCGGCTTGAGCCGGCCCATACGTGCAACACCACACAACAATACACGTTCACTCGGTGAAATATTTGACTCGACTAAGTGAGCGACGAGCGTGGCGACAAGGCGAACTAATACGGTTGGGCCGCGCGTGTGAGCGGGAAAGAAAGTTGCGACTCGTCGTGACGGCGCGCCGCGTTCTTCATGCGGCGGCGACGCGTCGATATGAACTCACGGCGACGGCAGCGCGCCGGCGCGGCGCTCATATCTAGTAGGTACTTAACTGCTGGTGGATTGTTATTCCTGTATTATCGTATAATTAATGGTTTGAAGTGGTTATTGATTGTCTGCTGGTTTAAGCTGACAGAAAAGTCTACCAAGAACATAGCAATTTCATATGTGTAATAAATACATACTAATAGTGAGTCAACTCGGCGGCTAGACGGAGCAACGATGGGGCGCGGTATGAAGGAGAGCGGAGCCCCCCTGCCCGCGACGTCTGCGGTATTACCGGTCGGCTTCTCTTCCATACCGGTACGCCCGTTTAGGAGTGTCACGTACACGGAATCAGCTGCACGCTTTTGGTGTTCACCCAGCAACATGATATTATTCGAAATTATTTTAAAATATTGGGAAAGATTGTATGACGTTTTAAGTAAAATTGAACTCTAATAACGATGTGATTTTCATCACGATTTTAATTGAACTATACGTAAGGATGTAAATTCATTACATCATTAAATTCAACAAAAGACAATTAAAAAAAAACAATAATAAATGTCGTAAATATTTCTCGGTTGCACATATGTAACAAAGTGGTTGAATAAACAGAACCAACATAAAATTTTAACCTATTTTATTTATCCTGTTCAACCCTCTATCAAATATTATAAGCGGAATACCTGAGATACTATTATATAGGTAAAATATAGTAAAATTAGGAGGTACCTACCAGCACAAGCCTTAGTTTCCATCACGACGAATCAGGTGAAGCTGTGGAACGATACTAGTTGTGTAAAGTAGTAATTAGTTTGATTCTTTGTATAAAAAAATTATTATTACGAGGAATATTGATGAAATATAGTGTTAAGTATAATATTTTTAAGGAAATGTTTTTGTGGAAACTCTTGTATATTTTTAGCGGTTAGACGTCGCGACAGCCTTGTAAGTATTTTGCGGTATAACAATGGGGTTGATCTACTATTATAGTATTTATTACACATATGGCAATGTGACGCATCAACATATTGTTAGGCCTGTCGCACTCCGCGCTTTAGACATGAAAATATACCTACGCTGAAAGTCTCTTATAAGTATTTAGGCACTTTTGATATTTGTAAGATATTATTATTTAAAAGTAGATCTATAGTAGTAGATAATTAGGTACCTAGTTATTGACGCCATAGTTACAGATTTATTAATTGATTAGCGATCCGACCGATTTTTTTCACGTATAATATCAATGACCTTAGAAAACTGACATGCTACTAATGCAAGATCAGCATATACTGGTATTCAGAACAATATATAATTAATAATACATATTATACATCGATCACTAATAAAAAACTAGATACACAATCCCGTGCAAAAGTTCTCTAAAAACTGTCGCCAATTGTTTTGCCGCAAATCTAGTTGAAATAAATATACATTATCGTAAATTTAACCTTAACTGCATTGCCTAAAGTTGTATTCACAAAACTACTTACAAATTAATAGCGTACCCAAATGTTCGAATGGGCGCTCATTCGGTAAGGACAGCTTTTGTCACTGATTGTGTATCTAGTTTTTTATTAGTGGCCAATGATATTATTAGTTAAAGACTTATTCGGTCGATAAAAGAAAGATATTAAAAATAGAAGCACTTCTCATTGCCACTCTTTCATTAATAATGCTGTCGCGGGTCGCATAGTAGTAAAAGTGAAACAGACAAGTGACAGCTTCGTAACGCAGTGTCTTACCAATGACTTGCAGTGCTAAGGTCCGCGGGTTCGAATCCTGCACGATACAAGTGTTTGTAAGACCTACATATAATTGTTCCGGGTCGGCATGTTTGTTCTTGTGAAATCTATGTATGTAAACTGACCCTGCAATAAAAGAGAAAATCCTAGTGTGGAGGTAAAGATTTTTACAAAGAAAGGAAGAGAGACAAATAACGAAATTAAAAATTTTATACAACCGACTTCAATATTAATATGCATTATTAAGGATAACTCCAAAATAATGGTCAGATCTTGATCAAATTTATATGGGATATATAAACTAGAAGCAACAGCTTTCTAATAAAAAAAGAATCTTCAAAATCGGTTCACCTAACATAACCATAGACCACGTCCAAATGGCTGCAGACTCCGTGCTACAACAGGTCCCGTCCGCAGAGATCGTGATACTCGGTGATTTCAACGCCCACCACGCTGAATGGCTTGGTTCTCGTTTAACCGATCATGCGGGTAGATCTGTCTATGACTTTGCTTTGGCATATGGTCTAACACAACTGGTTACTTCGCCTACGCGGATCCCAGATGTGGAAGACCATATACCTTCCCTGTTGGACCTTCTGCTGACCTCTCATCCGGACGGATATCAGGTCTCCGTCGATGCCCCTCTGGGCTCTTCGGACCATTGTCTGATCCGGAGTACGGTGCCACTCACGCTCCAATCGCAGTTGCGATCTACAGCTTGCCGCCGTGTTTGGCACTATAGGTCAGCTGATTGGGACGGGATGCGGTCTTTTTTTGCATCCTACCCTTGGGGACGGGTTTGCTTCTCGCCGGAAGATCCCAGCGTTGTTGCCGATTCTGTTGCTGATGTGGTACTTCAGGGTATGGAACTTTTTATTCCATCTTCTGTGGTGCCCATCGGAGGCAGATCCCAGCCATGGTTTGGTCGCTCCTGTAAAATAGCATCACGCTATAAGCAGGAGTGCTACCAGGCCTGGGCTGACGCATCAACGTCTCGGGATGTAAACACCAGCGCATTAAAAAAGAAGTATAATTCCGCCTCCAGGTCCTTCAAAAGCGTCATTGCCAAGGCAAGGTCTGAGCACATCGGCAGAATTGGCGAGAAGCTAGTTCGCCTTCCTTCGGGAACCCGTGCATTCTGGTCTCTCGCCAAGGCTGTCCAAGGGAACTTCTGTCAGCCATCTCTTCCATCTCTGCACAGAGAGGACGACTCACTGGCCCATGCCGCAAAGGAGAAAGCCGATCTGTTGAGCTCTCTTTTTGCGTCCAACTCGACTCTAGATGACGGGGGGAACACACCGCCGACCATCCCGCGATGTGAGTGCTCCATGCCGGATGTGCGATTTACACAGCGCTCGGTCCGCAAAGCACTCTTCTCCCTGGACGTCAACAAGTCGAGTGGGCCCGATGGAGTCCCTCCCATTGTGCTGAAGACGTGTGCTCCGGAGTTGGCACCGGTTTTAACGCGTCTTTTCCGGTACTCCTACTCCCAAGGCGTAGTCCCGAACTCATGGAAGACAGCTTTGGTGCACCCGATCCCTAAAAAAGGCGACCGCTCAGACCCGTCCAACTACAGGCCTATCGCCATCACCTCCTTGTTCTCCAAAATAATGGAAGCCATTATAAACTGCCAGCTCATGAGGTACCTTGAGGATCACCAGCTGATTAGTGACCGCCAGTACGGTTTTCGTCGGGGTCGATTAGCTGGTGATCTTCTAGTCTACTTAACTCATAGATGGGCGGAGGCAGTAGAGTCCAAGGGGGAGGCATTAGCCGTTAGTTTGGACGTAGCGAAGGCCTTTGATCGGGTCTGGCACAAAGCGCTTCTTTCGAAGCTTCCTTCCTATGGGCTTCCCGAGAAATTGTGCAAATGGATCACCAGTTTCCTTGCTGATCGGAGCATCAAGGTCGTAGTAGACGGTGAATGCTCTGATTTCAAGCCTATCAACGCTGGTGTTCCACAAGGCTGCGTGCTATCACCAACGCTGTTTCTCCTGCATATCAATGATATGTTGCTAACTGGCAGCATTCATTGCTATGCGGACGACAGCACTGGTGATGCCTTATATACCGGCCGTGCCAATATTTCTCGGGAAAACGTCGCCGAGTACCGGGACAAACTTGTGTCTGAAGTCGAGTCTTTGCTTAACAAAGTCTCGGATTGGGGGCGACTAAATCTAGTCCAGTTCAATCCCCAGAAGACACAAGTTTGCGCGTTTACCGCTAAAAAGAACCCCTTTGTCGTATCTCCTCAGTTTCAAGGCACTCCCCTTACTGCCTCAGCCAGTATCGGAATCCTTGGCGTCGACATATCGAATAGTGTGCAGTTTCGTGGTCACTTGGAAGGGAAGGCCAAATTGGCCTCTAAAAAGCTTGGCGTGCTCAGCAGAGCGAGACAGTATTTCATGCCGGCACATCGCTTGCAACTTTACAAAGCGCAAGTTCGGCCCCACATGGAATACTGTTCTCATCTCTGGGCCGGGGCACCCCAGTGCCAGCTCCTTCCACTTGACCGCATCCAGCGCAGAGCGGTTCGAATCGTCGACGACCGAGTTATTTCTGATCGGCTCGATACACTGGCACTGCGTAGAGATGTTGCATCTCTTTGCGTATTTTATCGCATTTATCACGGGGAGTGCTCTGAGGAATTGTTCGGACTAATTCCAGCCGCTCAATTTCACCATCGCACATCGCGACAAAACTCGCGTTACCATCCATACCATCTGGATGATTGGCGGTCCACGACTGTGCGATTTAGAAGAAGTTTTCTCCCTCGCACGACTTCCTTGTGGAATCAATTACCACCAGCGAATTTTCCGGACCGATACGACTTAGGAACCTTCAAGAAAAGAGCTTACACCTTTCTAAAAGGTCGGCAACGCATCTGCAATTCCCCTGGTGTTGCGGTTGTTCATGGGCGGCGGTAGTCACTTACTATCAGGTGAGCCGCATGCTCGTTTGCCCCCTATTCTATAAAAAAAAAAAAAACCTAGGAAAAAATTCAGAGGTAACACTCATAAAAAATACAGTCGAATTGAGTACCTCCTCCTTCTCTCCTCTCTCTCCTTTTTGAAGTTGGTTAAATTATTTGACTTTCAAACACGTTCACGTTGTTATAATCTTAATTTTCTCGATGTTGCACATTAACCTTCCTCACATTGAACAAAAGTTAATGTTTCCTGAGTTCCTTCAATTTGTTTTCTCACAACACCTAACCCTACAGTAACGCCTTAACAAAGGCGCGTAACGGGCTAAGTGATTAGACGAGAGATTTTGATTTAATACGCGCGCCACATTAATTTTTATAACCGGTAGGCTAATATGACGAAGGTCGTGTCCGAGGTATGCAAAGTATTATGGACATTAGCAATGTTGTAACTATAAATTATATGTATTGTAATTATGTAATACGTAATTATATATATATATATATACATATATATATATATATATATATATATATATATATATATATATATATATATATATGTATATATATAATTATAGGTTTAGACTCGCAAGTTTGCTATCAGAGAGTGATCCTTCTGTTCTTGTACTATTATTTATTCTGTGATATTATTGGGAATAAACATATTTATATTGTATTAAAAATGTATTACCGAGTTTGGTGCATTCTTATTGGCTGAATGTTTTATAGCCAATGTCACAATAAATGAAAAAAAAGAGAAGCCGGTGTCAAGCGCAGTGTGACCATATGTGGTAGGTTCCTGCCATTTTGACAGGATTGGCCTCTTATTTTACTCTGTGGCATGATCGGTATACGTTTTATAAAACCTGGCAGTATTTGACAGTATTGGGGTATTAAGAGTAGATTTCATTATGGCAACTTAAAATGCCGAAAATGGCAACCCTAGATACTTCGCCAGCATGTGGGATTTTCCCTCTCCTTCTCGTATTATGTTTGTATCACGTTTAATTTTAAAGTTTGTGTGTAAAGTTGATAATCTTAAAACGTGTAAGACGTACTTTAGTTTGGTGTCGCATTAGATTTCATAGTGATAATATCTTGTTAATAATATTTCGTAGACGATATGATGTGATGACGCAAAAATATGATATATAGAGCGGAGTGGCAACAAAATCCTTTACTTTCATCGTGGATATCCAACGCTAACGATGATCAAGACTGTGTTACTGCAAATTGCCATTCCGGCTGTCCGCTTTAAAGGTGCATGCCACTACTAGTAAACATCAAAAAAAAATTGAGTGGATTTAGCATGCGAAAGAATATTCTCTCAAATAAATTTAATTAAGACAAAAACACGAAACAGATTTATAAATAAAGATGTAGCGTCTTTTTTACACGTTAAACAAGGTATTGGTGAGCATGTCGATGGTATTGTATTCAAACCAACGAAAGATACGAGTATGTTTAATTTTGATTCAGTCAAAATATGGCATTTAAATTTGTATTTTACTTTTATTAATGTGTAATTTACTTTTAGTTTAATACAACGGTAAATAAAGTTGGCAGTATTTAGGCATTTTTCACTACGGACTTTGGCAGGATTTGGCAGATTTTTAACGAAAGTAAGGCAGGATCTATATTTTAAAGATGGTCACACTGGTCAAGTGTCAACTACGTAGACAAAGAATAGATATTCGGGTAGAATCCATGAAGTTATAGATAAAGATGGAGGCCACACTTTGAACAACAGCTTGAGTCAAATACCTACGTATCTTTATCTCACTCTCTGTGGTCTGACTTCTCTTTTTAGTGTGGAATACAATATTGCTATGTTTTTATTTAAATCTCCTGGTAAATTCTTAGAAATAGTTTCCACAATAACCAAATCAGAAGTTAAGCTCTGAAAAATATTGTTCCAATAAATAAATAGTTTAACTAAGATTAGTTACATTAAAAATTCCAAAATTGAAGGTCTCGTATGCATTATTAGGTTAACGAATCAGTGAATTACAATCCCATTTCCTAAGGGTTCGGTAGTGTGGCAACATTAGCCCTATATGTCAACATAAATTAGACAAATGTGGCGGTTGCTTACTTAGCAGTTCACAGCGTCGTTTGAGATATTTAAAGATAATTATTGTTATAATTCAAGAAATGGTGCAAACTAGTGTAGTACGTGATTGCTGCAGTAGTTGGTGTCCAGGAAGTGATATAAGATATCACACATAAGTGTTTAAATAGTGACTTCTGGCATTGAATACTTGTAAACATACTTCTTTGTATTTTCACTAAATCTTTTGCTGAAACATTTTATCAGTGTTTTAAACATATTAGTAAATTATAACTTTGTCAAAATCAAATAGTTTCACATTGAATTTAATTGACTTTGAATAATTTTATTGTTTTTGTTTAAAAGAAATCGCACTGAAGTAGTGTGACCATATTGACGATGTATCTGAGACTTTCCGTGTGACTTTAACTAATTATATGTACATGTTTCTTATTATGTTACCGGAAATGCACGAAATTTAGGAATTATGTACAATTCCTATGTATTCTATATAATGACGGATTTCATAGATTTCATAACATTAAATTAAAAATTAGTAACACAATATATTCTTTTGGCAGACAATTTATTTTTACTTAGTTTTTGTTTCTCATTATTCTGATACTTTAATAACGTTTACAATAATTACGAATATTTTTTTTAGATTTCCTAAAACAGTACTCGGAGAAACTTGTTGTTATCCATTGTACCATTGAAAATGAAGTATTATCAAAGTGCAAGGATTTGCAATTTGCATTTTCAAGAATCAGATTATGATTCAACAACAAGGCGCTTAAAACCAACAGCAGTTCCTGCTGTTATAAGAAATCAAGAAACAGTATCACCAGGCAAGGTAAAAATTTAATATAATTTAATTATCTATATATTTTCGTAATATATTATGTATTTAGAAATGTAGTAGTTTAAATGTATGATATACATAAAGCAACATTTTGTAAAATATGTTATCATTTGCAGACAACAAGTGCATGACATGAAGAGTCTATTGTGCAAATAGCTGCTCTGGCTGTACCAAGCACTAGTTCTGGAATTAATGAAAGTAGTTCTGCACTTAAGGAAACAGGAGTGAAATGTACTGGCTGTAATATTGAAGACCAAACTAGTAAAAACAATGTCGAAAAATTCTTAAAAATTTATGCAATCTGAACAAGTTACCTGTAAGTTTCCTTTTCCTTTATTACTAAATACATACCTCTTATTTGTATTTATTATGACTTTAATATTACATTACATAATGTATTATATAGCTTAAAACACATACATATTTAAACTCTTTAGTGCCAGTCGCAGTGTGGTAACCATCACTACGACACTAAGCATGAAGCTTCTTGTTTGATGCTTCATTTATGTGTGCTCACGAAGTCGCGCTCCGGTGTATTATGTGTTACCTATTAAGTGATGTAAATTTGTACTGACATTATGACGTAAAAGAGTTATTTGTTTCTTTTTTTTTTGTTTAATTCTCTAATCTCTGGAACCATACCAGTCAGATTTGAAAATATTTTTTTGCATTTTTAAAACCAATTCCTCGGGAGGGCTGTCTAACATCACGCTACGACCCTAATGAGCGGAGCAATACTATGTACGATGCTAAAAATACTGATTTTATAAAGTTTTCTTGTTTTTTAGGTCAGCAGTGAATACGACGACGTGCAAGTGAAAATAAAGTGTACTAAAGAAGAAATACTTGAGACGAAAACTAAGATTCTTAAGCAAAAATTGGCGCGCCAAACTAAAAAAATTCAGGATAGGTTTTCTTTAATGGCAACTATCAAAAAGTATACGGGTCAGTCAGAAATTGAGAATATTTATTCAAGGGTGCTTTGCTGATATCTTTAAGAACTTCAAAAAGCCACAGAGTCATCCACATGACATGTAAAATTTCAATAAATAATTTTAATATGGAAAGTATTTTTATTTATTTTTTTAAGGGTTTTTATATATCATCGTACCTATTATAGTACATATGTTACTAGAAATCTATGAAATCCGTTATTATATAGAATTCCTTGGAATTGTAGATAATTCGTAAAATGAACAGGATGTGTGGAATATAGTATTATACACATTTCAGCTCAGAGCAGCCTGATTCGGGTGGGTTAGGTCAGAAGGCTAAGGCAGGAGCTCCGCTACGCTCTAACGCTTAAGTCCTCGTGATATTTTTCTAAAATCATTGTTCAGAAATAGATTTAGTCTGTCTGAACAATAAATCAGGTATATATTGCCCAATTCATTGATCACCCGGGGTGTTGTAATAAATTTTAATTTTATATTTCGTTGGTACCGTTTAGGTATTGTATACAATATCCAGAAAATACATTATCGAAATGGTACATAGTAATAAAATATTTTTTGATATATTTATTTTCCACATTTTCTAAATAGGCTCGGCATTATATGGGTTGTAACGGAAATGCGTGGTCATATTTTAGATACCGGTTCTGCCCATGGAAATGAAAACCTTTCTTCATAAAACCAATTTCCCAAAAAATTGTACATATATATATGTAGGGTCGCCATAGGCGAAAGTTTATCGACCAAATTGGCGATATATTGAAAATGGGCCAAATCAAGAGTACCTTTAACCGACGAGCGTGTATGCGTAGGTATATGGATGTGGAGGAAGCGAGAGAGGTCTGTCAGGATCGTGCCAAATGGAAGTCCATAGTCTCTGCCTACCCCTCTGGGTGACAGGCGTGAGTGTTTATGTATGTATATATATATATATATATATATATATATATATATATATATATATATATATATATATATATATAATCTATATAGGCTAGGTCTTAGTAGTAAACAGATATGTAAATATTTATAAATAAACCACTTAATGTAATGCAACTACTTATAGCGATATCCTGGGAAAAATAAAATAAAGGTTACCTACTTAGAAAGAGAGGGTCTGCCCACAGAGAGCGAGATAGTAGTACATAGGTTGAGCTTCAAGTAGGTATTCGGAGTGTGGTCTCCATCTTTATCTATAACTTCATGGTAGAATCTAGCGATGGGCGATTGTTGCAAAAAAAAAAAAACAATCGACTGAATCGAAAATTTTGCTATTGCGCATTCGATTGTCGATTTAGTAGTTCCTCACTATGATTATTCGAATAACAATCGACAAACTACTAATTGTACGCACATCGCACACTCCAATCCGCCGCTATCTAACGCATGACAGCGACAGCGTTGAATGCGGCGATTGTTTTTAACAGCCTGGCCACGGGACATTCGCCATAGCGAAAATTCGCGCGGTGCGAACGGCGAGGCTTCTAGCGACTAAAATAAATGTATAGAAATGTACGGGTCAAGCCACGCGCAGCGGGGAGTGGCGAAGCGACCGGCGAAATTTACCGAGCGAATCGCACGGGCGACTGGCGGCGCGGCGGGCGACTGAAACAAAGGCATGAATTAGCACGACGCAAGCCACGGAAACGAGCGGCAGACGCGGCGAATAGTATAGGAAACAAAATATTTTAGTTGTTTTCGCGGCGAAAAATGAATAGTGAAACTTTTATTGCCGAGAAGTATCTCGGCAAGTATGCTAGGCCTGCTAGCAGCTTTGGAAATAGTAGTTATTATTAACAAGAATATAATCGAAGGTTTCGACACTCATTCTGGTATATTTGAAAAAAAAATTCTGGATACATTCTGTACTTCTCGTAATTCTTGTGGAGTTCTCTATCTATCACCCGATTCCTATTCAAATCATGTACTCCACAATCTCTTCCAAATATTATGTCCTGAACCAAAAACCGATTACTTTCTAAGCAATATCGAGATAACTTTGATAAAGACATTTTGCTCTTCGCCTATCTGGTCGTGGCGGCGAAACTGACTGCCCGTGGCCCTCAAAACACGCCGCGCGAATTGTCGCCCCGCCTGCCGCTTCGCCGTTCGTGCCGCCGATCCCCGTGGCCAGGCCGTAAGTAATACTTAATACATATTTTAATTTGTTTACTTTAGTTAGTTATTGACTTTTTTAGAGAAAGGTCACGCGTGGGTATATATATATATATAAATGATCGGCTTGACGCGATGCCTAAAATCATAAAATAATGTAAATATTGAATTCATCATCACATCACTACAGCGCGTCACAACTCCACTGCTGAACATAGGCCTCCCCCAAAGAATGCCACAAAGCACGGTCCTGAGCCACCTGCATCCATCGACTTCCTGCATATCTTACCTTTTATGGAGCAGCTTGAAACATTGTTTGAATATTTTATTAATAAGAAATGTATAATCTGTGGATCTCTTAAGTGACACTAAACAAAGGTCAGATTTTTTATCTTTATTAAAATGTTATAATTTAAGACCCCTTATTTTATCGGTTACTTTCACACGGGGCAACGCTCAATCCTGTTTGGATAGTTTCATAACAAATATTACTATAATAGATCAAAATGCGTTGTCAGATGGCCACGCAGCACTAATATGTAATGTTGATCTTCAAAACCAGGGAATCACGAAAAATAATAAAAATAAAACTATTACAAGAGAACAAAGAGTATTTAATGAGATGAACAATGAATTATTCAGAGAACACATATTGAAACAAATGCAAAATGATGGAATAAATAGTTTCATAAAAAAACTGTATGCAATTTTTGATAAGAGTTTTAAGAAAAAGGTAAAAAGTATTAGAATAAGAACTAAGCAAATTTCAAGCTGGATGACAAAAGGGATAAAGGTGGCCAGCAATATGAAGCGTTTCCTTGTGCCAGCACATAGATCCATCAGTGACCAATCTATTGTTGATTATAGAAACAATTATATAAAAGTATACAGAAGGGTAATTAGGTGTGCCAAAAGGTTATCAATACAGTCGCAAATAGAGAAATCGAATAACTCTGTTAAGATGATCTGGGGTGTAGTTAACAAACACAGGAAGAAAGTTCCCAATGTAAACGAGAATATATTTATCTTAAAGCATAATAACAAATATATCGAAAGTACTCAAAAAGTTGTGGATATCTTTGCGAAAAACTTTGATCATGGCCTATCACCCTCGAGAGGTTCCATAGAACTATCAATGAAGTTTCTTGAGCATAATGTACAACCTTGCATAAATTATATGTGTTGGGATCACATAACACCTGCGGAAATATCTAAAGTTGTTAAAAGTATGGAAGACAAGAAGTCATGTGGTTGGGATGACATACCAATTTCAATATTTAAGAAAAACATAGACTTTTTAAAATCACCATTAGCGAGTTTTTACAATAAATGTTATGAAAACGGCATTTTACCTGAGGAATTTAAGATTGCCAAAGTATTACCTGTACGTAAGAAAGGTTCAAAAAACGACTCTAAAAACTACAGACCTATCTCGCTACTACCAACAATTTCAAAAATTTTTGAAAAACTGATTAAAGTTTTTTAAGAATTAAAGAATTTTATTATTAAAAAAGATTAACTAAACATCTACATAATAATAAAATACTCGTAATAAGTACACGACAATTTGGATATCAGCCAAAAATAGGAAGTAACGATGCGATAGATACATTAATTGATGATATTATCACAAATTTAAATAATAAAAAGAAAGTAGCGGGATTATTTCTGGATTTAAGCTCTGCCTTTGATATGGTTGATCATAATATATTAATAAAAAAACTTCAATACTACGGAATAAAGCAAAACGTGCTACAGCTATTCAAGTCTTATTAAGAAAACAGACAGCAATATGTTGAACTGAAGTGTATCGAGGATAAGTATGAAAAGACGTATAAATCTAAATTAGATAAAATTAATAGAGGAGTGCCACAAGGTTCCATTTTGGGACCAATCTTCTTCATCATATTTATAAATGATTTGATCCCCTTTATGTATAACTCTCTACCGGAAGTTCATATAGTAGCTTTTGCGGATGTTACAAATGCGGTAATATCGGCACAGAATACAAATGATCTCAACCATAGACTAAATAGAGCTCTTTTAACGTTTTCTCTGTGGTTTAATGCAAATAATCTTATGCTGAATGCAGAAAAAACCAAAGCTCTACTATTCAAAACTACAGCGAAAACCCGAGATACCTTGAACATCAGATTACATGAAAACTGCATACCACTTGTACAATCGGCGAAATTCTTAGGTGTTTATATAGACTCGTATTTGACATGGAAAGATGAATTAAATAATATAGAGAGCAAAATCAGCTCTGCATGCTATGCTTTGAGAAGCTTGAGGGAAGAACTAACCACGAAACAATTAAAAATTGTATATTATGCTCTAATAGAATCTCGCTTAAGATACAGTATTAAGTTTTGGGGAAATAGTTATGCCTATAATGTAAAAAAAGCGTTTGTTCTACAAAAAATATCAATTAGAATAATATCTCGCATACACCAGAGGCAATCATGCAGAGAACATTTTATAAATTTGAAAATCCTTACTGTGCCCTATTTGTATATTCTTACTTTACTCACTGATCTTGTCAAACATCCGAATAGATATGAAACTGATGATGAAATGGCAAGAAGATACCACACGAGACGAAAGAATATACCCAATGTCTTCAAAACACAGGTCAAAACAAACTACAGGTTGTTGAGCATAGCCACAAACTAGTAAGTAGTGTTATAGCATAGCGTTAAAAATCAAGCTGTAAAACTTTTTAATAGACTACCTAATGGCCTAAAAACCATAAATAATGTTAAAATTTTTAAACAAAGGTTAAAGTCTTTTTTATTGGAAAAACGTTTCTATTCGGTGAATGATTATATTGAGTTTAGTAAAAATTAATATTGCATGCATTATTTAATTATTAATTAAGTTGTAGACATTTATAGTAAACACGTATATTGTTATTTAATTAAATTTAATATTTTATGTTACAATTAAGTTTTCCCACACAATGTATATTGTTTTTGGAATAAATGACTATGACTATGACTACCAGGTCGTCGCTCCATCTAGTGGGGGGACGCCCTAAACTTCGCCTGCCGGTACGAGGCTGCCACTCGAGAACCTTTCTTCCCCATCGGTTGTTGGTTCTTCGAGCTATATGGCCGGCCCATTGCCACTTCAGCTTACTAATCCGTTGGGCTATGTTGGTCACTCTGGTTCTACTGCGGATATCCTCATTTCTGAGTTTATCACGCAGAAAAACTCCGAGCATAGCCCTCTCCATAGCTCGCTGAGCGACCTTGAGCTTCCTCATCCGGCCAGCAGTGAAGGACCACGTCTCAGTTCCGTATGTCATCACTGGCAACACGCACTGGGTGTACAGTCTCGTTTTCAAGTTTTGAGGTATACCTGACGAGAAGATGTTCCGTAATTTCCCGAACGCTGCCCAACCGAGTTGAATCCGTCGATTGACCTCTCGGTCGAAGTTGGACTTACCTAGTCGGACTATTTGTCCCAGGTAAACATACTCGTCAACAACTTCGAGCTTAGTGTTCCCAACAACTACCGGCATAGGTGTGACATGGACATTAAACATGATCTTTGTTTTGTCCATGTTCATCTTAAGACCTATCCGTTGGGAAACACTATTTAGGTCATTGAGCATAGTGCTTAGGTCCTCCAGCGATTCTGCCATAAGGACTATATCGTCGGCAAATCGAAGGTGAGTGATGTACTCGCCATTGATGTTGATACCGCATCCTTTCCAGTCCAGAAGTTTGAAAACGTCTTCCAATGCAGCGGTGAAGAGTTTCGGGGATATGACGTCACTCTGTCTTACACCTCTCTGCCATTGGATAGGTTTCGTACTCTGGTTCTGTACTAGGATAGCCATCGTAGCTCTACTGTACAAGCACTTCAACACTTCCATATACCAACAGTCAACTTGGCACCGCTGAAGGGACTGCAGCACCGCCCAAATTTCGACGGAATCAAAGGCTTTCTCATAGTCCACATACGCCAGACATAGTGGCAGATTATACTCCTCGGACTTCTGTACAATTTGCCGAAGGATATGTATGTGATCTATGGTGCAAAAGCCTTTTCGGAAACCGGCTTGTTCGGGAGGCTGGAAGTCGTCAAGTCTGCGCGCGAGCCAATTCGTAATGACTCTCGAAAACAGCACGTAGACGCGGCTCAGAAGGGAAATCGGTCTGTAGTTCTTCAAGAGAGCGTTGTCGCCTTTCTTGAAGAACAAGACCACCGTACTTCTGCTCCACGCCTCTGGTGTAATGCCACCATGGAGGACGGAATTAAAGAGCTTCTGAAGGACTTCAAGTACCGGTTTTCCACCCGCTTTCAGAAGCTCCGCTGTAATTCCATCCTCGCCCGGGGCCTTGTCGTTTTTAAGGTGCTGGAGAGCCATTCTCATCTCGCTCTGACTGACGTCCGAGATATAATCGGAATAATGTCGGATAAGACTCGCTCTTGGATCGTTACTCACACTTGCGTGCGGCTCCAACGATGACGTGTACAGCTGCCCATAGATCCTTTCAATCTCACTCAAAATCTCAGATGCCCCGGAAACGATGCTGACATATGCGGTCTTCAGCTTTGACAGTTGGCTCTTTCTGGCAGACAGATCGCTGGCAAAGACTTTGGAGCCTTGATTCCGCTCGATCGCTTCTTCAATACGAGCTGTATTGAAGTTGCGTAAGTCCCGCCGCATGCATTTGGAGATCTGTCTGTTCAGTTGCCTGTATGCTGTCAAATCTGTTGAAGAATGTAGCTTCATCTTCCGTCTAACAGCCATGAGATTAAGAGTGTGATCGGAGAGTTTTTGTGTTCTTTTGCGGCGGGTCTTGCAGAACTTAGCTCCGACCGCATGGACAGTTTCCACGAGCTTGTCATTCAAATCGTCCACTTCATTGCAGTCTTCTAGGCACTCAAAACGGTTTTGTAACTCGAGCTGAGGGGGACGGAGCGTTGACTTCATTAGACGAGACCTCTCCAACTTAACGTTTAGGTTCAGTGTGCCTCTAACCATTCGGTGATCGCTGCCGATTTTCACCCTCGCCGTCACTGAGACATCACTGAACAGTTGTCGTCTGGTCGTCATAATGAAGTCAATCTCATTTTTTGTCGAACCTTCGGGGCTCGACCAGGTCCACTTCCTGTGGAGCCGCTTCTGGAAAAAAGAGTTCATCATAAAGAGTCCCTCTTTCTCCATGAAGTCGGCCCCTTAGGTTCCGTTGCCCCATTCCAAATTTCCCCACTTTCAGCTCACCGTTCTCTCTTGTGCCTAGTTTTGCATTGAAGTCTCCCATTAACACCGTATATTGGGTTTTGGAGGAATGCATTGCTCTAAAGATATGCTCATACATTTCCGCCACCTCCTCATCGGGGTGTGCCGAGGTTGGTGCGTAAACCTGTATGACCTTCAGCGAATACCGTTTGGTGATTCTGAGTATAAGTCACGCAACCCTCGTCGACATACTCTCAATCTTTACAACGTTGTTAACGAGAGACTTGTGGACGATAGAATAGAATAGAATATAATAATTTTTTATTCAATATAGATCACATTTGTAATACTTATTGAAAGTCATTTTTTACTTTACCACTGGTTCGAAAAAAAAACCTCTGTCCTGGGAAGAACCAGCAAGAAACCCAGCGGGACTTTTTTTTAAAGCAAATTTTGCATTAATGGTTGTACTAACTATATAAGTACAAAATTTATTTTAGAAACAGCTTGGAAGCGATCACCTCATTCCCAGGGGTTATTATCAACCATCTATTCATTTATACTATAATAACCCTTTTTATACAGTTTCAACTTAACAAAACATTTAAACTTGCTAATGGAGAGAGCCTGTACACTTTCCGGGACCTTGTTGTAATAGCGTATACATTGCCCCAAGAATGAATTACTGACTCTGTGGAGTCGAGAAACTGGTATCACTAGCTTGTGTTTGTTCCTAGTGTTTACAGAATGCACATCACTTTTTTTACTAAAACTACCTTTGTTTTTGTGAACATACATTAAATTTTCATAAATATACTGAGAGGCCAAAGTTAATATATTTATTTCTTTAAATTTATCTCTAAGAGACTCTCTCAGTTTTAGGTTGTAAATAGCTCTAATGGCCCTCTTCTGTAAAACAAAAATAGTTTCTGAATCAGCCGCATGTCCCCATAGCAAAATCCCATAAGACATTATGCTATGGAAATAACTGAAATAAACTAATCTAGCTGTCTCGACACTAGTGAGACCTCTAATCTTTTTTACAGCATAGGCTGTAGAACTTAGTCTGCTTGCTAGTTTGGATATATGGGGGCCCCACTGAAGCTTTGCGTCGAGAGTGATGCCAAGAAAAACAGTGGATTCAACAGGGCTCAGTTCTTCCCCATTTAAAAACACATTGGTACTCAGATTTCTAACATTCGTTGTTGTAAATTTAATACATTTAGTTTTATTTCCGTTTAAATGTAAATTATTAATGTTAAACCAATGCACTAATTTTGATATAGCATTATTCACTTCGTCACATTTAAATGATTTACGTTTAAGTTTAAAAATCAAAGAAGTATCATCAGCAAATAATACTACATTATGATTATCCTCTACAATAGAAGGTAAGTCATTAATATACACTAGAAACAGGAATGGGCCGAGAATTGAGCCCTGAGGGACACCCATTAGTACAGGTGAGCCGGAAGAACTTTTACCATTAATAATAACTTTCTGCATTCTATTACTTAAATATGAAATTATAAATCCGACACCTCCTTGGGACAGATGGTCGCCCTCCCGGTAATAGAGCAAGTTGCCGGATTTGAGGATTACCGTGTCCTCCCCCTCTCTTCGGACTTCGGATAATCCTATAATATAAAATATTGAATTAATAAAAGTTAAATACGCTTCGCTTTATAAGACTTTTTAATACTAGAGAGTACTGTACCTACTATAGTATGAAGAAATATTTATTGAATTAAAATTAATATCAACAATTTAAAAATAAAAGTTCAATACAAAAGTAAGTAATATTTTAACTGTTAATTTTATTTCTTATAAAAGAATTAACTAATAAGGTTTAACAAATAAATAAATTTAACCATTAACGCCATGTCTAGAATGGATGTTCCATCAATCGATGGTTTGATTACAATACGAAACAGAAAATTGAATAATCTATTGGCGCCGATCGCAAGCCTAATAACTGCAGTCGTAACGTAAGTGGTGGCGCACAGACTTAAGGCGCCTACTGACATGCCTGCCGCAGGGGCAATCTAGGGTGTAGGAGTGGGGATGACCCTTAATTGCCTCCTTAATTGTGATGTGTGTAGGCAAGCAGGGGCAATTTTTTAAGTCGGCCCTGTGACAGGGCGGCAGGAGCGCAATACCTTCCTTGCTCCCTAGATTGGCCCTGCCGCTGTCGCGTGTGTAGCCCAAATGGAGCAATTTCAATCAGTTCATTGCGACTTTCGCGCGGAGCACACGTATGAGTACAAGTCAGACCCGCAGAAAGAACGTTATTTGAACGTTGTAACTTACAAGTAACATTACTGGGATATGTTACCTAAGTTATCATAAGGGATAGTATGGGGAAGAAAATATTCCAATAGTATTAAAATTGATGGAATATAAATAAAATGTCATTAACTAAATTATTAAACAAAAATACAAATTTTAGTAATTAAATTGTATTAAAACCATAATTAGGAAACTATCCTGGCTATTTGTAACACTAGTCAAATTATAGTTAGTTAAGTTTACTAGTAGCACTAGTTAGTTAAGTTATATCACAGAATAAATTGGTTATATTAAATTATGACGAGTGAAGTTAGTCATATTTAATTGTCTTTGATAGCCTAAAAATAGCGTGGCAGAGCTATGTTGCAGCTTATAAGCACTATATTATAGTTGTAATTATTAATTAGTTAGTTGTTTTATTGATAAATGTGGGTGCCTATGGGCAGGGTTGGAAAAAAAACAGTTTTTTTTAAAAAAAGAACAAAACATCATGTTTAAATCAAAAAACAAAAAAACACGTTTTAAATAAATTTTTCATAAATGTTTTATTTGAAATGTTTTAAACATGTTTTAAACACGTTTAAAACACGTTTAAAACATTTTTTACCCTACCAAGTCTTTCCCGCAATACTTGCACTTCACCCTGAGTGTTTTTGCACCACCCCCTGTTGTAGATGCAGGCAGTTCTGTGAAGTACAGCCAAAGCGAATCCTTTTTTCAACCTGTAGACATTCTTTCTTTTGGAAGGGCAGGCAGGCAGAATGCAGATCCAGAGTATTCCAGATTGATAATACTTAAATCAAACAAATTAATACTAAACGAACGAAACTCAGTCAAATTATCTATCACTCACTAGTCATTACAGTCTCACTGAATAATCTACAATGACAATAAGAAATATACCGCAGTACAATACAAGCGGAGCGAACTATCTTCATCCCTTTCCCATTTACTCAGAGTAGAAAAATACCTTACTCGTTCGCTCATTGTAGTCTGCTGGGGTAATCCCCGTCAGCCCCCAGCTAGAATTGCCATTACAATTTACAATATACCTTAAAATTATAATGTTGCCAATAAAAAGTTTTAAAAAGTACGAAAAAAAATAGTTAGGATTAATTATAATGTTGTAAAACTTAACGTTTTTTATATATGTTTTAAACATGTTTAAAACAAAATGTTTTAAAACGTGTTTTAAACAGGTATGTATTTTTTCCAGTGTTTTAAACAGTGTTTTAAACACTTGTTTTAAACAAACGTTTTAAACATTGCCAACCCTGCCTATGGGCCACAGTGTCCACTTACCATCAGGTGGACTGTGCTCATTTGTCACCCTTATTCTATATAAAAAAGAGCAAATGCTATATATACCGATTTATTGATATTTCGATAAAACTGGCGCCATTCTCAACGCGTGCGTCCAGCGAGACGTACACTCTCATTCTGAACGGCAGGCGTGTGTGTAGAGACAGCTCCGATATTGCTCCGATCGCTGTGCTCCCTAGATTGCCCCTGCAGCAGGCAGGTCAGTAGCCACCTTTAGCGCAAGCGCACTACAAGCCCGCCGCACCGTATTTTGTAACAACTTATGTAGTAGTACGCATAATAGGTGCGCTGCTCTTCAAATAAGTAATTAGAGTTGACACGGTAACCATATTAGTCAGTGTCGCTCGCCGCACACTGTCGATAACAATCGACTAACATTGATTGTTATCGAATTTTAATAATTATAATTGTCCGTCGTTAGTAGAATCTACTAGTTAGTCTGTGGAATAGAGATATTTCTCTATTCCACAGACAGACTGATAGAGACAGACAGATAGAGTTTTTGGCGGTAACTTGACCGGCGGCGGTTTGCTGCTCCTGTATTATTGTTTAAAGCTTTAAGGAATGGTTTGAAGTGGACTTTGATATGTAAAAGTGGTGCGATCTTGTGTATTAAGTGTCTACCGTCGACGCATATGAACTATTAGTGGAAACGGTGAAACAAGTGCTCTGATGGTAATGTGATTCTCAAGATAATGTGTCTGCATAGGCGCTTTGAGATACCATGCTAACTGTCAGCTGTCTGCTGGTTCAAGTTGCTGTCAAAATCTGTACAAAAGGCTGCACAATGTGACGCATCAACATATTGTGAAGCAGTGTACTATGAAGTATAATTATACATTGTAACTTCAGGCTCAGAAGGGCTAGAACCCAGAGCCATAAAGCCAGTCGTGAAAAAAATCTCTGTCTACGGCCAACTGTCAACCTGAACTTGAAAATTTGTCAACGAGTTATGAAATTGAAATTGTTCGTTGTGATAAGTACGAATTTTAAATCAAATTTCAATTATATTTGCAATATACAAGTTATCCGTGCAAGAAGTGTCATTATTGTTTCAAATCTGGATGAGAATACAATGATTGCGGCTTCAGAACCTTTGGTATAATTATATTTGAGAACTAAACCTTAAAAATATTTATTATTTGTTGATATATAATTTTCGTTTTTAAATAGTATTATTATTGTTGATTATCTTAATGTGCATTCATCATTTTTTCAATAATTACGCATTACAAATTTTCCGATTACTTAGTATGGCTTAAAGTTTAAAGATTTTGATTAAAATTCAAAGTATTTAAATTTTATGGCACTATACTGTTGCGAGTAGGTCTGTATAATTATTTTAGTTTTAGTTTTTTTTGGTAATAAATATTGTTTAGTAGAATGATATGTAAATAAATTATTGAAACAAAAAAAATATTTTGGATTACTTAGTGGCGAAGCTTGAGAAGACTTGATTTCACGATGTCTGTCCGTGTGTCTGTCCGACGATTATCTCGAGAACGGTTTCGGATTTTCAAATTCTGTTGTTGTTTTGATTGCTCAAAAAAAAAGCTGATTGCTTCACCACTTTGCTATGCTGTTAGCTTGATAGGTTTATTTATCCACAAAATATAGAAATTCTTTGTAGATTAAGCAAGTTATTTTGTGGTAAAAATTGCTTTTTCATCTTGAAAGTCTGAATAAATAAATAAATACACGGCTACAATATTTTTATACAATGTATGATTTACACATTTTGTTACATTATTGATTATTTTCAACAGGAGTTTGTGCCTCATGGCAGGACAGTGCTTGCAAAGCATCCTGGTCAAATTTATAGCAAGGGTCACAACAATTCTTCATCTGAGAATTCTCTAATGTACAAATTGACCAACTTTGCTATAAAAGATGAAAGTCTCCTTGAAAGCAAAGAGTCTGAAGAAGAGTGGTGGTGTATAAGAGAAGTATATTATAGGGATGTTGGAGGTGAGTAATATCAAACTTTGTTATGTATATATTACTGGTGTATTAAAATGGAATTAATAAATATTTACAAATTTTATATGTGGTAGAGCCAAGCTGCAGCTATATATCTGATACAGCTGTAGCACAAATGGGTCGGCTCGACCGGGGAAGGACCATGCTCTCAAAGAATACCAGCGTAAAATTGCTGCTTAATTCTGTGTTCTGTATGGTGAGTGTAGAGAACTGGAGACCCTTTTTACTGGAAACAGGACATTCCATCTTAGTCCTCGGGGATGACAATGCATCTGCATTTTGATTTGTAATTGAGGATAGATGTAGATGTGTATAGGCCACAGCAACCGCTATCAGGTGAACTGTGTACTCGTTTAATATTTTTTTACTGGTACCATGCTGCCATGAAAGAAACAACCTACTGATAGTTGGTTCATTGAGATATGTATATGCCCATTGCAACTTCGGCTAACCAATCATTTGAGCTATATGTGTTAGTCTGGTTCAACTGTAGATATCCTTATTACAAAGTCTATCATATCACAGCTTACTGAATGACCTTGAGCTTCCTTATATGTGTGTCATCAGCGGCATATATTTTACAATTTAATAAAAAAGGTTGGTAATAGAAAAGTAACACTTAACAATTCTAGTGTGTTTAAAATTTGACTAAATTTTGTTGTGATATCAATTACATAAAATTAAATATATCAATTAAAAATTTTATGATAAAATTGAAATTGCAGAGTATTTTAGAGTAATTATTTTTAATTATAATATGAAGATACTCTTTATACCTGACAACACATTGCTGTGTCTCAAAAAGTTTTTCAAAAAATATAAAATAGTGTACACATATTCTAACGCAACATTTCAAAGCAATCAGTGAACAACTATAAGAGACTTACGATTTTGAACAAACAAACATTTAAATATTTATATATATGAAGTCAATGCTCTGTCCTCCTTGTGCTCTGTTCCAGAGTCCTTAAACCTTTCAGCTCGAGTTACAAAACCGTTTTCAGTGCCTAGAAGACTGCAATGAAGTGGACAATATGAATGACAAGCTCGTGGAAACTGTCCATGCGGTTGAAGCTAAGTTCTGCAAGACCCGCCGCAGAAGAACACAAAAACTCTCCGATCACACACTTAATCTCATGGCTGTTAGACGGGAGATGAAGCTACATTCTTCAACAGATTTGACAGCATACAGGCAACTGAAAAGACAGATCTCCAAATGCATGCAGTGGGACTTACGCAACTTCAATACAGCTTGTATTGAAGAAGTGATCGAGCGGAATCAAGGCTCCAAAGTCTTTGCCAGAGATCTGTCTGCCAGAAAGAGCCAACTGTTGAAGCTGAAGACCAAGTGTGGCAGCGTTATCTCGGGACACCTGAGATTTTGAGTGAGATTGAGAGGTTCTATGGGCAGCTGTACACATCATCGTTGGAGCTACACGCAACTGTGAGTAACGATCCAAGAGCAAGTCTTATCCGACATTATTCCGATGATATCCCAGACGTCAGTCTGAGCGAGATTAGAATGGCTCTCCAGCACCATAAAACGGCAAGGCCCCAGT
Organism: Parnassius glacialis; assembly: GCA_033319125.1. Lineage (NCBI taxonomy): Eukaryota > Metazoa > Arthropoda > Insecta > Lepidoptera > Papilionidae > Parnassius > Parnassius glacialis. Next base: position 38,367,576 of record JAVANC010000022.1, on the reverse strand, counting down.
CGAAGATGGAATTACAGCGGAGCTTCTGATAGCGGGTGGAAAACCGGTACTTGAAGTCCTTCAGAAGCTCTTTAATTCCGTCCTCCATGGTGGCATTACACCGGAGGCGTGGAGCAGAAGTGCAGTGGTCATGTTCTTCAAGAAAGGCGACAACGCTCTCTTGAAGAACTACAGACCGATTTCCCTTCTGAGCCGCGTCTACGTGCTGTTTTCGAGAGTCATTACGAATTGGCTCGCGCGCAGACTTGACGACTTCCAGCCTCCCGAACAAGCTGGTTTCCGAAAAGGCTTTTGCACCATAGACCACATACATACCCTTCGGCAAATTGTACAGAAGTCCGAGGAGTACAATTTGCCACTATGTCTGGCGTATGTGGACTATGAGAAAGCCTTTGATTCCGTCGAAATTTGGGCGGTGCTGCAGTCCCTTCAGCGATATCAAGTTGACTGTCGGTATATCGAATTGTTAAAGTGCTTGTACAGTATGGCTACGATGGCTTTCTGAGTACGAAACCTATCCAACTGCAGAGAGGTGTAAGACAGGGTGACGTCATATCTCCGAAACTCTTCACCGCTGCATTGGAAGACGTTTTCAAGCTTCTGGACTGGAAAGGATGCGGTATCAACATCAATGGCGAGTACATCACTCACCTTCGATTTGCCGACGATATAGTCCTTATGGCAGAATCGCTGGAGGACTTAAGCACTATGCTCAATGACCTCAATAGTGTTTCCCAACGGATAGGTCTTAAGATGAACATGGACAAAACAAAAATCATGTTTAACGTCCAAGTCACAACTATGCCGGTAGTTGTTGGGAGCACTAAGCTCGAAGTTGTTGACCTTGGACAAATAGTCCGACTAGGTAAGTCCAACTTCGACCGAGAGGTCAATCGACGGATTCATCTCGGTTGGGCAGCGTTCGGGAAATTACGGCACATCTTCTCATCAGGTATACCTCAAAACTTGAAAACGAGACTGTACAACCAGTGAGTGTTGCCAGTGATGACATATGGAACTGAGATGTGGTCCTTCACTGCTGGCCGGATAAGGAAGCTCAAGGTCGCTCAGCGAGCTATGGAGAGGGCTATGCTTGGAGTTTCTAACAGTGGTAGAGCCACGCGGCAGCTTTTGCTGTCGCACGGATGGGCCGGCTCGAACCGGGGTGGTACCACGACCTCACAGAATACCAGCGTGAAGTAGAGGTTTACCTCTGCGTTTCGCTTGGTGAGTGCAGGTGGCCGGAGGCCCTTTTTACTGGAAATGAGGCATTCCATCTTAGTCCTCACGGGTGACAACGCACCTGCATTTTGATTCACAAACGAGGATAGATGTAGATGTCTATGGGCCGCAGCAACCACTTACCATCAGGTGGACTGTGTGCTCGTTTGTCACCCTTATCCTATAAAAAAAAAAAAGTTTCTCTGTGTGATAAACTTAGAAATGAAGATATCCGCAGTAGAACCAGAGTGACCGACATAGCCCAACGGATTAGTAAGCTGAAGTGGCAATGGGCCGGCCATATAGCTTGAAGAACCGACAACCGATGGGGAAATAAGGTTCTCGAGTGGCAGCCTCGTACCGGCAGGCGAAGTGTAGGGCATCCCCCCACTAGATGAAGTGACGACCTGGTAAGATATGCAGGAAGTCGATGGATGCAGGGTCTGTAATGATGATGTTGATATGATATATATATATATATAGATCATTTAATAATTATATCTTTATAAAATAAATATCTTTTATCTCATAGTTAGTTTGTTTTACCATATTATTGCCATAAATATTTATTATGCTTAAAAAACAACTTTTAGCAATAATGCTTGTAAGTAAAGTATTGTGGTCTTGTCTCCTCAAAATATTAAATAAATACCAACTAACATCAGGAAGAATTCTGAAAAACACACTGCTGTATTTTTCAGATATTTTCGCTTTCCATTAAATTTATTACCAACACTTCTTAGAAATTGTTTTTTTTTATAGGATAAGGGTGACAAACAAGCACACAGTCCACCTGATGGTAAGTGTGCTCTACACTTACCATACGAAATACAGCAGCATGAAGCTGCCATTTTACGCTGTTATTCTGTGAGAGCGTGGTCCTTCCCCGGTCGAGCCGACCCATTCATGTTACAACTATACCAGAAATATAGCTGCAGCATGGCTCTACCACGTAAAATAAAAGGATAGGGAAGGTACTTTAAATGTGTCCTAAACTCCTAACACACAGCTAATTATTTTAATTTTATGACATGGTGTTATATCTTTTGTTGTAGTTTTTCTCATGATTAGGAAAAAATACCTTTAGCAAATCTAAATGTGTGAGTAGAGCAGTCTATATGCATCATACTGCTGGACACAAGCTGCCCCTCATTTCTGTGAGGGAAACAAAAAGTGGTTGAGCATCCTTCCCAAAGTGTGTTTTGCAGACACATGGTTTCTAATCTTATTTTATAACTAGCTAAAACCCGCGACTTCGTCCGCATTGCTTACACACATCACTGAACATAAAATTATAAAAATCGTTGTTTCTTAAAACTTTAATAACTTTATATTAAATGAAGAGATATCACAATATATTTTATTTAGATAAAGGCCAAAAATGTCGAAGAAATAAAACTTAGAAAGCTTTATTGCAATCTAGCCAGTAGTTTTTCTGTGATGCATGCACAACTGCCAACATCTGTCATTTTATTTATATAGATTTTCTAGCCGTGTAGGTTTGTAGGTGTTAATTTGTTGGTATTTAGAACTCTGCATATCTGGTAACCAAATATAGAACAACTAAAACCTTTCCCGATGTTCAGTATTGAGTACCTGGCAGAATTAGTAACTGTTTCATCCCTAGATATAATTATGTGTGTGTTATTTGTTAACATTACCAAGATGTTTATACAAATGGGAGGAAGAGTTTAAGAAAGCAATTATTACATTTAAAGTAAATTATTTCAGATCTCGAAGTAGATGAATCACAACAAGCACCAAAAGAAAAATATGAGGACTCCTTCAGACCACCAAGCAGAATAAAACCTGACTTTAATATATCAATCAAGTCAGAATTACTCAGTGGAGTGAAAAAAGCAGAAGCCGATGTTGGTTCTGGCACATCACAGGGTGCCAGCGCTAATAGTTCGAGTAATATGTCCAAGAAGTTTAACCTTAATTCTACACCGAGTAAACGGCCAATGAAGAAACCGTTGAATCCAAAGACTGACTGCTGTTATGAAGAGGAGCTATATGTTAAGGGATGTACAGCTGTTTGGTCGAAAGGTTAATAACTTTTTTTTATAGAAGAGAGGGCAAACGAGCATGCGGCTCACCTGACGGTAAGTGACTACCCCCGCCCATGAACAACCGCAACACCAGGGGAATTGCAGGTGCGTTGCCGACCTTTAAAAAGGAGTAAGCACTTTTCTTGAAGGTCCCTAAGTCGTATCGGTCCGGAAAAATCTCCAGTGATAAATAATTCCACAGAGAAGTTGTATGAAGAAGAAAACTCCTGGTAAAATGCACAGTGGTGGACGGCCAAGTATCCAGATGACGATAATGGTATCGTGAATTTTGACGCCATGTGCGTTCGTGAAATTCGGCGGCTGGAATTAATCCGTTCAATTCCTCAGAGCACTCCCAATAACTTAAGTTTTATTACCATACCATACCTGTCAAATTCAAAGATTTTTCTGAACATAATAATACCATTTCAGCCTATCAAAAGTTCACTGTTGGATATGCTGGAGGCATCCCCTTTAGATTTCCTCATAGGGATATCACCATTCGAATTATTCTACTCGTAGTTTTCTGCAAAATTACTCACTATTAGAATGATACCTCATTGTTGATACAACAATACAACATCAAGCTTTGTAAGCAGGTTGGCAACTGCATTATTGTATTTTATTCATTTGTTATCAGCAAGATGCTGCTGCCTACTTCCTGGTTCAGTTTCCCTCAGATGCCTCTTATAACATCTACAAGATGATTTTGGGTAGTGGATAATGGATCTTCTTACACCGCCTCTACGAGGTTAACATAAATTTTATATTAGCTTATATGGTGACATAGTCTAATAGTTAAAAAGTTGTGAGTTGAATTCTACCATTCAAGTACTTAATACCTCTGTCCTGGGAAGAACCAGCAAGAAATTCAGCGGGGTTTTTTTTTAAACATATTTCACTTAACAATAATTTTGTTTGTACAATTTTTAAATGTGCTTTGTGGCCTTCCTTGGGGGAGGCTCTATTTTCAGCAATGGACTTGTGAAGGGCTGTAATGATGATGATGAATTTTTAAATGAATTTTCATAGAACCAGCATGGTGGTGATCACCTTATTCCTAGGGATTAAGGTGATCGCCTACTGTCGTGAACTAGTTAACTTTTTTGTAGTGACAAGTGCCACTTTGGTCCCAACCACCTAGCTATGTGGGTTTCTCTTCCCTACAACAAACAACGGATATTAAGCCCCCTCCATCTTAACATTGTTAAAACCAGTCAGGGAGAGTTGCGCGGTAAATAAGGCGTGAAATTCTACAAAAGAATTACTTAATGGAAATATTAGAATCTCTGTAAATATAGGGCAATATGAATAATAAGATTTTCAATTTTATTACAAACTAGTGATCCACTCCGGCTTCGCACGGGTGATTTCTGGATTTCGACTCAAGCGCCACCTACCGGGTCCAATTGTGAATCTAAACAATCCAAGAACTGACTCAAACACACACAAAAAATTTCAAAATCAGTCTTTTTTGTAGAATAAGGGTGGCAAACGAGCACACAGGTCACCTGATGGTAGGTGGTTGCTGTGGCACATAGACATCTACATCTATCTTCGTTTGCGAATTAAAATGCAGATGCGATGTCAGCCGTGAGGACTAAGATAGAATGCCTCTTTTCCAGTAAAAGGGGTCTCTGGTTCTCTACACCTACCATACGAAACACAGCAGCATTAAATTGCTATTTTACGCTGGTATTCTGTGAGAGCGTGGTCCTTTCCCGGTCGAACCGACCCGTGCTACAACTATACTATTAATTTAGCTGTAGCATGGCTCTACCACGTATTACAGTCTAGTCATTTTCGAGTTATACTAACGGACAGCAATTGATTTTTATATCTACATATACAACACGTAACATAATTAACACACATCCTGAAAGTAGTTAGTTCAGACCGTAACTCAAGGCAATAAGACTTTTAAAAGTGCATTTTTATTTGTATTATAATACAAATTCTGTCATTCAATACAAAATAAAGAAAATTGAACCTTATTTCAAGCATGTTAAAGTCTTTACAAATACAGAGTTTGGAGTGCGTTGGATCGGTCGCGGCGGCCCTGTCCATTGACCTCCCTGATCAGCTGATTTGACGCCTCTTGACTTTTTTTGTGGGGGGCGTATTAAATCACTAGTTTATTTTAGTGAGACAACAAGAGCCGAGGACCTAAAAATAGGATAGTGAACGCTTTTAGAATAGTGAAAAATAACATTGAATTGCTTTCCAAATTGAAATATCATTTAAGAAAACGGTCATTAAAATGTATTGAAAAAGGTGGTGGACATTTTGAAAGTGTCTATATCTATATCTATAAACACTCACGCCTGTCACCCAGAGGGGTAGGCAGAGACTATGGACTTCCATTTGGCACGATCCTGACAGACCTCTCTCGCTTCCTCCACATCCATATACCTACGCATACACGCTCGTCGGTTAAAGGTACACTTGATTTGGCCCATTTTCAACATATCGCCAATTTGGTCGATAAACTTTCGCCTATGGCGACCCTTTCCGACTCTGCCGTTCACCTCTGCAACATAAATTTGCTTTGTCACTCTTTCCTCATTCATTCTTTCCACATGACCAAACCACCGAAGCATTCCTTTCTTAATCCTGGTCACAACATCATCTTGCAAACCACACTCTTCTCTTATTAAACAATTTCTCACTCTGTCATTCAGATTCATCCCTAACATACTCCTTAAGGATCGCATTTCTACAGCATTTATTCTACTCTCGTGCTTCTTCTGCCACACCCAACTTTCACTACCATACATTAAAGTAGGCACTAACACAGCATTGTGAATTGCCATACGTGCCTTTTTGGACACATTCTGACTTTTCACAATAGAGTGTAAAGCCCCATTCACTCTATTTCCTGCATTCACTCGTCGTTCTATATCCTTATCATATCTACCATCCCTGCTAAACACACATCCCAAATACACAAACTCATCTACTTGCTCTACCAACTCCCCTTCTATTCTTATTTCACATATCGTTTTACTTTCTTCTCTTTCAAAAACCATAACTTTCGTCTTACTTGCGTTCACTTTCATTCCCTTTTCTTTTAATGTCCTGTTCATTAATGTAACCATCATTTGCAATTCGGCTGCCGAAGACGCAAGTATGACTTGATCATCGGCGTACAAAAGGCATTTGACGGCTAACTCACCCATTCTTAACCCGCATTCTTCTACTTTCAAATTTTCCAAACAACTGTCCATAAATAGGTTGAACAGCCACGGGGAAGCCACACAGCCCTGTCTGACACCTTTATGGATGCCAAACCAGTCCGAGTAGGCCCCGTTGATCCTGACACAAGCACTAGAGTCCCTATATAGAGACTTCAATGCCTGTATCAGACCAGCGCTCAACCCAAATGAGGTCAGTGTTTGCCATAACACGTTCCTGTCCACTCTGTCATAAGCCTTTTCCAAGTCCATGAACGCACAAAAAACTTTCTGGTTTTTGGCCAAAAATTTCTCAGCAATCATGCGCATGGAAAATACTTGATCCGTACACCCCATCCCCTTTCTAAATCCAGCTTGCACATCCCAAATTTTTTCATTAGTTTCTTCCATAACTCTTTCATTTAACACCTTAGCATACAGTTTACCCACAATGCTAAGCAAGCTGATACCACGGTAGTTTTTACAGTCCTGCTGCGACCCCTTTCCCTTATATATTGGGACTATAACAGCTTTGCACCAGTCTTCCGGTACCCGCTTCAGTTCCCAACATAAATTAAACAAGGTGTACAGCAGGCCTGCAACCACACCCTCTCCAGCCCTTAGCATTTCGAGTGATACTCTATCATATCCGGCTGCCTTACCTGCTTTCATGCTTTTCATTGCTTTCACTATTTCATCTACACTTATTTCTCTACCTCTCTCCACTTCTTCCGGAATTTCCATTTCACTTACTTCAGACGACTCTTCACTCTTAAACACGCTTTCAAAGTATTCCTTCCATCTCATTAAATTCGAAACTTCATCATTCAGCATGCAGCCATTCTCGTCTCGTATAGCATTCATTCTAGGCTGTTTTGAATTTCCCCTGGCATTTCTTACGAGCTTCCAGAACATTTTAATATTTGCCTGGAAGTTATCAGATATTCTTCTATCATTCTTATCTATTCTTTCTCGCTTTTTCCTTTCAACAACTTCTTTTACTCTCTTATTTATACGTCTAAAGTCTGCTTTTTTTCTTTCAATCTCATCATTCATACCGCCAGAATTAGCTTCATCAGCTTTGGTTGCTAGTAAATCTAGCCATGCCCTCTTCTTTGCTTCAACTTCCATCCGTACCTCATCATCCCACCACAAAGTATTACATTTCCTTTCATTCGTTCTCTTACTTACACCACATACTTCGGTGGCTGTATCCACCAAAACTTTCTTAACATTATTCCATACATTCTTCAAGTCTAACTCATTCATACAAAATTCATTCAACCCACTTATATTTTCCCTCAGTCTGCATTTATACTTCTCTTTCACACCTTCATCTTGTAACCTCTCTATTCTTATACGCTGTAACGCAGTGGTAGACACAGATGTCCGATGCCGCCAACGCTTGAATAGACCATTAATTCGGCATAAGACCAAGTAATGATCCGTCCCTACGTTGGACCCCCGGTAAACCCTTGTATCTACCACTGCGCTCCTCATTCTTCCATCCACAATTATGAAATCTATCATGCTTCTATCATCCCCTCTTTCCCATGTATACATGTGAATCCTCTTATGGCGAAAGAAAGTGTTCGCCACAAAAAGATTATTTTCCACACATATGGTGAGGAGGTCTTCACCATTCTCATTTATTCTTTCATCGCCAAACGCTCCTAATATCCTTTCATAACCAGACCTCTTCACTCCCACCCTTCCATTAAAATCTCCTAACATAATAATATTTTCATTTTCCTTGCACTTCGTCAACACCAGCCTTACCATGTCCCAAAACTGCTCTCGGATATAAGTGGGCTTAGACATATCTGGGGCGTAAACCCCAAGCACAAACAACTTCTTTAAGCCCACTTTCATTCGTATCCACAGCAGCCTTGGGCTTACACATTCATACTCTTTCACATATTGACCCATTCTTTCTGAAAGGATGACACCGACTCCCTGGCATGCCCGCTCGGTCTCGTCTACACCAGACCAGTAAGCGGTATACATGCCATGTGCAGTGACATCTCTTCCCTTTCGTTTCGTCTCATTCACACATAATACATCTATTCCTCTATCATTCATCATTTCGCATATTTCATCCATCTTATCATTCATTGCTCCACATACATTCAGCGTAGCCAGACGGGCCTCCGCAATCCACTTTTCGCCCCTCCAGGAGACAGGACGTGACGGGTGGCGAACCTCGTCGCCGGTTTTCCTCCCGGAGATTCTTCGCACCCCTGCCCCATTAAAGGGGCGCCGGGAACTCGGGGCCATTTCTTTGAGTTGTTGGCTCATGGTGCGACATAAGGGGTGGTAAATTTTACGCCGCTACCACACGGCGAGGAGCCGAGTCTGTCGTTTCGGCTTTGTCGCTCGTTTAGCACCACCCGGGGGACACGTGTAGGGTGGGCCTAGGGTTAGGTGGTCGAAGCCTACGGACGCGAGCGACTTATCCCCCAAAGTGAATTAAAATTGAAAGTGTATTAAAATACAATGTTGCATGAGAGTTTAGGCTATCACTAAGTTAAATATTTGATTCTTAAAATTATTGTAATCTTGATTCACATCTTTTAAACACGCCGTCTTTGAATTATGTTGTCGTATCGCCTTTTATTTTTAGCAGTTCTTTATTATTTACAATTACAATTAAAATGTTATGCAAATTCATAACATTTTGTAACGAATATTGCCTATTGACATAGTATCATAATCAATAAACAAAATTATTCACAGTCGAAAGCCTGAAAAGTGTGATGGAAAGATGTAATCAAATGTTTACTAGACTTAAATAAACAACTCGATGCTCGGAGTTCTGAGTTCTGACATCTGTTAATGTTCACTTCATAGATAGGTATTTCTTTAACATAACCAATCGTGTGTTGTCGGCTTTTTTCGGCACTAATACCTACCTACAGTTGTGTCAAGCGGTGGCGGCGTTAACTCGTCTCGAACGCGAGTGAATACCTACTAGGATAACAAGACCCTCATATTATGACCTTTACCTAGCGTTCGTGGATTTGTAATGTGACCACAATATTCTTCCGCAATTAGTATAACTAATTTAATACATAATCAATGCATAAACATGTTTAACTAAGAATTCAGTATTATTAGTATGTATTATGATTATAACATAATATACTAATAGGGGTGTCTGAGGATGTGCGTTAATTACGTTAGATGTTGTATCATATAGAGATAAAGTTATTAAATGACTAGTTTCAACTATTTTGCAGTTTTATAACGCATCTTTAATTGAATTTAGTTTTAAGTAAAATTTATAAATTGTTTCAGGCTTGATCTCAACACCAGGTACAAAGCTATCAGGACCTGAACATAGAGAAACTATTGCATGTTACACAATAGATAACCCCATTAAACATGCAGCATTTTGTGATTTCCACATTGGCATAAACAACACAATGCTTATAGACGCTTTAAATTCTCAAATAGGAGATGTTAAGAAAAATATAAAAATAGAGGACACAACAGAGCACATTGAAACAAAAATAATGCCTTCTATATTACTAATGGACAGTAAATATATGAGAGTATATGCCATGGATGGCAGGGAATACATAACAAGTATTCCTTTCCAAGTTAAAAGAGTTTGGCCTATGAAGTATGGAGTTTTATTAGAAAAGGATGCGACACCACAAGTGCAAAGCTCAATGTTACCTACTTCATTTCTCAAACATAATGAGTCGTGTAATAGCTCATTATCCAAATCAAAAACAAATTTTCCATTCAACATGAGCGCTAAGTTGCGAGCTGAATCACTCCTAGGATATGATCAGGAATATCCTTTGCCTACCTGTTTTTCGCTTTCACATCCCTTGGATGAAGTAACTCCTATATTAATGAAGTCACCTTCCCACGGACTACAGTATTACAATGACGGAGACATACAAATAATATTTGTCAGTGTTAATCCAAGTATTATATTGCTGTACGATTGGAAATTAGGTACACATTCTCTATGGAAGATTCGAAAAGCGTCGCGAGATGAGTGTTTGAGCATATGTCCGAATATCAACTCGACAACCACAGTGTTTAGCCAGTCTTGTGATTTTGTCGGGAGCCCATTGCAAAGTATTGTGAAGAACGCTACGAGTTGGAACGCTGGGAGTCCTTTTCAGTCGAAAAAGGGCTTGCATACTCCAAATCGGTCCCGTCAAAATAGTCCAATGGCTAATATATTTCATCAGCAAGGTTTATCACCTCACGCTTCTATCGGGCAAGCGTCCTCTACATCAATGTTGGCCAATACGGCAACACAGGCTCCGCCAGCATTGCCATTATATCCTGATATATGTTTGGATCATATTTGGACAGATACTCAAGTTATTCGGAGGGACCCAATCGAAAGGCCAACCGATACCAAAACATTCTTACACACAGATCTAGTTGGTCACGATTACCTGTGTTTTCTAGTCAAAGTAGGGGGAGCAAATAAACTTCAAATTATAAGGCTGCAGAAATCACATTCTCATGGCCAGACTACGAAGCGGAACCTGATTGTTGGATCAGTTTCCTCAGTTTTCGCCAAAGATGCTGTAGTATTAGACGATTTGAAAATGATTGCTTTGATCGATGAGTCTGGGAACATTATATTGCATTCAGGAAACAGTGTCGTCGGGAAGGTAGGTTAAACGTAATATTATAATATGTACTAGCAGATACCCGCGACTTCGTCCGCATTGCATGATATATATTCACAAAGTTTTCGATATATCCGCGGCATGCAAACGCAGATCACTGAACACATAGTGCTTATAAAAATCGTTGTTTCCTTAAAACTTTAATAACTTTACATTAAATGAAGATATTGCAATATTTTTTTTTTAGATAAGGACCAAGTGTGTAAGATATAAAACTTAGAAAACCTAATTGAAATCTATACAGTAGTTTTTCCGTAATGCGCGCACAACTGTAAAACTATCTTTTTATTTAAATAGATTAATGAATTAAATGTATTTTTTCATTGATACCTTCCGCTGCGGGTGCGAAGGGAAGATTATGACAGATTTCTACTGGCTAAAACACCACAGTAGTCACGATCAGCGTATACGATGGTTCCGGGATCTTCGTTTGGAACCTCTCTCGATTTGCTTTATTTTAAGGATGTCCCAGGTGCAGTACTTGTGTACTGCGTTAATTTTTTTAATTCAAGTTTAGCCTAGACTTTATCAAAGTCCATAACATGGGTCTTCCCACAGAAAGCCTCATAAGGGGAATATGTGCCATAGTTGCCACGCCTGGCAGTTGGGTTGGCAACTGCAGTTTTTTATTACTTTCAGTTGTTTTTTTTAAAGAAGATGTTGCTGCTCATTTCCTGTTTCAGTTTCTTTCTGTCGCCTCTTACGACATGGAACGATATGGGTTAATGGGTATTCTTACATCACCACTACGCAGTATCTTTTAGTTTGCCAGTATTTATTCTTTGAAGTGTAGCAATTATTAAGATAATGGTGTCATTATCTATACAGATAAATAAAATTGAAGTGTCTGTTTGTAATGTTAAAATAACAGCTTTTTACAAAATGCATATGAAAGTATATACGGTACTAATACGAGAAAAAACAATTTTAATAACAGAAAACACAATTTTTAAAATTTTTGTCTGTCTGTCTGTTTGTTCCGGCTAATCATCGAAACGGCTGGATCGATTTCGACGGGACTTTCACTGGCAGATAGGTGATGTTATAAGGAGTAACTTTTATTTTAGAAAAATAATTAGGTTTCCGCGCAAAAAAAATAAAACCAATGGAATCGTAGTAAATTCCACGCGGCAGAAATCGCGAGGGACAGCTAGTCGTTCAATGAAGTTGGAAAAGATAAAAATCATAAATATTACTATTCAATAAATATACAAAGATTTCTGTATTTTTCAACATCTGCAGAAAACAAATGGCAAAGGAAGTCCCATATAATGTCAATAGTGTTAATACTTCTATTTGTATAATGATAGCATAACTTAAATTAAAAAATTTAAAAACCCTCGAAACGAAAAGAGCTGGTGATCTTCAAACGACTGAACATACTTTCTTGAAAAATGGCTAAGCACACTCTCGATTAAGTCAACTTTCAAACGAAAAAAACAGACACACAGATACACACTACAAACATATAACACCCCTCTGCAGCAAATAAAGTTGCTTAATTATTCCTGGTTTCAGGTGCACGTGGGCGGCGTTCTGGCCAGGCTTTTAGATTCGCCCTACACAAAGCGCTCACTTCAGCCACTACAGCCGCTGCAGTCGCCATTCCCCCGCCGAAGTAGCCTTCTGCCAAGCAGAACGGCTGATTCGGCTTTTGACGATTCGGCTTTACATCTGCTCTCTCCAGTGCCGCACTCTTCTGCATCTAGGATTGAACATAAAGAGAGTTTAGGTAAGTTGTTGCCTTAATAGTGTTTACATGTCATATTTTACATATTATTTTGATGATATACTAATGACTCTAGACTATTTCTTGATAAAAACGATAAATTTGAAGCCTCAGGGCACTAAGAAAAAAAAATTGCAACGCTTTGATTGTTTTCAAAATCCTCAAGTCCAATTTTTTATACAATTATTATTTTCAGAGTTATGTTATGATTATCAAAGTTAAAAAGAACTTTTTTGTTTTGATTGACGATAACTCCGAGGCAAAACATTGTACAGGCTTTTTTATTACGCAGAATTAAAGGGTATTAAATTTCCTAAAAAAGCTTTTAATGAAATAATGTAAATTTTTTTGCAGCCCGTAAAACATTTTTAAGATGACCAAAAATTTGGAATTTTCTTTTCGGTAGTATCCTTAGGATCACTAGAACCAAACATAATAAAAAAATTTCATGGCCAGATCTGAAAACTAGACACTTGGAACTACAATTGCGTTTTTTTGTTGCTGTACGATCATTTTCCTCAGAGTTATGGCTTGTTAAAAATCACCTAAAAATTTTGAATTTTTTATATTCCTTAATTTTTGTGACTAGTGTGTGTATATCTTCTAGATATAGTTTTATTATTTTTAGTATAAATGATTAGTACCTAGGTGTCGTTAACAATTTGTCGATGAACATTGATAATGGCATTGGCTACATGAGTTTTAGGCAACGCTTATCTTGTTGTTGGGTAGGTCTGCGCGCGCTGTGCGACGCAACGGGCAGCCGCGTGACGCTGTGCCTGGAGAACGGCGTGCTGTACCGCATCGCGCTGCCCGGCCTGGCCGCCGCCGCGCTGCTGCCGCGCGCCGCCGCCGCGCTGCGCGCGCTGCTGCCGCGCGACATCGCGCTGCAGGTCGCCACGCACACCTACACACACGCGCGTATACGCGTACATACACGAACGCACCCACAATCACGTGCACACACGTACGCATACGTACGCACGTACACGAACGCACGAACACGCACGCACGTACACCAACGAACGTACATCAACACAGTGGCTCCTACACGTGATCATATACGTTTATTGCACAAGCATGTACTCTGTTTTTTTATAAAAGTAAAGTGACAAAAGAACTTATAGTTTACCTGATGTTAAGTTGGTACTCTAATCTATAAACACTTGCAGTCAAACTCAAACAAAGAAAGCTAAGGCTGCGTTTGTCACATCTGTGGACCAAATATAAGCATTAAAATGTAGTGTTAGTACATAACTGCAATAAACTTACGCACACGCGCGCACGCGCGTTTATTTATATATTACGTGGTAACTGCAGCACGAATGGTTTGACTCGATATCGAAAGGGTCACGCTCGCAGAGAATACCAACGTAAAATACCATTGAAGTATAATGTTCCTGATTAGTTTACATTAACGCATCCATATTTCTTACAGGTGTTGATAAAATGGTACGGTGTCAGAAACGCACCTGGCACGCAAGACTTGACACCGGAACAAGAGTGGGCGATGTTCTCGAAGCTTCTGCTCTCACTAATCGGCTACGACGTGGAGAGACTGGGACAGACGCGGCAGAATGACGACGAACATACAGAAGTTGCAACCAAAAAGCAGCGTACCTCAAGCGACGGCACACAGGATGATTGGGACTATCTGCTCAACTCAAAAATGCACAAAGTAATCGGCAACACCTTAGCAAACATGCTGAATCTGAACTCAACCCAACCAGATACCAAGCATTGCAGACCTAGTAAAACAAAGAACAGTGTAGAAATAGAAAAGCCAGTGCAATTCAATCCGAACTCACTTTTGTTCCCATACACTCTTCAAGTGTTCTACTCTTTCCATTTATTGTATGAAGACTTAAAATTAAACATACTACTGTCCAGCGACCTAAAACCACTGTCAGCGTTCCTATACCAAATAGCCAAAGACTTGAGACTTAACAACTATGTGAATCACTATTGGCTGGACTTTCCCTTGGATTATAACTACGAATACGAGGAATCCGATTCGCAAGTATCTGACGAAATTTTGAAGAAACTGACACTACCGAGTTACTTCTCACCGGAGCCTCCTGTTATTTTCGGTTATATAAATTCGATGTTGAAGGATATCGACGTCGGATACTATCCTCATCTGCCAGATGTTAATAATTCGTGTCGGGATCTTATTGAGGTAAGGCATATTATATGTTTCAAAACTTACTAGCATGACTTCATCTTAATAATCCTAGAATTATATTTACACGAATCCATCCATAACAGCCTATAAAAGTCCGCTGCTGAACACAGCCTTGATATCATAGATCGCCTCATATTGGGAATTTTTTTCGTTGAATTTTGAACAATTATACTTAAAATTGCCAGATCCTGACGATAGTGGGGTGTGGGCGTAGTGCTGGTGTGCAAACATTGAGCAGCCAGCAAGCGATGGGCAGCAGCACTCCCAGGCCCCGGAGAGAATGTGGACCTCACACTTCACCGTATGCTCAAGCTGCCTTGTTGGCCTGTGAAAGAGGTATGTTGTTTTTTGTTTGATCCTATTTTATTATGGTTAGTGTCAGTCAATGTAGAAAAAAAAATACTTACTTAGTTATGTTACCAATCCTTTATCTACTGAACCTGGTCCTTCGAGCCGGATATGAACTAGCGACCTCTAGATATACATTCCTCGTCAAGCTTAAAAGAAATGTGAATAAAAACACGTGTTACTGTATTTTTGGGGAGAGTTTTTATAGCTAAAACATATTATAATTTTTAGCATAATAGAAGCGTTAGTTTGTGATTTTCGGGCGCGTAATACAAAAGGTTCCTAAAACCTTATTACAAAATGTTGTTTATAGATGGTCTCGAGCTTACACTATAGTTTAAGAAGAATCCTTCACACGAAAGAAGTCTATTAGCCGTGGCGCCACAATCTTCGGGAAATTGATATTTGCTGTCAAATTGTATACTTTGCATATTAGTTCGCATTTCCACGGTACTTCTTTATTGAATCAGACTATAGTTTAAGCCTGAAATTAATTAAATACTTTTTTTTAATAAGGTGGGTTAGGTAATGTCTTGAAAGGCTGGATTACTGCGTAATGTTCAGATTGCCAGAATACTAAGCAGTGAGTCGTGATTTTTGATTAGATGGGACAACTGATGATTACGAACAAAGCACAATGAGAACGAACTTGTGTCTGAAATCAAGTCTTTGCTGAACAAAGTCTCGGATTGGGGGCGACTAAATCTAGTCCAGTTTAATCCTCAGAAGACACAAGTTTGCGCGTTTACCGCTAAAAAGAACCCCTTTGTCGTATCTCCTCAGTTTCAAGGCACTCCCCTTCTTGACTCAGCCAGTATCGGAATCCTCGGAGTCGACATATCGAGTGACGTGCAGTTTCGTGGTCACTTGGAAGAGAAGGCCAAATCGGCCTCTAAAAAGCTTGGCGTGCTCAGCAGAGCGGGACACTATTTTATGTCGGCACACCGCCTGCAACTTTACAAGGCGCAGGTTCGGCCTCACATGGTATACTGTTCCCATCTCTCCAGGGGCCGGTCTATTACCCGGATCTCGTCAGCGGCGAGGTGAACTACGGGCTGTTGCGCGAGTTTGCGCACAGATGGCATGACCGCAGGAGAAGTCATGATAGAGTGTTGGCAGAAAGGACTGACGACGTAGACGTCAGTGTGCCGTCAGCCCCTGAAGGGGGAGAATGACGTAAATACAGGGACAAGGAACAGATTAAATATTTGTAGGGAGTCAAGAAAGTGCGTGCGGGAAAGAACCACGTGCAAGTACCGCGCGCATCTCCCGAGATTCGGCCCGTATGACCTGAGGGTCGGTGGGGCCATGGGAGGTGGTGGGTTGTTCCCATCTCTGGGCAGGGGCTCCCCAGTGCCAGCTCCTTCCACTTTACCGCATCCAGCGCAGAGCGGCTCGAATCGTCGACGACCGTGTCCTTTCCGATCGGCTCGATTCATTGGCACCGTGAAGAGATGTTGCATCCCTTTGCATTTTCTTTCGCATCTACCACGGGGAGTGCTCTGAGAAATTGTTCGGATTAATCCCAGCCGCCAAATTTCACGAACGCACATCGCGGCAGAACTCCCGATACCATCCACACCATCTGGATGATTGGCGGTCCACCACTGTGCGATTTAGAAGATGTTTTCTTCCTCGCACGACTTCTTTGTGGAATCAATTACTATCAGCGATTTTTCCCGGACCGATACGACTTAGGGACCTTCAAGAATAGAGCGTACTCCTTTTTAAAAGGCCGGCAACGCATCTGCAATTCCCTCCCTGGTGTTGCAGTTGTTCATGGGCGGCGGTAGTCACTTACCATCAGGTGAGCCGCATGCTCGTTTGCTATATAAAAAAAAAATATTAATGTCTTCCCGATCGAATTTCAGTCACAGCGGTAAGCTCAACGGAAGCTAACTACCTGCGCAAGACGGGATTATAGTGCACGAACGTGTGCGCAAACACAGGTGCAGATTGCACTTCCCTCACTCTCATATAATCCAATGGACTGTATTCGATACGACTGGAGAGAGATCATGCGCAGAACCAACGGCTTTTTGTGCTTTCCAAGGCACGGGGTCGAACCACCGCCAACTTCCTAGACTTTGGGCTAATACTTAGAATTTCTTGACAGAAAAAAACATTAACTGATTTTAGTTCGACACGGTATTCGAACTGGGGACTTAAACTACGTAAAGGCAGTCAAAAAAATCAAATATTGCAATATATCCTAGTCTTCTATTCGAGATATTTTAGTTATATTAATTTGTTCTTTCCAGGCATAACCCTGAGGGGCATTGACAACTTCCCTCCAGCGATAGGACTGCTCCTCCTCACAATATTCAGCCGCTGCAAGTCTCAGCCGCCAGGGGACTGGCCGGCTGAGGCCTACTGCCTCGTCATGCGCGAGGATCTGGCCATGCTGGCCAAAACCGCGCACACCATGAAGAACACCAATGAATATTTGGAAAGTAAGTTTTAAAGAATTAGTTTTTCTTAACTAAAGAAATCCAAAATTTGAAAAAGGAAAAGGTTTACAGTTAAATGTTTTTTTATAATAAAATTTTAACAAAAAGTAAAAGCCGTCTTTGAATAACTAAACAGAATAAATTAATTTCACATTCTCAAGTTGGGGTTTTATTTTTCTGTACTCTGTCTTAGCATTAAATTCTCTTTATTTCCCCATAGTTAATTTTTATTTAATTAAAACTAGAAGGAATTATGCATTAAAAACCTACACTTTTTTTAAACGAATTCACGAAAATTAAAAAGGTGACATCTACAATTTGACTTGAAGTTGAGGATAGATGCAGTTGTCTATTGGCCACAGCACCCTTTTGTTGTCAACCTGTTTGCTGTATTTCAGATGTTTACATTTTGATACTCCTTTAATTTTTTTTGAAGCTTTATTCATACCTATTACATTGATCGCCTGAATCTATAGTTAATCTCATTTATTTTTTCAAGCTTTGGCGTTGGAAGCGTTAGAGAAAGAGACCGCATATTCTGTAGTCAGTAAGCCTATTGAAGAGTCAGTACACAAATGCGACGAGAATGACACCAGCACTGGCATGGAGCACCTCAACACGAAGCTGCTTAGTCTGTTGTACCCAAGGGATCACCGGTGAGTTTTAGGTATTTTTTTGTTGTATAAAAGATTATCCCCACACTATGATTTTTTTCTTGAATTATGAAAAAGAAGAAAGAAACTTTATTTTGTCACAAACCATTGACGCACCAACAATATAACTTATATGTATGTACATACATTTAATTTTTTTTTGATTTTGTATGTCAAAGACATGCCAAAAAAGAACATTCATCAGTATGTGTTGTGATGACACCACAACGTTGATTTTCAGTAGTGGCTGAAAATCTTGTTGTATACAGCCTTAGTTTATTGCTCGAAATGAACCTCTTACACTTGTGAGAATTTGCTATAAGACCTGAATTCAGTTTTTGGATGTAATGTCACAAATTTATTGAATAATACTAATGCTAATTTTACGGATGTTATCGCGAGATATACTCGTTCTGTGTAAATCGGTCATTTAAATTTAGATGTAGATTTAGATTACATAGATAGATAATTTTATAAAGAAAACATCCAACTGTAAACCTTTTCCTTTAGACCGGTTTAATTATGGGACGGACGGACGGATCGGGACGTCGAACATCTCAGTCCCCCGTGACTATGGGTGCTATAAAATACCCGAAACGTCGGGAATTAAAAATAAGTTAAATTAAAAGCGATAAAATCCTTAAAAATTTGTTTTAATCAATGTCAAGTATTGGGGTAACTATGAATCATTATGACCTCTAATTTGATAAAAAAAAGTTAGTGGTAGGTTATCTAAATATCTCAAATTTATTTTGATTTTTGATTGAAGACGAAGTCATTTTTGGCTTCGGTCCAGACCTTGCACTAAGCGATTTCTTTAATTTCTCAAAATCAAAGATTTGATAAGAGGTTTGACATTTATAGAGCTAGAGGAGGCTGCAACAGTTTTCAACCAGCACGTGAAAAATATAACCCGCAGACCAATAATCCTGATGTTTTCAAAAGTGGTTTCAACCAATGAAAAAGTATTTAAAATTTAATGGAGAATACATTGAAAAGCAGAAAATAATATTTTACATATAAATTGTTTTATACAGGGTTATTTTTCAAAGAGTAACCAAATTTTAAACTTATGTGTGCGTGCGTAGTAAAATAGTAGGCGTTAGGTATTTATGAATGACAGTCAGTTAAAATAATGCATTACCACGCCTTTTGAATTTAAAAGATAAAAAGGACAGTATGCTTGAGATTTTTTTAAATTAAGTTTTCTTCAGCATTCGCCTATATTACTTATTCTGAACCTTCCGTGCAAATTTGGTCGGTTATTGCGAAATAACCCGGTATAGTGAGTTACGTTAAACTTTCAGTGTACCTCACATATAGCCAGTGCATTGCCACTTTAATTTATTTAACGAACTGTGGATATTTTCGTTACGTATCATGTAAAAAAAAATCCGAGTGAAACCGTTTATACCTTGCTGAATGATTTTGTGTTTACTCAAAAAATTTCATAGGTCATCACTGATTCACTGACAAATAACATGCAATAGATGTACACTTTTGTTTTTTGATGTTATAAATATATACAATTTATTTCATTAGGATGACAGAAGTAATCAATCTCCTTCAGTCTTCTATCCCCGTGACAATAAACCTTACGCAGCGGCCCGAGGTCTCCGATCATGACTTCATTGAAGAACAGGAGAAATATCTTTACGCCGTGAGCACAAGGACCTTGGCCTTACCTGTAGCTAGGTACAGTATTTTTGTTACAGTACGTAATTTTTTGTCGTCGATTTGATTCTCAAACAAAACAATGCAGTTGCGTTGCCACCACCACCAGATGGTATGCCTCGTTTCCAGTAAAAAGAGTTGCTAGTATTCTGTGAGAGTGTGATCCTTCCCCGGTCGAGCCGATATATTCGCGCCACAACCATAATATAGCTGCAGCATGGCTCTACCATGTTTAAAATATTGCTGCGGTGGAAGTTTGTGTGTGTGCGTTGATTCGAACGTTTGTATGGAGTTGAGTTTCTGCTTAAGGATAAGAACTCACGCGTTATCCGCGCCTGCAGCGGTAGAGGAACTATTATTTTATTTTAAAAGTTACTCTACCACATTTTTGTGTATGTTCACGCCTGTCGCGTGGTTGGTAATGCATGCTATACATGCAGCGGAGAAGAGAACGCTAAACTCTTTTAACTTTAGAAATTCCCCGCCGTAAATAGTTTGTGCGGTGTGGCACAACTTTATTTAGATCCCTTATTTCGTGACAAGAAGGAAAAAGGTTTCAAATAAAGTTACTTTTTGTCTTTTGAATGTCGCACGCTTATTTCGTGTTGGACAAGTGTTGGCAGCGTAGAAGAGAAATCGTCGCCTTAGTAGTCCATGCAGTATGTCAGTGTGTGCACAGTGCAGCACAGTGTGCGGTGTGTGGGCGCGGCGGCCATACGAGGGCGGCACTGAAAATTTCGGGAATCAAGGAATTTACACAACATTACTATTTAAAAATGTATTTATTGCTTTTCGAAGTATTCTCCGCGAAATTTGACACATTTTTCCATACGATGGAACCAATCATTGAAGCAACCATTCCATTCGGAAGTTGGGGTCTCCAAAATGGCCGTTTTGTAGGCGTCCATAGCTTCTTCAGGTGATGAAAATCTCTGTCCACGCAATTTATTCTTTATTTTAGGGAAAGTATAGAAATCATTAGGGCTTAGGTCGGGGCTGTACGGCGGATGGTCTAATAATTCTATGTTTTCTTGCTCTAAAAACTCTTTTGTTCTGTGTGCGGTGTGAGAACTCACATTGTCGTGATGGAGGATGATGCGACGGTTGCAGTTCTCTTTACGGAGTTCAGAAACGATCTGTGGCAAACAAATGCTAGCATACCGTTCTGCATTAACCGTTCTTTGCCCCTCAGAGGAATAGTCGTAACATGGCCGGTTTTGGAGACAAACGTGGCCACCATTTTTTTTGCAACACTCCGTGAACGAACAATTTTTGTTGGCTTTAACTCATTTTCGAACACCCAAACTCGTGACTGGTTTTTTGTTTCGGGTTCGTACGCGTATATCCAGGATTCGTCACCTGATACGATGTTGTATACAGCATTTGAGGATCCTGCGTGGAATCTTTCGAGAGTTCTGACGCACCAAGTAACGCAACCCGCTTTTTGCTCTTCACCGAGCGAATGCGGTATCCATCGGGAAAACAACTTTTTTACACCTAATTGTTCATGCAAGATTATTTGTATTTGACTCATTCCAATGTCCAAAGTTGCCTGAATTTCGCGGTATGTCCCATGTCGATCTTCCTCAATCAGCTTACGCACAGCATCAACGTTTTCTTGGGTGACTGCAGTTTTTGGACGACCTTGACGGGGATCATCACTGAGCTTGACACGTCCACGTTGAAATTCAGCAAACCAGCGATAAATTGTAGTTTTGGATGGGGCTTCATCACCAAATGCAGAAATCATCCGGTCAACACACTGTTTTTGTGTTAAACCACTTCGAAAGTCATAATAAATCATCGCTCTTGAATTTTCTCGAGTCAATTCCATTTTCTCAACGACTAAACAAGTTTGACAAAACCTTGTGACAAGATCGAGAATCTTTTTTTAAATAAATAAATGGTAATCGATTTTAAAACCAAGGAGTTTTCAATTAAAAAGATTTTAATATGACAGGAACAGTGGAAATATTCCATTTCCGATACTTTTAGTGCAGCCTATGTAGATCCATCGGCGGATTCGCGGTCTGGTGAACAAAATATTATTAGCCCTCATTATAAAAAAATAATAATGTTAGCTTTATGGCAGAATACTCAAACGCTACTCAATTTTAAGATGTCGTTAAGTATGATGGTGTCTCATTCACTTTGACTTAAAGTGATAGAGACAGCACGAGACTTAAGAGTATTTGGGCCTTAATGCTGTATTGGTAACGGTGTGGTTTGGTGTGACAGGGGCATGGTGACGCTGAGAAGCGTGGGCGCGGCGGCCACGGAGCCGCTGTCTGCGCCGCGGCTGTGCGCGTCGGGGCGCGGGCCGCCGCCGCGCCGCGCCGCCGTGTCGCTGCCGGCCGACGCGTCGCCCAACCTGCTGCACTGGCCCGCCTTCCACAACGGGGCCGCCGCCGGGCTCGCGCTCGTGCCCGTCGCCGGCGCCACCATACACCACAGCTGGGTCGTCTACAACAAGCCCCGGGTGACTGCACACGTACACACACACGTACACACATACACGTACACACACACGCACACCGCACTGCTGCACTGTCTCATACACTCACTGCAAAAGTTTCGATCATAAATTTTTTTAAACTCATTTTAAGTACAAACCTTTATGCATGACACCCAAATATATTGTAAGCACATGCTAACAAAACAATCAATAAATTAATATATAAAAAAAATAATTTCATATTTCACATTTTTATCAGGGTACACAAGACATGTCAACAGAACACGCGGGCTTTTTACTGGCTTTGGGGCTAAATGGGCATTTGCGGGACATGCCGTTTATGAATATCTACGAGTATCTCGTGAAATGCAACGAAATGATAAGCGTGGGACTGTTGCTGGGGTTGGCTGCTACTTACAGAGGTAAATATTGTGTATAATTTGTTTTTAAATAATTTTTTTATAGAATGAGGGTGATAAATGACCACCTATTTCACTTGATTTGATGGTAAGTGGATTCGGTAGCCCTACATTTTTATTCTCGATAAAGAATCAAAATGCAAATGCGTCGTCATGCCTGAGAACTGGGAATGCCTCGTTACCAGTAAAATGGGCCTCCGGTTGTCAACACTCATCATACGCAACAAAGCAGCATTAGGGTGCATTTTACGTTGGTATTCTGTGAGAGCGTGGTCTTTCCCAACACAATAGTATAGCTGAAGCATGGCTCTACAGCGTTTATTAAAAACTAAAAAGGATACAATAATTTTAACGTAACAGCTTTAGAATTTGTACCCTTGATTATTCTATACACTATGTCTTTTTTTATATAGGATAAGGTTGATAAGCGAGTACACAGTCCACCTGATGGTAAGTGGTTACTGTGGCTCATAGACATCTACATATATCTTTGTTTGCGAATCAAAATCGAGTTGTAAGCCGTGAGGTCTAAGATGGAATGCCTCTTTTCCAGTAAAAAGGGTCTCCGGTTCTCTACACTCACCATACGAAACACAGCAGCATTAAGCTGCTATTTTACGCTGGTATTCTGTGAGAGAGTCTTAGTATATATATACTATATTTTGTTCTATATAGTACATTGAAGTCAACTTTTTTACTGGTAAAGTGGCATTTTAAGTATAGACTACATTTAACAATCAGGTGGAATGTATGTTTGTTGCCACCCTTACCTCTATGGAATAACGACTGAACTTAAGATTCAAGAAATAAGCAACGTACGTTAGAGCCGGGTACTCTGTCGAGTTGCAGCGTAGATAATTTTTTTTATTCTTAGCTC
This sequence comes from Parnassius glacialis, assembly GCA_033319125.1. NCBI lineage: Eukaryota > Metazoa > Arthropoda > Insecta > Lepidoptera > Papilionidae > Parnassius > Parnassius glacialis. Next base: position 38,343,677 of record JAVANC010000022.1, on the reverse strand, counting down.
AAATATATCTGGTTAAAAAGAAGATAAAAAAATACCTTCTGTAGAACAAAATACCTAGGCAAAAACGATTTCCAGGAACCATGGACGTACAAGCGACTAAAATGATGAGCATTCACCTGGAACCACTTCTCCCACCGACGTCTATAGAGTTGGACATCCAGCAGAATATTCTAGTCGCAGCGTTGTTGGGAGTGGGGCTGATTTACCAGGGGACCTGCCACGCCCACTATGCCCAAGTGTTGTTAAACGAGATCGGTAAGAAATCACAAAAAGTACCAAAATATTACATTTTTTTTATAAAACCTAAGTGACAAACGATGCTACAGTCCACGCGATGGTAAGTAGCTACTGCAGTTCATGGATACCTGTAGCCAACTTCAAACAAAGAAGGCTTACATATGCTTTGTCACCTCTGAACACTAAGGAGTACCTTCCAGCCTGTAATTTATACTGGTTCTCTATACCCCTCAGACTGAAACAGTAGTGCCAATACTGTTATTGGGGATGTTATGGGGGATGGAACTTCTAAGCAGAGAAGGTATAATATTATTTTTCTATTTAATCTATACTCCATCAAATCTAACTAATACCTTTTGACAGCTCACTGACTGTACAGCTTCACACTTTCAAAAATGTTCACCAATACTAAATGTAGTCATTATAAATGAAACTCCAAACGTATGGTGGACGTAGTGCATGTATTAATTAGATGAAAAAGTTAGTGCTATCTCCTTCACTGTGCTCCACATGTAAAGAAGAGGGGGGAGCAAATACATGCCGCGCTTGGACAATATCGACGACAATTAATCGCCTCGTCAGTGCCCTTATGAATACTGCCGACAGTCCCAGTGATACTATCCGGCTCGAAGGACTATGTATAGATTCACACTTTCAAAAATCTTTACCAATACTAAATGTGTTCATTAAAAATGAAACTTCAAACGTATGGTGGACGTTGTGCATGTATTAAATGTGGAATTCAAAAATCTTAAACTTACTTATTAATCCGGCAGGACACTCTACATCGTGATTTAATTTTACATTATAAATTTATCAGCGACACCTAGTGTTCAATTAATAATGCTGATCATAGAAAACAACACACAACTAGATGACAATTGTAACTAGAAGACAGCGCTATCTAGGAAACAATGACTTAAGCTATTATTATTCAAATGCATATCATATTTATTTTAAATTAGTATTATCTGTATTGTACACTCACTTTGAAAGATCTCCTTAACGTAAACGAGGTTCGGATAGTAAGCTGGGCTCATCAGTCATTTAACCCTACAGGTCATGATGCCACATCCCTTTATGTGTATACCGCCGTATACAGGTAAGCCGCCTGGTCCCGAGATGGAGAACTGCGTGGAGCGCGAGGGGTACGCCCTGGCGGCGGGGCTCGCGCTGGGGCTGGTGTGTGTCGGCGCCGCGCACGCCGCGCCCGCGCACCTCGCCACGCGCCTGCGCGCCTACGTGCTCGGCGCGGACCGCCGAACGCTACACGGTGCGCACTCACTCTCTCACTCACTCACTCACTCACCTCGCATTGGGGCTGGTGTGTGTCGATCCGCGCACTCCGCGCCTGCGCGCCTACGTCCTCGTCACGGACCGCCGCACACTACACGGTGCGCACTCACTCGCTCACTCACTCACTCACTCACACATTCACTCACCTCGCGCTGGGGTTGGTGTGTGTCGGCGCCGCGCACGCCGCGCCTGCACACCTCGCCCCTGCACACCTCGCCATGCGTCTGTGCACCTACGTGCTCGGCGCGGACCGCCTCACACTGCACGGTGCGCACTTACTCGTTCACTCACTCACTCACCTCGTGCTAGGTCTGGTGTATCGGCACCGCGCACGCCGCGCCCGCACACCTCGCCATGCGCCTGAGCACCTACGTGCTTGGCGCGGACCACCGCACGCTGTACGGTGTGCACTCACTCGCTCACTCACTCACTCACTCACACTTTCACTCACCTCGCGCTGTGGTTGGTGTGTGTCGGCGCCGCGAACACCGCGCGCGCACACTTCGCCATGCGCCTGTGCACCTACGTGCTCGGCGCGTATCGCCGCACACTGCACGGTGCGCACTCACTCATTCACTCACTTACTCACCTCGCGCTAGGGCTTGTGTATTGGTGCCGAGCACACCGTGCCCGCATACCTCGCCATGCGCCTGCGCACATACGTGCTCGGCGCGGATCGCCGCACGGTGCGCATTCACTCGTTCACTCACTCACTCATCTCGCGCTGGGGCTGGTGTGTGTCGACGCCGCGCATACCGCGCCCGTGCACCTCGCCACGCGCTTTTGCGTGCCTACAAGCTCGGCGCGGACCGCCGCACGTTGCACGGTGCGCACTCACTCACCTCGCGCTGGGGCTGGTGTGTGTCGACGCCGCGCATACCGCGCCCGTGCACCTCGCCACGCGCTTTTGCGTGCCTACAAGCTCGGCGCGGACCGCCGCACGTTGCACGGTGCGCACTCACTCACCTCGCGCTGGGGCTGGTGTGTGTCGACGCGACGCACGCCGCGCCCGTGCACCTCGCCACGCGCTTCTGCGCGCCGACGAGCTCGGCGCGGACCGCCGCACGCTGCACGGTGCGCACTCACTCGCTCACTCTCGCAAAAATTCACATTCACTATTTTACTCGCAGACTAGTTCATTAGCCTGCCCGCAACCGTCTACAATTTCGCAAATCTACATTCCCTGCTAACGTCATCCTAGTATTCTTCATTTAAGATTTATTAATATTTACTCAAATACAGTTCTTACAACACACGACTCACCAACACGTTACTACTCAAGTTCACAATATAAATAGGCCGAAGTTGAGTGCAAAGGTTTGTGATTAGCAGCGCGCGAGTGGTGCGGCGGGAACGCGGACGTGACGGCGCCGGGCGCCACGCTGGCGCTGGGGCTGCTGTTCCTGCGCGCCGGCGACTGCGCGCCCGCCGCCTGGCTGCGCGCGCCCGCCACGCCCTACCTGCTGGACTTCGTGCGCCCCGACCTGCTCATGCTGCGCGTCGTGGCGCGAGGTGAGCACCGGCCCGCACCTTACCGAAACACTAGAAAATCCCTTTTTTGGCTCTATCATAATTATTTTAACAGCGTTTAAGTCTAGTAGACATTAAGTCTTACAAACCTCGAAACATCCGGTTTGACAAGAGTAGGTATATAGAATCAAGGAATGCAAGATGGGTATGTAGTGGTAAACCTTGGCTTTTTGTGTACAGCTATGGCATTAAACTTAATAACAACGCTCAAGTTTCTTTTTTTATTTTATTCAAATTTTAGGTTTAATACTGTGGGACAGTATAGAAGCGTCAGAGGAATGGATCGAAGACCAAGTACCAGCAACGATTAAGCCCTATTGCTTCGTGAAACCTACTGAAGAAAATATCGACTATGAAGCAATGAAGTAAGTAATTTATACCATATTATGTAATTTTTACTTCTAATTGTATCATACTTTAATGTGGAAGGGTTAACATATGATTTCTAATCAAGTTTTTTCTCTGTGTTCTATTCATCCTGCATTTCTGAAAGCGTGCGCAGTTTTGATGATGCCTAAATTCCTTCCTCTTTCGACAATCGGACAATGAGACGGTCGCCGGGCTTTCATCCCTTTTGTTGTCGATATTTCACGCATTCAAACTAAGCTTACTTTCGTAAAGCCGGGTTTGCTCTATCAAACTGCTCAATCAATAATATCAACTAATAAAATAACTCGTAAACTGTTTCAAACTATTTCAAATTTCCCGCGCGCTCTTCTGTTTTACACAGGTCATGACCTCGTAGCCTTATTATGTAACGTCAACACTTGGCAAATTGCTTTCAATTCGAAATACACTGATTCGTGTTTTCTCTATCTCAAAGCGAACATGCAATGGACTGTCAAAATTCGTCGGTCGCGGCAAAACTGCGCGATACTGCTGTCATGAAAAAGGAGTTGAGTTGAGCGATTAGTCGTCGATCTCGCACGCGTGAGCTTTTTACCGGGCTTTCAAGAAGACGATCGCCCCCTTTTTAACCTGTCGCAAAATGTTCTATAATGAAACATAACCACAATTGTTTATATAGCAATTAGTATGGAGCCATAAGCTGGGCTTTGAGTTTGAAGTTAGTCGAGCGCGGGGGCGCGCGGGCGATAAGTTTGTAACTTCACTTCACATTTCAATGCTTACTCTGTGTGTTTACTTGAGCGAATGAATATTGCGAGTTGAAAATTTATGCCTTTTTAAAGATTTTTAGTGAAGATGGAGGATAATAGTGTTCCTTGTGATGAATTGAAGTGCCAATCGGCGAGGAAATGGTCTTTAAACTTTGTTGAGAAAAAATAGCTCATATCCACATAAACAGTTATTGGTACAATTAAAACGTTCACCAACATTTTACGCGGACGTAAACAAATCTTTCCTTAAGAAAGAGAGACGATTCGATTTAGAATATAAATAATTTAGTTTTTTAATTTTGTACATAGTTTGTTTGTACTTTTTTCATGCTTTTCTTTTGTTCATGTGTTGTTTTGTATGTACATATCTTTTTCTTTCGCTCAAGCAAACCCAAACGGCTTTTTTCAAAGCCACCGAAGGTATGCAATTGCTGATATGTCATACAATCTATCTAGCAGTAGTATGCCTTCTGTGTGCTTTGTTAAACACGTCCTCGACAGCACTGAATATGAAACTGAAGAGTAGAGACAGATCAAGATTGGTGTATTTTTATAAAACTTCTAAAAACAACAAAACCATATCTTTGGCTTGCCCTAGTATGGAGCCCTAGTTTCGCCACTGACGGCAGTGGAGTGGAATAATTTGCCGACGTCCACTTTTCTGTCTGATAACAATCTGGGTGTCTTCAATACAAGATTGAATAGATTTTTTTTACGCTAAGTCAGTGCGGTGTACTATTTAGGGCTTTATCACTACTTACCATTAGGTGGGATTGTAGTCATGCACCGGCTTATAATAAGTAAAAAAGTTGCCTAATACTTAGTTCTATTTGACGATGCCTACATAAGATACAACATTCATCCAAATGACCATAACATCACACAAAAATATTTTGTTTTTGTTTTTCATACTTTGATGAATTTAATATGACCCCTAATGTTTCTAGTATATAAATTATGACTTCGTTCAAGTGTGGGCAGCATCTTTCTTTGATAGTGCTAAATCGAACAAGTGATACATTACAGTTGATCTTTGAGATTATAGTTAAGCCTTCGATTAAATTAAGGTTTTAGTTAGCGTATTAGTGATTGCCGGCCAATCTATTTCTTCTTTGTTCAATGCTATTGTACTAAAAATTAAATACTAAAGATATCGTGTGTATTAATGACATTCCTCCTATTAATATTGAATAATTTAAAATTAAAAATTTTGTACAACCGACTTTAATATATATTATTAAGGATAACTCAAGAACTATTGGTCAGACCTTGATCAAATTTATATGGGACCACATGAAAAGCACCAGCTTTCAAATAAGTAATAAAAAATAAAAAAAAATGTACAACCGACTTCAATATAAATATTAAGAATAGCTCAAAAAGTATTGGTCATACCTCAATAAAATTTATATGGGTCCACATGTGAAGCACCAGCATTCAAATAAAAAAAGAATCATCAAAATCGGTTCATCAAGTAAAAAGTTATGAGGTAACACACATAAAAAACATACAATTGAATTGAGTACCGTCTCCTTTTTGAAGTCGGTAGAAAAAGAATCATCGAAATTGATTCACGTAGAAAAAAGTTATGAGGTAACACACATCAATACATACAGTCGAATTGATACCTCTTCCTTTTTGAAGTCGGTAAAAAGAGAAAAACGAATTTGATAAGTGAACAAACCAGAATTTACTAATTTTACTTGTGGTTATTTTGTTTGTTGCTGTATTTTTTAATTGAATGAATGCCCTTGTGTAATTTTACGCGTAGTATGCGTGCATACATATTTGATTAAAACAGTGCTGACTACTATATTCCTTTTGTATATATAATACATATAACAAATGTTTTGTGTAAATTACACGTTATTACTATGCTCGTAAAATAGTCATTTTTTTTTAAAATTAGTAACGCTATTAAACCTTACTAATATTCCCTTTAACCACTTCTGGTAAGCTTAAAATGCTTGTGTTAGAAGTGGTTCACGACAGTAGTCGAATGGCGGAATCGGACCCACGACCTTTCGAGTTCGCAATCCGCGCCCTGCTATTAGGCTACTGACGCTTCTAAACTGTGTTGCGGCACGGTCTCACGCAAGTTGTTCGTGCGCAGCCAGGCGTACTGCAACATAGTGGCGGGCGCGTGCTTCGCGCTGGGGCTGCGCTTCGCGGGCTCCGGCGACGCGGACGCGCGCGACGCCGTGCTGCACACGTGCGCGCGCCTGCTGGGCGCGCGCGGCCGCCGCCTGGCCGACCTGGCGGGCGCCGCCACGCTCGAGACCTGCCTGTGCGTGTGCCTGCTCGCCGCCGGCATGGTACCCCGCCATACCACACACATTCACTTACACACTAACGCTCACAATCGAGATGCGGATGCTGTGCCCCAAACACCTCTAAATCTATCCTCGATTAAGTTACAAAATGCACACGCTTTTGCACCCCTAAGGACTAAGATGAAGTGCCTCGTTTCTAGTGAAAACGGTTTCCAGTTCACTACACTTACCATACGAAAAACAGCACTCTGACGGCGCCTGGGTTAAGAGCGATGACCCCTCCAATATCTGCTTTACAAGCACTCCTAATTAATAGACCGTGCGTTACCGTACGGATCGCTTAGTAAGATGTAAATTTATATAAATACTAGAATAATTCATTGTTACATTGATATTGGATTTGGAAGTAATTGAAGTTGTAACGCTGCTACTTTATATAAATAAATTATATTTTTAGTAAAGTCGTTGTTGTTAACTTAATTGGCGCAGGCGGTAAGATATTCGTAGTTGTTTAGGAAATCTGTGTTCTCGGGTATAACCGATCGATAAGCGAACCAGTACCGGTATCTTGACAACGTGCGTTTCAACGCTTTGACGAATATCACCGAACATACAAATAAATTAAGGACTTCGCGACTCCAACAGAAACAGCCTAGACTCCAGAACCAACCATATCCCAGAGGGACATGATTAGATCTGCGAGGCTGTAAGTAAAACTTTTCACTTCCCGTAACTTTCCTTTTGTTTCCTCTTGTACAAGTTATACGTAGGTATTGTCTTGGATTAGAAAACTCCATAACAATACTCTTCTACTAAGCAATCTAAATTTTATTAGTAGATCTTTTAAATCAATTTTATTTGTGTTTTTTAATTTTTTTTTGTGTGATACATAGTTATTTTATTTTAAAATGGAAAACATTGAAAGAAGCCCCGTAGAAACGACAAAAATTATCCCAATTTTTGATAGAGACGTTAGATTACTACCTTTATTCATAAAGAAATGTGAATATATTTGACAAACATTCCAAGGTAGTAATTTACTAAATGAATATTTATTTCATGTCATTACTAGTCGCTTGACAGGGGAGGCTGCTAATTTAATGGGAGAAAGAGAACAGTTAGAATCTTGGGCAATTCTCAAACCGTTGTTAAACCAACACTTTGGCGATCCAAGGTCTGAAGAATGCTTAGCTATGAAGTTAGAAAGTCCAAGGAAACATAGAAACGAAAGTTACCAAGAATTTTGTTACCGGGTACAACATTTAAAAAGTATTTTGTTTTCTAAAATAAACGAAACTATTAATAACCGAGACTTACGACAAGCTAAACAAACTATACACGACAACACCGCATTGAACGTTTTCTTATACAATTTATCTGCTTATTTAGTGGGATTAGTGAGACCACGTAATCTTAGAGGAACAGAATTTCCATTTACGATAATAGGAACCCAAGGTCGTCAAAATTTAAGACAAAACAATTTCCAAAATCATCCCAATTTTAATTGTAATAATAATAATGAAGGACCAAGTTTTCAATCTCAAACAAACGGCCATCCATCGAATAACCAAAATAACTCGTATAATTAAAATAATATTTCTCCTCACTTCAGGAATAATCATACAGTGAACAATACGAAATAACTTTAATGCGAACTCTGGAACTAGGTCGCCAGTACGACCGTCATCGGCGCAGCACCGTCATATTTTTTTACGAATAAAATTTTAATCTTTATTCGGCCGATAGAGAATATGAACAGATAGGATTTTTTTTATAACAGCCTCAGCAATACGGAAAAAATAGAGAATTACTATACAAAAATTTTAAGTTAGCCACATATACGTATACCAGAATTGAATGCAGTTTTCACGTTAGACACGGGGAGCACAAGATTTATTTTGAGCCCGAAGGTAGCAAACTATACCGGGTGTTTGTGAAACGCTCCCGAAAACGAAGTCAGATGGTAGTACTAAAGACACCTTTAATCATGGGACACAAATAAATTCCATACACTCACCATACGAAACACAGCAGCGGCAAGCTGCTATTTCACGCTGGTATTCTGTGAGAGCGTGGTCCTTCCCCGGTCGAGCCGACCCATTTGTGCTACAACTATACTACTAATATAGCTGCACCATGGCTCTACCACGTTAAATGAAATGTTAAAAAGATTAGTCATGCTTTTTATCTATCGTGTAGGTATATGTTTATTATCCTGATGTATTCAGTTATGTACCTATTCAGATGAGTTCAGTACTAAGTGTTTTTAAAGAAAATAGGTATGAAACAGCTTACCGATCTAAATCTTATGAGATTTTTCAAGGCACATTAACATGTTGCCGTATTCATGAGCACTGTAAACGTACCTACACATTAGGCATTATTAAAACAAAACAAGAGAAACAAAACGTAACAACAAGAATGTTATAAACAAAACGATTAAACTGTCGCATGCGCGCACGTGATAGTCAACACGGAACTGTCTCAAAAACTAAAATTGAAACGATTTTAACGCCCAACATTAACGATTTATTTGACATGTTAGGTAAAAGCACATGTTTTACGACACTGGACTTAGCGTCAGGCTATCATCAAATAGAAGTCAGAGAAGAAGATAGATCAAAGACCGCATTTAGTACACCTTTCGGTCACTTTGAATTTAATAGAATGCCTTTTGGACTAAAGACAGCTCCTGCTACGTTTCAAAGAGCATGGACAACGTGTTGAGAATACTATAGCGACTACACTACATACATGGACAGGGAATACATTGTTTAGTTTATCCAGACGATGTCATTATTTTTTCAAAAAGCTTGCCTGAATACATAGAAAAACTTACAGCCGTTTTTGAAAGATTTAGAAGAACAAACATTAAAGTACAGCTGGATAAGCCACATTTTTTAAGAAAAGATGTGTTGTACTTAGGTCATACAAGAACTAGTGAGGGCCTCAAGCCTAATACAGATAAAATAGATGCTGTACTTAATTACCCTCTTCCAAAAACAGTGGCAGAAATTAAAAGTTTTTAGGATTAGTCGGTTACTATCGCAAATTAGATTAATATTAAATTATTAAAATTATTAATTAATTAAAAAGGTCAAGTTAAATTAATTCACGGAAATAAAAACACGAAATATATCCACAAACACAACCACAATGCCAAATGCGCATGATCGTAGCCTATTCAAACGATTTTCTAAATAGATTTCTTTTATTCAGTATTAATCTCTACAGATTCGCCTCAATGTAATGAGTTTTTTTGATACTGAAGGCTATTTATTACAAAAATAGCCTTCATTATCTAATGCCATAGACAAAATACATAAAAATATTTAAAAACGTTTTGTTTTTGCTATGGTAAAAGCATTAGCTTTCAAATATCCCTACCTATTAGTGAATGGTTTGAAATACAGAAATGTAGTAAATCCGTATCCGTAAAAACCCAGATAGAGCCGAACAAACACTTATGTTCGGAGCAAAATATGGCACCAGTTAAGGTAGAAACATGCATTGAGGAAATAATGCTGATTAAAAACAACTTCAGTCGTTGCCATCAATATGAAATAAAAATAGAGAAGCTGAAAATAAAGAAAATAACTTGACCACTGGATACGAGGGTGGATTGAAAAGTACTCGGACCAAGAAAATAAACACATACTAAATCAGTTATATTTTTATTTTTCTACATAATCACCATCAAGTTCAATACACTTTTGCCACCTCCCCTTCCAAGCATTTAGACCGTTGAAAAAAAATGATTCTTCCTTAGAATCAAAATATGCGTCTACAGCTGCTTTGACCTCGTCGTTTGTCGAAAATCTTTGACCTCCCAAGTGCTTTTTTAGGTTAGGGAACAGAAAGAAGTCTGATGGTGCCAGATCAGGTGAATACGGCGGATGCGGTAACAGTTCAAAGCCACAGTTGTGAATTTCAGCCATTGACTGTACTGACGTGTGAACACGGGCGTTATCTTGATGAAACAGGACTTTTCTTCTGAGCATTCCTCGACGTTTTTCTTTTATTTCCTCTCGTAAACGACGTAGTAAGGTGCAGTAGTAATCAGAGTTTATAGTCTGACCCCTTTCAAGATAATCAATCATAATCACACCTTTCGAGTCCCAGAATACTGAAGCCATCACCTTATTTGTCGACAAAATCGACTTAGCCTTTTTAGGGGGTGGTGAACCAGGTCTTCTCCACTGTTTTGATTGTTGTTTTGTTTCCGGTGTACAGTAATGAACCCATGTTTCGTCTATAGTAACAAAACGATTCAAAAAATCATCTGCATCGGCTTCAAATAACTCCAAACAGTCGCGTGAAATAGTCAATCGCGTCCTTTTTTGTTCAACTGAAAGCAGTCGCGGAACCCACCTCGCAGACACCTTGTGGAAACCCAACTCGTTGACTCTATATAATCCCGGCTATCTCTCTAATTTTTAATCTGCGGTCTCCCATTATTAAATCAAGTACTTTTTTAATATTTTCGTCAGTAGTTGACGTCGAAGGCCTTCCAGAGCGGGGTTCATCTTTCACACTCTCTCTACCACGCTTAAATTCTGCTATCCATTTTTTGACGGATGAATATGATAGAGCACAATCGCCTAATGTACTGACCATGTCATCATGGATGGCTTTTGATGATAGCCCCTTCTTATGGAGGTACTTAATGACGGCACGCTGCTCGATTTGCTCCATTCGCGGAAATTATGTCCGATTACTTTGTTAATAAATTTATAAAATCACAACTAATTATCGCACACGTTTCGAACTTCACACAATGAACTAGTCTGAAGTGAACTAAATAATGTGGGTAGATTTGATTTTTAGAATTGAATGGATCTGTGTTAGGCCGAGTACTTTTCAATCCACCTAGGTACTATATGCAGAAGACAATGTTATACTGACGGAGCAGTGCAAAGATGATACCCACAGAGTTAACCTACAGTGGACATATATCTTGACGCCGAGCAAATGTTTTTTATTTTTTTATTTTTAAATTACAAATAATTTTTTTTTATTTGTATTTACTTACATATTGGACGAGGAATTTATTATGAATCATTTAATTTAAAATATACTTGAATAGTAGGTATTATTATTTTATTTATTTTAATAGCTACAGCATTTATAGGATATGTTTTACCTTGAGGTCAAATATCATTTTGAGGAGCAACAGTTATTACTAACCTTTTATCTGCTATGCCTTATTTAGGAACAATATTAGTAAATTGAATTTGAGGGGGATTTGCTGTAGATAATGCCACTTTAACTCGTTTTTAATCATTCCACTTTTTAATTCCATTTATTATTTTAATATTAACTAAAATTCATTTACTATTTTTACATTAAACAGGCTCTAATAATCCTTTAGGAATTAATAGAAATTTAGATAAAATATAAAAAATATAAGCACACAAATAGGAAAATAATAATTGGCCTATCGAGCAATATGTCAGATGCCAGTCTGCAGATACCATTTGTGAAGATTCCGGAGGTGCAGTACGACATGGCGAAAGAAGAAAAAAGTCGGACTTAACAAACGTGGACTTTAGTGACGTTAAAGAAATTATGAATAGTGCTAGAAATAGTGAAATGGTGGTAGAAACTTCAGTGACTGGTAAAATATAGTATAATAAGTAAAAAATATAATAAGTTTATGGACTTTAAGTCTTTATGTTGTAGTACTGTTAATTATATTTTTTATTGTATTTAAATGGAAATGTAATAGTTCACGTCATAGACAAAATTATCCGGAGGAGATGGAGTTCCATCTCCTTCGAATAATTTTTCTCTTGGGAGGGCGAGGTTAAGAGCGAAGACCCCTCCAATATCTGTTTTACAAGCACTCCTAATAAATAGGCCGTGCGTTACCGTCGGATCGCTTAGTAAGATGTAAATTTATATAAATACTAGAATAATTGATTGTTAAATTGATAATGGTTTTGGAAGTAATTATAAGTTGAAACGCTGCTACTTTATATAAATAAATTATATTTTTTAGGAAATCGTTGTTGTTAACTTAATTCCTGTGCCGTTGCACGTGCGGAGGCGCCTGTGTAGCTAGTCAAGTTAACGGGGACGGTGGAGGAGTTTTTAAAAACTAAAATAAAACTAAGAGATATCCGTACAGAAGCTCATGTACTCTAATAATGGCAAACTTATCCTAATACATCTTTCATGCAGACCCTATTACATTTGCTTACTCAAGTGTCGCGATATAGGCCACACACAGGTTGCAAAGTCAGCAATAGCATTTATGCACGTACTTGTATCACTCTGTGTGTGGTTGAATCCATGACTAACTAGCAAGAATTCTTGTAAACAACACGTGCATCGCACAGCTGCGCTGTTGCATTTTTTTTATTCTACATGGGGAAATGCCTACGCGTACTTGCCACGCGTGGGCAAGGACGGGTTATGTCAGACTCTCACCGACTAAAACCCCATGGTGTTCCACCTTCGCCGCATATTGGCAGGGGCACAGGAATGCATTTGCACACATCCGTGGACCCACCAGCGCTGGCCACCCCATGGCAGCCCTTTCTCGGGGGAGGACCTCTTCTCCCCATTCTCATTTTCAGGCAAGGCGCACCAGGAATATTAGGCACGCCCCCCCCCCACGGTCGCTACAACTCCACCTGCGTATCGGACTCCCTCCCCCAGTCTGATACGCGGAGGCTATGGGACCAGGAAAATCGAGCGCTTAGTAGCACCCGCTATCCCGTCCCCAGCGGCGGATCTGGTCTCTGGCTCCGCCGCCAACCACGTTTCGGCCGCAGAGCGTAGGGAGAGCGGCGCCTCGCAATACCGACACTCCTCTCCCCCTGCGGTCCCACCACCACCGCATCAATTAACGGTGTGGCCACCTCGGGCCGGCCCTACACCACGGGCCAGCCAAAGGGTTCCTCTTTGTTCACCGCGGGAGATCAAGCCACGGTTACTTAGCCTCCGGCCACGACAAAGCACAAAGCGGGAACTCGTTCGGAGGGGGGGAGGCGCGGGGTGCGCTGTTGCACCTGCAGTGGCACCTGCGCATTAAGTACTTGTTTTGCTTGTATAAAACATACAGAGCGACCGCAGTTAGGGGAGTCTTGGCTCTGGCGTGGCGCGATGCACTTGTTGTGCTCCGCTAGTAGCTCATCCTTGACACATTGGTGATTAATTCGTGCAAACAAATTAATTATTATTTTCAACTATTATAAAATTAGTCTCAGTACAATTTATAGTTAATTAGCTCTGTTCTTATCAATGTGATCTGTGTATTTCATAATTGTAAAAAGTGATATATTGTAATTAAATGAAAGGTTTTTCTTACTTTATAATTAACATAAGGTTATACAGGGTGTCCAGTAAAGTAGCACGACATACTGCAGGGGGTGATCGCTAGGGTCATTACCTATCAATACAACACAATATATGTTCAGCAAAATCTTACGGATTTACAGTTTTACAAAATTTTCCGAAATACCGAAAAATCTCTACCTTGAAACAGATTTTTAAGCATCTCGTAATGAAAAAATCCTTTTCTAGTACTTTTTTTTACATCAAATTATTCGTGAATAGTTACTTTACTCATTGATAAGTCTTTTTTCTATCAAAGACAAGAATGTTTTCAAGAAATACTATTTTTTGTTTAAATTTGCACAGAACTATTTTCTTATCACTTAAGTTTACACTGTAGTGTAGTACACCTACAGTGGTCAAAAAAAATAATGTATGTGGCAGTTTTGTACAACAAACTTAAAAAATAGCTTGTTTAATGGTGATTTAGGAAAGATACAATACTAGTGCATTTTCATTAAAAAAAATACAAAAAAAAAATGCTATTTTAGTTCCAGAGAAGCTGATTTTGTTGAAAATGTAATTAACGTAATTTTGACGAAAACCACTATGAGAATAAGTAATAGCTGCTTATTTACGCGAATTATTATAAAACTAGTTGTGACACGTAAAATGCGACATGCACGCGTAATGACTAAAGGTTTTTACCTGCTCGGCGAACAGGTAAAAACCTTTAGTCATTACGACCCGACCCGACCCGACCGGTTACTGTCTAACAAAAGAAGCGCATGTGCTATCCCGCTCTTTCTTGCATTGTGATTTTTTGTCTCACTCTCAACCTTATTTGCGACACTTGTCAGTACGCTACCTTAAACCGTGCGCAACGCATCTCTGTGTTCACAAATTATTGTTTCGTACTGACGACTGTTTTGTGCCTTGGACCCCGGACTTTGTTTGCCTTACGATTTGGAATTTTTATTGTGATCACTACGACGGCTTGTGATACTACGGTCGACGACTTGGCGACCACCTGGACTTTTGTGTTTTATAACATGGCCAACCGCCGTGTTTTTCCTGATTATACGCAGCGAGAGTATGCTGAGATGCACCTTATTTACGAAGAAGCTGGCCAAAGTTCCCGAGCTGCTGCCACCCTATACAGGGAAAGGTTTTCCGATACGAGACATCCACACCATGAAATGTTTACCAGAGTGCATAACTCCTACATGGAAGGCAGACTCCCTGGTCAACGTGGCGGTGGACGGCCTCAAGTTGTTGACGAAGACATAGTGTTTCAGGAACGAGAACAAGACCCGACAACTTCGGTTAGGGCGATACAACGGCGGACAGGGATACCGAAGTCCACTGTTCATCCAGTACTTAAGAGGTATGGATACCATCCATTCCACGTACGACGCGTGCAAACTCTTTTTAACTAGAGACTACCTGCCGAGAGTTCAATTCTGCCGCCGCATGCTTGAAATGCATCGGGAGGACCCAAACTTTTTTAATAAGGTGTTATGGAGTGATGAATCAGTCTGCAGAAAGGACGGCTACTTGAATTTGCATAATTTACATAGTTGGCAATTAGAAAATCCGTATGTGTCAAGAGAAGACAGGTCCCAGTACCAATTCAAAATAAATTTATGGTGTGGGATTTTTAATGGCCAGATTGGTCCCGTCGAGCTTCCACCTACATTAAATGCCAATAATTACTTGGAGTTTTACGAGAAACCCTACCCACGCTCCTTGAAAATGTTCCGAGTGAGCTAAGAGAGGTGATGTGGCTTCAAAATGATGGATGCCTTGCTCATTATGGCCGGGAAGTAAGAGCCTACTTAGATGAAGCTTATCCAGGCAGGTGGATTGGGCGACTGGGACCGATATTATGGCCACCTAGGTCTCCGGACCTAAATCCCTTGGATTTTTTTTTATTGGGGTGCCATGAAGGACAAAGTCTATGAAAAACCGATCCAAAATGACAATGAATTGAGAGCAAGGGTTAACATTGCAGCAAGAAAAATATCGGAAATAAGCCTGAGAAGACTCAAAAGCTCATTTTTAAGAAGATGCCGAGCGTGTATTAGGGCACAAGGGAAGCAATTTGAGCATTTATTGTAATTTATTTAAATAAATGTTTATTAAAGTTAACTCCTCTGTTTTTTTTACTATCACCTTATCCTTCAAGATGTCATTTACAGACCGGCCGGCAGGTCGGCTGTAGATTAATTATTATGTAATTCGAACCGTAGTACGACCTTACAACGATTCGAATTCAAAGTCACATTACTTGCATTTAAAATAAAATGCTCTTATTAACTAAAATAGCTTATTTTTTGTATTTTTTTAATGAAAATGCACTAGTATTGTATCTTTCCAAAATCACCATTAAACAAGATATTTTTTTAATTTTGTTGTACAAAACTGCCACATACATTTTTTTTTCACCACTGTAGGTTAAACTTAAGTGATAAGAAAATAGTTCTGTGCAAATTTAAACAAAAAATAGTATTTCTTGAAAACATTCTTGTCTTTGATAGAAAAAAGACTTATCAATGAGTAAAGTAACTATTCACGAATAATTTGATGTAAAAAAAAGTACTAGAAAAGGACTTTTTCATTAAGAGATGCTTAAAAATCTGTTTCTGTAAATCCGTAAGATTTTGCTGAACATATATTGTGTTGTATTGATAGGTAGTGACCCTAGCTATCACCCCCTGCAGTATGTCGTGCTATTTACTGGACAACCTGTATGTTACCATTTGATTCGATTTCGACTTCAGATGACATATGGATAAAACATAGTGATTTTGTCACAGAGTAATTTTATAAGATTATATACTATTTGGTTACCCTCGAAAGTGCGATATACATAGGCTGCACTAAAAGTATCGGGAATGGAATATTTCCACTGTTCCTGTCATATTAAAATCTTTTTAATTGAAAACTCCTTGGTTTTAAAAACCATTTATTTATTTAAAAAAAGATTCTCGGTCTTGTCACAAGGTTTTGTCAAACTTGTGTAGTCGTTGAGAAAATAGAATTGACTCGAGAAAATTCAAGAGCGATGATTTATTATAACTTTCGAAGTGGTTTAACACAAAAACAGTGTGTTGACCGGATGATTTCTGCATTTGGTGATGAAGCCCCATCCAAAACCACAATTTATCGCTGGTTTGCTGAATTTCAACGTGGACGTGTCAAGCGCAGTGATGATCCCGTCAAGGTCGTCCAAAAACTGCAGTCACCCAAGAAAACGTTGATGCTGTGCGTAAGCTGATTGAGGAAGATCGACATGTGACATACCGCGAAATTCAGGCAACTTTGGACATTGGCATGAGTCAAATACAAATAAACTTGCATGAACAATTAGGTGTAAAAAAGTTGTTTTCCCGATGGATACCGCATTCGCTCTGGGAAGAGTAAAAAGCGGCTCGCGTTACTTGGTGCGTCAGAACTCTCGAAAGATTCCACGCAGGATTCTCAGATGCTGTATACAACATCGTATCAGGTGACGAATCCTGGATATACGCGTACGAACCCGAAACAAAAAACCAGTCACGAGTTTGGGTGTTCGAAAATGAGTTAAAGCCAACAAAAATTGTTCCTTCACGGAGTGTTGCAAAAAATGGTGGCCACGTTTGTCTCCAAAACCGGCCATGTTACGACTATTCCTCTTGAGGGACATAGAACGGTTAATGCAGAATGGTATGCTAGCATTCGTTTGCCACAGGTCGTTTCTGAACTCCGTAAAGAGAACTGCAACCACCACATCATCCTCCATCACTACAATGTGAGTTCTCACACCGCACACAGAACAAAAGAGTTTTTAGAGCAAGAAAACATAGAATTATTAGACCATCCGCCGTACAGCCCCGACCTAAGCCCTAATGATTTCCATACTTTCCCTAAAATAAAGAATAAATTGCGTGGACAGAGATTTTCATCACCTGCAGAAGCTGTGGACGCCTACAAAACGGCCATTTTGGAGACCCCAACTTCCGAATGGAATGGTTGCTTCAATGATTGGTTCCATCGTATGGAAAAATGTGTCAAATTTAGCGGAGAATACTTCGAAAAGCAATAAATACATTTTTAAATAGTAATGTTGTGTCACTTCCTTGATTCCCGAAATTTTCAGTGCCGCCCTCGTATATACATATATTCATGTGAAAACATATGTTAGAGATGTTTCAGTCTCGAACAGTCTCATGTCGGTATCAATGTATGTTTTTCCTTAGCCCAAAATGGCCAATGTTATTTATGTGTGTGTGTGTGTGTGTGTCTGTGTGTATGGTAATCCGTGTAGTGACGATTTAAGAAAATCCATCACCCCATATCAACCCGCGGGTGTCGTAAGACGACAGAGGGAAACAAATCAGGAGATGGGCAACAGCGGCTTTCTAATAATGACTTGAGGCGATCTATTTGGATGACGTACGGTCAGCTGTGGACTTGAATAGGTTGTAATGGTAACGGTGTGGTACAATATAAGTAATGCTTGCGTGTGCGCAGATAATGAGCGGGCGCGGCGACGTGGCGGTGCTACGGCTGTGCCGGCGCCTCCGCGCGCGCACCGCGCACCCCGCGCGCCCCGCACGCCCCGCGCACGCGCACCCCGCGCCGCCCGCACTCTCACACGGCGCGCAGGTAACACTCGCGACATACTGGCACACGCGCGCCCCGCACGCCCAGCGCACGCACACCCCGCGCCGCCCGCACTCTCGCACGGCGCGCAGGTAACACTCGCGACATACTGGCACACGCGCACCCCGCGCGCCCCGCACGCCCCGCGCACGCGCACCCCGCGCCGCCCGCACTCTCGCACGGCGCGCAGGTAACACTCGCGACATACTGGCACACGCGCACCCCGCGCGCCCCGCACGCCCCGCGCACGCGCACCCCGCGCCGCCCGCACTCTCGCACGGCGCGCAGGTAACACTCGCGACATACTGGCACACGCGCGCCCCGCACGCCCCGCGCACGCGCACCCCGCGCCGCCCGCACTCTCGCACGGCGCGCAGGTAACACTCGCGACATACTGGCACACGCGTACCCCGCACGCCCAGCGCACGCGCACCCCGTGCAGCCCGCACTCTCGCACGGCGCGCAGGTAACACTCGCGACATACTGGCGCACGCGCACCCCGCGCGCCCCGCACGCCCCGCGCACGCGCACCCCGCGCCGCCCGCACTCTCGCACGGCGCGCAGGTAACACTCGCGACATACTGGCACACGCGCACCCCGCGCGCCCCGCACGCCCCGCGCACGCGCACCCCGCGCCGCCCGCACTCTCGCACGGCGCGCAGGTAACACTCGCGACATACTGGCACACGCGCGCCCCGCACGCCCCGCGCACGCGCACCCCGCGCCGCCCGCACTCTCGCACGGCGCGCAGGTAACACTCGCGACATACTGGCACACGCGTACCCCGCACGCCCAGCGCACGCGCACCCCGTGCAGCCCGCACTCTCGCACGGCGCGCAGGTAACACTCGCGACATACTGGCACACGCGCACCCCGCGCGCCCCGCACGCCCCGCGCACGCGCACCCCGCGCCGCCCGCACTCTCGCACGGCGCGCAGGTAACACTCGCGACATACTGGCACACGCGCACCCCGCGCGCCCCGCACGCCCCGCGCACGCGCACCCCGCGCCGCCCGCACTCTCGCACGGCGCGCAGGTAACACTCGCGACATACTGGCACACGCGTACCCCGCACGCCCAGCGCACGCGCACCCCGTGCCGCCCGCACTCTCGCACGGCGCGCAGGTAACACTCGCGACATACTGGCACACGCGCACCCCGCGCGCCCCGCACGCCCCGCGCACGCGCACCCCGCGCCGCCCGCACTCTCGCACGGCGCGCAGGTAACACTCGCGACATACTGGCACACGCGCACCCCGCGCGCCCCGCACGCCCCGCGCACGCGCACCCCGCGCCGCCCGCACTCTCGCACGGCGCGCAGGTAACACTCGCGACATACTGGCACACGCGCACCCCGCGCGCCCCGCACGCCCCGCGCACGCGCACCCCGCGCCGCCCGCACTCTCGCACGGCGCGCATGTAACACTCGCGACATACTGGCACACGCGCGCCCCGCACGCCCAGCGCACGCACACCCCGCGCCGCCCGCACTCTCGCACGGCGCGCATGTAACACTCGCGACATACTGGCACACGCGCACCCCGCGCGCCCCGCACGCCCTGCGCACGCGCACCCCGCGCCGCCCGCACTCTCGCACGGCGCGCAGGTAACACTCGCGACATACTGGCACACGCGCACCCCGCGCGCCCCGCACGCCCCGCGCACGCGCACCCCGCGCCGCCCGCACTCTCGCACGGCGCGCAGGTAACACTCGCGACATACTGGCACACGCGCGCCCCGCACGCCCCGCGCACGCGCACCCCGCGCCGCCCGAACTCTCGCACGGCGCGCAGGTAACACTCGCGACATACTGGCACACGCGCACCCCGCGCGCCCCGCACGCCCCGCGCACGCGCACCCCGCGCCGCCCGCACTCTCGCACGGCGCGCAGGTAACACTCGCGACATACTGGCACACGCGCACCCCGCGCGCCCCGCACGCCCCGCGCACGCGCACCCCGCGCCGCCCGCACTCTCGCACGGCGCGCAGGTAACACTCGCGACATACTGGCACACGCGCGCCCCGCACGCCCCGCGCACGCGCACCCCGCGCCGCCCGCACTCTCGCACGGCGCGCAGGTAACACTCGCGACATACTGGCACACGCGCACCCCGCGCGCCCCGCACGCCCCGCGCACGCGCACCCCGCGCCGCCCGCACTCTCGCACGGCGCGCAGGTAACACTCGCGACATACTGGCACACGCGCACCCCGCGCGCCCCGCACGCCCCGCGCACGCGCACCCCGCGCCGCCCGCACTCTCGCACGGCGCGCAGGTAACACTCGCGACATACTGGCACACGCGCACCCCGCGCGCCCCGCACGCCCCGCGCACGCGCACCCCGCGCCGCCCGCACTCTCGCACGGCGCGCAGGTAACACTCGCGACATACTGGCACACGCGCACCCCGCGCGCCCCGCACGCCCCGCGCACGCGCACCCCGCGCCGCCCGCACTCTCGCACGGCGCGCAGGTAACACTCGCGACATACTGGCACACGCGCACCCCGCGCCCCGCACGCCCCGCGCACGCGCACCCCGCGCCGCCCGCACTCTCGCACGGCGCGCAGGTAACACTCGCGACATACTGGCACACGCGCACCCCGCGCGCCCCGCACGCCCCGCGCACGCGCACCCCGCGCCGCCCGCACTCTCGCACGGCGCGCAGGTAACACTCGCGACATACTGGCACACGCGCACCCCGCGCGCCCCGCGCACGCGCACCACGCGCCGCCCGCACTCTCGCACGGCGCGCAGGTAACACTACATTGTACCGTGGGTAAAAAACGTGTTTTTTAAAGATATCAAGAATAAAGATTAAATGTATTTAAGCGTCACTCTTTATTTAGATGATCTTCAACTCAATACATAATGTTTTCAGATGGCAGTACACTGCACTATTGGGCTACTCTTCCTGGCAGGAGGTCGGGGTACCCTCAGTACTTCGAAGACAGCTGTGGCGGCCTTACTAATAGCTTTCTTCCCAAAATTCCCAACGCACAGTGAAGATAATAGGTACTAAGATAATAGTCATTAATGGTCAATAGTTTCCACCTAATCTGTAAATCGCTATATATACCATAACATATATACATAATACATACATACAACATAATACCATACATTGCAAAATTTACTTAATTGAACCCGAAATTACATAAATTATGCGTTAAAACAAATGTTTTAACTTAAAAATATAAATTTTTATTGTTAAATCAAGCTTTTATATGCACTTCAGTAATCTTTGTAAAGAACAAATAACATTGAAAGTACAAGCACCCGTTATCTATCCTTCTGTAATGATAATATGATGTATGACAAGGCAAGGCCAGTGAGACAAAACTAAGCGTGTCTCGTTTCACTGGCTATGTACTCGCATATCTGAACAATGTTTGAACTGTGTTTCTGGTTAAATATAAAAGGTTGATGTATTTTGTCAATATTTGCCTTGCCATACATCTGTTTTTCTGCATTTTACATGTTTTTTTTTGCTGAACGTACTTAAGAATATTCATAGAATTGGGGGTATTTTACGGATATTATTGCCTATTATTAGATTTGTTTCTTAATTGTATATTGTTTCCGTATTTAAAAGACAATGCCCATCTGTGCCCCAGAAATGCCCAGATAAAGTATATTACAAGACTGCTCTAATAAATAAAAACTAGAATTATGTTGTTAATTTTAAATCATATGAAGCACTGGATAAGAAATTTAAAAAAATAAGACGGTTTGTTGACATTGCATTACGTATCATCGTTTCAATCATTAATTCATGCTTTATTTATTAGGGTCTGGAATCACGTCCTTTGGCCCATGAAAAACTCAACATAATCGAATAATAATATACTGCTTTACAACAAAACCAAATAAAAATATGATTTTATATAAACGTCATCAGATGAAAAGAACATGGCCCAGTTAAGCATTCATTTTTGTTATCAAAAGCCAGAGACAGACTAGGTTTTTTACCAACGCCACTTATGGGACTATTTGTTTGTTCACCTATCCCTCATTGACAGTCTCTTAAATTATACAATCTTAGGCTTTGTTTAGTTAGGGGCTAAATAATGGGCATGATAAGTAAAATCTTCGAAAAAGGAATCGTTTTTTTTGTTGATCAATTGATCTAAGTAATCGATTCCATTATCGATTATTATTTTACATTTGAACCATCAACGAGTTGAATAAAGATCTAAATGATGTCTCTAGACACTCAAAAGTACAAAAAGTACTTTGTGGTAGTGTATAAGTATATCTAGGCTTCAAATTAACAAATATAATTAAAGCAAAAACCTAATGAAGTAATGGCTCTAAAGGCTTAACTCTAAGTCAAAAACATTCCAAAAAACTAAAATGACTGTCACTCATTCTTTCACTGTATAAAAACGAGTAGGAAGTTATCATGTTTAATGTCCAATATCTTTTGAACCGGTGCTTTATATGACATTAAATCTAGATATCATATAAATACTGTTAAAAAGTTATCATATGAGATAGAGCTGCAATTTGGGCATTGCTGACTTTTAGCTCCATACTAATATGAGCATGGCCCTTTTAATATCTTTTTATTTTGATTGTTTATCAATTTTATTTAATTACAATTCACCTTATTATACATATATTATCATATGGTTATTACAGATATCATTTACAAGCATTCAGGCATCTCTACGTGCTGGCAGTCGAACCGAGGCTCATACTGCCTCGCGACTTGGACACTGGGAAATTGTGCTACGCTCATATACAGGTGAATTTTCACTTCACCCACTATTGCCACATGAGTGCGAAATACATTGTGTAAATGTTTCATTATAATTTTAAAGAAATGTCAATCGTAGAAATGTGATAGACGGCGCAACTATATCTTGACACACATGAATCGACTCGATTAGGGAAAAGCCACACTCGCACAGAAAACCAGCGTAAAATAGCAGCGTAATGCTCGTGTTTGCATCTTAGTCCTCAGAGTTGACAACGTATCTGCATTTTGATTGTTAATCGAGGAACAGATGTACGTGTCTCTGGACAACAGCATTTGCAAACCATCAGGTATAATGTGTGCTGTTTTATTTCAGTACGACGCTCAGTATTAATAAATTAAGAACTAAACATTTTAACTTAACCTTTTATTTAACCGCTCCGTCCCATAACAAGGGCCATAGCAAACGTGTCGAAAGAGACAACAACATAACATTGATCCTCCGAATGACTAGTTTAAACGCCCTCGAGCAGGAGCGGTGATTTACACCACCTGAACGGCGGTCAGGTGGGATCGCTCAGAACATATTAGTGTGATTTTCTAGATATTGTTATATTATTTTTACTATGCGAGGTATAAGGGTTAATGAGGAAGTATACTGAATAACGAAATACAAAATAGTAAAAAGCCGTGTGTCGCGTGCTTACGGTAAGACGGTCCGTTGTAGACAAAAGGTCCGACGTCTCGGCTGGGTGGGAACAGAGCGCTTAAACGACCTGTTTTATAATTTTAGGTGGTAGATCTACAAGGCGTTGTTAAAGAGATGAAGGCGCCGTGCATAATACCAGAACTAGATACATTGAAGGAGGTGAAAATAAACGATCCCAGGTATTGGCCTATCGTGTTCCAGAGGGACCAAAATTGGGACCAGTTAAAGTAAGTTACGTGTTATTGTTTATTAGTATTATTTTCTTAATGATGAGCTTAATTGTGTGACCTCGGTCTATCTAATGATCTAGCAGGTTTTGGTGAAACCGCAATGTTTTCTGGAAATTATATAACTTCAAAAATCTGTAGATTGACTTAATTTCGAAAACTATTTGGCTTAATTAATTAAACTATTCCTATTTCAGAACATTCCTTGAATATACGTGGTGTATAGATATAAAACAACGGGCGGGCTGTCTCTCTTATGTCTCCGACCCACAAGGATTCCTCACTATACTGGCCCAGACTCTCACCCTGGATAAGACCAACATTTGGCTGGCGACACCGGAGAACATCGAACTATTCACAAACGATGACAAGGTGCGGAGCTTTGTCAAGCATTACCTCACTAGCGAAACAAGCAGTTCGAAAATTTGCGCCAATTGTTTGCTGGTGAGCAAGAAAAGGGGGAAGACAGAGGGCCTGGTGAAGCAGTGCCAGTGTCGGAAGTACAGCAAGGAGGAAGAGGAACATGTGCAAGCACTTAGTATGGTCACTTACGAATGTCTTGTGAAAGATATTCTGTGTGCTCTGCCCATTTGGACCACATTTTTGAAGGTACGTGTGAATTAAAAAATATATAACAAGAACATTAAAAGTGTACTTTTGGAATGTAAATGTGCTATGTAGTGCGGTGACCCCGTGAGGGAATCTATCATTCTATTTCATCCCTGTGGTGTTGTAAAAAGCGAATATGGTATGTCAGAAATAGAAAGACCTCATAGCTTCCGATAGATGGCGGTATTACCATTTTGTTTACAGCACACGGTAAATTGCCAGTTTGGCGTCGAAGGTGCGACTTTTATTTAAGGTGGAAGCGCCGGGGTAGCCCGCGAAATTCAAATTTTCTTACATTTTTTGCAATTTGCAGGTCAGTATCAGGTTGTATGTTTAACAAAATATGATTCGCGACCGTAACGAGTATGTATTTACAGAATTATAATCATTATAATCATCAATACAACCGTCTATGTTTGTATAATTCCAATGTATGGCTATTTCCAGAAAAACTCATTCAAAGGGATTATATGAACTTAGAGGGTTGTATTGGTAATTTTAATGATAATAATTCTATAAACACATACTTGTTACAGTCGCGATTCATATTTTATTATTATTATTTTTTATAGGAGAGGGGGCAAGCGAGCATGCGGCTCACCTGATGGTAAGTGACTACCGCCGCCCATGAACAACTGCAACACCAGGGGAACCAGGGGAATTGCAGATGCGTTGCCGGCCTTTTAAAAAGGAGTAGGCTCTTTTCTTGAAGTTCCCTAAGTCGTATCGGTCCGGAAAAATCGCTGATGGTAATCGATTACACAAGGAAGTCGTGCGAGGAAGAAAACATCTTCTAAATCACACAGTGGTGGACCGCCAATCATCCAGATGGTGTGGATGGTATCGGGAGTTCTGCCGCGATGTGCGTTCGTGAAATTTGGCGGCTGGGATTAATCCAAACAATTCCTCACAGCACTCCCCGTGGTAAATGCGAAAGAAAATGCAAAGACATGCAACATATCTTCGCAGTGCCAATGAATCGAGCCGATCGGAAAGGACTCGGTCGTCGACGATTCGAGCCGCTCTGCGCTGGATGCGGTCAAGTGGAAGGAGCTGGCACTGGGGAGCCCCTGCCCAGAGATGGGAACAGTAATAAGTATTAACAGTAGGTTCGGCCTCACATTTCCATGTGAGGCCGAACCTGCGCCTTCTAAAGTTGCAGGCGGTGTGCCGGCATGAAATACTGTCCCGCTCTGCTGAGCACGCCAAGCTTTTTAGAGGCCAATTTGGCCTTCTCTTCCAAGGGACCACGAAACTGCACGTCACTTGATATGTCGACGCCGAGGATTCCGATACTGGCTGAGGCAAGAAGGCGAGTACCTTGAAACTGAGGAGATACGACAAAGGGGTTCTTTTTAGCGGTAAACGCGCAAGCTTGTCTCTTCTGAGGATTCAACTGGACTAGATTTAGTCGCCCCCAATCCGGGACTTTGTCCAGCAAAGACTCGACTTCAGACACGTTTGTTCCGGTACTCGGCGACGTTTTCCCGAGAAATATTGGCACGGCCGGTGTATAGCGCATCACCAGTGCTGTCATGCGCATAGTAATGAATGTTAACAATTAGCAACATATCATTGATATGCAGAAGAAACAGCGTTGGTGATAGCACACAGCCTTGTAGAACACCAGCGTTAATAGGCTTGTAGTCGGAGCATACACCGTCTACAACGACCTTGATGCACCGATCCGCAAGGAAGTTGGTGATCTAATTGCACAATTTCTCGGGAAGCCCATAGGAAGGGAGCTTCGAAAGAAGCGCTTTGTGCTAAACCCGATCGAAGGCCTTCGCAATGTCCAAACTAACGGCCAACGCCTCCCGCTTGGACTCTACTGCCAGCTGATCGACCCCGACGAAAACTGTATTGACGGTCACTAATCAGCTGGTGATCCTAAAGGTACCGCATGAGCTGGCAGTTAATAATGGATTCCATTATTTTGGAGAACAAGGAGGTGATGGCGATAGGCACAGGCCTATCTAAAACTATCTAACTACAGAGGCGGACGGGTCTGAGCGGTCGCCTTTTTTAGGGATCGGGTGGACAAAAGCTGTCTTCCATGATTTCGGGACTACGCCTAGGGAGTAGGAGTACCGGAAAAGACGCGTTAGGACCGGTACCAACTCCAGAGCATACGTCCTCAGCACAATTGGGGGGATTCCGTCAGGCCCACTCGACTTCTGGATGTCCAGGGAGAGGAGTGCTTTGCGAACCGAGCGCTGTGAGAACAGCACATCCGGCATGGAGCACTCACATCGCGGGATGGTCGGCGGTGTTTTCCACCCGTCATCAAAAGTCGAGTTGGACGCAAAAAGGGAGCCTAAAAGGTCGGCTTTGTCTTTTGCGGCTTGGGCCAGTGAGTCGTCCTCCCTGTGCAGAGATGGTAGCGATGGCTTACAGAAATTCCCTTGGACAGCCTTGGCGAGAGACCAGAATGCACGGGTTCCCGAAGGAAGGCGAACTAGTTTCTCACCAATTCTGCCCATGTGCTGCAATTGCGAGCGCTGGGATCATCCGACGAGAAGCAAACCTGCCCCCATGGGTAGGATGCAAAGAGAGACCGCATTCTGTCCCAGTCCGCCGACCTGTAATGCCAAACACGGCGGCAACCTGCAGAACGCAATCGCAAGGGGAGCGTGAGTGGCACCACATTCCGGATCAGACAATGGTCCGAAGAGCCGAGAGGGGGGCATCGGAGGAAACCGACGGAATCCGCGTAGGCGAAGTAACCAGTTGTGTCAGACCATATGCCCAGGCAAAGTCATAAACAGATCTCCCCGCATGATCGGTTAAACGTGAACCGAGCCATTCGGCGCGGTGGGCGTTAAAATCGCCAAGGATCACGATCTCTGCGGATGGGACCTGTTGTATCAAGTAATCTGTAGCCATTTGTACTTGGTCGATGAGTCGGTCTGTTTCGGCATTACTGCTATGGGACCTATAGAGGCACCCGTAGACGCGCGGATGGTCGTCGCTGTCTACGCGTAGCCAAAGGATGGACAGGTCCGAACCTTCAAGACTGCCGAGGCGTCGAGAACAGATGTCCTCTCTGACATACACGCAAACTCCAACCCGAGGCACAAAGGAGTGCTCCAATTTGTACCCTGGGCAGGAGAGATACGAAGTATCAGCCGGAGAGGACACCTGCGTCTCGGTCAGAAAGAGCAAGGCCGGCTTCGCCGTCTCGAGATGGTAGTGGAAGGCGTTTAGGTTCGAGTGAAGTCCCCTGATGTTGCAGAAATTCACGGATAGCATGGCAGGGGTCGCCTTAATATTGTTGCTCAGTTTGCCCCGAGCAGTTTAGTATTCAACATTCAACCTGACCCTGACCTGCAAATTCCAAAAAACGCAAGAAAATTTGAATTTCGCGGGCCGCCCTGGAGGGTTTGCTTTCTTCGTATGTCTTTCCGGTTCAAAATTTGTTTGTAATTTATTTTTAAAGCATTTGCAGATATATGATTAAGCTAAAATATGATAAACTTATGTAACTTCGATGACAATGCTATAATGTAGTACTATGGGGCTGATATAGAGATAATTTTTGATAATATCCCTAACGACACATGTAAAAGCTTGTTTTTAAATAGATTTTTTATTTAATTAAGGTTTTTACTGGGAATAAGATATTTTATTTTTGTCTTTAGGGGTGACAAGGCATTTTAATACTTAATCGAGTATAAATGTAGGTGTCTGTGGGTTACGGTATCCACTTACTATCGTGTGGAATGTGTTCGTTTGTTATTCATATTCTATAAAAAAATATGTGTGTGTTTCTGTATCATTTGACATAAGGTAAATTGCGTTATATTTTAAGTATTTGTTAGTCTAAGGTGATTTTTAATTTTTTTATTAAAATTTTTGGTTTGGATGCTTGTTCTTTAAGTCGTGTCTTCATTTATCATATATTCAGTATCAAATGATAATAATTCTTTATAGTACGCTGCTTCACATTGTGTTGATGCGTCACATTGTGTAGTTTTTAGATTTTGACAGTGGACAGTTGGCGATAGTATTTCAATGCGCTTAAGCAGACAGACACTTTATCTTGAGATTCACATTATCATCGGAGTACTTGTTTCACCGTTTCCACTAACAGTTAACATGTGGAGACATTTAATAACAAAATCGTACCATTTTGAAATATCAAAATCTGCTTCAAACCATTATTTAAACAATTCGCTGTCGGTCAAGGTCAAAAGTCCGGTGATATTGAAATAATATTTGGTTGTCAGATGATAAAGGCGATGAGGAGCGAGCCGACGTCGTACCAGGTGTGGCAGGTGAAGCTGGTGGTGGCGCAGGTGGCGCGTGCGGCGCGCGGCGCGGCGGCCGAGATGTGCGTGGACGGGCGGGACGCGGCCGCCGAGCCGCTGCTCTCCGCCGAGTTCGCGCTGGCCGTGCAGCAGCGCGTGTGCGCCGCGCTCGACGCCTGGGAGCCGCGCCTGGCCGCGCAGCTGCGCCGGTGAGCCCCGTAGAGCCGGCGTACGAATATCGCAGGTCGCAGCTGGCGCGTGCTGCGCGTGCTGCGCGTGCTGCGGCCGAGATGTGCGTGGACGGGCGGGACGCGGCCGCCGAGCCGCTGCTCTCCGCCGAGTTCGCGCTGGCCGTGCAGCAGCGCGTGTGCGCCGCGCTCGACGCCTGGGAGCCGCGCCTGGCCGCGCAGCTGCGCCGGTGAGCCCAGTAGAGCCGGCGTAAGAATATCGCAGGTCGCAGCTGGCGCGTGCTGCGCGTGCTGCGGCCGAGATGTGCGTGGACGGGCGGGACGCGGCCGCCGAGCCGCTGCTCTCCGCCGAGTTCGCGCTGGCCGTGCAGCAGCGCGTGTGCGCCGCGCTCGACGCCTGGGAGCCGCGCCTGGCCGCGCAGCTGCGCCGGTGAGCCCCGTAGAGCCGGCGTACGAATATCCACTACCCCACAGTGGTAAAGCTAGGGCTCCAAACTAGGGCATGCCCAAGATATAGTTTTGCTGTTTTTAGCAGTTTTATAAAAATACACCAATCTTGATCTATCTCCACTTCACTTTCATATTCACTGCTGTCGAGGACATGTTTAACAAAGCACACAGAAGGAAAACTACTGCTGGATAGATTATATGACTATATGCATACCTTTGGTGGCTTTGAAAGCTGTTTGGGTTTTCTTGAGTGAAAGAAAAAGATATTTACACAAAAGAAAAGCATGAACAAAGTACAAACAAACCGTGTATAAAATTAAAAAAAAATCTTATATTCTAAATAGAATCATCTCTCTTTCTTAAAGAAAGATTTGATTACATCCACGTAAAATGGTGAACGTTTTAATTGTACCAATAACTGTTTATGTGGATATGCTCTGTTTTTTCTCAACAAACTTTAAAGATTTTACCTTTTCCTTGCCGATTAGCACTTTAACATACTTCAATTCATCACAAGGAATACTATTATCCTCCATTTCCACTTAAAATCTTTAAAAAATCATAAATTTTCAACTCGCAATATTCATTCGCTCAAGTAAACACACAGAGTAAACATTGAAATGTGAAGTGAAGTTGTAAACGTATCGCCCGGGCGCCCCCACGCTCGACTAACTTCACACCAAAAGCTGGGCTTTTGACTCCATACTAATTGCTATATAAACAATCGTAGTTATATTTCATTATAGAACATTTTGCCACAGGTTAGAAAGGGGACCGATCGTCTTCTCGCACGCCCGGTAAAAAGCCCACGCGTGCGAGAGAGACGACTAATCGCTCAACTCAACTCCTTTTTTATGACAGCAGTATCGCGCAGTAAAGCAATCTGTCAAGTGTTTACGTTACATTATAAGGCTACGAGGCTATGACCTGTGTAGAACAGAGAGAACAGAGAGGAGCGCGTGGGAATATTGAAATAGTTTGAAACAGTTTCCGAGTTATTTTATTAGTTGATATTATTGATTGAGCAGTTTAATAGGGCAAGCCCGACTTCTCGGCTTCTATAGAGGCTCGCTACTGCTACCCCATATCGTCTCGCGGGTGTCGAAATAGGCGACAAAGGGAAATAAGATAGATGGGTAGCAGCGTCTTTCTAATAACGACTAAAAAAAATTAGAATGCCCGACCCGCTTCCCAACCCCGGCAACTATAGCAAATATCCCCCCTATGCAATCTAGAGGGGACACCTATGTTCAGCGTTTGACTTTAATAAGTTGTAACGGTAACGGTAACGGTATTATAAAAAACGTTACGCTCGTACTAACATTTTCTCCTGCACAGATGAAGCAGTTCACCTACCATGCACCAGTCTAAGACTGCTTACGCATTAAAAATTTAAAAAAAAAACGATATATCAAACATTTATTTTACGGATCCATTTCTTATATGGGCTGATGAAGCTTTCCGTTTAGCTTCACACATACTGGATAGCGATTAGGTTATCACATTAAATAACACAGCGGTATATACAAGTTCATATATGTCGATTAAAATAATAAAATAAACAATTCTACCAAAAATAAAAAAATGCATCTTTCAAACAAAATAAATAGCGCAAAAATTGACACGAAAAAATCACCTTGATAATAATAATTTACTGACCAGAAGTGACATGTAAAAGCGGCAACGGTGCGGCAGGTACGCAGTGCTCACGCGGCATCGACATAAGTAATTATTCACCTACATTTTCCTGTTTCATAAGTAAGGAGGCAAAAAACGAAAAAAGGACTATTGCGACTAGAATGTTAATTGTTATATTTTTTTTAGTTGTGTATGTTCAATGAACGTTATATAGGATAAGTATTTTCATTTAATGTGATAACTTTATCGTCACCCCGTATACATTGTCGGCCTTGCTGAAGAAACAAATCTGTACAATAGTATTGTTACGGCCTACAGCTGCTCCAGCAAAGGTCGAATCTTCTGGGCCCCATGAGCAGAAGACTCCACGAGCAGCCGCAGGTCGGGCCCAAAATGGCCACATGGAAGAATGTCCTATCATATTAAACTATATGGTAGAATGCCAGAAACACATAGTACGTACCAGTATGGAAGCTAACTTCGCACCAAGGCTCGGTCAGGCCGTAAGTGGGTGTAAGGTGAATGGCAAGTAGTGTTCAGTGATGTGTAAATGTCTGAGACCTGGACCAGCTTAGACGACCAGCAGCGGCCGAGTTCCAGGCTGCCCCACAATGCTGCATCGCTCCAGCAGGCACCACCGCTGGACCATTTCTTTCTTCATTGTCACTATTTCAGTCTATTAGCTTCATTGTACATTTAACTAACTTAAACTCGCCTAATTCCACATTCATCGTAGAATCGAACACGTGATACCTGACACAGTAAGGACAGTAGTTCAAATTCGACGTTCAATGTCCCGGATTCATTTATCACAAAATTATAAATAGGGAACTAACGCAATCTCTTAATGAGTTATACGGTTTAGCGTTAAACACAACTAAGTTCCTTCATTCGACACCAAAATACCACGTCGCGAAAAGAATTCAAAATACACCTCGTTGACCCGTAAACTAACAAACCAACCAACACACAAAAGGGGCACTTAACGCGACGGCACAATTATAATGATTTCCAAACAACCGGGAGACGCTCTCGACTAAGGAATGCGTGGTTCGAATCCTAGACCGTATATCTACTCGACGCGCGCGTGCACAATTCCGCATTACCCGAACAAGTTAAATATTGCAAAATTCGCATATCCACGTAGCGAAGTACCACGCCTAAATCTAACTATCTGGACCATACACGGTCGCGTGATTTCGGCTGCGATAATCGAGATACGCGGGTTCCCCGCACGCTATGCGGGGCTACCCTCTTCTTCGCCCACGCGTCGAGCCACTGCAAGCCGCACACGGCCGCTCTACCTTGGCGTTTACCTCACCTACATACCATCGGGTGAGGCGCCAGCTCGAACGCAATTGGATGGCGTTCAATAATGACCAAATTTGGGCATAAACAAGTATTTATGACAAATCTATCATATAATTAATTATTAATAAAACAAAAAAATATATCAAAATATGATATCAAATATGTTTCTAACTTGGTGAATGTTTTAAAAACACCCCCAGTTTTCATTTGGAGTCTAGTCGGACAAGTTGATGTGTGATCTTCTAATCACGACTTATTACGAGTTACAAAGTTATATTTTATAATAAGCTTGTACGACTAATTAATAAGTACGAGTTAAAAAGTGGTGCTAATGTATATAGATAATGTACATATAATTTGAAATTAACCTAGGTAACAGAAGATATACCATATATTTATATATAAAAAAAATAGAAATAAAAAAATAGAAAAATAAAAAATAGAAATTAATTAAATACAAATCAGTAAGTCATGAAATCGTGGAATGTTATGAATGAATGTATTGAATATGATAATTTAATTATTGCATGGTTAACTTTATTTATTTAATTGTTTTTTTTTAATTTTACAAACTAATTTTTAATTTCATTATCGTATATCGTAAGAATTTAAATTCTACTCAACAAATTTCGTCCTTAACACTTACTGCTTATAGATTACATGCATACTCTCCATGCATAATAGGAAACAATGTATATTGTATTCTATCTCATTCTTTCGCAGGCTTAAATCCTATAGAAATAAATGTTTATCTCTGTTTATTGTCGCTTTGTTTCATCGAGTTATAAATTACAACGATTCTAAAGAAGTTTTCATTTTAAAATCCGTTTTTGTGAGTAAGTTTTTATGTTTGTTTTTTTCTATCAGGTACTTGGGGTTGAGCGGTGGGAGGCGGGTGGGTGCGGAGTGGCGCGCCGCTCTCGCCGCGTACGTGCTGTACTACGAGCTGAGCGCCGGGCTGGGCGCGGGGGTGGGCGCGGGCGCGGGCGCGGCGTCCGTGGTGTGCGCGCGCGGGCCGCTGGGCGCGCTGGCCGCGAGCGCGCTGGCGCCGCTGCTCAGCTGATGGCGGGGCACGCGCGCCCGCACGCGCCTCGCACGCTGACGCACACACACGCCGCGCCCACACATCGCACACACACCCACACCCACTCCTCACACGTAACACCCACACCGTCGTGTGGACTGTGTGGCACATACACTACACCCGACACACATGAATATTGTTAAAGACTGTATTAAGCGTCTCCCACACACAAGCGGCTTGCGGTGGCGGTTAACCGCGAGCCGTGGCTCCAGCTGCTGCAACAACACATCATTGCGGTCGCAGTGACGGCCTGAAGCGCCATTCGTGTACTGTCTGTGCTACGATCGGACGTCAGTAAACATGATAAACCGTGACAAAGTCTTATTATATTCAGTAATATTATCATATATTTTGTTTTTAATCCTAATGCTTTTGTGATTTTGCACTGTTTCTATTAAAATGTCTGTGAATTTAACACCATTTTTCGCGGTACACGCAGCCTGTTGTTAAAAATTTGCAACTGACCGCACTGCGTCCACCGACTGGCCGCGTACTCGCTAACACATACGCGTTGGCAGATGGGGCGGAGCATGCTTCCGTAGCCAGCCGCTCGCAGATCGCGCCATGGCCGCACAAGTTTGCAGACTCACTTATATTGCGAGCGAATACAACTGGCCGCCACCGCAAGCCGCTTCTGTGTGGGAGACACTTCGTGTACTACATAATATGTAAAAATTACGCACTTAGCACGCTGACACACATCCACACACCACACAACACCCACACCCCACACTCACACCTAACCTCACATGAATGATTGATTAAGTAACTAAATGTGCAAGGGATATGATTCACCCATAAGCCCTTCCCCTCCATTTCTGCCTCTACAATAGGTCCTTTATTGCTGAGGATCGTAATTTCTTCCATATTTTTTACAACTATAGTCACTTTGCAGTACAATGCGTCGTATGTTAAAGCTTGTCTATAAAAACTACCACAGTTCATGAAACATACAACACAATGTACTATAAAACGATTAACATTTTGATGTCGTCAAAATTACCGACTAAGTATTGCAGTTGATTTGGACTTCTCTACCTTTTATATAAACAGTAACTACCCTCTCACCCTCGCTCATGGCAACCAAACCAGGATGTTATCGGAGGTCGTTACTGCAGTGAAAACACTAATTCTTGCTTAACTATAAACTATAAGATATTTCGGTTTGATTCTAAGAAATCACGGATCTGTAGCATTTGTTGAGTATATTGGTGTGAATAAATTTAATGTTAAGTAACTTAATTGCGCGAGGATACTTCACAATATTAAAGGTTCACATTCTCTCGCATCAACCATGACCGACATTTAAAGTGGTGATATCTGTATGTAAATTGAAAATCTTAAATGTCACTTTTGTAAATCATTTCGCCGCGTTACTATATGAGTAAAACTTACGTATAAGGTTCTTATAATTTTCTATAATATCATTGGTGATATAAGTTAAGAGTAAACATTACAAATAAGTAACGTGTTTTATTTTTACATTCCTTGCTCTTCGTGCAGAAGTTACGTAAAATCCCAGTATAAAGAGCAAAACCTCCTCACTACTATTACATGGAGGGACCACATAAAGAAAACATTAGTATGGCCGTGGAAGTAAAAGGGGATACCATGCGGCCAATGCTCCACGATAGGGGAAATTGGGGGAAACAGGAACACGGTAATCCCGAATGCATCAGTTCTATGTTAAAAGGATAGTATTGAGTTTATTGCCATCTTAAAAATCACACCGTCACAGTAAACAGTAACTTTTGGTAAATAGATTGTCTCATTGGAGGATATTTGACATAGGTGCCACGCTTGGCAGGCGGGATGGTAACCGCAGTTTTTTTTTTAAATTGTATACAGCTGTTATGAGGAAGATGCTGATGCTCATCCCCCCTGTTGCCTCTTACGACACCCACGGGATGATTATAGTGTAGTGAATATTTTCACGATGCTAATACGTTATTTTCCCTAGGGTGTTCGTGTTTACCCTGCACTCCCCCATAAGGAATCCAATATAATCACAAGTTGTTAGGCATTCCATTTCAGTCCTCAGAAGTGACAACGCTACTGTAGCCTTCTTCATTTAAAGTTGGCTGCATGTTTCCATGAACTGCAGTAAACACATCAGGTGGCCTGTTAGTTCGCTTGTAACTTCAATATTGAGGGGTAATAATTTTCTGCTCACCAGATGTCGCTAGTTGGCACTGAGGTAAAGTTTTTTGTTACACGATGTAATTTAATTGAGAAGTTAGTTTTTAATAAAAGTTTATTAGTTTCTAGAGTATTATATTAATGCACAAAACAATGCGTCAGTGGTTTGCTCTAAGTTTTTGCACATTTTTACCTTTTTCTTTAATTTTGTAAGTGGTAGAACCATGCTGCAGTTATATTAGAAGTATAGTTGTAGCACGAATGGGTCGGCTCGACCGGGGAAGGACCACGCTCTCACAGAATACCACCGTAAAATAGCAGCTTAACACTGCTGTGTTTCGTATGGTGAGTGTAGAGAACCGGAGACCCTTTTTACTGGAAAAGAGGCATTCCATCTTAGTCCCCAAGGGTGACAACGCATCTGTATTTTGATTCGCAAACGAGGATAGATGTAGATGTCTATGGGCCACAGCAACCTTTTACCATCAGGTGGACTGTGTGCTCGTTTGTCACCCTATCCTATAAAAAAATTCTACTTTTATGAATATCTGTGGTTTGGTTTATTAGTTTTTAATCTTATTAATATAAAATATAGCTAATAGTACAGAAAGAGACCTTTACATTTTCCGAACAAATTAACTTCCCCGCTATGAAATCTGTCAAATATTATACCTCACTTTCTAGGGGCGCTGCCCTGGTAGTAGAAAAATTCGTGAATGCCCTCATTATATTAAAGTACGTCAGACTTATACGAGATTGCTCTACCACCAGCCATAAGATTTTTCTGGCATTTCCCAGTTCCCACAGTCTCCTCTAACTACACAAACGGTACAACATGGAGTAATACACTCGTAGATTCTCTGACGTCGTGGTTGTGCTCCAACATGTACTTGATCTTTTTTGATATTGAACTTGTGATTGATAACCAAACAAATGGACAAAAACAAAACTTATCATTTAATTCAGGAATTTACAATTGATTATAATCAGTCTGCTAGATAAACAAAGGTAGTTAGGTAGGTGCAAAGGTAAACAAAGTATAAGTAGTACTTTGTTTACCTCTGTATACAATATCATCTTTTTTTTTTTTTTTTTTTTGCGGATGGAAAATCATCTAATGACGCCTTTCGCTGTGGGTGGAGCGGAAGGGAGTGTCAGACTTTTACTGACTAAAAACCATCCGTGTTCCTTCAGTGCCCTTACGTTCCGGAGCCGCGGTATCTCTTTCGAACAGCCCGCAGCCCCGGCAGGCGTCGGCCCTTGCGGGCCCCTTCACGCTGCTGACAGCTCTTTGAGGCGCGCGTGGAACAAAACGCGCCGTCGACACGGCCTGTCGTCGTTAGACGGACGGACGGCGAGCTACCCATTGCTCGCCGTCCACAGGCCCGCGCCTACGGTGGCCGGGGGCCACGACGTAGCCCCCGACGCCCGGGGCGTCTCCCGCGGCGGCCGGGAAGGAAAGCTGTTGCTCTTTCCTTCTCCCGCTCCGCCACCTCCTTCGCTAGCATCACTGCTTC
The DNA here is from genome assembly GCA_033319125.1 of Parnassius glacialis. Taxonomy (NCBI): domain Eukaryota; kingdom Metazoa; phylum Arthropoda; class Insecta; order Lepidoptera; family Papilionidae; genus Parnassius; species Parnassius glacialis. The sequence continues at coordinate 38,306,475 of JAVANC010000022.1, read as the reverse complement.
GCAGAAGGTGGTGACGGCATCCCATTCCGTCTCGCTCCGGACCATGGCTTCGACCAGGGCCGGACGCGAGAGGTCGCCGCCGCCTATCGCCGCTACGAGGACACGGCGGTGCTCCGCCCAAGCAGGGCACACCTCCACGGTGTGCTCCACCGTGTCCTCCGGTCGCTCCTCGCAGTGGGAGCACCCGGGCGTTTCCTCCCGCCCGATTCGGTGCAGGAACCTCCCGAACACACCGTGTCCGGTGAGGACCTGCGTTAGACGGAAGGTGAGGACGCCGTGGCGTCTCTCAAGCCACTCCTCAAAGAGGGGTCTTATCGCCGCTATAGTGGCGTGCCCAGCACGGGGTTGCGACAGTCGCTCTCTCCATGTCGCCATGAGATCATGCCGGAAGTCTGTCCGCTGCGCGACAACTTGCCGCGGTAGCGGGGTTTCCCCCCGGCATAGTGCCTCCGCGCGCCATTCGTGCAGGCGCGCGAGGACTATCGCCTCCAGATCCCATGGCGGCAATCCGGCAAGGAGGCTCGCCGCCTCGCGGGAGATCGTGCGGTAGCCGCGAACCATCTTTACGGCAACCACCCTTTGGGGCGCGTTTAGGTGGTGGACGGCAAGCCGCGCCAAACCACGCGCCCACACCGGGGCCCCGTAAAGGGCCATGGACCTCACGATCCCCGCGTAGAGCCTCCGGCAGGAGGCGTTTGGCCCCCCCAGGTTTGGCAGGAGCCGCCTGAAGGCAGCCCCGGTCCGTTCCAGTTTGGGAGCCAAACGTCGGAAGTGCTCAACGAAGTTCCATCGGCCGTCGAGGACGAGTCCTAGGTACTTCAACGTCGACTCGACGCCGATGGATACCCCTCCTACCATCACTGAGGATCCCGGTGGTGGCCTGTTCCGAGGACCATGGAAGTGCATGGCCTCGGACTTGTGCAGAGCCACCTCGAGACCCAGTTGCCGGATCCTCTCAACGACTATCGCAACCCCGCGTGTCATAGTTTCCGCCGCCGCCTCGTACGACCCCCCTTGTGCCAGTACCAGCGTGTCGTCAGCGTAGCAAACTACGCTGACGCCGGTAGGGAGCTCGGCGCGCAGCACCCAGTCGTAACCGATGTTCCACAGGGGCGGCCCCAGAACCGAACCCTGTGGGACACCGCACGACATCTCTCGCCGGTTCCACTCACCGTTGCGACCGGGGTAGATGACGGCCCTGTCCGTCAGATAGTCCCCGACTATACGACGGAGATAGGTCGGCACCCGGTGATACCGGAGTGCCTCCCTAATGCAGCTCCAGGGCATGGAGTTGAAGGCGTTGGCGATGTCGAGAGACACCGCCAAAACAACCCTCCCCCTGGCCACTGCATCCCCCGTCGTGAGGGCTCTGACGCGCATGATGGCGTCCACCGTAGAGCGCCTCTTGCGGAAACCAAACTGGTGTTCCGCAAGATCCGGCCCCGTCCCCGCAAGGTGCTCTGCGAGGCGGTTTGCAATGACTCTTTCAAAGAGCTTGCCCACCTCGTCGAGCAGCACCACGGGCCGGTATGCGGACGGAGAGTCCGCAGGGCGCCCCGGCTTCCAAATGAGGACCAGCTTCCCCGTCTTCCAACGAAGCGGGAATTGGCCTCTCTCCAAGCATGCGCTTAGGAGCCCCTCCAGTCGGGGCCCGAGAGCCTCCGAGGCCAGGACCCAGGCTTTGCCAGGCAAGCCATCGGGTCCTGGGGCGGTATTCCTGGCCTTGAGCCTACGTACCGCCACTCTCAGGTCTACCCCGGTCCCTTCCGGGATGTCGTCGTTGTCGTCCTGGTGGTCCGCTTCCGGCACCGCAGGTGGCAGAGCCATAGGCGGGGGCGGATGTTCCCCTCGCGCAGGGAACAGAGCGCTCACCACGTCCTCCACGAGCTGAGGCCGGAGACTCTGCGTCAGCGGGGGGGCCCAGGTGCGGAGTTTATCCCGCACCATCTTGTAAGGGCGCCCCCACGGATCTCTGTCGAGAGTCTCCAGCATCTCCTCACGGGCCCGATCCCGGGCCCGCATGACAGCCTCCCGGAGGGCGGTCTTCGCCGCTCTGTATCCCTCGTACAGCTCCGCCTCAATGGCTGCCGCATTCGGCGGACGAATGCGGAGCCTGCGATGCCTGGCGTACAGGTGCCGCGCGGCGACACAAGCCTCGCGCAGACACGTCAGCTCACGCGACCACCAATACACCTGACGCCGGGCGCTTCCTGGCCGGACGCGGGGCATTGCCACGTCACATATCTCGGACATGGCCTCCTGGAACCACCCTGCCTCATCATTGACGTCGGCAGGCGTATCCGGTGATGACACCCAGGCCTGCACGATCGAGGCTTCCAGGAGGAGCTCCCGGTCCAGCTGCTTCAGCGCCCAACGCGGACCACTCGGGGCCTGTTGGACTGGCGCGCTCGAGGGCTGGGTGGAGACGTCAAACCGGATGTACCGGTGGTCGGAGTAGGTCTCCACCCCCTCCATGACTCGCCAGTCAATGGCACGCGGCGACAGAGCGGGGCTAGCGAACGAAATGTCCACCACCGACTCGCCCCGCATCCGCACACACGTGGGGACAGAACCCCGATTTAGGACGACCAGGCCTGTCTCCAGAGCCCAGTCTTCCACCATCCTACCCCGCACATCTGTACGACGAGAACCCCAAGCCAAGTTCTTGGCATTGAAGTCCCCGAGGACAAGTACGGGGAGGGGATAGCTTCCGACGACGACTGCTCTCAGCTCTGCAAGAGAGTTATGGAGCTCGGCGAGAGATCGGTTCGGGGAGAAGTACACCCCCACAACGACGAACTCCCCGAACCGTGCTGCTACGCACCCCTGACCCCTCCTGACACCTTCAAGGGTCGGGGTACCGGCGGCGGCCGAAGAAATGATGGCCACTGAGCCGTTAAGGTCCGCCACCCAGTCATCCCTAGGCCAGACAAAATACGGCTCAGCGACCACAGCGATGTTAATCGACCACTGCGCCATGCTCTGGAGCAACAGATCCTGAGCGCAGGCGCAGTGGTTGATATTCGCCTGGAGGAAGCTTAATGGGGCCGTTATAGGCATTCCATTTCAGCTTCCTCCACGGGGCGCCCCTCTGCGGGCGTCGGTGTCGCGGCGGCGGCGGCGGCAACAGTGACAGCGGCGGCGGCGGCAGTTGCGGCGGCGGCGGCAGTTGCGGCTGCGGCGGTGGCCATAAAGGCGGTGGCGGCGGAGGAGGGCCCTCCCCTACCCGCGGCCTTGGCCTTGGCGGGTGGCACGCAGGCCCTGCTTCCGGCCCAGTGATCGGCTGGCTTGCCGGTCGCCGCACATGCATCACAGTGCGGCGTGGCGCAGCAGGTCGCCGATTTGTGTCCGGGCTGACAGCAGCGGAAGCAAAGGCCACTGCGGTCAACCTCCGAGGCGCATTTCACTGACACGTGATGTCCCACGAGACAGCGGTAGCACCTCAGAGGTCTGGGCTCCAGCAGCTTAACCTGCGCTGAGACCCAGCCCACCAGAAGCCTTCGGCCCTCCACTATGGCTTTGGCCGCCGTAACAGGGCAGCACACCGTGGCGGCATGCATACCCTGTTGGTCCGGGCGTATAGCGCCTGACCTGACCTGGTCAGTAGTGCACCCCCCGGACCTGGCGACGGCGGCCACCAACTCCTCCTCCGATACCGAGTCGTCCAGACCCATGATGCGCAGGTCTGCGCATCTGACGGGCCTGGACACTCGGGCCTCGTCCGCGTCCAGGGACGCTCTGAGCTTCGCAGCCAGAGCGTCCGCGGTCGCGCCACTGGAGTCCCCGGGGATCTCCAGCATACGGGCCCCCGTCTGGGTGACTTTGAGCCGGAGGCCCCCGGTGATCCCGAGCTCCTCGAGATCCACCGCCTCTTTCGCCTTCGCGAGCAGATCGCGGTAGGTAACGCCCTTCTTTTCCGCGTCCGGCTGTAGTGTAATCACTACAGCTGCGGTCTTCGGGGCGCGGAGCCTAGCCGCGATCTTGCGCGCCCTGAACTGGCGCTGCCGCTCCAGCTCTTTGGCCTTTTTGGCTGCCTTCTTCCCCTTCTTTTTATCCCCGGCCACCTGCCAACCGGCTTCAGCCGCGGGAGGTGTAGGGAGCCGGGGGGGCGGCGGCGGCGGCGGCAGCTGGCTTGCCGCTGGCGCTGGCACATTCGCCGCAGGCACTGGGGCTGGCGCAGCCACCCCCTGTGCTGCCGCCTTGCCCTTTTTCGCCTTCGCCTTGCCTCTCTTTCCCGTCGCCGGCTTAGCCGGAGCCGGTTCAGCCGGTACCGGTTTTGCCGGAGCCGGCATTTCAGGGGAGGGAGGGGCAACTGCAGCCCCGCCCGAGGGCTGGCTGGACGGCCCCGGCCTGGATGCGGCGGCTGTGGCCGCCGCGTACGAGACCGTTGCCGGCCTCGCCGCCGTCTTGTTTGCCCCTAGGGGGGGGGGCGCAGGACGATGCCCTCCAGCACGGAGAACCGGTGCTGGAAGGCAGCCAGCTCCTGCCGGACCAGGTTCAGAACCTGGTTCTCCACCGGCACGGGCTGGCTTGGGCGCTGCGTCTGGGGCGCCGCGCGACAGGCAGGCTCACGTAGACTGGCCAGGTCTGCGCGGAGCTTCTCGTTCTCCTTCTGGAGAGTCTCCATTGCGGACGTCAGGCGGGCTACGTCCGCCCGCAGCTTCGCTACCTCGTTCTCATTAGGCTCGGCCCCAACAAAGTTGGCCTCCGCAGCCGCCATGATGGAGGCGGAGGCCGCGGGAATGGCCTTTAACTTTGAGGAGGCCTTTTGTTTGTGGGCCACGACCTTGATCGCGGCCTCCACCTCCTTTACGAATCTGGCCTTACGCTCCACCTCGGAGCCGCCAGTCGCATCCGTCTCTTCACCTGATACCCGAGCCGTATCGCCCGGGTGGCGCCCCTCCTCGGCATGCTTTGCCGCTTGTTCGGCCCTCTGATTGTCAGAGGGCCCCCTCCCCTTGCCTCTTAGCCCGCCCCGCCTGTTGGTGGGGATTTTCCGGGCCGAAGCCTCCTCTTCACCGGCTGACGACCCCTGGTCGCCATCCCGCCTGGACCGCTTGCGGAAGAACTTACTGGTCTCCGCGGTCCCAGGCTCCACGCGTCGGGAGCTCTCTGAGCCTCCCACGCTGCTCGATGCGGCGTCGGACTCTGTCCCCGCATCGCTCCTCCTCTCCTCTACGTTGCCGTTGCCGGCGGTATTGGTTTTTTTGTTTTCTTTTTCCATTTTTGTACCCACGAGTATGGGAGTAATTAAAAGTCCACCTTGGCAGTGACCCCTTACCAAGGTAAGCAGATTTAGAGGATTTATTACTCGCCAGGGGGTCTGCAGGTACCCTGGCGAGGAGCGCACTATCGACTGATTTGTTCATAGAACCCCGTCAGCCATCCATCCCCTCGCGGTGCGTCGCCGCTTGAGATTCGGAGTAACTTTTTATAGAGGTTTTCTCCCTCGCGGTCCGGGCGGTTAAGCCAAGACCCTCGGTCCCTATCAAAGCCGCGAGACATGATCCACGACACTTCGATGGGATTACGAGACCGGCGGTGACAGCAAAGGATGGATCCTTCACTGTCTGCCCGGAGGCAGGGTAAGTGCACACCGAGCCCGCCCTCACTCCTCTGCTATGCCCTCTGCTGATCAGAGGGTCACGCAGAGGAACGCACCGTTGGTCCGAGACGGACCCCACCCATGTCAGAATAATTAGCCGCGGCAGTAACATTCCCCAAGGAATAAGAATTTCTTCTCATTTCTCGAGGAAGATTACTGCCGCGCCCAGGGTGCACCGGCCCAGTAGCTGCTCTTCCCTCCAGACGTATCGAGAGGGACCCGCAACTACCAGGCACACGTGGAGGACTTCTGACTTCGCACCCCATACAATATCATCTAACATGACGTTTATGTAAGCATTAATTTTTTTCGTAAATTAATATAATAATATGTAATAATCTTATACAAATAAATAAAATTGAAGTGTCTGTTTGTAATGTTAAAATAACAGCTTTTTACTAAATGCATATGAATGTATATACGGTACTTATAACAAAACCACAATTTTTAATTTTTTTATCTGTCTGTTTGTTACGGCTGGACCGATTTCGACGGGACTTTCACTGGCAGATAGCTGATGTTCTAAGGAGTAACTTAGGCTACTTAGATTTGAGAAAAAGAATTAGGGTCCTGAGCAATATAATTAAAACCCAAAATTACACGTAGGCGAAGTCGCGGACAACAGCTAGTCTATACATATGATTAAAATTGAATATGTCTGTTATATTGAAACAACTGGCTTCTATTAATTACGCTCAGGGGGTTATTTGCATGCTAATAACCCATAAAGAACCATTTTACATTTTTTTTTTGTCTATCTGTCTGTCCCAGCTAATCTTTGAAATGGTTGAACCGATTGTAAATGAAACTTTACCGAGAGCAGAGAGCAATGCCATAAGAAATCTAGGCTAAGTAGATATATTTTTTGCGCAGAACTTAGTTTATTTAAAAAAAAATCGATGCCTTTTTTTAATTAATGGTCTTTGATAAAATGATTTGTTATATTTACACGAACACTCGTTTACGGATTTTATCGCGTTTAATTTTAACTTCAATTCCCAACATTTTGGGTGCTTTACAGCACCCACGGGGGGACTGAGGTTTTTGACGTTCAGATGTCATAGCACGGCTACCTTCAGTTTTTAATGTTAGTTTTTGGTTCGATCTACGCAAAATTAGCTTAAAGTACCTTGAAGTCTTGAAGTGGTATGCTTGGGTTTGGATTCACATGTTATCAAAATATTTTATTCCTTAGGCATGCATGCTTCCTCACGATATTTTCCTTAACCGCTAAGCACGTGTTAAATGAGTACTTAAAATTACATTTCACAATTTCATTCGTGCCGATGGGGATCGAATTCAAACTGCTGCGCATACTGTGCAATTTACTGCGAGCGCTTAGCTTGTGACCTACCACAGCTCTATACACACTCGAACTATGTGTCTCAATATTTCTCAAGTAAGCTCAAGTCAAGGTTTTTTTTTAATAGGAAAAGGGTGACAAGCGAGCACACAGTCCACCTGATGGTAAGTGGTTGTTGTGGCCCATAGACATCTACATATATCCTCGTTTGCGAATCAAAATGCAGATGCGTTGTCAGCCGTGAGGACTAAGATGCAATGCCTCTTTTCGAGTAAAAAGGACCTCAGGTTCTCTAAATAAGGTTTGACTCAACAAAACAATAAAAATCATAACTTGAATATTAGAAAACATCGTGCAACATACTTAGACACACTATTTCCTCAGGACGATCTACTACTGGACTTCCGCTTGACACTATTTTTTTATACACTTATATAGTAGTACTTGAAAACGTATTTTTCAAATGCTAATTTAGATTTGTTTTTCACGATAAATCATTGTTCAATCTAAAGTAAAATCAAAACTCAACATTTAATTTAACGTCATTAATCAGCCATCAATCTGATAAACATTATAATACACACTATGTATGACATTGATAAATAATTAAGTGCAGGTATAGGTACTGAATTCTTCTATACGGTATCAACAATGGCTAAGGTTAGATAGGTACAAAAATATTATGTCGAACATTACAATGATTTTTTTTAAATATTACCGATACCTTACAATGGCCTTACTCATTACCACTCATAACGGTTCATTATCGCTCACTTAAATTACCAAAGTATTAATTATCTATATACCTATCCCTTTCTATTGCCATTTAGTGAAAAAGGATAGAGTACTTAAATATTTCTTCCTTAAATCTTTTTTAATAAAATGAAATTGATTTTTGAGTTAGGCCGCATATTATGTTTTACGTATTGCATACCTTAAGAGCCCTCTTACATTTCGGCGTTTCGCAAATTTAGGTATTTTACGCACCGAGCGGGCGGCAAGTTACGCGACCGATACTTTCTTTCATATCTATTCACTCGCTCGCACTATAATACTGTGAGTATGGCGACTAAACGATCTTGATCTTCCATAATACAAAGTTTTCTTAGGATGGACTTCAGTGGATGGAATATTTTTGGTGTGTCATTTTAATGTTATCTTATTAATTTATATATTATATCCTTTTTTTTTGGTTGTCTTCTCGAGATAAACCCGGTACTCTCCAAACCCCCGCCCATAAACCTTAGGGAGAGGTAGGTTCAGTGTCTTGATTTACAAATATAGAATTACCTATAATTTATTATTAATTTATTATTATATAATTGTATAATTTATTATTTATTATTATATACCATTTTGATATATTACTCATTATTTATGAAATTTAGTGTCAAAATAAGTACACATAAATATTTTAATTGTTACGCTGTAATCGAATGTTAAAAATCGATTATGTCTACTACCGGTAGAATAGTGGTATAAATGAATAAACGGTTGCAACCTGTTTTAATAAATATAACAACCAAATGTAACTAATATTTTTTAATCGGTACTTACAGTCAATTACTATATTTTTTATAACAAAAATATTTGCTGCGACGGCATTGACCGAACTTTTCTCGATTCGATAATTTCAGGCAGTACACACTTTTCATAAAAAGCTTGTAATTTGGGTAACATATTGAAAATCTAAAATTGGTCGTATTTGTAAATTTTTAGTACTTTTATACTCCGGCCGCTAAGTTATTACCGATTTGACACATGACGAATTGACAATACTAGTGAAGTGACTGAACCAGTAACCCTAATATCATTTGGGAACAGTTTGTTATTAAATATTCTAGTATAGTGTGTAATTAAATAAAATCAAAACAATAATAGTTAAAGACACAGGTTCTTTATTAGGTAGAGTATCCTAATCCAAACCCAATTTCGTGCAATAGTTTTGACAACGCCGTTTTACCGCCTTTAAACAAGCCAGCTTCTTTTAAAGAGACCAAAAGCAAACGCCTAGTTGGAAACTCGTTCCTAGTATAATAACCATATATGTGGTTTCTTATTGCATCTGCATCAAAAACATCAACACCTGTCACGGGCTTTTGTCTTCGTTTTTTCTTAGGAGTGCGTAAAACATTATCTTCACTTCCAGAAGCACCAAATTTTTCTTTATTTATATTATATTGTGTTTTTGCACCAATTCCAAGAGCTTGTGAAACCCGATCTTTCACTTGAGTGACAGGAATCAAAGGGCCGCCATTTTGTGACTCACGCTCAAAGTAATCCTGTAGCTTTAGTACAAGCTCACGACATTGACTATTCAATGTTTTTCCTCATTTCGGCATTTTCAACAAAATTACCAAATACAAACAAAATTAGTCCAATAAAGCGCAACGATAAACAGTAGAAAGCCGAGTCAAAAAACAACGGTTACACAAGAGAACGTAGTCTGTGCGCACGAGAGTACGGAAGACGACTAAACAGATTATAATTTAAAATTAAAAATTTTGTACAGCCGACTTCAATATAGGTTATTTGAGAACAACTCAATAACCATTATCAAATTCATATGGGACCACACGAGAACTATCAGCTTTCATATAAAAAAAGAATCATCGAAATCGGTTCGCCCAGTACAAAGTTATGAGGTAACACACATAAAAAAAAAAAACGAAAAAAAAACATACACTCGAATTGAGTACCGTCTCCTTTTTGAAAGTCGGCAGAAAATAGCGGTGGTAAGGGTGTTGCCAGAATAGTATCGCCAATTACTTAAAAAAATACACCTATAACATTGCTTAATTGAGGGAGAAAATTATATTTATTAAATGTTGTTTTATATATTATGAATGTTAAAAATTATTTTAATTGTATTTATTTTTCAATCATAGAAAACAGTATTTCTGTCTTTGGATCACACATAAATACCTTAAAAATCATAGAGATACTGGCAACACAGTGCAATTAGGAGACGCAAAAAAATGGTAGCATTATAGTCTAGTTGCTCAAAGGAATAAGTAAAATAAAAATATCCAAATAAAATAAATATCATATCTATTCCAATGAATTTGGACCGAATACTATCAACCACATCACTATGAAAACTAGACGCACGATGTAACTTTGTACAAGCGCGCCAAAGAACAAAAAATAAATGTTTTCATATTATTTACAAACTATTTTAAGTTTTGAAACAGAGTTTATTGGAAAATTACTTGATTCTGACATTTTGACATAAAGTTTTATATTAAAGAGGTATTCTAAATCATTCGGCAAATGTGTCGCTCGTGCAAGGTTTTATCGATTAATTTAAGAATAATCTGTCGAATCGGTAATAACTCAGCGGCCGTACTACAATGCATTAATCTGGGCCAATACATATTATGGCAAGTATTCAGACATTTTTATTTGCTAAATGAAGCTGGACTTCGATTTGGGAAAACCAGTCATTATTTTGATTTAATGTTACACTTGAATCACTGTATTTATAACCTTTAACTTTTTTTTTGTCGAAAGGCCGTATCAAAATCTATTCCGAAAGCTGAAATAGGACATTTAACTTCAATAAGACCGTTGCTGTATAAACCTTTAGGTGAAGCCCTCAAATAACAATGATCTAAGTCAATGAATAGACCACATTTTTGAAGAGACGTAATCTAAATTATAACTATATAAAATAGTTTTAAACCGATCGATCAAAAATTGCGGTCGTAGTTGAAGATTTTCTAGTATGCAGGTAATCGACGCACACTACGATAGCAATCGACGCACACTACGGTAGTATCGAAACGATGCAGCGCCCGAAATAAACTGACGCAGGTCCACCCTCGGCAAGCGCTCGCGCCGTAGCCGCGCGTAGCGTTTCTATATAGTTTGTGGCTCGCGCGTTAATGATCACAGATGGCCGGCACAGTGAAATATATAGTACTTTTATTTAATTAATTAAAATATAATAGTAACGATTTAAAAAGTAAAAATAATAGCATAGTGTAAGCAAATGTTGATGATTATTTTGGTATAAATTTTACTTTTAAATGATGTAGAACTTCGGAAATATAGGGGCTTGTATCGAAGCTTTTTTGGTCGTTTTTTGAATTATGTCGATTTTTTTTCCTAGCGTGAAAAGCATATAACGAAAATGTATTCCATTATTATTAAAGTGTAGGATATTTGGGAGATAAAAATATTTTTTTTGATGGTCGATATTCAATAGAATCTACAAATTAGAGCTCCCAAATCATGTCTTCGAGAGTTTTTGCCTAAACATGCTTTGGGAGAATGATTATTACTGATTAAATAAATAAGTTATCTAAAATCCATTCCGAGCTTATTTGAGGAGAGAAAACGAACTATTTTTACCAAGTAATTGTTATTTCAAGCAATGAACGATAAACATAAAATTTCAACGAGGAAACCTTGTAATTTCGCGTTTTTTTGTAATACGCCCCTTAAGCGAAAACGCAAGGTATGTTCTACTATCGCCTAAAAATGAAGATTCCAACATTTTATCGAATAAAATCGTATCTAGCAATCATATTATACATATAAATGATATAAAAAGCACATTGTTAGAAAGATAAATGATTGATGAACTTATTAATATTTTTTTTAAATCGATTAATTGCTATTTTTAAATAAAAAAGGGTTTTAGTGGCTTATGGTGTGGATTTATCATGTTCCTGTGGCTTGTAAACACGATAGCTTTTAAAAATATAAATTGTTCAACTCAATCTATATTTTAATCTCTTCATCTATTATGTGGGAAGCCACTGAATGTAAATGGCAGTGTAATTTTGTTTTGTTTAGCTATAATTAATTTTTTTCGGCTCCAAAATGGCGAAATTTTCGTTGATTTGGTAGCCTCGTATATAAATTATTTCTGTAAATGGGGAGCTACAGCCACAGAGTAGTTTAGTTCGGCTTCAGTCGCCGTCACAGAGTACTTTTTATATAGGTACTGAATGTCGCCGTCGTGAGTGGACATTGTTTCGGTTGTTTGCAGCGGCTCAAAAAGATCGCTGTACAAATACACAATATTCGAATAACCAAATTTTTTAAATACTTGATTATAATAATAATTATTATTATTATTATTTGGACAGAAAAGTCCGCACTATAATGACGTCCCACAGGGTGCATAATCCGAGATCGTCAGTAATGAGGCTGTACTTGCCGCAGAAGCATGGTGGACGCGGCTTTTTAAGCGCGCTTACCATGCATAATCGCTAAGTGTGCAGCCTCCGTAATTACTTTCTGACGAGAGCGGATGATCCATACTATAGGGACGTTATTTCTTGTGATAAAGGACTTACCCCTCTATCCTTAGCCAACGAGCAATGCCAAGACCCGGCAGTACAGAGCATTTCCGACCGGGAGACCGTATGGAAGGAGAAGGAGCTCCACGGGAGGTTCTACAAGGCTCTACATGAGCCTTTCGTAGACACAGTCACCTCCCTCCACTGGCTACGTTTCGGTGACCTCTTTGGGGAAACCAAGGGTTTTGTCTGTGCGATACAGGATCAGGTTATTAAGACCAACAATTATCGGAGATACATCCTAAAGGATGGCACCGTTGACATCTGTCGAGCTTGTCGCCATCCCGGTGAGTCACTTATGCATGTCATCTCCGGTTGTTCGGCGCTTTCTAACTCTGAGTATTTGCACAGGCACAACTTAGTAGCCAGGATTCTACACCAGGAGCTCGCTCTGAAATACGGTCTCGTGGATCGGAAACTGCCGTATTATAAGTACTTGCCGGAAGCCGTGCTCGAAAATGACCGCGCCAGGCTCTACTGGGACCGGGCCATCATCACAGACAGGACTGTTCTTGCGAATAAGCCTGATATTGTGCTGATGGACCGGGCACAGTCAAGGATATTTTTGGTCGACATTACCATTCCTTATGACGAAAACCTCGTGAAAGCCGAAACAGATAAACTGACTAAATAACTGGACCTGGCTCACGAGGTGACCGACATGTGGGGTGGATTGCCGGCCGAAATTATACCTGTAGTCGTCTCTGCGAATGGGTTAATTCCAGTCAGCCTCTCGGGTCATCTGAGGCGACTGGGACTCCGTGACGGACCGCTCCAAGCTCAAATGCAGAAGGCGGTGCTCCTCGATACCGCCCGCATCGTCCGCTGGTTTCTTTCCCTTTCCCCCTAACCCTCGGCCGTCTGGTCTCCTCTGCCGAGAGCTTCCATCTGGTTGGGTTTTTATGTATTTATTTTATTTTAATGATATTTATGTACGTTTACCATGTTTATTTACAATTATATATTTATATTGCCCAACCAGATGAGAAAACTTTATAGATAACCCCAATAATAATAATTATTATTATTATAATAAGAGGCATATTACAAAAAAACGCGAAATTACAATGTTGCCTCGTTGAAATTGTATGTTTATCGTTCGTTGCTTGAAATAACAATTACTTGGTGAAAATAGTTCGTTTTCTCTCCTCAAATAAGCCCCGAGCGGATTTTAGATAACTTATTTATTTAATCAGTAATAATCATTCTCCCGATGCATGTTTAGGCTTAAACTCTCGAAAACATGATTTGGGAGCTCTAATTTGTAGATTCCATTGAATATCGACCATCAAAAAAAATTTTATGTCCTAAATATCCTACACTTTAATAATAGTAGAATACATTTTCGTTATATGCTTTTCACGCTAGGAAAAAAAAATCGACATAATTCAAAAAACGACTAGAAAAGCTTCGATACAAGCCTCTATATTTCCGAAGTTCTATATCATTTAGACGTAAAATTTATACCAAAATTGTCATCAACATTTGCTTAAACTATACTATTATTTTTACTTTTTAAATGGTTACTATAATATTTTAATTAATTAAATAAAAGTACTATATATTTCACTGCGCCGGCCATCTGAGATCATTAACGCGCGAGCGCTTGCCGAGGAGGGACCTGCGTCAGTTGATTTCGGACGCTGCATTGTTTCGATACTACAGTAGTGTGCGTCGATTGCCTGCATGCTAGAGCATCGTCAACTACGACCGCAATTTTTGATCGATCGGTTTAAAACTATTTTATATAGTTATAATTTAGATCACGTCTCTTCCATTAAACATGGTAGGGACAACGAGTCTGTAGCATTGGCACAATTGAGCAAACAAGAAAATATTATTATAGAAAAATGTGGTCTATACATTGACCCAGATCATTGTTATTTGAGGGCTTCACCTAATGGTTTATACAGCGACGGTCTTATTGAAGTTTAATGTCCTATTTCAGCTTTCGGAATAGATTTTGACACGACCTTTCGACAAAAAAAAAGTTAAAGGTAAATTCAGTGATTCAAGTGTAACATTAAATCAAAATAATGACTGGTTTTACCAAATCCAAGGCCAGCTTCATTTAGCAAATAAAAATGTCTGAATACTTGCCATAAAATGTATTGGCCCAGATTATGCAGTAAAAATACTAAAAATTTATAAAGACGACCAATTTTAGATTTTCAATATGTTACCCAAGTTACAAGTTTTTATGAAAAGTGTGTACTGCCTGATAATTTCAGGCAGTACACACTTTTCATAAAAACTTGTCGACTCGAGAAAAGTTCACTGTAGAAGCGTGCTCGTCGCGACCCCTGCCAGCCCTTTTCAGGGCTGCAATTCTACTTAGCTGCGCACCCATGCCAACGAGGGTTAGGGCGTCCCCCCAAGGCGACGCACACCAGCTCGTCCCCGTTGGTGTGGAATGCAGCGCGCAAAGCGGCGATGGGGATCGCCACCCGTCACGCACAGCCCGACACAGCGGAAGGTGGAGGACAGAGTGCAGAGTTGGCACGTGGAATGTTAGAGGAGGCATGAGAGATAAGACGAATGAGTTGATCGAAATAATGAAAGAAAGAGAATTAGATGTCGTGTGTATGTCGGAGACCAAACGAAAGGGCAGTGGTACTGAAGAGCTCCCTGGCAGGGCGTTAGCTCTATGGTCCGGAGTCCCGGAGAGCGAGAGCGCCTGCCAGGGAGTGGGGGTGTTGCTGTCGTCTCGGTTGCTCGATGTTATGACTGAATATAAAGTTGTGAACTCAAGACTTCTGGGTTCGCTTTAAATTGGGACTGACGAAGTTATTCCTTTTGGCTGTTTATGCGCCGGTAGCTTCGTCGTCCAGGGCTGAGCTGGAGGAGTTTTGGGAGAATGTAAGAGAAGTTCTAGATTTGGCTAGGGGAAACGAAAGAATTGTTGTATGTGGTGATTTGAATGGATGGGTTGGTACCGCACGACCAGGGTACGAGTCGGTGCTTGGAAAGTTTGGGGATAAAAGGGTTAATGATGCTGGCAAGCTTATACTGGCGGTATGCAAGGAAAAGGGTCTTCTTGTGACAAACACTATGTTTAATCACAAGAAAATCCATATGTATACTAGAGAAAGAAAGAATGAGAGAAGTATGATCGATTTGTTCCTGGTGGATGACCGACTGCGAAAACAGGAGATGGATACGCGAGTGTTCAGGGGTGCTGACCTGGGAACGGATCACTATCTAGTGATTACTAGATTTAGGGGTCTGTTCGCGGGTTGGCGCTACCGGACGGCAGTAACAGAACCACAGTCGGTCTGTCGCATCCGAAGCTGGAAGCTTCAGGAAGCGGATACTAAGGACAAATATCATGCGAGGGTAGCCGAAAAGCTTGACATCATCGATGGCAGAAATGAATGTGTGGAAAGAACATGGCAGAACCTTAGTGATGGAATGGTAAGTGCAGCGGAAGAAGTGTGTGGAACGATTAAAAGAAGCAGTAGTAAAAGAAGAGATGCATGGTGGAATGATGAAGTGAAAGAAGCTGTAAAGAAGAAGAAGAAAGCATGGTTAGACTACTTGGCCTCTAGTAATGATAAGGATATGAGAGAGAAGATGAAAGAAAGATATAAGCTGCAAAAAGTTCACACGAAAGCATTGATTGAGGAAGTGCGTGAAAGGTGTAGAATGGAAGCGGACGAAAGGTTGTCGCACAACTTTAAGGAGAACTCCAAACTCTTCTGGAAAGAGGTTGGAAGGACCCGAAGTGGTGCGACGGCCTTAAGAATGAAGAAAGTGCTTTCGAGAACTAATGACGTCCTCTCAGACAAATCGGACGTCATGCAGCGATGGAGCGAATTTTATAGAGAAATGTATGCGTGTGATGATCTTAGTGAGGGATCCGGAGATGACGCCGAAACTGGTACGCCAGACCCGGACCTCGATGACACTGAGGTCATCAGTATGAAAGAGATTGAACGTGCGATTCGAAGTTTGAAATGTGGTAAGGCTGCGGGACTAGACAGAGTTACTGCTGAAATGGTCAAGTATGGTGGGCCTCGCGTCTGGGACAGCTTTCATCTGCTGTGCAATTTGTGCTGGCGGACGGGGGATGTCCCGGATGATTGGCGATCCGCAGTCATTGTGCCTTTATATAAAGGTAAAGGTTCACATTTTGACTGCGGGTGCTATCGGGCGATCAGCTTGACCAGTTTAGCAAGTAAAGTTTACTCGAAGGTTTTGACACGTAGGATGCAAGAGAAATCGGAAAGATTTCTATGGGAGGCACAATGCGGATTTAGACCTGAAAGAGGATGCACGGATCAAATGTTTTCTCTCCGCATGATCACGGAAAAGCTTCTGGCTGCTAACCAGAGGATTTTCTGTGCTTTTGTGGATCTTGAGAAAGCATTTGATAAGGTTGTAAGGAAGAAAATGTGGGAACTGTTGCCGGGGTATGGTGTGGATGGTCGATTGCTAAGGGCTGTGCAGTCACTTTACTGTGACTGTAAAGCCTGTGTGCGGGTAGGGCATGACCTGTCACCCATGTTTAGCGTCCAAACGGGCGTAAAACAGGGTTGTGTCATGTCTTCCTGGCTGTTCATACTGTATCTCGACAGCTGTTTACAGAAGCTGAAAGATAGCTGTTTGGGTGTGAAATTGGGTGACATTAAAGTAAATTGTCTGCTGTATGCTGATGATGCAGTGCTTATTGCACCATCAGAGGCAGAACTGCAGGCATTAGTCACGTGTATGAAAGAGGAATGTGAAATTAAAGGTCTCCGCTTGAATGCTAATAAAACTAAGGTTCTGGTATTTGAAAGGGACGAAGAGAGAACGAAGTGTGAAATATGGGTAAATCAGGAATGTCTAGAACAGGTAAATGAAATTGTATACTTGGGGAGTGCTTTTAGCCGGGATGGAAGATGTGATTTAGATGTGGACAGGCGTGTCGCTGCCGGGAACAAAGTCAATGGTGCCCTGACTGCGTTAGTCAAAAGGCAAGGCGTAGTGAAGAGTGCACGCCTTGAAATACATAACGCAGTGTTGGTACCGACTTTGTTATATGGCAGCGAAACCTGGGTATGCCAGAAGAAGCATAAAAGCAAGTTGAATGCAGTGGAGATGCGATCTCTTCGTAAAATGTGCGGCGTTACCATGGCCGACCGGAAGCGAAAGTTTGGGCACGTTGAGAGAATGAGTGAAGACCGAATGGTGAAGAAAATATATAGCGCGAAAGTTAATATTAAAAGGTGTCGAGGTAGACCGAGACTAACTTTCGAAGACCATGTGAGCAAACTGCTCGAAGAGGGGAGGGTCAAGAGTACTCGGATACCTAGACGTGCATGTATGAAGAAGATAATGAATCTGAAATAAGCGAAAGAGGTATGTAAGGATCGTGACACTTGGCGATCTGTTCTCTCTGGCTACCCCGTCAGGGATTGTGCGTGACAATAAGTAAGTAAGTAAGTAAGAGAAAAGTTCAGTCAATGCCGTCGCAGCAAATATTTTTCTAATAAAAAATATGGTAATTGACTGTAAGTACCGATTAAAAAAATATTAGTTACATTTGGTTGTTATATTTAGTAAAACAGGTTGCAACGGTTTATTTATTTATACCACTATTCTACCGGTAGTAGACATAATCGATTATTAACCGGTTCAGTGCGGGTGGCACGCCAGGCGTGCCATCGATTACTTTTGTGTGTGGCGTATGACACGCGAGCCGTGCCTTTTTAAAAGTCGTCATAACTCGCTCATATTGCTTTTTTGGAAGATATATCCAGAACAAAAAATTCATTATTTTGCAAGCAGTTCATGCCTGCAGCTTCGTTCTGGATATTTTGAAAATTTGCAATTTTTAGGGGTTGACAGCCTTTTTTAACGTGTACATGGCTCTATTTTTACTTTGTAGGTTTTAAATCATGTTGTGGAAAAATAGTCTAATAAGTAACAAATAATAGCATTCATTGCGATCGCTCACAAACTCAAGTTGTAAATAAATTTCTGGAAAACAAGTCTCCTGTTAAAAGAAAACAATGCGTTTATCTTATTGTTTAATTTTGCTTAAAATGGTTGAACTGTCGTCTTATTACTATCATATGGCCGAATAGACCTACGAAGTACCATGTGCTCTTGTGATATGGTATAAGGTTTATTTTTGCTTGAAATAGTTCGAAACCGTTCATGCAAGTTCGCTAATAAATAGTCTTTTGTCAATCCGCCGCCGTATAGCGCCAGCCTTTTTTTCCTTTTGAAAACACTTATTTTACTATTCCTACTAATTAGACGTTTTCAGATCGACTTTACTTTTACATTTGTATAACATTAAATAATATTTAACATCTGTAAATATCAATGAATCATAAACCTTATTTTTCTTCAAATTAAGGTTCTTTATTGTTTGATATTTAGAAATTTTTAAACAGTGGTAGAGCCATGCGGCAGCTTTTGCTGTCGCACGGATGGGCCGGCTCGAACCGGGGTGGTACCACGACCTCACAGAAAACCAGCGTGAAGTAGAGGCTTACCTCTGCGTTTCGCTTGGTGAGTGCAGGTGGCCGGAGGCCCTTTTTACTGGAAATGAGGCATTGCATCTTAGTCCTCACGGGTGACAACGCATCTACATTTTGATTTGTAATAGAGGATAGATGTAGATGTCTATGGGCCACAGCAATCACTTACCATCAGGTGGACTGTGTGCTCGTTTGTCACCCTTATCCTATAAAAAAAAAAAAATATTATTACGTGAAAATTTAATTTAATAAAAACCAAGGTTTCCAAGGTGATTTAGCTGTACCTACTTATATAAATGATTTTTTTATAAAACAAAAAATTGTACAAAAGGTTTTAATCTCTTCATAAAAAAAAATCACTTACTCTCAATTTCAAAGAAAACACGTAAAAAAACATGTAGTTACCCACTAAAAACAAGTATCCTTCCATTTGTTCGCCGCCACAGCTAAAAGTTTTCGAAAATATGTGCCGCAACGAATCGGTTAACATTCGATTACGGCGTAACAATTAAAATATTTATGTGTACTTATTTTGACACTAAATTTCATAAATAAAGAATAATATATCAAAATGGTATATAATAATAAATTACATAATTATATAATAATAAATTAATAAGATAACATTAAAATGACACACCAAAAAATATTCCATCCACTGGAGTCCATCCTAAGAAAACTTTGTATTATGGAAGATCAAGATCGTTTAATCGCCGTACTCACAGTAATATAGTGCGAGCGAGTGAATAGATATGAAAGAAAATATCGGTCGCGTAGCTCGCCGCCTGGTCGGTGCGTAAAATACCTAAATTTGCGAAACGCCGAAATGTAAGAGGGCTCTTAAAAGCACAGAATAAATAATAGTAGTACGTACTAAAAGTAAGTCGTATAATTTTTTTGTCATGGGTGACATTTTCATGCTTTTCGAGGGTGTCGAAACCGATAGGGTTGTCGAAATGTAAATCCAAGATGGCAGCCGCAATAGGTATCAATTTTTTCATCATGGGTGTCATTTTCATGGTTTTCGAGGGTGCTGAAGCCGATAGTGCTGTCAAAATGGAAATCCAAGGTGGCGTCTGCAATAGGTATAAATTTTTTCATCATGGGTGTCATTTTCATGGTTTTCGAGGGTGTTGAAGCTGATAGTGCTGTCGAAATGTAAATGCAAGATGGCGGCTGAATTAGGTACCAATTTTTTCATCATGGGTGTCATTTTCATGGTTTTCGAGGGTGTTGAAGCAGATAGTGCTGTCGAAATGTAAATCCAAGATGGCGGCTGCAATAGGTATCAATTTTTTCATCATGGTTGTTATTTTCATGGTTTTTGAGAGAGTTGAAGCTGATAGGGTTGTCGAAATGTAAATCCAAGATGGCGGCTGCAATAGGTATCAAGTTTTTCATCATGGGTGTCATTTTCATGGGTTTCGAGGGTGTTGAAGCCGATAGTGCTGTCGAAATGTAAATCCAAGATGGCGGCTGAAGTAGGTACCAATTTTTTCATCATGGGTATCATTTTCATGGTTTTCGAGAGAGTTGAAGCTGATAGGGTTGTCGAAATGTAAATCCAAGATGGCGGCTGCAATAGGTATCAAGTTTTTTATCAAGGGTGTCATTTTCATGGGGTTCGAGGGTGTTGAAGCCGATAGTGCTATCGAAATGTAAATCCAAGATAGCGGCTGCTACAGATATAAAGTTTTTCATCATTGGTGTCATTTTCATGATTTTCGGGGGTGCTGATGCCGATAGTGCTGTCGAAATGTAAATCCAAGGTGGCGGCTGCAATAGGTATCAATTTTTTCATCATGGGTGTCATATTCATGGGTTTCGAGGGTGTTGAAGCCGATAGCGCTGTCGAAATGTAAATCCAAGATGGCGGCTGAAGTAGGTACCAACTTTTTCATGATGGGTGACATTTTCATGGTTTTCGAGGGTGTTGAAGCCGATAGTGCTATCGAAATGTAAATCCAAGATGGCGGCTGCAATAGATATAAGTTTTTTCATCATTGGTGTCACTTTCATGGTTTTCGGGGGTGCTGATGCCGATAATGCTGTCTAAATGTATTTAAATTACTTTAAAAATTCCGTATAATCATGTTATACGTAATTTTTTTTTATGCGCTTAAGGTATGCCCAATTGGATTTACCAATATATTTTAAGTTTATAGGCACATATTACATTTACAACGTATAATATAATTGAAACAATATATGATAACAACTTGCCTAGATCTTATTGCTCGGCGCAGTACTCCAGTGTAGCTGCTGTGTTTCGTATGGTGAGTGTAGAGAACCGGAGACCCTTTTTACTGAAAAAGAGGCATTCCATCTTAGTCCTCACGGGTGACAACGTATCTGCATTTTGATTCGCAAACGAGGATAGATGTAGATGTCTATTGGCCCCAGCAACCACTTACCATCAGATGGACTGTGTGATCGTTTGTACACACTATCTAATAAAAAAAATATTGTCAACTAAAATAGTCTTCGTAATACGCCCAATTTCCTTTTTTTGACTAATATATATATATATATATATACAGGGTATTTTTGGAACGCTCCCGAAAACTAACACAGGCGACAGCACCAAGTATACCTTTGATCATGGGTCACAAATAAATTTGATTCTGATGAAAAAAAAACATATTTTTACAACGTTTTATTAGCTTTATTCACGCGCCATCATATTAGTACAGCTAAATGAAACGATAATTTCATAAAAAAAATCATGAAAATACTGAAACATAAAACCAGCAGTGAAAACTGAATTGATATCACCTGACTAATGGAGGTTAATGTACGCGCGAACGGTGAAAAAAGAACGCTGGCCTTGAACTTGGGCACTGAGCGATTTATCACATATTGGTACGAAGGGGGCGCGACGGGGGAACAATCCGCCAGTATTACTATGCCTGCATGCTATTGGTTCCCGCGCTTTATTCGCTCCAAAATTACAGTCGCATACACAGCTTACTTTGCGACTCGCGACGATGTTTTAAAAAGGAAGGAAAGAAAAATTATTTATATCTATTGTTTTATGACTAAACTAGTGAACGAAAAGGTAAATATTTAAAAGTGTTGAGGAAGAATACCGAAAAAATTACCATGTGATAGACCTGATGACGGAAGCTCAAGCGAAGATGAAAGTGATGATGAAGTAGCATCCAGTAACACCAACACACCTTCAACATCTGGCTTCCATGTGACCCAAGACGACATAATGGACGGCGTGCCACCCTTACCTTAAGTTTTCTTGTTACAAACTACTTTATATTTTACGATAGAAATAACAAATAATGCTCAAGTAAACATTATCCATTTTTAATTCCAAGTAAGGCACCTATTATGATTCTACAATAAAACAATTAATTACTTACTATAATATTATAAAACAATATCCCAATACTGGTGTTTGTATTATTCTTGTTCGTTTTTTGTTTTAATAATGCTTAACGCGTACGTTTATAGTGATTGTGAATACGACAACATGTTATGTATTCGAACCTAGGTACACGAAATATCGCTAAATAAATTGTTAAGACGTCGGGATGGAACAAGTGTGTCATACTGTGCAGTGCACAAAGTGTTGAAGCGTAACCGAATGCGCCCATACAAATTGCACAAAGTGCAAGCTTTAGTTCCCGGCGATCACGACCGCCGACGAGTTTTCTGCCGTTGGTTATTATACCAGCAACAACGTGTAGCTGGTTCCATTGAGCACATTATCTGGACGGATGAGTCGACATTTACCAGAAACGGCCTGTGGAACCGAAGAAATACACACGTGTATTCAGAGTTTAACTCGCACGCTGTTCGACAAACCCGATGGTCGGTTAACGTATGGGCAGGTTTATTTAAGGATCGCATACTGGGACCAGTGTTTCTGCCACAGCGACTGAACGGACAGCGATACCTAAACTTTATAAATGAACAGTTGACAGACATTTTAGGCGACCTATCGTTGGCTGAATATCGCCGCACATGGTTTCAGTATGATGGTGCCCCTCCACATGTCGTGAGGTTCGTCCGTGAGCGCCTCAATGAGCTATTTGATGATCGCTGGATTTGGCGGACTAGGACCACACGCTTGGCCACCTCGCGCACCAGATCTGACCCCGTTAGACTTCTTTCTGTGGGGTATGTGAAAGAAAGGGTTTTTAATCGTGAGTGTGATAGTGCTGACGAAACTACAAAAGGATCGTGGATGTTTTCGACAAACTACGTACGGACTGTGTCGAAGACCACACGATGATGCCCCGCCTCCATGAGGAGACGCAACACCGAGCCCAAATCTGCCTTGAAATGAATGGAGCACAATTTGAGCCGCATCTCATAAGATCACGGAGGATTTAGAGCGGTAAGCTGTTTCATAACTAATTTTTTTAAATAACTTAGTACTGAACATACATAACTGAATACATGAGAATAATAAACATACCTACACGATGAATAAAAACGCATGACTCTAACCTTGGTTATATTTCATTTATGTACTTTTTCATTAGCGGGAAATCGAACCAGTTATTTGGGTTATTTAACCTGTAAATTCGAATTAAAATGGCTACGTGGAGACAAGTACAGTGGCAAAATAGTAGGTTAAGTAGATAAGTTAGGTATTTAGACAAGTGTTGTAAATTATTAGGTATTGTGGTATGGCCCGCTAGTTGCGGACCGCTCGAATTTGCGTTCGCGCGTACATTGACCTTTAATCAGCTGATATGAATTCAATTATTCCACTGCTGGTTTTAGGTTTCAGTATTTTCATGATTTTTTTTATGAAATTATCGTTTAATTTAGCTGTACTAACATGATGGCGCGTGAATAAAGCTAATAAAACGTTGTAAAAAAGATGATTTTTTTTTCATCAGGATCGAATTTATTTGTGACCCATGATCAAAGGTATACTTGGTGCTGTCGCCTGTCTTAGTTTTCGGGAGCGTTCCAAAAATACCCTGTATATATATATATATATTATACATACCTATATAGACTTTGTCATTATTTAAAATATTAAATAAATGTATGTTTTTATCTTTTAGTGAGAATTAACAGGGCTGTAATTAGATATACGAAACGTATGGGGTGCAAAATGTCAGCCGTCAGGCTATTTGGTTAGACTAATCTATCTCTAATTCTATAGAGTATAGGAGTATCTCTAATTTCAGGCACGTAATAAAATCAAGGTTGTCATGAACTGGAATAAATATCATTATTAGTTAGGATTCAGTCAATTAATTAAATCTCTATTAGTGAGAACCTGTTATTGACTTGTAATCTATTAGTGAGAACATGTTATTGGTTTCTTGTTAATTAAAAATGTCATTTACTTAAGATTAGTAAGCTGTTGGTTTTCCATAACATGTTAAAAAATCGCTTAAGTAGGGTTGATGCGCCTATTACCAGTCTTTTTGTGCCAATTTCAACTTTAAAAATTCCTGCTATTTTAATTAGGGCACAATATTTTTAAACATTTGTTTTAATCGATAGGTTATTTATGGACAAATATAGTGAATATTTATTTACAATCATATTATTCAAGAACAATTATAAAAACGACGATAAGCAAAAAAAGGCTTTATGGCTCAAATTCCAGCCACCCTCAATCGAATGTCTTCCTTTTGTGTACGTATGCTAATGTCAGCATAGCATAGGGTTATGACTTTTCGAGTTTTTGATACATAGGCTGCACTAAATGTATCGGGAATGGATTATTTCCACTGTTCCTGTCATATTAAAATCTTTTTAATTGAAAACTCCTTGGTTTTAAAAATCGAATACCATTTATTTATTTAAAAAAAGATTCTCGGTCTTGTCACAAAGTTTTGTCAAACTTGTTTAGTCGTTGAGAAAATGGAATTGACTCGAGAAAATTCAAGAGCGATGATTTATTATGACTTTCGAAGTGGTTTAACACAAAAACAGTGTGTTGACCGGATGATTTCTGCATTTGGTGATGAAGCCCCATCCAAAACCACAATTTTTTGCTGGTTTGCTGAATTTCAATGTGGACGTGTCAAGCTCAGTGATGATCCCCGTCAAGGTCGTCCAAAAACTGCAGTCACCCTAAGAAAACATTGATGCTGTGCGTAAGC
Organism: Parnassius glacialis; assembly: GCA_033319125.1. NCBI lineage: Eukaryota > Metazoa > Arthropoda > Insecta > Lepidoptera > Papilionidae > Parnassius > Parnassius glacialis. The sequence continues at coordinate 38,281,693 of JAVANC010000022.1, read as the reverse complement.
TGATTGAGGAAGATCGACATGTGACATACCGCGAAATTCAGGCAACTGTAGACATTGGCATGAGTCAAATACATCATATACAATCTTGCATGAACAATTAGGTATAAAAAAGTTGTTTTCCCGATGGATACCGCATTCGCTCTGTGAAGAGCAAAAAGCGGCTCGCGTTACTTGGTGCGTCAGAACTTTCGAAAGATTCCACGCAGGATCCTCAAATGCTGTATACAACATCGTATCAGGTGACGAATCCTGGATATACGCGTACGAACCCGAAACAAAAGACCAGTCACGAGTTTGAGTGTTCGAAAATGAGTTAAAGCCAACAAAAATTGTTCCTTCACGGAGTTTTGCAAAAAAATGGTGGCCACGTTTGTCTCCAAAACCGGCCATGTTACAACTATTCCTCTTGAGGGACAAAGAACGGTTAATGCAGAATGGTATGCTAGCATTTGTTTGCCACAGGTCGTTTCTGAACCCCGTAAAGAGAACTGCAACTGCCGCATCATCCTCCATCACGACAATGCGAGTTCTCACACCGCACACAGAACAAGAACAAGGGTTCTTAGAGCAAGAAAACATAGAATTATTAAACCATCCGCCGTACAGCCCCGACCCAAGCCCTAATGATTTCTATACTTTCCCTAAAATAAAGAATAAATTGCGTGGACAGAGATTTTCATCACCTGAAGAAGCTGTGGACGCCTACAAAACGGCCATTTTGGAGACCCCAACTTCCAAATGGAATGGTTGCTTCAATGATTGGTTCTATCGTATGGAAAAATGTGTCAAATTTCGCGGAGAATACTTCGAAAAGCAATAAATACATTTTTAAATAGTAATGTTGTGTCACTTCCTTGATTCCCGAAATTTTCAGTGCCGCTCTCGTAGGTACCTATTGTAGGTACGTTTTACTTTTTTTTATTCGTAACAGTTTTTAATTTTGAATCTGCGTGTTACAACTATGAAATATGCACCAAGGCAGACGGCAACATTATTTTATTGTAATGTTTTATTACTTAACTTACTGTGTTTTAAATCAGTTCAATAAATTAAAGCAAATTATGATAAAATATTATGTAGTACAACGATTTCTAATAATTTAATTATCCAAGTTTTCAAATCATCATCGTCATTACAACGTTACACAAGTTCACTACAGCTGAACATCCTCCTTCATAGACTGCCGCAAAGCGTGGTCCTAAACCACTTTTTTTTATAGAATAAGGGTGAAAAACGAGCACACAGTCCACCTGATGGTAAGTGGTTGCTGCAGCCCATAGACATCTACATCTATTCTCTGTTACAGATCAAAATGCAGATGCGTTTTCACCCGTGAGGACTAAGATGGAATGCCTCATTTCCAGTAAAAAGGGCCTCCGGCTACCTGCACTCACCAAGCGAAACGCAGAGGTAAACCTCTACTTCACGCTGGTATTCTGTGAGGTCGTGGTACCACCCCGGTTCGAGCCGGCCCATCCATGCGACAGCAAAAGCTGCCGCCTGGCTCTACCACTTTCCTTGTCATGAGTTTTTCATTTATTTTCTAAGTTATAGTTAGTATTAAATACTAAGTTATAGTTTTTGTTTGTATATATTATATTTATTGCTTAGAGATAATGTAAAGTAAGCATAATTTTACCAGGATCATAACTTGTCAAAAAATTCGGAAAATGAGCGTTTTTCGTTGCGTACGTGTTTTGATTTTTAATTTAACAATGTTGGGTTTAAAACTGTGAGGTAATATTTGAAATATACTTTCCTCTAGCTACGAAGAATTTCTTTAGGGGACAATATTTATAGTTAAAACTACTAGAAATCTTATTTACGAAGTAAAAAGTCGAAAAGGCTGGAATTTGGGGCATGGTTGGTATTAGGGGCATTCACCCTAGTTTAATTATAATCATCACGTGCAAAGAATCACTGTTAAACTTATAATCAATTATAGTCGATGTGAAAATTATTAAATTTAACTGATTACCTTGCTTTACATATCTTTTACCTATAACTGTCCCTATCTTTGTTTAATTAATCACGGCTATCTTCAAAATGTGCATGATAGTGGTCGATTTCAATATATAAGGTTTCAGCGTTGCATTTACCTTCACACTGGACAGTTCGTAATATGGCGTACAAAATTGGGTTACTGCTGGTAGCACTCTTCGTTGGGAGTTTAGGTAAGTACAAAATGTATAACCATTTATTAATTACGGTTTACGGCTAATCAAAGCCTACTAGTGAACTTAGGGCTCCCCTATATATTGCCTCATAGATATTAATAACGCTTGGCAGGCAGGTTGGCAACTGCAGTTTTTTTTACTATTATTCTGTTGTTATCAGGAAGGTGCTGCTGCTATCTTCTATTTCAGCTTCCAGCTATCCGTCTTACGACAACCACGGGATGATATGGGGTAGTGGCTTCCCTCACACCGCCATTATATGGCTACCATGTATATCTGTACAAATAAATGAAATTGAAGTGTCTGTTTGTAATGTCAAAATAACAGCTTTTTACTAAATGCATATGAAGGTTTATGCAATAATACTTATAACAAAAACACGATTTTTAAAATTTTTGTCTGTGTCTTTCTGTCTGTCTGTCTGTCCGTTTGCTCCGGCTAATCTACGAAACGGCTGGACCGATTTTTACCGGACTTTCACTGGCAGATAGCTGATTTATAAGAAGTAACTTAGGCTACTTTTATTTTAGATAAAGAATTAGGGTTCCACGCAAAAAAATTAAAACCCATGAAATCCAATCGTAATAAATTATGCGTGGGCGAAGTCGCGGGGTACAGCTAGTTTTACTTATAAATTGAAATAGCGAATTAAAATGTATAGTAACTTATTTTTCGTTATCGCCCCATGAGAGTCCAACCTGTCTCATCTTCACGGCAGATATATGGAACGATCTGTTCTCTCCAACCCTAGTTAGGTGAAATCGCTCACTCGATTATTTTATTTAGTACTAGCTGTTCCCCGCGACTTCGCCCGCGTGTAATTTAAGGTTTTGCGCGGAACCCTAATTCTTTTTCTAAAACAAAAGTAGCCTAAGTTACTCCTTATAACATCAGCTATCGGCCAATGATAGCCCCGTCGAAATCGGTTCAGCCGTTTGGAAGATTGGCCGGAGCAAACAGACCGACAGACCGACAAAAATTAAAAAAAATACGTGTTTTTGTTATAAGTACAGTATGTACTTTCATATGCATTAAGTAAAAAGCTGTTATTTTGACATTAAGCGTAGTTTTTGAGGTAATCGAGGCAGGGCAGCTCCAACCCCCCTTATTAAGTGCATATCGCACACGCCGTTCACGGTTCTTGAACATTTCTTGTATAATTTTATTAAAGGGGAAATAAGTCAAGAGAGCGTTCGGGATTGGGTGTAAAAGTTTTTTTTTACAAATGTTAAAATAAAAAAATTGTACAACCGACTTCATCAATATAAATAAAATGAGAACATCATTAATGTAGTCGAAATCAATTAAATAGCCATTATTAAGGTTAACTCAAAAACGTCTAGTCAAATCTTGATCAAACTTATATGGGACCACATGAAAAACACCAGCTTTTAAATAAAAAAAAGAATCATCTAAATCGGTTTACCTAGAAAAAGTTCTGAAGATGTTGCTAATAAATAAATAATAAACCTAGCAAGCTAACAGCATAGCAAAGTGGCAAAGCAATCAGCTTTGTAGCAGTTTCTAACGGTTGCCGTTGAGCAATCAGTTTCAAAATAGGAGGTTCAGATGCCTGGGTGATCAGTAATCGATTTCTGAAAACAGAATTTGAAAATTCGAAATCGTTCTCGAGATAATCTTGGGACAGACGGACAGACGGACGGACGGACGGACGGACGGACAGACGGACAGACGGACAGACGGACAGACGGACAGACATCGTGAAATCAATAAGTGACTTCGCAAGCTTCGCCACTTAATAATAAAAAAATACAGTCGAATTGAGAATCTCCTACTTTTCTACTAACTTCAAATAGGAGGATTTTTTTCTGGGTAGACTGATTTCGATGATTCTTTTTTTATTTGAAAGCAGGTGGAATCAAAAAAGTAATTTTACAAAAATAAGTGATATTCATTCTGTAGTACCAGTTACTCGACTCCATCGAGTCAGTAATTCATTCTTGGGGCGATGTATACGCTTTTACAACAAATTTCCAGAAAATATACAAAATTTGACCTGCTCAAAGTTCAAAAACTTTATTAAACTAAGTTTGTATAAAAAGGGTTATTATAATATTAAAGAATTTATAGATGATAATAATCCCTGGAAATGAGGTGATCGCTACCAAGCTATTTCTAATTTGTTGTGTTGTTAATTTGTGTAACATACATGATTGTAAGCTGTTATTTTAAAAAAAAAGTCCCTGGGTTTCTTGCTGGTTCTTCCCAGGACAGAGGTTTTTTCGAACCAGGGGTAATTAAAAAAAAGAGTGACCTTCAATAAGTATCTATTATTAATAATTTATATTGAATAAAAATGTTTCTGTTTCTGTTTGAGTTATCCTCAATATTTTATATTGAAGTCGGTTGTACAAAATTTTTAATTTTATCACTTATTATCCGTTGAAAATATTTTAAAATCAAGTTAAAAAGGACTACCCTAAGGACTAAGACGGAATGCCTTGTTTCCAGTAAAAAGGGTTGCCGGTTCTCTTTACTCACCATACAACAAAAAACAGCAGCATTAAGCCGCTATTCGACGCTGGTACTCTGTGAGAGCGCGGTCGTTCCGACGTTGAATTCCCCGGTCGAGCGGAACTATTCGTGCTTCAACCATTAATATACTCGTATATGACGCGTGGCTCTACCACTATTAAAAACTTTCAAATCTTTTCACCAGCCAACAGTAATTTAATTTTTATTGACCAGTTTTGTACGTGGTATTAGTACGTAATTTTTACAATTGTATAGTTGTAGCACGAATGGGTCGGCTCGACCGGGGAAGGACCACACTCTCACAGAATACCAGCGTGAAATAGCAACTTCATGCTGCTGTGAATGGAGAGTGTGGCCAACCGCAGACCCTTTTTACTGGAAACGAGGCATTCCACCTCAGTCCTTACGGGACGCGTCTGCATTTTGATTCGTAGTCGAGGATAGGTTTAGATGTCTAGGAGCCACAACAGCTACTTACCATCAGGTAGACTGTGTGCCCGCTTGTCACCGTTATCCTATAAAAAACATTAAGTACCTTACAATGGCAATATAATAATTAAACGTCATATAAAGACAATTGAAGTATCTGACTATAATATCGAAATATTAATCGATATCGAGGAAGGAACTATATCGACTTATATTAAGCGTATTTATTTAAAAACTGTTAATATACATTTTCTGCCGACTTCCAAAAAGGAGACGGTACTCAATTCGAGTGTATGTTTTTTTTTATGTGTGTTACCTCATAACTTTGTACTGGGCGAACCGATTTGGATGATTCTTTTTTTATATGAAAGCTGATAGTTCTCGTGTAGTCCCATATGAATTTGATCAAGGTCAGACCAATGGTTATTGAGTTATTCTTAAATAACCTATATTGAAGTCGCTTATATTGAAGTCGGCTGTACAAATTTTTTAATTTTAAATTATTGATGATTATCTCAAAGTATAAGAGATATAAATAAGTTTCAACAAAACTACATTAAAAATGTCGAAATATTATGTTGATTTTAAACACGTTTTTTTTCTACATCATTTTACAAAAAAAAAAACTATTAGTGTTACAAGATAAGCTGAACCTTTGTGAAAATCTTATTTACGTAAATTCTTATATTGAACATGTTTTCATGCCGCAAATAGTTTTAGAAATGATAACAAAAATTGAGTTTAGTTTTGTTGATAATTTACTTGCCCAAAAACATGCAGTAGTTTTGTTTAAGTTATACACGGACAAAGTTTCGGGTAAAAACTAGTTATTAAATATCAAAGCTTATAAATATCTGTGATTTAAAGATATATGTAACCGATAAGCTCTCACTTGCACTGTAATTGCTTATCTGTTAAGTGATATCACATCAGCATTAATCTCTAGATTAACAGTACGATCTACGAAGGATTAATATTTATTTTTATTTTTGTTATTTAAAGTTTAATATTTGTTTTATCAATAATTAGCTAAAATTACCTGCCACATAAAGCCGTAGTAGTTTAGAGCTTCATCACCATCATTATCATCATCATTACAGCCCTTCACAAGTCCACTGCTGAACATAGGCCTCGCCCAAGGAATGCCACAAAGCGCGGTCCTGAGCCAGCCAGTCCAGGTCGTCATTCCATCTAGTGGGGGGTCGCCCTGCACTTTGCCTACCGTCACGAGGCTACCACTGAAGTACCTTTTTTCCCCATCGGTTGTCGGTTCTTCGAGCTATATGGCCGCCCCATTGCCACTTCAGCCTACTGATCCGTTGGGCTTTGTCGGTCACTTTGGTTCTACTGCGGATATCCTCATTTCTAACTTTATCACGCAGATAAACCCCGAGCATAGCCCTCTCCATAGCTCGCTGAGTGACTTTGAACTTCTTCATACGGCCAGCAGTGAAGGACGACGTCTCAGATCTATAGGTCATTACTGGCAACACGCACTGGTTGTACAATTTCGTTTTCAAGTTTTGAGGTATACCTGACGAGAAGATGTGTCGTAATTTCCCGAACGCTGCCCAGCCGAGTTGAATCCGTGGATTGACCTCTCGGTCGAAGTTTTTTTTATACATTACCCCCACACTAGGATTTTCTTCTGTATCGTGGAGGCAGTTTACAAACATAAATTGCACGAGGACAAACATCGAGACCCAGAGCATTTATTTGTAGGCCACACAAATACTTGTTCCGTGCGGGATTCGAACCCACGGCTCCCAGCGCAACAACTCATTGCTAAGCCACTGCGCCACGGAGCCGTCACTTGTTGCACAAGTTTGAATTACCTAGTCAGAATATTTGTCCCAGGTAAACAACAACAACTTCCAGCTTAGTGCTTCCAATAACTACCGGCATAGGTGTGACATGGACGCTATACATGATTTCTTAGTTTTGTCCATGTTCATCTTAAGACCTATCCGTTGGGAGGCACGGAGACACGATTCCGCTAAAAGGACTATATTGTCGGCAAATCGAAGGTGAGTGATGTACTCGCCATTGATGTTAATGCCGAATGCTTTCCAGTCTAGTAGCTTGAAAACGTCTTCCAATGCAACGGTGAAGACTTTCGGGGATATAGCGTCATCCTGTCTTACATCTCTCGCAAGTTGGATAGGTTTCGTACTCTGGTTCTGTACTCAGATAGCCATCGTAGCTCCATTGTACAAACACCTCATCACTTCTATATACCGACAGTCAACTACGCACCGCTGAAGGGATTGCAGCACCGCCCAAATTTTGACGGAATCAAAGGCTTTATCATAGTCCACATACTTATGACAAAGTGGCAGATTGTACTCTTCGGTCTTCTGTACAATTTGCGCAAGGGTATGTCTATGGTGCTAAAGCCTTTTCGAAAACCGGCTTGTTCGGGAGGCTGGAAGTCGTTGAATCCGCATGCGAGACGATTCGTAATGACTCTATAAAACAGCACATAGACGCGGCTCAGATGGGAAATCTATGTGTAGTTTTTAAGAGAGCGTTGTTGCCTTTTTTGAAGAAAAATACCACCGTATTTCTGCTACACGCCTTCGGAGTAGTACCTCCATGAAGGATGGAATCAAAGAGCTTCTGAAGGACTTTAAGTACCGGTTTTCCACCCGCTTTCAGAAGCTCCGCTGTAATACCATCCTCGCCCGGGGACTTGCCGTTTTTAAAGTTTTGGAGAGTCATTCTAATCTCACTCAGAGTGACGTCCGGGATATCATCGGAATAGTGTCAGATGAGACTTGCTCTTGGATCGTTACTCACACTTGCGTGTGGCTCCAATGATGACGTGTACAGCTGCCCATAGAACCTCAAAATCTCACTCAAAATCTCAGGTGTATTGGAAATGATGCTGCCACATTCGGTCTTAAACTTCGACAGTTGGCACGTTCTGGCAGACAGATCTCTGGCAAAGATTATGGAGCCCTGTTTCCGATCGCATCTTCAATATGAGCAGTATTAAGGTTGCGTAAGTCCCGCCGCATGCATTTGGAGATCTGTCTGTTCAGTTGCCTGTATGCTATCAAATCTACTGAAGACTGCAGCTTCATTTCCCGTCTAACAGTCATGAGATTAAGAGTGTGATCGAAAAGTTTTTGTGTTCTTTTGCGGCGGGTCTCAATAAACTTAGATCCGACTGCATGGACAGTTTTCACGAGCTTGTCATTTATATCGTCCACTGCATTGCATGCAATCTTCTAGGCACTGAAAACGATTTTGTAACTCGATTTGAAAGGTTTCGGGACTTTAGATTAGAGCACGAGGGGGCGGAGCGTTGACTTCATAAGACGAGACCTATCCAACTTAACGTTTAGTTTCAATGTGCTTCTAACCATTCGGTGATCACTACCAGTTTTCAACCTAACGATCACTGAGACATCATTGAACAGTTGTCGTCTGGTTATCATAATGAAGTCAATGTCAATTTTTGTTGAACCGTCGAAGCTCGACCAGGTCCATTTCCTGTGGGACCGCTTCTGGAAGAAAGAGTTCATCATAAAGAGTCCCTCTTTGTACATGAAGTCGGCCAGTTACTGGCCCCTTGGGTTCCGTTGCCCTATTTCAAATTTCCTTATTTTCAGCTCACCGTTCTCTCTTGTGCCTAGTTTTGCGTTATAGTCTCCCATTAACACCGTATAGAGGGTTTTTGAGGAATGTATGGCTCTAGAGATATCCTCATACATTTCCTCCATCTCCTCATCGGGATATGCCGAAGTTGGTGCTTACGCCTGTATGACCTTCAGCCAATACCGTTTGGTTATTCTGAGTATAAGGTACGCAACCCTCGTCGACACACTTCCATTCTTTACGACGTTGTTAACGAGAGACTTGTGGACGATATATCCGACACCTCCTTGGGACAGGTGGTCGCCCTCCTGGTGATAGAACAAGTTGTCAGATTCGAGAATTATCCGAGGTCCGAAGAGAGGAGGAGGACATCTCCCCTTCTCTTCGGACTTCGGATAATCCTAATCTAGCGCAACTTGTCTATCTTTTCTTCGAGCTCCAGGATCTTTTCGTCAGTCCTCAGGGTGCGTGCGTTATAAGTTGCCAGATCAAATCGTCGTGGCAACCGAACCTCCACCGGAAATTCTTAGCACCCCCTGCCCCGCCGTTACTATGGTCGCCGCCGTATGGGGCCGCCGGGGACTGGGGGCCGTTTATTATTGTCATTGCTCATGGGGAGTATATTGCCATAGTTGCCACGCTTGGCGAGCGGGTTGGCAACCGCAGTTTTTTTATTTTGCTGTTATCAGAAAGATGCTGCTGCCCATCTTCTGCCAGAGTTTCCCTCTGTCGCCTTTTACAACACCCACGGGAAGATATGGGGTAGTGGGTATACTTACCCGCCACTACATGGATAAGTTGTTTATTTATTTTAATAAATAAAAATTAATTATATATTCACACAACATACCACAACAACTTTCAGTATCGATTTTAATTTGAACATAGGCCGTGGTAGCTCAGATGGTTAGCGCACGCTGTAAGCTTCACAGTACTCGAGCAACGGGTTCGATCCTCGCCGGCACCAAAGAAATTATTAATTGCAATTTTAAGTGCTGATTTACCACGTGCTTGGCGGTGAAGGAAAACATCGTGAGGAAACCTGCATGTCTGAGAAATAAAAAAAAAATATTTCGAAGACGTGAATTTTTAACGTGGTAGAGCCATGCTGCAGCTCGTTACTCGTTTGTCACCCTATCCTATAAAAAAAAACACCATGAAGTTCGCCACCACGCATTGGGGCAGCGCGGCGGACATTTCCTTGCCCTAAAACCCTCTCAGAAATGAGAGGAGACCTGTGCCCAGCAGTGGGACGTAAATAGACTGCAACTTTACTTTACTACTTTACTCAACCATAGATTGCCTCAAAGGGGGGATATTTGGCATTTAGGGTTGTTACGCTAGGCAATTGTTTTTTTATAGGATAATGGTGACAAACGAGCACACAGTCTACCTGATGGTAAGTGGTTGCTGCGGCCCATAGACATCTACATCTATCCTCGTTTGCGAATCAAAATGCAGATGCGTTGTCACCCGTGAGGACTAAGATGGAATGCCTCATTTCCAGTAAAAAGGGCCTCCGGCCACCTGCACTCACCAAGCGAAACGCAGAGGTAAACCTCTACTTCACGCCGGTATTCTGTAAGGTCGTGGTACCACCCCGGTTCGAGCCGGCCCATCCATGAGACAGCAAAAGCTGCCGCGTGACTCTACCATTGTTAAAAATATATTAATAAATTGTGTTGCCAACCGCAGTTTTTTATTTTTATACAGCTGTTATATAAAAGAAGCTGTTGCCTATTTCCTGGTTCAGTTTCCCTACGTCACCTCTTGCGACACCCACGGGATGATATTAGGTAGTAAATATCCTTACACTGCCACTACACGGGTCAGTGGTTGCAGTTCTCTAATTGTATCTAATACTCCAATAAATTCTAATGATTATTTTATTGCAATTTTTATTGTAAGTATAACAGCAAAACGAGTTAAACTCTCACATCGTCTCTTATATTGATTGCTCGCACCATTTGTATGCAGACGACCTTTAATTTACGTTCAGTCTGAAATTTAAAACTGGTCATCGCACTTTGGAAGCCTCTGACTATCCTTTTAAATGCCAAACAATACTTGTTTAAAACTGAAGTGTTGATTTTCCCATAATTTAAATTCTAATCCGTTTTCACTAGGAGTAAGAAATTTTTGAAGAAGAGAGTGAGTCAGCTCGACCGAGGTAGGACCACGCTTTCACAGAATACGAGTGGTTATCCAACCCTTTATTTTGCTAATATATTTTTATTGGTAGCTCTGGGGCCAAACTCTCGCCTTAAATTTTTTGAAACGTTCTAGTGCCGATTTACGACGCGCTAGGTGAAGAGAGAAAACATTGTGAGGAAACCTGCAATTCTAAGGAATAAAATATTGCGAGGGCATGTGAAGTCAGCTGACAAACTGGAGTAGCGCCGCGAACTAAATGATGCATAACTCATTTAAAAATGGGAGTAAGCCTGTGTGAGACGTACATAGAACAGAAAAGAATACGAGTAGAATAATTTCTATTTAATATAGATTACAAGAAAGACATTTACCAGTGGTTTTGAAAAAATTTATGTCCTGGGAAGAACCAATAAGATACTTTATTTACGATACGGGACTTTTTTTATAAATCAATTTACAACATACAACTAAGTATGAAAACGTTTAGAAACAATATGGTACCGATCACCTAAATCCCATCGGTCATAAATAGGCTATAATTTTATTTATTTATGAATCCTTTTCCTCTTGTCTTGTCTATAGCTTTCCCAAAACAGGATACCGATGTATCCATGCTGTACGGACACTCGGATCCGACGGGACGGATCGTAGGCGGATCCGTGGCACCCCAGGGGAGTATACCCTACATGGTGGCGCTGACCAACGGCCTCCTCGTGCGCAACTTCCTTTGTGGAGGCTCCCTTGTGAGCAACCGACATATCCTCACTGCTGCCCATTGCATTAACGCTGTCTTCTCTGGTGGATCACTCAGCAAGTATGTATTGTATCTTTCTAAACCACGTTGCTTCGGCATAAGAAAATCATTCTACCCTCGTACGTCCCGTGGGTGCTGTTGATGCTACTAGATGCTACTATGCGGAATGCCAGCAAAAAATCTATGCCATACATATCTATCTTTTAATATATAAGTATTAATGTTTGTTCGTTTGTATTTTATGCGCTGCCATACAGTTTATAAGATTGCGATAAAACTTTGTCAACTTATTATTTGCACTTGCGCGAAGGTTATAGGCATAGTACAATTAACTTACAGTAGGTGGCGTCCGTATCGCAACTACAAATTTATTTGAAAGTTATATACCATTCAACTTCAATGAATGTATTAACTTTTCCAATTAAACAATACAACCCTTCCACATTTAAAACGATATTTCCACAATTGTTTCTTCTGCGCAGAAAAGCGCCGGGTACCATCTAGTATAATGAGATATATTTAACGTGTTTATATATAAAAATGAATCGCTGAATGTGTTGCTAACCGCAAATCTCGAGAGCAGCTGAACCGATTTCGCTAATTCTTTTTTTATAATATTCCTTGAAGTACGAAGATGGTTCTTACGGAGAGAAAAATTTAAAAAATTGCCTGAACAAGTCTAAAAACAACACTTTTCTATATTCCTATACAAAAGTAATAATACTTAAAAGTCAATTAGAATAGAATAGAATAGAATAGAATAGAATATTTTTTTATTCAATATAGATCACATGTGTAATTCTTATTGAAAGTCATTTTTTACGATCCGAGGTCCGAGGGGCAGAGTGGAGAATTTTTCTCTATGACTTTTATGATTATATTAGTTTTCGAAAGGTTGATTTAATTTAATATCGTTGTTTTTCAGTTCGCTTCGTGCGACTGTCGGTACCAACCGTTGGAACCTTGGCGGCGTTAACTACAACATAGCAAGAAACATCACCCACCCCAACTACGTCCAGGCGGCCATCAAGAACGACATCGGTCTACTGGTCACCTCTACTAACGTCGCTCTCTCCAATACAGTGCGGATCGTCGCCTTGAACTATGACTTCATTGGTGCCAATGTCGCTACAAGGGTTTCCGGATGGGGAAGAGTTAGAGTGAGTTATATTTTTATTTCTTAATGTTTATTTTTGCTGGATATTTTGCAACTGGAATATTCAAATAAGATCTTTCTAGCATTTTCTATAATCGCCTCTGACAACAACGGGAGCTAGAGCTAACATTTGGCGGAATAAATTCGTTTTTCTGCAGACGTCCAAAAAGGAGACGGTACTCAATTCGAGTGTATGTTTTTTTTTCTTGTGTGTTACCTCATAACTTTGTACTGGGCGAACCGATTTGGATGATTCTTTTTTTATATGAAAGCTGATAGTTCTCGTGTGATCCCACATGAATTTGATCAAGGTCAGACCAATGGTTATTGAGTTATTCTTAAACAACCTATATTGAAGTCGCTTATATTGAAGTCGGCTGTACAAAATTTTTAATTTTTAATTATTTTTACTTATTATAAGCCAGTGTTTGATCATAATCCCACCTGGTGGTAAGTGGTGATGCAGCCTTAGATGGTAAATCGTGCTGTCCTATTTTTGACTATTATTCTAATCTTTCTGACCGGATTAATCCGGTTTTGACCGGATTTTAAGAGTTGAGACCTGCGGCCGCCCGAATTTCAATACAGACAGGACTTTTTCTACCCTGGCCATATTGGTAGATCTACAGGTCAGTGGCAAGTGAGTAAGTGAATACAACTTCAAAAGTCAGATTGACCTTATTTGAATATTCCAGTTGCAAAATGTCCAGAATAAATGGGAATCTGTGTTAAATGTGCCAGAGTGGGTATAGCACGCATGAATAGTGCAAGACTTGTATTGGGGCTCTCAATTAACCGTCTAAGCATGAAGATAATAGTAAATCTTTCCTATTAAAAGATGCCATATATGATCCAGGTTACCGTTAAGTCTGCAGCGCGCTTGAAGAGGCGTCCAGTAAACTTCACGGTGTATGGCCATCAGTGTGCATGATAAGTTTACTTGAAACAAAAACTGGTTACACGCCTTACCATCAAGTAATCTCGGCACATTACTTGATGAAGAAAGCTTGCGCATTGCCGTAGGAATCTGACTAGGAGCGGTGATTTGTCAACCCTATCAGTGCCCCTGTGGTAGCAGCGTCGACAAGCTTGAGTTCCACGGACTTTATTGTAAGAAAAGTGCTGGTAGGTTTTCACGACACAGTTCTTTGAACGATGTCATTCGAAGGGCTCTTGTCTCTATAAATGTTCCCTCGGCTTTAGAGCCTTATGGAATTTATAGAGACGATGGCAGGAGACCCGATGGTATGACATTGGTCCCTTGGGAGAGAGGTAAAACCCTAGTGTGGGATGCTACTTGCGTAGACACTCTGGCGGCCTCTCATCTCAGGGGTACTTCATTTAGAGCCAGGGCGGCATCAGAGGCAGTTGAACTAAGTGGCGCAAATATGAGTCTCTGAGAGATGACTACATATTTGTGCCATTTGCTGTAAAGATTATTGGTCCGTGGGATCCACGTGCGGTGAAGTTCCCAAAGGAGTTCCATCCGTGGCTGGTCGTTGCTGCTGGTGATAAGAGGGCTGGTTTTTTCCTCGCTCAAAGGCTAAGTATAGCCATTCAGCGTGGAAACGCAGCCAGCGTTCTTGGCACGATACCGCGGGGAGTAGAACTATGATATTTTGGCTGCGGACTATAAGATAATTAAGTTTCTAGTTTTAGTTTTTTTTATTATTATTATAGTTTTTAATATTGTAGATAAAAATAAGTTAGCAAAAATTTAATTTAGATTCTGCCAACTAGATCAAGATTTCAGCGTCATGTAAATTGGACGTGTGTATGAGCGGTCAAGTATACATGAGGTCAGTCGGAGAAATAAGCCTAGGATGGCTAACACGTCGTCGTCCGTCACTGGTGACGCCATGGTTTCAACTAGTGCTGCATCATGCAAACTAGACGGCGCACTTGAGCGTGAGTGGTCTATATGGATGCACTGCAAACTTGACGCCGCTTCAAGCGCGCTGAAAACTTGACGGTAAACTGGATCGTTTATGGCATCTATAATGGAGAGACCTATGTCCATTATTGTACTACTACGGGCTGATAATGAAGCAAAAGCAAAACAATAGTTATCAACTTCCTTTTATGATAAATATCTTATATATTTGTGGACCGCTTACAGCAAAACGGTGCACTCTCTGCGGAATTGCTGCAACTAACCAAAAACACGATCGACGGCGCGCGCTGTGTCAGTGAGGTGGCGCGTATGTCGAACCAGTTCAACATTAGGGCCCCGCCTGTAGAGCCGCACATCGAAATTTGTACCTTCCACTCCGCAAACCATGGCACTTGCAACGTAAGTAACATTTAAATCTCTTATTTTTTACATAGTATAAAGCAAAGTCGCTTCCCGCCGTCTGTACGCTTAGATCTTTTAAACTACGCAACAGATTTTGATGTGGTTTTCATCAATAGACATCATGATTTGAAAGAAAGGTTTATATATATAATATATGCATATTACATACTCATTATATCCATGTGTATGCGACTGACTAAATCTCTGAACCGATTTAGTGTTTGTGTGATTAAGTTGATTATAAAATGGTGTAGGTTCACAATTGGACCCGGTAGGTGACATTGTTGTTGAGATCCAGAAATGACCCGTGCGAAGTTGAGGCGGATTGCTATTAGTTAATATAAACGCTGAGGGTAAAACAATTGCAAAGCTACGTTAGAATGAAGCGGAAGTGAATCTGTGGTTTTACTTTTTACTCTTGTGCAGCGAAGCCCAAAATGAGGACATTATATTTGTTCGTTTCTTTATCCACACTTCAAAAACAATCATCACATTTTGAATAACAACGTTGATATTGACTAAAAATATTGATTTGGGGGAATTGGGCCACCGGCCACCTGCACTCACCAGACGAAACGCAGAAGCAGAGCTTCCACTTCACGCCGGTATTCAGTGAGTTCGTGGTACCAACCCGGCTCGAGCCAGCCCATACGTACTACAGCAAAAGCTGCCGCGTGGCTCTACCATTCTTAAGAAATAATGAAATCTTTTTGAAATCGGTTTTACAAACGTTTTAATTTTACCATTTGTTGTTTTAAGAACTTACTATGTAGTTGAACCTATATATATATATTTAGATGGATTGTCATAGACTTCAGCCATGGATTTTCAAATTGTTTCTTTTACTTGCTTGTCACTATACATTATGGTACGGAATTGAATGAAATTGGCACCATATAGTTCTGGGGAGAGCACGTTTCGACAACCTTCCTTGCTCTGGTGTTTTTCATATAATCTGATGAGTTCAGAACTTATTATTATACGATCTTGATGAATTGTACATTCTATGCAATCTTATCAGCTCCTTTTTTCCGTGGTTGCTGTACACAGTAGCGTTTTGTCGAAAATTGCGTTGCCTCTGATAAATGGTATAAGTATGTCAGCAAAACCATCATAGAAATTCTCAAACTTCAAATCCATCAGAACCCTTCATCTCGTGGGTGTCTTAGATAATTTTTACTTGGTAAAGTAATGCTGCAGCTATATTATGGTTGTAACACGAATTGATCGGCTCGTTCGGGGAAGGACCACGCTCACACAGAATACCAACGTAAAGTAGCAGCTCAATGCTGCTGTGTTTTGTATGGTGAGTGTAGAGAACCGGCGAACCTTTTTACTGGAAACAAGGCATTCCATCTTAGCCGTCACGGGTAATGAAACATGCAACGTATCTGCATTTTGATTCTTAATCGAGGATAGTCATCAGTGGATTGCGTGCTCGTTTGTCACCTTTATTCTATAAAAATAATTGCGACTATGGAAAATAACAGAGAAATACAGACTTTCGATGTATGGCGCCCATCTTGTTTACGTGACGGCAACGGTTAGTAGCGTTAAAGGTTCGTTACGTGTTGCAAACTTCAATTCACCTTTTTTATAGGATAGGGTGACAAACGAGCACACAGTGCACCTAATGCTAAGTGGTTGCTGTAACCCATAGACATCTGCCTTTCTCTGTCTGTCTTTATTGAGGCCAGATGGCCTCAATAAAGACTCAAGATGCAGATGCGTTGTCACCCGTGGGGACTAAGAAAGAATGCCTCTTTGCCAATAAAAAGGGTCTCCGGTTCTCTACACTCACCATACGAAACACAGCAGTGTCAAGCTGCCATTTTCCGCTGGTATTCTGTGAGAGCGTGGTCCTTCCCCGGTCGAGTCGACCCATTCGTGCTACAACTATACTACTAATATAGCTGCAGCATGACTCTACGCGTAAAGAAAAGCGTAGCGATTACGTCAAATCGTTCCGAAATGGGAGAGGCCTTTGTTTTAGTTGTGTGGGCTTTCTAATTAGTGGGCTTTTACGATTTGTTATTTTTTTTTATAGAATAAGGTTGACAAACGAGCACACTGTCAACTTTAGTGTAAGTGGATGATGTGGATCATAGATAACTTACATTTATCTTCAATTAAGACTCAAAATGCAGATGCAGATGCGTTGTCAGCCCTGAGGACGAAGATACGCCTCGTACCCATCCATTAAAAAGGGTCTCCGGTTTTCTACACTCACCATACGAAACACAGCAGTATTAAGCTGCTATATACTATATTTACGCTGGTATTCTGTGAGAGCGTGGTCCTACTTCGGTCGAACCGCCCTATTCGTGCTACAACCATAATATAGCTGCAGCATGGCTCTACCACGTAAAAAATGATACAGAAAGTAAAAAACAAATATACAAGCACTTGTCCAATGGCATCTTTTATCATTTCAGGGTGACAGTGGCAGTCCGCTGGTACGAGTGGACCGCGACCAGCAAATCGGAATAGTGTCGTGGGGACTGCCTTGTGCGAGAGGCGCGCCAGACATGTTTGTGCGCGTCAGCGCCTACAGGAACTGGCTTCAACAAAATATTCGCTAAATAAATATATTTTACACTGATGTTGTTTTTTTAACAGCCAAAATATTTAAAATTCGCATAACTTTTATATTGATACATTTACCTTAACCAGTGAATATTTTGCTGTAATATTTTGTGAATATCTTAATTCTTAAAAGTTTAATAATATAGTTTTTAATTTTAAGGTATTGTTAACTAGTTGATTTTATCTTCGATCTGAGTTTTGTTTATATCTTTTATTTTTAATTCTAAAAGTGGAAACTTGTAAGTGGGTTAATAGTTACATTATCATACTTTTTTTATTTAAAAAAAGTAATTGCTGTAAGTTTTCCGTTTAAAATAAATAAAAGTAACAAAAATTAAAATAGCTAATTTGGCGGTGATGTTCTTATGGGCTATTTATGAGATGGTGAAAAATTTTATATATTCGGAAAATATCAACCGCGTAGAAGATATCTCTCTTACAAAGCAATAAGGACCGTGGCCGAGCTCACTTGACTACTCTAGCGCCATCTATTATCTATCTACGGAAGCAGTTGCGATGTATATCGATATGAAAATTTGACGCGCTAAATACATCGTTCTTTATTTAATACATTTCCATAGATGTCGCTACATGGTACCGCTAAGTAAGATTGACGAAGTCATTGGGCTCTAGTCATGTAACAAATCAGTTGTCCAAGCATGCACGTACCTTATGTAAGCTCATGCAATGTGATCGAAGGGAAAGCCACAGTGCCAGAGGCAAGAAATTACGTCATAACAATATGTTTTAGGTGTTTTCTGCATAGGAGTTAGTCCGGGTCGGTATCTACCTCTTAGCTATAATGCTGAAAAATAATAGCGCTTGCACCACTGTGTTCAAGTCTGAAGAGTATAGAGAACCAGCATAATTACATAATGTGAGGCATTCCATGTTAGTCCTCACTTATCATCAGGTAGACTGTCAGATCTTTTATCACTTTAATTAAAAAAAGTCTTCTGCTAGACGTAAGCCTCTCCCGTTATAGGGAAATTGCTGCCAGTTTAGACTAGATGAAATTAAATTCTTCCGTTTACAATGTATTTTATTCGCTTAATCTAAATTTTACATCTCATTCACCTCTGTGTAGACTTTAGACCACAGTTTTAGGGCATCTTTTCTTTATCAGCTCGATAAGTTCTTTCCTGCATTCGCTTTTAACATTGTAAGGAGATTGCCATTAAATAGTTAATCCAAATAGTTAAAACGCATTAGTAAGCTGAAGTGGCAATGGGCCGGCCATATAGTTTGAAGAACCGACAACCGGTGGGGAAGAAAGGTTCTCGAGTGGCGGCCTCGTACCGGTACCGGTAGACATATGTTGTATATAAGATATCAACCGGGGCTGCACCCTACTAGATGGAGTGATGACCTGGTAAGACATGCAGTAAGTCGATGGAAGCAGGTGGCTCAGGGCCGTGCTTTGTGGCATTCCTTGGGGGAGGCCTATGTTCAGCAGTGGACTTGTGAAGAACTGTAAAGATGATGATGGTGACTACCAAGTCCACAGTACCAACATCTCTCTTCCTGAATGCTGCTCCTCATTAACATCAGGGTATTTTAAGTCTGACATACGCATAAGAAATGATTAAAGCGCCATCTATACCAGACAATAATAATAATAACGTCCTCGAAACAGAATCTCTCAGAACTTCCTGACTCCGGGCTGTTGGAAGATATTCTTAATAGAAAAATCCAATAACTGATTTTGGCCCTACCTGAGACTGGTGCCTGGATATTAATATATCTTTGCGATTGTGACATTTCTTAAAGTCGGCTCTAATGACCCTACAAGACGGAAGAGGGTGCATTCTCTTACGAGTACACTGTCAACACATGGCAGCAGAAATATCTTAAAATATTAGGCTTTTTCAGTGTGACTTTAATTAAGCAAATAAATATTACTCCTTTTCAAACTGTAAAATTTTAAGAATGTTGTCATTAATCTCAAACTTTGTTTTTGTACTGTATTATTATAAGAAATAAATGAGCAGACAGTAAACCTGATGTTAAGTGGACACTGTGTCCAATAGAGATCTACATCTTTCCTGAGTTAAGAATTAAAATGCAGATGCGTTGTCACCCCTGAGAACTAAGATCGAATGCCTCATTTCCATAAAAAGGGTCTCCGTTTCTCTCACGGAGCAAATACAAAGAGGAGACGTCCTAAGCAACTGTGCACTGTGATTCTAACTAGGTCCTGACGTCATCACAGTGGGCGTGGCTTTAGTTAGTATACTGTCAGCTTTCGTACTGTGCGCTTATGTGTTGAAAATAGCAAATCGGTGTATTTTCGTAGTATTAAGAAGAAGGGGATGCAGTGTTGTGTTTTATCGAGTAAAAACTACTTAGATAGACGCTCTGATGCTATGGATGGCATCATATTTCATTTGTAAGTAATGTCATACCTAATTTATTAAAATAGTTCTAGAAAAATCTCTGCGTCCCGTTTCAAATATAATTAAATGTATTTTAGACATTAGATGGCGACACTTTGTATCATGGGAACTAAAAAAATAAAGATACGTAGAGCTCAGTGTTGGTAAAATAATCATATGAAGGAGCTGAAATCTGTTTTGCATTCAGTCCTAAAGAATTTTTAATCGTCAAAATATTACTTTTATACTTTTTACAATCATTTTGTGAACAGGCTGCCATCTGTCGTCAAGCTAAATTGCAACATCGATATGGAACTATGCGAGTAGTTTTACTATTTATCGGTAGATGGAAAACAGTTAAGTGGGCGGGGCTTAACACCTCCTCACCCCGCAAATTGCCACGGGTTGTTACATAGTGAAAGCTAATTACAACATGTTGACTTTGTATTTGCTCCGTGGGTTCTCTACACTCGCCATACATAACACAGTAGCAGAAAACAGCCTTTGGCCCTTCCCCGATCGAGTCGACTCATTCGTGATACAACCGTAATAAAGTTGCAGCATGGCTCTACCACATTAGGTGTCTCCCAAAACATCATATACTATTTCTCTTCTACTTCTAGGCGGGGCAGTGCCCCGAGGCCCCAAGCTAAAGGGGCCTCCCGGCCTTTAAGAACGACATTCGAAAAATTATGTATTATCCTAATTGTATAAAAATTGTATAACGAACGAAACGTCGGGAATAAAAATAATAAAATAAACGCGATAAAATCCGTAAAAAACAGTTTTATTCAATGTGTAGTGTTCGCGTAAATATAAGAAATCATTATGTATAAAGAATTTTCGAGTTTTAACTTTTTGGTCCCTGACCGCGAACGGCTTGAACTGAAATCACAAAAATTACTCCCACTTCCAGAACATAAATACAACATTATTAAAGATAATTGTCTACTTCGTTTTATTGTCTTTTTTATATAGAAGAGGGGGACAAACGAGTATGCGGCTCGCCTGATGGGAACTGTCGACCACCGCCTATTAACAAATACAACATCAGGGATATTGTAGGCGCGTTGCCGGCTTTTTAAAAAGGAGTAAGCTCGTTTCTTGAAGGTCCCTAAGTCGTATCGGTCCAGAAAAATCGCCGGAGGTAAACGATTCCACAAAGAAGTCGTGCGAGGAAGAAAACTCCCAGTAAAGCGGACAGTAGTGGATTGCCAAACATCCCAATGATGCGGATTGGTGAAATGCGTTGACGAAATTTTTTGGCTGGAATTAATCCATCAATTCCTCTGAACACTCCGCTCTGCTCTGAATGCGGTCAAGTGGAAGGAGCTGGTACTAGGAAGCCCCGGCCCAGGGATGAGAACAGTATTCCATGTTAAGCGGAAGCTGCCCCTTGTAAAGTTTCAAGGAGTCTGCTGGTATAAAATACTGTCCCTCTCTGCTGAGCACGCCAAGCGTTTTAGAGGCCAATTCAGCTTTCATTTCCAAGAGACCACGAAACTGCGCGTTATTCGATATGTCAACGCCGAAGATTCCAATACTGGCTGAAGTAACAAAGGGAGTGCCCTGAATTTGTGGAGTTACGACAAAGGGTTTCTTTTTAGTGGTAAACGCGCAAACTTCTGGGCACTGAACTTAATTAGATTTAGTCGCCCCAATCCAAGACCTTATCCGGCAAAGACTCGACTTCAGACACAAGTTTGTTCCGGTACTCAGCGATATTTTCCCGAGAAATATAGGCACAGCCGGTGTATAATGTATCACCAGTGCACCATTACTGGCTCGCAACATGTTATTGATAAGCAGAAGAAACAGCGTAGGTATGGTCCACGTAGCTTTGTGGAACACCAGCATAAATAGGCTAGTAAATAGAACATGCACCTTCTACTACAACTTTGCCTGCCGATAAAACTGCCCATCTAATTGCACACGTCTTCAGTGCAATGGGAGGAACTTCATCAGACCCACTCGACTTGACGTCTAGGGAGAGTAGTCGTCGTTCGGCATTCAGTACCGCGAATGTGTAATTGAGTCACTTTACAGGAGAGACAAAAAACTGATTTATTTATAATGTACGCTTTACTATTTGTTGGAAAGAGTTTTTTAAGTATTTCTAAATCTATTTTTGAAAGGTTTTTGGTCATATTTTAAATACAAAATCGCGTATTTGATTTAATATAATACAATATATACCACACTACAGAACGAATTTGACAATATAACATTAGAAAATAACGATCTCCGACAGAAAATAATCAAATTGACAAAGGAAAATAAGACGTTGACAGCCTTATGCCAATCTTCACATAACGTTACCCAAACAAGCCAGAGCGCCGAAAAAGGTAATAGACGTTCCAAACCACAGTCAGAAGTATCTTCTCCTCTCACTTCTCACTATCACACTGGTTTTGTTTCTCCAGCATATAGAAAAACAGCTCGTTCCAATAACATACCCGTGGCACTCCAACTAAAAATTAAAGACTTAGAGAAACAGCTTAAATATACTGAAAACCAGGTAATCTGTTTAAAACAATATATAAATACTCTGGAACAAAAATTGACATCAGCCTTGGACAACACACAAACTCCTTTACAGGCTAAATCCACGAGTTTAGTATGCGCTGATAAAAAAGATGATAAGAACCGGTTATACATCATAGGAACTCAACACTGCACCGGTCTCGCCACCGCTCTAATTCAGTCGCGAGCGAACACGCCATACGAGAAATACGTCATCACAGCAATAACAAAACCATATGCACCGTCCGCAGATTTTATCGTGAATATTCGAAACATAAATGTAAAACCGAAAGACAAAGTTATAATCTGCATTGGCGAAAACGACTATGATATTAATATACTATCATCACAGCTACGACGGTTTCTTAGATATTTTCCAAATAATGACATAATTGTATTAAATTTATTAACAAATATGTACCTAAGTGTTACTGACATAAATAAAACTATAAAGAGAATTTGTAATGGACATCAAAATTACCACTTCGTTGAATGTAAACACAGGAATCCTTATCAATTATGTAATTCGATTAATTATTTGATAGATTGCATTGACTACGAAAATGAATATCTAAATCCCAAACAATTGAAAAAAATAATAGCACGTAGTAAGCCAACGCCTGAAAGGGCTCTCTCTAAAATGGTACAGTATCCAAAGGGAACAATCCCGTACTATTTTTCCAGGGTTCTATCGGGGGCTAATGCCTCTATTGGTGGATCTGATGCCAATAGGCCAACGCGCTTAACTCAAAATACTTTACTGAATTTTTTTCCAAAAATAGATAAACCTTTCTTTCGTGACTCACTGTAAAAAAACTTTTAAAATTTTGCACCAAAACATTGCGAGTGCCTTGGCAAAGCAGGAGTTACTAGAAATAACATTACAAGAACTTAAAAAGACGGATAATGAACCAGATCTTATATGTTTATCTGAAACTTTTCTGCGATCTGGTAGCGAGAAGTACCTAAATATTTATAACTATGAGTTAGCAACAGCGTTTTGTCGGGACAAACTGAGGGGAGGAACCTGTATCTTAGCCAAACAAAATAGTATCTACAAAGAAATGGAAAAACTAAGAACGTACGCATCACAAAAGAGCTTTGAGGTCTGCGGCATCGAGATGCCTCTACATAAATTAGTGGTTGTATGTGTTTATAGAACACCTACATCTGATCCGGATGTTTTCTTAAAGAAATTAGACCTACTATTGCACGACTTATTAAGAAACTGTAAGCCTGATACAAAAATGGTTTTGACGGGTGATTTTAACATCAATACGCTGAAACAGGGAAAAATAACAAATTACCTCCAAGATATTTGTCTAAATCATAACTTAAAAATGCATATTAATGTACCTACACGCAAAAACTCATGCGTAGACCACATACTAAGTAATATTATAGACGCTAACGCTACGGTACTACCTTTATACTTGTCCGACCACGATACAGCTCAGTTATTATGTATCCCCGTGCAAAAAAAAATTGAAAAACCAAAAACTTACTCAGTACTTAAAAAGGACTATAGTTGCGAAAATATTTTCAGATTCAAGGAATGCCTGAATAGTATCTTTTGGTCTGAGGTATACGCAGATATGAGTCTGAACTCTGCCTTCAATAACTTTCATGAACTACTGTGCATGTTTTATAATCTGTGTTTTCCTTTAATTAAAATTAAAGTTAACACTCATAAGAACACACAAGATTGGATTAGCAAAGGTCTAAGAACAAGCTGTAAAATTAAACGGTCACTAAGGTGTAATTATTATAAAAAAAAACAGCAAGCAATAAAATTAAATATATAAATTAATCGAAAGTATTAAAAAAATGTATTAATACCGCCAAAAGGATTTCGCACATAAAATATATTAATAAAAGTAAAAACAAATGTAAAGCGACATGGAATATAATAAAAAAGGAAATCAATGCCTTAAAATGTGACAATATCATAAATGCAATAAATTTAAACAAAAAACAGTTGACAAATCCTTTTGACATAGCCTCAGCTTTTAATGACCATTTTATTGAATTGACTAATACATATAATTTGACGACAAATAAGACACAAAAAACAACTACTAAGAACAAACTTATACCAAACACGATGTTTCTTCTTCCAACTACAAAAGAAGAAGTAAAAAAAGAAATTATGGGTTTGAACAACACCAATTCAGAAGGCTTTGACGGAATCAGTACAAGAATAATTAAAATGTGTACTGATGAACTAGTACCTGTATTGACGTATTTAATTAATTTATCATTTTCATCTGGGACGTTTCCGGAAGCATTAAAACAATCAGTCGTCAAACCATTGTATAAGAGAGGTAAAAAAAATGACGTCAACAATTATCGCCCAATTACTCTTATACCTGTTCTATCGAAGGTGTTCGAGAAATGCATGCACCTGAGAATACTTAATTATTGCAACACATACAACATCATTAATAAAGATCAATTCGGTTTCCAAAAAGAAAAGTCGACAACTTTAGCAATATTTACTCTTGTGCAAACAATACTAACAAAATTAAATAAAGGTTATCTAACAACAGGTCTATTTTTTGACTTGTCCAAGGCGTTTGATTTTGTAGACCACGACCTCTTATTAAATAAACTAGAAACGATTGGAATAAGAGGACCTACACTACAGTGGCTATCATCCTAATTGAGGAATCGGTGTCAGTGCGTCACTGTTAATAAAATCATAAATAGCGAACTGATAACATGTTCTTCTACCTTAAAAAATAACACGTGTGGTATTCCTCAGGGAAGTGTGCTAGGTCCGCTTATGTTTATACTATACATAAATGACATAACCAGAGTGACGGGTCATAAATGTATCGTATTTGCAGATGACATATCAATAATTGTGACATCAGATAAAAATAAATATAATTCAATACATGACCATGAAAACGAAATTAATAATACTATTGACAACATTATTAAATGGCTAGAGGAAAATAATCTAAAATTAAATTTAAATAAATCAAATTTCATACATTTTAATAAACCCAAACATGATAAACACAATTTTAACCTCAACATCGAAAAGATTAAAGAAATTACACATACCAAATTTTTAGGTGTAACGATAGACCAGGATCTAAACTGGAAATTACATATTGAGTCCCTATGCAAGCGTATCAACAGCTTTGTTTATGCTCTTTATAAAACAAGGAGCGTAACTAACTTGCAAACAGCTATTACCACTTATCACGCGTATGTAGCCTCCATTCTACGTTATGGGGTGATGATATGGGGTAATAGTACTGAGAGACAAAGGGCATTTGTAGCGCAAAAAAAAAATGCATCAGAGCCATATGTGGGATTCCACCGGGCGAGTCCTGTAGAGCATCTTTTTGGAACCTGGGCTTACTCCCGTTGCCAGCACTGTACATTTTTGAAATAAGTTGTTTTGTCAAAAGTCATACTGAGCTCTTCCAGAAAGCCAGAGATATAAACTCTAGATTGAAAAGAAATCCGGATAGATTAGTGTTAAGCGTCATTCCGAGATCTGCTAAATTCAGAAAAAGTTGTGTAGCAATGTGTGTTAAAATATATAATAAGATCCCCAATGACATCAAAAACCTCAAAATGAATTTATTTAAATCGAGACTATATAAATGGCTTATTGAACTAAAAGTGTACGACATTAAAGAATTTATTGACCTTAGGCTTTAATAATTATGGATTTGTTAATATTAATTTTATGAATGTATTTGACACTTTTTTTTTAAATAAATGTAGCTAGAAATGTATATAACATAAACTTAAATTTGCATGCTAATTATAAGCAAAACATGTGTACTTATTTTACTGTACCACCTACAAATACCATGTTTTAAGCAAATAAAGAAATTATTATTATTATTATTTTGGGGTATCTATATAGTTTTCTCATCTGGTTGGGCTGTATAAATATATAATTGTAAATGAAAATGATAAACATACATAAATATCAACAAAATAAAATAAATACATAAAAAATACATAAATAAATAAAAACCCAACCAGATGGAAGCCCTCGGCAGGGGAGACCAAACGGCCGAGGGTTAGGAGGAGAGGGAAAGAAACCGGCGGACGATGCGGGCGGTATCGAGGAGCACCGCCTTCTGCATTTGAGCTTGGAGCGGTCCGTCACGGAGTCCCAGTCGCCTCAGATGACCCGAGAGGCTGACTGGGATTAACCCGTTCGCAGAGACGACTACAGGTATAATTTCGCCCGGCAATCCACCCCACATGTCGGTCACCTCGTGAGCCAGGTCCAGATATTTAGTCAGTTTATCTGTTTCGGCTTTCACGAGGTTCTCGTCATAAGGAATGGTAATGTCGACCAAAAATATCCTTGACTGTGCCCGGTCCATCAGCATAATATCAGGCTTATTCGCAAGAATAGTCCTGTCTGTGATGATGGCCCGGTCCCAGTAGAGCCTGGCGCGGTCATTTTCGAGCACGGCTTCCGGCAAGTACTTATAATATGGCAATTTCCGATCCACGAGACCGTATTTCAGAGCGAGCTCCTGGTGTAGAATCCTGGCTACTAAGTTGTGCCTGTGCAAATACTCAGAGTTAGAAAGCGCCGAACAACCGGAGATGACATGCCTAAGTGACTCACCGGGATGGCGACAAGCTCGACAGACGTCAACGGTGCCATCCTTTAGGATGTATCTCCGATAATTGTTGGTCTTAATAACCTGATCCTGTATCGCACAGACAAAACCCTCAGTTTCCCCAAAGAGGTCACCGAAACGTAGCCAGTGGAGGGAGGCGACTGTGTCTACGAAAGGCTCATGTAGAGCCTTGTAGAACCTCCCGTGGAGCTCTTTCTCCTTCCATACGGTCTCCCGGTCGGAAATGCTCTGTACTGCCGGGTCTTGCCATTGCTCGTTGGCTAAGGATAGAGGGGTAAGTCCTTTATCACAACAAATAACGTCCCTATAGTATGGATCATCCGCTCTCGTCAGAAAGTAATTACGGAGGCTGCACACTTCGCGATTATGCATGGTAAGCGCGCTTAAAAAGCCGCGTCCACCATGCTTCCGCGGCAAGTACAGCCTCATTACTGACGATCTCGGATGATGCATCCTGTGGGACGTCATTATAGTGCGGACTTTTCTGTCCAGAGCGTTTAGTTCGGTCTGAGTCCACCTGAGTATGCCAAAGGTATACATGAGAACAGGCATGACCCAACCGTTATATGCGTGCGTCTTATTCACACCGGACAAAAGGCTGTTAAGCACTTTGGTCAAGCGTGCATAAAACACATCGCAAACTGACTGTTTCATACCCGCCTCATCTACACCGATGTTCTGTGACATACCCAGGTATCGGTATGTTTCAGCCTCGGAAAGGGTCCTTATGTTGATGGGCATAGATAAGTCTATGCCCTCCGAGTTAGCAACCCTTCCCCTTTCAACATGGAGGACCGCACACTTATCCGTCCCCAGCTCCATTCTAATAGAATTGCTAAAATCACAAGTGATGTTTAGCAATTCCATAAGATGAGAGCGACTGGAGGCGAATAACTTGAGATCATCCATATAGAAAAGGTGGGTCACTTTTGTACCTCCTCTCCGAAGCTGAAATCCCCTCCCGGAACCCTCCAGTAATGTACTAAGAGGGTTCAGAGAGAGGCAGAACCATATTGGACTCAAACAGTCGCCCTGGAAGATACCCCTTCTTATCCTTATTTGGTTCTCCGCAGCCATCATCCGCTGGCCTAGATGACAAAGGATCGTACTCCACTGCCCCATACACTGCCCGAGGAAGTCTCGAACTGTACAGTCAACCCTGTACAGCTCGAGGACCCTCTTAAGCCATGTATGAGGCACCGAGTCGAATGCCTTTTTATAGTCTATCCAGGCGGCGGAGAGGTTCCGACGGTTGCGTTTAACCACTTTGCCAATGACCGCGTCAATGAGGAGTGGTTCCTTGGTTCCACGACCACCGCCCCAACATCCATTTTGAGCGCGCGACATCACCTGATTTGAGTTCAGGTGACGAGTGATTCTCGCGCTCAAAATGGATGTAAGTGTCTTGTATATGGTTGGTAGACACGTTATGGGGCGGTATTTGCTTGGGTCTGTGGAATCCCGGTCTTTAGGAACCAAATGAGTGATCCCAGTAGTGAAGAGGCTCGGGAGCGACTTTTGGTCGAGAGCCTCTTGAAACTGTCAGGCGAGCACAGCGTGACACACCACGAACCCCTTCAGCCAGTAGTGATGCAGTCCGTCGAGTCCCGGGCTTTTCCAGTTCGGGGCCCTACGGACCGCCTCAGCTACGTCATCCGGCGTTATGATGACGGGGTCCATGGGCGTAACATTCGCACACTGATTCGCCACAACTTCCGCCCAAGGGCCCTCGCTGTGGTTTACGGGCTCTGACCACAGGCCGCGCCAGAATGCGATAGTGTCGGCCTGATTCGGTGCTGGGCCCGTTCCACGTACCATTGGTTGCTCCAATGATTCATAGAGCCTCTTCTGATCACTCTGGAAGAGACGATTCTGGTTGAACCGTGTCAACCTCTCGGTATATCGCCGAATCCGCTTCCCCCAAGCAGCGACTCTCTGCTTCAGGTCGTCTATGCGCTCCGTCAGTTTTTGCGTTATATCCGGCTGGGACAAACTGATGTTTGTCCCAGCAAACGCCATCCTGACGGTGCGCACAATTCTCGGCCTATTATTGCCCGACCTGAAGCTTATCAGCCTGCCGATGAGGGCCCTTGCCTTTGCGACACGGTCCTCAATCCTTCTTCTCCAGGCTGGGATGGCGCTACTTTGTCTAGTAGCGCGTCAAGCCGTGGGAAGTTTGGCGCCAATAATACGGCAAACTGCCAACGCGGCGCCAAAAAGAATCGAGTCCGTATCGCAAAGGTCCCGGCTGGCTTCCAAATAGGTCACCAGCATTGGGTTGAGAGCCCTCACGACAGCCCGATTCCGCTTGCTTAGGGGTATACGGGGAAGTCGCGGTCGATTCTCGAGAGGCGTTCTGCGCGTTTCCCTAATCGCCTCTTCCAATATGCTCCTCATTTGCTCTTGTTCCTGGGCGACTATTCCATCGTCGCCTGAGTCAACCACAAGGAGATCTACGGCGGCATCTACATGTGCCGGTTGCTCTGCAACTCGTAGAGCCGCATCTCCTGTCGTAGTATTTTCATTCGACAAAGGAATAGCCTCACGTCGTAGCCGTTCGAGTTCGGCGTCATCAAATATTTTTGAACGCATGATGTACCGAACTCGGTCTGCCAGGTTTTGCTCGGTGACGGTTATAGATGGCTCCAGCTCAGCAAAAAGTCGATGCATCCTAGCCCGATACGCAAAACCTCCAATTTCTCCCCCTTTCGCCCCAAAATACGCCCGCAATGCGTTGCTATTCATTTTCATTGACCAACGCATGCGGCGTACTCCACCAGTGGCGGGTGCCGATTGCTGGGCCCGCGAAGGCCCTGCCAACACCAAGCCAGCTGGTGGGGATGATGGATGCGAGGGGCTGCTGGGTGGTCGAGCAGCTCCTCGCGCTCGGCTGGCGGTTCGCATGCTGTCGCGTCCAGCGCCAGCTCCAGACGCGCCCTGGCGACCTCCAGGTAGCGGCCCTTTGCGCAATCTTCTTTGTTCCATCATCCATATATTGGGCGTCAGTTAACGGGAGACGCCCAAACCCGGCACCGTTTCATGGTGAGGCCATGTGCACAAGCGGGCCTTTGCACCTTCAATTTTGCCGAGGCACGGCGCTAACACCTCTTGGCAAGGTGCTGACTGACTGCGCTGACGTAGCAGTTTTGTCACATAACCGTTACGTCAGCGGGCGATGGGGTCGTCACTTCCCTACGCCGCATTATTATTATTATTATTAATACTATCGAAACAACAAAAAATAAAAATTTGCAATATTTTCACATTCGCAGTACTGAATGCCGAGCGACGTAGTGCTATGTGCATTGAGTGCTGTGTAAACCGTATCCTACCGAACTGAAGGTGAAATTATACTTCTTTTTAACAGCGCTGGTCAAGCACTCCTATTATAGCGCGATGCAATTTTAAAGGAGCGTACCACATCAGCGACAGAATCACATGGAATCATCCAGCGAGAAGCATACCCGCCCCTGTCCTCAAGGGAAGGATGCAAAAAAGACCGCATCCTGTCCCAATCGGCCAGCTGATATTGCCAAACACGGCGACGATCTGCAGAACGCAACCGCGATCGGTGTGAGTGGCACCATAGTCCGGATCAGACAATGGTCCAATGAGCCAAGAGGGTCGTTGACGGAAACTATAGTATTTAGTTCAGTTTAAATAGGGCCCCAATTTCATTTTTGACCCGGGGCCCTTGGTTACATAGCTACGCCACTGAGTGGTATGTTTGGGTTTAGTTTTGAATTTATTAATTACAGGTACCCATGCAGGATGGTACTCCGCCTCTTTCTCTATTGAGATTACAATGTTTTTTTATTTTATTTCAATAGCCTCACGTATCATCCTTGGCAGAAATCGCTGGTCATTCGCGAGGATTTGTGGTTTATCAAAAGCAAAATGCTGCAAAGCAGCCGAAACGCCAGTAATTAAAAATAAGTAAAATTAAACCCGATAAAATCCGTAAAAATAGTTTTATCCAATATGCAGTGATCACGTAAATAAAAGAAATCAGAGAAATTTACTTTATACTCGTATTATATACTAAGTGGTAGTGGGAGGACTATTGTGTGTTGTGTTAAGCCCCGTGGTTGCCTGAACCACTATTTATGTTGGCACCACCCACTCACCTATTTTCGTGGTCAAATAGCAGTGCGTTCACAACGTCGGGGTTTTGGTCTGACGGCTATAGAGAGTCAGACTGTGGGACATTTCATTTTAGTCCTTACAAGCGACAAAGCACCTGTAATCCTCTTTTTTTTGAAGTTGGCTGCAGGCGGGCTGCAGTAACCACTAATCATCTGGCTTGATAAAAAAAAACCTATACTTTATTTTACTTAAATTATTCAAATACGCCGAACCCTAATCATACACCCTAGTAATACCTGGCCAGTGTGGTAAAAACGGGGCAATCTTTGGAAAGATGCGTCATTTCCCGCATTCTCAGAGAGGACTATATTCCGGGTATTTAAAATGACCGGTAAAATAATTCTCACCCTGTCAGAAATTGTCGGGAATTGTGCGATGATAAAAAATTGTGGATAAATACAATATAAGATGATGTTGTGATCAGGATTAAAAAAGGAATGCTTCGGTGGTCATGTAGAAAAAAATTAACGAGGAAAAGTGATAAAGCAAATTTATGTTGCAAGAGTGAACGAAAGTGTCGGCAAAAGACGCCCTAGACAAAAGTTTATCGACTAAATTGGTGATATATTGAAGATGGGACGAGCACGTATGCGTATATGGTTTAAAGAAAGCGCGAGAGCGGTGTGTCAGGATCATACCAATTGGAAGTCCGTTGTCTCTGCCTACCCCTCTGGGTGACAGGCGTGAGTGTTTATATATGTATGTACGTAAAACGATTACTTTATACCCTCGTCTCCTGATAAGCATAATTACGAAATTAAGGAAAGTTAGAACTACCATCGATTTATATCTGTTGCTTTGATCACATACAATCAAGATTCCTTATTTATATACTTTCGGTCATATCAGTCTTTACGAATGTCGGTGGCGTTTTGTCATTTAATTATCAACTAAATGTATCACAAATGTGATAGATTAGGGTTTTTTGGAGTTTATCATTATAATCGAAGTTCTCGATCAAATTCAGTAATTAATAAGATATAGAATCGTACATAAAAGCGTAGCGTTTAGATTTATCAATAAACGTTTTCGGCGGTGGAACAAAATGGGTTTCCAAATTGGGGTTTTGTTGGTAACGCTGCTCGTTGGGAGCTTAGGTGAGTTTTAGAAAATTAAGTCTAACATTTTAAAGTACAATTGATATGAATTTGAGATCAACACGATATACATAAGCATTATCACATTATTTCTCACACGTCCCGGGATCACTGCGAGAGAACGCCATAAATCATAAGTCTTCCCTTTGTAATTTTTTTTACCTAGGTGTACGATAAAGAGTAAATACATATATATTAAGCACTAGCTGTTCCCCGCGACTTCGCCCGCGTGTTATTTGGGGTTTTAATTTTTTTGCGCAGAACCCTAATTCTTTTTCTAAAATAAAAGTAGCCTAAGTTACTCCTTGTGACATCAGCTATCTGCCTAAGGAAATTCCGTCAAAATCCGTCCAGCCGTTTCGGAGATTAGCCGGAACAAACAGACAGTCAGACAGACAAAAACTTTAAAAATTGTATTTTTGTTATTAGTACCGTATATACTTTCACATGTATTTAGTAAAAAGCTGTAATTTTGACATTACAAACAGACAATTCATTTTTTTTTAATTTTTTTTTATAGGATTAGGGTGACAAACGATCACACAGTCCACCTGATGATAAGTGGTTGCTGCGGTCCATAGACATCTACATCTATCCTCTATTACAAATCAAAATGTAGATGCGTTGTCACCCGTGAGGACTAATATGGAATGCCTCATTTCCAGTAAAAAGGGCCTCCGGCCACCTGCACTCACCAAGCGAAACGCAGAGGTAAACCTGGTTCACGCTGGTTTTCTGTGAGGTCGTGGTACCACCCCGGTTCGAGCCGGCCCATCCGTGCGACAGCGAATGCTGCCGCGTGGCTCTACCTATATAGATACCTGTATAGATTACTGATAAAACCATTTTTTATTTCATGTGTATGTTCGCGCCAAGCGCTAATGTCAAAAATTAACGTCAGAGGGCGCGCGCCTCGGCGATACCGGTTTGACGTTCGGTCGTGTCGAGAACGCGCGAGGGCAAATAGGAGTCGTTTGCAGGCAGTGCTAAACACCGCACGCTTTCATGTTTTGCTCGGGGACGCGGAAGAATAGTGCTCGCGCGTCTAGGAAATATACTGTCTAGGAACGTAACGTGCATTCCTTGCAGAGAGCGTCTCCCGGGACTTATTTGTGGTTAACGCTGAATCCGTATATAAGTGGATTCGACTGTATTAGCTACTAGTGCGGTATTTGATATTCTAGAAATAACTGTTGCCACGCGAGACGGTAGTGACCTTTGATCCGGTTTCGCGTGTTAAGCTTAAAGAATAAAATGCTAAGTGTTATTAGTAAATGAAACCAACAACAGAGTTGTAGTAACTTTTTAAATTCTAAGTATCTCTAGTTCGGATAATCTCAGTATAATCTATTTTAAAACATTATAAAAGTTAAAAAATTAGCTATCAGTGAGCATTTTTTTATCTCTCTACAACTATTGCTTAGCAAGTTAAAGTCAAAAATCGGTTTTTTATTTTTCCTGAAAAAATCGTGTTTTTGCAGTTATCATTATATTCTCCGGGCGCGGCGACGTAATAGAGCAACTTCAGCATTTTTAGGTCCATTGCTGTTTCTTTCTGGACATAGACCAAGTCAAGTACGTGAAGGGAATACACATGTAAGACTAGTACGTCCTAAGCTATTGATATTTTTTTTAAAATTAGAAGTTTCAGGGACCTTCAAGAAAAGAGCTTACTCCTTTTAAAAGGCCGTCAACGCACCTACGTTTCCTCTATTGTTGCGCGTAGGAGAGCCACATTGTGGCGACGTAAAAGAATTCTTATTATAATTAACCCATATCAAAAATTTTATACAATCGACTTCAATATAAATAAAATGAGAATTATATTATAACTCAAAAACGACTGGTCAGATCTTGATCAAATTTATAAAGAACCACATGAGAAACATCAGCATTCAAATAAAAGAATCAAAATCGATTCTCCTAGAAAAAAGTTCTGACTCTATTTTTTATATGTAACCACACATAAAAATAGAGTCGAATTGAGAACCTTCTCCTTTTTTGAAGTCGGTTGAAAAAGAAGTGTCTCAGTGATTGGAGTTGACGAGAACGAAGTTGATGTAATTAAATTCTGGCTGTAATTAAAATCTGGATGAATGAAAGAAAGAAGTCGCAGTGATTAAACTTGACTACTGAAACTAATGTAATAAAACTCTTTTCTACCGACTTCAAAAAGGAGACGGTACTCAATTCGACTGTATGTTTTTTTTTGTGTGTTACCTCATAACTTTTTACTGGGTGGATCGATTTCGAGGATTCTTTTTTTATTTGAAAGCTAGTGCTTTACATGTGGTCCCATATACATTTGATCAAGGTCTGGTCAATAGTTTTTGAGTTATTCTTAATAATTTATGTTGAAGTCGGTTGTACAAAATTTTTAATTTCAAATTATATCTATAACAGCGGTTCCTACACCCAAGGATGACTTCTCCAGCTTTTTCATCCATACGGACCCCAACGCCCGCATCGTGGGTGGAAGCCCAGCCGCCGAAGACAGTGTGCCCTACATGGTGGCCATGTCCAATGGACGGGTTGTGAAAAGTTTCATATGTGGGGGTTCCCTGATCAGCACAAGACATGTTCTAACTGCCGCTCATTGCATCGGAGCTGTATATTCTTTAGGTTCCCTCAGCAGGTATATGTTTTTTCTCGTTTCATTTTGTTACATAACATACATAATTAAACAATCACGCTCGTTATCCAAAGGAGTAGGCAGAGACTACGGACATCTCTCTCACCTCCTTTAGATCCATATACCATGTTCGGCGATTAAGGGTAGGTTTTAATTTGGCCCATCTTCAGTATATCGCCAATTTGGTCGATAAGCTTCCGTCTAGAATCTAGAGCGTTACTTGCCGGCTCTGCTCTTAGTGAACTAACATCTATCTAGTGCTCTTCGAATCTACACGGTGAGTTGCCCCGAGTTGACTCGGTAACTCCAGTGCAAGCGGACTCGAGTAAAATTTATTTTCACTCGAGTACCGAGTTGCACAAGTTCACTCTATTCAATCGAGGTTCACTTCTGCAACATAAATTTTCTTTGTCATCTTTCCTCATTCATTCTTTTTTTTATTACCAAACGATTGATGCATTGCTTTTTTAATCCTGGTCACAACGCTATCTTGCAAACCACACTTTTCTCTTATCACAAAATTTATCACACTGTCGTTCAGATTCAGCCCTATATAAATCCCTACATAATTCTTAATTATCGTATTATTACAGCATATATTCTACTCTCGTGCTTCTTCTGTTACAACCAACTTTTGACACACACAACGTTTGCTTATTTGTGTAGATTTTATTTGTATAAATATAAACAGAATTGGTTCACTTCATAAATATATTATGATATTTAAGCTGATTGGCAAAATATAGGACTATTTTTAATAGAATAAGGTGACCAACGAACACACAGTCCACCTGATGGTAAGTGAATAGTGTCGCCCATAGAAATCTACATTTATCCTCGATTAAGAATCAATATGCAGATGCATTGTCAACCCTGAACACTACGATGGAATGCCTCATATCCAGTAAAAAGTATCTTGAGTTCTCTACACTCACCATACGAAACACAACAGCATTAAGTTGTGTTTTGTCTTTGCCTTTGCGTGTATCATACGCATCTTTATTGAGAGACCGAATCTTTCACTTTTTAAGATTGAACCTAAACCATTTTGCGTTACCAGACTAAAAACGGATCTAAATAAATTAACTTTAAAAAACATTACAATGTTTCAGCTCCCTTCGGGTAACAGTTGGCACCAACCGCTGGAATAAGGGGGGCGCATCCTATAGCGTTTCCCGCAACATAACCCACCCCAACTACTTGGTGTCCGCTATCAAGAATGACGTCGGGGTGCTGGTCGTCTCCTCCGACGTGGCACTGTCAAACACTGTGCAGCCTGTGCCTTTGAGCTCCGATTACATCGGTGAAGGTGTTTCAGCTAAAGCTGCTGGGTGGGGAAGAGTAAGAGTAAGTAAAAATTCATATTTTTTAAATGAAAAAAAAAGAAAACTATTTTTTTAGAAAATGCAGGAGTATACAAGTTTGATTGTGAATGTAGTCTCTCTTACATCCATTTAATCCATCCATTTCAGCCTATAAAATTCCACTGCTCAATAGGCCTCTCCCATAGATTGCTTCATAGGAGGATTTTGCCATAGTTTCCATGCTGGCAACGGGCAGGCGGGTTGCCAACCGCATTTTTATTGTTTTGCGTTGTTATGATGAGGAAGAGGATGAGGAAGATGATGCTGCATGCCCTGCATGGCATTTAAGCGTTGGATGTGGTGTTTGTTTAGTCCAGACAGAGTTAATAATATAAAGATGTTTGATTTAGCAATTCGCTATAGGCACTTTATGAAATGAAGTGCATATCATTGTATTTTGTTATTGGGAAAGAAAATAGGCATTTAAAGTCAAATTTAGTACGTACATACTCAATGCGCGCCACGGTAAGTGGTCTCAACTCAATGAGTACTCTCATGTGTTTGAATCGAGATAGATCAGCCAGTTTTCAAAATTGGTGCAAGTGTTGCGGCCAATGCTATTTTTTGGATTCACATATCGGGTGAATAGTATTGAGGCAGCGTTGGAGCCAACCTGTGGAACGGACCTAAAGAAACCTGTACAAGAAATGAGAGCATGTCGTCACCTCATACTCATGTACTTTTAGTATTAAAGATGAAGAAACAGAAACAAAAACAGGAACTTTTAACCTCGTAGAGTCACGCTGCAGCTATATTATGGTTGTAGCACGAATGTGTTGCGTCTACCGGGGTAGGACCACGCTCTCTCAGGATACCAGCATAAAATAGCAGCGTAATGCTGCTGTTTCGTTTGGTGAGTCTAAAGATATCGAAATCTATCCTCGATTTATAATCAAAATACAGACGAGTTGTCTTCCCTGAGGACTGAGATGGAAAGCCTCGTATCCAGTAAAACGGGTCTGCGGTTCTCTACACTCACTGTAAGAAACAGATATTCTTTCCCGGTCAAGCCGACCCATTCGTGCTACAACCACAACTCAACTTTAAACTATTTTTTATTAGGTAAACTAAGTAGAGACTTGTGATTTACAGCAAAATGGAGCTCTCTCGTCCGTTCTGCTAGAGCTGTTCGTTACGACGATTAGCGGGCAGCGTTGCCAGGAAGACGTGGCACGCCGTGGCTCGGAGCTGAACATGCGGGTGCCTCCGGTGGAGCCTCACATCGAGCTCTGCGTGTTCCACTCAGCTGGACACGGCATGTGCAATGTAAATATTCATTCGTACATGCAAACACTCTTCAATCATTCATTAACCCATTCATTCATTTGGTTATTTTTCACTCTCTCATCCATTCATCCATTCATTCCCTTTAACCTATTTATGATTGCCTCGTTGGGATAATGGTCGTAAAATTGCTTACCGTGTGGTCCAGGGTTCGAATCCCATTAAATCGATCAGTTACAGGATTTTTCTGTCAACAAATTCTCAATAGAAGCCCGGAGTCAGGAAATTGGTAGAGCTTACTGCCGTACCTTGGAAAGTAAATAATCCTGTGGTCTCTGTGCCTTATTTCTCTCCGTTTGTGTCCGATTCCCATCACATTAGACAATGAAAGTGGGGGAGAAGAGAGTGCACCTGTATTTCCTGTCCTGCGTAGGTGGCCGCCGTGACAAAATTTGGTCAAAACGCGAGAGGCACATTTACAGCATATCAAAAGTCCTCCGCTGAACATAGGCCTCCGCCATGGCTTGGTTCATAGTGGGATATTTGTCACAGTGCCCACGCTTCAGAAGTGCATTGGCAACTACAGACTTTTCTTATTAACTTTTTATCAGGAAGTTATTGCTGCTCATCTTCTGTTTTATCAACTGACTTCAAAAAATGTGGAGGTTCTTAATTAGACTATTTTTTATGTATTATATGTGGTAGATTTGAAATCTCTATTGCCAACTATTTCAAGTGTACAATTGAAGGACTTAAGGCATTTTAGGCATTCTCTAACACTCAACGATGAATTAAATAGAGAAAGTTATTGAATAAAACAATTTTTACCGATTTTATCGCGTTTAACTTTACTTCTTTTTCTACCGACTTCAAACAGGAGGAGATAGTCAATTCGACTGTATGTTTTTATGTGTGTTACTTCATAAATTCTTTCTGGGTGAACCGATTTTTATGATTCTTTTCTTATTTGAAAGCTGGTGCTTCTCATGTGGTCTCATATAAATTTGAACAAAATATTATTTATGAGAAAAAAATATCCTTAATAATGTGTGTTTATTGACTTTGACTCTTAGATCATTCAACCATTAATTATTGGGTTAAATTGTCTAAGCTTCGACTACATTGATGATGTTCTCATTTTATTTACATTGAAGTCAGTTGTATAAAATTTTTAATTTTACTACTTGTTTCCCTCTGTCGCCTCTTAAGACACTCAGGGAATGAGAGGTAGTGGATTCTTTTGTTGGAACTTTTTGTTTCTTTTACTTAATTAGCCTTTTAAAGTCCACTGCTGGATAAGGACCTTTCTCGATGTAGAGAGGCTTGGCCTTAATCGCTACACTTGGCAAATAGATTGGTGCTTCCACGTCTCGCACGTTTCATGCTGCGGTCCGTCTCCAGTCTGGGTATTCCACGTCTGGCGTATACTAGATAAAACCGTCAGATGAAGCCATAACATTGTTCTGAAATTTCCCATACGGTGATGGATTTTCTTACGCCAATACCAGACGGTCATTGCTGTGGTTGAAATTTGCCATCAAGTGTTTTTTTTTAAATAGAATAAGAGTAACAAACGAGCACACAGTCCACCTGTTGGTAAGTGGATACTTTGGCCTATAGACATCTATATTTATTCTTGATTAAGAATCAACATGCAGATGCATTGTCGGCCTGAGGACTAAGATTGGATGCCTCGTATCGAGTACAAAACTTCTCTGATTTTCAACACTCATCATACAAAACACAGCAGGATTCAGCTTCTATTTTACGCTGGTTTTCTGTGAACGCGTGGTCTTCCCTGTCGAGTCCACCCATTCGTGCTACAACCATAATATAGTTGCAGCATGGCGCTACCACGTATAAGTGCGTCATCTTCAAAGCTTTATTGTTTTTCAGGGTGACAGTGGAAGTGCACTGGTGCGTGCAGACAACGGTGAGCAGATTGGTATAGTGTCGTGGGGATTACCATGCGCCCGTGGAGCCCCCGACATGTTCGTACGTGTCAGCGCTTACAGGGACTGGATCATGCAAGCCATTTCATAAAATACCCCAGAGATTCTGTTTAGATATACATGTATGCAAATATTTGAAAAATAAAACCGGAAAGATAAGAATTTAATATAACTGTAATAAAAATACTTTTGGTTTAATTTTTAATAAGCAGGCATCTAATCGTAGCCCTACTGTACAAACACTTTAGCACTTCAATATATCGACAGCCAACTGGGCACCGCTGAAGTGACTGCAGCACCGCCCAAATTTCGACGGAATTCAATTGCAGAGAGGTGTAAGACAGTGTGACGTTATATCCCCGAAGCTCTTCACCGCTGCATTGGAAGACGGTTTCAAACTACTGGACTAGAAAGGATGCGGTATTAACATCAATGGCGAGTACATCACTCACCTTCGATTTGTCGACGATATAGTCCTTATGGCAGAATCGCTGGAGGACCTAAGTACTATGCTCAATGACCTCAATAATGCCTCCCAACAGATAGTTCTTAAGATGAACATGGACAAAACAAAGAAATCATGTATAACGTCCATGTCACACCTATGCCTGTAGTTTTTGGGAGCACTAAGCTCGAAGTTGTTGACGAGTATGTTTACCTGGGACAAATAGTCCGACTTGGTAAGTCCAACTTTGACCGAGAGGTCCAATCGACGCATACAATTAGGCTGGGCAGCGTTCGGGAAATTATAACACATCTTCTCGTCAGGTATACTTCAAAACTTGAAAACGAGGCGATCTCGTTTTCAAGTTTTGCAAAATTCCGCTCAAAAACATAACTGCTCGGGGCAAACTGAGCAACAAGACCAAGGCGACCAGGGGACTTCACTCGAACTTAAACACCGTCCTTGCTCTTTCTGACCGAGACGCAGGTTTCCTCTCCGGCTGATATTTCGTATCTCTCCTACCCGGGGTACAAATTGGAGCACTCCTTTGTGCCTCGGGCTGGAGTTTGCGTGTATGTCAGAGAGGACATCTGTTCTCGACGCCTCGGCATTCTTGAAGGTTCGGACCTGTCCATCCTATGGCTACGCGTAGACAGCGACGACCATCCGCGCGTCTACGGGTGCCTCTATAGGTCCCATAGCGGTAATGCCGAAAGAGACCGACTCATTGACCACGTCCAAATGGCTACAGATTCTTTGCTACATCAGGTCCCATCCGCAGAGATCGTCATCCTTAGCGATTTTAACGCCCACCACGCCGAATGGCTCGGTTCACGTTTAACCGATCATGCGGGGAGATCTGTTTATGACTTTGCTTTGGCATATGGTCTGACACAACTGGTTACTTCGCCTACGCGCATTCCAGATGTGGAGGATCATACACCTTCCCTGTTGGACCTTCTGCTGACCTCTCATCCGGACGGATGTCAGGTTTCCGTCGATGCCCCTCTCGGCTCTTCGGACCATTGTTTGATCCGGAGTGTGGTGCCACTCACGCTCCCCTCGCGGTTGCGTTCTGCAGGTTGCCGCCGTGTTTGGCATTACAGGTCGGCGGATTGGGACGGAATGCGGTCTTTCTTTGCATCCTACCCATGGGGGCGGATTTGCTTCTCGCCGGATGATCCCAGCGCTGTTACTGACTCTGTCACTGATGTGGTGCCACAGGGAATTGAACTATTTATTCCATCATCTGTGGTACCCATCGGAGGCAGATCTCAGCCTTGGTTTGGTCGCTCCTGTAAGACTGCTTTACGCAGTAAGCAGGAGTGTTATCAAACCTGGGCTGCGGCTTCGGCGACTCGGGATGTAAACACCAGCACACTTAAAAAGAAGTATAACTTCGCCTTCAGGTCCTACAAAAGAGTTATTGTCAAGGCAAAGTCAGAGCACATAGGCAGAATTGGCGAGAAACTAGTTCGCCTTCCTTCGGGAACCCGTGCATTCTGGTCTCTCGCCAAGGCTGTCCAAGGGAATTTCTGTAAGTCATCACTACTATCTCTGCACAGGGAGGACAACTCACTGGACCTCACTGGACGACCCAAGACGCAAAAGCCGACCTTTTAGGCTCCCTTTTTGCGTCCAACTCGACTCTTGAAGACGGGGGGAAAACACCGCCGACCATCCCGCGATGTGAATGCTCTATGCCGGATGTGCTGTTCTCACAGCGCTCGGTTCGTAAAGCACTCCTCTCCCTGGACACCCAGAAGTCGAGTGGGCCTGACGGAATCCCCCCAATTGTGCTGAGGACGTGTGCTCCAGGGTTGGCACCGGTTCTAACGCGTCTTTTCTGGATTTTATTTCATACCGGCACACCGCCTGCATCTTTACAAGGCGCAGGTTCGGCCTCACATGGAATACTGTTCCCATCTCTGGGCAGGGGCTCCCCAGTGCCAGCTCCTCCCACTTGACCGCATCCAGCGCAGAGCGGCTCGAATCGTGGACGACCGAGTCCTTTCCGATCGGCTCGATTCATTGGCACTGCGAAGAGATGTTGCATCCCTTTGCATTTTCTTTCGCATCTACCACGGGGAGTGCTCTGAGGAATTGTTCGGATTAATCCCAGCCGCCAAATTTCACGAACGCACATCGCGGCAGAACTCCCGATACCATCCACACCATCTGGATGATTGGCGGCCCACCACTGTGCGATTTAGAAGATGTTTTCTTCCTCGCACGACTTCCTTGTGGAATCGATTACCATCAGCGATTTTTCCGGACCGATACGACTTAGAAACCTTCAAGAAAAGAGCGTACTCCTTTTTAAAAGGCCGGCAACGCTTCTGTGATTCCCTCCCTGGTGTTGCAGCTGTTCATGGGCGGCGGTGGTCACTTACCATCAGGTGAGCCGCATGCTCGTTTGCCCCCTCCTATAAAAAAAATCTGAGACGTGGACCTTCACAGCTGGCCGTATGAGGACGCTCAAGGTCGCTCAGCGAGCTATGGAGAGGGCTATGCTCGGGGTTTCTCGGCTCGATAAATTTAAAAATGAGGATATCTGCAGTAGAACCAGAGTGACTGACATAGCCCAACGGACTAGTAGGCTGAAGTGGCAATGGGCCGGCCATATAGCTCGAAGAACTGACAACCGATGGGGAAAAAAGGTTCTTGAGTGGTACCCTCGTACCTGTAGGTGAAGTATAGGGCGACCCCCCACTAGATTGAGTGACGACCTGATAAGACATGTAGGAAGTCGATGGATGCAGGTGGCTCAGGATCGTGCTTTGTGGCATTCCTTGGGGGAGGCCTATGTTTAGCAGTGGACTTGTGAAGGGCTGTAATGATTATGATGAGGCATCTAATAATTCTTTTTTAGTCTCTTTGTCTGTCAGCGGGCTGTATCTCATGAGCCGTAATAGGTAGACAGTTGAAATTTTCACAGAATGTGTATTTTTCTGTTGCTGCTATATCAACAAATAATAAAATATAAATTAAAAATTAAAAGGGGGCTTCCCTACTAGAAACGGGTTTTACGATGGTAGGGAACTCTTCATGCGCGAGTTCGACTCGCACTTGGCCGGATTTTTTATATTATTTTAATAGCGTTACCTCCACACTAAGATTTTCTCATGTATCGTGGGCGTCAATCATCCAGATCGGAAAATTACTTTAAGATCATACAAATACTTGTTCCGTACGGTATTCAAACTCGTGACCCTAAGCTAAGCCACTGCTCTACGTAGTCACGTTTTCCTTCTTTTCATAATTTTGAATGTGTGAAATGCAATTTGTGTAATTCTACATGCAGCCCTTAATACGTTAAAATGCTGGCGACAGGCCTCCTTTCATTTTTGAGAGGTTTATTCTGCATCTTTTCCCCCGCTCTGCCCCAATGCTGACTTCACATGTCCTTTATTGTGTTCTTTAGGCGTTCAGGTCCCTTCACGAAGTTTTCTTTCACCGCCGAGTACGTGGTAAATCAGCACTTAAAATTACAATAGTTTCGATTGTGCCGACGTGGACCGGGTTACTCGCGTATCGCTC
The DNA here is from genome assembly GCA_033319125.1 of Parnassius glacialis. Taxonomy (NCBI): domain Eukaryota; kingdom Metazoa; phylum Arthropoda; class Insecta; order Lepidoptera; family Papilionidae; genus Parnassius; species Parnassius glacialis. The sequence goes on along the minus strand of JAVANC010000022.1, from coordinate 38,238,113 downwards.
TCTCGTCTGCTATGAATATTTGCGGCAACCGCTTAGCCTCTGAACTACTAAGGCTCTTGTAAAACATTATCTACGAATCAGTTTAACATTTAAGTACTTAATAAGTTTAACATTTAAGTAACAAGTACCATTTAAAGGGTTCGGACGCAACCCTAGGCTGTACTTCGAAACAGGACAGGACTTGTGGTAAGAATAGGGCTGCCAGCTCTAGTATATACTCGTATTATAGTATCCTACTGTTTAAGGGTGCTGAGTTGTGAGTGTTATAACTTAAAAACCTACCATATAATATGAAATAAAATTCTGTATTTATAAAAAATCTATAATTATGTGTATAATATTTTAAAACATAATTATACATTTTTTCGTACAACCGACTTCAATATAAATTATTAAGAATAACTTAAAAACTATTGGTCAAACCTTGCTCAAATTTTATTTATAGGGGACCACGTGTGAAGCATCAGCTTTCAAATAAAAAAGAATCATCGAACTCGGTTCACTCAGTAAAAAGTTATGAGGTGATACACATTAAAAAAAAACAGTCGAACTGAGTACCGTCTCCTTTTTGGAGTCGGTAGAAAACAAGATAGAATCTTGCGTTAGAAGAGGGAAGGGTGGTTTGAGAAATCTTATGTAACCTTATATAGGGATAGGAGGGTTAAATTCGCCAAAATCATCCTTACGTAATTAATAAATAGCCCACTAGAAGTTCGTCTGAGTAGCTCCCATCCCACCGCCAACGGTGCTTGCACTGCGGTATTCCCGTCTGAAAGAGTATAGGGAGCCAGTATAATATAGTAATAGTAATAATAATGTTTATTTCTCCTCACAAAAACAGACAATACATAATAAAACTATATCTATTTAAATACAGGTATGTTCATACACCTAGTCTAGAATATGTGAGGAGCTGGTGTCTGAGTTAGGCTATAAAATGCCTGTATTACAAATCACCAGGTCCCCACCCCACGGGACAAACAAGAGCATTATTCGCGATTGAATGTTATAGGTATCAAAGGAATTATAATATAAACGTATATATACGTACGTACACTAAAATGCATTATTATGACATATGAGGCTATTTAAATTACATATAAAAAAGGATAAAAATGTGCTAAAAAAGTTACAGCGGTTCCGTTACCTCATATGTGTGTGTGCGTGTGTGTGCGTGTGTTTGCGTGTGTGTGCGTGTGTGCTTATGTGCATGCGTGCGTGCGTGCGTGCGTGTGTGAGTGTGTGCGTGAGAGCGTGCTTGAGGAGGTGGTGTCTTCATCATCATCTTCGCCTACATGTATAATTATATTATTATCAATAACAGAATCAATCCTGATATCTCGGTCAAAATGTTCCACAATCAGGTTTTTAGTCTTCTCAACAACCTTTGCCCAGTCATCTCTTGTGACTTCCCCGCAGGCTTCTTTTAATAGGGTCATCATCTTTTTCGTACTGAATGGCGGGGAAGTATTGTGGCGGGTGGCGTAATCTTTTATTTGAGCCCAGATTAGCTCAATCACGTTATATTGGCAATAATACGGTAGAATTCTTAGAACGCGATGATCGTACTCCAGAGCCAGTTCATCGATTTCGTATCGCACATTTGCCGCTTTATTTTCTTTAACTAATTTAATTAGCTCTGGTTTTAGCATCTGCATATTTGCGTCAACGCCTTTTGCTTGTAACCAAGCCACCATTTCTTTTTTTTAATAGCTTGGGTAGGTGGTTTCTGTATTTGAACCGAGTGATAGGAGGCATTATCCATGAATATTACAGAAGGCTCTGGTAGGCTGGGCAAAAGCACGTTCTAGAACCACTCTTTAAATGTAGTGGCATTCATTTCCTCGTGGTGGTCATTTGTGGTTTTTGATTGAAATGCCAGTAACGCGTTCTCCACAAAGCCGTATTTTGCAGAAACTGCGTGGCATATTATCAGACGGCCCCCTTACCCATTGGTACTTTCGACGTCGACGCATGTGTATCATCCGTCCAAGAACGGGAAACCGTGTGATTGGCGTTTAGCCATGTCTCGTCAATGAACACGACATTATTCCAGTTATCAATGTTTTCTGCTTCTCTCAAAAAACTTATCCATTTTAAAATTATGTCGTATCGTTCTAATAAAATTTTTCTTTTGTCTGATTTTTTATACGAAAAACCAATATCTTTTAAGATTTTTGTTAAAGCAGTTTTACCCCCGCTAAACAGTCCAGCTTCTCTTAACGATGCCAAAAGCTTCTTCCTGTTGAGATATTCATTTCTGGAATAGTAACCATATATATGATTTCTGATTGCATCGGCGTCAAAGGTGTCAATATCTGTCACGGGTTTAGTTCTACGTTTCTTCTTCGAAGTACGTAAAATATCATCTTCCGTGCCAGTAGAGCCGAACTTTTCTTTATTAATATTTGTTATCGTTCGTTTGCTAACTCCAAGCGCCTGAGCGATGCGTTCTTGTACTTGTTCGACAGGTAACAGGGGTCCACCATTTTGCCGCTCCCGCTCAAAGTAATCTTGCAGCTTGATGATTAACTCACGGGCTCCACTTTTCAATGTTTGTCCACGTTTAGGCATTATTATGCACCAAAAGTAAAAAGAACGCAATACAAAACACAATCGAAGTCCGATTTAACGCCGATGTCAGTTTGAAAAGCAAGAACCGTCCATTAAACGAAAGCCGGGTAATCAAATAAAAACAGATCGAAATCACTTGAAGAACGTGGTCTATGCGCACGAAACGACAACAGACGACTGTTTTAGCGTCACAAAATGGCGGCCCATAACGCCATTTGGGGTTACCATTTTCAACCTATATATAAAAATGCTACTTTCTTTCGCGCGTTCTGTTTGGTCGTAGTTTTATTTTTATATTTAATAAAAGTTATCTTATAGTCCATTATATTCAAATTCTTAAAAAGAAAACCAAAACGTATTATTTTATAAAGTATAACTGTATAAGAACAGATTACGATACTGTTATTGCCTGTTATTGTTAGCACAACACTAGAAATATAAAGCGCTGACATAACCTTGTAATAGCGCAGTATAGATTTAGAAAAATATTGTTTACCAAGTTATTTGACACTCAGTTTGGCACAAAATTATGACATTCATTGATTATTGATATAATAATGTTGTTTTAATGCTCATCAATTGTTAAAACGGTAAACAACCAGCAAAAATATTTTTATCGGAACTGCAACGCCATTACAATGTTACGTCGTCAGTTCAATTGCGACGTGTCAGGAACGCATTCTCTGAACGGCCGAACTATAATTTGCGTATTCTTGCCGTTAGATGGTCAATGTGAGAGTGAAAACTTAATTTGCTGTCAATCTTTACGCCTAGGTATTTAATTGATTCTGTATTTACAAGCTTCGGGCATAGACAGGTGATGTCATTGGGTTATCACATAAGTGGGAAACAATTCGATATGCAGGGTCTAGTTTATCAGTGGACTTCATGGCAAAGGAGATGTAATTAGTCTTTGCAACATTGAGAGTTGGAATGTTCTTGTATAACCAACTGGTAACAGTATTCATTCCTCTCTGAGCATTTAAGAAAACCTCATACCATGAGTTACCACTGAATAGGATGGCCATGTCGTCTGCGAAGGCAATTATTTTTGTATTAGGAATTTCTATTTGACAAAGATCATTGATATAAACAAAGAAGAGAGTTGGACCCAGAATACTTCCCTGAGGAACTCCAAAAGTTACAGGGACTTCTTCGCTAATTATAGTATCAATTTGTACACATTGCGTTCTGTCTGTTAAAAAATCTTGTAGAAGTTTCAACTGGAGATCTCTAACACCTAGGTATTTATATTTTTTAACTAAAATTGGGACAAAGACTGTGTCAAATGCCTTTGCCAGATCCAAAATATACCTATAATTAGAGGCTGTGAGGCATTCCATTTTATTCCTTAGAGGAGACAGGGTATCTGTATTAATATTTGTAAACATAACAAATCTGGGTCTGTCACCCAGACGGGTAGGCAGAGACTACGGCCTTACATTTGGCGTGATCCTGACACACCTCTCTCGGCTCCTTTACATCCATATATCTACGCATGCACGCTCGTCGGTTAAGGGTACTACTAATCGGGCCCATTTTCAATGTATCGCCGATTTGGTCGATAAACCTTCGTCTAGGGCGGCCCTTCCCGTCTCTGCCGTTCACTTCTGCAACATATATTTGCTTTGTCACTCTTTCCTCGTTCATTCTTTCTACATGACCAAACCAACGAAGCATTCCTTTCTTAATCCTGGTCACAACGTCATCTTGCAAATCACATTCTTTGTTTTAAAAATAATTTGTAAATTGGCTGCATTAACCACTTACCTTCAGGTTAGCCTTAATGTAATTGTTTCAAAACATGTCAAATAAAAAGGTGAAACGGCTTAATTATTTTCTTTTCCTCTTTAACATATTTTATCATTTTTATTTAGGTTCGTAAGTGCACGTATTGTGTACAGACGTGTCATATAGTAATTAAAATAATTAAATAAGTATGTGCTTAGCCGTGACCTCGTTATAACAATACCGGTAGTAACTGTGACATACTTTAGTAATATTTGTGTTTGTGATTTTATTGAAATGTTTAGCTTAATCTAGAATAGGTACCAAAATGAAGAACAATCCCTTCAACCGGAGTGCCAGGACCACTCGCACTCCACCTCCATCAACCCCACCCACTGTCATGCAGACACCCACTTCAAGCGAACCAATCAAAACAATTCCAACTACTGAGTTGCAGCATTGGATGACAAACATTGACCTGTGCCTTAATGAGGTATGCTCCATCGCTACAGAAGGTAAACTTAACTCGGATCAAAAAATGCGCATCAGCTCGCTTTGTCGTAAAGTAAGCCACGGTACATCACAATTGGTAGTCCAGTACATGTCCCTCAAAATGGATGCCACTAAAGCCCAGACCTCCATCGTATCTCTACAGAACCGACATGACCTGTCCCAAAAGCTGCAGGAACTCAAGAATAGTATCGAAGAGTCATCAAAACCGGACTCTGGAACCACTTTTGCGGACATGGTCAAAAAAGATGGCCAAACCCTCATTCGCCCAAACAATCTACGTATCCTAGCAATTTATCCGAGGGACAAGTCCAAATCCAGTGATGACACAAAGTGCCTCTTACAAAAAATAATATCCCCAGAAGAACTCAAACTTTATGTTCGGGGCATGAGGAAGGTCAAAAATGGGGGAGTTATAATTAGCGCTGAGACAAAAGGAGATATCGACAAATTAAAGAACTCTGAGAAGCTCGTATCTTCTGGCCTTATCATGGAAGAGCCGACTAAACGACGTCCGAGGATTGCAATTGTTGGTGTCCCTGTAGCCCTCACGGATAAAGAAGTGTTCGAGTGCATCTTCGAACAAAATATTGCCGATAAATTTTCCAATCCCACGCGTGAGTCCTTCCTGGCAACAGTCAAACTGAGCCATAAATCAGGTAAGAAAAACCTTCCTACCTGTAATTACATTGTCGAAGTGCCACCTAGCATCAGAAAGGCCCTCATCAATCAGGGACGAATATATATTAATTGGACCTCATGCCCAGTCAGAGACTTTACAATAGTAACAAGATGCTTCAACTGCCAGCAGTTTAGTCATTCAGCCAAATTTTGTCGGGAAACTAGCCCTACATGTAACTACTGTGGGGAGCTCGGGCATTCCTTTAAGGAATGTAATAACAAAACGCATGCCCCCGTTGGCGCGACGTGTAAACGTTTTAAAAAAAATGCGACCACAAAACTAGTGATGAAAGCTGTCCAGCACGTAAATTCGCAGAGGACAAATATATCAACTCCATAGAATATGAGGGCGCCTAAGAGCGCCGCGTATTATATTATTTACTTAGCTCTTAAACACTAGTTTTAGTTTATTTTTAAGCTTAAGTATGGCGAATCAATTACTCAATGACCTAGACAACTTTTCTGTGTCTGACGCTAAAACATGTAATGTTGATGGCTGTAAACACTTCCTTCCACGTCCTGAAAATAAGTTAATCTTAATTACACAAACTATTAGAAGCATAAATCGGAATATAACTGGGTTTGAAGTCTTGTTGCATAGACTGGATATAAAATGTGATATTATTGTTTTTACAGAATGTTGGCTGTCAAACCTAACACTCCACCTACCGATTCTAAATGGCTACTCTTTACACAAAACCGAGAAAAACATTAATCAAAATGACTTAGTAATCTATGTTAGTAATAATTTAAAAGTAACTGTCACAGAACCTACATTCCAGGATAGTAATTGCTTAATCATTCGAATTGCTCTTTTCATGGACTCTTACCAACACATTACCACCCTACACATCAAAGCGGCTCTTGTTTAGACCATTTTGTGATTAAATCAAATAAACCTTCTTTAACATTAGTTATTAATTCCTCGTTTACTAATCATCAAGCAATTTTACTAACATTACAATTAACCTTACCTAGGAAAAACTGCATACGCAACTACACTAAAGTCCATACAACGAACCTTGAAAATGACATTCGTAGCATTAATTTTGACTTTGTTTATTGCTCTGACGATGCAAATACGACCTTGAGTTACTTTATAAATTCTTTACAATACGCAATAATGAATAATACATCAACAATAAAACTGTCACGTAAGTATTATAATATTAAACCTTGGATGTTAGAAATTCTAAAATAGTTTGCATTAATTGTAAGTAACAAAAATTCTTATTTAGTTATTTTATTTATTATATAATATAGTTTAATTATTTAAATATCTAGTGTCCTACATTATTAAACCGATTAAGTGATGTCTGAAACACAGGTACTCAACCTAGTTCAGGCAGGTAGCTAATATTATAAACTTGACTTTTCTATTTTTCTTTTGTAGATTCTATATTATTAAGCTACACATAGTTTTAATTTTATCATAGCATGTTATTTTTGTTAGACTTAATGTTACTTTATGTAATTTTATTCATATTTGTTCCTGTATGTAAACATGTGTATTTGGAAATGAAATAAATATTTATTATTATTTATTATTATGGGGTATTTGTATAGTTTTCTCATCTGGTTGGGCTGTATAAATATATAATTGAAAATGAAAATGATAAACTTACATAAATATCAATAAAATAAAATAAGTACATAAAAATTACATAAATATATAAAAACCCAACCAGATGGAAGCCCTCGGCAGGGGAGACCAAACGGCCGAGGGTTAGGGAGAAAAGGAAAGAAACCGGCGGACGATGCGGGCGGTATCGAGGAGCACCGCCTTCTGCATTTGAGCTTGGAGCGATCCGCCTCGGAGTCCCAGTCGCCTCAGATGACCCGAGAGGCTGACTGGGATTAACCCGTTCGCAGAAACGACCACAGGAATAATTTCGGCCGGCAGACTACCCCACATGTCGGTCACCTCGTGAGCCAGGTCCAGATATTTTGTCAAATTATCTGTTTCGGCTTTCACGAGGTTCTAGTCATAAGGAATGGTAATGTCGACCAAAAATATCCTTGACTGTCCCCGGTCCATCAGCACAATATCAGGCTTATTCGCAAGAATAGTCCTGTCTGTGATGATGGCCCGGTCCCAGTAGAGCCTGGCACGGTCATTTTCGAGCACGGCTTCCGGCAAGTACTTATAATACGGCAGTTTCCGATCCACGAGACCGTATTTCAGAGCGAGCTCCTGGTGTATAATCCTGGCTACTAGGTTGTGTCTGTGCAAATACTCAGAGTTAGAAAGCGCCGAACAACCGGAGATGACATGCCTAAGTGACTCACCGGGATGGCGACAAGCTAGACAGATGTCGACGGTGCCATCCTTTAGGATGTATCTCCGATAATTGTTGGTCTTAATAACCTGATCCTGTATCGCACAGACAAAACCCTCGGTTTCCCCAAAGAGGTCACCGAAACGTAGCCAGTGGAGGGAGGCGACTGTGTCTACGCAAGACTCATGTAGAGCCTTGTAGAACCTCCCGTGGAGCTCCTTCTCCTTCCATACGGTCTCCCGGTCGGAAATGCTCTGTACTGCCGGGTCTTGCCTTGCTCGTTGGCTAAGGATAGAGGGGTAAGTCCTTTATCACAAGAAACAACGTCCCTATATAATGGATCATCCGCTCTCGTCAGAAAGTAGTTACGGAGGCTGCACACTTCGCGATTATGCATGGTAAGCGCGCTTAAAAAGCCGCGTCCACCATGCTTCCGCGGCAAGTACAGCCTCATTACTGACGACCTCGGATAATGCATCCTGTGGGACGTCATAATTGTGTGGACTTTTCTATCCAGAGCGTTCAGTTCGGTCTGAGTCCACCTGAGTATGCCAAATGTATACATGAGAACAGGCATGATCCAACCGTTATATGCATATGTCTTATTAACGCCCGACAAAAGACTGTTAAGCACTTTTGTCAAGCGTGCATAAAACACACCGCAAACTGACTGTTTCATGTTCGCCTCATCGATACCTATGTTCTGTGACATACCCAGGTATCGGTATGTTTCAGCCTCGGATAGGGTCTTTATGTTGATGGGCATAGATAAGTCTATGCCCTCAGAGTTAGCAACCCCACCCCTTTCGACATGGAGGACCGCACACTTATCCGTCCCCAGCTCCATTCTAATAGAATTGCTAAAATCACAAGTGATGTTTAGCAATTCCATAAGATGAGAGCGACTAGAGGCGAATAACTTGAGATCATCCATATAGAAAAGGTGGGTCACTTTTGTCCCTCCTCTCCGAAGCTGAAATCCCCTCCCGGAACCCTCCAGTAAGGTACTAAGAGGGTTCAAAGAGAGGCAGAACCAGATTGGACTCAAACAATCGCCCTGGAAGATACCCCTTTTTATCCTTATGTGGTTCTCCGCAGCCATCATCCGCTCACCTAGATGACAAAGGATCGTACTCCACTGCCCCATACACTGCCCGAGGAAGTCTCGAACTGTACAGTCGACGTTGTACAGCTCGAGGACCCTCTTAAGCCATGTATGAGGTACCGAGTCGAACGCCTTTTTGTAGTCAATCCAGGCGGTGGAGAGATTCCGACGGTTGCGTTTAACCACCTTGCCAATGACCGCGTCAATGAGGAGTGGTTCCTTGGTTCCACGACCACCGCCCCGACATCCATTTTGAGCGCGCGACATCACCTGATTTGAGTTCAGGTGACGAGTGATTCTCGCGCTCAAAATGGATGTAAATGTCTTGTATATGGTAGGTAGACACGTTATGGGGCGGTATTTGCTCAGGTCTGTGGAATCCCGGTCTTTAGGAACCAAATGAGTGATCCCAGTAGTGAAGAGGCTCAGGAGTGACTTTTGGTCGAGAGCCTCTTGAAACTGTCGGGCGAGCACAGCGTGACACACTACAAACCCCTTCAGCCAGTAGTGATGCAATCCGTCGAGTCCCGGACTTTTCCAGTTCGGGGCCCTACGGACCGCCTCAGCTACGTCATCCGGCGTAATGATGACGGGGTCCATAGGCGTAACATTCGCACACCGACTCGCCACAACTTCCGTCCAAGGGCCCTCGCTGTGGTTTACGGGCTCTGACCACAGGCCGCGCCAGAATGCGATAGTATCGGCCTGATTCGGTGCTGGGCCCGTTCCACGTACTATTGGTCGCTCCAATGATTCATAGAGCCTCTTCTGATCACTCTGGAAGAGACGATTCTGGTTGAACCGTGTCGACCTCTCGGTATATCGCCGAATTCGCTTCCCCCAAGCAGCGATTCTCTGCTTCAGGTCGTCTATGCGCTCCGTCAGTTTTTGCGTTATATCCGGCTGGGACAAACTGATATTTGTCCCAGCAAACGCCATCCTGACGGTGCGCACAATTCTCGGCCTATTATTGCCCGACCTGAAGCTTATCAACCTGCCAATGAGGGCCCTTGCCTTTGCGACACGGTCCTCAATCCTTCTTCTCCAGGCTGGGATGGCGCTACTTTGTCTAGTAGCGCGTCTAGCCGTGGGAAGTTTGGCGCCAATAATACGGCAAACTGCCAGTGCGGCGCCAAAAAGAATTGAGTCCGTCTCGCAAAGGTCCCGGCTGGCTTCCAAATAGGTCACCAGCATTGGGTTGAGAGCCCTCACGACAGCCCGATTCCGCTTGCTCAGGGGTATACGGGGAAGTCCCGGCCGATTATCGAGAGGCGTATTGCGCGTTTCCCTAATCGCCTCTTCCAATATGCTCCTCATTTGCGCTTGTTCCTGGGCGACTATTCCATCGTCGCCTGAGTCAACTACAAGGAGATCTACGGTGGCATCTACATGTGCGGGTTGCTCTGCAACTCGTAGAGCCGCATCTCCTGTCGTAGTATTTTCATTCGACAAAGGAATAGCCTCACGTCGTAGCCGTTCGAGTTCGGCGTCATCAAATATTTTTGAGCGCATGATGTACCGAACTCGGTCTGCCAGGTTTTGCTCGGTAACGGTAATAGACGGCTCCAGCTCAGCAAATAGTCGATACATCCTAGCCCGATACCCAAAACCTCCAATTTCTCCCCCTTTCGCCCCAAAATACGCCCGCAATGCATTTTTGTTCATTTGCATTGACCAACGCATGCGGCGTACTCCACCAGTGGCGGGTGCTGATTGCTGGGCCCGCGAAGACCCTGCCAACACCAAGCCAGCTGGTGGGGATGATGGATGCGAGGGTATGCTGGGTGGTCGTGCAGCACCTCGCGCTCGGCTGGCGGTTCGCATGCTGTCGCGTCCAGCACCAGCTCCAGACGCGCCCTGGCGACCTCCAGGCAGCGGCCCTTTGCGCGTATTCCTTAATTCCATCATCCATGAATTGGGCGTCAGTTAACGGGAGACGCCCAGACCCGGCACCGTTTCATGGTGAGGCCATGTGCACAAGCGGGCCTTTGCACCTTCAATTTTGCCGAGGCACGGCGCTAACACCTCTTGGCAAAGTGCTGACTGACTGCGCTGACGTAGCAGTTTTGTCACATAACCGTTACGTCAGCGGGCGAATTGTTAAAAATTAAAATGTTCCGTTACATACTGAAATTTCAATAACATAACAATTTCAACAATAACAAAATAAATAACAATTTTAGTTCAAAACCAATCCACGTAAATTAGTGACTTAACTATTGGTAGTAGAAAACATAAAATTTAGATTATATAAATTCTAAGACATATAACTTAGATTATATAAAAAAAGTGGTTCCATGGGAAATTACAATTATGTTCAGTAAACTCCCTTAACTTTTGTGTTTTTCGAAGATACCTCTCAGTGTATGAAGGACTTTGGTATGTCATGCCCGATTAAAGATCTCTGTTTGTGGCGGAGTCGTATGGTAGGTCGTCCACTTCCTTTTATTATGGTCAATGGACGGTAATGGCTGCCACACGCGTCATACTTGTGAGCAGGTGCTGCTTGTAATATACGCCGCTATACGCTGATAAGCTCCAAATTTTTATCGACTTTTTTAAGTCCATTACTTCAGTTACCGTTGGGTCCGTTGTCAATTATTATTTTGTACATACTATGGCGTCTAATATTAACTTAAAAAATTACGAATAAATAGGAAGAAACATGCGTAGTTTCTTTTGCCGTTCCTTCTTCGGCCATAGGTACTTCATATCGAAACAGTAGTAAATTTTAGTAGGTTTAAAAAATAATATGTGATAAACGACATTTATTTTCTAACGTCGAAGAAATAAAGATTTCATTGAATTTCATTTCTTCACGGGTAATAACTGATTTTTGGCCCGACTTGGGTTTCGAACCCAGGACCACACCATCAGCAGTCTCTTTAACCGCCGTCTTGTTATTTCTACCACCAATTAGGGCTGCATTGTTGCAACTGGGCTGCAAGTGATAGAGAGTCAGTATAATCAGGCTGGGAGGCATTTCCTCTAAGTCCTCAGAGGTGTCAACCAATTTGTAAACGTCTTTGTTTGAAGTTGGCTGCAGATGTCCATGGACTGCAGTAACCATTTACCATCAGGTGGACTGTAAGTTTATTGTTAATATATATATATATATATATATATATATATATATATATATATATATATATATATATATTGTAGTGTTATGCTACTTACATATCATTTTACACTATTTTTCCATTCTGTTTTTGGTTTTCTGCATTCATATTTTGCATCACTTTTCACGCTATCAATTATGCTACTTACATATCATTTTACACTATTTTTCCATTCTGTTTTTTATTTTTTGCATTTATATTTTGCATCACCTTTATTTCCATAGGATCCTGTAACGTTTTTACACAATAACAAATCATTTTCACTTCGTATTTTCACGCTATCAGCACCGTTTAAATCGCTGTCAATGGAGTCTTACCTTTTTCTATCTTTTATTGAGTTCTCCGTAACTCTGCAATTTCAGGTTTCGTGCGCGCTGCCGCGCTTTAGTTTTTCCTATATAAATAATATCTCATTTCTTACTTAAATGTAACTGTTTTTCAATTATATACCTAAAACCAAAAATTTATATTTTTGACAACCATTATTTATATGGTTGTTATGGTAACTTTTATTCAAATTCGTCACTGGTCTGATGTTCTTATTTCGATATTTCCACATAAATACTCTTTTGCTCTAGGTCATTTACAATAAATTTCCTTTTAATTTAAATAATTTCTCGTTCTCTCTAAAAAGGTATAAAAGCCGAAGAATCGGAGAATACAAAGAGTCTCGCTTCAGTTTTCAAACAAGAAGCATCTACTAATGGCCTTATCCCGGGGCCGCATTGCCCCGGGTTCCTGCAAGCCTCCATCTACATTTGAAGTCGTCGGCGTAATCTACTTCAAGCGCGGGGCTACACTACCTTTGGGCGCTACGACTGCTTGCTCCAGGCGCTGAGTGCACCTACTGCCGCGCTACCTTTGGGCGCTGCGACTGCTTGCTCCAAGCGCTGAGCGCACCTACTTCAGGCGCTACGTGCGCCGGCTCCGGACGCTGCGTGTGCCCAGACCAGGCGCTGCGTGCCATCACCGCCATGAAACTACAAGCTCAGCGTGTGCCTACTTCTACTCCAAGCGCAGCGTGCGTCACTTCGACCTTTAGGCTCCACTACAATACAATATTCTCCTATCTTTACTTTTTTTATCTAATTGTAATTACACGTCATCCATCATCATCATCATATTTAATTTTTTTTATAAAATTGTAAATACCTTTTTAAAAATTTAAATATATTATTTTCTTGTTCTACTTTTGTTGTTTTGTTGTTCTTAGGTTAGGTTCTATTTTGTTTTAATTGTCGCTTCACGACATTTTGGCGCCCAACGTAAAAGTCCTCTTTCTCTCTTAATTCTTCACCTTTACTGCGCCCTGTCCATTCCCTTTTGATTTAATTGCTTTCCCTTTCGTTCTTAACTCATTATTCATCATTCATTTATTCATCCTTTTCATATCTTCCAAATTCTAAAACAAAACTTCTTCTAGTTTTTCAACTTATCTGGATTATATTTAGACCTACATATAACACTTCACTTACATTCATCACTCTAATATTTTTATTCTAGATAACTTAAAGCGGTACAATTTTTAATAAAATTTTTATTTCTTAAACTTAACTTTACACTTAATTATAACAATGAAAAGGGTTATTAAGTACGAATTCCTTAACAAGGCCGAACTTGAATACGAAGTGAAGATTAGATGTGAGGAACCAGCTAATACTGTTTTGCTTCTAAAAAACAAGTTTTGCGTTTAGTTGCGAATTCTCACCCTGAAGATATTCTGACTTCTCCAATTCCGATCGAGGATGACTTGTCTCAAATTGATTCTACTTTGACCTATCTGGACTGTAAAATTAAAAAAAATTTTACAAGGTGAAACCAAATACTTACGACTAATAGAAACTTTTATTAACCATGTTTTTTACAGATTAGAGCGAATTGATACTGACTTATATCCAGACTTTAAAGCTAATTTCGATACTTTGAAGATGAAATTTGACGCTATTGCTAAACAATTCGAATCCTTGACTCCACCTTCAACTGAAAATGACTCTCCATCACTTGACCCTCCTGTTGACCCGACTGTCATGGAACCTCCTCTTGTTTCTCAAACTTCTGTTATGATCCATACCCCGTATCCTTCACCCCCAGCTCAATCTTTTTCTCCAATTAACGTCTTCAAAGATCTGAAAAGACACACCCTCAATGGTAAAAGCTGTCCAAGATCCTTTCTTCAAAAACTTGAAGAATACTGCTTAGCTCGTGGCTTGTCCAAAGACTTGTTGATTTCTCAAGCGTTCGAAATTTTCACCGACAATGCTCTTCATTGGTTCAGATTTAAATATAATCAGAATCCAAACATAACTTGGAACGAACTTTCCTCTTTATTAATCAAAGACTTTGGTGGTTTTGACTATGATCATAAACTTCTAGAAGCGATTAGGAATCGAACTCAAGGCCGTGATGAAACTATCGTCATCTATATTTCCATTATGTCTGGAATGTTCTCTCGTCTTTCGAAGAAACTTTCTGAAACAGAACAATTGGAGATTATTTTGAGGAATATTCACCCATGTTATTCAGTCTTCGTAGCTCTAAAAGACATTGACTCTATCGACTCTCTTCTGGCTACTTGCCAAAACTATGAAAAGTTCCTAGACAGAGACAAACAATTTAAAGAACCAAATGTACAACAAAATCCTCTTATTTCTGAATTCAACTACAAGCATTCCACTTCAAGTTCAGTTGACTCTCCAAATTCTTCCAATAACTCACGACCTTCTCCTCCATTCACTTCATCCTACAAATACCCTTCTAGACAAATTAATAGTCTCTCTCAAAGTAAAGCCCTTCAAGAAAGCTCTTTTTGTGTTCGCTGTCGCAAACAAGGTCATACTTTGAACATTTGTACTCAACCACGATTCGCGATTTGTTTCAAATGTGGTCTTAAAGGTTTTAAAACTGCAAATTGCCCTACTTGTTCTCCCAAACCACATACTAGTTCAAAAAACTAACTGCTGACTTGAATAGTAACTTAAACTTTGATAAAGACGATTGGAATAGTTGGATTAAAACAATTTAAAACTTCTTTCCTTGTTACAAAATCTCTTCTACACTCTACTCCAAAGAACAAGATCTTAATCGTCCATTCGTTAATGTAAAAATTTATGACTTAACTTTATCTGGTTTACTAGATTCTGGCAGCTCAGTAACTATTCTGGGTAATAATTCTCATTTAGAAATTCTTAAACTGGGCTGTAAACTTTTCAAGTCAGATTTTATTACTATCTCTACTGCTAATAATCAAAAAGTTAATTTCTTGGGTTATTTTGACTTACCTGTTCATTTCAATAATCAAACTCATTTGATTAAAGCTTATGTTTTCCCTGAAATATTTCCTTTGCTAATACTAGGTATTGACTTTTGGAGAAAATTTAATCTTTTACCTAGTGTTTTATCTTCTCTTAACTTTACAGAATCTAAATGCTCTGCTATCGAAACTAAAGATATTAAAGTTTTACCTTATGAGCATTTAACTCCTAACCAAAAGAACATCGCTAACGACATCATCCAACGCTTCAAGACAATTTCTTTTGAGGAAAAAGGTATCCTGGGAAGCACACATTTAATCACCCACAAGATTGATACTGGTGATTCTCTTCCAATCAAACAAAGATGTTATAGCCTGTCTCCTGAAAAACAAAAGGCGTTAATTAATGAAGTTGACAAGATGCTGGGATGGAAGGTTATTGAACAATGCGAAAGTCCTTGGTTATCTCCAGTTCTCATCACTCCGAAGAAGAATGGTGAATGGCGTTTCTGTGTAGACAGCAGGAAGCTTAACTCAATTACACGTCGTGATGCTTATAAGTTGCCACTAATAAGCGAAATTTTGGACAACCTGAAGAATGCCAAATACTTATCAAGCATTGACATTGCGAAAGCATTTTGGGAAATTCCCTTGAATCCTGCTGATAAAGATAAAACTGCATTTTATGTACCTGGAAGAGGTATGTTTAGATTCAAAGTAATGCCTTTTGGCCTCACCAACTCACCTGCAACTCTACAAAGATTAATGGATATGCTGTTTACTCCTGAATTTGAGAACAAGGTATTTTGCTATCTGGATGACATTGTTATTATTAGTGAGACTTTTGATGAACACATATCGCTTCTCATGAAAGTTCATGAAAAACTTTCATATGCTAATCTAACTATTAACTTTGAGAAGAGTCAATTCTTCAAGAAAGAACTGAAATACCTTGGTTTTCTAGTAGACGAATATGGTCTACGTGCGAATCCAGATAAAATAAAAGCTATTTTAGAATATCCTGTACCTACTTGCAGAAAAGATGTACGAAAATTCTTAGGCACCTGCAGCTGGTTTAGAAGATTCATTCCAAACTTTAGCACTATTGCCTCTCCACTCAACCAACTAACCTGTTCCGGGAAGAACGCTCCTAAATTTTTATGGAATCTACAAGCTGCAGCTGCTTTCCAGAAACTTAAAGAAGCTTTGGTAACTGCTCCTGTCCTTGCTTGCCCTAACTTCGTACTACCCTTTTCTGTACATTGTGATGCATCAAATTATGGCATAGGAGCAATGCTTACTCAACATCAAGATGACAAAGAAGTCGTGATCGCTTACATGAGTAAAGCACTAAACAAAAATCAACAGAACTACTCAACTACTGAAAGAGAAACATTGGCTGTAATAACTGCATTAGAACATTGGCGATGTTACCTAGACAATGGTAAAGAATTTACAATATATACTGATCATGCTGCACTTAAATGGTTTCAAAATTTATCAAATCCATCAGGAAGACTTGCTCGCTGGACTTTACGCTTATCATGCTTTAACTTTGTCCTAAAACATAAAAAAGGAAAGGATAACGTTGTTCCAGATTTATTATCAAGACATAAGAATCAAGAACGTCCTGATACACGAGAAACTTTACCTCAAGGCGTACATCCTATTACGATTGAAGAACCACCGATCGTAGACTTGAGCACTACAACAAGATTTTTCTCGGATGCTCCAACAACCCAGACGCATATCCCAACTACACTATCAGGGATAACAAACTTTACCGCTGTATCCATTCTCCCGATCGTCTAAACGATGACTTTATTTGGAAAGAAGTTCCACTACCTCAAGATAGACATGCACTTATTGAAGCTAACCATGGTTCCCCTTCAGAACTCCATCTTGGTATCTTCAAGACATTCAAGAAAATATCTTTAAAATACTATTGGCCTGGTATGTTTAAGGACATTGCCGAATTAATCTCGACTTGTGAAACCTGCTTAACCTACAAACACCCTAATCATTATCCCTATGGTCTTATGGGTAAACCCAAACTTTGCCCCAGACCTTTTCAAACTATATCCTTAGATCTTATGGGTCTAGTAATTAACTGCAATTTTACTAAATATACTATGATTTTTCCCCTTAAACGTGCTACTTCAGCTAATATTATTAATGTTTTGGAAAATTCAGTTTTTCTAGTTCATGGCATTCCTCAAACTATTATAATGGACAACGCTGTTCAATTTCAGTCGCGAGAATTCCACTCATTTTTAAATTCTTATAATGTTCCTTGTATTTTTCACACAGCTTTATATTGTCCTCAGGTTAATCCTACGGAGAAGTTTAATAGTACAATTATTACAGATAAACAAAATCCTGGGACAACCATCTTGCTAAGATTCAGTACGCAATGAACAGCGCTACAAATGTAGCTACTGGTTTTACTCCAAATTTTTTAGTCTTTGGTAGGGAAACAATACCTTGTGGTTCCTTCTATACTCCAACTCAGAACCTCGAGGAATTGGTATTTATGCCTCGTGATATTTACGCGTCTAATGCTGGTCTCCTCTCATGTATATTTCACAAATTTCAAACTAAACTTCACATAGCTCACGCTAAAAATAGCGCTCGCTATGATCTTCGCCGGTCTTTTAAAGAATTTAATGTGGGTGACACTGTTTGGCGTAAAAACCATGGTTTAAGCGATGCCGGCGCATACTTTAATGCTAAACTTGCCCCTAAGTTCATCAAGTGCAAAGTGATAGCTAAACTGTCACCACTAGTCTATGTGCTTGAAGACCCTAATGGAGATAGAGGCAACTGGCACATCAAAGATGTAAAATCATAACTTTTCTAAACATTTATTAACTGTTAATTTGTATATATGTATAAATATCACCATCATTTTCACCTTATTATTTTTATTTCTTTTAATTTGTTTGTTTGTTTGGTGATCCAGTGTTCTTCAACACATTTTGCTTTAAGACCTCGAATTTTAGTTGGATTAATCTTCACTTTTTATGTTTGTTTCAGACACATCTCGTTGGTGATGTTGCATAAGTCATAGCGACTAATGCTTGCTTAAGATTAAGTTCTTTATCTTTATCTTCACTTGGGAACGGCTGACTACTCCCTTAATTTTCTTTACCTTTATCTTCACTTGGGAGCTACTGACTACTCCCTTATTTTTTTCTCCACGCAGGAGCGGATGACAACTCCTTAAATAAGCCTGAATGTCCTTTCGAAAACACACTTTTAGAGTGGTGTCTCATCGACTAATTTATTTTTTTTCCACGCAGGAGCGGTTGACTACTCCTTAAATAAGCCTTAATGTCGTTTCGAAAACACACTTTTAGAGTGGAAGTCATTGAATGTGAACTCCACCCTTACCTAAATGCAGATGATGAATGTAAGAGATAGTATATCTGGTTTTGCCTGTTGATGTCTGTTTCTGCAAAGCTGTGTTTTTATGGTTTATTTTAGAATGTACATGTCAAAATTTTTGCTGAGTCAAAAATTTTCCAGGGTCGGGGGGAAAATGTAGTGTTATGCTACTTACATATCATTTTACACTATTTTTCCATTCTGTTTTTGATTTTCTGCATTCATATTTTTTATCACTTTTCACGCTATCAGTTATGCTACTTACATATAATTTTACACTATTTTTCCTTTATTTCTATAGGATCCTGTAACGTTTTTACACAATAACAAATTATTTTCACTTCGTATTTTCACGCTATCAGCACCGTTTAAATCGCTGTCAATGGAGTCTTACCTTTTACTATCTTTTATTGAGTTCTCCGTAACTCTGCAATTTCAGGTTTCGTGCGCGCTGCCGCGCTTTAGTTTTTCCTATATAAATAATATCTCATTTCTTACTTAAATGTAACTGTTTTTCAATTATATACCTAAAACCAAAAATTTATATTTTTGACAACCATTATTTATATGGTTGTTATGGTAACTTTTATTCAAATTCGTCACTGGTCTGATGTTCTTATTTCGATATTTTCACATAAATACTCTTTTGCTCTAGGTCATTTACAATAAATTTCCTTTTAATTTAAATAATTTCTCGTTCTCTCTAAAAATGTATAAAAGCCGAAGAATCGGAGAATACAAGGAGTCTCGCTTCTGTTTTCAAACAAGAAGCATCTACTAAAGGCCTTATCCCGGGGCCGCTTTGTCCCGGGATCCTGAAAGCCTCCATCTACATTTGAAGTTGTCGGCGTAATCTACTTCAAGCGCGGGGCCACACCACCTTTGGGCGCTACGACTGCTTGCTCCAGGCGCTGAGTGCACCTACTGCCGCGCTACCTTTGGGCGCTGCGACTGCTTGCTCCAAGCGCTGAGCGCACCTACTTCAGGCGCTACGTGCGCCGGCTCCGGACGCTGCGTGTGCCCAGACCAGGCGCTGCGTGCCATCACCGCCAAGAAACTACAAGCTCAGCGTGTGCCTACTTCTACTCCAAGCGCAGCGTGCGTCACTTCGACCTTTAGGCTCCACTACAATACAATATTCTCCTATCTTTACTTTTTTTTTATCTAATTGTAATTACACGTCATCCATCATCATCATCATATTTCATTTTTTTTATAAAATTGTAAATACCTTTTTAAAAATTTAAATATATTATTTTCTTGTTCTACTTTTGTTGTTTTGTTGTTCTTAGGTTAGGTTCTACTTTTTTTTAATTGTCGCTTCACGACAATATATATATATATATATATATATATATATATATATATATATATATATATATATATATATATATATATAAAATATATACACTCGTGAGCAAAAAAATCGACTCAGGACGCACGCTTGTGGTTAAAAGTCTATGGCAAAACATCTGAAGCTTTCATTCCATTTCTGATTTTAACATCTCAACGCGGCTAGTTTTAGCTTTAAAATGAGTGATCTTCTTTGTGTTTTTAAATTTAGTTTTGGTAAGGAAAAAATATTATATTACAAGGAGCCATAAACAATGATACAAATTTTTAATTTTTCGGTGATTAAGGGAAAATTCAAGCTTAATTTCGTCAAAATGTTAATTTAATTGAAATTAACTTATCAGTATTTAGTGTCCCCCCTGGCCCTAATAATAGCTTGCAATCGCTTCTTCATGGATCGAATAAGTTTCTTTACCCTATCTTGTTCGATGCTATCCCATTCTTCAATGAGCGCCGCTTTGAGGTCCGATTTCGTGGCTGGTGCAGGATTTCTAGCCCGAACTTTTCTTTTAAATTCATCCCACAAATGCTCGATTGGATTTAAGTCGGGGCTACGCGCTGGCCAGTCAATAGCAGCAATTTCGACCTCCTGTAAATACTGTATGACAGAACCTGCAGTATGTGGACGGGCATTGTCGTGCATTAAAATGAAGTTTTCGCCGATGAAACCGGCGTAGAGAACTAAAATCTCTTCGATGTATCGGTTCGCCGACAATCCTCCCACTCGACCGCCAGTTTCAATAAAAACCAACTCGGTTTTTGCATCCATTGAAATGCCCGCCCACTCCATCCAGGAACCTCCTCCAAAAGCCACATTTTCTGTCTCACTCTTTCTCCGGGTCTGCTGTAGACTCGTCCTCTTCTATCGTTACTATGCAAGCACACTTTGCTTTCGTCTGAGAAGAAAACGGAGCTCCATTGTTCATCAGTCCAATCAACGTGTCTTCTGGCAAATCGTAGGCGGGCTGCTCGGTGGGCTGGGGTTAATTTGGGACCAGTAAGTGGCCTTTTTGGCTCAAGGTTAGCTGCCTTAAGTCGTCTTCTGACTGTTCAGCCACTCACAGCCACTCCTCGCGTTTCTCTGAGCTCTTGTTGGACTTGAACGCCAATGAGGGTCCGATTTCGCAGCGATGTGCTGATAATGAATCTGTCATCTCTCTCCGATGTGCACCTTTTTCTTCCGGAACCGCATCTTCGATTAAAGTTACCAGTCTCTTGGTAACGTTGGTAAACTCTGGAAACAGCAGACTGGCTCATGTTTAAATCATGTGCCACTTCACGCTGAGTCTGGCTTTGTCGCAATAGGGTAACCGCTTGAGCAGCTTCATCGCTTATTGTGCCCATTTTCAGGTAGAATTCTTGTTTGTTAATAACGGAAACGTATATCGGTTAAAGTTTGACGGCTAACTGATAAGGGTGGGTCAGATAGATAACCGTTTATATGGGCCAGTAAGCCTTCATTAGCACTATTCTAAACAAGCGTAAAAAGGGTGGTTACCGATCACAACGTATTGTTGGGTTGTGTGAGCAAGAAACATTACAATATTTTATAATAATTTTTAAGCTAATACTATCAGCCTTAACATTTTACTAAGAAAAAATATTTTCGCGTTCACTTTTTTTGCCAGTGACTTACGACTGCAGGTGTGTCTCCTGAGTCGATTATTTTGCTCACGAGTGTATATACACTATACCGGGGAACAGCTATTATATATATATATATATATATATATATATATATATATATATATATATATATAATAGCTGTTCCCCGCGACTTCGCCCGCGCGTAATTTATTACGATTGGATTTCATGCGTTTTATTTTTTTGCGCAGAACCCTAATTCTTTTTCTAAAATAAAAGTAGCCTAAGTTACTTCTTATAATATCAGCTATCTGCCAGTGAAAGTCCGGTATAAATCGGTCCAGCCGTTTCGGAGATTAGCCGGAACAAACAAACAGACAGACAGACAGACAGAAAGACAGACGGACAAAAGAGCTGTTATTTTGATATTACAAACAGACACTTCAATTTTATTGATTTGTATAGATAACCCCTCCACCATCCAACAAAAACCTGGAATCACTGGATCGGCATCGCGTACGTAGCTTGCGTCGCGTGGCTTGAATTTAATTAAAGTGATTCACAACTTTCTAATTAATTTTTTAATCCAATTACGCGGATTTTTTTTAATTTGAATGATCTTGTCAAACGAGCACACATGACTCTCAAATCAATCCTCGATTAAGAATCAAAATGCAGATGCGTTGTTACTCCGAGAACAAAGATGGAATGCCTCGTTTTCAGTAAAAGGGGATTGCTGTAAGCTGATATTTCACGCTGGTATTCTGCGATAGCGTGGTCCCTTTCCGGTCGAGCCGACCCATTCGTGCTGCAACCATAATAAAAAACTGCAAACATAATATTTCTGCAGAATGTCTCTATCACGTAAAAAAATCAGTTATCTGTCGTTTTGTCCATCCATTACAACCTATAAAAGTCGACTGCTGAGCATAGATTGCCTAATAGGGCGGATTTTGCCATAGTTGCCGCACTTGATAAGCGAATTTGCAGAAACAGAAACAGAAACAGAAACAGAAACTTTTTTATTCAATATAGATTATAAATAATACTTATTGAAAGTCACTCTTTTGTATAATTACCACTGGTTCGAAAAAAACCTCTGTCCTGGGAAGTCCGCTGTTATTTTATAATTTTGTGTTTTTATCAGGAAGGAATATACGTGGTAGACGCATGCTGCAGCTATATTAGTAGTATAGTTGTAGCACGAATGGGTCGGTTCAACCGGGGAAGGACCACGCTCTCACAGAATACCAGCGTAAAATGGCAGCTTGAAGCTGCTGTGTTTCGTATGGTTAGTGTAAAGAACTGGAGACCCATTTTACTGGAAAAGAGGCATTCCATCTTAGTCCTCACGGGTGACGACGCATCTGCATTTTGATTCTTTATTGAGGATAAATGTAGATGTCTATGGGTCACAGCAACCACTTACCATCAGGTGGATTGCGTGTTCGTTTGTCACCCTATCCTATAAAAAAAGAAGACGCTGCCAACGGGATTACATATCATTACCCTATAGGGTAATGTTAAATTTATTTTGATATTTTATTTTATTTTGATTGTATTTAATCTCATTTAATTAAGACATTATTTGATTTCGATTGATTTTTATTTGATTTTTTTGTTTCATTGTATTTTATTTTGACATTCCTATTATTCCATTATTATTTTATTTTATTTTTGATTTTATTGTAATTTAATTTTGGGTATAGATTTGATTTTAGTTTTGATTTAATTTAATTTAATTTATTTAATGTTCTCAATTACAACTTATGGATCTTTGATATCTGAAATAAAGAATTATTGCATGCCGAGCGCAAAGCGCGTGGGTATGTTCTACTAACGCCTAAAAATCAAAATTCCACCGTTTTGTCGCATGAAATCGTATCCAGCAATCATATTACACATATAAATGATATAAAAAGTACATTGTTAGGAAGATAAATGATTGTTGAACTTATTAATATTTTTTTTAAATCGATTAATTGCTATTTTTAAATAAAAAAAGGGGTTTTAGTGGCTTATAGTGTGGATTTATCATTTCCCCAAGGCTTGTAAACACTATAACTTTTGTAAATATCAATTGTTTAACTCAATCTATTTATTAATCTCTTCATCTATCATGTGGGAAGCCACTGAATGTAAATGACAGTGTAATTTTGTTTTGTTTAGCTATAATTATTTTTTTTCGGCTCGAAAATGGCGAAATTTTCGTTGATTTGGTAGCCTCGTATAGAATTATTTCTGTAAATGGGGAGCTGCAGCCACAGAGTACTTTACTCACTAACTCAGTTGGCCATCGCCATAGATTACTGTATATATCAGTTCGCCGCATTACCTTGCTACATTTATAATTTATCTATGGTTCGCCGTCAGTCGCCGTCGTGAGTGGGCATTATTTCGGTTGTTTGCAGCGGCTCAAAAAGATCGCTGTACAAATACACAATACTCGAATAACCAAATTTCTTAAATACTTGATAATAATAATAATAACAGATTTTTTTATTACAATATTTTAAAAGCACAGAATAAATAATAGTAGTACGTACTAAAAGCAAGTAGTATCAATTTTTTTGTCATGGGTGAAATTTTCATGGTTTTCGAGGGTGTTGAAACCGATAGGGTTGTTGAAATGTAAATCCAAGATGGCGGCCGCAATATGTATCAATTTTTTCAATATGGGTGTCATTTTCATGGTTTTCGAGGGTGCTGAAGCCAATGGTGTTGTCGAAATGTAAATCCAAGGTGGCGGCTGCAATAGGTATAATTTTTTTCATCATGGGTGTCTTTTTCATGGTTTTCGAGAATGTTGAAGCCAACAGTGCTGTCGAAATGTAAATCCAAGATGGCGGCTGAAGTAGTTACCAATTTTTTCATCATGGGTGTCATTTTCATGTTTTTCGAGGGTGTTGAAGCCGATAGTGCTGTCGAAATGTAAATCCAAGATGGCGGCTGAAGTAGGTACCAATTTTTTCATCATGGGTGTCATTTTCATGGTTTTCGAGGGTGTCGAAGACGATAGTGCTGTCGAAATGTAAATCCAAGATGGCGGCTGCAATACATATCAATTTTTTCATCTTGGGTGTAATTTTCATGGTTTTCGAGGGTGTTAAAGCCGATAGTGCTGTCGAAATGTAAATCTAAGGTGGCGGCTGCGAGGGGCATCAATTTTTTTATCATGGGTGTCATTTTCATGGTTTTCGAGGGTGTTGAAGCCGATAGTGCTGTCGAAATATAAATCCAAGATGGCGGCTGAAGTAGGTACCAATTTTTTCATCATGGGTGTCTTTTTCATGGTTTTCGAGAATGTTGAAGCCAACAGTGCTGTCGAAATGTAAATCCAAGATGGCGGCTGAAGTAGTTACCAATTTTTTCATCATGGGTGTCATTTTCATGTTTTTCGAGGGTGTTGAAGCCGATAGTGCTGTCGAAATGTAAATCCAAGATGGCGGCTGAAGTAGGTACCAATTTTTTCATCATGGGTGTCATTTTCATGGTTTTCGAGGGTGTCGAAGACGATAGTGCTGTCGAAATGTAAATCCAAGATGGCGGCTGCAATACATATCAATTTTTTCATCTTGGGTGTAATTTTCATGGTTTTCGAGGGTGTTAAAGCCGATAGTGCTGTCGAAATGTAAATCTAAGATGGCGGCTGCGAGGGGCATCAATTTTTTTATCATGGGTGTCATTTTCATGGTTTTCGAGGGTGTTGAAGCCGATAGTGCTGTCGAAATATAAATCCAAGATGGCGGCTGAAGTAGGTACCAATTTTTTCATCATGGGTGTCATTTTCATGGTTTGCAAGGGTGTTGAAGCCGATAGTGCTGTTGAAATGTAAATCCAAGATGGCGGCTGCAATATATATCATTTTTTTCATCATGGATATCATTTTCATGGTTTTCGAGGGTGTTGCAGCCGATAGTGCTGTCGAAATGTAAATCCAACATGGCGGCTGCAATAGATATCAATTTTTTCATCATGGGTGTCATTTTCATGGTTTTCGAGAGTGCTGAAGCCGATAGTGCTGTTGAAATGTAAATCCAAGATGGCTGCTGAAGTAGGTACCAAATTTTTTCATCATGGATATCATTTTCATGGTTTTCGAGGGTGTTGCAGCCGATAGTGCTGTCGAAATGTAAATCCAACATGGCGGCTGCAATAGATATCAATTTTTTCATCATGGGTGTCATTTTCATGGTTTTCGAGGGTGCTGAAGCCGATAGTGCTGTCGAAATGTAAATCCAAGGTGGCGGCTGCAATAGGTATAAAGTTTTTCATCATGGGTGTAATTTTCATGGTTTTCGAGGGTGTTAAAGCCGATAGTGGTGTCGAAATGTAAATCCAAGATGGCGGCTGAAGTAGGTACCAATTTTTTCATCATGGGTGTCATTTTCATGGTTTTCAAGGGTGTTGAAGCCGATAGTGCTGTAGAAATGTAAAGCCAAGATGGCGGCTGCAATAGGTATAATTTTTTTCATCATGGGTGTCATTTTCATGGGTTTCGAGGGTGTTGAAGCCGATAGTGCTGTCGAAATGTATTTAAACTACTTTTAAAAAAATCCGTTTAATCATGCTATACTTTATTTTTAATGCGAAGGCATGCTCAATTGGATTTACCAATATATTATTATTATTATTATTATATAATGCATTTCTTACACCGTCAGAACACAATCAATTTTATTACATCCATTACTCAACAATCCAGCTTGAAGGTATAAATTGTTGAATAGTAGATGTAAAAAAAATATATTGGTTTAATTCAAAATTTCCTCTAAAACTTCGTAAGTCACAGTTTGTATACAAATAAGTGTTACTTAGGCCATTGTAAGGCCTGACAGAAGCACGTTCTGCTTAGCTCCCAGATGACGATCGGACAGAGTGGACAAGCGATTTCTACCCTTACATGTTATATTATATTCTTGATGAAGAGCAGCGATGAGACTTAGCCGTACTGAAAGCAGTAGAGGTCGATGCCAATAGTAGTTCTTTCAGTATTTTTAACGATTGATAAAATACCTATAAGTGCTTAATTTCGATTATGTACTTAACCTAAACTTAACTTAACGTTATATTCATTACTGGCTACACAATTCAACCAACTTGCTTACTAAATATTTCATTGTCTGCATCTAGCGAATAACTTCACGATCAATATATCTTTATATATAAAAATTACGTGTCACATTGTTTGTCCGCCTAAATTACTTAACTGATTGCAATGAAATTTTGCACACTGTGTGCAGTTTGGTCTAACTTGAGAGATAGGTTATTATCCCTAACCTACCCTCAATATTTTTATTGAAAATTTTCATAGGACACAGAGTCGTCGGAGAGGGCAAAACAACGTCTGCCTGGCCAGCTAGTATATATAATACTTTATTAATGAATGTTTGCAATATCACAATTTATTGATTCTTTATGTATTATAAAACTTAGATAATAAGACTAATTATTAACTTCTTAATATAGAAAGTAAAAAGTCTTTGGAGCTGTTGATCCTTGCGAAAACGTCGGGAACACCTCGAGCGCAGGGATGCGCCCACGATGCTATTCCTATCTGATGCCCCGTCTCCCTGGATATCAACGGGCTGCCAGAGTCACCCTAAAAATTGATTTTTTAATATAGCTCCAATCAAAACAACAAATGAAATGAAAACAAATTAAGGAAAATAAAAATAATATTAAAAATAAATACAAAGCGTATATACGAACAGTGAACGCGTCAAGTATCTATACTATAGTCATGTATATTCGAGTATAAAGACACACGCAGTACACAACCCACACAGATAGCAACGAAGTGTATAGTATACGCGCACGCACACACTAAGAAATCGAGAGCGGTGGCGTAAAAGCGGCATGACGGCTTATGAGAGGTCGGTTTTACTGCCAAGGCGCGCCAATAGATATTTCTAGAAATAAGAAGAGGGCCTGCGCCCAACAGTGGATCAAATATAGGCTGTAACTTTTACTTTCATTTTTTTTACAAGCAAGTAATTATACAAACTGAATTAAGAAAATACTCACATAGCACAACCCATGTCCAACAGAGTGCAAGGTACATATTTCTAGTTCCGAATCTAAAACGAGTGAGGAGTTCCACGTAGTGGCAGCTTCGTCTAATGCCGCAGTGCACTGTTGAGGGGACATTGTTTCTACATAAAGAAGTTGCAGTTCATCGGAATAAGGATACATTATCTGGAAAGTTAATTATTACATATTTATATAACTATTCATCCAATTCATAGGCCTTTTTAACTTAGTTTTCATAACATACGTAATAATTCACAAATCAGGTTTCAGGTTTCATTTGAGTTAGTGTTGAGTTGTTAGCCACGTGTCCTGAGCCATCTGTGATCCATCGAGGCTCATAACCGTGCTTGTGTGTGCATTCCCCGGGAGAGATCCATGTTCAGCTATTTTCATAGCCTACGTAATAATTGGAATCAGGTTTCATTTGAGTTAGTGTGGAATTGTTAGCCACGTGTCCTGAGCCACCTGTGATCCATCGAGGCTCATGACCGTACTTGCGTGTGTATTCCTAGGGGGAGACCCATGTTCAGCTATTTTCATAACCTACGTAATAATTGGAATCAGGTTTCATTTGAGTTAGTGAGTTGTTAGCCACGTGTCCTGAGCCGCCTATGATCCATCGAGGCTGATGACCGTGCTTGTGTGTGCATTCCCGCGGGAGAGACCCATGTTCAGCAATTTTCATAACCTACGTAATAATTGGAATCGAGTTTCATTTGAGTTAGTGTTGAGTTGTTAGCCACGTGTCCTGAGCCACCTGTGATCCATCGAGGCTCATGACCGTATTTGTGTGTGTATTCCTAGGGGGAGATCCATGTTCAGCTATTTTCATAACCTACGTAATAATTGGAATCAGGTATTATTTCAGTTAGTGTTGAGTTGTTAGCCACGTGTCCTGAGCCGCCTATGATCCATCGAGGCTGATGACCGTGCTTGTGTGTGCATTCCCGCGGGAGAGAGCCATGTTCAGCAATTTTCATAACCTACGTAATAATTGGAATCGAGTTTCATTTGAGTTAGTGTTGAGTCACCGTTACTGAGTCACCAGTGATCCATCAAGGCTCATGACCGTGCTTGTGTGTGCATTCCTCGGGGGAGACCCATGTTCAGCAATGGACGAGTCCATTGCTAAAGGGTTGTAATGGTTATGGTAATTATAACCGTAAGAATGGGTGTATAACAGCATATCAAGAACAAACAGGAAAGAAAGAACAAGAACAGGGTCAGGATGCAGCTATTAAAATGGCAAAATAATATAAAATTAAAATTTGTGTACAACCGATTTCAATGTATATTAAGAATAACTCAAAAACTATTGGTCAAACTTTAATGAAATTTGGGACCACATGGGAAGCACCAGCTTTTAAATAGAAAAAGAATCATTGAAATCGGTTCACCCAGAAGATAGTTATGAGGTAACACACATAAAAAAAGGTACAGTTGAATTGAGTACCTCCTCTTTTTGAAGTCGGTAGATAGCTTGAAAGCGACTTATTGTGACTGTCAACACACAAATAACAATAGTGAATATTTACAAAACCGTAACTAACCACAATATGTCCAGTTGTCGTAACACCAAGCCTGCCCCATCCAGTAACAGAACTAGGAACACCTCCATTAATCCAGTCGAAGCTCAAGGTCACAACAGCAACCTTATCGTTCAGTTCCTCACTAAGGTACAAAACCCCTAGATCGTTTTTGATTCGCTGGCTATCCCAAGACGGATGATTGAGAAAGTTGCTGAATTTTGCAATGTGCTTCGTTGAATTCCATAAATTTGAGCCATATACTGCATGAAATGATCTATAAAAGAAAATAATTTAAATTATACAACGGTGTAATTTAATTAAGGGGAATAAACGTCGTTATGTATATACGAGTTTATCTGTATCCGAAGTTATCCTATTAAGGGAAGCTTTAGGAATTTGTTTAGGCTATTGCGGTGTTTTTAATTTTATGTAATCTATATTATATTGTCGTTGTGTAAAAAAACAATGAAATTAAATAAGCATGCAAAAAAATAGAGTAGGATGCTAGATAATTTGCAGTACACGTGCCATGGTTAACTAGGAATCGGCAATCGAAAGCAGAAAATTGCAAATTTTAAATTTCACAGCCTTGTGACGGGCGGGCTAGTCCGATGGTATATATAATCCGAACAAAAACAGTTTCACTGTAAAGCATCGCGCCAAGTACACTTTCAACTATAGTTACAAAAATAATAATAACATTTTTACAAAAAATTATAAAATAAAAAAAACCAAGTACATAACGTTTTAGATTCGAAAAAAAATTTTGCTAAAAAAAGTAATAATACTTGGTATGCATGATTAAGAGTATCGATCACCCAACTTGATATTGGAAGTCGTTTTTTTATAACTTTTTTGAGTTATGCTCGTACTATAAAGTATAATGCACACCAAGTACACCATTTTCTGCAGACTTCCAAAAAGGAGACGGTACTCAATTCGAGTGTATGTTTTTTTTTATGTGTGTTACCTCATAAGTTTGTACTGGGCGAACCGATTTCGATGATTCTTTTTTTATATGAAAGCTGATAGTTCTCGTGTGGTCCCATATGAATTTGATCAAGGTCAGACCAATGGTTATTGAGTTATTCTTAAATGACCTATATTGAAGTCGCTTATATTGAAGTCGGTTGTACAAAATTTTTAATTTTAAATTATCAAATATCGCACACCTCATACCGCGAAGCTGTTGAGTTTGTGATTTACTCTCAACACATCAAGGTCAAGAAATTTTTTGCTCTTTAACTACCTCTACAACAACTGATTTGCACTCATAAGATAATATGAGTAGATTTATTTCAAGAAAGTTTAATCAATCTATCTCATATTTTCTGCCGACTTCCAAAAAGGAGACGGTACTCAATTCGAGTGTATGTTTTTTTTATGTGTGTTACCTCATAACTTTGTACTGGGCGAACCGAATGATTCCTTTTTTATATGAAAGCTAATAGTTCTCGTGTGGTCCCATATAAATTTGATCAAGGTCAGACCAATGGTTATTGAGTTATTCTTAAATAACCTATATTGAAGTCGCTTATATTGAAGTCGGCTGTACAAAATTTTTAATTTTAAATTATGTATAATAAATCAATTTTATTTTGCTATTTTAAGAAAACTGAAAAAAAATTTCATGGACGTCCGGATTTTTTTTACGTGGTGACGATAACTCTCGAAAAATTTAAAGTATCGAGACCGGGTTTTGTTAATTTTTTTGAGAATTATATAAATAGGTACTTATTTCATAACAATAGTGATTTTTTTTTATATAAAAAGTCTCCATTCATTATACAGTCAACTTAGGTATAAAACTTTAACTTTGAATTTCAATGTAACTGAATAAAACTGCTAACAATTAAATCTTTTTTTTACAACTGTACCAGAGTATCAAGTAGCAAAGTATCGTGTGGACATGCGGTAGAAACAGAAACAGAAACTTTTTTATTCAATATAGATTGTAAATACATAATACTTATTGAAAGTCACTCTTTTGTTTAATTACCACTGGTTCGGAAAAAAACCTCTGTCCTGGGAAGAACCAGCAAGAAACCCAGCGGGACTTTTTTTATAACAGCTTACAATCATGTACACAATTAACTACACAAAAAATTAGAAATAGTATGGTAGTGGTCACCTCATTCCCAGGGGTTATTGTCATCCATAAATCCCTAATATTATAATAACCCTTTTTATACAAATTTATTTTAATAAAGTTTTTGAACTTTGAGCAGGTCAAATTTAGTATATTTAAAAAATTACAGTTGTTGTAAAAGCGTATACGAGTACATCGCCCCAAGAATGAATAACTGACTCGGTGGAGTCGAGTAACTAGGGCGTAACTAGACTAAGTATAATGTACTAGTTAGTCTGTGGTGTGAACTGTGGAGTGAAACTATGGAGTGTAGAGTAGAAGGATAACCATCTTTTAAGGTGCAAAAGTTGATAAAGTGTCCCACTATATACTGAAAATAGAGGTTCCAAAACCTACCACAATAGCGCTGGCGTCTGAAAAACTACGATATGAATATAGCTGTTGTAGACGGATTGAAGTCAACTGAATTCAAATATTTAAAATAATTCATGACTAGAGTAGTTAGTAAAATGCCAGTATACAAAACCTCAACTATTTACGTAGTACAAAACCAAGCGGATTGGTTGGTCCTTGTTTATTTCTCCATCTTATTCTAATTAATTTTGGCGCTACTTTTTCAAATTTATCCTATGCTACTACAGCGCCACCCTTATTGGACGCGTTTTTATGGACACTTTTCATATACAGAGATGGTCCTCCTTCTACTCTACACTCCTTAAGCGAAACGTAACTGTGGAATATATAGATTACATATATTTAACAAAAAAAACTGTACTTGTCAATGTCACTTTGCATTTTAGCGCGTTTAAAAAAACAAGGTCTGTCTGCAAAGAACTTTGTTGGTAAATTTAAATTCTTTTAAAGATTTAGTAACTGAAAGGGCAAGTTTTGTGTTTAACATTACTGACACAGATTTAACTTATCATTTCGTCAATTAACATATCCAAAGCACAATCTAATACTTTAAATTATCTAAATTTTCCTTCATTCGATAAATAAGTATTCTATAATATTAAAAAATCAAAGCTCAACTGCTGACTAATAGCAGAAATTATAAGACGACGGCTACTCAAAAGCAGACAATTGAATGTAACTGCTGTCTAACAGCAGAAGTTGTATAATTGAGATTTAATATCCTTAGGTATAGTTGAACACCATCCGTTGCTGAAAAAAATACAAATTACTTAGTTGTATTACAATTAAAAATTACAAAAAACTAGGCATGATTTTAACTGCAAAATAATCTACACTTTACACAATAATTACTTATAAATATTGATGAGATCTCCTGGCTCAAGTTGCCGTCGAAATGGCCCAAGGGCTGGAAAATATCGAGGTTCTAATATCGCTTTTTTATGAGCGATGTTGCATCCCTACTGCCACACCAATATTCTCGAGATAGAACATACCTACGCGCGTTGCGCTTACGGCATACAATAAGGATGTTGAACGTGTACTTGGCGTGAGACACTACAGTGTTTCCGGATATCTTCAAAATTATTATTTATTCGATATATATATATTTAAATGGTGATAAAAAACATCAAAAATATCGATACATTATTCATATACTTTGATGTTTTAGAATAGAATAGATAATTTTTTTATTCAATATACGTTACATGAGTATTTCTTATTGAAAGTAATTTTTACTTTACCACTGGTTCGAGAAAACCCCCTGTCCTGGAAAGAACCAGCAAGAAACCCAACGGGACTTTTTTTTAAAGCAAATTTTACAAAACTATTTACAAAATTTATTTTAGAAACTGCTTGGAAGCGATCCCCTCATTCCCAGGGGTTATTATCAACCATGTATTCATTTATACTATAATAACCCTTTTTTTATAAATCGATGTTTCACTTTCGAAAATATCGAGATATCTAATATCGCTTTTTTTATGAGCAATGTTGTATCCCTACTGCCATACCAATATTCTCAAGATAAGGTGTCTATCTGCTTAGACGCTTTGAGATAATATCGCCAACTATCTGCTGGCTCAAGTTGCCGTCGAAATCGCCCAAAGGCTGCGCAATGTGACGCATACGTACGGACTGGTAATTGCAAATAAAATTCGCCGATTAGAAGATCTCATGACCAAGCGCGCAAGATATTTAACATCATTGATTTTCTTGAAGGGGTGCCGCGATCACAATCTCATTCCTACGTGTGTCAAAATATCCACTAAAAAGGACAATCGAGGAAGCGCTAAGATCTTAAATGAGGCAAGTAAAAAGTTGTTACGAACGGTGATTCAGCAAAAACGGTTTGATTTACAAATCATAAATAATACCATAGACAATTTGTCCAGTGAGTTAAAGACAGTTTTAACGACATTTGATTTTAATAATTGCATTGAAACTTTAAACAAACGCGAAATATCGAAATATAATGAATGCAAAGACAAACAAATAGGAAAATACCAAAAATTAACTATCAAATCAAATGCCAAACATCCATGTCAACGTAGAAACGAAACGCAACAACCGTGGTCAAACAGACGCAAACAATAAACAACGCACGGTCTATAATTTGTCAAAAGAAACACTGGACGAACCTACAATAAAAGTATTATCGAAAGGCTTGAATTTTGCTATAACGCCGCAAAAAATCCCGTACTAGGAAATTATCTGTAGTGTTGAGGATTGTCTGTTTAAGAATAATATCGGTAAACAGGATTTAGAGGCTATACGTCAAGACATTTCGTCCTTGTTACGTCGAAGTTCAGCGCCGAAACTAAATCTCCCCAAAGACGAATTTAAAGCGTTGTACAACTTACGCGACAGACCAAAGCTCATGATTCTCCGCGCGGATAAAGGAAATGCTACGGTAATAATGGACACGTCAGAGTATAATTTCAAAATACAACAACTTTTATCGGACGTAAGTACATACAAAAAGGTCAAAATAAACCCTACATGTAATACACTTAAAACAACTACTGATTTAATAAAGAAATACTCCGAAAAATTAGATCTCGACGTGAATTCGACAATACCATCATGTGCCAAACTAGCGAGATTGTATGGGTTACCGAAAATACACAAACCAAACGCTCCACTACGTCCTATAGTAAGCCAGATCGATTCACCAACTTATAGGTTGGCTCAACACTTGGCAAAAATACTGTCACCACTAAGAGGACATACCAGAGCACACACAAAGGATTCATACCATTTTGTTAGTGAGATAAAAGACCTACATCTCGCTGACAATGAAACTATGACCAGTTTTGATGTTCAGTCACTATTCACATGTCTACCTATTGAAGACTGCATCTCAATTGTTACTAGAAAGCTAGAAGATAACAACATGCCCACAGAATATGCAGTATTACTCAAACACTGCCTCACATCTGGCTATTTATTGTGGAAAGAAGAGTTCTACATGCAAGTAGACGGAGTGGCAATGGGCCTGTATCTCCCTTAGTCGCCGACATATTCATGGAGGATTTTGAGGAGAAAGCCCTTCTTACTGCTCCTGTAAATCCAAGATTCTACAAGCGGTACGTAGACGATACTTTCACAATTTTACCATCTGACAAAGTAACTGCATTTTTAAACCACCTTAATTCCATAAACCCTAAAATACAATTCACAATGGAGTTAGAGGCAAACAATACTTTAGCTTTCCTAGATGTTTTAGTCATCCGAAATCCTGATAACACTATTGGTCATACTGTGTACAGAAAAAATACCCATACCAACCGATATTTAAATGGTGAATCGCACCATCATCCTTCACAGTTAGCTACCGTGAGAAAATCTTTGTTTCAGAGAGCACGAGGGATCTGTGACAGAAAACATCTGGCCGCCGAACTTCAGCACGTCGAGCAAGTACTGCAAGACAACAAGCTTCGGGTCCCGCGCCTACGTCACAGTGACCGAGTGAAGCCAGCCACAGTCGAGCGTGTGCCTGCTGTACTACCCTATGTCAGAGGAGTCACAGACAAGGTTAGCTACATCTTGAAGCTAGCTTCCATTAAAACATACTTCAAGCCGCTGAAGAAGATTGGTCAATTTTTACCATCCGTCAAGTGTCATATCCCTCTACAAGATGCCGGAGTGTACAAGCTGGATTGTGAATGTGGTCTCTCGTACATAGGACAAACAAAAAGATCTATAAAAACCCGCGTTAAAGAACATATAGCTGACGTGAAGCACTGACGTATCGGGAAGTCTGCAGTTTGTGAACATGTTCAAGATCGTCCCCGCCATTACATTAGATTTGATAGACCACAAATCCTCGCAAAAGAACATCGATTCCTACCAAGGATGATTCGCGAGGCTATTGAAATTAAAAAACATCCTAATTTCAATAGAGAAGATGGATGGGTGCTGCCATCTGTTTGGGATCCCATAATTAATAAAATCAAATCCAAGCCCAAGTATACCACTGCTAGACTTCAAGATACTGTAAGCTCATTCTGCGTAAATCGAACCAAAAATTTATATTAAAAAACTGAAGTTAGCCGGGCTAACTATGACAGCAGGACGTCAAACACCTCAGTCCCCCGTGACCACGGATGCTGGAAAGCACCCGAAACGTCAGGAATATAAAAATAAGTTAATATACGCGATAAAATCCGTAAAATTAGTTTTATTTAAACATATTATTTTAATTAATTTTGGCGCTATTTTTAAATTTATCCTATGCTACTACAGCGCCACCCTTATTGGATGCGTTTTTAGGAACACTTTTCAAATACAGAGATGGTCCTCCTTCTACTCTAGACTCCATAGAAACTAATAAAATCTTTTGTGGAATTGGAAAACGGCGTAAGCAAAAATTTGAGATATTGAAAAGTATGAAATAATTGATAGATAGAAATAATTTTGAGTGTTATATGGAAACAATTGATAAACAAAATGATAAATTACTGTATAGTGTTGACGTTTTGTTAATAATTAAATATATGAAGTTAAAAATTTGGTGAGGTTATGTTGACATCTGGTTCGAGAATACATATACTGTAGTGTCACGCTTACACGTTTACATACATATACATATGTTGAACGTGTACTTGGCGTGAGACACTACAGTGTCTCCGGATAAACGTTATGTAAAATATTATGACGACTCCGTGGCGCAGTGGCTTAGCAATGAGTTGAAGCGCTGGGGGCCCCGGGTTCGAATCTCGCATGGAAGAAGTATTTGTATGACCTATGAATAATTGTTCTGGGTCTGCATGTTGGCATTGTGCAATTTATGTTTGTAAACTGCCACCTCGATACAACGAAAATCCTAGTGCGGGGGTAACGTTTTTTAAAAACAAAAAATGGCCTCTAGATGAATTTCGGTCATGGCGGCCCGCCTCGACGGCGTGCAACAATTTGCGCAGGACAAGAGTGGATGGGAGGATACATATATACACAAGTGTCTATTTACTCGTCTTTTGTCGTCTTATCGAACTATGCAATCCGACACGATCGGAGATTGATCAGGCGCAGGACCAACGGCTTTACGTGCTTTCCAAGGCACGGAGGGAAACACCGCCAGCTTACTAACTCCGCTGTTGTTTCAGAATCGACCTAAAAACACAATCAGTGATTTTATCCCGACCCAGGATTCGAACCTGGGATCTAATAATGAGCAATTGCGCTGACGACCACTAGACCAATAAGGCAGATACGACATTCACAAACATCTAAAAGATTTTGTTACTAATATAATTTAAAAACTTCAGCAATGTTACAGCGTCAAACATTTAAATTAATTTTATTGAGATCCCTTAAAATAGTTCGAAGATATTCCAGAGCAAAGACAAAGGTTTAAAAAATTCAATGAATATTTGGTTAATATTAATCTTTTGGTAATTGATAAGAATCACTAGTAGAATTGATAGAAAATCACTATTTATAAAACCAAAAATATCCCAAAGGCTGTATTTTTAAAGATAAAAAACTTACGAAATTAAAACATCATTTACAACCACGGGATCAATACAATGAGCTGCAGTCAGAATATGCCGCTTGCTGATGATTGAGCTTCCACATATAAGGCTTTTAACGGATTCGCCACAAACCAGTGCTGCCATGTATGGAGCGTAGGCCTCAGGAGCGGTATCACCTCCTACAATGCGCGATGATACACCCAAACGCCTAATAAGTTCGTTATTTTCTACTGGATTCCCTGTAATATTTATATAAGTTAGCAAGAGCACGGAACAAGTACACTTTTTTATAGAATAAGGGTGACAAACGAGCGCACAGTCCACCAGATGGTAAGTGGATACTGTGGCCCATAGGCATTTACATTTATCCTCGATTAAAGCCCGCTTACCACTATGGGATATAATGTTATATATGTATTATATCTGGAGATATAAATTAATATTGCTCATCACCGTACTTTTTAATGGAACCGTTTACACTGAGATGTTATATATATTACATCTCATACTATAAATATTTTTTCGATTGACCGAGCGATATTTTTATATTATATTTCGCCCCCTGTACCTCGCACACCGTTCCGCGCCGCCGCTACGTCCTCAATTTCGTGTCTGTCATTACCTGAATGAAGTATTGCGTAGTGCGTGTACTCATTTGTATCCGTAAATTTTCTTAATAGAGAATTCATGAAAAGGTACCATATTCCTCTCTAAACTTTATATGATTTAATATCCAGTATCGACGCTCCCTGTTTTTACTTAAAAGTAACACACATAAACCGAAAGCAATCAAGCAAATATCCATTTTGTTTGAAAGACAATTTTGTTTGTAAACGACGAGTGCGGTGTAAGTGTAATCCAATGATGAACGCACACTAGTTAAAAGATATATCTCACAGTGTGAAACCCAATCGCGGGATATAATTTATATCTCGGGATATAATATATATTACGCGAAAAGCGAGCTTAAGAATGAAAATGCACATGCGTTGTCACCCTTAATAACTAAGATGGAATGCCTTGTTTTCAGTAAAAAGGGTCTCTGGTTCTCTACAATTTTAATCATCACACTGGGCAAGCGCTTCACGCTGTTTCCTTCACTGTCTGAAGACCGCCATCCGCCATAGAAGGCCATGGATTCTCTCATATTTCCCATAATCGCCTCTTACAAAACTCACGAAAAGGAATGATTGATTTCACGCCACCATTACACTGCTTTAAATTACTGTTCGTGATTTATATTTCACTCAATCTACTAACTAAATTACAAACGCACCGTTAACTAAAATCACTAAACCTGCAAATCCAGCTATGATTAAGTAGCCCGCCATTTTTTACGAAATCAAGTAAACTTATGATTTTACTTTGCACTTGTTCATTCTTATATAGAATTAAAAGTATATTGTCTTAGTATTAATTAAATAATCAGTACAATAGAAAATATTGACCGAAAATAATAATTGTCCTTTAAAATATCTATTGTTGTCTATGCCTGATAACCGATTTAAAACTGGATTAAAAAATAACATTTTTTTTTGATAGTTTAACTTTCTTATTAATGACAAAAATGATGAAAGCGTAATCGGACCATGAACTCTATACCCTATAGATATCAAAAGTACAAATAGGTACAGATCGTACCCCTGTTATCTACCCACGTCATTGGTTTTGTTTTATGTAAAAACGCATGACAAAATTTTACAGAATTTTTGTTACCCGTCTACCCCAGAAGTGGGTATGTTTTTTAAGATTATGTATGTATGTGTGTGTGTATCTATTTCTTTGGCACGCTCTGTAGCCCAAACAGCTTGATGGATTTTAACAAATGAGCTGTGGTTAGATTCTTCTTGTGGGAGTGACATAGCGTATAAGATTATTTTCTTTTTAGTAAACCTTTTACACAGCCGGTTTATTTAAACTATTGATTTAACTTATAAGCTTGATTATATTAGATATCATGTGAACGCACCGTTACAAACATATGAGAGATTATAAGTTTTTTGAGGACATATGAAGCCCGCAAACAGGCAACATAAGCCGTCAGAATGTAGTAGGTCAGATGTGTGTGTCAGAGTAGGTAGCGTCCAGCGGTAAGAAATACGTATACAGGTTGCACTATTTTATAAATTTAATTTGATAACTACTACTACCCTCACCTGAGAGTGACGATTCAAACGCAAATTTAATCTAGATCCCAGGGTATAGAGAAATATCTGGAAGCATCTGTAGAACAAGTGCTTGAAGTCCTCCTGGAAGCTATTTCATCCACAGTGATACAACGCTGGATACAATAAGTACACTACACACAACAAAATAGTTTCAAAAGATTCTAAACAAAAAACAAAAATATAGAAAGAAGAAGAAAGTGAAAAACATTTATGAATCAACTTACAAACGACTCTCAATAAAAATCAACTCTTTAAACTAGTATAAAAAAATCAATTGCCGCGCGTTAGTCCCGTAAAAATTCAAAAATGGGTCGACCTGCTTTGATCAATTTTATTAATGTAGGTTTGTATGGGGACATAAATAGTTTAGATTCACAATTAGAACCGGTAGGTGGCGCTGTTGTCGAAATCCAGAAATCACTCGTGCGATGCCGAGGCGGGTCCCTAGTTTCTAATAAAAACTACTTTAACATGCACTTTGGATACAATAAAACGGATCGTAATGGAAAACGAAACGTGTCTTGAATATTATAGGTTTCGGGCACAAATATTTTTCTTTATTTATCAGCAGTTTTTTATCCGCTTCTAGATACAGACCTATTCAACAAAGCGCGATCGACATTTGTTAATTGGTACGAAGTATAATGTCCACCACGTGCTGCCGAGGTTGTAGAAAATGGAGTGCCCTTACAGCTTAGAATCTTCTTCATCAGCCTATAGAATTGCCCTGCTGGGCCTGAGCCTTTCCCGTTCCAGGGAGGATTTACTTTAATCATCAGGCTTTGCAGGTGGATTGACGATAGCAATACCAGACACGTCCCAGCTTGGATGCTATTTCTCGTCATTAGTCTATCAGTCGTCAAGTAATATACGTAAATACCAGCGTAAAATGGCAGCTCGACACTGATTTATTTCGTTTGGTGAGTGTAGAGAACCGGAGACCCAATTTACTGGAAAACAGGCATTCCATCTTAGTCCTCACGGGTAACGACGCATCTGTATTTTGATTCGTAATTGAGGATAAATTTAGATGTTTATGGGCCACAGCAACCACTTACCATCAGGTGGACTGTGTGCTCGTTTGTTACCGTTATTCTATATTAAAAAGTATGATACGGTCGGCGTAAGCAAGAGTTTTACACCATTATTCATTGGAAGCTTTTTCTTTGATTAAGAGTACCTTTAACTTGGCATCATCAATATATTCATCGGCAATTCGGTCGATATACTTCCTTCTAGGATGTCCCTTGCCGACTCTACCACTATCTGCTGCACCATAAATTTGATTTTTAATCTGGGCTGGTATAGTATTATTCAGGCATTTCGTATAGTCCCCCCTTACAACACCCACAAGACGATGTGGTGATGGATTTTCACTATTATAGCCTTTCCACTGTTGAACAAATGCTTCCCCCATGGGTGGCCTCATAGAGGAGAAATTTACAATAGTCGTCACGCTTGGCAAACGCAGTTTTTTTATTTTTATGCAGCTGTTATCAAGAAGATGCTGATGCCCATCTCCTGGTTTAGCTTCCCTCTGTCGCTTCTTACTATAGTCCCAGGATGATGTGGGGTATAGATATTCTCACACCACCACTACATGGCTATTATTGCATTTATAATTTATTGCATTTGACACAAAATGCAAGCATTCCCAAAAGTAGTTCCCTGATATTATTACTAAAAACACTTTGTTTTAAGACCTCAAGTATCTTTAAATATATGCTTTTTTGTCCTTATATAATTCGCAGAGATTATATTGGTTGCACTTTTAGTTACAACACAATCGCGTTTTCTGCAGAGATGATAACTTGTAAATAAAATGAGAAGATCGAATAGTAACCACTGATACTTTTTCATATTTGTTACTTTTATTTTATTTTTCCTTATCTACGTACCACAAGGAATATAAAGAATTAAACGATATATATATATATATATATATATATATATATATATATATATATATATATATATATATTATAACTTGAGCTCAAAATTAACTAGAACACACTGGAAATTTCTTTTATATCATGGTAGCGTTTTACGTACATAAACTGCACTTGGACAATTATCTGTGAAAATTACAAACATTTGTTCTGTGCGGGACTTTAATTGTCGTATTTTTAAATTCATTATTCGATTAAATTACATAAAAAATATATTTACGATTATTAAATTAAATTAATAAAAGTTCAATAATATTTGTTTCAATTTTTTATTTAGAATTAAATAGGCATATCACAGAAAAATCAATGTATACTATCTTCTAAAGTAGTACGAAGAAATGAGATCCCTATTTAATGTACGGGACATTTTCTGGATAACAATGCGCTGCCGGATTCACCCTAAAATGGTTAAATATAAGCTCAAGGACAAATATTGTGAAACTATCACCAGTGTTTACCCAAATAATACACATAAATAACAATCATATTCACATAACACATTGTAATGTTTTTTTTTACAGAATTAGGGTGACAAACGAGCACACAGTCCACCTGATGGTAAGTGATTGATGTGGTCCATAGACATTTACATCTATCTTCGTTTGCGAATTAAAATGCAGATGCGTTGTCAGCCGTGACGACTAAGATAGAATGCCTGGCTGACTGGAAAAGTCCAGTAAAATAGGTCTCTACACTCTACACTCACCATACGAAACACAGCAGCATTAAGCTGCTATTTTACGATGGTATTCTGTGAGATCGTGGTCCTTCCCCGGTCGAGCCGATCCATTCGTGCTACAACTATACTACTAACATAGCTGCAGCATGGCTCTACCATGTAATAAATCTAAGCTTACATTGCACATGCCATGTCCGACAGAGTGAAACGTGCATAACTCTACTTCTCTTCTAATCCAAGGGTGGTGCTGAACCCCAAATCTGCGACGCCTCGCGTATGCCTTTAGCACAACGATAGATTAAAAATATAGAGATTGCAAATTGTACCGTATAGAAGACCGGGTCTGGAAAACGATTTAGTTCGTAGTAGGTTATCCTAATTATTTTTCCTTTCAAAACGAAGCACCTGCGGCACCGATTGTTAGGTGATGACTGAATAGATTAAAATCATTCTTTTTTTTATTTAAATTGGCATTTGTAATAATTTCAAGTCTAGTCCCTTAAAAATTTCACACCTAACCGTGAGTTTGCAAAACTGGTAAAACTAATTCTAAGGAGCCGTCGTTCCGAAGCACGGAGGTGAAACAACAGCGCCAAGTTCCTGACTCCGGGCTGCTACTGAGAATTTCTTGACGGATAATTCAATAACTGATGTTTGGCATGACCTATTTTTTCTTTTTTTTTTACCGGGGTTTCTAAATCAGTAGCCACATTCACATCAGACTAGTACCTAGTGGTAGGTTGTATGCTATAAGACCTTTCTCCGTCTTTTTTTTATAGGATAAGGGTGACAAACGAGCACACAGTCCACGTGATGGTAAGTGGTTGCTGCGGTCCATAGACATCTACATCTATCCTCTATTACTAATCAAAATGCAGATGCGTTGTCACCCGTGAGGACTAAGATGGAATGCCTCATTTCCAGTAAAAAGTGCCTCCGGCCACCTGCACTCACCAAGCGAAACGCAAAGTTAAACCTCTACTTCACGCTGGTTTTCTGTGAGGTCGTGGTACCACCCCGGTTCGAGCCGGCCCATCCGTGCGACAGCAAAAGCTGCCGCGTGGCTCTACCACTGGCTATCTTATTGGCAAATCATTACAACAACAACAACAACAACAACAAATAGGTAATATAATTTTCAATTATGCTTATATAGAGTAATTACTAGAATAGAGGAACCCTAAAATAATGCATTGGTATATTAAGAAGAGTTCTGTGAATAAAATCAACAAACATCCAGATTCGAATAAAATATTTGTAGGCTATACAAATACTTGCTCCGTGCGGGATTCGAACCCGCAGCCCTTAGTGCTGCAACACATTACTATGCCACTGCGCTAAGGAGCCATCGTTCCGAAACAAGGAGGTGAAACAACACCGCCAAGTTCCTGACTCCGGCCTGCTATTGAGAATATCTTGACAGAAAATTCAACAACTGATGTTGGCATGACCCATGTTTTCTGTTCTTTTACCGGGATTTCATAATCAGCAGCCACGTTTACG
This sequence comes from Parnassius glacialis, assembly GCA_033319125.1. Classification (NCBI taxonomy): domain Eukaryota; kingdom Metazoa; phylum Arthropoda; class Insecta; order Lepidoptera; family Papilionidae; genus Parnassius; species Parnassius glacialis. The sequence continues at coordinate 38,194,699 of JAVANC010000022.1, read as the reverse complement.
ACTACTAGAAGCATGAGGCAGTCAACTACTTTTATCAGAAAAGAATGTATAGCCGCAAATAATGATAATAATAACACTGTAGTACGTTTTCAATTAGATAAAGTTATCTTACAAAATCTTGATTGCAATCAAACAAATAATAACAAAATCAGTGAAGCGATAACGAATTCAATAGTATAACGTCGGCGGCCCGTGTTGCTTTATGATAATGAATCACAAATTTAGGTCCTTAACCTACAAAATATATGAACGTCAATTCGTAGACAAGGACGAAGCTTGTGTATCCTTACGATATCGCATCTTATCGTAGTAGAATAAACAACATTTAAAGTCACGAGAGTAAACACTTTGGAAAATGATGACGATATTTGTTTTTTATCTATGGGCTGATTTCTCAATCACCAGATAAACGTTATCCATGAAATAAAGTAAAACAATTGAACTATTTTATTCTTATATGGGGTACACTGAAAGTCTTGCGTAGCTCATAAATTAAACAGTTTGTATGTAAAGTAATATATTTATCAAACTGCTTTTTAAAGTATTCCCCATTAAATTTTAAACACTTTTTTATTCGTTCAAATCATTTTCAAACATAATAACAATTGGTCTGTTAGTTTTTACGTGCCAGTTTAGCTATAACAGCCTTTTCTGACACACTAAATGTCAAACCTGTCATCAAATTATAGATTTTTCTGAAAATAAAAAAATTGTATGGTGCGTGGTCTGGACTGAGTGCGGGCTGGATCACGAGCTTCACCTTTTCAGAAGCCAAAAATGACTGTAGTGTTCACTGTGTGCGCCGAAGCATTGTCATGGTGCAAAAGGATGCGAATTCTTGGTCATTTTTCCCTAACTATTTCAAAGACACCGGTCAAACAAATGGTGGTGTACCACTCAGTCTTAACTCACTTTTACTTATCAAGTGGGACCGAGCAGACAGGACACGTCTAGTAGAAATAAAAGTGAGACAGTGCGATTTACCGTCTAGGGCTCATCAACTCTTACTGGTAGGAATGCAGGCAAGTTTTGGTTGAAGTATATAAAAAGTAAAAAGTAAAAAATATACAAAATATAAAATGTGCAATTACATCTATATAACCATTGCTAATTAACAGCCGTGCAGTGGACGTTAAGAATATCCACTACACTATCCTCCCGTGGGTGTCGTAAAAGGTGACAGTGGGAAACAGGCAGAACATGGGCAACGGCATCTTCCTGATAACGGCAATAGTACAATAAAAAAACTGCGGTTACCAACCCGCTCGCCAAGCGTGGCAACTATGGCAAACATCCCCCCATGATGAGAGTTATGGAGAGACGGCCCCCAGTCCCCAGCGGCCCCGCTATTCCTGGCTACGGGGGGCAGGGGGTGCTAAGAATCTCCGGTGGAGGTTCGGGTGCCACCTAAGACGACTCACCCTGGCAACATAACTCACGCACCCTGAGGACTGACGAGAAGATCCTGGAGCTGGAAGAAGAGATAGACAAGTTGCGCTGGGATATTATAGGATTATGTGAGGTCCGAAGAATTCGGCAACTTGTTCTATTACCGGGAGGGCGACCATCTGTCTCAAGGAGATGTCAGATTTATCGTCCACAAGTCTCTCGGTAACAACGTTGTAAAGATTATATAGATTATACAGGGTATTTTTGAAACGCTCCCGAAAACAAAGACAGATGATAGAAGATACTACACCTTAGCACATGGGTCACAAATAAATTTGATCCCGACGAAAAAAAAATCATCTTTTCACAACGTTTTATTAACTTTATTCACGCTCCATCATGTTAGTACATCTAAATGAAATGATAATATCATAAAAAATATCTTGAAAATACTTAAACAGAAAACCAGCAGTGAAACTTAAAAATTACATCAGCTGATAATAGGGTCAATATCCTCGCGGACGTCGAACGCTTATAGATCCCGTCACGTAAAAACGCTGGCCTTGAACCTGGGCACTGAGCGATTTTTCGAAGTTTCATTTTTATTTTAATTTTTCATTTCTTATACAAAATCAAAGATAACGATGAGATAGTGTTTATAATTGTGTGAGTACTGAGTACCCAATTAGGTACGTTTATTAATTTCAATAATTTTTTGTAGTAAAGATAATGTAATAAAATGTACAAAATCAGGAAGGAGAGTAAAATTCCCTGAGTATTATCGCCCGTATCACGAACTCTAGAGGGGGGTGATGTGGAGGCATATCGAACCTGGAACTTCAAAGCGCGGCAGCGAGTGAGCGTACAGCTGTCTTTATACTATAGTACAGCTACTCACGACTGTATCTAGGTCAAACGGCCACGCTTCAATCGACTTGCGCGTGAGCGGGTTCCCCCCGCCAGTCCGCATCTGCTATCGACGTAGAATGCATGTCAATCGTGCGCTTGTTCGGGCTATCGTATTCATTAATATAATTATTGTAGTCGCGAGGTACATATCGAGTTGTGTATAAGTTCTATTGTTTGTGTTAAATTGTCTTTCCTTTATTTTCACTGTGTACATTATCCGCCTTCTTAAATGTTCTGTGTATTTGTAGACAATAAACGTTTTGTGCGTTATATGTGGTGACTTTTATTGACACTCTAAACACCCATACAACCATAACTTTTAAATTCCATGTGAAAATTAGTCGTAGGGATAAAACTTATAAATAATAAACGTTGACGATGTCTTAACATACATAACGCTTTAACGGTGTGTGGAAGGTTCTCCAGTGCGTCAAGGGACTTTACATTGTGCGCATTTGTTTTAGCGTATTTGATTAATAATTTTAGTTTTTAAATCAGTTCCGTGTTGACTATCTAAAGAAACAGTTTAATTGTGTTGTTTATTAAATAATTGTTGTTATTACTTGCTATTTATTACTTAATGATATTATCCTTGTTGTAACGTTTTAAGTTTCTTGTTTTGTTTTTATAATGCCTAACGCGTACGTTTATAGAAGCTCGCAGGAATGCTTCGCATGCATTGCGAATTTACCGAGAGAAATTCCCGACCGCTCGACTTCCAGCTGACTGATAACAGCAGCATTTCAGCGAGTGATGGAAAATCGGCCCATTGCTCTGGTAGCGGCAGGAGGTGGAAATCAAGTGGCTGTTCACTCGGAGGAGCGCATTTTAAATGTCGTTCGCCGGAATCCGAACCTAGGTACACGAAGTATCGCTAAATTGTTAAGGCGTCGGGATGGAACAAGTGTGTCATACTGTACAGTTCACAAAGTGTTAAATTGTAACCGAATGCGCCCAAACAAAGTGTACAAAGTGCAAGCTTTAGTTCCCGGCGATCACGACCGCCGGCGAGTTTTCTGCCGTTGGTTATTAGACCAGCAACAACGTGTGCCTGGTTTCATTGAGCACGTCACCACGGAGGATTTAGAGCGGTAAGCTGTTTCATACCTAATTTTTTTAAGTAACTTAGTACTGGACTGATTTGAATAGGTACATAACTGAATACATCGAATAATAAACATACCTACACGATGAATAAAACACATGGTGCACCTTGGTTACATATCATTTAAGTATTTTTTTCATTAGCGGGGAATCGAACCAGTTATTTGGGTTATTTTACCTGTGAATTCGAATTAAAGTGGCTACGTGGAGACAAGCACAGTGGCAAAATAGTAGGTTAAGTAGATAAGTTAGGTATTTAGACAAGTGTTGTAAATTATTAGGTATTGTGATATGGTATGGCACATTAGGCTAGTGGGCGCGCGGCCTCTGCGAATTCTGCGTTCTCACGTACATTGACCCTTAATCAGCTGATTGTAATTCAGTAATTCCATTGATGGTTTTATGTTTAAGTATTTTCATGATTTTTTTTATGATATTATCATTTCATTTAGATGTACTAACATGATGGAGCGTGAATAAAGTTAATAAAACGTTGTGAAAAGATGATTTTTTTTTCGTCGGGATCAAATTTATTTGTGACCCATGTGCTAAGGTGTAGTATCTTCTATCATCTGTCTTTGTTTTCGGGAGCGTTTCAAAAATACCCTGTATACATAATAGATTTAATTGCACCTCGTATTGCTATTATGTTTAATACTAGTATCAAAGGCGGGATAAAATTTCCAATATGGACCATCGATTTAAATGCTCATATTTTTTTTGTAGATAGTACTCACTAAAAGAAAGCGTTTTGCAAAGTTTCAATGTGCGGAAACGCGTACTTTTTGAGAAAAAAATTATTGTAAATCAATTATTTTTGCAATATTTATGTCAATTACTAAGGTAAAACTGACACTATTTTGTATTGTCTTTGTCATCGTCGGTAGGGATGTCGATTCTTTCCGAAAAATATCGATTCGAATCGTAAGCTGATGTATCGATTCACAAAAAAATCTATTTCTAAAATATCAATATTTTTTCATGTTTGCATTTATAATGTAAATATAAATACATTTTATGAAAAACCAGAAAGATACCATAGTAAATACTCTCTTATTGAAATTTGTTTTATTTTAATTTATTTATTTTTATACATACATATACATACATAAACACTCACGCCTGTCACCCAGAGGGGTAGGCAGAGACTATGGACTTCCATTTGGCACGATCCTGACAGACCTCTCTCGCTTCCTCCACATCCATATACCTACGCATACACGCTCGTCGGTTAAAGGTACTCTTGATTTGGCCCATTTTCAATATATCGCCAATTTGGTCGATAAACTTTCGCCTAGGGCGACCCTTCCCGATTCTGCCGTTCACCTCTGCAACATAAATTTGCTTCGTCACTCTTTCCTCATTCATTCTTTCTACATGACCAAACCACCGAAGCATTCCTTTCTTAATCCTGGTCACAACATCATCTTGCAAACCACACTCTTGTCTTATTAAACAATTTCTCACTCTGTCATTCAGATTCATCCCTAACATACTCCTTAATGACCGCATTTCTACAGCATTTATTCTACTCTCGTGCTTCTTCTGCCACACCCAACTTTCACTACCATACATTAAAGTAGGCACTAACACAGCATTGTGAATTGCCATACGTGCCTTTTTGGACACGTTCTGACTTTTCACAATAGAGTGTAGAGCCCCATTCACTCTATTTCCTGCATTCACTCGTCGTTCTATATCCTTATCATATCTACCATCCTTGCTAAACACACATCCCAAATACAAAAACTCATCTACTTGTTCTACCAACTCCCCTTTTATTCTTATTTCACATATCGTTTTACTTTCTTCTCTTTCAAAAACCATAACTTTCGTCTTACTTGCGTTCACTTTCATTCCCTTTTCTTTTAATGTCCTGTTCATTAATGTAACCATCATTTGCAACTCGGCCGCCGAAGACGCAAGTATGACTTGATCATCGGCGTACAAAAGGTATTTGACGGTTAACTCACCCATTCTTAACCCGCATTCTTCTACTTTCAAATTTTCCAAACAACTGTCCATAAATAGGTTGAACAGCCACGGGGAAGCCACACAGCCCTGTCTGACACCTTTATGGATGCCAAACCAGTCCGAGTAAGCCCCGTTGATCCTGACACAGGCACTAGAGTCCCTATATAGAGACTTCAATGCCTGTATCAGACCAGCGCTCAACCCAAATGAGGTCAGTGTTTGCCATAACACGTTCCTGTCCACTCTGTCATAAGCCTTTTCCAAGTCCATGAACGCACAAAAAACTTTCTGGTTTTTGGCCAAAAATTTCTCCGCAATCATGCGCATGGAAAAGACTTGATCCGTACACCCCATCCCCTTCCTAAATCCAGCTTGCACATCCCAAATTTTTCCATCAGTTTCTTCCATAACTCTTTCAATTAACACCTTAGCATACAGTTTACCCACAATGCTAAGCAAGCTGATACCACGGTAGTTTTTACAGTCCTGCTGCGACCCCTTATTATTATTTATTTTTACTAGGGCAGGTAACAAATAAAATAAGTTAGGTTCACCTTATGTCAAAGAATCGAATTGATTGACCCCGACTCCACCTGGTACGAGTCTGTCCTACCCCTAGAGTGGTTATAAAGAGCCGGAGGCGCGTAGGGGGAGCAGCCTACGCCTGCTGTAACAAATCTCCATCCTCCATCCTCGCCTCCGCAGCTTCGGCTTGTTGGTCGCCTTCGGCGACCAGCCTCAGCCGCTCCGGCTCGTCCGATGCCTACGATTTGTTACGCTAAGGCGTAGAGGCTGCTCTTCCCGCAGCGCCGGAGACGTAGCAGTCTCAAAATAGATACAGAAATCCTTCTGAATCAGTCCCCCTATATTTTATGATGAAGGGGATTTTTTTTTCTCATAAAATGGATATATATTTACATTATAAATGCAAACATGAAAAAAATATAGATATTTTAGAAATCGATTTTTTGAGAATCGATACATCAGCTTACAATTCGAATCTATTTAAAAAATCGATCTTTTTCGGAAAGAATCGACATCCCTACTGACAATAACAATAAAAATGGCGTCAATTTTATTGTAGGATTAGACATAAACAATGCAAGAATAATTGATTTTCAATAACTTTTTTCTAAAAATTACGCGCTTCCGCATGTTGTAACTTTGTGTGTGTGCTTATAATAGTGTAACTTTTCTGTAAAAGTACGTATGAACCGCCAACTCGACGAAATTGCAGCAATTGAAAGTCGTACCATGAACATAAATTTGCAAAAATAACTGATTTTCAATAATTTTTTTCTCAAAAAGTACGCATTTCCGCATATTGAAACTTTGCAAAACGCTTTCTTTTAGTGAGTACTATCTACAAAAAAAAAAAATATGGGCATTTAAATCGATGGTCCATATTGGAAATTTTAACCATTTGGCGTGTTTCCTGATTTAATTAAACATAGTAAAGTTTATTCATTTAATGCATGCCTTAAGCGCGAAGCGCGCAGGTATGTTCTGTTAGTGCCTAACAATTAAGAATGCAACGTTTTGTCGCATGAAATCGTATCTAGCAATCATATTATACATATAAATGCACAAAAAGCACATTGTCTGAAAGATACATGATTTTTGAACTTATTATTTTTTTTAAATCAATTAAATGCTATTTTTACATAAAAAAGGGTTTTACTGGCTTATGGTGTGGATTTATCAAGTCCGCATGGTGGCGTATAACTATTGAAAATGTCAATTTTTAAACTCAATTAATTTTTAAAACTCTTCATCTATCATGTGGGAAGCCATAGAATGTAAATAGCAGTTTAATTTTGTTTGTTTAGTTATAATTAATTTCTTTCGGCGAAGAAATGGCGAAATTTTCAGTGGTTTTAGCAGCCTTGTATTAATTTATTTTACTAAATAGGCTGCAGCCGCACATCGAGCTACAACCACAGAGTACTTTATTTACTTCGGCCCCAGATCTCGTCGTGAGTGGTCGTTTGTTACAGCGGCTCCCAATGAAAAATATCGATTGCCATAGGGATACAAAATATTCCTACTTGACCAAGGTAAGATATTATTATTATTTATATAATCACAGATTTTATTACAATACTTTGTTTCGCTAAAAGCATGCAGGATATACGAGTATATATAAATGTACTTATGTATACGTCTTGAACTTTGTAGACCTGAAGTTGTGTCGGTATCTGCTATTGGAACTCTTCGACGAGGAGAACTAGATGTGCCGTGTTTGGGCTCGGTTTGTTAGTTATAATGAGACATTAACTTCGAACTTGATAGAGTAACTTTAAAGTGTACTTTGATGACTGCTACTGAAACTCCTCGACAAGGAGAACTAGATGTGCCGAGTTGGGCTTCGTTTCGTTAGTTATGATGAGACCTTACCTCCGGACTAAATAGAGTGACTTGAAAGTGTACTTAGATGACTGCTACTGGAACTCCTCGACGAGGAGAACTAGTTGTGCCGAGTTTGGCCCTGTTCTGTTAGTTATGATGAGACCTTACCTCCGGAATTGACAGAGTGACTGGAAAGTGTACTTTGATGCCTGCTACTGGAACTCCTCGACGAGGAGAACTAGATGTGTCGAGTTTGGGCTCGTTTTGTTCGTTATGATGAGACCAGTGAAAGTATACTTTGATGACTGCTACTGGAACTCCCCGACGAGGATAACTAGATGTGCAGAGTTTGGGCTCGTTTTGTTAATTATGATGAGACCTTAGACAGAGTAACTTGAAAGTGTACTTTGATGACTGCTACTGGAATTCTTTGACGAATAGAACTACAATTTTCAATTTTTTTTTAATTTTTTTACTTTCATATGGGCATTATGAGTCGTGCACTTTTGGATTTTCCAAACTTTTTTAATTGAAGTTTGATATAAAAATATCAGAAAGTTGGAAGTATAGTAATAAGGTTATTAGTGAAAACTTATATGTATTTAAACTACATAAAAAATTAAGTATAATCATGCTATACGTAATTATTTTAATGCGCTTAAGCATGCATAATTGGATTTACCAATATGTATTTTAATCTGTTAGTACATTGGACCCGCTAATTTTTAACCTATTTCTGTACTACAAACTCTCAGTAATTTTTTTTAAATAAATTTAGATTAATTGTTGTTTTTTTTAATAAAAATAAATTACTTCATAAAAATAAATTTTGATTTCTTATATTTACTCGAAGACTACACATTAAATGAAACTAATTTTTACGGATTTTATCGCGTTTAATTTAACTTTACGTTTCGGGTGCTTTACAGCACCCATTGTCATGGGTGTCTATTGTGGAAGGAAGAATTCTACAAGCAAGGGTGTGGCGTAGGGCTCGCTTGTATCTCCCGTAGTCGCCGACATATTCATGGAGGACTTCGAGGAGAAAGCCCTTCTTACTGCTCCTGTAAATCTAAGATTCTACAAGCGGTACGTAGACGATACTTTCACAATTTTATCATCCGAAATCCGGATAACACTATTGGTCACACTGTGTATAGGAAAAATACCCATACCAACCGATATTTAAATGGTGGTAAATCGCACCATCATCCATCACAGTTAGCTACCGTGGGAAAATCTTTGTTTCAGAGAACACGAGGGATCTGTGACAGAAAACATCTGGCCGCCGAGCTTCAGTACGTCGAGCAAGTATTGCAAGACAAATAAGCTTCGGGTCCCGCGCCTACGTCACAGTGACCGAGTGAAACCGGTCACAGTCGAGCGTGTGCCTGCTGTACTACCCTATGTCAGAGGAGTCACAGACAGGGTTGGCTACATCTTGAAGCGAGCTTCCATTAAAACATACTTCAAGCCGCCGAAGAAGATAAGTAAATTTTTACCATCCGTCAAGTGTAATATCCCTCTACAAGATGCAGGAGTGTAAAAGCTGGAATGTGAATGTGGTCTCTCTTACATAGGACCAACAAAAAGATCTATTAAAACCCGCGTGAAAGAACATATAGCTGACTTCAAGCACCGACGTTTCGAGAAGTCTGCAGTGTGTGAACATGTTCTAGATCGTCCCCGCCATTACATTAGATTTGATAGACCACAAATCCTCACAAAAAACACCGATTCCTACCAAGGATGATTCGCGAGGCTATTGAAATTAAAAAACATCTTAATTTCAATAGAGAAGATGGATGGGTGCTGCCATCTGCTTGGGATTCTATAATTAATAAAATTAAATCCAAGCCCAAGCATACCACTGCAAGATTTCAAGATATTGAAAGCTCATTCTGCTTAGATGGAATCAAAAATTAATATTCAAAAGCTGAAGGTACCCGGGCTAACTATGACATCGGGACGTTTTGACGTCACCTCAGTCTCCCCCATGACAACGGGTGCTGTAAAGCACCCGAAACGTCGGGAATTAACAAGTTAAATTAAACGCAATAAAATCCGTAAAAATTAGTTTCATTTAATATAAGGCTGACATATTCTTGTAGCATAAAAGCCTTTTTAAATAAAGATAGATAATAAAAAAAAAATTTGTTTCACAAGGGGTCGCTCGACAACCGACGCAGGTTCGAGCTTATGAAATATATTTTTTATGTCTGGGAGAGTTCACAAGATGCCTTAGATATTTTTTGTGATCTTTACAAAGCTTTCGATTGTGTTCATCCTAAGAAATTAATCAGGAAACTACAAAATTACGGTGTAAAAATATTGCGCTTAAATTTATTATATCATATTGTATCTCAATAAGAGACAGAACTCAAAAAGTCGTTATCAATGGTAAAGGTTCCTCCGGATCAATAGTATAAATGGGTGTTCCTCGATTTTTGGCCCATTTCTTTTCTTAGTCTATATTAATGCCTTACCTTATCTTGTAGGGGACAATCACGATATAGTATCATTTGCTGATGGTACCTCTTTAATTTTCAAACTCAAACGACTGTTAATTAATTTTGACAATGTAAATAATGATCTATCGAAATAAATACATTGGTTTAACGCCAACAATTTGCTCTAAAACGACACGGAGACAAAATATGTTAAATTAATACCTAATGTTAAATATTCAAATACCAATACGTTCTTAAATGGGGAAAAATCGAGTCTTGTAGATGCCAACGTTTTTCTTGGTATTACTATTGACGCGAAGCTTCAATGGGGCCCCCATATATCTCAATTAGCAGGCAAATTTAGTTATGCAGCATATGATGTGAGAAAGGTTAGAAGTCTCACCAATGACGGCTCCGTGGCGCAGTGGCTTAGCAATGAGTTGCTGCGCTGGGGGCCGCGGGTTCGAATTCCGCACGGAACAAGTATTTGTATGACCTACAAATGATTGTTCCGGATCTGGATGTTTGTCTTTGTGCAATTTGTGTTTGTAAACTGCCTCCACAATACGGGAGAAAATCCTAGTGCAGGCGTAACGTTTTAAAAAAAGTCTCATCTATGTTGAGACAGCTAGATTGGTTTATTTTAGTTACATTGATAGCGTGATGTCTTATGGAATTTAGTTTAATCACCGGTTGTAAACAAAAAATACTTTCAATAAGTATTATGTTATAATCTATATTGAATAAAAATTATTCTATTCTATTCCATTGTGAGTGTGTCGACGAGGGTTACGTGCCTTATACTCAGGATCACCAAACGGTATTTGTTGAAGGTCATACAGGTTTAAGCACCAACCTCGACACATACTTATGAGCAGGTGGAGAAAATGCATGCGGATATCTCTTATTCCATGTATTTCTCCAAAACCCACCAGACGGTGTAAATTGGATACTTCAACGCTAAACTAGGCACAAGACAGAACGGTGAGCTGAAGGTAGGAAAATTTGGAATAGGGTAACGGAACCCAAGGGGCCAGCAGTTTGCCGAGTTTATGGAGTAAGAGGGACTCTTTATCATGAACTCTTTCGTCCAGAAGCGGCCCCACAGGAAGTGGATCATCTCTACCAGATCCACTGACATGCAAGGCCCCAAGCGAGGATGGAATTATAAAGGAGTTTCTGAAAGCGGGTGGAAAACCGGTATTTGAAGTCATTCAGAGGATTTTTAATTCTGTCTTCCATGGTGGGAGTACTCCGGAGGCATGGAGCATAAATGCGGTGGTCTTGTTCTTCAAGAAAGAGGATAATGCTCTCTTGAACAACTAGAAACTGATTTCCCTTCTGAGCCGCGTCTACGTGCTGTTTTCGAGAGTCACTACGAATTGTCTCGCACGTAGACTCGACGACTTCCAGCCTCCCGAACAAGCTAGTTTCCAAAAAGGTTTTAGTATCATAGACAACGCACATACCCTTTGACAAATTGTACAGAAGACCGAAGAGTATAATTTGCTACTTTGCCTTGCATATGTGGGCTATAAAAAATAATTTGATTACGTCGAAATTTGGGCGTCTCACAGTCCTTTCAGCGGCGCCAAGTTGAATGTTGGTATATCGAAGTGCTAAAGTACTTATACAGAAGAAACAGAATACGAAAACTATCCAACTGCAGAGAGGTGTAAGACAGGGTGATGTTATATCCCCGAAACTCTTCAACGCTGCTTTGGTCGACGTTTTCAAGCTACTGGACTGGAAAGGATACGGTATTAACATCAATGGCGAGTATCACTCACCTTCGATTTGCCGACGATATACTCGCAGTTTTTATACCAGAATCGCTGAAGGACCTAAGCACTATGCACAATGACCTCAATAGTGTCTTCCAACGGATAGGTCTTAAGATTAACATGGACAAAATAAAGATCATGTGTAACGTCAATGTTACACCTATGCCGGTAGTTGTTGGGAACACTAAGATCGAAGTTGTTGACGAGTATTACCTGGGACCAATAGTCAGACTAGGTAACTTCGACCAAAAGCTCAATCGACGAATTCAACACGGCTGGGCAGCGTTCGGGAAATTACGACAAATCCTTTCGACAGGTATATCTCAAAACCTGAAAACGAGATTGTACAAGCAGTGCGTGTTACGAGTGATGACTTATAGAACTGAGACGTGGTCGTTCACTGCTTGCCGTAACAGGACGCTTCAGGTCGCTCAGCAATCTATGGAGAGTGCTATACTCGGGGTTTATTTGCGTGATAAACTTAGAAATGAGGATATTTGCAGTAGAACCAGAGTGACCGACATAGCACAACGGATTAGTAGTAGTAGCTGAAGTGGCAATGGGTCGGCTATATAGCTCGAAGAACCGATAACCGATGGGGAAAAAGGCTCTCGAGTGGCAGCCTCGTACGAGTAGGCGATGTGTGAGGTTATCCCCCATTAGATGGACCGTTCTTTGTGGCATTCCTTGGGGTAGGCACATGTTCAGCAGTGGACTTGTGAAGGGCTGTAATGATGATGATGATGAACCATTGCTAATTAAAATTAGTAACAACAAGTTTAGTGTTGAAGTCACAATTTAAACATTAGTAACGCTCTTTCATTATAGTTTAAGTTTAAAAAAAAACTTTTATAATGTGATACCCATATTTGCCATGTGGTGACGCCGTAGAAGAGTCCATTACCAATTTTGGTCCAGTGAGTATCGTAAAAGATGACTATGGGTAAGGCTATAATGACCTCCGGGTAGTGGAACACTATCTCTATGACAAATGGATACTATCCAGAGCGATGACAAAAATAGGCGTCAAAAGTGTGAGATATCTGGTGCAGCTGTGTTTTGTAAGGTATGTGATGGGAACCAGAGACCCGTGTTTAGTAACGAGCCATTATCTCTCAGTCCTCAGGGGGACAAAGCATCTGAATTCTGCGACTATGTGAACCCGGACGGAGTATTGCGCATCGCGGAGGGTGTAGATGCTCTATAAGCATATGATCCCTGGGTGGTAGGACTTCTTTTACTGTCTACCTCTTAACTATTTATGCTCCGAATGGCTGTCTATGCACTGTATATATTTTCTTCCTTCTTTGATTGAAGTTGGCTGCAAGTTTCATGGACTGCAGTAGAGGCTTACTGTCAGGTGGACGGTAAGTTCGTTTACCATTTCAGTTTTGAAAAAAGACCCTAATATAGCTGCGCTGATGTTTGGCGACGCAGTCTAAATCTAATTGTGCTCCATACGTCGTCGCATACTCACAGCTGCGCTCTGCATCGATTTTTTTATAGGATCGGGTGGCAAACGAGCACACAGTCCAGCTGATGGTAAGTGGTTGCTGTGGCCCATAGACATACTACATTTATCCACGTTTGCGAATTAAAATGCAGATGCGTTGTCACCCGTGAGAACTAAGATAGAATGCCTCTTTTCCAGTAAAAAGGGTCTCCGGTTCTCTACACTCACCATACGAAACACAGCAGTGTTAAACTGCTATTTTACGCTGGTATTCTGTGAGCGCGTGGTCCTTCCCCGCTCGAGCCGACCCATTCGTGCTACAACTAGCTGCAGCATGGCTCTACCACGTAAAAATCGATCCTATGGTTTTATGAAAGCGGTTGATACAAGTACCATTAGTATAGAGAAATCGTATTCAACATTATATGTTTAAGTTTAACAAATTCTCTTGCAGACCTTTTAAGTCAAATAAAAATAGCCTTGCCTCGTACCATACCTAGAGCCTAAATACGCAAAATATTTAGTAGTCCATCTAATGCACCAGATTAAACCAATGGTTGTCAATAAGTGAATTTAATATCTGAAACTTAACTACTGAAGGGAAATTCATCATCATCATCAGCTTTAGAGCCTATCACAGTCCACTGCTGAAATAGTCCTCTCCCGTAGATTGTCTCACAATGTGGTTACTTGCCATAGTGCCATTGCCATTATGAAATTTAGTAAATTATTTTACTGCTCAACATCAAAGTCCACTGCTGCAATAGTCCTCCCCATAGATTGTCTCACAATGTGGTTACTTGCAATAGTGCCATTGCCATTATGAAATTTAGTAAATTACTTTACTGCTCAACTACTTAGTTACAGCATAAGTCGCACTTTTAATTACAACAAATTTGTTTTTTTTTCATTTATTTATTTTGTAGCAAAAACTTCTTTTGTATCGTTGTGATTTGAAACTCCATTAAACGAAAGAAAACAATTAAAAGAGATCTATAGGATTTAGACTGCGAGAGAATGAGATAGAATACAAAGATAATGCGAGAGAATGAGATAGAATACAATGTTTCCTATTATCTCGGTCTCCTCTTTGTGCGGTGCTTTGTAGCTTCCCCACTCTTGTCTACTTTTCTGTAGGTTTCTCTTCTACTGCATGTGGTCCACATGTTTTTTTTATATTTATTTACATAACTTGGAACTTAAGCCTAACTCTAATAGTTTTCACTCTTAGAACACACTAGAAATTTCTTCTGTATCGCTTTACACAAATAAATTGCAATGAGACAAAAACCAGACTCTGAAAATTATTTGTAGGACATACAAACATTTGTTGCGGGATTTGAATTGTCGTAATCTTTTTCTTTCTTAATATATAATTCATTAAATTAAGTATATAAAATTATATTTACTAAAAATAAAATAAAATTGCATATTTTAATAGAAGTTAAATAATATATTTAACTTTGTAAACTTGTTTATTTACAATTTAGTAGGCATATTACAGGGGAATGAATTTATTATATCTCCTATAGTAGTAAGAAGAAATGACTGGTAGGCACTGATCCTCACAAACACGTCAGGTGCTCCGCGGGCACAGGCGAAGCCCCACGACACGACACCTATTAGACATCCCGTCTCTCTGGAAATCAATGCGCTGCCGGAATCACCCTAAAATGATTGTAAAATAGTTATTAGTTCGCTGTCAATTTCACAGTATGCCAGCAACCCCGGTTTGATCCCCGTCACTACCAAGGAGATTGGTACCAACAATTTCTAGTGCTTATTGATGAAGTGCTCCGTGGCGAAGAAAACCATCATGAGGGTTGTATAAGAAACCAATAGGTCCATAACCCTCGCAGTAGTGAGATCAGGCTTGTGCTCAGCCGTGAGACGTAATTAGGCTGCAATTTTACATTTACTTTAACGTGATAATACTCATGTGTATCAAAGTTAAAGTACTACGTCTTTGTCCATCTAAAAAAACCCACTGCTGTTCATGTGCCTCTCCCAGATTAGTGATATTTCACACCTGTCAAAATTATATAGCCTTGGTATAAAAAGGGGAGATCACCCGCAAACAAGGTGTTTAGCCCGGAGTGCGATCAACGCTGCGTGTGTTCGGTGGTACGGATCTCATTCTATATAGTGTTAAAGTTGTAACTTACAGAGAGTTTGGTTGTAGTTTGGTTCCTGTTTACGCTATTGTAGCGCGAAGACAGCGCCTCCATAAGTATATGTCGTATATATGATATAGTTGCGGAATGTATCGGAGCAGTATACTATAGTCTATAATAGAGTATATCTGAACAACTGAAATCTGTATAGAAGACCATAAGACGAAATAAGGGACAGATTTTAATGTCAAAGTTTTTTCTTCGTCTTTGTCGATGTAACAGCTCACTGGACTGGACACACTGGACATGGGACTGGGCATGTCGTATTCCAGGACGGATGGAATTTTCTAAAATCGCCACGCTTGGTATGCGGGTTTACTATCGTCACGCACTTTTGACGCTACTTTGTTTTGCGGACTGATTTAAGAGATGGTAACCACCATCTGTTGGAAAATACGACGTATTTTTAACCTCTATCGTAGTCACCTCACACGATACCCACTGGCGAAATCTGGTGTCGCCACCATACTGCATAATTTTAACAATTTCCACGTTACCTCTCCGCGAAATAGACACAAAGTTGAACATTCAAAATGTTCATATGACTGACGGGACAATGAAAGAGTTAAAGTAGATTTGTTTATAGAATAAGGGTGATAAACGAACACACAGTCCACCTAATGATAAGTGGATGGTGTATCCCGTTGACACCTATATCTATCCTGGATAAAGAATCAATACGCAGATGCGTGAGGACTCGGATGGAATGCCTCTTTTCCAGTAAAAGGGGTTTCCAATTCTCTAGGCTCACCATAGGAAACATAGCAGCATTAAGCTGCTATTTTATGATGGTATTTTGTGAGAGCGTGGTTCTTCCCCGGTCGAACCAATCCATTCGTGCTACAACAATAATATACCTGCAGCATGGCTCTATCACCTATAAGATTCATTTTAATTAATTAACAACTAAACAACATAGTTTAATCAAAGTCTTTTTTTATAGGATAAAGGTGACAAACGAGCACACAGTCCACCTGATGGTAAGTGGTTGCTGCGGCCCATAGACATCTACATCTATCCTCTATTACAAATCAAAATGGCCTCATTTCCAGTAATAAGGGCCTCCGGCCACCTGCACTCACCAAGCGAAACGCAGAGGTAAATCTCTACTTCACGCTGGTTTTCTGTGAGGTCGTGATACCACCCCGGTTCGAGCCGGCCCATCCGTGCGACAGCAAAAGCTGCCGCGTGGCTCTACTACTGTTTAAAACTGTCTAAGTCTTACATTGCACATGCCATGTCCGAAGGAGTGAAAAGTGCATAACTCCACTTCAGAATTCAAGGGCGGTGCTGGTCCCCAAGTCTGCGACGCCTCGCGTATGGCTTCAGCGCAAAGTTGTGGAGAAATGGTTTCCATATGTAGAAGTTGCAAATTATAAGGTATAGAAGACCAGGTCTGGAAAACGATTACCACATTATTTTATTAGTTTGTATATATTATCATAATTATTTTAATTAGAAAACGCTACTCCCACCATAAGAAGCAATTGTGGAACCAATTTCTAGGTAATGGCTGAACCTATTTAACTATTTTTTTTATAGGATAGAGTGACAAACGAGCACACAGTCTACCTGATGGTAAGTGGTTGCTGTGGCCCATAGAAATCTACTTTTATCCTCGTTTGCGAATCAAAATGCAGATGCGTTGTCACCCGTGAGGACTAAGATGAAATGCCTCTTTTCCAGTAAAAAGGGTCTCCGGTTCTTTACACCCACGACTCATACGAAATACAGCAGTGTTAAGCTGCTATTTGACGCTGGTATTCTATGAGAGCGTGATCCTTCCCCGGTGGAGCCGACCCATTTGTGCTACAACTATATCACTAATATAGCTGCAGCATGGCTCTACCACGTATAATTTTTTTTTAAATTAAACAGGCATGCAAGGGTGATCCCAATTAAATTTGGAGCAAATTTTCAAAACTAAGTGTGGTAAAATAGACGAAATTTTCTTAATTGTAACTATTTTGACGACATTGCTAAAACAAGAAATTATATTATTAATTAAGACTTAAATAAGACGGAATGTCTCATTCTGTAACTATACCGACTCTCTACCACTCTACATACTCAGTAAGAGAGTGAAACCTTTCCAGACAGATTACTAGACAAAAAGAAGTACTTAAGTAGTGACCAGCTTGCCGAGTATGGACTAATCCTCAAAGTAATACCTATCAAATGATAATATTACTTAAGACCACCAATGGAGTTAAAATTTACACTTGAGTACCTAATTTTGGAATTCTCTACAGTTCCGTAAACTAAGCGCAAAGATTTAGACCTTATTAACAACAATTTCACAACGGCCGCCAGAATCTTGTTCGTGCTGGGCATACAAACAAGGTTATGGTGCAAAAAAGTCGAAGAGATTTTTTTTTATAGAATTAGGGTAACAAACGAACACACAGTCCGCCTGATGGTTAGTGGTTGCTGTGGCCCATAGACATCTACATCTGTCTTCGCTTGCGAATCAAAATACAGATGCGTTGTCACCCGTGAGGACTAAGATGGAATGCCTCGTTTCCAATAAAAAAGGGTCTCCGGTCCTCTACACTCACCATACGAAACAGCAGTGTTAAACTGATATTTTACGCTGGTATTCTGTGGGAGCGTGGTCCTTCCCCGGTCGAGCCGACCCATTCGGGCTACAACTATACCAGTAATATAGTTGCAGCATGGCTCTACCACGTGGTAAAAAAAGATGCCTTATGATAATTGAAAACATTAAATAAAATACCCATGTAATTTATACTTGCATTTGTTGTCACTTCTTGAAACTCCAGCTTCATTTTGTGATTTGGATAAAAACTTGTACTTGTTTCACATTTATTTTACATTATTAATTTACCAACTATAATAACCAATCGGTTTGAGAAATAACAAAAAAGTGTGTGTTTATACAAATCACAAAATATAACAAATCAACCAGAAGTGTGACAAGTAATTCTCAACTAATAGTTTCTAAAATTATCTTACCCCAAGCCTACCCCATCCAGTGGCGGAGGTCGGTGTGCCGCCATGAACCCACTCAAAACTCATGGGCGCAATAGCTACCCTGGCGTTCAGTTCCAACTCTTCCTTAAGAACCAAAACACCAATGTCGTTTTTGATAGTAACCCAATCCCAGTTAGGATGGTTGACGTGGTGACTGAATTTGGCAATGGTCTTGTTTGAATTCCATTGATTCGACCCTATGACTGCGTGGAATGATCTAAAAATGAAACAGTATATTCACTACGTTAATAAGTTACATTTAGATTTATATAGTGTTACAGGCTATTAAAAGTTTACTGATAATCATAGGTTATACCCATAGATTGCCTTACAGGGGAAATATTCGCCACAATTGCTATGCATTGCAGGCGGGTTTTTTTATTTTTTTAGTTTTAGACATCTAACTCTATCTTCTATCAAGAATCAAAATGCAGATACGTTGCCATCCTAAGGTGGAATGCCTCGTTGTCAATAAAAAGGATCTCCGGTTCTTTACTCTTATCATACGAAACAAAGCAGCATTAAGCTGCAATTTTTTGAAAGTATGGACCTCCCCTCTCCGGAGCCGACACATTCGTGCTACAACCATAATTAAACTGCAGCGTGGTTCTATCACGTGTAAATATATCTTTATATATAAAAATGACGTATTATGTTGTTTGTCCGCGACGAACTCCTAAACTACTGAACTGATTTCAATGAAATTTTGCACACTCTGTGCAGTTCGGTCCAACTTGAGAGATAGGATAGTTTTTATCCTGGTAAGTGACACTCAATATTTTTTTATTACGAATTTAAGGATTTTTTAAATGAAGGGTCGTCGAAAAGGGCAGAACTAGTATATGTTTATATCTCTTTATATTTAAAAATTACGTGTCACGTTGTTTGTCCGCGATGAACTCCCTAAACTACTGAACTGATTTCAATGAAATTTTGCACACTGTGTGCAGTTTGGTCTAACTTGAGAGATAGGATAGTTTTTATCCCGATAAGTGACCATCAATTTTTTATTGCTAATTTCAGAAGCCTTTTTTAGGAAAGCAAATGGTCGTCGGAAAGGGTAGAACAACGTCTGTCTGGTCAGCTAGTATATGTATATATATATTTGATATAATTGAAGAACTACTCAAACATATTCCGAATGAGAAGTTACTAAGGTTTGTAATTATAAACAGGCTACTTACGTCATCAACTCACCATCCCACATGACCATGGGATCAATACAATGTGCAGCGGTGAGTATATGCTGTTTCGACACGATGGAGCCTCCACACATCAGACTTTTAACGGTATCGCCCCAAACGAGGGCGGCCATGTGTGCGGCGTATCCCTCGGGAGCATCAACACCCCCCACAATCCGTGATTTCTGGTCTTCGTTTAATTTTTCGAAAGGATGCCCTGTAAACATTTTTGTGTAATTTTTACTCAATATGTCTTAATATTACTACTGCGTGTTGAGCGTTTTTAGTAAGTTTTGAAGTTAATTTCAAAGTCTTTGTGAAAATTAGTAATTCCTAAGTAAATATTCAAAGATGATATTAGAAATATGAAATTTTATAATTTTTTTTTAATTTTACTTACCGCTAATTGATACCCCGAGCACTGCAATCAATACTAGTGAAGTCAACATTTTTACAGTTTAAACAGTTGTGTTTGTAACTTTATTTGAAATGCATCAATTTATATACCACACATAATTAGTCAGTATCTTTGATATCAGAGATTATTTTTGGATTAAAATGAAATGGCGGGTTACATTTTACGTGACTTTGAAATTCCTATTTTAGTCTAATAAAGAAAGTTAAGATAAAGAAAGTGAATAATCAGTGATGAAACATAAACAATAAAGTCCATGAACTTGATTTTTAATGTCTGCTAATTACTATATCGCACAATAAGGTTCAATTAACTTTATTTTAAATATCATCAATTTTTAACAGTGGTAGAGCCACGCGGCAGCTTTGGCTGTCGCACGGATGGGCCGGCTCAAACCGGGGTGGTACCACGACCTCACAGAAAACCAGCGTGAAGTAGAGGTTTACCTCTGCGTTTCGCTTGGTGAGTGCAGGTGGCCGGAGGCCCTTTTTACTGGAAATGAGGCATTCCATCTTAGTCCTCACGGGTGACAACGCATCTACATTTTGATTTATAATAGATGTAGATGTCTATGGGCCGCAGCAACCACTTACCATCAGGTGGACTGTATGCTCGTTTGTCACCCTTATCCTATAAAAAAAAAAAAAATCAAACGTCTCAATTAGCAATATATTAGGTCCTTACATATGAAATTGGCGTTTTGAACGGGAGGAATATAAAGTCATTTTTTTTTTGTAAAATATATTTTATTAATCAAAGTATGCACGGTTGTTATCTATCCACTTTTGCCATCTCATAGGTAGCTCATTGACTCCTTTACTAAAAAAAACCATGGGGACGAGAATCAATAAACTCTTTGAAGGCGGTTTGGACTGCCACATCGGAGTTGAATTTTGTTCCTTGTAAGAAGTTTTCCAAATTCCGGAAAAAATGGTAATCTGTTGGAGCAAGCTCCGGGGAGTACGGTGGATGTCACAGAAATTCCAATTGTAGCTCATCTAACTTAGTGATTATTTGTTTAGACTTAGACTTAGACTTTTTAGTTTCGCAAACTATACTCCTAACCTTTATTCTATTGCTTCTTTTTCGTACGGTATATTATGTAAATTTTCTCTCATTCTTAAATGTAATTGCAACCTACTAAATGTATTTACTACGAATTTACTGTATTGTGGCCAACTAATTCCATCTCCTCTTAGGTCCTTACATATGAAATTAGCGTTTTGTCGTACTGATCACTTTCATCTGAAATATCTCCTCTTTGGTTACGAATTCCAAATTCAAATTTATAAATTCATTTAGCTGGTACATTTGAGTTTTGAAAACGGTCATTCATTTGTTTTTCCCTTCATTATTTTTTTCTTTGGCGTCGCTTATTACCGCACAATGGAAAACATGAAATATCGGTATAGTAAAGCGGGGTCTTTGACAATCCTCTTACTTCTCAGATAATGCAGAGGTAATAAAACCACATACAATTTGCATACAATTTTTTTTTAGATATAATAAAAAAATATTGTTCGAGTTTAAAAAAAAAGTTATTTCTATAGGTTCGAATAATCATCCTGATAACGTACTTAACGGGAACCACAGGGGTTTTGTTACATATTGTATAGTCGATATTTCAAATCGCGATATTTCGATATATCGATATTTATTTTAGAGTATCGAATGCGTATTAATTTCGATATATTTTAAAATTTTGTATTAATGACAAAACATGTAACAACAAAAGGAGGTATAAAAGTATTCACGTGTGGTTGGTTGTCGTTTTTTTTTTTCTTTGTTGTCCAATCGGCAGTAATATAAAATTTTGGACCTTTTCTTTACATCTTTACATGTCGTTATTTATCACGCGATATATATCGATACTGTTTAAAAATATCAATTCAATATATATCGATATATTTTTCCCTTGCCCATCCCTATAAAAACTGCAGTTGACAGCCCGCTCGCGATACGTGTCAACTAATGGCGGCTCTTCACGTTGGCCAACACACAGGCGAATGTGTTGGCCAACAACGATGGCCATCGTGTAGAGCGGGTGTTTAAGCTACGTTGGTACGGATTGGAACGATGGCCCACAAGTTGACGCGAGATCCGTCTGGTGTCGGTTTTTTACAAAAGATCAAAGGGTTGTGGCAGAGTATTGGCCGCCGCGTCCACACGTTGGGCGCACATTCAGTTTGCTACGAGCTCCCAGAGTGATTGCACGCACCTGATTTAAATTTTATATGCACGCATCGTAACTAGTGTCTACATAATGGCAGTAACAATGACCAATGAAAAAACTTTTCGCTTTATAGAGCCCTACCAAGCCGAAAATTGTTTGTGAAACACAAATCTTTTTTTAAAAAAAACGTTACTCCCATACTAGGATTTTCTCCTGTATCATGGAGGCAGTTTAGAAACATAAATTGCATAAGGACAAACATCCAAACCCGGAGCAATTATGTGCAGGCTATACAAATACTTGTTCCGTGCGGGATTCGAACCCGCGGCCCCCAGCGCAGCAACTCATTGCTAAGCCACTACGCTACGGAGCCGTCAAGAAATAAAATTTCTTTTTTTCCCATTTCTTTTTGATCAACCTTTTCTTATACACATTCACGTTGTAGTGATTGATGTATTAATTTATTTATTGATGTATTAATTGATTTATTGATGTATTAATGCTATGAGACTAGGTAAGATACTAAAATCAAATTAAAAGGTAGGATACTAAAATCATGTTTTTACTGTCTTTATTATTCCCTATTAGTTACTTTATTTCGTTAATAATACTGTAATTTTTAGCTATGGAAGAGCGAAGTCACCTGTTACAGGCATTATTTTGCTTACTAGGTGACCTCGATCACTGATCATACGAGTATAATGTAACTTTAATGTTTGACGAAATAAATTATTTATTATTATTATTCTTAAGTTCGCCATATGTACTACTTTGTGCATGAAAGTGTAAATAAATAAATATATTCTATAATTATATAATAACCCTTTTAAAAAGGTTTTGTTTAATAAAAATTTTACAACAGTTTCATAGACAGGCTACGAATATTTTCCAGGCCTTATTTAATTATACCTATGCCTAGGTGTGTTAATGTTTATATAGTTTACTTATCTGTATAACGTTAGTGTAGTAGAGTGTATAACACAGATGGATATAGAACTAAATAACTTTTTCATAAATTGTACGCCAAACAGTATCATATAGTCAAGTACTTATACTAATTAACTTATTGTAATATGAGTTACTTATTATAAGTACTTAACTATCAGATACACGCATCTGCAATTCCCCTAGTGTTGCGGTTGTTCGTGGGCGGCGGTAGTCACTTACCATCAGGTGAGTCGCATGCTCGTTTGCCCCCTCTTCCATAAATAAAAAAAACCTACCCCGTAGTCAGGTGATAATTTATTCAATCCATAACTTTTATCTGGACTTTGAAAACTCAACACAATAACGAAACAAAAATTTCCCAAGCCCGTGTAAAATGCTCACTTATGACTTTTAATATTGTTTACTCTGCCTTGATAAGAAGTTGCGATATCGTTAGGAAGAAACACAAACTTCGTCCTTGTCTGACTTGACGTTTATATATTTTATAGGTTAATGATCTAATTTCGTGATTCATTATAATACTTTTTAATTCGTTATCGCTGCACTGATTTGGTGAGAATTTATTTAATTGTACTAAGATTTTTTAAGAAAAGTTTATCTAATTGAAAACTTACTACAATATTATTATTATTATAAACTTTTTTTAAAACTAATTGACTTTTCGGTACATAACTCATGGTCTCACGGAATACCAGCGTAAAATAGTAGCTTAACACTGCTGTGTTTCTTATGGTGAGTGTAAAGAACCGGAGACCCTATTTACTGGAAAAAAAGCATTCCATCTTAGTCCTCACGGGTGATAACGCATCTGCATTTTGATTATTTATTGAGGATAGATGTAAATGTCTATGGGTCACAGCAAACACTTACCATCAGGTGGACTGTGTGCTCGTTTGTCACCCTATCCTATATAAAAAAAAAGAAATTCTCAGTAGCATCCCGGAGTCAGGAAGTAGGCGTTGTTTCACCTCCGTGCTTCGGAACGACGGCTCCGTGGCGTTGTGTCTTAGCAATGAGTTGCAGCTCCACCAATATTTTTTCCGGGAATGGACGTTTGTCCTTGTGATATTTATGTACGTAAACTTCACCCACTATACAGAAGAAAATACTAGTGTGAAGGTAAGGTTTCTTTAAAGGATGAAAGCATGTTAAGTCGTTAGTTTTGCGAGAGTGAAGCAACAGAAAGTGCACTTGTGCTTGCGTACACACTCACGCACAATAATCGTGACCTGCGTTGAGACTAGCATTTGACGGTGACTGAAATTCGGTCTGGAGGATATTAAATTATAGTATTGGAGGGTAAGAATACCCACTACGCCATATCTTCACGTGAGAGTCGTAAGAGGTGACAGAGGGAAACTGAGACAGAAGATGAGCAGCAGCATCTTTCTGATAACAACAAACTACACTAAAAAAACTTCGGTTGCCAAGCCGCTCGCCAAGCGCGGCAAATATGGCAATATTACAACACCTGTGACGAGAATTACAAAAAAATTGCCCCCAGACCCCCGCTAGTCCTGACTTACTGGCGATCATGTTAACGGCGGGGCAGGGGGTGCTAAGAATCTCCGGTGGAGATTCGGTTGCCACCTAAGATGACTCGATCTGGTAACATACAACGAACGCACCCTGAGGACTGACGAGAAGATCCTGGAGTTGGAAGAAGAGACAGACGAGTTGTACTGGGATATTATAGGATTATCTGAGGTCCCAAAAGAGGGGGAGGACACGGTAATCATCAAATCCAGCAACTTGTTCTAACACCGGGAACGCGACCATCTGTCCCAAAGAGGTGTCGGATTTATTACAGTCCACAAGTGTCACGTTAACAACGTAGTAAAGATTGTGAGTGTGTCAATGAGGGTTGCGTACCTTATACTCAGAATCACCAAACGGTATTCGTTGAAGGTCATAAAGGTTTACGCACTAACCTCGGCAAATGTATGAGGATATCTCTAAATCCATGCATTTCTCCAAAACCCACTATACGGCGGTAATGGGAGGCTTCAATGCAAAACTAGGCATAAGAGAGAACGTTGAGCTGAAGGTAGGGAATTTGGAATAGAGCAACGTAACCAAAGAGGCCAGCAGCTGGCCGACTTCATCGAGAAAGAGGGACTCTTTATGATGAACTCTTTCTTCCAAAAGCGGCTACACAGGAAGTGGACCTAATCAAGCCCCGACGGTTCGACAAAAATGAGATTGACTTCATTATGATGACTAGACGGGACTGTTCAGTGATGTCACAGTGATGGCGAGGGTAAAAACTGGTAGCGATCACCGAATGGTTGGAGGCACACTGAACCTAAAAGTTAAGCTGGAGAGATCTCGTCTAATGAAGTTCAACGCTCTGTCCTCCTCGTGCTCTAAACCATTCAGTTCGAGCTACAAAACCATTTTCAGTGCCTACTTATACCCATGGGCATGACAAGCTCGTGGAAACTGTCCATGTGGTTGGAGCTAAGTTCTACAATACCCACCGCAGAAGAACACAAAAACTCTGCAATCTCACTCTTAATCTCATGGCTGTTAGACGGGAAATGAAGCTGCTGTCTTCAGCAGATTTGACAGCATATAGGCAACTGAACAGACAGGTCTCCAAATGCATGCAGCGGGACTTACCCCACTTTAATACTGCTCGTATTAAAGAAGCGATCGAGCGGAACCAGTGCTTTCAAGTCAAAGTCAAAGATATGTCTGCCAGAAAGAGCCAACTGTCCAAGCAGAAAACTGAATGTGGCAGCATCGTTTCTGGGACACCTAAGATTTTGAGTTAGATTGAGAGGTTCTATGGGTAACTGTACACATCATCGTTGGAACCACACACAAGTGTGAGTAACGATCCATGAGCAAGTCTATTCCGATGATGTCTCGGACTTCAGTCTGAGCGACAATAGAATGGCTCTCCACCACCTTAAAAACGGCAAGTCCCAGGGCCAGGATGGATTTTTTTATAGAATATGGGTGAAAAACGAGCACACAGTCCACCTGATGGTAAATGGTTGCTGTGGCCCATAGACATCTACATCGTTTATCATTCGTTTGCGAATAAAAATGCAGATGCGTTGTAAGCCGTGAGGACTAAGATAGAATGCCTCTTTTCCAATAAAAAGGGTCTCCGGCTCTCTACACTCACCATACGAAATACAGCAGCATTAAGTTGCTATTTTACGCTGGTATTCTATGAGAGCGTGGTCCTTCCCCGGTCGAGCCGACCCATTCTTGCTACAACTATAGTATTAATTTAGCTGCAGCATAGCCCTACCACGTATAAAAGCTTATTTAAGCAGTTACAGCGGATCTTCTGAAAGCGGGTAGAAAACCGTTAGTTGAAGTCCAACAGAAGCTCTTTAATTCCGTCCTCTATGGTGGCACTACTCCGGAGGCGTGGAGCAGGAATGCGGTGGTCTGGTTCTTCAAAAAAGGCGACAATGCTCTCTTGAAGAACTACAGACTGACTGACTACGAACTACGAACTACTGTCACTTCTGAGCCGCGTCTACGTGCTGTTTTCGAGAGTCATTACGATTCGTCTCGCACACAGACTCGACGACTTCAAGCATCCCAAACAAGCCGGTTTTCGAAAAGTCTTTAGTACCATGTACCACATACATACCCTTCGGCAAATTGTGCAGAAGACCGAAGAGTATAATTTATCACTTTGTCATGCGTATGGGGACTATGCAAAAGCCTTTGATTCCGTTGAAATTTAAGCGGTGCTGCAGTGTATTCGTGCGCAAGCACAAATGCATTTCCTCACTCTCATAGTTTGATGGGACAGCAATGCCGACTCGAACGATGACGATGATCAATGGGCTTTCAATTAGATAATCTATTCTTTGTAAATCTTATTGCAAATAAACAAATACTTACAAAATCAGTGCAGCGATAGCGAAATCAACAGTATAATAATGAATCACGAAAATAGGTCGATAACCTATATAATATATGAAGTCAAGTCAGACAAGGACGAAACTTTTGTTTTTGACGATTTAGCTTCTTCTTATCACAGCAGAGTAAACAATATTGAAAGTCATTAGTGCGCATTTTACACGGGTTTGGGAAATGAATACGATTTTTGTTTTGTTACACTAATCGGCTGATTATTCGAAGCTGATCTAAAAAGTTGTCCATAATGATTTGTTATATTTTTATTGCGTTTTATTTACCTTTTAATTCCCGACGTTTCGGGTGCTTTACAGCACCCATGGTCACGGGGGGACTGAGGTGTTTGACGTCCCGATGTCATAGTTAGCCCGGCTACCTTCAGTTTTCGAATATTAAATGTTGCTCCGATATACGCAGAATGAGCTTACAGTATCTTGAAGTCTTGCAGTGGTATACTTGGGTTTGGATTTAATTTTATTAATAATACGATTCCAAGCAGATGGCAGCACCCATCCGTCTTCTCTACTGAAATTAGGATGTTTTTTTATTTTCAATAGCTTCGCGAATCATCCTTGGTAGGAATCGGTGTTCCTTTGCGATGATTTGTAAAATATTATTTTATGTACCAAATATTATGTATCACATGAGAATCTATGGGACCACATGAGAATCACTAGCTTCCAAATAAAAAAAAATCATCAAAATCGGTCCACCTAGAAAAAAGTTCTGAGGTAACATACATTAATAATTTTAACAGTGGTAGAGCCTCGTGGCAGATTTTGCTTTTTTTTTATAGAATAGGGGGCAAACGAGCATGCGGCTCACCTGATGGTAAGTGACTACCGCCGCCCATGAACAACCGCAACACCAGGGGAATTGCAGATGCGTTGCCGACCTTTGCTGTCGCACGGATGAGCCGGCTCGAACCGGGGTGGTACCACGACCTCACAGAAAACCAGCGTGAAGTAGAGGTTTACTTCTGCGTTTCGCTTGGTGAGTGCAGGTGGCCGGAGGCCCTTTTTACTAGAAATGAGGCATTCCATCTTAGTCCTCACGGGTGACAACGCATCATCTACATTTTGATTTCAAATAGAGGATAGATGTAGATGTCTATGGACCGCAGCAACCACTTACCATCAGGTGGACTGTGTGCTCGTTTGTTACCCTTATCCTATATAGTTTAAAATTAAAAAAGTACAGCCGACTTCAATATAAGCGACTTCAATATAGGTTATTTAAGAATAACTCAATAACCATTGGTCTGACCTTGATGAAATTCATATGGGACCACACGAGAACTGTCAGTTTTCATATAAAAAAAGAATCATCGAAATCGGTTCGCTCAGTACAAAGTTGAGGTAACACACATAAAAAAAAGAAAAAACGAAAAAAAAATAACATACACTTGAATTGAGTACCGTCTCCTTTATTTTTGGAAGTCGGCAGAAAAAAAAAATGCAGTGGAATTGAGAACATCCTCCTTTTTTGGAGTCGGTTGAGAAAGACTAGTTATACGTATTACTATCCGATGGCGATATAATAGTTTTTAACTAATACCTGAGAAGACCTGCTATGGCTTTTTTTTATAGGATAAGGGTTGCAAACGAGCACACAGTCCACCTGATGGTAAGTGGTTGCTGCGGCCCATAGACATCTACATTTATCCTCGTTTGCGAATAGAAATGAAGATGCGTTGCCACCCGTGAGGACTAAGATATAATGCCTCGTTTCCAGTAAAAAGGGTCTCCGGTTCTCTACACTCACCATACGAAACACAGCAGTGTTAAGCTGCTATTTGACTCTGGTATTCTGTGAGAGCGTGGTCCCCCGGTCGAGCCGACCCAGTCGTGCTACAACTATACTACTGATATAGCTGCAGCATGGCTCTACCACTGACTGTGCTCTAATGTCAATTGTCAAAATGGCGTTGATAAAGCAGCGCCCTTTTGACTTTTTATTATTTTATTGACTGATAAAGAGCTATCGTATTACAGAGCCATCTATGCAAACTAGCCTGTAGTTCTTGAGTTATAAGAAAGTTATCAGAACAGTGATGACGATTGTGAAAACTGGTAGCGATCACCGAATGCTTAGAGGCACACTGAACCGAGGTCTCAATTAATGAAATCAACACTTCGTCCTCTCGTGCTCTAAACCAAAGTCCTGAAACATTTCAGCTCGAGTTACAAAACCATTTTCAGTGCCTAGAAGATTGCAATGCGGTGGACGATATGTATGTTAAGCTCGTGGAAACTGTCCATGCGGTCGGAGCTAAGTTCTGCAAGACTCGTCGCAGAAGAACACAAAAACTCTCCGATCACACACATAATCTCATGACGGGAAATGAAGCTGCTATCTTCAACAAATTTGACAGCATACAGGCAACTGAACAGACAGATCTTTTTATTAGATTAGAATGGCTCTCCGGCATCTTAAAAACGGCAAGGAAGCTGGGAGTACTTGCAAAGGTGCGGCGATACTTCACGCCGGGACAGCTGCTTACATTATATAAAGCGCAAGTCCGGTCGTGCATGGAGTATTGCTGCCATATATGGGCTGGTGCTGCAAAATGCCACCTAGGAGCTTTGGACTCAATGGAAAGGCGTGCTATGAGGCTTATTGGTGAACTGAATTTGGTTAAAACCAATCTTACCAGCCTCGAACACAGACGTAAAGTAGCCAGCCTTTCGGTTTTCTACAGGATGCATTTCGGAGAGTGTGCGCAGGAATTACATAACTTAATTCCACCCTCTCCCTTCCACCATCGGACAACCAGACGTTCGGCCACTCTCCAACCTTTCGTTGTTGACTTACCACGCATTCGAACCAAACGGTTCGCCACGTCGTTCATCATGCGTACAGCAAAGGAGTGGAATAAGTTGCCAGCATCTGTCTTTCCATCCGATTACAGTGTGGGTGTCTTCAAGGCAAGAGTGAATAGGCTTTCGTTAAGTCAGTGCGCTTCACCATCTTAGGCTACATCACCACTTACCATCAGGTGGGATCGTAGATAAGCGCTGGCTTAGTAGAATAAAAAAAAATCTTCTGAAAACGGGTGGAAAACCGATACTTGAAGTCTTTCAGAAGCTCATTAATTCCGTCCACCATGGTGACACTACTCCGGAGGCGTGAAGCAGAAGTGCGGTGGTCTTTTCTTCAAGAAAGGTGACAATGCTGTCTTAAAGAACTACAGACTAATTTCCCTTCCGAACTGCGTCTACGTGCTGTTTTTAATCTGAGTCAATCGTGGCGGACGCAGATAGCGCGACTTCCAGCTTCCCAAATAAGCCGGTTTCTGGAAGGGTTTTACCACAATAGACCACATTCATACCCTTCGCCAATTTTTATGGAAGACCGAAGAGTACAATCTGCCACTTTGTCTTGCGTATGTGGACTATGAAAAAGCCTTTGAATCCATCTAATTTTGGGCGGAGCTGCAGTCCCTTCAACGTTGCCAAGTGGACTGTCGGTACATCGAAGTACTGAAGTGTTTGTACTGTAGGGCTGCGATAGCTATCCGAGTAGAGAACTAGAGTACGAAACCTATCCAATTGCAGAGCGGTCTAAGACAGGGTGATGTTGTATCGCCGAAATTCTTCACCGCTGCATTGATAGACGTTTTCGATCTATTGGACTGGAAAGGATACGGTATTAACGTCAATGGCGAATACATCACTCATCTTTGATTTGCCGACGATATAGTCTTCATGGCAGAATCGCTGGAGGACCTAAGCACTATGCTCAATGACCTCAATAGTGTCTCCCAACGGATAGGTCTTAAGATGAACATGGACAAAACAAAAATCATGTTTAACGTCCATGTCACAACTATGCCGGTAGTTGTTGGGAGCACTAAGCTCGAAGTTTTTGACGAGTATGTTCACCTGGGACAAATAGTCCGACTAGGCAAGTCCAACTTGGACCAAGAGGTCAATTGATGAATTCAATTGGGCTGGGCAGCGTTTAGGAGATTACGACACATCTCGTCAGGCATACCTCAAAACCTTGAAACAAGGTTGTTCAACCAGTGCGTATTTCCGGTGATGACTTATGGATCTGAGACGTGGTCCTTTACTGCTGGCCATATGAGGAAGCTCTAGGTCGCTCAGCGAGCTATAGAGAGGGCTATGCTCGGGGTTTCTCTGCGTGATAGATTTAAAAACGAGGATATCCGCAGTAGAACCAGAGTAACCGACATAGTCTAACAGATTAGTAAGCTGAAGTGGCATTGGGTCGGCCATGTACCTCGAAGAATAGAAAACCAAAGGAGAAGAAAGATTCTCGAGTGGCAGCCTCGTACTGGCAGGCGAAGTGTAGGGCGTCCCCCCGCTTGATGGAGTGGACGACCTTGTAAGACATGCAAATAATCAATGGACGTTGGTGGCTCGGGACCGTGCTTTGTGGCATTCCTTGGGGGAGGCCTATGTTCAGCAGTGGACTTGTGATGGGCTGTAATGGTCATGATGAATGATGACCATATTAACCGGATAACCATGTTAACCCCACGTACCATATTATAGTTTTCTATTAGCGTTAACGATAGTAGAAAATAAACTTAGTTATATCCGCAGGAATGGATGTGGGTTGTTGAGCGCAAAGCCCAAATCCTCCCAGTGATGACGCTAGTCCCTATCATATATCTGAGGTAAATATCCATCCATCCAATACAGACTATATATAAGAGACCACTGCTGAACATATGCCTCTACCATAGCTTGCCTAATAGGGAAATTTGGTCTTAGTTACCACGCTTTGCAAGCGGGTAGCAACCGCAGATTTTATCATATTAAGTTTGTTATAGGGAAGATGCTGCTCTTCCGTTTTAATTTCCCTCTGTGACCTCTTACGACACATTAAAATTTTTAATAAACCGCCCATTTTTTATTTTTTCGAATTCAGTTGTCGAAGTTTCGGTTGTCCTCAGGGTGTACTGCACATTAAGGTTTCTATTTGAAAGTTTTACATCTTCCCTCTTCACTTGAATTAAATATTATGTTCTTATTTCTAAGTCTTCAAATAACTTAACTTTTAGAAGCTGGTGTAATATTCCTGCCAAGCTCTAACGTTTTTTATTTGTAAACGATTTCCCCACAAAGTTGCGCAAAGGGCATACAAGAGGCTTCTCAGAATTGAGAAACGGCACCGCCTTCAGTTTCCAAATTATAAATTTGTAATTTCCTGTCCACTGGCCACGGCGCGGTGTACGCAATTTGAGAAATTAAATTTATATTTTATTGGCAATTTTTACTGTTCATTTTTTAAGTTCTACAATTGAGAAGATTCTACATTCGACGCGAATGTTCTTTTATTTACGTTCACCGATTTCTCGGAAACGACTGAACTGATTTTTATGATTATTCTTTTATTAAATAGATAATAATGATTTAGACGACATTAAGATTGTGATAATCCTATCCACTTAAATGATAAAAATTCACTTTTAATAAAAAGTAAGAGCCGAATTCAAAGACCAAAAAAATCACAATTTGAAAACAGTGCTTTAATTCTTCTATACACTATGTCATAACACCGACTTCAGAATGTAAAATTTCTATAACTATTATATATCTTTATATATAAAAATTACGTGTCACATTGTTTGTCCGCGATGAACTCCTAAACTACTGAACTGATTTCAAGGAAATTTTGCACACTGTGTACAGTTTGATCCAACTTGAGAGATAGGATAGTTTTTATTTCGACAAGTGAACCTCAATATTTTTATTGCGAATTTAAAGACTTTTTATAGGACTTTGTCGTTATAAAAAGGCAGAATAATGCCTGCTTGGCCAACTAGTATACTATAATAGTTAAAACTGTAACACGACGTCTGTCTGAACACGCATCACGCAAAAACCTGTAAATCGATTTAGATGGGGCTTTCACTGTAACTGTACTTAATTTTAGTAAAATAATTAGGGTTCCGCGCAAAAAAATTAAAACCCATGAAATCCGTGAAATCCAATCGCAATAAATTCCACGCGGGCGACTTCGCGGGGAACAGCTAGTATATATATATATATATATATAATTCCTCTGTACGTTTGTTTGTCACTGAACTCTGACCTGGACCGATTTGATAAATTTGGTTGGTTTAGATTCACAATTGAACGCGGTGACGCTGTTGTCGAGATATTAAAATCACCCGTGCGAAGCCGGTGCGGATCCTAATAATAGTAATTCTAAATGCAACGGCTTTTATATGGTGGTCAAAACGTGTATGTTTACTGAAAGTGTGACACCTCGATTTTACTAATAATAACAATAAAACAATTGAGTCATCGTCTTTTATAACATTATACTTCGTAACATTTTTACGAGTAATTTACTATCAAAAGATTAGTTGGGTAAATTCATGATCAACATGTTTTTGTCATGTTATAGCTACTTGAAGATATTTAACCTTATCGCTTTTTTTTATTTGGGTTGCCAACATAAGAAATAGCAATGAATGTATGGTTACATTACAGTATTATAAATTTGACTAATTAAACTGCTCTTATAATTATATAACATATATCCAAGCATGTGTTGTGTTACAAAAATTTAAACTAATTAAACAGAAATTTGATTATAATCTAAAAAATAAAAAGAAAAGAGAAATAAAAGCTGATTTGTTCAACAGCAGTTTAAAGTACGTCAACATGCTTATGTTATATGTTTGGTAATGAATTGAGTGAGGGTATCATGATGAATGTCAAGATCAGGTATATTTTTGGTGAGGTTGTTGTACAGGTGAGTTATACGGATGACTGGGGAGCCGCGACCCAAGTTTTTTTTTTAAAGACTACACGGATATCATGACATATGAAGGAGTGACAATTGATTTCTGCGCAAAGAGGCTCTACTAGAAAATGTTAAAATTTTTCACAATAGGGTTTGATATTCCTTGGAGTACAAAAACTGTAAGTTAAGCTACGAATTTTTTTTCTTTTGAACTTTTTCGTACTTATGTATTGTATTATGTACAATTATTTATGTAATTACTCTTAATGTTAGACGCTTATGAAAAATTAATTTGGATTCAACAGGTTGTTATGATATTACTGCTACTTACTCCCTGTACTTAGTTAAGTCATAAGTCCTGTCAAAAACTTTTTATAAAATTAATGATACACTTTTTGATAAGTAATTTAATTTAGAATACAATTTTATTTACATTATTCAAAATGCCTTCCCCTATTTTGAATACATGCCCTTAATCGACGCGGCCAATCATCAATCGCAGCACGCACCACACTCATATCTATTTCTGCCGTTGCTTTAGCCAAAGATGCTCGGAGAGATTCCAAATTCTGATGAGGTTTAGCGCAGACTTTCTCCTCCAAATGTTGACATATCTTGTAATTCAGTGGGCTTAAATCTGGACTAGAAGAGGGCCAGTCTTCATGTACGATAAAGTCAATTCCATGGGCGGTCAACCAGTTCTGCGTGCTTCGTGCCCTATGATACACTTTGGCACTGGTTTTTACATCTTTTTCACAGAAAAAAACACCTCAGTTAAGCCTGAATATGAGACTCCAAGCCAAACCACGAGTGATGAAGGATAATGTGCTCGTTGAACCTCGGAATACGCATGCTGGCTTCAAATCGTAGGGTTATTTTAAATTTTTGTGGAATATTGAAAATCTCTTTTGGCGCGTAACCACAGCGGTGTAACGCGATACTACTCTATCTTCTATCTTCGACCACTCCATATTTGAAAATTGAAAATGAATAAAAATTAATGTCTTTTTTATTTTCGACAAGCGCAAACGTTATATTTTTAAAATTGGTAAAGTTCATCTAGCCAGTATTCAAAAGTTTTAAATAATAAGGTTTTGACCAAACTTATTACCCGACTAATATAGTACTTTAGAAATAATTTTGCTTGCACAAAATTGTAAGTTGAGCTCTGAAGGATTTCGGTTAAGCGGCTTTGAGCGTACAACTTTGGCCAACTTGCATAATAATTATATAATTATTTTACTATTTTTATTTGTTGAGCAAGAAATCTAGATGGAATGATGAGATAAAATATACAGGAATTCCTTGGATGGACATACGATGGAAAAGGAAGATTCTTGAGTGTCAGCCACTATGCAAGCGCAGTGTTAGGCAACTTCCACTAAATGGAGTGAAGATCTGATAAAACTCGTAGGTATTCGATGGATCCAGGTGGCTTAAGACCTAGATACTAGTGAATTCCGTGCAGAGTTGGACAGGAGGGGTTTACAGTTACATTAGGCTTGAGAAGGAATAGATGCTGTTACATGATTAATGATGGGGCATTATTGGAAGCTCCCGGGCCCTCCACTTATTTTAAACATATTATTATGTAGATATCGTATATTATACGTTGTTGACTATCTCGTTGATCTATTTGTCGTAAGCATGACTGCTGATCAGTTGGGCCCGAGTTCGAGTTCCGGGCTAAAAGCAGTTATTGGATTTTTTTATAGGATAAGGGTGACAAACGAGCACACAATCCACCTGATGGTAAGTGGTTGCTGCGGGTTAGAGACATTTATCCATTATATAAATCAAATCAAATCCATTATATAAAATAAAAATGCAGATGCGTTGTCACCCGTGAGGACTAAGATGGAATGCCTCATTTCCAGTAAAATGGGTCTCCGGTTCTATACACTCACCATACGAAACACAGGAGCATTAAGCCGCTATTTTACGCTGATATTCTATGAGAGCGTGGTCCTTCCCCAGTCGAGCCGACCCATTCGTGCTACAACTTTACTACTAATATAGCTGCATCATGGATCTACCACGTAAAAAAATTATATCTAATAATTCCCAGTAGCATCCCGGAGTATGGAATTTGGCAGTACTTCACCTCCTCACAAAGCACTTAAAGTCGTGTCTAGTAGTAGAGTAGTGCTATATTCCTATTCTGCGCTGATGGCTAGTCTCCGTTGAGATTGGTCAGAAATTCGGTCTGGAGTACATTATTTTTTTTAAGGAATTCTTTTTTTAAATAACGTTAACTCTACACTATGATTTTCTCCTGTATCGTGGGGGCAGTTTACATACATAAATTGCACAAGGACCAACAATCCAGACCCGGAAAAAATATTTGTAGGCCATACAAATACTTGTTCCGTGCAGGATTCGAACCAGCGGTCTTCGGCGCTGGAACTCATTACTAAGCCACTGCGCCACAGAGCCGTCGTTAATAATCGTCTATTATACGTTGTGTATGTTTTTTTTAGGATAAAGCGCCATTTACATGATGCAAGTTTCTTGCCTGTTGCATACAATAAAATTGAAGCAATAAATTACCTGCATGGTCTAAACAGTATAATAAACATTTTGATCTTTTGCGCAAGTTTTGCTTGCCAAAATTTTCTTGGTGTAAACTGCACATACAAAAATTTCTTAGGCGATTCTTGCATTCAATTAGTTTTCTCTTCATTTGCCAACATGAGTGCAGTAAGTGAAGGTGTGTTAATCGTTGCTGCTCTTCTGAGACAAGAAATATTGAGAAATCGTCGTAAAAAGAGGTGTTGGATCAAAAAATGGATAGCAAGAAGAGGAGTTCTTGGAGCGTCTAACAATCTTTGTGTAGAATTACAAATAGAAAATGAAGATGACTTTAAGAACATGTTTCGTGTCAACAGAACCCAGTTTTATTATTTATTAGATAAAATTGGTTCTTGTATATAAAGGCAAAATACAACAATGCGTAATGCTATTCCTGCTCGAACAAAACTAGAAATAGCATTAAAATATTTGGCAACTGGAGATTCGTTTGGTATACTGTCACAATTATTTAGAGTACCTAGGTGTACTATAAGTACATTCTTGGTCGAAGTTCTTGAAGCTATTTACTCTGTATTAGAAGATTTTATAAAGGTGAGTTCGAAATAAAACAGTTTTTATAATAGAATCATATATTTTCAGCAAAATAATTAGAAATTGTTAATTACTATTTATGCTCAGAACGAAAAATAAACAATATTTATTTATTATCAAAATATAAATTACGGAATCAGATATTTAATTAATATAGGAAAAAAATTACATGTTCAACCATGTGTCTTCGCTGCCTTGTTTCGAATACGGGGATTCTGGCATTGGAGTAGAGTTTTGTCGTTCTTTTTCTCGAAGATCTTGCAGTTTATATTTTGATAATATTGCTTGTATTTCGTCCTGAGCATGTATGCTATTTTCGGTATTCAAAATTCGCAATGAAGACGCAACATATTTTCCGAAATTGTCCAAATCATCGTCTTTTTTTTCAAGTCTTGCTCTTTTTTCAATATTGTCCAGTTTATCTAAGGCCGATCCTATGTAACCTGCTTTTTTTAGGCATTGGAAATGGAAGCACATCATCGACGACTTGTATATTTGAATTTATAACATTTTCAATATTTTCCGTATTTTCATTTTCAAAATATTCAAAAACTATTTCTTGTGATGCCAGGGACGTATCATTCTAAAAACATACATTTGTTTCATTATTTTACAGGTGCCAAGATCTGAAGAGGAATGGAATCAAATAATAAGGGGCTTTTTTATAAGATGGAATTTTTCCAACTGCTTTGGTGCCATTGATGGAAAGCATATAAACGTAAAATGTCCCCCTGGCACAGAATCAGACTTTTTTAATTATAAAAGTACATTTAGTATTGTGTTACTAGCTTGTGATGATCACGACTATTGTTTCACATACATTGACGTGGGAGCAAAAGGTAGAAACTCTGATGGTGGAATATTTAATAATTGTACTTTAAAGAAGGCTATTGAAGAGAATACCATAAATTTGCCAAGTAATGCAGTACTTGTCGGAGATGAAGCGTTTCCTTTAAAACCTTATTTGATGAAACCATATCCTCGCCGTAACGATTTAAGTAGAGAACAAAACATCTATAACTACAGATTGTGTAGAGAGAATCGTTGAAAATGCTTTCGGAGTTTTAACATCCCGATTTAGAATTTTCGAAAAGCCAATCACTACAAGTATAGACAAGGTAGATGTCATAGTGAAAACATCATGTGCTTTACACAACTGGCTTAGGAAAACTTCACCTGCGTCTTACACCCCACCAGGTTTTATAGACGAAGAATGTCAAAGAAGTGGTCTTCGTCTTGGTACTTGGAGACAAAATGCTTCAGGCGGAGCTTTTGAAAATATAACATCACAGAACAACAGGAATAGTACAAGGGAAGCTATAAGAATCCGTGATAATTATTGTCATTACTTTAACAATGATGGTGCTGTACCTTGGCAAGACAGTGCCATTTTTTAATGAAAAAAAAGTTTCACATTTATAATATTATGCACTTGACTGTACTTTAGAAAATTTACATAAATACATACTTACCATATTTGATGTTGTTTCTCTGTGTTCAGAAGTTTTCCTTAAAAAATAATCCATTAAATTATACCAAGAGAGTTTGGACTTGTAAATATCAGCAGTACCGGAACCAGTGCTCATTGAATCTTTTATCTTTTTCCTTTACGCATGATACTGCGTTCTTAAGTTTTTTATTTTGTTTGTAATTTCCTTAGGTCCCAAACCATCAACTCCAAATTCTTGTGAAAATGCTACAAGTGCAGCACTACGTGCATCACGATTCTTGTAATTCACATTTTCAGTGTCCCACAAACACTCATGACTGCGATAAATCTCAATAAACTTTATTAAGTCAGCAGAACCAAATTTTAACACTTTTTGACTCATATTTTTTAATAAACAGACTCTTTACAAAACCTTCCAACACTTGAATGAAAAATTTGACAACGCAAATACGTGCAATACTTGAAGCAACCCACCAATAAATGGTACACGCACATACAACTCTCTATTTAGACAAGTCAAAACTTGAAAGCAATAATCTCCTAAACATTATTGTATTGGTCTAAACAGAAGACATTTGCAACTATTTTTTGTCAAGACTTGCATTCAATAATTGCGTTACATTTTTTTACTTGTATCCACGTGTAAACAGTTGCGTACAATTCTTGAAGGGCAATTAACGCACTTAATTTATTGCATTCAATAATTGCACTTGAATGTACAAGAAAATTGTATCGTCTAAATCACGCTTAAGGATGACAAACGACATCTACATCTATCCTCTAGTACAAATCGCAAAATGCAGATGCGTTGTCACCCGTGAGGACTAAGATGGAGTGCCTCTTTTCCAGTAAAAAGGGTCTCCGGTTCTCTACACTCACCATAGGAAACACAGCAGCGTTGAGCTGCTACGCTGGTATTCTGCGAGATGTATCAATTTAATTCTTATATTATATTATGTCGCCTACATAATAGTATGTTTATTGAAAGAATTTTATTCGTCTCAAAATAAATCTATCAATCTAATAATAATAAATCTAATAAAAAATCTAATAATAATATATAATAATCAAAATATATTGAATCGATATTAATCCATGATATAGAATAGATCCGGAACGAAGTGAGTTCGAAAGAACATATTGAATTCGGAATGATTTTCGGAAGTAAGCCTGCTATAAGCTAGGTACGAGTATTTTATTTTATAAATATTGTGTTCAATGTGTTTTAGATATCGGCTCTAGAGATAATCTACAGATAGACACACACAGATGTACATCTTATCATCATACCTCGTTGGTTTAGTGGTTGTTAACGCAGTTGCTGATCAAGAGCTCCCGGGTTCGAATCCCGGTTCGGGTCATAATCAGTTATTGGGGATTTTCTGCCAAGAACTGCTCAGTAGCAGCCCAGAATCAAGAAGCTAGTGATGTTTCACCCCCGTGCCTCGGAAAGCAGGTAAAACCGTTGGTCTTGCGTCTTATCTCTCTCTGGTAATGTCGGATTGCCGTCCATCGGACTATGAGAGTAAAGGAATAGAATGCATCTGTACTTGCGAATGCACTCGGACAGTATAATCCTGTCCTGCACCGACCGAAATCTGCTCTGGAGGATATCATCATCATACCGATTTCCGATCCTATTGCCGTGTATTGTCAGCATAACCCCCTAACTACTATATTCATTATAATATACTATAATATAATAGATACTCAGTAAAAAGCGACAGAGCGAAATTGAAACAGAAGTCGGGCTGCTGCCCAAATTTGAATTGTAAGTTTTGGGAAAATCAGCAAAACAGATTTCCCCAAAACTTAACTCAAAATAATAAACAAACTGCACTTGCCAACCAGCCTGCCAATTGCGTCAACTATGGCAAATATGTCCCCATGAGTTGCCTTAGTAGCGATCTATTAGGGAAGGGCTTTGTTCAGCAGTGAACTTTGAATGGCTGTAATGATGATAATAATTATGATTTCCGATTTCCTAACAGACATAAACCTCCCATTTATGCTTGTAAAACGCCTCCATGATATGGCAATCATTTCAAATGAGGTAGAGGACTGAAATTTGTCCTGGTGTTCGTCGATATTGCTATATGCCATGATACATGTAAGTTCTAGAAACATGCCCAAAAATCCTAAAATTACCAAATTTTTTTATAATTAATAAGTATCAAAACAAAGTTTTAGGTATCGATGTTTTTATTATCATAAATAATAACAGTTTTATGTATTCCTATATTTTATAAATAATTCTTCAGAATAGATAGCAGAAACTCCTTATATGCACTAACTCTGACGAAAACATCTGGAGCTCCGACGGCGCAAGGCAAGCCCCATGACACTACACCGATTTGACAACCCAATTCCTTTGAAACCAAAGCACTGCCAGAATCACCCTAAAATAATTCAAAGATCCACATTTATTTTAAACAGAATTACAAGCACCTTTAACAGATATACACCAATATAAAGTGATGCAAGGAGGAATCGTTCGGACTAATTCCAGCCGCTCAATTTCACCATCGCACATCGCAACAAAACTCGCCATAGCATCCATACCATCTGGATGATTGGCGGTCCACCACTGTGCAATTTAGAAGATGTTT
Source organism: Parnassius glacialis (assembly GCA_033319125.1). Taxonomy (NCBI): domain Eukaryota; kingdom Metazoa; phylum Arthropoda; class Insecta; order Lepidoptera; family Papilionidae; genus Parnassius; species Parnassius glacialis. The sequence continues at coordinate 38,153,606 of JAVANC010000022.1, read as the reverse complement.
TCTTCCTCACACAACTTCTCTGTGGAATCGATTACCACCAGCGATTTTGACGGCGGTAGACTCTTACCATCAGGTGAGCCGCATGCTCGTTTGCCCCCTCTCCTATAAAAAAGAAGATGCAAATAGCACACAAATACACGTTGATTTTTCATAAGTGTGCGACTGTGTGGTCTATCTCTTTCTCTCTTACGACATATAAGAGTCGACCAAGAGTATTTATAGGAAGATCTGATGGCCTCCGATAAATTTGAACATCTCGTAAAAGACAACGAGATGTCTGATCTTAGAATCGGTAGATAATCTTCGATCCAGTCAGGCGTAAGAGGGCTCATGGCAACTCCTCTCCACTAATTCGGAGTTAAAAGCGAGGAAGATGTATCAGTAGAACTGGCCTTAACCATATTCTCCCCCCGCTATTTTATTTCGTGCTTGTCTACGGTCCCACCTGATGGTGTTATAAGTAGTAATGTACTCCCAAATTGTAACCTGGGTTGGCTATATCAGTTTATTAGTTGATCGTCATTGGACGTCCCGCCCTAAAGCCGTCATTGCGCATCAGCTACTCTAATCTACGAGCAATAAATGTAAAAAAGTAAAACAAGCAGTAAACAGTCCTGCATTGAGAAGATAATCGAGCGAGAGAAGTGGTCCCCGCGCTGCTTCAACGCGTGCCGTGATTACGCTTGACTGACTTCAGATGTCATGTAGTACTATATTATGTTACACGTAGGTATGTAGGTTTTGTTTTTGTTTGCTTTTATCGACAATTGCAATAAACAATTACAGTATTCCGGCAACAGGAATCGAAGCATAGTTGCTCATTTTGTAGGCCGGTGGTCTCTGTACAAATTTCAGCACATAGGATATCAGAAGAAGATTATTCGTGTAGTGACATATAGATTAAACTAAACCCGTGTAGTGGCGTTTAAGAATATCCACTACTTCATATCATCCTGTGGGTGTCGTAAGAGGCGATCAAGGGAAACTAAACCAGGAGATGTTCAGCAACGTCCTCATGTTAAAAAACTGAATGAAAATAACAAATTGCGGTTGCCAACCTGCTTGCAAAGCGTGGAAACTTTGGCAAATATCTTATGAGGCAATTTATGGGGGAGGCCTATGTTCAGAAGTGGAACTTTAATAGGCTAAAATGGGAAACCGTTAAACTAGCATAAAACATAATAGACGACTGCAGATATTTCATATAGGTACCTACAAATATATATTTATACTAGCTGATCCCCGTGACTTCGCCCGCGTGGAGTTATTTTTCGCGGAACCCTACAATAAAAGCAGCCCAAGTTACTCCTTATAACATCAGCTATCTGCCAGTGTGTTTAAATATTGACAAATATTGACATTAATATTTATACGATACTAAGGTCACTCAATTGTTTTGCCTTCCCGGTACCCCTCCACTAATACTTAAACTTTATGGTATGGTATTAAAGTTCAAATTGACTTTGAAGTATTATTACGAATCTTTTGTATGAGAATATAGAAAAATTTTGTTTTTAGATTTGTTCAGGCAATTTTTTAAATTTTTCTTTTCGAAAGAACCATCTTCGTACTTCAAGGAATATTATAAAAAAAGAATTAGCGAAATCGGTTCAGCTGCTCTCGAGATTTGCGCTTAGCAACACATTCAGCGATTCATTTTTATATTATAGATAGATAGGATATATATGGGATAAACGATACATTTGAATAATAATATATTTAATATAATATAAATATAATATAATATAATAGTAATATTTTAGGTCACAAGTTTTTAGCGAGCAACCTGGGTTCGAGCCTCGCCGGTACCAATCAAATCGCTCGGCGGTGAAGAAAACATCGCGAGGTAACCTGCATATCTGAGAAATTAGAAAAAAATATTTTGAAGACATGTGGAGTTCGCCAACACGCATTGGGGCTGCTCGGCGGACATCGCGGCGGACATTTCCTTGCCCTAAAACCACTCTCAGAAATGAGAGGAGGTCTGAGTCCAGGAGCGGGACGTATATAGGCCTAACTTCAAGTTTTTAGCAGTTCATGTCCGCCATATGTTCTGCTGACTATATCATTTGTCGATTAAACCGACAACTACGTAGTTAAGAAGTTAAAGCTGAACATGCCTGCATACATACTCATATTCAGTCGAAAACATTACCCTCTTTTGGGCTCCACAGTCGGGTAATAAAAAAGTAATAATTATTAATATCTTACATTACACATTCCATGTCCAATAGAGTGGTAAGTGCATAACTCTATTTCCGCCACCATCGGCGGCAACGCTCCGTAACCGTAATTTTCTGACGCCTCCCGTAAGCCATCAGCGCAGGCTTCAGGAGATATAGTTTTCATATATAACAGTTGCAAGTCATCAGGTATTGGAAAAAGATTCTGTCAAAAAAGATAAAAAAGAATTCAGAAAAGAACCCGACCCCGACTCTATAGCAAGTAGGTTTTTATAAAATACCGGTGACAAACGAACAGTCTACCTTATGGTAAGTGAATGCTGTGGCCCATAGACAACTACATCTATCCTTGCCTAAGAATCAAAATGCAGATTCGCTATAAACCCTGAGAACTAAGAAGAAATGCCTCGTTTTCCAGTGAAAAGGGTCTCCGGTTCTCTACACTCACTATACGAAACACACGGTCGAACCGACCCATTCGTGATACCACCCTAATATAGCTGCAGTGTGACTCTGTATACCACACTGCACGCTTACAAGTGTTGTAAATAGCGATTATATGATATGCCAATAAGATCTTATGGCTTCCGATGGAATGGTATAACTTATTAACGCCAGACATAAAATACCGAGAATGGAGACATATAGCAGTATCAAAGGTGTGTTACGACTGCAACTGCTATCATCAAATCGCCTGTCAATCGTGAGGAGACAAATACTCCCAACAACGAGAGAAGCCTACGTTTAGCAGTGGGTTTTTATCCGATATATGGTATAACTTATCGTCAGACGTAAAATACCCTGAATTGAGACAGATAGCAGCGTCAAATGTGGGACATGTTTGTAACTGCCCTCGTCAAATCGCCTGCCAATCGTGAGGATACAAATACTCCAAGCAAAGAGAGAAGCTCGCGTTTAGCAGTGGGTTTTTATCCGATAGATGGTATCACTTATCGTCAGACGTAAAATACCCTGCTTGGAGACAGATAGCAGCGTAAAAGGGGGACACGTTTGTAACTGCCATCGTCAAATCGCCTGCCAATCGTGAGGATACAAATACTCCCAGCAATGAGAGAACCCCACGTTTAGCAGTGGGTTCTTATCCGATAGATGGTATAACTTATCGTCAGACGTAAAATACCCTGATTGGAGACAAATAGCAGCGTCAAAGGTGGGACACGTTTGTAACTACGATCGTCAAATCGCCTGCCAATCGTGAGGATACAAATACTCCCAGCAACGAGAGAACCCCACGTTTAGCAGTGGGTTCTTATCCGATAGATGGTATAACTTATTGTCAGACGTAAAATACCCTGATTGGAGACAAATAGCAGCGTCAAAGGTGGGACACGTTTGTAACTGCGATCGTCAAATCGCCTGCCAATCGTAAGGATACAAATACTCCCAGCAACGAGAGAACCCCACGTTTAGCAGTGGGTTCTTATCCGATAGATGGTATAACTTATTGTCAGACGTAAAATACCCTGATTGGAGACAAATAGCAGCGTCAAAGGTGGGACACGTTTGTAACTGCGATCGTCAAATCGCCTGCCAATCGTAAGGATACAAATACTCCCAGCAACGTGAGAACCCCACGTTTAGCAGTGGGTTCTTATCCGATAGATGGTACAACTTATCGTCAGACGTAAAATACCCTGATTGGAGACAAATAGTAGCGTCAAAGGTGAGACACGTGGTAGTCTCTTACCATCAGGTGAGCCGCATGCTCATTTGCCCCCTCTGCTATAGAAAAACATGATTAAAGTGACTTCAGTCAATCTAATTTTTGGCAAGTTTTGTCCCCTGTACTGAAATACATTCCCCATTGCCTTAACTTTATTTAAACTTACTACGCAAATAATATATAGTCATAACTTACCACCACGTCATCTTCAATTCGGATCCCTACCCTTCCCCAACCAGTGACGTAACTGTTAAGACCTCCATCCACATAGTCGAAGCACAGTGGTATAGTAGAAATTCTATCATTCAGCTCTAACTCTTCAGATAAGGTCAGCACTCCGATGTCGTTTTTAATTGTGACCCAATCCCAATCAGGATGGTTGATGTAATGCTTGAATCTGGCGATAGTTCTATTAGAGGCCCACTGGTTCGATCCGACGACAGCTTGGAATGAACTAAAAGAATATGTACATTGGAAAATCGATTTAGGTTTTATTTGCCAATCTTACAACGAAAAATTTTACATTAATTAAAATGTAATACAAGTCGCTGAACGAAAGTCTAGCGCTGAACGAAATTTGGAGGGGATGCGCACGAATTGAATTGCACACCTTATTGGTTTTATAAAGTCGCTTTTTATTTTATTTTTAGTTTTATTCATTTACCACTTTGAAAGGACCAAGCAATATTATAAGCTTAGATACTAAGTTATAATAAAAACTTCATTCCCCTATTTTTCCAATTTTTGTTCATCTCATTATCATTATCATTTAGATAATGCATATAGGTGGCGCATTTAAATTTAAAGAAAAAATCCACCACCGTTAAGGAATATTCAAATTGTAATAAAACAAAGATTAATTAAATAAGTTCAGCTGTTTTAAAGAAATCCGTTAATATACATTATTATGTGGTAAGACACCTCTTCGTGTTAGGAGCCCGTCAGTCCGTATAAGTGCCTAGAAGTGCCTGTACACTGCATTTCGATTCAAGGGGTAAAGAGAACTAATATAATTACAGGCTGTACGGCATCATAGTCCTCCGATTTTTCAACGTATCTAAAACCTTCTTTATTTGAAGTTGGTTGCAAGTAGGGTCACCAGATGAAAAAATCAAAAGTCCGGAGTAAAGGCCTGATTTCCATTGAAAAATCCTGATATTTTTTAGTTTGAGAAATAAACCTTACTTAAAAAGGTATCTTCACATATTAAGTATGATAAAACTGTTTAAGTACCTACTTGGGTAAGTAAGTTTTGATTTTAATTGTGCAATTATTCCTAAAGGAATATTATTTTTAGTTTGTTTAACTTTTTATTAAAGAGATCTTTAAAATGTAAGCTGTATTTTATTGAAAATTCTAAAAATCCTGAGATTTCATGAGATTTGCAAAATCCAGCCGCAATCCTGAGAAGATAAAAATCCTGAAATCTCAGGACAAATCCTGAGATATGGTAACCCTAGTTGCAAGTGTCCATCGGCCTCAGTAGCCTTTCACCATCAGAACGGACTGTAAGTTCGTTTGTCACTTCAATTTTATAAAAAAAATACATTAAATATAGTCACGTCGAATATTGAACTTCCTTTTTGAAATCGATTAAAAAGTTATTAGCGGTAATAATTTACTAACGGTATCAACACTCCGTTTGCAATCATCGGATCGATACAATGCGCAGCCGTCAGTATATGCTTGCTGGTGATAATAGAGCCCCCGCATATAAGACTTTTGATCGATTCTCCCCAGACAAGAGCGGCCATATGCGGGGCGTACGCTTCAGGGGCGTCCACGCCTCCTATGATACGTGATTCTGGGTCAGAATTGTGATGCTTCTTGAATGGGTGTCCTGAAATTATATCATGTTTTAACTAAAACATCCCGATTCGTAATAGAATCCATCACCTATTTCGTCCATGGGTGACGTGTGAAGCGACTATGGGAAATGCGATAAATTGAAAATTAAACGAAAGTTTAATGCTTTTAGATGGCCAATAGATGGCGTTAAAATCTATTTTCTGCTTACATCGGTTGGAGCCGCGGGTAAAAGCTTACTTACTAAATAGTTCTTCTCCTTTCATGATCAGCGCTAAGCCAGTGAGCTATTACAGCTCTTTATGATGTAAGTATTAGACTGGAATTAACTTTAACCACTTAAATGCAAATGTATAATTATTCTAGATGTTTTTAAAAAGCTGTCGTGGTAGCTTTGGGGAGAAGTCCCGCTCTAAATTTTACAGAAAAATAAGAAATCGCTGAAAGAAATCGTTGTAAGAAATCCATGTTTGAGAAACATATATTTCGATAACATGTGAAGTCGGTCGACACGTATTCGAGCTACGGGGCAGACTAATTGCTGACAACCTGTGGCGCAATGACTTAGTGACGAGTTGAAGCGCTGAGGCCCGCGGGTTCGAATCCCGCACGGAACAAGTATTTGTTTGACCTACAAGCAATTGTTCCGGGTCTGGATGTTTGTCCTTGTGAAATTTATGTATGTAAACAGTCCCCACGATACAGGAGAAAATCCTAGTGTGGAGGTAACGTTTTCAATATATAAAAAACAAAAAAAGACTGAAAAAACAAAAAAAAACCTCTTAGAAATGAGGGAAGGCATAGGCCTAGCAGTGGCACGTATATAAGCTGTAACTTTATTTAAATACATACGTACCGTTAACATAAACAAGGAATATGCCCGTAGCCAATATTTGTCTAACCACCATTTTTATACTTTTATTGTGCGTGTGCGTGTGGGTGTAATGTTTACACTATTCTAATAAGTCCTTTTATCAACATTTCAGCCTTAAATACTATAAATTCCGTCAATCAACAATATCTACAGATAAAGATAAATTTAGAAGTTCATAAAACTTTGACTTTCATGGGTTTGTTATTAACTTTATAATAATTATTATCTATTTTTTTAATGTCGTCAAACATAGTACTTTCAACTTTTAGCTGGCGGGGATCGAACCCGAGTTATTCGCGTTCTGTTAAATTTACAGCGATCGCTTAGCATAGAGGTACTTAACATAGAGGTTACTACGGCTTTTCTTTCAACTTATTTAGTACTGAATATTGTGAACAGCCTATGTACGTCTATAATATTTGATTAAAGCATTAATAAAAGCGTTTCAATAAGAATAATACCTTGGGGTTCACATTACGGGATTTAAATTTTTTTTATACATGATTCGTAATTCCGGCTTCGGAAACACGTATTACCGGCGGCGGAAGTCGAATTACCGTCTTAATAAAAGAAGGGAAGCGCCTGGCCTGCGATTCTTCGACGCAATTGACAAAGTTTTAAGACATTAACATGTTTGTTAATATTACACAGAAGAAATGGAAAATTATATGATAACTGTTCATTTTTATGAAGATAAAATAATTAACAAAAAAAAAAACATTTATTTTAGCTTGGATTTAGATTTTCCATAGAAATAAACTAATCTAACGTTTTATGTTTTTTAATGATTAAATTAAGTATTTTTTGGTATAGAAAAAAAAATGTTTTTAAGTAAATAATACATGATAAATGCGTTTAATTATTTTGAGGACAATCACCATTTTTTTTCTAACAGGCGACCATAAGCATAAATGCCATTAATTACTATGAAAAAAAAATTGCAAATACAAAACGCGCGAAAAATAAATTTCATTTTAAATTCATTTTATTTTGCAATTTCGAAATATTTAATAATTTTTGAGCAAATGTGTTATGTGGGTAGAATTTATTGCTCGCAATGTTATTTATATTTTCGTACCGCCATATTTCTTTTTTTTCAAATCATCGTTCGAGACACCAACAAAATCTGCGGTGAGTAAAAAACATTAAAACTTCGTTATTTGTGACATTTCTTTGTAAATTTACCTCCATTTTGCATATGAAAGTATATCAACATGGCTTTTCGTTGTTTAAATAGGTTTACAATAGAAAAATGGAGCAAACGTCATTTGCCACGGACACTGAGGTGTTATATCCGGTACTGCTTATACCGAAGAAGTGTACCACGCTAGAAACCACCTGTGCAGCCACTGATGATGTCTTTATAGAACTCAGCATCACATCAGCAGACACTGAAGGTAATGAAATGTGCTTGTACTCAGGTTTTTGTAATGTGAAGCTCATAGATAGTTACGATGTTAATGTACATGAAGTTGATTCTAATTCCACGCCCGAATCCAATGATAATGATCAAATCCAAACAGTAACAGAAGAGAATCCTCCGTACACTCAGTCCCAAGTGTGGATAGATCCAATGCGGAGTCCGTATGTGTATAATAGTTGCGACGCGTCAGAATCAAAAGAGAAATTCTCGGTATATCGTCATCAAACTTGCTCCAGCCATATAACTGTTGAACAACATAATACATACATAACACAAAATGTATACAACTATTCGGAGGCTGTTCATTATTCACCGGCTGAAGAATTTGAACATAAAAAATTTAGAAAAGTGCAAACAAATGATACAACTCAACAGAACAACTCCGGACCGAACAATCCGTATGAAGATGATGAATTTGAATGTGGAGTGTTTCTGTCACAACTGTCTGAAGAGATAATTAATGAAACGGAAACAAAGGCCCGAGAAGAAATCCGTTACGTAGGCTTACAGAGTGACGATGACGCACTAAAACAGCTAATGTCGTCAGATATACAGTCACTGTCCAAGCAGCAGAAAACTATACTGTTCTTAGGACATGACTCTCACTTCGGACAAACCATTCAGAAGATTGCAGTGAACGATCCATCCCTGGAGTGTGTTGGAGGCGGTGAAATTGATCATGAAGTAATTGTTGGTGAGTCATTATAATTATGGATTTTATAGTTTTAAACTAGTAATAATCACAAAAAGTAAATAACTAGGTGATAGGCCTTTTTCTACCTAGGAGACTGTCTGAGTAGATACCACCTTCTTATCTATTTCTGTAGCTAAAATAGCAGTGTATGCACTGGTATGTTTTGGTCTCAAGGGTGTAGAAGGCCAGTAAAATTATAATAATAGGCTGTGAGTTATTCCATCTTATATCTCAGAGGTGACAAGTGACAACCCATCTACAGCATTGTTTGCTTGAAGTTAGCTGCAGGTGTCACTTACCATCACGTAGACTATGGGTTCATTTGTCACTTTTATTTTATAAAAAGAAATCTATATTACAACATTCTTACATTATATAATCTTAATATGTACTTATTTCAGAATAATGTTTTAAAATAAATGGTTTGGTAGATTACAATTTTTTACAAAAAGTTTTTGACACTTAATATTGCTTTAACGGAAATTGAAAAGGAAAACCTCTAGAAATGTAATATTCCAAATGCTTAATTTTTGTGTTAAGATATAATTGTTTAGTTTAATAGTTAAATTTAATAGTTTTAAGAAAAATAGTCATATTATGTGTCTCGAATCTCACCAGAATTATACAATTAAGTGTTTTTGAAGTTATAATTCTTTTGGGTCGTTTGGGAAATGGTCATGATTAAAGAATTTTTACGATGCGCGTGCACACTGTCACCTAAAAGTGACAACTTCAGTGGGTAATTTTCTCTCAAGATTTTTTGTTTTGTTCGCTAAAGAAGTATAACTTCCTACGTGTGTACATAAGTACATACACACTTTTTTTTTATGATAAGGGTGACAAACGAGCACACAGTCCACCTGATGGTAAGTGGTTGCTGCGGCCCATAGACATCTACATCTATCCTCTATTACAAAACAAAATGTAGATGCGTTGTCACCCGTGAGGACTAAGATGGAATGCCTCGTTTCCAGTATAAAGGGCCTCCGGCCACCTGCACTCACCAAGCGAAACGCAGAGGTTAACCTCTACTTCACGCTGGTATTCTGTGAGGTCGTGGTACCACCCCGGTTCGAGCCGGCCCATCCGTGCGACAGCAAAAGTTAAATACACTTTTTTAGCATTTATAATAACGGCCAAAATATATGTTTTTTTAAATGTATTTTTTTATAAAAGTAAAATAAAGTAAATTTATAGCCTAGATTACGTCTCACTGGAGCTCATCTTGAGGGTCTCCTCTCATTTACAAGAGCGTTATGGATCAATTAAAGACTACATGTCTTTGATATATTTTTATATATATATATATATATATATATATATATATATATATATATATATATATATATATATATATATATATATTAATTATTTATGGTACCGGCGAGAACCGAACCTGAGTTGCATGTAATAAAAAATCATTGTACGAAAATTTTCTCGCGTTAAATTCATGCTGACGTGACACAGACAATTTTCAGTACGCGGCCAATTCCAATAATAAAATACATACACAATAACATTGTCAAAGAGTTCCATTTTCAAAATTTGAACTTATTTTTTTATTATATCGTTTCCAAGTGGCCAGTTCTAAAAACTTTCAGTGTCGCCCTCGTAAAATAAAAATAAATTGTATAAAAACTCTTAATTTTTAATTATTTCTGCTACATTTTTTAATTATTTACATGGTAGAGCCATACATCAGCTACATTAATTGTATAGTTACAGCACGGACGTGTCGGCTCGACCGGGAAAGGACCACGCTCTCGCAGAATACCAGCGTAATATAGCAGCTAAACACTGCTGTTTTTCGTATGGTGAGTGTAGAGAACCGGAGACCCTTTTTACTGGAAACGAGGCATTCCATTTTAGTCCCCAGGAGTGACAACGCATCTGCATTTTCATTCGTAATCGAGGATAGATGTAGATGTCTATGGGCTACAGAAACCACTTACCATCAGGCGGACTGTGTGCTCGCTTGTCACCCTAATCCTATAAAAAAATATATGTCGTTACTGCCAACTACCCAATTTTTCGGATCATCATCATAAACATAACCACTTAAAAGCCAACTGATGTTTTTAAGCCTGGCGATAACGAGATAGCATTTCTCTTCGCCTCTTGTATATCACAGAATATCCCACGGAACAAAATGGGGAGATGGTTCTAATTGCATTTTTATTTATTTTATATTTATGTTAAATAATTTTTAACATTTAATTATTGAATTTCCTTCATATACGTAGGTACATATGAAGGTACTTTTTCTTCGTCTTCTTTATGACTATCAGATGAGCCGCTCGTTTGATAAAAAAAACTTGTTTTCTAAGAATACTGCTTATAATATTATCCGAAATTATATCATACTTTGTATATTATTCCAAATTACTATTCTACTGACCTGGTTGGACCACTTAGGCAATTACTAAATAATTTCGTAATCTGTCAACTAAGCAAGAGTTATTATAGTGCCAAGAGAGTGCGCGCCCGATTGTAGCATAGGGAGCCCTGCTTCGGATTAGAACTTTGAACTCTCGACGTAGTAACCAGTTGAGACTTCAACCACTAAGCCATAACATTCGTCTAAATTACGTCTTAATGTAAGAATCATTTCTTTTTATTAGAGAACAACAACAACACTTACCCCAACCAGAAGAAATATCAATGTGACAAATGCAAGCAAATATTTGATCAAATATCTACTTTTAAGCAACACATGGTGGGAAACCATAGATCGATTAAAGAAATACGCGGCTCTGGTTCTGAAAGCGAAGTTAAATTCATGTGCACAGAATGTGGCAAGAACTTCAAAAGCCAGGAGAAGTTTGAGCTGCACTGCCTTGGCCACGGCGATCCAGAACTAGAATGTAATAAGTGCCACAAAGTGTTCGCCTCAAAATTCACTTTACGCACCCACCGTAAAATACACTTACGGAAACACCCGTGCGATTATTGCACGAAGACGTTCACTAAAATGGAAGACTTGATGGCTCACGTCGCCAAAATACATTTAATATTAAAGTGCCAGGCTTGTGATTACACAGCTAAGAAATACCAAGATCTGCAAGAGCACCAGAAATGTCATTCGAGTCCACTGGAAAGTACTTACACGGACTCTTGCGAATCTTTCGACGATGGCATCACAAATACTGACATTGTGACCAAAACGGACACGCCATCCCCAAAAGAGCAACATCTAAAGTCAGAGACTGTGAACGAAAACTACGTCACACAAGAGAAAATAAGAGAGGCCGATTCGGTTATAGCTAAAGTGATGTCTAATAAAGTTTTTCTACTTCATGCAAAGAAGGCTAGGAAACACAAAAGATACAGAAAGGTTAGTTTATTTGTTTGTCTTATCGATGTGTTATTTAAATGTCTTATCTTTTTTAATTAGATTTGCATTGATTTAAAATAATTTTTCGTCATTTTAAAGTACGATTACTTTATAATAAACAAAACATTACAAAAGATAGGTCAATAAACCATTAAACACACAAAATATATTCTGAGTGTCCTTCATACAATTACGATACCTGACTTAGAACAAAGCCAATTGTGATGGCATTGAGTGTCCAATGACCTTGTCTCAAACTGTAGGTGTCGTAAACGTCGACTCAGAGAAATGCATGAAAAACTGAGGCCTCCGAATGATAGCAGTATAACCAATAACCATCCGTTAACTATTAAGTAGCCTATGCCTTTAAACGTGGTAGAGACATATAGCAGCTGTATTAAATGTATAATTGTAGCACAAACCGGTCGGCTCGACCAGGGAAGGACCACACTCTCACAGAATACCTGCGTAAAATAGCAGTTAAACGTTGCTGTTCGTATGGTCAGTGTAGAGAACCGGAGACCCTTTTTACTGGAAACGAGGCATTTCATCTTAGTCGTCACGGGTGACAACTTATCTACATATTGACTCGTAATCGAGGGTAGATGTAGATGTCTATGAGCCACAGCAACCACTTACCATCTAATGGACTGTGTGCTCTTTGTCACCCTTATCATATCAAAAATGAGGTGCCCATAGCCTATATTAACCACTGAGCATCAGGCGCACAGTCAACGCGTTTGACTCTTTACTATTCTTAATGTTCCTTGCGCATCGTCAAAGGTGCATCACGCCCTCTGCGATCTCCAATCCAATCTGCCTGTCGAGAATTACGATAAAGATATTCTTCCTACTACATGAGAAGACCCATCCATACAATAATACAACTACTAGAAATAGAAAATAATAAGAATAAAAATAGAAATAGTATTTTATGACAGGACATATTCGGCTTAATAAAGAAGACAAGTAATTAAATGAAATATTAATATTATTCTAGTGGAGTATGGGGGCTATACTACACAAGACCCCACGACTATATATTTTAGAGTTAAGTTAAGAATAAAAGGCAATATAACGACAGAATACAACAGCATACATGCATCAGCTATATTAATTGTATACTCACAGCACGGATGTCGGCTCGACCGGGGAAGGACCACTCTCTCGCAGAATACCAGCGTAAAATAGCAGCTCAACGCTGCTGTGTTTCGTATGGTGAGTGTAGAGAACTACAGACCCTTTTTACTGGAAAAGGCTTTCCATCTTAGTCTTCACGGCTGACAACGCATCTGCATTTTGTTTCGCAAACGAGGATAGATGTCTATGGGCCACAGCAACCACTTACCATCAGATGGACTGTATGCTCGTTTGTCACCCATATCCTTTAAAAAATGCATCCCATTGATGGGTGGCTTCCTGTTATTTCTGGACGCGGAATTCGGAGTTCAGAGTTCACCACCACACTATTTGGATAATTGGCGGTCCACCACTATGCATTTTATCAGAAGTTTTCTTCCTCGCACAACTTCCTTGTGGAATTGGCTACCACCAGCATGTTTTCCGGACCGATACGACTAAGGGCCCTTCAAGAAAAGAGTCTACTTTTTTTTCTAAAGGCTGACAACGTATCTGCCCTGTATTCCATTGTTGTTGTTGTTGTAGTTAATGGGCGGCGGTAATCAGTTACCTTTATGTGAGCCGCATGGTTGTTTGCCCCCTCTTATATAACAAAAAGTTTGAGTACCTATATAAAAACGTACTGTATGATTCAGACTAAAGAAGAATCAGTTGTTTGTCTGCGTGTTGGAGTACCGCACATTTTAGCCGACTTCAAAAAAGGAGGAGATTCTCAATTCGACTGCCATGTTTTTTTGAATGTTAATTGTAAACGACTTTAATTATTCTTTTTTATGAAATTAAGATATGCTTAACTTATATGTATGCTTAACCTATATAATGCTAACCACCCGTTCAGAATAGATTAAAAAATTACCAATAATGGTGGAAAAACAGGGAATGAAATTTTTAATACACTATAGACAACATGCCATTTAATTTTTTTTTATAAGATAAGGGTGACCAACGAATACACAGTCCACCTGATGGTAAGTGGTTGCTGCGGCCCATAGACATCCACATCTATCCTCGATTACAAATCAAAATGCAATGTGTCGTCACCCGTAATGACTAAAATGGAATGCCTCGTTTCCAGTAAAAAGTGTCTTCGGTTCTCTACACTCTCCATACGAAACACAGCAGCGTTAAGCTGCTATTTGACGCTGGTATTCTGTGAGAGCGTGGTCCTTCCCCGGTCGAGCCGAACCATTCGTGCTACAACTATACTACTAATATAGCTATAGCATGGCTCTACCACGTAAAAATCAAAAGCAGTCCTCCAGAAATTAAAAATAATAAAATAATTTCGCGTACTGAGTCGGGGCGTTAATTCTACTCTACTGTGTCTTAACCGATGGGGAAGAAAGGTTCTCGAATGGCAACCTCGTACCGGTACACCGGTAGGCGAAGTGAGGTGGCAGCCTCCCATTAGTTTTTATTAAAAATTTCATTTTAAATTTCTCAGTCATGCACGTTTTCTTAAGATGTTGCCGCCATCGACCGCGCTCTAAATCGGCATTTGAAAATGCCATTAAAATTATTATTGGTGGTCGGGATCCGAGTACGACATTTAGCGTACTATGAAATATGAAATTAAAATCGAGCGCTCACGTTTGCATCGATATAACAGCAGGCATCAATTTTACATAATTACCAAATATTGCTATTTTGTAGGTTATCATTTTTATACGTGGTAGACCCATGCTGCAGCTATATTAGTAGTATAGTTGTAGCACGATTGGGTCGGCTCGACCGGGGAAGTACCACGCTCTCACAGAATACCAGCGTAAAATAGCAGCTTAACACTGCTGTGTTTCGTATGGCGAGTGTAGAGAACCGGAGACCCTTTTTACTGGAAAAGGCATTCCATCTTAGTCCTCACGGCTGACACCGCATCTGAATTTTGATTCGACGAGAATAGATGTAGATGTCTATGGTTCACAGCAACCACTCACCATCAGGTGGACTGTGTGCTCGTTTGTCACCCTATCCTATAAAAAAAGGTTAATGTGATATTCTCAGACGCATGACAGGAAGCAGCCTCAGAGGTGATGGTTATTAATTATGGCTGGTAATTCTAGTCCATAATGATGGAAAAGCCTAAGAAAGTCTGAAGTGACTTCTGCGTTATATGATCTCCGCTACTTCGTCCTGCCAGTGAAAGTCCCGTCAAAAATGACAAACACATTTTAAAAATAGTTTTTGAAGTGAAAACTTCTTTAGCGGCGTTGTGCACTTTTTTTTGTAATGGGTAAAAAATGTTAAACTCGCGTCAGGTCACGTGTCATGATCGAAAATTCGTAAGACGGACGGAAGTAGACAGCCGGCGCGGCGTAGGGGAGGAAGTAAGTTGGGTTAAATTAATTGTCATTTATTAATTAATATAATTTTATTATTAAAATTAGGTTTCGATCGAGTCTACTGTACTGCTTGACGAAATTATTAATATAGATACATATGTACTTACACATTATAGCATTTATATCAAATCAAATCTAATTTAAAGAGATGGAAGGAATACTTTGAAAGCGTGTTTAAGAGTGAAGAGTCGTCTGAAGTAAGTGAAATAGAAATTCCGGAAGAATTGGAGAGAGGTAGAGAGATAAGTGTAGATGAAATAGTGAAAGCAATGAAAAGCATGAAAGCAGGTAAGGCAGTCGGATATGATAGAGTATCACTCGAAATGCTAAGGGCTGGAGAAGGTGTGGTTGCAGGCCTGCTGTACACCTTGTTTAATTTATGTTGGGAACTGAAGCGGGTACCGGAAGACTGGTGCAAAGCCGTTATAGTCCCAATATATAAGGGAAAAGGGTCGCAGCAGGACTGTAAAAACTACCGTGGTATCAGCTTGCTTAGCATTGTGGGTAAACTGTCTGCTAAGGTGTTAATTGAAAGAGTTATGAAAGAAACTGATGGAAAATTTGGGATTTGCAAGCTGGATTTAGAAAGGGGATGGTGTGTACAGATCAAGTCTTTTCCATGCGCATGATTGCAGAGAAATTTTTGGTCAAAAACCAGAAAGTTTTTTGTGCGTTCACGGACTTGGAAAAGGCTTATGACAGAGTGAACAGGAACGTGTTATGGCAAACACTGACCTCATTCGGGTTGAGCGTTAGTCTGATACAGGCATTAAAGTCTCTTTATAGGGACTCTAGTGCTTGTGTCAGGATCAACGGGGCCTACTCGGACTGGTTTGGCATTCAAAATGTGTCAGACAGGGTTGTGTAGCTTCTCCGTGGCTGTTTAACCTATTTATGGACAGTTGTTTGCAAACTTTGAAAGTTGAAGAATGTGGGTTGAGAATGGGTAAGTTAACTGTCAAATGCCTTTTGTACGCCGATAATCAAGTCATATTTGCATCGTCGGCGGCCGAGTTGCAAATGATGGTTAATTTAATGAACTGATCATTAATAGAAAGGGGTATGAAAGTAAACGCAAGTAAGACGAAGTGATGGTTTTTGAAAGAGAAGAAAGTAAAACGTTATCTGAAATAAGAATAGAAGGGAGTTGATTGAGCAAGTGGATGACTTTGTATATTTGGGATGTTTATTTAGCAGGGATGGTAGATATGACAAGGATATAGAACGACGAGTGAACGCAGGAAATAGAGTAAATGGGGCTCTACAAGCTATTGTGAAGGGTCAGAATGTGTCAAAGAAGGCACGTATCGCAATTCATTATGGTGTGTTAGTCCCTACTTTAATGTATGGTAGTGAAAGTTGGGTATGGCAGAAGAAACATGAGAGTAGAATAAAGGCTGTAGAAATGCGGTCATTACGGAATATGCTAGGGCTGAATCTGAATGACAGGGTGAGAAATAGTGTGATAAGAGAAAAGTGTGGTTTGCAAGATGACGTTGTGACTAGGATTAAAAAAGGAATGCTTCGGTGGTTTTGACGAGGAAAGAGTGACAAAGCAAATTCATGATTCAGAAGTGAACGGCAAAGTAGGGAAGGGACGCCCTAGACGAAGATTTATCGACTAAATCGGCGATACATTGAAAATGGGCCAGATTAGGAGTACCCTTAACCGACGAACGTGTGTGCGTAAATATATGGATGTAAAGGAGGCAAGAGAAGTGTGTCAGGATCGCGCCAAATGGAAGTCCGTAGTCTCTGCCTACCCCTCTGGGTGACAGGCGTGAGTGTTTGTATTTTGTATTTTTTTTGTATTTTGTACATTATAGATGTAATATTTGTAATATGTTTATACTTTATAGCATTAACCTATATTTTCATAACATCACAATAAGCACATGTGCGGTGTAGGTTTACCAAACAAATAATTTCGAATGAAAATAAATGAAATAAGATAATAATAAATAATCTCCGCCATTCCAAAATATTAAAAATGCACAACGTTAACATTCAAGTTTTCACTTCTGCCGGCACACCCGGAGTGCAACCCGTCGGTTTTTTATTATTTGTTACATATACTTTCATATGCATTTAGGAAAAATCTGTTACTTGAACATTACAAAGAAACACTTCAATTTTATTTATTTGTATAGATTTTTTCTTTATTGTTTTCTATATTCGTTGCTAAGACAAGATACACTGTATAAAAAAGGCCCATTTCAGAAGTTATTATGTAGAAATTGTTTTGTTTTTATTTCTTTGATGTTGACTTTTAAGTTTTATAAAAGGTATTTTAAAATGTCGAAATGGTTTTAAACCTAGAGCAGGCTAGCTTCATGGTCATATGATATAATAAACTACGCTCTCACAGAATACCAGCGTGAAATAGCAGTGTAATATTTAATGCCGGGATTCGACCACTCTTCACTGGAAACGAGACATTTCAACTTAGTCCTCACGGGTGACTTCATCTGCATTTTGATTCTTAATCGAGGAATCGAAAATCGAGGAGAAATCGTCTATGGGCTACAGCTATCACTTACCAGGTGGACTGTGTCCTCGTTTGCACAATTTTTTAAAAAAAACGGGCGGACTGGCGGGCTATTAAGCCCGCCAGTCGCAAACATTTTGTCAAGTAGCTCGGTGGCTTCTATCCTATTGTCAGTGCTTGTACTTTTATAATACTTACTCTTGAAAAATCTGCAATTTTATGATCAAACAGTTGTCAAATGTCTTTTTTAAAATTTTTAAATTTTTGTAGGCTTGTAACATCTGCTTAAAGTCCTTCGACCGGATTGGAGATTTGAAGAGACACCTAATAGAACACGTTATTAGAAGCACTCTAGCCAAGAATCCAGTGAACAAAAACGGCACCCTCAACATACAATGCGAGGTATGCAGAACGGAAACCTTCTCTAAAGTAGATAGATATAAGGCACATTTACGAGTACACGCTAAATTAACGCTGTACCAATGCACGTTCTGCAATAAATCCTTCAGTGATTCCAGTAACTTCTCTAAGCATAAAAAAATTCACGGTACCTCGTACTTTCAGTGTGATCTATGCCAAAGAAAATTCAATTCGAAGAAAATGATCACGCAACACATGGAGTACCACAACAACAATTCGCCGATTCCTTGTTTTTATTGCGACAAGGAGTTTCATTTCGAATCAATGCTAAATAAACATATCAAATGCGCGCACACCAAAGAAATGTCGACTAGGTTCCGTTGTAGATTTTGCCACCAATATTTCAAAACGTTAAAGGAAAAATGGGACCATGAATGGACCATTCATAATGTTAGAAAAATTATTGCCGACTGTCTCCTTTGTGGCTCAAAATTTAGAAAATATTCCGAACTGAAAAGACATTGCAATTCTGCTCATGATATAGAAATTCCACCCGCCAAAAATTTCAAGAATTAATTTTAAAGGCTGGTCCTACAAAGTTAAATTAAAACGCTATACTTGTATAATTATAAGATAGTAATTGATAAATAACTGGTATTAGTACGTACTTAAGCACCTAATTTTTGATTAATTAACCTAACCATTATGAAAATCTTTAGTTATTTGAGTAATAAAAGTGTTTTTTGTCGAATGAGAAAAAATATCTGTAAAAAAAGAACCCATTTCACTTACATGTAATTATTAACGAAAAAATTAAAACATTGCATTGCAGCCATTACATTAATAAACAATTGATTATGTACCAAAATATAACAATATGTGCCTAAAAATCATTTTAGGCTAAAGCGCTTTTTGCGTGCCTCTTAATTTATTTTTATTTAATGTAATGAGAGAATATTGTGTGTGGTTTATAAATTATTTTGTCACTTTTGGCGGTGAGATTTAAACGTTATTGCATAAATCAGTGCTTGTTACATAAATACTTATAATATATTTGTTGTAATTGTAAGTATTAAGTAGTTGTTAACAAGAAATTAAGTTTTATCTGTATTTTACAATTTTTTTAGGTAATTTATGATTAGTAGGTACACGTTTGAATAACATTTTGATCCGCACTGTGTAAAGAAAATGAAGAAATACATTGGCATGATACAAATCATTATATTAATATACCTATCAATTTAATACTTTTGGTACATAATCAATTATTTATTAATGTAATGACTGCAATGCAATGTTTTAATTTTTTCTTAAATATCTGTATGAAAGTGAAATAGGTTGTTATTTACATATAATACCTAAATCAAGTTTTATAACAATTCTTCTCTTTCGTCAAAATAACTTTTACTACTCAAATAACTGCAAAAAATTTAGGTCAATTAATCAAAAAAATTGGTGCTTAAGTACGTCTTAATACCAGTTATTTAACAAATAGAGAGAGAGAGAGAGAGAGAATTGAGATATGGTTCCTGATCCTCCCTTGCTATGCCATTGAACCTTTAGTTAGATAATAATGCATAAATGAATTAAGATCTTGTAACAACATTTATTTAAGGTACATTTTAACTATTATTGCTATTATGTCTACATTCATTTCTATTATTATCTACGTTCAGTTAGTTTTTGATGCTTAACTTTTTTAGATTTAAGTGCAATTATCTTTCATCTTGTATGAAGATGTCTGGTATTTTTTTGTTTTTAATAGTATTCTAACCAGTTTCATAAATCAGTTTTCTTTTTTTTATTGATTTGTGTTTTTCCTCTCAAGGTATTTGTACATACTTATTATAAATATTTGTTTATAAATTTTGTTATCAATAAAACCTTTTTGTAAAATTAACTATCTCTATTTGTTCTTATTTATAGTTTATAGGGAATACATTATTTACTATCAATTATTAAATGTTATTATATTAGGATAACAATGTAATTGGGATACGAAATTTATCAATGAATTACAAGCAAGAATAGAGTAACAGATCTCACGTCTCTATCTACTGTCCCAGAGTTTTCTGGGACAGACACCTATTATAGGTGTCCACGTTATGAAGTAAGTAAATGCACAGATTCAATATCTATTTACTGACATATCTAGCTATCAAGTTTTTATAGCGTTGTTTTGAATTTAGTGTTTTATATACTGTGTAATTTGTATTGCCCATTTATTACGAGGGAATACGCTATCTGTCTTATTCTAGCACACGACCTTGTTTGCCGTCGCCGCGCAAGCGTGGTTAACGTCACCTGCTCTTCGGCCACACATTGGATTTCCACATTTCCACAGTCCGCGAGAACGCGTCGTCTAGTTTGTGTCGGTGTGTAAAAAACGCGCGAAACAATACCGCGGGCGCGAAATATTCGATTGCTGTCAAATCATCAATAATTTCACGTATTATTTCC
This sequence comes from Parnassius glacialis, assembly GCA_033319125.1. NCBI lineage: Eukaryota > Metazoa > Arthropoda > Insecta > Lepidoptera > Papilionidae > Parnassius > Parnassius glacialis. The sequence goes on along the minus strand of JAVANC010000022.1, from coordinate 38,132,821 downwards.
ATGATATAGTAGGTCTTTACCACAACGATTGTGCAAGAACTGCAATATTCAGAGAGAATTGACACTGCCAAGGTAAGTACATAGATATACACGATTATCTGTTGTTTAGGTCACGTTCTGTCAATTCAATGTGTTAAATACAGTTTGAATCGTACAGGATTTGTTTGTCCGGCTTTTTGTTGTAGTAGTCAGGCGTGGATCATTCGGTTTTATTGCTGTCTAGCATTGGAATGATTTTACGATTGTATAGTCGATGTATTGAGTGATGGTGCACTTAAAATTCCATTGAAACTGAACTATTTCTTTGTTGGAACAGCTCTTTAACTTGTTTACAGCACAATTGATACATACATACATCTCTTACAGTAAATTTACGCCTGTTTTACTTAGGTAGATACATTTTATACATTAAAAACAAACTTTTCATGTTAAATTTAACTGGCGAGGTGGGTTAAACTTGGACTTGATCTTGTTTATATATACGTACGATACTGTTACCTAATGTTTTTTTCTGTTTTATATTTTTGCTACTGGCTTTAAAACAAAATAATTCTTACTATATAAAATAATAATAACAGTCATTTCCTTAGCGTATACTCTAAGCTGGTTTTAGTTTTAAAAATTCGCATCACCTTATAATGAGGTAAATATTTATCTGTCTAGCTATTTATAAAAACGTAGATAAAAAAATTAATTAACAACTACAAGCATTTTATCTTATCTCGCATAATTACTGTTTATATCTTCGCATCATTCAATATAGCATATTAAGTATATTTGATTATAATTTTCAAGTCATCGTTCCAAGAACAGAGGAGTTCCATGTTAGTCCTCAGGGGTGCAATTTGATTCTTCGTTGAGGATAGATGTAGATGTCTATTGGCTACAGTATCCACTTAACATCAGGTGGACTGTCTGGGGAATTGTGTGCTCGTTTGTCACCCTTATTCTTGAAAAAATAGTTTAGGATCTTGGTTAAATAGAATGTATCTACGAGTCTATGTTTATCAAACTTGTAATTTAAAATCATTTGATCTATATGCAGTCGCTCTTCCATATGCCTTATTTCTTATCTTAACCCTAGAGTTTTATTATTTAGTTATTTAAAAGCTCTTTTGGATACCGGCCCACAGGTCTCCTGCTATTTCTGAGATGAAGGAAGGGTCTGTCACTCAGTTCCAGTGCGAATTGGTGCACTTTACATTTCCTCGAAATGTTTTAAATATCTTTTAGACCGTAGGGCTTTCCTCAAGAAGTGTTTCTTAACATTTGAGCACGAAGTAAATTAGAGCTTAAAATTGCAATTTTAGTGGTGCCAAGGGGATCGAACTAGCTTCTGCAAGGCATTAACAAGTTCCTGTCAGCGTCTGTGAAAAAGTAAAAGTATTAGAGAAACAGGATTGTAGCTATACTAAAAGATATTTTTTAAGGATAAGGGTGACAAACGAGCACACAGTCCACCTGATGGTAAGTGGTTGCTGTGGTCCATCTACATCTATCCTCGATTACGAATCAAAATACAGATGCGTTGTCACCCGTGAGGAGTAAGATGAAGTGCCTCGTTTCCAGTAAAAAGGGTCTCCGGTTCTCTACACTCACCATACGAAATACAGCAGCTTAACTGCTATTTTACGCTGGTATTCTGTAAGAGCGTGGTTCTTCCCCGGTCGAGCTGACCCATTCGTACGACAACAATACCAATAATACAGCTGCAGCGTGGCTCTACCATGTGAGAATGTATGTGTGTAAGATTAATGAAAATGACGTAGTGGCAGTGTAAGAATCAATACCCAGTACCCCATATTGTCCAGTGGTTGTCGTAAGAGTCGAGAGAGTGGAACTGAAACCGGATAACTACTCCAAATAATTTAAATCTGGCTTATTGACCACCTACCGAGCGTGGTGAATTCCTCCTTACGCGGCAATCTACCGGTAAGGATTTATTGGATGAATATGGATGGAATGGAAATGAAAAATAATAACTGACTTTTGATACCTTTGTTAAAACTTTGGAAGTTATGTCAGCGACAATACGTCAAGCCGCTGACATTTAGTCTAATAACCTACCTATTTAAATTATTTGGACTTTACCCAAAAAGCATGGGTAAATCTAGGTAAACAGTCCATTGTTAAGTCGAATTGCCATAATTAGATTGCTAAACCTTTGGTATGGGTTATTTAAAATTGCTAAATACAAATAATCGTATTAAATAATAAAAATATTCGTCAGCAAGACAATTTTGAATAAGTATGAAAAAAGCGACAAACGGGAACAAACCAGAAATTCAATCCCCGGGAGACACAAGCTTGCGCGTTTACCGCAAAAAAGAACCCCTTTGTCGTTTCTCCTTAGTTTCAAGGCACTCCCCTTGCTGCCTCAGCTAGCATCGGAATCCTCGGCGTTGACACATCGAATAGTGTGGCAGTTTCGTGGTCACTTGGAAAGGAAGGCCAAATTGGCCTCTAAAATGCTTGGCGTGCTCAGCAGAGCGAGACAGTATTTTATAATAATAATAATAATAATAATAAATCTTTATTTCAGACCAGGGTCCATATTTGGTTAGTAGAAAAGAAAAAACAAAACAAAACGAAAAAAAAATGAAAAAATCAATCACTAAAAGGAAAATAAATTAAAAATAAATCAAAATAAATTAAAATTAACTAAAATTAAATATAATTACTAACTACTACTAAGATTAACTAACTAACATTAAATACACACACGCTTGTTAGCATATGTGTGTGCACCATTCCAACTCCTCCAGAGTGGGCTGTCGAGTTTGCACGCCAAAGTGCTGAGAAGGGCATTGGTGCTGTTCACTAAACGGCCCATCATGGATGCAACACGTTTCCGGAAGATCGCGTAGAAGTCGTCTACACGAGCCTCCGCAAACATTGCAGATGCACTGCAGTGACGTGGCTTCCCCAATACCGCTCTCAGCACATTGTTGTACTGCACACGAAGAGTTCTGAAGGTCCGCTGCGTATAGTCCGCCCACAGACTGCACGTGTAAAAGGTTTGGCAGTAGGCTCTAAACAGCGTTAATTTTACCTCTGCATTACAACGCGCAAATCTGCGGGCCAACATATTGCCCCGGACCGACAGCGCCCTTCGCTCCCTCTCTATATCACCGTCGTCCACGAGGCGCTCGTTAACTATATGGCCGAGATATTTGAACTCCGCCACCTGTTTCAGGGGAATACCACACAATCGTATGATTGGCTGAAAATTGGTGGGTTTGTTTTTTCCCCTGAACACAAGGAACTCGCTCTTTTTGGCGTTGTATCTGAGTCCATTTCTCTCAGCATAGTCCTCACAGATTTTAAGTAGCTTCCGGAGGCCACTGACCGAAGGACTAAGCAGAACCATGTCATCCGCATAGCTGATGTTGTTTATAAAGACACCATCAACTGAGCATCCGACACCAGCTCTGCTCAGCCCCTCTATCAGCTGGTTGACAAAAAGGTTGAACAGCCTCGGTGACGTAAGCCCACCCTGCCTTACTCCACAGTTCAGCTTGTAGGGGTCACTCATAGCGTCTCCCCATTTTACTACATTTGACTGGTTACCGTACCAGTACTGCAACAACGATAACAGTTCCGGCCTTAGGCTCGTTTCCGTCCTAAGTTTATGCCATAGTACTTTATACGAGACAAGGTCAAATGCTTTTGACAGGTCCAAGAAGCACGCATACACTTGCGTTTTCCTGTCAGTGTAGTACCGTACAGTCTGCTTGAGACACATTATTGCGCTCTCGGTAGACAATTCGGGCTGAAAGCCGAATTGAGCGTCGTTAATTTTAGTAGCTTTCTTTAAATGTGTATCAAGCAGACTGTCCAGAACTTTAGCCACGATTGTCGCTAGGGATATAGGCCTGTAGTTGGACCTATCCGCTACATTGCCCGTCCTGTTCTTCACTATAGGCACGACCACCGTCATCATCATTGCATCCGGCAGGTGACCATGACTGACACAGAGGTTATAGAGCATGGTAAGGACTCTGGAAAGGTGCACTCCAGCATATCGCAAGTGTTCGACACTCAGGCCATCATGCCCCGGGGATCTCCCCCGCTTCATACTCCTTATTGCGTCATTTACCTCACAAACAGAGAAGCTCAATGAGTCTACCCAAGGGTCTACGGTGTCCCGAGCACCGTCCACTGTTTGACCTACTATACTTAGGGGTTCCACCCTGAAGTGAGTCTTAAACATATTAGCAATGTTTTGACTCCCTGTTATGCCTCCCACTTCCACAGGAAGGCCCGCCCGTGCATTCAGTCTATTTGTTTGTTGCCAGAACCTACTAAACTGCTTAGTCTCGTGTGTAGAGGCTAAAATGTCCATTTTTAATTGATCTTCATGGTCCTGGCACCATTTTAGTTTATTTTTGAAAAGCCTACGAGACTCCCGCATATCGTCGTATGTAACTCCACTACTCGGCCTCCCAGCCATAACCCACGACTGAAAACACAGACGAGCTCTCCCGTGTAGTGGCCTTACATGCCTATTCCACCCCGTAATATAACCTTTTTTATTTCCCCTTACAATTTTATGACTAACTATTGCCCCTGACTGCAATATGCTTACAATATGAGAGTACATATTATCGATAACTAGTTTATGTTCATCTTTACAACAGGTTTTGCCACAACATTTCGTAAGCTCCATAGGAAAAACTACTTTACTTAGCTTCTCATCACAAGTTTTCGTAAATAGCTTAGTCTGGTCACTATCCCTCTGCCCCCAAAATATCTTATTATTAGAAACTCGAGATGATGGTACCAACTGAGTATGTAAGGGGTTTAGGTTACAAACAATTTCCAAAGGATAGTGATCAGACCACGAGACACTGTTATTTACGGTTATATTCTCAATGTAACCCCTAGCCATCCTAGTTACTAAACAATGGTCAAGCCAACGTGTACATCCGTGAACATCACTAATGTAAGTATACGTCTCCCCATTGTTTGGCAAAAGTTCAAAGTCCGCACAACACCATTTTTGTTCAACACAAAATTGCTGCATTTCATTAAAAAATAATTCACCTGGTTGAGCATTAAAGTCTCCTAATACAACTACCATACTAATACCACTGTCCTCAACAACCGCATTAATCTCGCTCAAACAGTCTGTGAATTCTGGCAAGTTGTCAGTACAGTCAGTAGGCATGTATACCGAGAATATCAACAGATCACATTCACGCAATTTACACTTTATAGCACAGAGCCTCGCATTATTGCACTTCACAACAGATACCGCCGTAAACGCACTCTTACGCCATAACAGCGCGACGCCCCCGTAGGGACGGCCGCGTAACATGCCTGCACTCGTATCTACCGCTGACGTCCCAGTGGCTACAAACTCGTCATTAACAGTACTTAGGTAGGCCAAATCATGCGGTAGCAACCAAGTTTCCTGCAGCGCAACCACGTCCGCTGCCACACAAATACTTCTCACACTATCTATTGATCGCTTTAGTGACTTACAGTTAAAGCTAGTTAGCTTTAATTTATAATTATTCTCTCTAATTGACTTCTGATCCATCATTTTTATTATTTTTCCTCGTATCCCGTTCTGTAGGTGTTTTCCTACCCTTTCTAAATATTATATATCTTCTGAAGTATATACCTTCCGGCCACAATTCATTATTTGTAAACAAAGACAATTTACTTTTAGGTATACAGAATTTAAATGATGTGTAATCTTTTTCCGATTTATTATTATTCTTCACTCTCTCCGGCAGTATATGTATATGTGTTTTCTCATATACATATTCGGCAATATCCCGCTCTGTGGCGTCTTTAGCGACGTTGTAAATAAACAACGGAATCTGCACCTCCGCCGCCCTGAATTTCCCCAGCGGGTTTATCACAGCTGTTCCTCTCGACCCCTTAAACCTTGACTTTTTACGCTTTTCAACTCGTATCCATTCCCCATCAATTGCATCTTGCTTGTTCACGGCGCTTTGTATATCTGCATTCACTACATTGCACGACGTCATCACACCAGCTGACTCAGACGAGACAAGCGCTCGAGTCGCCATCTCCGACCTTAATACGGGAGCAACAGAGACAGCTTTATGATCTTCCGCCGCCGTATCGCTCACGCATGACAAGGATAGGTGCGCGGGCGCCTCAAATGCATTTGCCTCGTGTGCATTCGAAACCGCAGTTACTTGACGAGGGGCCTCCACGTACTCTTGATGTGCCACTTGTTGCACGTGTGTGAATAGGACAGACTTATCTGTCTCCACCGCGCAAGCGCTCGCGTCCGACAAAGACAGGTGATCACCTATCTGTTTTTGCACTGTCATTGTCGACGTATAATTATCGTTACGGACGGTCATTAAGCCCATCGGCCCGCTGTCACAGTCGGGGCTATCTTGTAAGCAAGAACCGCCTCTCTTGCTATTGACATTAGGGTGACTTATGAGTTGCCCTCGTGTATTCTTATGATACTTATCAAATTCAAATTTTAAATCATCTTTTTTAACGTACGTGTCTTGAAATACTGCACATTTCTCACTTATGGCACTGATCTCCCTCTGCATAAGTAGCATATCCTTTAGTAAACGCGTCGCGTCTATGTGGTCAAATGTGACCGGTGGCAATTTTTGGATGTCTCGTGCCACAAACGTTGGAAATATCTCAGGATCTGCCCCTTTCAACAACCCAATGATGTCTTCTATGGTTTTGTTTTTACCGGCATCGCCCCTTCGTTTGATTTCCTTTTGTTGTACTGACTCGAACAACAAGCTTTTAGCCTCAGCGATGTCCTCCTCAGAAAATGATTGCCTGCATAACAACGCTAGGCTCACATTATTCATAACATCAAGTTTATTTTGCACAAAACATAACACTTCATTAATAATAATGTTACAACTATTACATTTAATTCTCGTCATTGTCTATCGATTGAGGTCATCGACGTGCAACCGATCGCGCGCGCTGTCAGCTGACGACTGCCTTTTATGCCGGCACATCGCATGCAACTTTACAAAGCGCAAGTTCGGTTTCACATTGAATACTGTTCTCACCTCTGGGCCGGGGCACACCAGTGTCAGCTCCTTGACTTGACCGCATCCCGCGCAGAGCAGTTCGAATCGTCGACGACCAAGTTCTTTCTGATCGGCTCGATACACTGACGCAGGGTAGGGATGTTGCATCCTCTTGCATTTTCTATCGAATTTACCACGAGAAGTGCTCTGAAGAATTGTTCGGATTAATTCCAGCCGCCAAATTTAACGAACGCACATCGCGTCAAAATTCACGATACCATCCTCACCATCTGGATGCTTGGCGGTGCACGACTGTGCGTTTTACTAGGAGTTTTCTTTCTCGTACAACTTCTCTGTGGAATTGTTTACCACCGGCGATTTTTTCGGATCGATACGACTTAGGGACCTAACCTTGGGAAAAGAGCTTACACTTTTCTAAAAAGCCGGCAACGCATCTGCAATTCCCCTGGTGTTGCAGTTGTTCATGGGCGGCGACAGTCACTTACCATCAGGTGAGCCGCATGCTCGTTTGCCCCCTTTTCTATAAAAGAAAACAATTACATTCAGAAAACAATAAGTGTGTTTGCCAAACCGCCTACCATGCGTGACAACATACCCTTCTAATGAGAAGTAATAGAAAGGTTCACCAGTGGAGTTTGATAAGCTCTAACAAATAAATGAACGGAAGAATAAAACTAGAACAAAATGCTTACTGCATACTGCACCTAGTGTGAACTTAAAAAAACTTCTCAATTTGAATTTATTTTTACCAGCTGTTCTCCGCAACTTCGTCGGCGTGAATTTATTACGATTGGATTTTATAGGTTTAAATTTTATTACGCCGAACTCTAATTATTTTTCTAAAATAAAAGTAGCCTAAGTTACTCCTTATAACATAAGCTATGTGTCAGTGAAAGTCCCGTCAAAATCGGTCCAGCAGTTTCGGAGATTAGCTGGAACAAACAGACAGATAGATATAAACAGACAAAAATTTTAAAAATTGTGTTTTGGTTATAAGTACCGTATATACTTTTATATTTATTTAGTAAAAAGCTGTTATTTTGACATTACAAACAGACAGGTCAATTTTATTTATTTGTATGTATAGATATAACGTCAGTCTGAGCGAGAGTAGATTGGCTCTCCAGCACCTTAAAACCGGCAGTGCCCCGGTTAGAATGGAATTACAGCGGAGCTTTTGAAAGCAGATGGAAAACCGGTACTAGAAGTCCTTCAGAAGCTCCTTAATTCCGTCCTCCATGGTGGCATTACTCCAAAGGCGTGGAGCAGAAGTGCGGTGGTCTTGTTCTTCAAGAGAGGCGACAACGCTCTCTTGAAGAACTACAGACCGATTTCCCTTCTGAGCCGCGTGTACGTGCTGCTTTCGAGAGTCATTACGAATCGTCTCGCACGAAGACTTGATGACTTCCAGCCTCCCGAACAAGCCGGTTTCCGAAAAGGCTTTAGTACCATGGACCACATACACACCCTTCGGCAAATTGTACAGAAGTCCTAGGAGTACAATTTGCCACTATATCAGGCGTATGTGAACTTTGAGAAAGCCTTTGATTCCGTCGAAATTCGGGCGATGCTGCAGTCCCTTCAGCGGTGCCAAGTTGACTGTCGGTATAACGAAGTGCTGAAGTGCTTGTACAGTAGGGCTACGATGGCTATCCGAGTACAGAAGTAGAGTACGAAACCTATCCAATTGCCAAGAGGTGTAAGACAGGGTGACGTTATATCCCCGAAACTCTTCACCGCTGCATTGGAAGACGTTATCAAGCTTCTGGACTGGAAAGGATACGGTATTAACATCAATGGCGAGTACATCACTCACTTTCGATTTGCCGACGATATAGTCCTTATGGCAGAATCGCTGGAGGACCTAAGCACTATGCTCAATGACCTCAATAGTGTCTCCCAACGGATAGGTCATAAGATGAACATGGACAAAACAAAAATCACGTTTAACGTCCATGTCACACCTATGCCGGTAGTTGTTGATAGCACTAAGCTCGAAGTTGTTGACGATGTGCTCGAAGTGGCAGTGGGCCGGCCATATAGCTCGAAGAACCGACAACCGATGGGAAAGAAAGGTTCTCGAGTGGCAGCCTCGTACCGGTAGGTGAAGTGTAGGGCGACCCCCCATTAGATGGAGTGACGACCTGGTAAGACATGCATGAAGTCGATGGATCAGGACCGTGCTTTGTGGTATTCCTTGGGGGAGGCCTATGTTCAACAGTGGACTTATGAAAAGCTGTAATGATGATGATGATGATGATAGATATCTTCAAATCAATTATATACATGGTGTAGTAAGTATTATTTGCGTTAAACCTAAACGTTCGTTTTGGAAGTCACGGGCGAGCGCTAGTTTACATTTAATAAATTTCGCGTCAGTAGTCTGTTATCTATCAAATATTAAAGTGGTTGGGCCATTTGTGAATTTAAAAATAAATTTGTTTATACATAAATTAGTTTGCATGAGTATATTCATACGATTTACATCATCTAAACATCATACGATTAATGAAACTATAGGATGCAAGTCGGATGTATGAATGATCTTTATATTTTAATTTTACCACTTGTACCAACCTATGAAAGTCCCCAATAAATATTGGTGCTCTCTCGCTGTAGGGATGATTTGCGTCAATCATCACGATTGACAGGTGAATTGTAGAGGGTTTAGTCCAGTTCAGTACCATGTGACTTGCAATTTTTATTTAAATAGAAATAAGGTGACAAACGAGCACACAGTCCAGATGGTAAATGGATGCTGTGACCCTTAGATATCTACATTTATTATCAATTAAGAATCAAAATGCAGATACGTTGTTGTCACCCCTGAGGACTTGGATGGAATGGAATTCCAGTAAAAATGGTCTCCGATCCTTTACACTCACCATACGAAACGCAGCAACATTAACCCTTTCGCTGTCCCGTGCACTATATATAGGGCACTGCTATTGTCTTACTATTGTGTCTGGAAACCGGACAGTGAAAGTGTTAAGCTGCTATTTCACGCTGACCCATTCGTGTTTCAACTAAAATATAGATGCAGCACGGTTCTACCACGTAAACCTTCGTCGGTGCTGCCCGTCGCCGGTCTATGTATTTTACATCTGGTATATACAAGATGGTATACCACCATCTAGCTCAATCTATGATATTTATATATATTATTGAAGCTTGAGATATTCCCGTCTCTGACAATCGCACAGAACGAGATAACTTGATACATTTTTTATAGAGTACTAGCTATCCGCCCCGGCATCGCTCGCTTGATTTCTGGATCTCAACAACAACGCCACCTACCGGGTCTAATTGTGAATCTAAACCATTCTCTAATCAACTTAATCGTTTAGGAGGAGTTCAGTCACACACACACACGGAGAGAAGAATTACATAATATACGAGTGCATGTATTATACATATAAATTATAAACCTTCCTCTTGAATCATTGTCTATTGTTGAAAATCATCCCATCAAAATCCGTTGTATAGTTAAAAGATCTAAGTATACAGACGGCGGGAAGCGACCTTGTTTTATAAGTAAAACCCGCTTAAGACGATTTTGAAGCGACGCAGCCAAAATCCCGACTTGGAAAGCGTATTATGTGGGATAGGGAAAATAATACATCATTTACAAATATTATGTAGGTATTAAATTATAGGTATACGTATTTATAAATTTGTTAGAAAGGTATAATGTTGTACATATGTATATGTATTTAAATACGTTACATCATAGTTAATTATTATTTATAATGATATTACTTTAAATAATCACTTATTTTGGTTTGACAAAAAGATTTTGATGCATTATTAATGACTAGCTTTTCAATATTATTTAACTTTTGTAGTGCGTCTTCACTTTTCCCGAAAGAAGATACATAGCGCCTTAAATCGTTTACTGCTGATAATGCCTCTGCGTTTGACAAAATCGGAATTGACTCTCCTTCATCTTCATCGTCATCACTTAGGGCCTCTTTTTGGGTGTTATTCACATCTTGAATTACATCTTGAATTAAAGTTACATTTTACCATTGATCTTCTATCAATGGAATAATGTAACTTTTCCGACCCAGATGGCGTATTAGACGGGATGACGAATCGTATTAAGCGTGATAAAAATGTATGAAAACATGCCTCAAGTTGCAGGACTGATATAAAATGGCGAATTAAACGAGAAATCGTATTAAACGTGATCGTATTAAGCGAGTTTTACTGTATATAGAGAAGGGACGAGCACACAGTGGAGCACGAGTGATGGTAAGTGGATGCTGCGGCAAGCAAATTGTCTTTCTATAGGAGGATTATCCCCCGCAAACGAGCATTGGTGAAATGTGGCGGCTGGAATTAATCCCTACAATTCCTCTGAGCACTCCCCGTGCAGTGCAAATAATTAAAATTAACGACGACGCAATTTAATTGAGGGGACTAAACGTCATCATGTATGTACGATTTCATCTACTTCCGAAGTTATCCTATTAAGCAGTAATGGAAGCCTTAGGAATGTGTATACTTTGTTTGAGCCGGCCCATCCGTGCGAAATCTAAAGCTGCCGCGTGGCTCTACCACTGTCATAGAGACGATACCTTGTAAATACTTTGTTATAATATCGTATACATTGCCCCACGAGTGAATTACCGACTCTGTGGAGTCGCCGGTATCACTAGCTTGTGTATGTTCCTGGTATTTACAAAGGGTTCATCACGTTTTTTTTTTAAATTAAAACTACTTACTAGATAAACATGCATTAAATTCTCGTAAATACGAGTATACTGAGAGGCCAATGTTAATGTATTTTTGTGCCATCAATTATTATTTGTGCCAGCAAGCAGCAGTGCTCACACTACTATTTTCTGGTTTAAAAGATGGAAGAATAGAATAGAATAAATGTGACAAACGAGCACACGGTCTACCTGATGGTAAGTGGATGCTGTGGTCCATAGACATCTACATGTATCCTCGATTAAGAATCAAAATGCAAACGGGGTCCCACCCCTGAGGACTAAGATGGAATGCCTCGTATCCATTAAAAAGGGTCCCCGGTACTCTACACTCACCATGCAAAACACAGTAGCATTGAACTGCTTGTCTGTGGCACACAGGGTTGACTGGCAGAGAATGCCACATGCGTTTAAGTCCGCCGTATGTACGGTGTTACATTTATGCTTTTAAATAAATATTTATAATAATCCAAACATTGAAACATACGTGACAAATGCACAGTCCGTAGTTTGTGGTTTTGCAGTTACCTACTATGTACAGGTGTATATAGTTGCACCACAAAAGACTAGAATGGAACGTTTCACTAACTCTATTCATATTTCTTCCATTTATCTTTTCACACGTGGTAGAGCCACGCTGCTGCTATAATATGGTTGTAGTACGAATAGGTTGGTTCGACCAGGGAAGGACCACGCTAACACACAATACCAGCGTAAACATAAAGTAGCTACCTAATGCTGCTTAGTTTCGTATGGTGAGTGCAAGGAACCATAGATCCTTTTTATTGGACACGAGGCATAGCATCTTAGTCCTCAGGGGTAATTGAGGGTGACTATGGGCCACAGCACTCATTTACAATGACTCGTGCTCCAGTGTTCTGATTATCAGGTGGACTGTGTGCTCGTCTGTTACCCTTATATGCCGACTTCCAAAAAGGAGACGGTACTCAATTCGACGCGTATGTTTTTTTTTTATGTGTGTTACCTCATAACTTTTTACTGGGTGGACCGATTTCGATGATTCTTTTTTTATATGAAAGCTGATACGTCTCGTGTGGTCCCATATGAATTTGATCAAGGTCATACAAATAATTTTTGAGGTATTTGAGTTATTCTTAATAACTTATATTGAAGTCGGCTGTACAAAATTTTTCATTATTTTACATTAAGAAACCAAGAATTGCTATTTCAAAATAGTATTTCGCATGTTTATGAACGTTTAATATAATAGTCTATGATTTGCTTGCATTTTGTTTATGCAAATTAATAGAGAAACTGCAAATATTTTCTTAATATACTCTTGTTAACTTAAATGAATTCTCAATTAAGCATAGTGTTGACTCGTATACGTTAGGTAGGTACATAATATTTTGTTGAGTAAATTGAAAATGCAATTCTATTTATTCTGCAAATTGCACACTAACACTAAGTAATTTAATGTTGTATTCTATTCAAACTTCAACACTAATACTATAAAGAGGGTAAATTGTTGTGTAAGTATAATATGTTCGTTTGTAGGAGGAGAAAAGTTCAAAATGATTAGTGACTTTGCCTGATTTAAAATGATCAGAGAATTTTGATTTTGAATTTTATTCATTGATAGAAATATTTTAGCATCTTTTTAATAATAAGTAAGAAGTAAAAAATACTGTGTAATTTCAAACCAGTCTGCTAATGCAACAATGGCAATCTGAACGATGTGAGGAAATCTGTATAAGGTTTTTTTTTTAATTTTAGATTATTTCAAACGAACCCCCACTAGGATTTTCCCCTGTATTGTGGAGCCAGTTTACATACATAATTTGCACATTGATAAACATCCATAGTCCATACCCGGAACAATTACTTGCAGGCCATGCAAATACTTGTTCCATGCTAAGCCACTGCGCCACGGAGCAGTCTAAGTTGCCAGCGTCTTTCTCTCCATCCGATTACAATGTGGGTGTCTTCAAGGCAAGAGTGAATATGAATAGGCTTGTAAGACACTGCGCTTCACCATCTTAGGCTACATCATCACTTACCATCAGGTGGAATTGTAGTTAAACGCTAGCTTAGAACAGTAAAAAGGCAAGCGCAACAAATATTTTAACAGTTAACTTTAATAGACTATAATGAATGAATGAATGAATGAACGAATAATAGAAATCTGCTCTATTTCCAAGTGACCAAGCTATGTATTAATGTGTTCTTAAATATGACTTATACCTTCATTTGGAACAATTAGTGACATTGTTGCAACATGACACAAATAAAAAGTTGACAAAAGCTATTATTAGCAACTCATAGGTACATAATATTTATATGAAATATATGTATATCAATTTGCTGCGTGACAGTGACATAACCAGATCATCATCATCATCATCTACAGCTCATCACAAGTTCACTGCAGAAGATTTTTTATTACAGAATTAGGATAATAAACGAGGACATAAACCGCTCGGTGGTAGGTAGATGCGGTGGCCATAAACATCTTTATCTGTCCTCGATTAAGATGCGCGTTGTTACCCTTCAGGACTAAGATGGAATGTCTCATTTCTGGCATCTTCGGTATTCTGTGAGAGTGTGGTCCTATCCCGACTAAGCCGACCTATTCGTGCTACTACGTGTAACTGCAGCATGACTTTACCATTATAAAATTTAATATTAAAAATTTTGTACAACCGACTTCAATATAAATTATTAATAACAACTCAAAAACTATTGGATATTAGACCTATATTAAATTTATTTGTGACCACATGAGAAGTATCAGCTTTCAACTTAAAACAGAATCATCGAAATCTGAAAACTAGAAAAATGTTACACGTAAAAAAAAATGAAGAACATACAGTTGATTTGAGTACCATCTCTTTTTTGAAGTCGAAAGAAATTATAGTGCTGATCCACATTTATATATCCATCGACTTCCTGAATATCTTACCAGGTCGTCAACTCGCTCAACACTGTTTACTGGTACGAGTCTGACACTCCAGAACCTCCCTTTCGTTCGACTATCACATTGCATGCTAAATGGCCGGCTCATTATTACTTGAGCACACTGAGCTTTTGTTATATCGTTGAGTCTAGTTAAGCTGCGAATATCTTCATTTACGAATTTCACGACGTAGAAAACCCTTCAGCATAGCCCTATATATAGCTCACTGCGACCTTAAGCTTCCTCAAACGTCCAGCAGTGAAAAACCACGTCTCAGAAAAAGAAACAGAGTTTTTTTTTAAAAACTCAATATAGATTATAAATAATACTGATTAAAAGTCACTCTGGTTTAATTTACTACTGCATTGGTTCGAAAAAATTCTACCCTGGGATGAACCAGCAAGAAACCCAACGGGACTTTTTATTGGAAAAAAAAATAGCTTACAATCACATAGGTGTTACACAATTAACAGCGCAAATTAGAAATAGCTTGGTAGCGATCACCTTATCACCCAGGGCTTATTATCATCCATAAATTCCTTAATATTATAATAACCCTTTTTATACAGACTTTCTATAAAGTTTTTTGAATTTTGAGGAGGTAAAACTTTTGTATATTTTCTGGGATTTTGGCAACACGCATTGGTTGCACACACTTATATTAAGGTTTGAGGAACACTAAATAAGAAGATGGACTGTAATTTCGCGAATGTCGCGGAAATGAGTTGGATCTGTTAACTTTACTTAATGATTTACTAAGTAGCTAAAATGTCAAAATTGACATCGAACAAGTTGGTTCTGAAGTTGAAATATTATCTATATTGAAAAAAAGATATTAACCATTTTCGTATATCCCTATTACGTGTATTTGCGTACAGGAAACTCTTTAACGACGTTATTCACTTTCGTTTGACTACGTCGCTATAAACTCAAGTACAAAGCGAAACAACTTTTGTAAGTCCCGATGATCTCTGATCCTTTGTACGAGGTAATGGTACTCATATTATATAAAGTTTGTATTATGCATACTTATCCCTATTTATTCACACAATACACCCCATTACTAGAAAATCGTAGGAAATGCGTTTATATTTTTACAGTTCACCTGATGTCGTTCATAGATATTTTCGTTACATTCCATTAAAGTTTACTAATGAACATATGCCTCCCCCATACATCGCTTCAATATTTGCCATAGTTGCCACGCTTGGTAAGCGACTTGGCAACCGCGGTTTTTATTTTTAGTCGTTATTAGGAAGACGCTGCTGCACATCTGATTTGTTTCCCTCTGTCGCCTCTTACGAGACCCACGGGATGATATGCGGTAATGGATATTCTCACACCGTTATTATACGGTATATATGTACCATCAATAAAGAATCTAAATGCTGATACGTTGTTACTCCTGAGTACTAAGATGGAATTCCTTGTTTCCAGTAAAACGGGTTTCCGCGTCACGTCACTTACCATGATATTCGATGAAAGCAAGGCTCATCCGAAATCGATACATATATAAACTTACAGCCTATATTTAAATTCCACTACTAGTCACAGTCCTCCTCTTGAGATGATGAAGCAATTAATTCTCCTATTTACTCCCGTGTTTGTTGGTGAAAAAAGTGTTGGTTTGTTGGTGGTTTGAGTGAATGCTGTGGTCCATAGATTTACTACATTTATCCTCAGCACTGAAAATAAGATGTAATGTCTCGTTTCCAATAAAAAGGGTCTCTGGTCCTATACACTCATCATACGAAACACAGCAGCATTAAGATTAAGAGGAAATGCGGGTGGTCTTTTCTCCATACAAACGCTCTCGCCTGTTTTCTTTCTGGTTTATTACCTTATAGCAATGCGTTTTTACAGAAAAATAAATATCAACCTCTTCTACGTCCCTATGTTTTTCTTTTTGATGATACATTATCCTTATAAGCACTTGCACCCTTACAAAATGCTCAAAATTGCCTATTTAGAACGCTGTCAACAGAGGCCTAGTATTCAAATGTGATAACTAATTTTGAAAAAAGAAAAACACAGGGACGCGGTGTATATCCTTCTTACAGTTTATAAAATATCTTTTAAATTGGTCCAATATTGGGAAGGAAATGGTAGAGAGCCAAACCTTGCTTGAATTATGCCTTTTAACTTAAGCTATTTAGGCGGATCTGTAGTTGTCCTTATCGGACGCCGAGCTCTCGCAAAGTGACAGCGATAGTTTCTTCAAATACCTAATTTTCAATAGCATCTCGACCCGCATTTCCTCTTTTACGCTAAAATGAGCAATGAAAATTGTAATAAACAATTCTATCGTTGTCGGCGGGGATCGAACCTGAGTTGCTCATGTATTTTAAAATCTACGACGAGCGCTTAGCCTCTAAGCTTCCACGGCGTGGTTAAATAGTATTATTTAAAAATATACTTTATATTATTTCCCTTCAATAAGAAAAGATTTAAAGTCTTTTTTGAAGTCGGAAAAAGGAGTAGGCTACATACAATTCGTCCGAATCGTTGTTTCGTTTTAGGGTTCCGTACCTCAAAAGAAAAAAATGGAACCCTTATTGTCCTCACTTTATTGTCCGTCTGTCTGTCTGTCAAGACCCTTTTTCTCAGGAACGCGTGAAGGTATCAAGCTGAAATTCATATCAAATACTCAAGTCTACTGTCCTTTAGAACTGTGAAAAAAATCAAACTTCTAAGCCAACGCAATCAAAAGATATAGCCGTTTATGTCGTAAATTTTCGACATTCGCAAGGGAATCTAAACCTACAGGGTTCTTCCCGTGAACTCAGAAAAGCAACGTTTAATTATAGCACAGATAAAGGAAAAATTGCGAAAAGCATACATTTTTAGTTACATCATATAATATTTTTTTTTAATAATTTTAAAGTTATATACCTACGGATTTGTTCGGAACCCTCGGTGCGCGAGTCCGACTCGCACTTGGCCGGTTTTTTTTAAATGTATTTTAACCGATTACTCAAAGACGCCAGAACCGATTTGCAAAATTCTTTTTTTTGTTGCAAAGGGTTATACTTCCCAGGTCCCATTTAAATTTTATCGGAATCAGTCGAACGATTTAAAAAAAAATCAATAATAAATTATGTTTATATGGGAGTCGGTTGTACAAAATGTTTAATTTTAGCACTTGTTAATAAAACCGTTTTGTAGATCATGAGACTATTACCGTTATCTGAATACCTTTTAGTTTAATATTCTTAAAATGTTGAATTCTCAAGTTCAAGAAAAGCGAGGAACGACTTAAAATTAAAAATTCCATACAATTTTGAACAGTTCAGCTGTTGTCACTTTGAAGTTAAGTAGCTACTGTCCCCGCTTTAAGCGGCAAAATACTAAGAAAATTTTACCTTTCAACTTACGGTGAATTTTCGCATAAATGTTTAAACAGAGGTTTACGGACTTTACGTAAGTACTAAGTGAAATCTAGTTGAAATATAGTGTAGTATAGCCCCCACGACTATATACAGGGTTATTTTCAAAGAGTAGCCAAATTTTAAACTTAAGCTCAAATATATAAATAATAATACACCGTTAGTGCAGTGTTTGAAAATACGAGTAAATAAGGCTTCTACTTTTATTTGAATTTATCCTTTTTTTATAGGATAAGGGTGACAAACGAGCAGACAGTGCACCTGATGGTAAGTGACTGCTGTGGCCCATAGACATCTACATCTATCTTGTATTACGAATCAAAATGCAGATGCGTTGTCAACCGTGAGGACTAAGATGGAATGCCTCGTTTCCAGTAAAAAAGGTCTCCGGTTCTCTTCACTCATCATACGAAACACAGCAGCGTAAAGCTGCTATTTTACGCTGGTATTCTGTGAGAGCGTGGTCCTTCCCCGGTCGAGCCGACCCATTCGTGCTACAACTTAAAAAATCATAAATTCAAAGTGATTTATGGGCAACAACGTTTTTGCCTACCGAATAAAAGGCAGTATAATTAAAGTCTTTAAACTGAGCAACACGTCTCCTTTTCATTTAACACCTTCCATCATTACATTTTTTTGTTGCTTAGTTAAGACTATTATTTATTCTGTGGTTATACTTCTTGTTTATTCCTTTATTCTTATATTCTTAACTCTAAAATATATACATATATACTCGTGGGGTGGGGGCTATAATACACTAGAATGATATTAAAATTTGGTTTAATTTCTCGTCTTCTTTATTAAACCGAATTCTTCCTCTCATAAAATACAATTAAATGAAACTAATTTGTACGGATTTTATCGCGTTCAATGTAACTTTTTAATTCCCGACGTTTTGGGTGCTTTAAAGCACCCATGGTCACGGGGGGGGGGGGGGGGTGACTGAGGTGTGTTTGACGTCCCGATGTCATAGTTAGCCCGGCTTCTTTCTTTTAAGTTTTTGAATATAAATTTTTCTTCCGATCTACACAGAATGAGCGTACAGTATCTTGAAGTCTTGCAGTGGTATGCTTGGATTTAGATTTAATTTTATTAATTATAGGATCCCAAGCAGATGACAGCACCATCCATCTTCTCTGCTGAAATTAGGATGTTTTTTAATTTCAATAGCCTCGCGAAGAGCTTGGAGATCGCAAAGGGCGTATGACCTTTGACGATGCTCAAGGAATATTAAGAATAGTAAAGAGTCAAACGCGTTGACTATGCGCCTGATGGTCAGTGGCTAATATAGGCTATGGGTACCTCATTTTTGCAGGCTAAGGGTGACAAAAGAGCACACAATCCATCTGATGGTAAGTGGTTGCTGTGGCCCATAGACATCTACATCTATCTTCGATTACGAATCAAAATGTAGATACGTTGTCACCCCTGAGGACTAAGATGGAATGCCTCGTTTCCAAGGTCCAAGGGTCTCCGTTTCTCTACACTGACCACACGAAACAGCAGCGTTAAGCTGCTATTTTACGCTGGTATTCTGTGAGAGCGTGGTCGTTCCCCGGTGGAGCCAACCCATTTTTGCTACAACTATACCAGTAATATAGGTGCGGCATGGCTCTACCACGTAAAATCATCATACTACTTTGAACAACAAGCCAATGAATGCGTTTGTTACCTCTGAGCTTTCACAGAAGCCTCACAGCTAACTGTACTGACTCTCTATACAATTCCGATCGGATCACAGCAGCGCATACACTGCTGTTCGAGGGCAGGAATAGGTAAAAACCTACCCAGACAGACTTCTACGCATAAAAGAAGTCGCCAGGTGTGATATCCACACCAGTGACGTGGAGCAGCGTCGAGTGCGAAACCTTTGGTCAAACAACTTGTCATGCGTTCTGACCTACACACTTCTATGTCTATTAAAATTAAAGTTCACATGCATCATCACCCAGGAGAACTATGAAGAATGCGTCGTTACCAGTTAAGAGGTTCCGGTTCCTTACACTCACCATACGAAGCAAAGCAGCATTATTCTGCTATTTCACGCTGGTGACTATGAGAACATGGTCCTTTTCCGGACGAACCGACTCGTACGTGCTAAAACCATATATAACTGCAGCTGTACTCTGGTTGCAGCTCGAATGGGTCGTAAGACCATGGATGATGCTTATTTTCAGCAGTGAATAGTTCATCATTCATCATCATTACAGCCCTTCACAAGTCCACTGCTGAACATAGGCCTCTCCCAAGGAATGCCACAAAGCACGGTCCTAAGCCACCTGCATCCATCGACTTCCTGCATATCTTACCAGGTCGTCACTCTATCTAGTGGGGGGACGCCCTACACTTCGCCTGTTGATACGAGGCTGCCACTCAAGAACCTTTCTTCCCCATCGGATGTCGGTTCTTCGAGCTATATGGCCGGCCCATTGCCACTTCAGCTTACTAATCCGTTGGGTTATGTCGGTCACTCTGGTTCTACTGCGGATATCCTCATTTCTGAGTTTATCACGCAGAGAAACTCCGAGCATAGCCCTCTCCATAGCTCGCGGAGCAACCTTGAGCTTCCTCATCCGGCCAGCAGTGAAGGACCACGTCTCAGTTCCGTATGTCATCACTGGCAACACGCACTGGTTTTACAGTCTCGTTTTCAAGTTTTGAGATATACCTGACGAGAAGATGTGCCGTAATTTCCCGAACGCTGCCCAACCGAGTTGAATCCGTCGATTGACCTCTCGGTCGAAGTTGGACTTACCTATTCAGACTATTTGTCCCAGATAAACATACTCGTCAACAACTTCGAGCTTAGTGCTCCCAACAACTACCGGCATATGTGTGACATGGATATTAAACATGATCTTTGTTTTGTCCATGTTCATCTTAAGACCTATCCATTGGGAAGCACTATTGAGGTCATTGAGCAAAGTGCTTAGGTCCTCCAGCGATTCTGCCATAAGGACTATATCGTCGGCAAATCGAAGGTGAGTGATGTACTCGCCATTGATGTTGATACAGTATCCTTTCCAGTCCAGAAGCTTGAAAACGTCTTCCAATGCAGCGGTGAAGAGTTTCGGGGATATGACGTCACCCTGTCTTACACCTATCTGCAATTGGATAGGTTTCGTACTCTGGTTCTGTACTCGGATAGCCATCGTATCCCTACTGTACAAGCACTTCAGCACTTCGATATACCGACAGTCAACTTGGCACCGCTGAAGAGACTGCAGCACCGCCCAAATTTCGAAGGAATCAAAGGCTTTCTCATAGTCCACATACGCCAGACATAGTGGCAAATTGTACTCCTCTGACTTCTGTACAATTTGCCGAAGGGTATGTATGTGGTCTATGGTGCTAAAGCCTTTTCGGAAACCGGCTTGTTCGGCAGGCTGGAAGTCGTCAAGTCTGTGCGCGAGACGATTCGTAATGACTCTCGAAAACAGCACGTAGACGCGGTTCAGAAGGGAAATCGGTCTGTAGTTCTTCAAGAGAGCGTTGTCGCCTTTCTTGAAGAACAAGACCACCACACTTCTGCACCACGCCTCCGATGTAAAGCCACCATGGAGGACGGAATTAAAGAGATTCTGAAGGACTTCAAGTACCGGTTTTCCACCCGCTTTCAGAAGCTTCGCTGTAATTCCATCCTCGTCTGGGGCCTTGCCGTTTTTAAGATGCTGGAGAGCCATTCTAATCTCGCTCAGACTGACATCCGGGATATCATCGGAATAATGTCGGACAAGACTAGCTCTTGGATCGTTACTCACACTTGCGTGTGGCTCCAACGATGACGTGTACAGCTGCCCATAGAACCTCTCAATCTCACTCAAATTCTCAGGTGCCCCGGAAACGATGCTGCCACATTCGGTCTTCAGGTTTGACAGTTGGCTCTTTCTGGCAGACAGATCTTGGGCAAAGACTTTGGAACCTTGGTTCCGCTCGATCGCTTCTTCAATACGAGCTGTATTGAAGTTACGTAAGTTCCGCCGCATGCATTTGGAGATCTGTCTGTTCAGTTGCCTGTATGCTGTCAAATCTGTTGAAGAATGTAGCTTCATCTCCCGTCTAACAGCTATGAGATTAATAGTGTGATCGGAGAGTTTTTGTGTTCTTCTGCGGCGGGTCTTGCAGAACTTAGCTCCGACTGCATGGACAGTTTCCAGGACCTTGTCATTCATATCATCCACTTCATTGCAGTCTTCTAGGCACTGAAAACGGTTTTGTAACTCGAGCTGAAAGGTTTCGGGACTTTGGATTAGAGCACGAGGGGAACGGAGCGTTGACTTCATCAGACGAGAGCTCTCCAACTTAACATTTAGGTTCAGTGTGCCTCTAACCATTCGGTGATCGCTGCCGGTTTTCACCCTCGCGATCACTGAGACATCACTGAACAGCTGTCGTCTGGTCGTCATAATGAAGTCAATCTCATTTTTTGCCGAACCTTCGAGGCTCGAACAGGTCTACTTCCTGTGGGGCCGCTTCTGGAAGAAAGAGTTCATCATAAAGAGTCTTCGACCTCTTTCTCCATGAAGTCGGCCAGCTGCTGGCCCCTTGGGTTCCGTTGCCCTATTCCAAATTTTCCTACTTTCAGCTCACCATTCTCTCTTGTACCTAGTTTTGCATTGAAGTCTCCCATTAACACCGTATATTGGGTTTTGGAGGAATGCATGGCTCTAGAGATATCCTCATACATTTCCTCCACCTCCTCATCGGGGTGTGCCGAGGTTGGTGCGTAAACCTGTATGACCTTCAGCGAATACCGTTTGGTGATTCTGAGTATAAGGTACGCAACCCTCGTCGACACACTCTCAATCTTTACAACGTTGTTAATGAGAGACTTGTGGACGCTAAATCCGACACCTCCTTGGGACAGATGGTCGCCCTCCCGGTAATAGGGCAAGTTGCCGGATTCGAGGATTACCGTGTCCTCCCCTTCTCTTCGGACTTCGGATAATCCTATAATATGCCAGCGTAACTTGTCTATCTCTTCTTCCAGCTCCACAACCTTCTCGTCAGTCCTCAGGGTGCGTGCGTTGTATGTTGCCAGGTAGAGTCGTCGTAGGTGGCAACCGAACCTCCACCGGAGATTCTTAGCACCCCCTTCCCCGCCGTTACCATGTTCGCCACCGTAGCCAGGAATAGCGGGGCCGCCGGGGACTGGGGCCCGTCTCGTAGTAACTTTATCCATTTGGGGGGTATTTGCCATAGTTGCCACGCTTGGCGAGCGGGTTGGCAACCGCAGTTTTTTTTAATTGTATTTTTGCCGTTACCAGGAAGATGCTGCTGCCCATCCCCTGCCTGTTTCCCTTTGTCGCCTTTTACGACACCCACGGGAAGGTATGGGGTAGTGGATATTCTTAACCGCCACTACACGACAGTAAATAGTTACGAGCTGATAAATAATATTAAATTGAAAATTTTAAATACCCCTGAAACAAGAGCTGATGATCTTCAAACGCCTGAAAAGATTTTCTTAAATATAGCTAAGAACACTTTCACCAAGTGACCTTTCAAACAAAAAAGGCTAAATCTAAAGCGGTTCATCCCTGTGGGAGCTATGAGGCCACAGACTGACACACATATACATAGATACACAAACGCACACAGTTACATAGATACACACGTTAAACATATCCCTTTTTTGTCGGGGTGTAAAAAGGTGGAGAATAATGACTACATGCAATTTTTGTATTTATTATGAACGGAATAACATTCTCCTAGCATCAATCGCTTTAAAATTAATTACCTTACGAGAATTATAAAAAGTTACGTAAGTATGAGTGTTTGTTTTTCCAGTCACGCTTGAACGACTCAACGGATTCTAATGAAATTTGACATAGAAGACAAAGTTAAAGTTTGTGAAGCGAGTGGGTAACAGCTTATTAAACAATGTTTCTTTGCTTTTCATGAAATTTATAAGGTTTTGTTTTTATTTTTCAGACAATATGTTTTTTTTTAATCTGCAGAACCAACAGCATTTTGTAACATTATAAAGCTTAGTAAACATTTGTCCACTGCCTACTACAGGTACTTACTTTATATAAAAAATCTTATATGAAACATATCGTTATAACTGTGTGGATATAATATACATTATCTTTATAAGCACTATAATAAATACCATTAAACTTAAACATATGTAGTTATTTTAAGGTCTGCATTCTAGTTTTGTTGCTGTTTTGGTTAAATTAAGTGTTTGTTTTTAATTGAATACACATATAAATAACTAGTAGATACCCGGCGTGTGCTACTACGCTAAAAAAATACTTGTTGGAAAAAAAAGGAAAGTTTGTTTATTTATTAACTTTTTTATATATGTAGTATCTAATGCATTGTTTACTAAAACCATCGTCGCATTATTTCCTTTCTATTGAAACCGGTTTGGGGCACATCGGTTGGCTGGTTTCAAAGTCTATAACAGACATAGGTAGAAACATTTTTTCTGACTTCCAAAAAGGAGACGGTACTCAATTCGACTGTATTTTTTTATGTGTGTTGCCTCATAACTTTTTACTGGGTGAACCGATTTCGATGATTCTTTTTTTTATTTGAAAGCTGGTAGTTCTCGTGTGGTCCCATGTGAATTTGATCAAGGTCAGTCCAATAGTTTTGAGTTATTCTTAATAACTTATATTGAATTGGGCTGTACAAAATTTTAAATTTTAAATTATGTGTTTTATATATTATATAGATCGATCTAAGTAAAGCATTCAAAAACATTACTTTGTCTATTCCAAGCATTAGTGTAAATGGAAATACCTATCCTACGAGACACATTTCTAGGTTATGTCGTTTAATGGGATTGCGGGAGACAATTTGTATTACACTCCTCTTCACAAACAACGCACCGTCACGTGCCTTCCCGTTAGATGGTAAATTAAGATAAATCATTTTAAAGCGTTTGGAAGCTGTAATAGACAGTCGTCTGTTGCGTTTAAAGGCAATTCCGTAAAATGAAGATCGTTTCACCGTCTCTGTATTAACGTGATGAGAAGGATTTTGCAAAATAGTTAAATATTTTACTGTTAGAAGGAATTAATAATGAAATAAAATAATTGTTTGAATTCGAATAGATAATTAGTCCGAATTATCATTGAACATTAAAAGTGTATTTACTTTTTAACTTAATACATACTATTTCTCCGATAACTTTTTAAGTAACACACGGGGAATAGAAACTGCCAGTAACATACCTAGTCAGGTCATAAATTCTGTCACATGTTTAATATAAAATAATGGAAACAAGTTTATTCATTATGTAACCATTTATATACCAAAATGAACTTAACAAAACATAGATTCTTATGACACTAAAGTTTATTCAAAATGACCACCGTGATTTTGAATACAGGCCTTCAATCTGCGCGGCCAGTCGTCTATCGCAGCACGAACGAGGTCCATGTCAATATCGGCGGCTGCCTTAATCAAGGATGTCTTGAATGACTCCAAATTGGGATGAGGCTTTGAGCACGCCTTTTCCTCCAAGTGTTGCCATATCTTGTAATCTAACGGATTCAAATCTGGACTGGAGGAGGGCCAGTCTTCGTGCCGGATGAAGTCGATTTCACGCGCCGCCAGCCAGTCTTGTGTGCTCTTCGCTCTATGAGCTGGCGCCGAATCTTGTTGGAATACCCAGTGCCTGTTATTGAACATGGTATGAGAAACAGGTTCCACAAGGTTCGTCGGGACTGTATTTTGATACACAACTGCATTCGTTTTTACACCTTTCTCACAAAAATGTACCTCTGTTAAGTCCCAATAAGAAACTCCCAACCATGAGCGAGGATGGAAAATGACCTCGTTGGACACGCGGAATACGGTTGCTCGCTTCTTCACTACTGTGTGCGTACACTTTATCATTTTGTTTGTTGTAGCTCTCTTCTACGGTAAAAATTTTTTCATCTGAAAAATGAATTTCCCGATATTTTTTTCCCGCGTACCGCTTCAACAAAGCGCGGCTTCTCTTCAGTCTCAGGTCCATTAAACGAGCATTCAAACGATGTCCTGTTTTTCTTCGATATGCCCGAAGCCCTAAGTCTTCATTTAACACCCTTTTCACCGTGGTTCAGCTTAATCCCATCTGAAGGGCCAACAGTTTCTACTTACGTTTGGGATTTCTTTGAATTCGCGCCTTCACAGCTTTTATCACTGCTGGAGTCCTAACAGACCGAGGGCGACCACTTCTTGACCTGTTATCTACACTAGAGTCTTCATTGTATCGTTTTGTGGTACGATAAACGAATCTTTTGGTTATATTCAAATTTTTCAGTATGTCAAAAATTTGAATTGGCGCGTAACCGCAACGATGCAACGCAATAACTGCAACACAGTCTTCTTTAAGCGTCCACTCCATATTTAAAAATGAGTAAAATTCTAAAAAGTATACAGTTTTATTTTCATGAACAATTCGAAATTCGAATTCAATAAACTTTTTTGTGGCCAGCATTCTAAAAGAAAAGTTTTTACTGTGTGACAATACTTATGACCTGACTGTGTATTTATGATCTATAAGAGCCACCAACTTTCTGTTTAGTTGACATTGTCTCTAGTGGAGAGCTTATTATATACTAAGAAATTTGCTGCGGAAATAAGTGGACCACATATTCATAACATATTAGTATACAACAATGAATATACAACTTACCTACCTTCATAATTGTTCGTCATACATAATTATTATACAGAACTTAACAGTTTTATCATCTTTATCTAAACCCATTACCGGCTGACTACTGAGCACAAGAGGGTTTAGGCCATAGTCCGCCACGTTGGCTAAGTGCGGTCTTAAGATTATTTTGAAGAACTCTCAGGTATGGAAATTTCCTCACCATCTCATCACCTTCGCCATTTAACAGTTAAAGTATTATAACTAAGAAATAAAACATATTTAATGTTATTATAATATCTTTTATTAATATTTTAAAAGAGCTATTGTGGTCATAATCTAGGAGTTCAAGTGGCCGAAGTCCAGGAATTCATGTTGTGAAAGAAGTAACAGTTAATACGAGGGTGGATTGAAAAGTACTCGGCCTAACACAGATCCATTCAATTCTAAAAATCAAATCTACCCACATTATTTAGTTCAGTTCAGACTAGTTCATTGTGTGAAGTTCGAAACGTGTGCGATAATTAGTTCTGATTTTATAAATTTATTAACAAAGTAATCGGACATAATTTCCGCGAATGGAGCAAATCGAGCAGCGTGCCGTCATTAAGTACCTCCATAAGAAGGGGCTATCATCAAAAGCCATCCATGATGACATGGTCAGTACATTAGGCGATTGTGCTCTGTCATATTCATCCGTCAAAAAATGGATAGCAGAATTTAAGCGTGGTAGAGAGAGTGTGAAAGATGAACCCCGCTCTGGAAGGCCTTCGACGTCAACTACTGACGAAAATATTAAAAAAGTACTTGATTTAATAATGGGAGACCGCAGATTAAAAATTAGAGAGATAGCCGAGATTATAGGCATCTCTTATGAACGAACTCAAAACATCATTGTCAACGAGTTGGGTTTCCACAAGGTGTCTGCGAGGTGGCTTCCGCGACTGCTTTCAGTTGAACAAAAAAGGACGCGATTGACTATTTCACGCGACTGTTTGGAGTTATTTGAAGCCGATGCAGATGATTTTTTGAATCGTTTTGTTACTATAGACGAAACATGGGTTCATTACTGTACACCGGAAACAAAACAACAATCAAAACAGTGGAGAAGACCTGGTTCACCGCCCCCTAAAAAGGCTAAGTCGATTTTGTCGGCAAATAAGGTGATGGCTTCAGTATTCTGGGACTCGAAAGGTGTGATTATGATTGATTATCTTGAAAGGGGTCAGACTATAAACTCTGATTACTACTGCACCTTACTACGCCGTTTACGAGAGGAAATAAAAGAAAAACGTCGAGGAATGCTCAGAAGAAAAGTCCTGTTTCATCAAGATAACGCCCGTGTTCACACGTCAGTACAGTCAATGGCTGAAATTCACAACTGTGGCTTTGAACTGTTACCGCATCCGCCGTATTCACCTGATATGGCACCATCAGACTTCTTTCTGGTCCCTAACCTAAAAAAGCACTTGGGAGGTCAAAGATTTTCGACAAACGACGAGGTCAAAGCAGCTGTAGACGTATATTTTGACTCTAAGGAAGAATCATTTTTTTTCAACGGTCTAAATGCTTGGAAGGGGAGGTGGCAAAAGTGTATTGAACTTGATAGTGATTATGTAGAAAAATAAAAATATAACTGATTTAGTATGTGTTTATTTTCTTGGTTAGGCCGAGTACTTTTCAATCCACCCTCGTATATTTCACAAGTACATTATTTGTTGATTTTAATTTTCCATATCTGGCAAGACTAACCTATAACTATGAAATCAAAAGCACTCACCTGACAGCGAAATGTCATTTATGAAATGACGGCCCCAGTTTTAATTTTGTCCACCTGAACAGATAAGTTGGTGGCATTCATTCATTACCTATTTTTCTACCGACTTCAAAAAAGAGACGGTACTCAAGTCGACTGTATTTTTTATGTGCCTTAACCTCATAACTTTTTACTGGGTGAACCGATTTCGATAATTCTATTTTTATTTGAAAGCTGATGCTTCACATGTGATCCCATATAAATTTGATCAAGGTTTGACCAATAGTTTTTGAGTTATTCTTAATAATTTATATTGAAGTCGGTTGTACAAAATTTTAAATTATACTGCTGAATAGTAGGTACCTACTGTTTGCATTTCTACGTTCTGACCTGTAGGGTATAGAACCAGAGTTGTTACAGGCCTGAAGGCATTCCATCATAGTCTTCAGATGTAACATGTGGATCTGTAGCCATTTTCGTTTAAAATTTACAATCGACTAGCTGTTCCCCGCGACTTCACCCGCGTGTAATTTAGCGTTTTAATTTTGTTGCGCGGAACCCTTTTTATTTTTCTAAAATATAAGTAGCATAAGTTACTCCTTATAACATGAGCTATCTGCCAGTGAAAGTCCCGTCAAAATCGGTCCAGCCGTTTTGGAGATTAGCCGGAACAAACAGACAGACAGACAGACAAAAATTTTAAATATTGTGTTTTTGTTATAAGTAACGTGTATACTTTCATATGCAATTTTTAAAAAGCTATTATTTTGACATTACAAACAGACACTTCAATTTTATTTATTTGTATAGATTTAAAAAAGGAAGACGTTCTGAATTAGGGCGTATTTTTTGTATTTACCTATGTTACTCGATATCTTCGCAGATGAAGAACCAATTTTGATGATTCTTTTTTATTAAATAGTTTATACTTTGAGGGTGGTAACGAAAACATTACTTCATTTTTTAGCAATTTGAAGTTGGATTTTACTTATTGTTAAAAGTTATACTTATTTAAAACCTTTTAAAGGTCGTTTCTGCAGCCCACTGACACGATGTTCTTGAAAAATAGGTAACGAAGATTTTATTTTGATTGTTATTTTAAACTTGTGATATTCTTTAGTCTACTCAAAAGGGTCAAAAGGTTAAAATTTCAATAAAAATTAAAAGCTGACTTCGAAGAACTAAAAATAAAAAAATAACTTCCACAGTCTGAAGTCGGAGCGTTGTCTCTTATATTTATTTTTTTATACGATTAGGGGGATAAACGAACACACAGTCCTCATGATGGTAAGTGGTTGCTGTGACCGATAGACATCTACATTTATCCTCAATAAAGAATCAAAATGCAGATGCGATGTCACCCGTGAGGACTAAGACGGAATGCCCCGTTTCCAGTAAAAAAGGTCTCCGGTTCTCTACACTCATCATACAAAACACAGCAGCGTTAAGCTGCTATTTTACGCTGGTATTCTGTGAGAGCGTGGTCCTTCCCCGGTCGAGCCGACCCATTCCTAGTACCTTTAAACAGTGGTAGAGCCACGCGGCAGCTTTTGCTGTTGCACGGTTGGGCCGGCTCGAACCGGGGTGGTACCACGACCTCACAGAATACCAGTGTGAAGTAGAGGTTTACCTCTGCGTTTCGCTTGGTGAGTGCAGGTGGCCGGAGGCCCCTTTTACTGGAAATGAGGCAATCCATCTTAGTCCTCACGGGTGACAACGCATCTGCATTTTGATTTGTAATAGAGGATAGATGTAGATGTCTATGGGCCGCAGCAACCACTTACCATCAGGTGGACTATGTGCTCGTTTGTCACCCTTATCCTATAAAAAAAAACATAATATAGCTGCAGCATGGTCCTCCCACGTAAAACGACTTTGGGAAGTTTTATATTATATCAACATAATATAAAGCAAAGTCGCATCCCGCCGTCTGTACGCTTAGATATTTTAAACTAAGCAAAGGGTTTTGGTATGATTTTCATAAATATATAGAATTATTCAAGAGGAAAGTACGTGTAATACATGCATATTATATGTTATAAAATTCTACTGTCTGTGCGTATGTGACTGAACTCCTCCGACCTGGCTGGACCGATTTTGATGAGGTTGAAGTTGTTTTCACCGAAGTTGATTAGAAAATAGTTTAGATTCACAATTGAACCCGGTAGATGGCGTTGTTGTTGAGATCGAGAAATCAACCGTGCGAAGCCGGGGCGGATCACTAGTATTATACTGGCCGAAGAACCGACTAAAATCAATTAAAGGAAAATTATTTTTGGCTTTT
Organism: Parnassius glacialis; assembly: GCA_033319125.1. Classification (NCBI taxonomy): domain Eukaryota; kingdom Metazoa; phylum Arthropoda; class Insecta; order Lepidoptera; family Papilionidae; genus Parnassius; species Parnassius glacialis. The sequence continues at coordinate 38,102,145 of JAVANC010000022.1, read as the reverse complement.
TAGTTTTTGAAACGCAATTATAAGTGTTCCTTGTACATATGACAGAGTACAGCGAAAGTAAATGAAGCTCTGTAAACAAACTATAAACTAAAATATTTTATACATGGATTACTGAGTTTCACACAGGAGCACATGCTAAAATTGTAACTACATATTTTAATGATGACGTGACCAGAATCCGAATTTATTTCTCGAATGGATTCTCGCGTACTATGTAGTATTCAAAATAGGGTTATAGTAACGAAACGGGCCACTTCTATAATGTCTATGTATAAAAAAGGCTTATTTGTCCCGTATTTGTTTATCCCGTATTATTTATAACAGTAGTAAAGCCACGCGGCAGCTTTTGCTGTCGCACGGATGGGCCGGCTCGAACCGGGGTGGTACCACGACCTCACAGAATAGCAGCGTGAAGTAGAGATTTACCTCTGCGTTTCGCTTGGTGAGTGCAGGTGGCCGGAGGCCCTTTTTACTGGAAATGAGGCATTCCATCTTAGTCCTCACGGGTGACAACGCATCTGCATTTTGATTCGCAAACGAGGATAGATGTAGATGTCTATAGGCCGCAGCACCCACTTACCATCAGGTGGACTGTGTGCTCGTTTGTCACCCTTATCCTATAAAAAAAAAACAATTTTATTTTAACACCTTTTTTGTAATAATAATGTCCTCCAGATCGAATTTCGAACATCAACGGAGACTAGCCATCGGCGCAGGGCAGGATTATAGTGCCCAACTGTTTGCGCAGTCACAGGTGCACTCTCTATTCTCCCACTCTCTGGAGACCGGAAAGAGATCAGGCCCAGGACCAAAGGCTTTACGTGCTTTCCGACGCACGCCAACTTCCTGTACTTCGGTCAGCTACTGAGAATTTCTTTTTTTGGTCCGACCCGGGATACGAACTCAAGACCTCATGATCAGCAGTTGCACTAGTACTATCACTAGACCAACGAGGCAGTCACGGTTTTTTGTACTAAAGGTACAAACGGTGGACTTATGCCGTATGGTATTTTCTATCAGGCAAGCAGAAACTTGTAGGAGAAGTGTGAACCGTATGCGTTCATATGCCATTTATCCGATTACGATGGCACTGCGGTGAGTAGTTGCGCGCGTGCCCACATATTTTCAAATATACAAGTTTAATAGTTAAAACAGTTATTTAAAAAAAATATGCGTGAGTGTCGTGGAACACTCGATTGAAAAGAAGTTTTTTTCGTAGTATATTATTATTGATAAACGTATTGTATTATTGATTAACAAATACAAATAAATTAATCACTAGCTTTCATTATAATGAAGCGTCATTTAAAATAATATTTCTTTCATAGCAATATAAGAAAAAGTGCGACGGAGATGGATATTATTCCATCTCGCTCGCACTATAGTAAGGGGGTCGTGACGGAAAAATCTTACACTTTTCTCGCGTAGCCCCCATTCGCCAAATTCGTACCATGCGATAAGGAACTTCGTTTCAAACAAACGCCCCTGTCGTTTCCTTTTTTTGTATTTGCAAATTCAATATATAAATGTTACATAGCCTATATGTCTCTTCCACAATTAAGGTGAATTGCTCGTATGTTAAAATCCATCAAGCCGTTTAGAGTACGGAGCGTGCTAAAGAAATAGACATACATACGAGGGCGGCACTGAAAATCTCGGGAATCAAGGAAGTGACACAACATTACTATTTAAAAATGTATTTATTGCTTTTCGAAGTATTCTCCGCGAAATTTGACACATTTTTCCATACGATGGAATCAATCATTAAAGCAACCATTCCATTCGGAACTTGGGGTCTCCAAAATGGCCGTTTTGTAGGCGTCCACAGCTTCTTCAGGTGATGAAAATCTCTGTCCACGCAATTTATTCTTTATTTTAGGGAAAGTATAGAAATTATTAGGGCTTAGTTCGGGGCTGGACGGCGGATGGTCTAAGAATTCTATGTTTTCTTGCTCTAAAAACTCTTTTGTTCTGTGTGCGGTGTGAGAACTCGCATTGTCGTGATGGAGGATGATGCGACGGTTGCAGTTCTCTTTACGGAGTTCAGAAACGACCTGTGGCAAACAAATGCTAGCATACCATTCTGCATTAAACGTTCTTTGTCCCTCAAGAGGAATAGTCGTAACATAGCTGGTTTTGGAGACAAACGTGGCCGCCATTTTTTTTTGCAACACTCCGTGAACGAACAATTTTTGTAGGCTTGAACTCATTTTCGAACACCCAAACTCGTGACTGGTTTTTTGTTTCGGGTTCGTACGCGTATATCCAGGATTCGTCACCTGATACGATATTGTATACAGCATCTTTCACGGAATCTTTCGAGAGTTCTGACGCACCAAGTAACGCGAGCCGCTTTTTGCTCTTCACAGAGCGAATGCGGTATCCATCGGGAAAACAACTTTTTACACCTAATTGTTCATGCAAGATTATTTGTATTTGACTCATGCCATTGCCTGAATTTCGCGGTATGTCACATGTTGATCTTCCTCAATCAGCTTACGCACAGCATCAACGTTTTCTTGGGTGACTGTAGTTTTTGGACGACCTTGACGGGGATCATCACTGAGCTTGACACGTCCACGTTGAAATTCTGCAAATCAGCGATAAATTGTGGTTTTGGATGGGGCTTCATCACCAAATGCAGAAATCATCCGGTCATCACACTGTTTTTGTGTTAAACCACTTCGAAAGTCATAATAAATCATCGCTCTTGAATTTTCTCGCGTCAATTCCATTTTCTCAACGACGAAACAAGTTTGACAAAACCTTGTGACAAGACCGAGAATAATTTTTAAATAAATAAATGGTATTCGATTTTCAAAACCAAGGAGTTTTCAATCAAAAAGATTTTAATATGACAGGAACAGTGGAAATATTCCATTCCCGATACTTTTTGTGCAGCCTATGTACATACCGAAAATATTACTAAAAAAATGTATGCTTTTGTGTTTGTTTGTCGTTCACTAGGGGTTTCTATACCATTAATCCGATTACGAAGGAATCTGTTGAGTTATTATGCGCATTGCCACAGTTACTTCTGACAAATAAAAACCTTGCAACGTATGCCGGACTCGGCTAGTTCTCTATAAATATGAGCAGCAAGTCACGCCGCATTAGATTGATTACTTAGGTCAGTAGCCATTACTGTATTAACGTCTACCCTGGGGATAGAGTAGCACGGGTCAGAGACTTGCTTAGTATAGGTTAATTAATCGTTGAATATATTTTATAAATATATTTATAAAGAAAATTTAATACATGTATCTTGTACTAACATGTACTTTTCCATTTTTCTTTAAAGGAAAATACATCGTTGTAAGAGATGCATAAATCTAAGTGTTGTTTCAAATTGAAATAGTGTGTGTAGGTGTAGATCACGTGTGATGTACCAACGCATAGACTCAGTGGGACACGACGTCTCAGGGCGCTGCAAGAAACGAGCTATATACTCCTTTTTAAATTACCGGCAACGCACTTGAAATTACCCTGGTGTTATAATTCGTCGTTGACGCGATATATTAGACTTTTTTTATAGGATAGGGTGACAAACGAGCACACAGTCCACCTGATGGTAAGTGGTTGCTGTGACCCATTTACATTTATCCTCAATAAAGAATCAAAATGCAGATGCATTGTCACCCGTGAGGACTAAGATGGAATGCCTCTTTTCCAGTAAAGAAGGTATCCGGTTCTCTACAATTTTGTGATGAAAAAAAGGTAGTAATCGGGGAATAATAAAAATTTTCTTGCATTTCTGTATTTTTTTTAAAAATTGAGGTTTGCGACGTTAGCGACGAATTGTTCATGGACGGCGGGGGACACATGGACAATCAGGGAAGCTGCATGATCGTTTACCTTCTCCTATAAAAAATAAACTCGTCTAAACCTATACCTGATAAATTTAATACTAAAAAAATGTCAGAGACAGGCTACAATGCAGTCATGAGTTACGATAATGACATCCTTTTGTGAAAATTTCAACTGTCTACCTATTACGGATCATAACATACAACCCGCTGACAGACAGACGGACGTACAGAGGACGCTTATAATAAGGTCCTGTTAATTACCCTTTGGGTACGTACCCCTAGAAAGAGAAGAATGAGTAAAACAAGGGACAGTCCACCTAATGGTAGATGCTTTGACTCATACACACCTACTCTATCCTCGATTAAAATTAAAATGCATATACTCGTATGCGTTGTCACTTTTGATGCTCTTATGAACTGGAATGCCTTTTATGTAATTTTTGGCAATGATTTTACCGTATACACACGTCAATAACAATTGTCAATCGTTTATTTTTAGTGACTGATTGTTCAAATATAGATTAATGGGGTTGTTATAAACTAAATTGCTTAATTCCGCGTAAAGAAAGAAAATGATGTGTCCTGTCCAGTTTTAAAGGGACATCCCACCCTCCCCAAATCGCGCGCACTATACCCGTCGCCGTCAATCCCAGCACTACCATCCCCAGCACCACCACACTAGACACGACACACCACTCTCGAAAATACGACACGCGTTTCGCCTCTACACGAGGCATCCTTAGCTGAAGTAGACTTTGCGGAGGCTGGCCGCTAAGATCTTAGCGTATCGTGTCATGTTTTCGAGCGTGGTGTGTCGTGCCTGGTGTGGTGGTGCTGGGGTTGGTAGTGCTGGGATTGACGGCGACGGGTATAGTGCTCGCGATTGAGGGAAGGTGGGAGGTCCCCTTAAAACTGGGCAGGACACATCATTTTCTTTCTTTACGCGGAATTAAGCAAATTATTTTATAACAGCCCCATTATAATGGATTTCCGCAAAGTAACGCCTGATTCTAATAATTATCAAATATAGATTGGTTTTTGGAACCGGGTCATTCGGATCTATCACACAAATGTATCATTTATGTTTTCAGTACTCTGTGATCTGGGTGACCCGCTCGGTTCGTTCGGTCGAGACGGTCGACGGTCGCTAACGAAGGTCATTCGGTTTTGATCGAACACAAGCATACTTCAATTGACGGCTCCGTGGCGCAGTGGCTTAGCAATGAGTTGCTGGCGCTGGGGGCCGCGGGTTCGAATCCCGCACGGAATAAGTATTTGTATGGCCTACAAATAATTGTTCCGGGTCTGGATGTTTGTCCTTGTGCAATTTGTGTTTGTAAACTGCCTCCACGATAAAGGAGAAAATCCTAGTGTGAGGGTAATGAAAAATAAAAATAAATAAAAAATAAATAAATTTACCTTTTATAATGTGGTACATAATGATGGTGAAATATTTCTATATAAAACTAGCCACCCGCCATTTCGCCTGGATAGGATTTAATAATGCAGCGCTTTTTAGATTGAAGACTATTTTTAGGTATTAACCGCCTTCAAAAAGGAGGAGGCTCTCAATTCGAGTATGTTTTTTACTCATTATAAGCCAGTGGTTGATCAGAATCCCACCTGGTGGTAAGTGGTGATACAGCCTTAGATAGTAAATCGCACTGTCTTATCGTAACAAAAGCCTGTTCACTCTTGTCTTGAAGACGCCCAGATTGTATTCGGAAGGAAAGATAGACGCCGGCAAATTATTCCACTCCTTTTTGCTGTAAGCATTACAAAAGACGAAGAAAACCGTTTGGTTCTAATGCGTGGAGTATCGACAACTATGAAGACACGCCGACCGTCTGGTTGTCCGTTGGTGGAAAGGAGAGGGAGGAATTAAAGCGTGTAATTCCTGCGCACACTCACCGAAATGCATCCTATAGAATACCGAGAGACTGGCTACTCTGCGCCTGTGCTCGAGGCTGACAAGATTGGTTTCAACCAAATCAAGGTCACCAATGAGCCTCTTAGCACGTCTCTCCACCGAGTTCAATGCTGCCAGGTGGCATTTTGCAGCACCAGTCCATACGTGACAGCAGTACTCCATGCACGAGTTTATACTTAAAGGGGGGTCCCATATGGTGGAGAAAAAAATTCATCCCTAAGTGTAGCAAATAAATAACTTCTTTTTTAGCAAAAGTCGGTTTGTAATTTTTCTTCAAAGTTAAGCATCTTCAAAGTTTATAGATAACATCTAGCCTATAGTCCCCTCCTGGGATTGCCCTCTATCTGTTCATAAAGTTTCATCACAATCAGTTCAGCCATTGTTTATGTCTCAATAGCATTCAAATAAATACACCCTTTGTAATTAAAATTAATAGAAGCCAGTTATTTCAATACAGACAGACACTTCAATTTTATTTATATTTAGATATAGATTACAAACATAAAAACGGTATGCCAGGTAATTAATATTAGGTCCTTACATATGAAATTAGCGTTTTGTCGTACTGACCACTTTGATCTGAAATATCTCCTCTTTGGTTAAGAATTCCAAATTCAAATTTATAAATTTATTTAGCTGCTACATTTGAGTTTTGAAAACAGCCATTCATTTGTTTTTCCCTCATTATTTTGTTCTTCGGCGTCGCTTATTACCGCACAATGGAAAACTTGAAATATCGGTATATTTACGAGTACGAGTTCTACCGTGGCACCAGTGCTGCGGAAACAGCTCGAAGGATTAGTGATGTGTACGGCGCTGGTGACACAAAAGAAAGCACGGTACGTTTTTGGTTTCAATGTTTTCGTTCTGGAAATTTCGACCTTCAGAATCAACCCTGTAGACGGCCGGAGATCAAAGTAAAAAATGAAGAATTAAAGGCTATAGTGGAAGCGGATCCATCACAAAGCACTTCAGAGATAGCTGCAGCCTTCGGGGTAAGTGATAAAACTGTATTTATCTCCTTGAAGCAAATCGGGAAAGTAAAAAAACTTGAACGGTGGGTACCTCATGAATTGAGTGAATCGAACTTGCAAACACGCGTCGACTGCTGTGTTACTTTGCTCAACTTGAAGGGATTGAATTGAACCGAATCATTACTTGTGATGAAAAGCGGATGCTGTACGATAATCGGAAGCGCTCGTCGCAATGGCTGAACCCTGGAGACCCAGCCAAATCCTACCCTAAACGAAAATTTATTCAGAAAAAGTTACTTGTGAGTGTTTGGTGGACTAGCGCTGGTGTCGTTCACTACAGCTTTCTAAAATCTGGCCTAACGGTTACGGTAGATATCTATTGTCAGCATCTGCAAACCTTGAAGGAAGAACTAGCTGCTAAACAACCGAGATGGGTTAATCACCCTAGACCACTGCTGCTTCACGACAACGCAAGACCACACACTACACAACAAACAACCACTAAGTTGATGAGCTACAATTGGAATGTCTGCAACATCCATCGTACTCCCCGGACCTTGCTCCAACAGATTACCATTTTTTCCGGAATTTGGACAACTTCTTACAAGGAAAAAAGTTCAAATCCGATGCGGCAGTCCAAACTGCCTTCAAAGAGTTTATTGATTCTCGCCCCCATGGTTTTTATAGTAAAGGGATCAATGAACTACCTATGAGATGGTAAAAGTGCATAGATAACAATGGTGCATACTTTGATTAATTAAATATATTTTACAAAAATATTGACTTTATATTCCTCCCGTACAACACGCCAATTTCATATGTAAGGACCTAATAGTGATGGTCCGTGTGTTAGAGAAAATAAAAATAACAGATATGAAATAATTGCAAATATAGCATTAGTCTCTTACTTATTACAGATGCTTAGCGATTGCTCCCCTTATTTTTGTTAAAATTAAATTAATTGTAATAGATCAAATAGTGGTAGAGCCACGCGGCAGCTTTTGCTGTCGCATGGATGGGCCGGCTCGAACCGGGGTAGGACCACGCTCTCACAGAATACGTTGGCATTCTGCATATATAAAATAGCAGCTCAATGCTGCTGTGTTTCGTATGGCGAGTGTAGAGAACCGGATACCCTTTTTAATGGAAACGAGGCATTCCATCTTATTTCTCAAGGGTGACAAGTGACAACGCATCTGCATTTTGATTCTTAATTGAGTATTAATGTAGATGTATATGGACCATACTATCCACTTGCAAGCAGGTGAACTGTGTGCACGTATCTCACCCTTAATCTCTATTAAAGAAAATCCAGACTTAATGAATTAACTAACTCCTGAACATCTAAAAACCTGCCAAAAAGATCATCGCCAGTGGATTTCAAAGCATAATAAAGATACTATCGGGAACGATATTTGTTTCTGTAAGTACTTTATTCGATTATCCTTTTCATAGTACCTACGAGTATATTTTCATTTAATAGCTTTATAATAATAATAATAATGCCGGAAGCCTTGCTCGAAAATGACCGCGCCAGGCTCTATTGGGACCGTGCCATCATCGCAGACAGGATCATTCTTGTGAATAAGCCTGATATTGTGCTGATGGACCGGGCACAGTCAAGGATATTTTTGGTCAACATTACCATTCTGTATGACGAGAACCTCGTGAAAGCCGAAACAGATAAGCGAACAAAATATATATAAACTGGCGAGGTGACCGGCATGTGGGGTGGACTGCCGACCGAAATTTTACCTGTAGTCGTCTCTGCGAACGGGTTAATCCCAGTCAGCCTCTCGGGTCATTTGAGGCGACTGGGACTCCGTGACGGACGGCTCCAAGCTCAAATGCAGAAGGCGGTGCTCCTCGATACCGCCCGCATCGTCCGCCGGTTTCTTTCCCTTTCCCTCTAACCCTCGGCCGTTTGGACTCCCCTGCCGAGGGCTTCCATCTGGTTGGGTTTTTATTTATTTATGTATTTCTTTATGTATATATTTTATTTTATTGATATGTATGTATGTTTATCATCTTCATTTACAATTATATATTTATACAGCCCAACCAGATGAGAAAACTATATAGATACCCCACATAATAATAATAATGTCCTCCAGGCCGAATTTCGGTCACGGCGGCCAGCCTCAACGGAGACTAGCCATCATCGCAGGACAGAATTATAGGGACCAAGTGTATGCGTAAGCACAGGTGCACTCTATTCTCTCACTCTCATAAGCTTTATTATAATATTGTAATGTCAAATTTATTAACACTTATAGTCATAGTTTTATGCAATGATTAGCGACCCGCCCCGACTTCGCCTGGATAGGATCCATTTAGTTAAAGCTAATATACGTCCCACGGCTGGGCACAGGACTCTTACTTCTGAGAGGGTTTTAAGGCAATGAAATGTCCGCAGCGCTGCCCCCATGCGTGTTGTCTATGAAGTATTTCTTTATTTCTCAGTAATGCAGGTTTCCTCACGATGTTTTTTTCTTTCACCACCGAGCACGTGGTAAATCAGCACTTAAATTTGCAATTAAGAATTTCATCGGTGCCGGCGGGGATCGAACCCGAGTCGCTCGCATATTGTGAAATTTACAGCGAGCTTAAGCCTGAGCTAGCACGGCTCTCATTAGGATCCATTAATATGGCAAATATCCCCCTTATGAGTGATGATGTGGAGGCCTATGTTCACCAGTGGACCTTAATGTGCTGTAAAGGTAACGATAACGTACATTAAAATTGTTTTGTAGCAGAGAATAAAGATTATTTCTTTCCAAAACCTCTCCAATCATCAAACAAATACGAGCCAAGCAACAATGACGCACGAATAATCTGAACTAGGCTTTAAGCTTGACGCTCAAATAGACTAGAATTATCAAAAGCCGATTAAACCCTAAATCCTTTCGGCGCAAACAATAACTACGTCTCCATTAAAATAAACGGCCGGCTGCTGATCTGTGCTCCCACGTTCTGTGTACAGTAGGGTAACCAAAATCATTATATTAAAAAAAAAACTTTTTAAAATACGGACCTGAGAGGTGGTACTCTACACGAGTTGCTAATAAATCTCATACTTGTACTGTAAAAATAATACTAATTTATATTATTAAACATTTATATTGATGTTATACTTTTCACATTTTATAGATTAATAAATAATAACTATACAATCATACTCACTGTGCTGTCTGGAGGGTTAGCGCAGAAAATATACCTTCACTAATGTAGCTCCCATCACCATTCTGATTTGACTTTGACATTTTTAAAAGAATCGTTATTGTTTTTGGCAGAGTGCCTTGCGTGCGGCTGAAATTGGCATTTAACAAATAGTTACTGTCACCAATGGTTGACTGACACTCGTGGTTGACACGATTTTGGTAGAATTAATTTTAAAATTGTCAAAAACATAACAAGACGAATATTCACTACGTCCCCCATACAACTTAAATAAAGTTTTTTTTCAAATCACAGACGAAACTCATACTTTATAAGAGCATATACCTAATCTATTATAAGATTTTCTAGACTGTGAGAAGGCCGATCTTTTTAACTGACCTCAAAAATGAAGAGGTCCTCAATTTGAGTGTAGGTTTTTTTGTATATATGGTGACACCTTCGCAGAAAATTGAAAAATAAAAAAGAATCGTGAACCAATTTTGTTGATTCTTTTTTTTATTAAATAGATTGTACTTCAAAGGTTTTGAATACAAGACCAATGTTTTAATTTTAATTAATTAATTTTAAATTATAAAAACAAATGATTTTTTTATAGGATAGGATGACAAACGAGCACACAGTCCACCTGATGGTAAGTAGTTGCTGTGACCCATAGACATCTACATCTATCCTCGTTTGCGAATCAAATGCAGATGCGTCGTCACCCGTGTGGACTAAGATGGAATGCCTCTTTTCCAGTAAAATGGGTCTCCGGTTCTATACACTCACCATACGAAACACAGCAGTGTTAAGCTGCTATTTTACGCTGGTATTCTGTGAGAGCGTGGTCCTTCCCCGGTCGAGCCGACCCATTCGTTTTTTTTTTATAGGATAAGGGTGACAAACGAGCACACAGTCCACCCGATGGTAAGTGGCTGCTGCGGCCCATAGACATCTACATCTATCCTCTATTACAAATCAAAATGCAGATGCGTTGCCACCCGTGAGGACTAAGATGGAATGCCTCATTTCCAGTAAAAAGGGCCTCCGGCCACCTGCACTCACCAAGCGAAACGCAGAGGTAAACCTCTACTTCACGCTGGTTTTCTGTGAGGTCGTGGTACGACCCCGGTTCGAGCCGGCCCATCCGTGCGACAGCAAAAGCTGCCGCGTGGCTCTACCACTGTTAACTGTTATTCGTGCTACAACTATACTACTAATATAGCTGCGGCATGGCTCTACACGTAAAAAGATATTTTTTTCTATTATTTAGAGGGGGCATTAAGATTATCAATTTTAGTTTCTATAATTCTTACTTAATGGTAATGATTATTTTAAAAGATTTAATTTATTATAAATGATAAAAAATTTAATAATAATAGTTTTTATAATTTATATATATTGGAGAAAAAATCCTACCCATAATAGTAGCAAATAAAGAAACTTCTTTTTAGCAATTTGAAGTCGCCTTTCACTTTTTGTTAAAAGTTATCTATTTAAGTTAGCGTGACTACCATTTTTAGATCTATAACTTCTAAGTTGAACAATACACTTTTCTTCTCCTATTTTTTTTAAACAAAGTTACTCCCACACTAATATTTTCTTTTGTATCGTAACATCCAGACTCTTATTTGTAGGCTATTCAAATACTTGTTCCGTGGAGATTCAAATCCGCGGCCCTTAGTGCAGCAACTCATTGCTAATCCACTGCGCCACGAAGTACTATAAACATACAGGAGTTCTTAAATCAAATTGGCTATAACGTACAACTACTTTTATTTATATATACTCAACGTATTTATCCAAATCAATTACCCATGTACAAAAACTTTAAATAGGCTTACTTTGTGCCTGAAATTACTTACATCATCATAATCATCATTACAGCCTTTCATAAGTCCACTGTTGAACATAGGCCTCCCCCAAGGAAGCACGGTCCTGAGCCACCTGCATCCATCGACTTCCTGCATGTCTTACCAGGTCGTCACTCCATCTAGTGGGGAGTCGCCCTACACTTCGCCTACTGGTACGAGGCTGCCACTCAAGAACCTTTCTTCCCCATCGCTTGTCGGTTCTTCGAGCTATATGGCCAGCTCACTGCCACTTCAGCTTACCAATCCGTTGGGCTATGTCGGTTACTCCGGTTCTACTGCGGATATACTCATTTCTAAGTTTATCACGCAGAGAAACCCCGAGCATAGCCCTCTCCATAGCTCGCTGAGCGACCTTGAGCTTCCTCATACGGCCAGCAGTGAAGGACCACGTCTCAGATCCGTAAGTCATCACTGGCAACACGCACTGGTTGTACAATTTCTTACTTACATATAATGCACCATTTATTGTTAATCATTTGCTGTCAGTTTCAGTTGCTTTAAGTTATAAATCATACATCCATCCATCCATTACAGTCTATGAAAGTCCACTGCTGAACATACGGCTCTCCCATAGATTGCCTCCTAGGGAAAATTTTGCCATGCTTGGCATGCGGGTTTGTTAATCGCAGTTTTTTTATAAATTTGAGTTGTTATCAGAAAGATGCTGCTGCTATCTCCTGTTCCAGTGCCCTCTTTCGCCTTTTAGGAGACCCACGAGACGATGTAAGGTAGTGGATATTCTTACATTGCTAAGACACGGTTAAAATAAAATAATTTGGCCATTTGCTGTAGAGACAACTAACGTGGTAGAGCCATGCTGCAGCTGTATTATTGGTATAGCTGTAGCACGAATAGGTCCGCTGGACCGGGAAGGACCACGCTCTCACAGAATACCAGCGTAAAATAGCAGCTTAATGCTGCTGTCTTTTGTATGGTGAGTGTAGAGAACAGGAGACTCTTTTAACTGGAAACGAGGCATTCCATCTTAGTCCTCGCGCGTGACAACGCATCTGCATTTTGGGTCGTAATCGAGGATAGATGTAGATGTCTATGGGCCACAGCAACCACTTACCATCAGGTGGACTATGTGCTCGTTTGTCACCCTTATCTTTATATATAAAAAGTACGTGTCACGTTGTTTGTCCGCGATGGACTCCTAAACTACTGAACTGATTTCAATGAAATTTTTGGTCAATGTGCAGTTTGGTCCAACTTAAAAGATAGGATAGTTTACATCTCAATTTATAGTCACAATACAATATTATTTTATTGAAAATTATTTGTCTATTATTTGACAGTCACAATTATCTGTTAGCTCCAAACGATTCTGTCAGATGACGATATCTGTTGTCTGGATTGAGTAAATATTTAATAGAATGCGCTATAATAAAAATACAAACTTTTAATATAAGCTACAACTTAGTAGTATAACCACCACGTGTTGCTGTAAGTATTCAACAGATAGAACCGATTTAAAAATTTTGCAGACTGTGTGCAGTTTGGTCCAACTTGAGAGATAGGATAGTTTTTATCCCGATAAGTGACCCTCAATTTTTTTATTCCTAATTTCAGGAGTTTTTTTGGGAAAGCAAATGGTCGTTCTGAAAGGGCAGAACAACGTCTGCCTGGTCAGCTAGTCTTATATAAAAAGTAGACTATTATGTCGTGGAGATTCAAGGTGAAATTCCTAAAGTAACTGTATGCGTCTGCGACTAGTCGGTGTACCAAGGAAATACCGCCAGGAGAAGAACTACACGATACATTTAGTGTTTTTTGGTTCTTTATTATTATAATAAACATTTTACAATATTATGTTATGTAATAAATGTATTTAATAGTAAATAAAATGTCCTTCTATTTAGTCGTAATTAATAATTTATACTTTACAGCAATGTACAGTTAAATCAAATCAATTTTATTGTGATCGACAGGTTATAAGGTGGTTTACAAGGATTTTGTCGCGCTGCGATCCACCATTTGGATACAATATAAAAATAAATGTTATTTCATTACCACATGCAAATATGTTTAACCAAATGGCCTCTATTCAAGTAATGAAAATCAATCATATTGAATTGTAGATTACCAGTCACCTGCTATACAGTACTAAGAAAAAGCTTTATTATTAAATAAGATATTTCTCTTTATTATGCAAAATAATATTACGCAAGTTGTTCTCGAAACAATGCTTAGTCATACTCAAATATAATTGGCTCTCAGCACGCAAAATTATTTGATAAGTAGCAATTTATATACCAGAGACTGCTCTAATTATTAGAAATGGTTATTTTTATAATTATTAAACAGTTAAATAACAAGTGTTTGTATGAAGAATAAAAATGACACTAATTTTATTATTATCACCATCATCACCGTCTTAACAACATGTGATAAATCCACTGTTGAAATAGACCTGTATCCATCGGCTCATTACATGTTTCATCTGGTCGTTTTTCAATCTGGTCTTTTAAATAGGGAAGAACTGAGCCCTGTTGAATCCTCTGTTTTTCTTAACATCACTCTCGACGCAAAGCTTCAGTGGGGCCCCCATATATCCAAACTAGCAAGCAGACTAAGTTCTGCAGCCTATGCTGTAAAAAAGATTAGAGGTCTCACTGGTGTCGAGACAGCTAGATCAGTTTATTTCAGTTATTTCCATAGAATAATCGTAGTCTTATGCGATTTTGGTATGGGGAAATGCTGATTTAGAAACTATTTTTGTTTTACAGAAGCGTAAAATTATTTTATTCTATTTTATTCGTCACTAACGAGTGGGGGAAGGTTACGCTCACAGCGCATGCCGGTACGGGGCTGCCACTCGAGAACGTTTTTGCCATTACTAATATTTATTCCGTTTTATGTCTTTCAGCCGGACAGAGGTATGCTCTCTTTATTTGAGATTAGATCTACTCTACCTCTATGAAAAAAAATCTCTGCTCATATTCTTCATGGTGGACTTCACATACCAACAGTGGTGAATGTTAAAATGTAATGAATAAAAAAAACAACTCTAGTTCGTGTATTAAAAATCGCGAGCTTTATTGTTTAATTAATTTTGTAATAACTGGCAATTCATGACAAATGTTTTAAAACTACATACACTAAAAATAATGCAATTCATTAATAATAAGTTATAATTAATACATAATTCATGTTATGTTAGGACAAGAAATACAATAGAACTAATCCCGCGTCTCCTCAAGACTTGCACACCCCAGTTCACGTGAGTAAACACAGTCGGTAAATACGGACACGTGTTCTTGTACATTTAACACAAATGTAAACGCCTTTATGCAAATATTGAAAGTACAATACTAACGCTGAACATTGCTTTTGTACAAATCGCTTAACAACGGCTATTCTTTTTGGCACAGAGTTATGATATTAAAAATGTTATGTCCCTCGAAATGAAGTGAGACTGAATTTTGGTCACGGCGGCCAGTCTCAAAGGAAACTAGCCATCTTCCCGGGCAGGATTGTAGTGCACGAGTGTGTGTGTTAACACAGATGCACTCTCGTTATTACACATGCACGCTCTAGTCCCTTATTCTCACAGTCAAGCAATCTGGTACGGTCTAAAAGAGATCGAGTTCAAGACGCCAACATCGCCAACTTTATGACTCCGGACTACAACAGATTTTTTCCTGGGATTCTAATCCGAGAGCACATGATCAGTGGTCGCGCTTACGATCACTAGAACAATGAGAAGTCACAGAATATGATGATGCTGTTTCAAGATGGTTGGTATTAAGGATTTTGTTAGACGTAGGTTGTGATATAACGTTTTTACAACATTGCATAAATTAAAAGCGGATGTGAAAAGCACGCTTATGAGGAGAGTATGTTATAAATTAGACGACTATTTACTCACACACACACACATTACTCACACAGGCACGCGCGCGCGCGCTCGTGCTCACACGCGCACTCACAGCATATATCGCCCATATCATTTGCGCTTACATTTAAATACGTATAAGTTATAGTCACACTAATTATGTTTTTTTTTTAGAATAAAGGTAACAAACGAGCACACAATCCACCTGATGGTAAGT
The DNA here is from genome assembly GCA_033319125.1 of Parnassius glacialis. NCBI lineage: Eukaryota > Metazoa > Arthropoda > Insecta > Lepidoptera > Papilionidae > Parnassius > Parnassius glacialis. The sequence continues at coordinate 38,086,344 of JAVANC010000022.1, read as the reverse complement.
GGATGCTGTAACCCATAGACACCTACATTTTTATCTACAATTAATAGTTTTTAAACCGTAAACTCTACACTAGTATTTTCTCCTGTATCATGGGGGCAGTTAACATACATGAATCTCACAAGGACTAAGGACTGAGTAATAAGGACCTCAGGACTAAGATGTAATGCCTCGTTTCCAGTAAAAAGGGTCTCCAGTTCTCAACACCTACATACGATACACAGTAGCATTATTATTCATTTAGCATTTATAAATCGCCGCTAATTCTTGAAATGTAATAACTGATACAGGCGATTTCTAGTTTAATTTAATAACTATACAACTAAATGCTTTCGTATTTAAGATAAGGAAGAGCGGGGACTCTTGACACAGGTTTTCTTTTCATCTTACTAGGAGGACGCATCTACTATATTGTTTGAGTTTGTATTCTTATAGAAATAAAGAGCATTTATTATTATATTATTATTATTTACAAGTGGTAAAATTAAAAAAAAATGTACACCGACTTCAATATAAAATGAGAGTAGTAGATTAGTTACATGGTAGAGCCATGCTGCAGATATATTAGTAGTATAGTTGTAGCACGAATGTGTCGGCTCGACCGCGGAAGGACCACGCTCTCACAGAATACCAGCGTAAAATAGCAGCTTAATGCTGCTGTGTTTCGTATGGTGAGTGTAGAGAACCGGAGACCTATTTTACTGGAAAAGAGGCATTCTATCTTAGTCCTCACGGCTGACAACGCATCTGCATTTTAATTCGCAAGGGAAGATAGATGTAGATGTCTATGGGCCACAGCGACCACTTACCATCAGGTGGACTGTGTGCTCGTTTGTCACGCTTATCCTATAAAAAACATCATAAATTTAGTTGAAGTTAAATATGCATTATTAAGGATAACTCAGAAACTACTGGTCAGATCTTGGTAAAATTTTTAATTTGATAAAAAAAGAATCACCAAAATCAGTTCACCTAGCAAAAAGTTCTGAGGTAATATACTTCAAACAAATACAGTCGAATTGAGAACCTCCTCCTTTTTTGAAGTCGGTTGATAAGATAATGCGTGCACATAACATGTTTTCATAGACATTTATGCGTATATTTTATACGAATAAAATGTATCTGGAAGAAAAATAGTCTGCTTGTGAGTCTTCTTCTCACACGGTCTTCCTGCAGTAGGGAATTTACGTCATAGATATTATGGCGTAACATTTGGCATTCAGAAAGTGCTATGGAAAAACAATTTTGAATAAAAATGTCTGACTTTGACTTGGAATATCAAACTATGGATGCTCGTCTATCGTGTCCTATCGCTACCTTATGATTATGTAAATTTGGTGAGAATCGCAGTCAGTGAGGATTGCTCCGCAACTGCTGTTATATTTTTTGTTAATGAGAACACTTTTTTTTTAACTAAAAATAAGATAATGTAAAAAAGACACTGGCCTGTAATAACACCAATACATTTACACAATTAAACGAAACAGAAAAAAAAACAATGTCGAAACGAAGCCAACCAATATTGCCACAATCTACACAATAGCTTTGCTGTTTGAAGTTTTAATATAAAATAAAAGGTGAAATAAAATACTAAAAAGTTGTATACACTTCATGAAAAGCATAAACATAAACCCAACAAATGGCTATTATAGGGAAAGAATGATATTTTTCAAAACCTGTTCTTATTGTATAGTTTTAAATACAACATTTACGTCGTAGAATCGGTTGGCTCGACCGGGAAAGGACTACGCTCTCACAGAATACCAGCATTTCACGCTGCACGCAGCATCTTAAGGTTGCTTTTCCACCAAAGATGTGCTATGCAGCTATGCTGCGAGGATGTGAAAGCTAAGCTATGAAATTGCGTGACCGTTTCCACTGATGCTAAGCTATGTAGCGGGGCGAGTAAGATGTGCTATGAAGATGCGCCGCCGCGTTGTAGCTGTGCGAGGAAAATGCGCAGCTCGAGCTATGCGATGTCTCGACATTAGGGAAGGCACGGGGAGCTCTGCTCTGCACATAACTACACCACTCGCGACCATCTATAGTACGCATTTTTTTATAGGATAGAGTAACAAACGAGCACACAGTCCACCTGATGGTAAGTGGTTGCTGTGACCCATAGACATCTATATTTATCCTCAATGAAGAATCAAAATGCAGATGCGTCGTCACCCATGAGGACTAAGATGGTATGCTTCTTTTCCAGTAAAATTGGTCTCCGGTTCTCTACACTCACCATACGAAACACAGCAGTGTCAAGCTTCCATTTTACGCATCCAGAGCGCGCATCCATCCATATAAAAAACATAGCTTAGTTGAACCTGTTTCCACCCGTGCTAAGCTATATGGACCAATGAATATAATTGGTAGATATCAAACGCATCCATAGCAACGTAGCATAGCACATCTCTAGTGGAAACCTAATGCTGCTGTATTTTGTATGGTGAGTGTAGAGAACTGGAGACATTTGTACTAGAAATGGGACATCCCATCTTATTCCACAGAGGTGGAAACGCATTCTGCATTTTGATTCTTAATCAAGGATAGACAAAGATGTCTACGGGCCAGGGTATCCACTTACCATCAGGTGGATTGAGTTTTCGTTTGTCACCCTTAGTCTACTCGTATCAAAAGTCATTAAATCTATTTTCGTCTAAACGATAGTATCATAAACATAATAATATCTATGTGTTTCACGATTTACATATACATGTTTCACTGCTCCCGCCCACGATTTTAAATATTCACGCTACAAATTACTGGCGTTGATGTATTTTGATTCATTGTTTATCCTGGATTCAATTCACTCAAGAAAAAAAATCTATTTAGAAAAAGTTATTACATATTCATCATGTTATAGGATTCATTATCTTATCCAACCCCACAATTTCATCTTACGACATATACGCGAATGATTAATGTGCAGAATAAAACCCTTGGAAACATAATTATTTTATATTAAAAAAATATGTAGGAATTAAAGTGGATCTTTTGATAATACAAATCACCTTCTGGTAACTGTTCACTGCCGCCTATGAAGCATTGGCAACACCAGAAGAACAACAGATGTGTTTGTCCGCCTTATAGAAATTTCGACCACGTCCAAATGGCTACAGATTCCTTGCTACAACAGGTCCCATCCGCAGAGATCGAGATCCTTGGCGATTTTAACGCCCACCATGCCGAATGGCTCGGTTCACGTTTAACCGATCATGCGGGGAGATCTGTTTATGACTTTGCCTTGGCATATGGTCTGACACAACTGGTTACTTCGCCTACGCGGATTCCAGATGTGGAGGATCATACACCTTCCCTGTTGAACCTTCTGCTGACCTCTCATCCGGACGGATATCAGGTTTCCGTCGATGCCCCTCTTGGCTCTTCGGACCACTGTCTGATCCGCAGTATGGTGCCACTCACGCTCCCTTCGCGGTTGCGTTCTGCAGGTTGCCGCCGTGTTTGGCATTACAGGTCGGCGGATTGGGACGGAATGCGGTCTTTCTTTGCATCCTACCCATGGGGGCGGGTTTGCTTCTCGCCGGATGATCCCAGCGCTGTTGCTGACTCTGTCACTGATGTGGTGCTACAGGGAATGGAACTATTTATTCCATCATCTGTGGTACCCATCGGAGGCAGATCTCAGCCTTGGTTTGGTCGCTCCTGTAAAACTGCATTATGCAGTAAGCTGGAGTGTTATCAAGCCTGGGCTGCGGCTTCGGCGACTCCGGATGTAAACACCAGCATACTTAAAAAGAAATATAACTTCGCCTCCAGGTCCTTCAAAAGAGTTATTGCCAAGGCAAAGTAAAAACACATAGGCAGAATTGGCGAGAAACTTGTTGGCCTTCCTTCGGGAACCCGTGCATTCTGGTCTCTCGCCAAGGCTGTCCAAGGGAATTTCTGTAAGCCATCACTACCATCTCTGCACAGGGAGGACGACTCACTGGCCCATGACGCAAAAGACAAAGCCGACCTTTTAGGCTCCCTTTTTACGTCCAACTCGACTCTTGATGACGGAGGGAAAACACCGCCGACCATCCCGCGGTGTGAGTGCTCCATGCCGGATGTGCTGTTCTCACAGCGCTCGGTTCGCAAAGCACTTCTCTCCCTGGACATCCAGAAGTCGAGTGGGCCTGACGGAATCAATTGTGCTGAGGACGTGTGCTCCGGAGTTGGCACCGGTCCTAACGCGTCTTTTCCGGTACTCCTACTCCCAAGGCGTAGTCCCGAATTCATGGAAGACAGCTTTTGTCCACCCGATCCCTAAAAAAGGCGACCGCTCAGACCCGTCCAACTATAGGCCTATCGCGATCACCTCCTTGTTCTCCAAAATAATGGAATCCATTATCAACTGCCAGCTCATCCGGTACCTTGAGGATCACCAGCTGATTAGTGACCGCCAATACGGTTTTCGTCGGGGTCGATCAGCTGGTGACCTTCTGGTCTACTTGACCCATAGATGGGCGGAGGCAGTAGAGTCCAAGGGGGAAGCGTTGGCCGTTAGTCTGGACATTGCGAAGGCCTTCGATTGGGTTTGGCACAAAGCGCTTCTTTCGAAGCTCCCTTCCTATGGGCTTCCCGAGAAATTGTGCGATTGGATCACCAGCTTCCTTGCAGATCGGAGCATCAAGGTCGTTGTAGACGGTGCATGTTCTGATACAAGACTATTAACGCTGATGTTCCACAAGGCTGTGTGCTTTCACCAACGCTGTTTCTTCTGCATATCAATGATATGTTGCTAACTGGTAACATTCATTGCTATGCGGATGACAGCACTGGTGATGCTCTATACACCGGCCGTGCTAATATTTCTCGGGAAAACGTCTCCGAGTACCGGAACAAACTTGTGTCTGAAGTCGAGTCTGTGCTGGAAAAAGTCTCGAACTGGGGGCGACTAAATCTAGTCCAGTTTAATCCTCAGAAGACACAAGTTTGCGCGTTTACTGCTAAAAAGAACCCCTTTGTCGTATCTCATCAGTTTCAAGGCACTCCCCTTCTTGACTCAGCCAGTATCGGAATCCTCGGCGTCGACATATCGAGTGACGTGCAGTTTCGTGGTCGCTTGGAAGAGAAGGCCAAATTGGCCTCTAAAAAGCTTGGCGTGCTCAGCAGAACGGGACAGTATTTCATTCCGGCACACCGTCTGCAACTTTACTAAGTAATTTTGCATTGCTTTAAAAAGTAATTTTGCATATTTAAGAAACTAACATTAGTATTTAAGGTGTATAATGTATTACTAACAAATTATGGATCAAGGTCTGAAATAAAAGAATTATTATTATTATTATTTACAAGGCGCAAGTTCGGCTTCACATGGAATACTGTTCCCATCTCTGGGCAGGGCCTCCCCAGTACCAGCTCCTTCCACTTGACCGCATCCAGCGCAGAGCGGCTCGAATCGTCGACGACCGAGTCCTTTCCGATCAGCTCGACTCATTGGCGCTGCGAAGAGATGTTGCATCTCTTTGCATTTTCTTTCGCATCTACCATGGGGAGTGCTCTGAGGAATTGTTCGGATTAATCCCAGCCGCCAAATTTCACAAACGCACATCGCGGCAGAACTCCCGATACCATCCACACCATCTGGATGATTGGCGGTCCACCACTGTGCGATTTAGAAGATGTTTTCTTCCTCGCACGACTTCCTTGTGGAATCGATTCCCATCAGCGATTTTTCCGGACCGATACGACTTAGGGACCTTCAAGAAAAAAGCGTACTCCTTTTTAAAAGGCCGGCAACGCATCTGCAATTCCCTCCCTGGTGTTGCAGTTGTTCATGGGCGGCGGTAGTCACTTACCATCAGGTGAGCCGCATGCTCGTTTGCCCCCTCTCCTATAAAAAAAAATATTAGGCTCGTCTTGAACGTCCTTAAGAAGTCAATTTAGAAACATCTACAAGTTTTTTTTTAAATTCAATATGGTGACAAAAGGGCACACAGTCCATTTACTGGTGTATGTAACTAAAGTGTATGATGTGCCTCATGCACATCTACATTTGTTTAATGAATAAGGGTGACAAACGAGCTCACTGTTGAGCTGCTATTTTACGTTGGTATTTTGTGAAAGCAGGCTCCTTCTTTGGTCGAGCCGACCCTATCTTGATACAACCATAATATAGCTGCAGCATGGCTCTACCTCGCAAAGTGATTGAAAATAAAAATGCAATTGATTATGATTATTTTTACGTCTCTTGTGTGGTGATGACGTAAGAATCGTCATAACCTCATTTCGGGCGGCAATGGCGAGCGTGATAATTAAGACAAATCCCACCTGCCGGGAGAGGCTAATGACCAGTTGACTTCGAGCTGATGAAGATTTGGTATACCCATAAAAGATACGATAACATGTCTTTATTGATCCATTTGTTATTTCTCTTTCTTTAAAAGACTTCAAAAGAACCTCAATTTGTATTTAAAAAAAAAAACAAAGTCAAATGTATGCGTTACGAGAATCTTCGTTGATTGTAAACCGACTTTAATAATTATCTTTTTATTAAATAGGTTATAATATTTGGTTGTAAAATTACCTTGACATTATAATATTACTTTGCCATTCAAAAGAAAAAAAAAACACTAAACTTTTAATAAAAACGAAATACCGATTTCAAAGAACAAAAATAATAAAATAACTGAAGTTGGAGTTTTAATTTTTCTATGTACACTATGTCTTAGCATCGACTTCAGAAGTTAGTTAAATGATAAAGTTACAGCTTATACACGTCCCACTGATATGCACAGACCTCCTCTCATTTCGGAGAGGGTTTTAGGGCAAGGAAACGTCCGCCGCGCTGGCTCAATGCATGTTGGCGAACTTCACATGTCTTCGAAGTATGTTTTTCTTCTTATTTCTCAGACATGCAGGTTTCCTCATGATGTTTCCTTCACCACCGAGCACGTGGTAAAAACTTGAGAAGTTATGTGAATTTTTTTTTGTGTTTCTACTTTATTAAATAATATGTTTGCTTTTTTAGAGAAAGAACTTAGTATCTATTTTTTTTTTCTTTCCCTCATTTTATATAGATCCAGATAGGACCGGATCTGAATGTGAAAATATTCTTTTTGAAACGGTATTACATAAAACGTAATGATTGTATACTCTTTGGTAGTAGACAAAATAACCTGTTGCTCTTTGATTTAATAATTTTATGTTTTTGCGTCGAAAAATAAAGAGTTTTCATTTTAATACATATCAGAACATTTTTACTATTTGGTTGTAACGAGATGAATGATCTGAAATAGAGTTAGGTCGACGCGGTACCGTGCGATGAACCTGAAAATCAAATTGTGTCTTATACGATATGTTTGATCTCATAATTTATGATTGACAAATAATATTGCTCAACCCTTTTCCTTCCATGTTTCCATGTGACGATTTGTTGGCAAGTTTGTTAATTAATTCGTAAAGTCAATATTGTTGTTGGTGTGCTCTACATATTGCTTGAACATCTTCACATCTTGGTTTTAAGAATGAATGTGTAAGTTATAAGACTGTGACAATATATAAAGTAAAGTACTCATATTTTTTAAAACATTTTTTTTTCTAAACGGAGTCGTTTATGAGAATAAAGGTTCATTAGCTCTATCTTGTTAAAACTCGTTACGTCCACATTAGAAATTTCTTCTTTTTTCTTTTCAATTTATGTTTGTATGTAGGTAATAAATATATACATTTGCATGTCTATAGACCATGCAAGCACATGCTTCGTGTGGGAACAGAATCCGTAGTTCAGATTATCGTAACCAAACGCTTAGCTAACTGTCAAATATTCCGATTCCCTTCAATTTTCAATTTCAAAGGACTAAGTGAAATCTTTCTAATGAATTCTGCGTAAAGTACGTTTCTGAAAAGTAAATTATTTTCGATCAGTTTCTTGCGAGCACCCGTCACAAACACGATATTTCAATTAACTATTTCAGTAGTGCGGCCATACCAGCAACCGAGCTCGAGTCGCCCGGTTACCAAGAAATTTAGACTTATTTTTTTTATTTTATTAGGTATATCGGATTCATTTTTAAGTGGTGATTTACGCTATGCAGGTAATATTTAAGCAGTAATTAACCCCCGATGCAAAAAGAGTGGTGTTATCTGCAGCATGGCTCTACCACGTGTAAACGATATGGGATAGCGGATATTCTTACATCGCCATTACACGTTAGGTACAGCGTCAACAACTAAGTATAACTTAAATTTAAAATTAAAAAAAAAAACCCGAAACAAAAGATCATCTACAAACGGCTGAATCGATTTTGATAAAACATTCACAACCATCTAAGAACCACCGCTAGAAAATCTGTTTTTAAATTAAAATAATTATTAATTTATTAAAAAATTAAAAAGTTTTTAAATTAAAAAATTTTTAATTTAAAAAAGATTTTCTAGCGGTGGTTCTTAGATGGTTGTGAATGTTTTATCAAAATCGATTCAGCCGTTTGTAGATGATCTTTTGTTTCGGGTTTTTTTTTAATTTTAAATTTAAGTTATACTTAGTTATTGACGCTGTACCTAACGTGTAATGGCGATGTAAGAATATCCGCTATCCCATATCGTTTACACGTGGTAGAGCCATGCTGCAGATATATTAGTAGTATAGTTGTAGCACGAACTGGTCGGCTCGACCGGGGAAGGACCACGCTCTCACAGAATACCAGCGTAAAATAGCAGTTTAACACTGCTGTGTTTCGTATGGTGAGTGTAGAGAACCGGAGATCCATTTTACTGGAAAAGAGGCATTCCATCTTAGTCCTCACGGCTGACAACGCATCTGCATTTTAATACGCAAGCGGAGATAGATGTAGATGTCTATGGGCCACAGCAACCAATTACCATCAGGTGGACTGTGTGTTCGTTTGTCACCCTATCTTATAAAAAAATCATACCGAGGGTGGTAAGAGGCGACAAAGCGAAACTGAAACAGGAGATGGGCAGCAGCATCTTTCTCGTAACAACTCAAAAACTGCGGCTGCCAACCTTCATGCCAAGCATGACAACTATGCAAAAATCCCCCTTACGAGGCAATCTATTGGGAGGCCTATGTACAGCATTGGACTTTTATTGGCTGTAATGGATGCATGGACAATGGATTCACTTTATTAGGTATATCGGTCCCATTTTTAAATAGTCATTGAAACTTTGTGAGGCTAAACGGGAGATGGCAATAGCATCTTTCTTCTAACAACTCAAAATTATAAATAACCGGCCAAGTTCGAGTCGGACTCGCGCATGAAGGGTTCCTTACCATCGTAATACACGATTCTAGTAGCGGAGCCCCTTTTAACTTTTGTTATTTGTTGTTATAGCGGCAACAGAAATACACATTCTGTGAAAATTTGAACTGTCTACCTATTACGGATCATGAGGTACTGTCTGTTTTGTTGTAAATTGTAAACCCACTCGTAAAATTGATAAATCTTTAATGTAATAAATATTTACTTGTAACTCCCATGACCGACTGGCACTGGCAGAATTCTATCTAGAGAAGCAATAATTTAAAAGAAGAAGATATACAGCCTGCCGACAGACTGACGGACGGACAGCGGAGGCTTAGTAATAGGGTCCCGTTGGTTACCCTTTGGGTACGGAACCCTAAAAGCTGCAGCTGCCAATTCGTCTTCACACTTTAGCTACTATGGCAAATGGCTATAGGGGTACAAAGCTATAAGGAAGGCTTATGTTCAGCTATGGGGTTTTGATACACTCTTAATGAATTAATGAATGACAGTTACCTGCTGCGTAGTAATAAAATCAAAGCTGTCTCTTGACCAACTGTCGTGTATGTATATTTTATTTACGCTGTTGATTCCACTCTATTGAAACAATAGCACGGAATTAATAATAGTAGAGTGTCGGCGACGTGTCGTCTACGCGTCATGTCAGGTTCGTTGTGCTGACAGCGGTATCAGATATTTTCCCTATTGTCAAGACGCGTTTGTATATATGGGGCGGGAAACACGGTGTATTTCATAAAGAAACACATAATATATATGTTATACGTATATAGCGACTTACGTAACATAATTTTAAATAATGAAGTAGACCTGTGCTTTACTACGGAAGCAGGGCAGACATGGCGAACGCTCTGTCCCGGCGAAAATGTTCCACTGGAAGTTAACCAACAAAAACAGTGGGATATTCTGTTGGTACAGAGTGTGCAGAAAGATTTGTATTATTTATATTTCATAATTTCCATAGTGATCAAGATCAGGCACGCCTTCTAGGTGTCTCGACTAATGAATCTCTAGTTCGACGGTGTATTTCATAAAGAAACACAGAATTTATGTGCTATACGTATATAGAGAATACACCGTATAAATATGTTCATTGTTCACCTACCACGTGACTTAATGTTTAGACACCTCTTCAGTTTGTCGGCGGCTTTGATTTTGAACTCAAAGGAAAATTTTATCTTTTATAGAATAAGGGTGACAAACGAGCACACAGTCCATCTGATGGTAAATGAATGCTGAGGTCTGTAGACCTCGATCCATGTTCGATTACTTTTACGATTAAAACAAAATGCAGATGCGTTGTCGCCCATGAGGACTAAGATGGAATGCCTTGTTTCCAATGAAACGGGCCTCTGGTTTTCTACACTCACCATACAAAACACAGCAGCTATAAGCTACTATTTCTCGATCGAGCTGCTCCATTCGTGCTACAACCATAATGTTACTGCAACATTGCAATACGTGGTAAAGCACCACGTAAAAAAAACAGATAAATACATACACCCAAAATCCACCACTAATATATTTTTAAATTCTTAAATAAATAATCTTTTTCTTGGTGCTATTAGTATTTGGTCGATACGACCCATTTTACCACGATAATGTAGCTGCGACGTGGCTTTACCACGTGTAATAATCAATTATTAGTTAGTGTTGCATTGTGATAGGCTCCATGCCTCTAAAGACCTTCGACGGGCGAGCCATGAGCTTGCGGTAAAAATTTCAAGTGTTTTACTCACGGCCTGTCGCTGCTACACTGGCGAGTCAAACGTTGGTTGTTTGAATTTTTTTGTAGCAACGTGCTAAATTGCATTCAATGCTGAGGAACCGCGATCCTGGCCTGTTTTACGATGATCCACCAACAAGCTTTACCAGTGAGCCACTTAGTCATTTTCTAACGACTTCAAAAATGAGACGGTACTCAATTCGACTGTATGTTTTTTATGTGTGTTACTTCATAACTTTTTACTGGGTGAACCGATTTCGATGATTCTTTTTTTATTTGAAAGCTGGTGCTTCACATGTGGTTCCCATATAAATTTGATCAAGGTCTGACCAATAGTTTTTGAGTTATTCTTAATAATTTATATTGAAGTCGGTTGTACAACATTTTTAATTTTTAATTATTTGCTACTAACTTCAATAAAAGAGCCTACTGTTTTAAAAGGCCGGCAACGCACCTTCAATTCAATGTCACTTAGCTTAGGCGAGCCGCATGCTCGTTTGGCCAATCTTAAATTAAAAAAAAAACTCGTTAAGCTCGTCCGTCGATCAGGATCTTTCACAAACAAACCTGACAGCATTTTTCAATTTCACAGAAGTTACCCTAAACCTTTATACTACCGCGTTGAAGCGGACTTAGAGCAAGTGGATTGTATATTTTACCCCCTCGCTGTCCGTAAGCCATGTTTGCTAAATATTTTTAACGGTCACTCAGGCCACTTTATTATTTTTCATAAAATTGAAATGACTGACAAACTTACAGTACAGTTCTCAGTATTTTATACGTGGTAGAGCCATGCTGCAGCTATATTAGTAGTTCTCACAGTATACCAGCGTAAAATGGCAGCTTGATACTGCTGTGTTTCGTATGGCGAGTGTAGAGAACCGGAGACCTAATTTACTGGAATCGAGGCATTCCATCTTAGTCGTCACGGGTGACGACGCATATGCATTTTGATTTTTTATCGAGGATAAATGTAGATGTCTATGGGTCACAGCAACCACTTACCATCAGGTGGACTGTGTGCTCGTTGTGCTGTGTGTTGTCACCCTATCCTATAAAAAAGTACTCTTGATGGTAAATGGCTTCTGTAACTCGTGGAAACCCGCAACCAACTTCGAACAAAGAACGTTACAGATTCGTTGTCACCTCTGAAGATTGAAATGTAATACTTCAGAGCCTGTAATGATACACATCACTAATGGGTCGGCTCGACCGGGGTAGGAGCACGCTCTCACAGTATACTATCGTAAAACAGCAGAATAATGGTGTGTTACGTATGGTGTGTGTAGAGAACCGGATACCCTTTTTATTAACTCTAGACATTGTTACTAACACCAAATCTAATAAAAAATTTACATAGTGGTTAGTAACTTATCCGAAAAAAAAATATTATTATTATTTACTGAAAACAAGGCATCCCATCTTAGACCTTATAGGGACAATGCATCTGAATTTTGACTCGTAATCGAGGATAGATGTAGATGTCTATGGACCACAATTTCCACTTACCATCAGGTGGACTCTGTGTTCATTTTAGGGATGGGCAAGGGGAGAAAATATATCGATATATATCGCGGGATAAATATCGACATATCGATATATCGTCATCATTTGCAGGATGTAAAGATTTTATTTACTGACGGTTGGACGACGAAAAAACCCATACAACATTTTAAAATATATCGAAATTGATATGAATTCGGTACCCTAAAATAAATATCGATATTCCGATATAACGCGATTTAAAATATCGGCGATATATATATCGATATTTTTATAAAAATATATATATTTTCCATTTATCGATATTTTTATAAAAAAATATCGATATTTCGATATATCGATATTTTTTGCCCAAGCCTAGCTCATTTGTCAACCTTATTCTATAAAAGTAAAATTAAATAAAAGTAAAGTATACGGTAGGCCGGAACACAGCCGTGCATTTACAAATGCTTGACGGCAGAAATAGGTAAGAGGGATGATTAAATTTGAGGGTGATACCTACCGAGGCAGACCTACTTAGGCAGAAAAAGATTGCTTCTACCTAGTAGCATCGGCTGGAAGAATATCGAAGACATAGATTTCATTTTAAGTAACTTTATCTTGGAGGTTCAAATTGTAATAAGTTTGTTTCTACTAACTAAACTTTCAATAAACACATTTTACGTTAAACATCGAAATTCAGAAGCAACAGTTTACCTTAAAAGTTTAAAACAATACACGAGGAATGTTGTGGTTTCAAACTGGAGCTGATCAATAATTTTTGTCGAAGTTTCTTATTCAGACAGTCTATGTCAAGGTTTTGGTACATCATTTTCAGGTTACTGTTTTTATTCTACAGTTTACCAACAATTAACGTAGAAAATCTATACAAATAAATAAAATTCAAGTCTGTTTGTAATGATAACATACTTTTTACCAAATCCATATGAAATTGTATATGGTACTTATAAGAAAAACACGATTTATTAAATTTATGTCTGTCTGTCTGCTGTGTGCCTGTCTGCATGTCTGTCTGTGTGTCTCTTCCGGCTAATCTCTGAAATGACTGGGCCGATTTTGAAGGGACTTTCGCAGGCAGATAGCTGATGTTACAAGGAGTAACTTAGGATAGTTTTATTTTAGAAAAAAGGTTAGGATTTCGCGCAAATAAATTAAAACCCATGAAATCCAATCCCCTCGAGCCCGTTAATAAGCGGAGCCCATGGGGCCAGGAAAAAACGAGCTGTCTTTCCCGACCCCTGCGTCGTATCTGGTCTATGGCTCCGCGGCTCAAACTTGGTTGGCGGCGAGGTAAGGAGAGTAACGTGTCCCTATACCGACACTCCTCTCCACACAACCCCACCACTACCGCATCAACGATGCGGCCCCACCAAAGTCGCGGAGGAAAGGTCGAATGGCGCATCACCATACCAACACTCTTCTCTTCCCCACGGAAAGGGAGAGATCTCTCCCGCCACAGTCCACCAACGCGCATCCGGAGGACCTCGGACAGACCCAGCACTAGGCATGGGTAAAAAATATCGATATATCGAAATATCGATATTTTTTAATAAAAATATCGATATATATCGTCGATATTATAAATCACGATATATCGATATAACGATATTTATTTTCGAGTATCGAAATCGTATCAATTTCGATATTTTTTAAAATATTGTATCGTTTTTTTCGTTGTCCAACCGTCAGTGAATAAAAAGGATCTTATCTTTGCATCATGCAAATGATGACGATATATCGATATATCGATATTTATCACGCGATATATATCGATACTGTTTAAATATATCGATTCGATATATATCGATATATTTTTTTCCTTTGCCCATCCCTACCCAGCACTTCGGGCCAGCTATGTGGGTTTCTTCTTGTTTACCGCGGACCAAGCCACGGCTACTATGCCCCCCCCCCTCCCCGTCCGTCACGACTAGACGAGAACCCATTCTAGGGGTCGGGGTGAACCTCACCTAACCTAACCATGTTTATCATTTTTATACAAAAAGTTTGTGGCCGTAAAAAGGGAGATCTCCTGCGAGGCATTCTATCTCAGTCCCCAGGGGTGACAACGCATCTGGATTTTGATTCTTAACTGAGAATGGATGTGGCTGTCTATGGGCCACGGCATTCACTTGCCATCGGGTAGACTGTGTGCTCATTTTTCGCTCTTAAAAATCTACACCTGTAATATAACTGCAACATGGCTCTACCACATGAAAAAGGGTGACTTTATGGATGGCTTCATAAAGTGTCATCATAATTACAATCACAAGTCCACTGCTGAAGATAGGTCTCCCCCAGGAATGCCACAAAGCACGGTCCCAAGCCACATGCATCCATTGACTTCCTACATGTCTTACCGTCACTCTATCTAGTGGGGGGTCGCCCTACACTTCGTCCGCCGGTACGAAGCCGCCACTCGAGAACCTTTCTACCCCACGGTTGTCGGTTCTTCAGGCTATATGGCCGGCCCATTGCCAATTCAGCTTACGAATTCTTTTTTAAAGTGTACTTTGTCGTAAACAAAATTCTAAATTAACAAGCTCGGCTTTAAACTAGTTTAGAAAGGATTATCAAAACCTATTAAAATGGTTTTGATAGGATTATCAAAGCCAAGTTTAAAGCTCATAAGATGTGTGAATCTGGATCGAACCTCGCTAACACTGTTTAATTTTAATAACTCACTATAATGCGTTTTAATAACAAACATAATTAACAAAGTCAAATTTTGTATTTACTTAATTTTTTTAATTTACAAAATACAATCATAAAACATATATCCAAACATACAATCGATGCGTATAAAGTTATACTCGTATTCTTTTGAATTTTTGTATAGTCTAAGGTTGACAGTCAACCTGGCCTCAGTCAGTCCATTAGGTACAACGTGCACACAGTGTACCTGATGTACTGAGTGGACTACATATTTCCTCAACTAAGAATCAAAATGAAATGACTTGAGGATTAAGATGAAATGTCTCGTTTCCACTAAAAAGGGTCCGCGAATGTTTCACTCTGGTATTATGTGAGAGCGTGCTCTTTCACGTCGAACCGATTTATTCTTGCTACAACTATAATGGACTCGTAGCTGCAGCATGGCTCTACCGCACCTAAAACTAGAGAGAATGCATTCATACATGGTGCAGTTATACTGCAGCTGTGTAGTTGTAGCACGAATGGGTCGGCTCGAACGGGGAAGGAAGAAGGACCACACACTCACAGAATACCAGTGTAAAATAGCAGCTTAATGCTGCTGTATTTCTTACATATAGATGTCGTGTAATTTTTTTGTCTCATATTTATTTTTATTGGCAAAGCTTGCGAATTCTTCATTATGGTGCCACAAGGCTGTCGCGTGACTGGTCAACGTTTAAGCGACCATTCGTCAAATTGCTCATTACGCTAATGCAGCTAATCAAAATGATTTATACCTGGGTGTGTCGTTACTATTATGAAAGCATCTATTGCTGTCTTAAAATTATAGGGAAGAGCCACGCTCCCACAGATAATCACAGGTTACATATAAAAATAGCAGCATATTGCTGCTGTATTTCGAATGGTTAGTACTTGGTATTGGGTGTACTTTGACTGTCTTGTTGTCACGGGTTTGAATCCCAGGTCGAACCAAAATCAGTTACCTAGTGGATTTTTCGGTCAATAAATTCTCAGGTACCAGTCTGTAGTCAGGAAGTTGGCGATGTTTCACCCATGTGCTTCTGAAAGCATGGAAAGCCGTTATGATTTCTTATATTTACGTGAATAAAAACTATATTCAATGTGTAGTATAGCTTGCCAAAACTTTATATTCAAAAACTGAAGGTAGCCGGGCTAACTATGACATCGGGTCGTCAATTACCTCAGTCCCCCGTGACCATGGGTGCTTTAAAGCACCCGAAACGTCGGGAATTAAAAATAAGTTAATCAAAATTGATAGAATCAGGCGTTACTTTGCGGAAATCCATTATAATGGGGTGGTTATAAATTAATTTGCTTAATTCCGCGTAAAGAAAGAAAATGAAAAAAAAATGAAAGTGTGGTGGTGCTGAGGATGGTAGTGCTGGGATTGACGGCGACGGGTATAGTGCGCGCGATTGAGGGAGGGTGGGAGGTCCCCCTTAAAGCTGGGCAGGACACATCATTTTCTTTCTTTACGCGGAATTAAGCAAATTAATTTATAACAACCCCATTATAAGTTAAGCAAACGCAATAAAATCCGTAAAAGTAAGCCTTTGTTCCTGCGCCTGAAACTCTTTCCTGTCGAGTCGGATTACCATCTCATCCGACTTTGAGAATAAGGCAATAGAGAGTGCACCTGTCTCGGGCACTATAATCCTGACCTACGCAGATGGCTAGAATCCGTCGAGACTGGCGCGGTATCGGAAATTCGGTCTGAAGAACGTTAATATTAATTTTCAGTGCTGCGCGGCCATTGTTTGGAATATATTACATACTTAATTTTTAAACCCATTAAACATGTGCAAAATTAGAAACAAACATTCTTGAATAGCTTGAATATAACAATGGTATTACGAACAAATTTCGATTGTTTTGTTCTTAGTATTCCGAAGCAAGTTTAAATATTACAA
Source organism: Parnassius glacialis (assembly GCA_033319125.1). Lineage (NCBI taxonomy): Eukaryota > Metazoa > Arthropoda > Insecta > Lepidoptera > Papilionidae > Parnassius > Parnassius glacialis. Next base: position 38,069,308 of record JAVANC010000022.1, on the reverse strand, counting down.
ATAATCTAAACATAATTGACAAGTGAAGCTGGCTGCCTGGATCGCTCGCTAAGACGAGACTAGGCCGAAACGCATATAATATCTTTTTTTTGCGCCCGAAGCAATTGGAAAAGGGCTACCACAGAGGGAGGCGGAAAATGCATTATGCATACCACGACAGCCGGTCAGTCCTGGTTATGCGGGACTCACTGCCTACCGGGGGACCTAAGTGATACCCGCTAAAAACCGCCTTTAGGGACTGGCAACTAGCTGTTATATATTATATAATATCTTATTTACTTTTAGTATTTGTACTGATTTTAAAGATAACATGTGTGGAGTGGGCTAAGCCCACGCTGGCCTTTTTATACTTGTTTCTAAATAAGTACCTACTGTTTTATGGATTATGTGGTTTTCTATCTAGTCTCTCTTATATTTTTACCCGACTGTGACGGAGCCCAAAAGAAGGACTACTAGGAAACTACATTTGGCTGGTAAAATTGATAGTGAAAGGTTTTATTTCGAACAGCAATCATTTATGACCACAATTACGCGGTTTCAATACTAGACTAACGAGGTAGTAAACTAAAATGAAAATTACAGCCTATATACGTCCCACTGCTGGGAATAGGTCTCTTATTTCTGAGAGCGACTTCATATGTCTTCGATATTTTCTCATTCCTTAGATATGCAGGTTTCCTTATTTCTTTTTTTTTATTTTTTAAAAGCGTTAAACTTATGACGTGCACGTGGTAAATTATCACTTAAAATTATAATTAACAATTTCACAAGTGCCGGCGGGAATCGAGTCCGGGTTGGTGGCGTACATTGAAATTACTAGCGGGCGCATAACCCCTGAGCTATTTAATCTCTATAACCATAAATCCATATTTTTAGTCATCGATGATCGAATTCTCTCATCGGCTTGACTCACTGGCGCTGCGAAGAGATGTTGTATCTCTTTACATATTCTATCGCATCTACCACGGGAAGTGCTCAGGGGAATTGTTCGGAGTAGTTCAGCCGCCAAATTTCACCATTGCACATCGCGACAAAATGCAATACCATCCAATGGATATCATCCGGATGATTGGCGGTCCACCACTATGCCATTTACAAGAAGTTTTCTTCCTCACACAACTTCCTTGTAGAATCGATTATCACCAGCATTTTCTGGACCGATACGACTTACGGACCTTCAAGAAAAGGGCTTACTGGTTTTTAATAGGCCGGCAACGCATCTACAATACCTCTGGTGTTGCAGTTGTTCATACCATACCATACATAGTTGTACAGACCGTATACACGCGCAAGCAATGAGGGCTCTTTCTGCCTCCAGGTCGGCGCCACTTTGGAATGAGATGTAATATTTAACAGATTTCATGGCGGGGAAAGTTAATTTGTTACAAAAGTGAAGGGATTAATGATTCTTTCTGTAATATTAGTTTTACATTTATTAGATTCATCCATTTAATATGTATTGCTAAACAGACGCATATATTCATATGTACTAATTATATATGTATTTAAATATGTATATTTGTATGTATCTATTTGTATATACATGCCATATATTTGTATATATGTATGTATACGTCAAATATGTATAGTTTATTTATTAGTAAATAATATGTATTATGTAGTTAATTATTATTTTGTGCAGTGTTATTTTATTCTATACTGCCGCACCTACGTCAAATTCTCACCACTCCATGGGTTGACTGGCACTAAGTCCGCCCTTTGTATTCTTTTGTTTTAACACTTTCACTGTCCGGTTTTGAGACACAATAGTAAGACAATAGCAGTGACCTATATGTAGTGCACGGGACAGTGAACGGGTTAAGGAATGCAATAAAGAATAAATAAATAAAAATAAATAGATTAGAAATGGATAAACGATAAACCAAAATACTCCTAAAAAGTAGAAGATTTTTTTAAATGTGTAAAAAATGTATGTGCATTGTGCACAGCACTGATGCATTGTTTTGTATATAAACGTATATACATTATACATACACTGAAAAAAAGTAATGATGATGACACTCTCTGACCCCTTTCGTGATAAATCAAATCACCTCAGTCCCAACTAGCGACATCTGGCGAGCCTACGATTACAAAAAAATCCTTTTCACATTAGATATTATCAAGGTTCAATTAAGGTTAAAGATGAATGCTACATATATGTGTATCATCATCATCATCATCATTACAGCCCTTCACAAGTCCACTGCTGAACATAGGCCTCCCCCAAGGAATGCCACAAAGCACGGTCCCGAGCCACCTGCATCCATCGACTTCCTGCATGTCTTACCAGGTCGTCACTCCATCTTGTGGGGGGACGCCCTACACTTCGCCTACCGGTACGAGGCTGCCACTCGAGAACCTTTCTTCCCCATCGGTTGTCGGTTCTTCGAGCTATATGGCCGGCCCACTGCCACTTCAGCTTACTAATCCGTTGGGCTATGTCGGTTACTCTGGTTCTACTGCGGATATCCTTATTCCTAAGTTTATCACGCAGAGAAACTCCAAGCATAGCCCTCTCCATAGCTCGCTGAGCGACCTTGAGCTTCCTCATACGGCCAGCAGTGAAGGACCACGTCTCAGTTCCGTAAGTCATCACTGGCAACACGCACTGGTTGTACAATTTTGTTTTAAGGTTTTGAGGTATTTCTGACGAGAAGATGTGTCGTAGCTTCCCGAACGCTGCCCAACCGAGTTGAATCCGTCGATTGACCTCTCGGTCGAAGCTGGACTTACCTAGTCGGACTATTTGTCCCAGGTAAACATACTCGTCAACAACTTCGAGCTTAGTGCTCCCAACAACTACCGGCATTGGTGTGGCATGGACATTAAACATAATCTTTGTTTTGTCCATGTTCATCTTAAGACCTATCCGTTGGGAGACACTATTGAGGTCATTGAGCATAGTGCTTAGCTCCTCCAGCGATTCTGCCATGAGGACTATATCGTCGGCAAATCGAAGGTGAGTGATGTACTCGCCATTGATGTTAATTCCGTATCCTTTCCAGTCCAGAAGCTTGAAAACGTCTTCCAATGCAGCGGTGAAGAGTTTCGGGGATATAACGTCACCCTGTCTTACACCTCTCTGCAATTGGATAGGTTTCGTACTCTGGTTCTGTACTCGGATAGCCATCGTAGCTCTACTGTACAAACACTTCAGCACTTCGATATACCAACAGTCAACTTGGCACCGCTGAAGGGACTGCAGCACCGCCCAAATTTCGACGGAATCAAAGGCTTTCTCATAGTCCACATACGACAGACATAATGGCAAATTGTACTCTTCGGACTTCTGTACAATTTGCCGTAGGGTATGTATGTGGTCTATGGTGCTAAAGCCCTTTCGGAAACCGGCTTGTTCGGGAGGCTGGAAGTCGTCAAGTCTGCGCGCGAGACGATTCGTAATGACTCTCGAAAACAGCACGTAGACGCGGCTCAGAAGGGAAATCGGTCTGTAGTTCTTCAAGAGAGCGTTGTCACCTTTCTTGAAGAACAAGACCACCGCACTTCTGCTCCACGCCTCCGGTGTAATGCCACCATGGAGGACGGAATTAAAGAGCTTCTGAAGGACTTCAAGTACCGGCCTTCCACCCGCTTTCAGAAGCTCCGCTGTAATTCCATCCTCGCCTGGGGCCTTACCGTTTTTAAGGTGCTGGAGAGCCATTCTAATCTCGCTCAGACTGACGTCCGGGATATCTTCGGAATAATGTCGAATAAGACTCGCTCTTGGATCGTTACTCACACTTGCGTGTGGCTCCAACGATGACGTGTACAGCTGCCCATAGAACCTCTCAATCTCACTCAAAATCTCAGGTGCCCCGGAAACGATGCTGCCACATTCGGTCTTCAGCTTTGACAGTTGGCTCTTTCTGGCAGACAGATCTCTGGCAAAGACTTTGGAGCCTTGGTTCCGCTCGATCGCTTCTTCAACACGAGCTGTATTGAAGTTGCGTAAGTCTCGCCGCATGCATTTGGAGATCTGTCTGTTCAGTTGCCTGTATGCTGTCAAATCTGTTGAAGAATGTAGCCTCATCTCCCGTCTAACAGCCATGAGATAAGGAGTGTGATCGGAGAGTTTTTGTGTTCTTCTGCAGCGGGTCTTGCAGAACTTAGCTCCGACCGCATGGACAGTTTCCACGAGCTTGTCATTCATATCGTCCACTTCATTGCAGTCTTCTAGGCACTGAAATCGGTTTTGTAACTCGAGCTGAAAGGTTTCGGGACTTTGGATTAGAGCACGAGGGGGACGGAGCGTTGACTTCATCAGACGAGACCTCTCCAACTTAACATTTAGGTTAAGTGTGCCTCTAACCATTCGGTGATCGCTGCCGGTTTTCACCCTCGCGATCACTGAGACATCACTGAACAGTTGTCGTCTGGTCGTCATAATGAAGTCAATCTCATTTTTTGTCGAACCGTCGGGGCTCGACCAGGTCCACTTCCTGTGGGGCCGCTTCTTGAAGAAAGAGTTCATCATAAAGAGTCCCTCTTTCTCCATGAAGTCGGCCAGCTGCTGGCCCCTTGGGTTCCGTTGCCCTATTCCAAATTTCCCTACTTTCAGCTCACCGTTCTCTCTTGTGCCTAGTTTTGCATTGAAGTCTCCCATTAACACCGTATATTGGGTTTTGGAGGAATGCATGGCTCTAGAGATATCCTCATACATTTCCTCCACCTCCTCATCGGGGTGTGCCGAGGTTGGTGCGTAAACCTGTATGACCTTCAGCGAATACCGTTTGGTGATTCTGAGTATAAGGTACGCAACCCTTGTCGACACACTCCCGATCTTTACAACGTTGTTAACGAGAGACTTGTGGACAATAAATCCGACACCTCCTTGGGACAGATGGTCGCCCTCCCGGTGATAGAGCAAGTTGCCGGATTCGAGGATTACCGTGTCCTCCCCCTCTCTTCGGACTTCGGATAATCCTATAATATGCCAGCTCAACTTGTCTATCTCTTCTTCCAGCTCCACGATCTTCTCGTCAGTCCTCAGGGTGCGTGCGTTGTACGTTGCCAGGTCGAGTCGTCTAAGGTGGCAACCGAACCTCCACCGGAGATTCTTAGCACCCCCTGCATATATGTATATATATATATATATATATATATATATATATATATATATATATATATATATACATTTCCTCCACCTCCTCATCGGGGTGTGCCGAGGTTGGTGCGTAATACCGTTTGGTAATTCTGAGTATAAGGTACGCAACCCTCGTCGACAAACTCTCAATCTTTACAACGTTGTTAACGAGAGACTTGTGGACGATAAATCCGACATCTCCTTGTGACAGATGGTCGCCCTCCCGGTAATAGAGCAAGTTGCCGGATTCGAGGATTACCGTGTCCTCCCCCTCTCTTCGGACTTCGGATAATCCTATAATATGCCAGCGTAACTTGTCTATTTCTTCTTCCAGCTCCACAATCTTCTCGTCAGTCCTCAGGGTGCGTGCGTTGTATGTTGCCAGGTCGAGTCGTCGTAGGTGGCAACCGAACCTCCACCGGAGATTCTTAGTACCCCCTGCCCCGCCGTTACCATGGTCGCCACCGTAGCCAGGAACAGCGGAGCCGCCGGGGACTGGGGGCCGTCTCTTCGTAACTTTCATCATGGGGGGTACATTGCCATAGTTGCCACGTTTGGCGAGCGGGTTGGCAACCGCAGTTTTTTTATTGTACTTTTGCCGTTACCAGGAAGATGCTGCTGCCCATCTCCTGCCTGTTTCCCTTTGTCGCCTTTTACGACACCCACGGGAAGATATGGGGTAGTGGATATTCTTAACCGCCACTACACGGCAATAAATAAATAAATAAATAAATAAATATATATATATATATATATATATATATATATATATATATATATATATAATCTGCAAAAATATGTCTGAACAAGTATGTTTCAAGTCATATTTCTTATTATGTGAAGTCAGTGTGAAATTATCCAAGTTCTTCGCAAATACGTAGGTATGATTTTCGCGTTCATCTTGTACGACTTATAAGCTTATAACTTTATGTCAACAAACAACAAAAGATATGAAAAATTCTTCTGACATAAGAAACAGTGAAAGTCGTTGAAGGATATTTTTTATAACACAGTAGGCGACGTCGAGTTCGATATAATGTATGTCGACTCTTCGCTTGGAGTTTTGAGAAATATTAGTTAAGATTTAGTACACAACTTATTTATTATCAATCAAATCTACCAGACAGTAATCCTACTTCTTTTCTTTAATAAATTAAAGTGACAAAAGAACTTACAATCCACCAGATAGTTAGTGGCCAGTGTAGACCTTGTACACCTCCAGACAACTTCATACCATAAAGGTCGTCAGAAATGTGAAAACAAACATTTGTCGTCAGGTGGTAAGATTTCTTTTTTAACTGACTTCAAAAAGAAGGAGGTATTCAGTTCGACTGTATGTTTTTTTTATGTGTGTTACCTCATAACTTTGTACTGGGCGAACCGATTTCGATGATTCTTTTTTTATTTGAAAGCTGGTGCTTCACATGTGGTCCCATATATATTTGATCAAAGTCTGACCATTAGTTTTTGATTTATTCTTAATAATTTAAATTGAAGTCGGTTGTACAAAATTTTTAATTTTATATTATTTATGTGATTTACCTTATATTTTTTTTCTAGGTGAACCGATTTTGATGATTATTTGAAAGCTGGTGCATCTCGTGTGGTCCCATATATATTTTATTAAATTCTGACCAATAGTTTTTGAGTTATCCTTAATAATTTATATTGAAGTCGATTGTACAAAATTTTTAATTTTACCATTTGTTATATTTTTTTTAGGATAAGAGTGACAAACGAACACACAGTCCACTGATAGTAAGTGGTTGCTGCGGCCCATAGACACCTTACATCTATTCTCGATTACAAATCAAAATGCAAATGCGTTGTCACCCGTGAGACGTAATGCCTCGTTTCCAGTAAAAAGTGTCTCCGGTTCTCTACACTCACCATACGAAACACAGCAGAGTTAAGCTACTATTTTACAATGGTATTCTGTGAGAGCGTGGTCCTTCCCCGGTCGAGCCGACCCATTCGTGCTACAACTATACTACTAATATAGCTGCAGCATGGCTCTACCACGTAAGTAAGTGTAGTAACTAAAGTGACAGACAAACTTACAATCCACCTGTTGGTGAGTGTCTATTATAGTCCTTGTACACCTCCAGCCAACTATATACAAAAAAGGTTACAGACGCGTTGTCACCTTCGAGGACTAAGATGGAATGCCTCACAGCGTGTAATTATACTGGTCCTCTATATCCTCCAGATCGGAGGACATCAGTGCAAGCACTATTATCTGGCTGCTAAAGCCGGACGCCAGTCAGCAGTGCCTACACTATTGAATACCGGTCCGTAGAAAATAGGTCATTAGGTATAACTGCAAGAAAACAACTGAGCCTTCTTTATTTAAAGTTGCAGATGTCCATGGGTTGCAGCAGCCACTTACAGGTGGACTGTTCGTTTGTTAATTCGATTTCATTTAAAAAATATATCTTCAAATGTTAACGTCCACTGGACCGCATGTGAAAACCCATGCAAGCTCACTAGCTAGTATTTAAACAGAGCATTTTTTATCGCGGTAAAGGTAGGTAGTAAATTGCACTCTCTTAGCGTGACAAAAGCCTTTTCACTCTTGCTTCGAAGGCACATAGATTGTAATCGGACGGAGAAGGTAAATTATTCTACTCTTTTTCTGTACGCCTCACAAAGGACGAAGTAACGCGTTTCTCGGTTCTACGTACTTATTTAGATGACGTGTCGGATAAGGCTCACTGTAGATAATCCATTGCGTATATGTACATATACATCTCTACATAGTTTTTTTTTATAGGATAAGGGTGACAAACGAGCACACTGTCCACCTGATGGTAAGTGGTTGCTGCGGCCCATAGACATCTACATCTATCCTCTATTACAAATCAAAATGCAGATGCGTTGTCACCCGTGAGGACTAAGATGGAATGCCTCATTACCAGTAAAAAGGGCCTCCGGCCACCTGCACTCACCAAGCGAAACGCAGAGATAAATCTCTACTTCACGCTGGTTTTCTGTGAGGTCGTGGTACCACCCCGGTTCGAGCCGGCCCATCCGTGCGACAGCAAAAGCTGCCGCGTGGCTCTACCACTGTTAAAATGTATGTATTTGTATATGATTGAATGTAATAGTATAAAACAATGTCGCTTCCCGCCGTCTGTACGCTTATATCGCTTATATACCCAACGGATTTTGCTGCCGTTTTCATCAAAAGACAGAATTATTCAAGAGAAAACTTTATATGTATAATACATGCATGTTATATATTATATGATTGTCCTGTCCGTGTGTATGTAACTGAACTCCTCCTCAACGGCTGGACCGATTTTAATGAAATTTTGTGTATATGATAAGTTGCTTAGAGAATGGTTTAGATTCACAATTAGACCCGGTAACTGGCGTTGTGGTCGAGATTCGGAAATCAAGCGTGTGAAGCCGGGGCAAATCGCTAATTACATAATATATCTATGTTTAGCACTCCTCATTAGTGCTAACATCATGTGATACTGATCCACAGATGGTCTTTCTCCATAAAGAAAACGTTAATGAGATATTACGCATTAAATAAAACGTACGCGGAACTGTGAGAATATTATTTTGGGAGCGCACTTGTATAGTTTTAGATGGAATGAACTGAAACAAACAGGTCGTCTGATTCACGCGGCGGTCATCAATCGTATAGATCAATTTTTATGCTGTCAAATGCAATGTTGGAAATATTTGAAAAATTGATTGAAATTTGGAACTATATAAATATCTCAATATAGGGTCCAGACATCCTTTAATTTTATTTGATAATAGCTGTAAAGGGTTGTTGGAAAGGGCAGAACAATGTCTGCCTGGCGAGCTAGTATATATATATATATATATATATATATATATATATATATATATATATATATATATATATATATATATATATATATATGCGGCAAGAAAACACATCACTGAACACGTAGTGCTTATAAAAATCTTTGTTGTTTCTTAAACATTTAATAACTTAATGTTAAATGAAGATATTGCAAAATTTTCTTTTAGATAAGGGCCAAGTGTCTAAGAAATAAAACTTAGAAAACTTAATTGAAATTTATCTAGTAGTTTTTCTGTGATGCGCGCACAACTGCAAGCCTCTATCATTTTATTTGTATAGATTTAGTTTTCTGCCGACTTCCAAAAAGGAGACGGTACTCAATTCGAGTGTATGTTTTTTTTTATGTGTGTTACCTCATAACTTTTGTATTTTATCTTACTATTATTCTATTAATGTTTTAAATGAAAAGCATACACTCCTATCATAATTACAGATTGTGAGTTATTCCATATTGATTCTCAAAGTTGATAAACGCATTTGTATCCTTGTAATTTGAAGATGCGGGTGTTCATGGATTGTAAGTAGCCACTTACCAAAGGACTGTTACTTTGTTTGTTCAAACGGACCGATTTTAATAAGATTTCGACATAATAGTCAATTGGACGTGGTTATGCAAAAAGGATCCTTCCCGAGTTTGTGTCAAAAAATGTTGACTTGAAAAATAATGTTTGTGGTCTATACTATTATGTGATTTAACAATTTTAGCAAAAGTAACACAAATAAGAAGAAAAATTACAAACAGACAGAAACCATACCGATATTTTGAGTTTATGATATTTGAAGTATCCATACTTCAAATATCATAAACTCATATTAACTTATTGCGCGTTGGATCCTTTTTGAATAACTACGTCCAATTATGTCGTAGAATAGGACAAGCTGGCCGCTAGAAAAAGTGTATTCAGTAACGTGATAATTCGCGTCCGATTTTTTCCGTCCACTAATCACATGTATATATAGTTATGTATAAGAAAGTGGTCATTGCCAACAATGGGTCATATAAGTTAAATAATAAAGAAATATATATTCTAAATTCTGAAAAATCCTTAAATATTGAAAAAAGCTTTTTTGCATAGAAACACCAAAATTATGCAGTCGGCTATCTGTTATTCAAATCATTGAATGGTCAATTTATGCTCTGAAGATATTCATATATTTTAAATGCTAAGCATAGCAGATGACGGCTACCATTTAAAAACAGAGAGCCGTATTGGCGACAGTTGTGCCAACTTCTGTAAAACGATAAACCTACAATGTGTTAAGGGAGCAACGAATCCACACAAAAGTTTGAGAAATATTTTCGCGCAAATACGGAGTCTGAATTAACATAGAATACTCCACAAGAGAATTTTTGTATCAATTTGCGTAGGAATATAGAAATTGAATATTAGGTAGCAAGCGTTCATTCTTATCGATTTTAAAATAATGTGCACGAGTCTCTACACACTACACCATTCAATTTTTTATTAAGCAAAGGCTGACAAACAAGCATACTTGAGGAGGTTGGATTCCTTTTTTTCTTAAGAAAACGTTACCCTCACACTAATATCATTTTCTGTATCGAGGAAGCAGCATTCATAAATTTCATAAAGACAAACATATACACCCGAAATAATTATTTGTAGGCCATATAAATACTTGTTCCTTGCGAGATCGAACTGGCAGTCCCCGGCGCTGCAACTCAATTCTAGGCTACTGCGCCGCGGAGCCGGAGGTAGCTACTTGGACCACGTTGAGCTAAAATGTATGGTATATATCGAAAATTCTGAAAGAAGTGATATGTGGCTTGCCTATCGCCTACCCAATCGCAAACCTAATATTTCATTAGTCACAATTTTACGATATGATAGACAAGTAACACAGCACATATATTTTACGTTTTTATATTATACGTGGTAGAGCCATGCTGCAGCTATATTAGTAGTATAGTTGTAGCACGAATGGGTCGGCTCGACCGGGGAAGGACCACGCTCTCACAGAATACCAGCGTCGAATAGCAGCTTAAAACTGCTGTGTTTCGTATGGTGAGTGTAGAGAACCGGAGACCCTTTTTACTGGAAAAGAGGCATTCCATCTTAGTCCTCACGGGTGACAACGCATCTGCATTTTGAATCGCAAGCGAAAATAGATGTAGATGTCTATGGGCCACAGCAACCACTTACCATCAGGTGGACTGTGTGCTCGTTTGTCACCCTATCCTATAAAAAAACATTCATTTTGTTATAAATACCACATAAATATCATGGGACTTACAAGTCCCAGACCTACATAGGATATTATTTGATTGTTCCAATACGTATTGGTGTCTTCATTATCATCAGCCATCCCCAATCATTGTGCACCAATAATAGAGAACGTATTGATTGTTCTGTGCGGGATTTGAACTTGCACTGTTGCCAAACGCTTAACAACTGCGCTATATATCCGTTATTTGTTTGTTTGTTTTCTCAAGTTTATTTATGTTTTGAACACAAATTGAGTGGATAAATTAAGAAATGGTAAATTCAAAACCATGAGACATTTCACTTTAATGTGTAGTTATATTTTCTTTGGTTCAGTGTCGAATATTTACGGTGACATGACATGGCTCATTTCCACTTCTAACGAAGTTTTTTTTAGAATTATTTTACGAATTTATTTTATTACCTAGAGGACAGGCCGTTCTGACTTACTAGATTTATTTATCCTGATTTCAGAATGAATTATTACTTTTTTCACTCTACATTTGTTTCGTCTGTAACATGATAGTTTAAAAACTTTAAAGGGAAACATAATATGCATTCCTTAGTTATTTATATTTATTTATTTTATTTTATTTAACAGTGGTAGAGCCACGTGGCAGCTTTTGCTGTCGCACGGATGGGCCGGCTCGAACCGGGGTGGTACCACGACCTCACAGAATACCAGCGTGAAGTAGAGGTTTACCTCTGCGTTTCGCTTGGTGAGTGCAGGTGGCCGGAGGCCCTTTTTACTGGAAATGAGGCATTCCATCTTAGTCCTCACGGGTGACAACGCATCTGCATTTTGATTTGTAAGAGAGGATAGATGTAGATGTCTATGGGCCGCAGCAACCACTTACCATCAGGTGGACTGTGTGCTCGTTTGTCAGCCTTATCCTATAAAAAAAAAATTAAGTTATACGATTTTTATTTTAATATTGTATAGTTCAACTCGACCCAGAGTATGTAATTAATTCATAGTTTAATTAATACGCTTTTACAAAGAAGTCCTAAAAAATATACAAGGTCTATCTATTAAATAATATTTTGTATGTGAGGACTAAGATGGAATGCCTCATTTCCAGTAAAAAGGGCCTCCGGCCACCTGCACTCACCAAGCGAAACGCAGAGGTAAACCTCTACTTCGCGCTGGTATTCTGTGAGGTCGTGGTACCACCCCGGTTCGAGCCGGCCCATCCGTGCGACAGCAAAAGCTGCCGCCTGGCTCTACCACTGTTATGTTTAAAAATATTAATAAATGTTTTATAATAATAAATGATATACATACGGTTACAGCCTAACAAAGTTCCACTGCTTAACACGTTCACTGTCCGGTTTCCAGACACAATAGTAAGACAATAACAATGACCTATATGTAGTGCACGGGACAGCGAAAGGGTTAACATAGGCCTCCCCATAGATTGCCTCATAAGAGACATATTTGCCATAGTTTCCACCAGGATAACTGTATATTTTTCGAAACGTTTTCGCCTTAAATACCTAAAAACTTATTTGTTTCGTTTATGTTCGAACGGAATCATAATAAAAACGTTTATGAAGAGAACGAAATATTAAATCGTACTTATTCAATAAAACGTTTTGAACCATTTTAAACAGTTTTTCCCATTTTTTAGCCCTGCAATATGAAACGAAAATACCTTATAGGTTTAAACGTGTCCTGGCACGTGCCACATTTAGCTTCCTGCGGAATAAACCGTTTTTTACGTTTTCACATTACGTTCTCATTTCGTTTTTGTTCCGAACAAAATGTTATACAATTAACCGTCCCAAACGTTTTAAAAACGTTATTTTTAATAACGTTTCCGAGCCCTGGTTTCTACGCTTGGCAGGCGGGTTGGCAGCTGCAGTTTTTCATTTTTTAGTTGTTATTAGGAGCACACTGCTGACCATCTACTGGTTTGTTTCCCTCTATCGCTTCTTACTACATTAATTAATTGTATAATATACATTGTAAACTATTACTATTCAAAGCACGTTCTGTTGAGTTTCTTTCTGGTTCTTTCAAAGACAAAGTTTTTTTTTCTGTCCGGACCTGTGGTTTGTAGTAGACTACTCAAAATTCCGTGATATTTCTTACATAAAGACGACCAATGTTAAAGGAACAACATACATGTTTCACAATTGTATACAGGTCTCCTTTCATTATTGAAAGAGTTATAAGGCAAGGAAGACACCGTCATGCTAGCCCAATGCCTATATTTTTTTAAATCAGACCTGAAGTCGAAGTCAATGTTTTTCCTTCACAACAGATCAAGTGGAAAATAAGCAACGGGAAACTAACATTGTCAATGTCAGATTAAATTTTAAGGTGATCTCTTGTTTGGCAGTTCAACGACTGCGATCAAAGATAAGGGGTTCTAAAATGAAATACATTAAAATAATTATTGTACAAATTTAAGTATTCAAGCACGTTTCTCTTGTTTTGTTATAGCTACCGTCTACCGTATATGTTCTTGTTTACAAAAATATAAACGTTATGAGGCTATTAAGTCATTTTAAATAGTGGTAGACCCACGCGGCAGCTTTTGCTGTCGCACGGATGGGCCGGCTCGAACCGGGGTGGTACCACGACCTCACAGAAAACCAGCGTGAAGTAGAGGTTTAACTCTGCGTTTCGCTTGGTGAGTGCAGGTAGCCGGAGGCCCTTTTTACTGGAAATGAGGCATTCCATCTTAGTCCACACGGGTGACAACGCATCTGCATTTTGATTTGTAATAGAGGATAGATGTAGATGTCTATGGGCCGCAGCAACCACTTACAATCAGGTCGACTGTGTGCTCGTTTGTCACCCTTATCATATATAAAAAAAATTTACTCTAAATAAAAATCCAAATGAAAATTATAAGGAAATGAATATTGTACTTTGTTTGTTTAGATCGCGAAGCGCGTAGATGCCCGTGATTCATAAATATGTAACGTTACCACGTTACACACATTTATTTTAACTCACTTCACGTATTTTATTATATAAAACTTGAAACTATACTAACTTTATAAAACGATGTTATAATTATTCAATGTCACTTAAACAATACTGAATACAATATTTAAATATTAAAACAGAATGAACGTACGAATAATTTGCTCCGTACATAGTATTTACATAATAATATAATATGTATTTACTAGAGATAGGTATATATTGCTTACCTAAAATTATAAAAAATAGTTTTTATACATTTTTGATAGCTATTTCTAGCTTCTAACATGCCAGTATCTGCCAAATGTGACAGAATTAAAAAGTTTGAAAAAAGGATAATTTAATTAATCAGGCCATAACAAAAATACGACATATATTATATCTTTGTATGTTATATACAAAAATACACAATACATTTTTTTTTATAGGATAAGGGTGACAAACGAGCACACAGTCCACCTGATGGTAAGTGGTTGCTGCGGCCAATAGACATCTACATCTATTCCAAATCAAGTTGTAGATGCGTTGTCACCCGTGAGGACTAAGATGGAATGCCTCATTTCCAGTAAAAAGGGCCTCCGGCCACCTGCACTCACCAAGCAAAACGCAGAGGTAAACCTCTACTTCACGCTGGTTTTCTGTGAGGTCGTGGTACCACCCCGGTTCGAGCCGGCCCTTCCGTGCGACAGCAAAAGGTGCCACGTGGCTCTACCACTGTTAAAAATAAATAATACAATCAATATAAAAATAGTAAAGCAATATATTTTCTTAATCGAATTAGGACCTCCAGTCTGTAAACAGCCTATGATATACCGACTAAAAGAATATCTACATATTATTTCACTACTAAATCATGCTAAAGCTAGGCATAAATCATGTATAAATATAAATAACGCTCACCTCGCGTTGGGCTTCCTCAGTGTTTAGGCCAAGGATGCCATCACGGAATTCATTTCTTATTTTATAGTGTTTTTATGCAAACTTTTTCACTTTGTTTAACTTTTCATATTAACAGTTACCAACACTAAGTTAATGTTATTGCCTGTCATAAATTTCAAACCGAGTTTGAACCTCACCAGCACGTGCACGCCGTGCTTAGCGGCGATGAAAACATCGTGGGAAAATCACATGGTCTAAAAAATTTATAATTCGAAGATATGTGAAATACGCCACCAACATTGGGCCAGCCCTACGGTTTCTTCCTGTCCCAAAACCCTGCCCTAAAGGTTGCCTGCGCCCAAATGTGGAACGTAGGTAAGCTGTTCTTTAGTGTTATTTTTTATCAAAGAACATTATTTCAATAGATAAAGTTTATTCAGTACCTACATTTTTTGTATTACTGGCTGTAACAAATGATAAAAATGTAGAATTTAAAAAAAAGCAAAATCAGCCTTACTAAAACTGCTAAAACTAAATAGACGAACTAAAACGTACTGAAATTATATGTATACTCTGCAACGAACTAAAAGGTTTAAAATAATTTCCACGTTACATTTTAGCTTTAGAAGTGGACACTAAGGCATTTTGTCACATTAAAGCCACGACTTCTGAAGCTATTTTGTGGAAATTAAAAATTATTTTTTTATTTGAAGTCGAACCAAGCTACTTTTTAATAAATGCTTAATTTTATGAATCTTTTGTTGTTTTGGAATAAGGAATGTCAGCTTGAATTTCACGACAACTCCTGAAGTACCAAGAACATTGTATATTCTTACAGACCCTATTAGGCTCATTCACATTTCAACATTTACATCGGTCGAATATCGTATATACTTTTCACATTAAGTACTTGTAAAACATTTAGATACTGCCTAATACTAAGTTAATTTATAATCTATCATACATAATAAAACTATAATACAATTTATCCACGCTCACGAAACGGAACATGTTTAATATAGTTATTATAAATGGTGCTACGTTACCCGTCTGGGACAGGTTAGGGTCCATTGTCCTGTAACTGGGACCGCCGGTATTTGACCTAGTTTTATCCACGCATGCTCCATGAAATATATGCCAGACCTTCGCTTATGGCTAAATGAAATTTATATTTCACTTTATTTTAGCATCTAGTTAAATAGTTACAAACAGTGGCATATGGTGTCCCCATTTCATTAAATAGCATTTCGTCCGTCCGTCTGTCTGTCAGCGGGCTGTATCTCATGATCCGTAATAGGCAGACAGTTGAAATTTTCACAAAATATGTATTTCTGTTACCGCTATAACAATAAATAATAAAAATATAAATAAATTAAAAATGATAGGAGCCCCCTATTAGAAACATATTTTACGATGGTACGGAACCCTTCATGTGCGAGTCGGACTAGCACTTGACCTTTATTTAAAAACGGTTCTTTTTCTTTAACGGGCCGTTTTGAAGAAAATGAAGTGCATGAAATTCCCTATTTGAAAACAAAATACCAGTATAGCTATTTATGCAACCTGCAAAGGTTTTTTTTTTCATTTCAAAAGTTACTAACTGAATAATTTGTAATATTAACTGTTTTACAAGCACATCTATACAAATAAATAAAATTGAGGTGTCTGTTTGTAATGTCAAATAACACATTTTTACTAAATGCATATACGGTACTAATAACAAAAACATTTCTTTTAGTTATAGTCTGTTTGTTTCGGCTAATCTCCGAAATGGCTGGACCGATTTTGACGGGACTTTCACTGATAGATAGCTGATTGTTATAAGGAGTAACTTAGTCTACTTTTATTTTAAAAAAGAAGTTAGGGTTCTGCATGAAAACATGAAAACCCATGAAATCCAATAGTAATAAATGCCACGCGGGTGAAGTCCCGGGGGACAGCTAGTCTTATGTAATAAAATGGATCGCTACGGTGAACGGGACGTTTCTTGAATATAGAAATCGACACCTCGTTGTCCCTCAGCAATTTCTTTTTCTTTTCTTTCTTTTTTCTTTAAAAAAAACGTTACCCCCACACTAGGATTTTCTCCTGTATCGTGGAGGCAATTTACAAACATAGATTACACGAGGACAAACATCCAGACCCGGAACAATTATTTGTAGGCCATACAAATACTTGTTCCGTGCGGGATTCGAACCCGCGGCCTCCAGCGCAACAACTCATTGCTAAGCCACTGCTTCACGGAGCCGTCATATATTTTATTATATGGGGTATTTATCATACATTGTATTAAGCATTTAATATCTTCGTATTTTGTTAGAAATTGCCGTAAAGTGGCAGCCGAAGAGAATTCACTACCATATAAAATCGCGTGGGTGTCGTAAGCGGCGACAGAGGGAAATAAGCAGGAGAAGTTTCGTACGTGGTAGAGCCATGCTGCAGCTATATTTCTGGTATCTTTGTAGCACGAATAGGCCGGCTCGGCCGGGTGAGGACCACGCTCTCACAGAATACCAACGTAAAATAGCAGCTTAACGCTGTTGTGTTTCGTATGGTGAGTGCAGAGAAACGGAGAAGCTTTTTACTGAAAACAAGACATTCCATCTTAGTCCTCACGGGTGACAACGTATCTGCATTTTGATTCGTAATCGAGGTAAGATGTGGATGTTTTTGGGCCACAGCAACCACTTACGATCACGTGGCCTGTGTGCTCGTTTGTCACCCTTATCCTATAAAAAAAGAAAGAAAAAGATGGGCAGCAGCATTTTCCTCGAAACAACCCAAAATAATAAAAAACCACTGTTTGAACCTCATCCTAGAAGGTAATGGGGAGACTTACGTTCTAATGGTGGACTTTTGATAGGTCGTAAGGAAAATGTTGAAAACTAATTTTGACATGTGAATTGTCGCTGCGGACACAAGCTCCGCTTCGCCTGCTAGGTGAACTGGCACGACCCCGTCCGCTGGTGCCTGCTTAAAAATGGATTAAAATGCGATGATGACTTTGCAACTCCAAACTGAATAGCGGTGTATACCAAAGCGTGCTCGAAATATAATGTGATGATAGAGAAGGTCGGCCGATTCAACCACATGGTGTGCCTTGGCCCCTGAAAGCTACACGGAAGTAGGGTTACCAGATCCCACAATGAGTTTTCCTAGCAATATACCTGACGTCAATAAATTTCCTGACATTGACGCAGAGGCTTCAAATAGTCCGAGAGCTGGTAGACATTTTTAAGTCGGTATTTGACAAGTTTTTAGCACGCCTTAAATACCTACCCAAAAATGTCTTTTTTATGGGATATGCTGACAATATTTAAAATTTTTAACAAAATATACTATTTAAAAATTCCTGACAATTTCAATTTTTTCTGTTTCCCTGACAGAGAGCTAAAATTCCGGACATGTCAGGAAAATTTCTGTCATCTGGTAACCCTACACGGAAGCAGCTGGTAATTATTGTAACATATACGATGAGGATAAAGTGAAAGCAGCGGGTGATGCGCAAGAGCATTCCCGATCTGCACTTCAACTGTACCTGTTTTACTGCAATTGTTATAGAAACCACATGCGATAAAAATTGAAGACTTTCTGGCCTTTT
The DNA here is from genome assembly GCA_033319125.1 of Parnassius glacialis. Lineage (NCBI taxonomy): Eukaryota > Metazoa > Arthropoda > Insecta > Lepidoptera > Papilionidae > Parnassius > Parnassius glacialis. The sequence goes on along the minus strand of JAVANC010000022.1, from coordinate 38,050,735 downwards.
GGCAAAAACATCCCATCACTAACAAATAGAAATCAAAAGCTTACACGACTAACATTATTAGATTGCCCATTTAGCCACTTGTCAGCTTCCAGTCGAAAGTAAACATCTTAGCAACGTTCACAAGTCACAAATTAATAAATTCAAATAAATGTAGACTTAGCGCAATAAATTTCATGAAGCGGAAACCGTGATGGATAAATTTCAATGTTTTTGTGCGAATTGAAGTGATTATCAACACCCAGAGTAAACTATACGCTGTAGGTACTGTGAACAGAACCGTATTGTTAGAGACGCGACTATGACGTACACATCTCAGTAACGAATGTATGACACGTTTTCGATGATACGAGTATGCTTGTGAATGTGTGGTATGGATCCAAGAAGGGCGAACATTTTGAATTCAAAAATAGAATTAATGTATATGAAACTTAAAATTTGAAACATATTGGTGGTTGCAATGGAATAGAATAATTAATATGGTTAGAATAGAAAAGATTAGAATCACAATTACAAGAACACCTATTGAAAGTCATTTGAGCTACCACTATTTCGGAAAAAAATCTCTTCCTTGGTAACAACCAGCAAGAAACCCAGCGGGACTTTATTTTTTAAACATTAATTTACAACATAATATTTAATATTAGGTACCTACCTATGAAATTGCTGTTTTTTTTTTATGAAATAAGTTAACGGTGAATTTTTTTTCTATATTTTTTCTATTAATCAAAGTAAAAACACATGTAATCGATGCATCTTTCCCAACGCAGTGGCAGTTTCATGATGCCCTTCTTGAAGAAATCTAGCTGGACGGGAAACAACAAATTCTTTAAAGGCATTTTGTACTGCCTCTCGGGTATTGAATTTTTTTCCCACTAAAAAGTTATCCAAAGTTGAAGTTTGTAGGCGCAAGATCTAGTGAGTACGGCTGATGACGGAGAGCTTCCAATCTCAGTTCTTGTAACTTGGAGACCATCTGTTGTGCAGTGTGCGGTCGCGCGTTGCCGTGCTGGCGCTGCGGGGACGAGCGATTGACCAAATCTGGTTGGAGACGTGCGAGCTTTTCCATCGTTGTGTTCAGTTAAAAAAAATTGTGAGTGCGGTAGAAAATTTTTGTTTCTGTGGGTTTTACACCGCATCATTTAAACATTTTCACTAGTTACCTCTTTTTTTTTATGGAATAGGGGGCAAACGAGCATGCGGCTCACCTGATGGTAAGTGACTACCGCCGCCCATGAACAACTGCAGCACCAGGGGAATTGCAGATGCGTTGCCGACCTTTTAGAAAGGTGTAAGCTCTTTTCTTGAAGGTTCCTAAGTCGTATCGCTGAACGCCGGCAGTACCTCGAGTTAGCGGGGTATGTCCGAACCTTACTTTACGTTTTCGGGTGTCAGGGGAGTTGGATTTGGATCCCTTGGAGTTTGTCGGTAGCGGATGTCGGGTTGTGAGCAGCTTCAGCGAGATATAGATAGGGTCGTGCAGTGGAATGCAAATATTTAACACGTCGAAGTGTGAGGTGATAAGTTACGGGCGCAGACAGGCACCACTGCAATACCCGTACGAGGTTGACGGAACGGTAATGCCGTGCGTTACTTTAGTACATGACATAAGTGTGCAGATAGTAGTGGAAAAGAATTGCAAGGATTTTCTTAGTACGGGGATGATTAAAGTTTTATACAATGCACTTTTTTATAGGAGAGGGGGCAAACGAGCATACAGCTCACCTTTTTTTTATAGGATAGGGTAACAAACGAGCACACAGTCCACTTGATGGTAAATGGTTGCTGTGGCCCATAGACATCTACATCTATCCTCGTTTGCGAATCAAAATGCAGATGCGTTGTCACCCGTGAGGACTAAGATGGAATGCCTCTTTTCCAGTAAAAAGGATCTCCGATTCTCTACACTCACCATACGAAACACAGCAGTGTTAAGTTGCTATTTTAGGTTGGTATTCTGTGAGAGCGAGGTCCTTCCCCGGTAGAGCTGACCCATTCGTGCTACAACTATACTACTAATATAGCTGCAGCATAGCTCTACCAGGCAGGTGCGTTGCCGGCCTTTTAAAAAGGAGTACGCTCAATTCTTGAAGGTCCCTAAGTCGTATCGGTCCGGTAAAATCGCCGGTGGTAAACTATTCCACAGAGACATCGTATGCGGAAGAAAAGTCCTAGTGAAACGTACAGTGGTGGGATCACCGCTGTACGTTTCACTAGGAGTTTTCTTCCAAGCATCCAGATGATGTGAATAGTATCGGGAGTTTTGCCGCGATGTAAGTTCGTGATATTTGGCGGCTGGGATTAATTCGAACAATCCCTCAGAGCACTTCCCGTGGTAAATATGAAAGAAAATGCAAAGCGGTGCAACATCTCTACGATTGAGCTGATTGGAAAGGACTCGGTCGTTGACGGCTCGAGCCGCTCTGCGTTGGATGCGGTGAAGTGGAAGGAGCTGGTACTGGGGAGCCCCAGCCCAGAGATGGAAACAGTATTTCATGTAAGGCCGAACCTGCGCCTTGTAAAGTTGCAGGCGGTGTGCCGGCATGAAATACTGTCCCACTCTGCTGAGCACGCCAAGTTTTTTAGAGGTCTTCTCTTCCCAGTAACCACGAAACTGCACGTTACTTGATATGTCGACGCCAAGGATTCCGATACTGGCTGAGGTAACAAAGGGTCCTTGAAACTGAGGAGATACAACAAAGGGGTTCTTTTTTGGGGCAAACGCGCAAACTTGTGTCTTATGAGGATTAAACTGGACTAGATTTAGTCGCCTCCAATCCTAGACTTTGTTCAGCAAAGACTCGACTTCAGACACAAGTTTGTTCCGGTACTTGGCGACGTTTTCCCGAGAAATATTGGCACGGCCGGAGTATAGAGCATCACCAGTGCTGTCATCAGCATAGCAATGAATGTTACCGGTTAGCAACATATAATTGATAGTAGAAGAAACAGCGTTGGTGATAGCATGCAGCCTTGTGGAACACCAAAGTTAATAGGCTTGTAGTCGGAGCATGCAATTTCTCGGGAAGCCCATAGGAAGGGAGCTTCGAAAGAAGCGCTTTGTGCCAGACCCGATCGAAGGCCTTCGCCATGTCCAAACTAACAGCCAATACCTCCCCCTTGGACTCTTCTGCCTCCGCCCATCTATGATCCAGGTAGACCAGAAGATCACCAGCTGATTGACTCCGACGAAAACCGTATTGTAGGTCACTAATCAGCTGGTGATCCTCAAGGTACCGGATGAGCTGGCAGTTAATAATGGATTCCATTATTTTGGAGAACAAGGAGGTGATGGCGGTAGGCCTGTAGTTTTTTTTTTTTTTTTTTTTTTTTTATTTATTATACTCTGTTACTGCTGCTATACATGCAGCACCATTTGTTACTATCGTTGTTTTATTACTTATACACATATATCCTTTTTTTTTTTTTTTTTTTTAACTTAACTACTTTAATTATACTTATTACTTATATCCTACTTACTGTTATGTACTTCCTAACTTAACATTTCACTACTTTTTTTTTTTTTACCTTAGCTTTTACTGTTTACAATTATTTTCCCTTTACATTTATTATTGTTATTGGTCATGTATTCATTTATCTTATATCATTCGTACAGTATTTTCTACTATCTAAAGTAACATTATTTTACTGTATTCTTACAATTATTAATTAAGTTATATAAAATATGGTACTTAAATTAAGTTATTAACTGCGCTACCCGTTATCTTATATAATATACATCTTCATCTAACATTTCTTTTTCCTTTTTTTTCTTTTTTTTTCATTATTATTTTTTTTAATTTTTTTTTTGGCCTTTTCCTTTTATTTTTCTTTTCTTTTCTCCATTTAGTATATTTTTGTTTTTTGTTTTTATTGCCAATGCTTTATAACATATATATAAGCTATAAACATTGTACATATTATTATGTTGTTATGGAATACTATTACAGCAAGTACTATTTACAACCATTTCCTATACTATGTTATGCAATGAAAAGTATTTATTTCTCTATATGTTTTTATTAATTGCTCGTCTACATTTATTATTAATATCTAACACATTTAATATTATATAATTATTAATCTACATTTTTATAATTTAATATCTACTTTCGATCCATTCGCTTTTCCTGCACACCTAACGACATATTCTGCATATTTAAGAAAATAGATACGGCAGTCATCGTTGTTAATTACATACTTTAAATTTGTTATATTGATTGCAATTCCCATTTTATGCTCGCATTCCATTCTTTGAATAGTGAATCTAGGACAATCTATTAGCAGGTGTTCAATTTTTTCTTCTATTTCATTACTGCAAACACAAGATGGGGATTGCGCTAACTTGAACTTAAACAAATAAGCCTTAAATCCTCCATGACCAGTTAATAATTGAGCTTTAATATTGTCCATTCTTATCAGTTTCAGTGTCTTGTGAGCTTCTCTTACGTCTGGGAAGAAATTTTTCGTGACTGCACCTGTTGCTGCTTCGCTATATCGCTGCTGCCACTTCACGCAGGTAGAGTCCCTGGTTAGTCGCTTCGCGAAGGATAGCGGACACTTGTCATAAACTGGTGCTTGTTTGTTGGATAGTGCAGCCTTTTTGGCAAGCTCATCAGCCCTTTCATTGCCAGGTATACCGATATGTGCCTTTATCCAGTAAAATTTAACCTCGCCGTTTTTATTTACTAATGATCTTATGCGCTCTCGTATTTCAGCTGCCAAAGGATGAAGGGACGAGCTGTCGGTTAGACACTCTAGAGCTGAACGTGAATCGCTTAGGATTATTCCTTTCTTCAATTCGCCGAACTTGCACATCATATCTAACGCTTTTAATATTGCGGTAAGCTCTGCCTGATAAACGCTACAATAACTTTCTAGCCGAAAGGTAGACTTACGTATTTCGCTGCCATCTTTCCATACACTGACAGCGCCACCAACTTTCCCTTCCAGCTTGCTTCCATCCGTATATAATCTTGGCTTTAGGCAGTCTATTGCTTGTTCCTGATCTTGAGAGCTTATCAGCTCAAAAGACATGCGACATCTTTCAGCAGGATGGGGTAGGCAAAAAGGACTTATTGGTTTTTCGATGTCTCTTCCCGGAAGTTGGTTCAGTGGCTTTCCTTGTTTTATTTCATAGAGCGAAAGACATTCCATTGCTCTTAAGTCGAGGGGGAATATTCCTGCCAGTATAACGCTAGACGTGAAGGAGACTGTTCTGTGACCTTTACAGATTTTGATTGCGAACATTCTTGTTCTTGTCTAGGCCTGTAGTTAGCCGGGTCTGAGCGGTCGCCTTTTTTAGGGATCGGGTGGACAAAAACCGTCTTTCATGATTTCGAGACTACGCCTAGGGAGTAGGAGTATCAGAAAAGAAGTGTTATTATCGGTGCCAGCACAGGAGCACACGTCATCAGCACAATTGGAGGGATTCCGTCAGGCCCACTCGACTTGTGGATGTCCAGGGAGAGGAATGCTTAGCGAACCGAGCGCTGAGTGAACCGCACATCTGGCATGGAGCAATCACACCTCAGGATGGTCGGCGGTGTGTTTTTCCCGTGTCTTCAAGGCAAGAGTGAATAGGCTTTTTTTAAGCTAATTCATCATGTTTTACCATCGTTGGCTGCATCACCACTTACCATCAGATAGGATAGTAATCAATCACTGGCATTATAAGCTATTATATATATATATATATATATATATATATATATATATATATATATATTTTTTTTTTTTTTTTAATTGTATTAAATTCGAAAATTATACTTAGCTTATTATGTGAGTATGTAGTGTTTTACGTTGTCTTCTTTAGGTCTTTCAGATATTGATTTCAGCGATTACATTTGTTAACGACTTAGCGCTGAGGATCACGAGTTCGAATCCCGCTCGGAACAAGCATTTGCATGGCCAAGTATAGAGGTTAAGTGATGGATCCAAAATTTTTCTTATCTGTTTTTTCTTCTTCTTTTCCATCAATTTTCGAAAAAAATAGATGACCTTTTTGGTTCATTTAATTTTTTAACAAAATGTATGTTTAAATTTAGAACCGTACTGTTTTGAACTATGTAATTTAATATCAGGTATCTCGATTGTTGATATATCACTTGTTTTGCTTTGATATATGTGGCTTTAATCTAATTTCGTCTTCAAAGAGAACACCGTAGCTGATATATGGCTGCGGCTTTTTAATCTGACTGGGTTAAAATCTCAAACGGTAAATTAATCGTCGTTTTTTATGGAACACGGGTGATTAACTGCGCGAAATGAGGAACACTGGCATACGTATTATTCGGCGCTTCCTGCTAAAGAAATTTTACTCAAATATTGTTGAGTGTAAGTGGTATTGTAAGGATATATCGACTACCCTATATCGTCTCGTGGGTGCCGTTAGAGAGACAACAATTAATAAAAACTGCGTTTTACAACCCGCAGTTACTACAAAACAATAAGAAGAGTATGGCAAAAATCCCCATTATGAGATAATTAATAGAATCAAGCGTTACTTTGCGGAAGTCCATTATATTAAAGTTGGCAAAAAATTACTTCGCGTACATCCGCTCGATAAAATAAAATGATGTGTCTTACCTAGTTCGAAGAGCACCTCCCGCCCAAAAACTACTAAAACGCTGACTTAGCGGTCAGCCACCGCAGTCTAGATTACCTGAAGATGCCTCGTGTAGAGGCGAAACACGTCGTATTGTCGTCAGTGGTGTGTCTTTCCAAGTGTAGTGGTGTTGGGAGTAGTGGTGCTGGGATTAGTGGTGACGGTGATAGTGCACGCAATTGAGTGAGCGGGAGGCTCTTCAAACTAGGTAAGACACATCATTTTCTTTTATCGAGCGGATGTACGCGAAGTAATTTTTTTGCCAACTTTCCCCATTATGAGGCAATCTATGAGCCGACCTATGTTTAGTTTTTTTTTATATGATAAGGGTGACGAACGAGCACACAGTCCACCTGATGGTAAGTGATTGCTGCGGCCCATAGACATCTACATCTATCCTCTATTACAAATCAAAATGTAGATGCGTTGTCACCCGTGAGGACTAAGATGGAATGCCTCATTTCCAGTAAAAAGGGCCTCCGGCCACCTGCACTCACCAAGCGAAACGCAGAGGTAAACCTCTACTTCACGCTGATTTTATGTGAGGTCGTGGTACCACCCCGGTTCGAGCCGGCCCATCCATGCTACAGCAAAAGCTGCCGCGTGGCTCTACCACTGTTACTGTTGTACTGGGCTTTAAATACGGCACTTATACTGGCACTTAGTGCCAATGCCAGCTAAGTGCCGTTGAAATCGGTCCAGCCGTTTCGGAGATTAGCCGGAACAAACAGACAGACAAACAGACTGACAAACAGACAGACAGACAGACAACAATTTTAAAAATTGTGTTTTTGTTATAAGTACCGTATATACATTATGCATTTAGTAAAAAGCTGTTATTTTAACATTACAAACAGACACTTCAATTTTATTTATTTGTATAAATTAGTATGATGTGTGAAAGGCAGAACGAAAACACATGAAAATATAACCTCACGTCTATCACCCAAAGAGGTAGGCAGAGACTACATACGGACTGCTGTTTAGTTCGATCCTGACACACCTATTTCGCTTCCATATACCTACATATACATGCTTTTAATCTAGCCGAATTCAATATATCGCCAATTTGCTCGATAAACTTTTGGGGCGTCCTTGACGACTCTGCCGCTCACTTGTGCAACATAAATTTACGCTCCTTTGTAACCCCTAGTTGAAAGTGTTTCAAAATTTAAAAAATTACTCCCAACGCATTTTTCAAATTCAATATATAATATAAAAAATGCCTTTAAATATTGACATGTTATAATTCCAACGCCTCGTACATTGGAATAACATAAAGACGCTGTTGTAATGTTTCTAATTTGTTCAGTAAATCCCACTTCCATCATAACAAAATCTTTCTCTCAAAATCTTTTGATACTTTCATTCGTAGGCATTTGTTTCGGATTTATTCTAGTAGAGCTGGGTACAAATTGTCTTTTAATCGTGCTCTAAGAATATTCGTAAAAAAAAAGGAGAAATCCCAAAGCAAGTATTTTGTTTGTTCGTGTTTAGTTAACCCAGCAAAGGACTCCTACTGGTAGACCACGCTGCAGACCAGGGAAGGGCCGCTCTCACAGAATACCAGCGTCAAAATAGCTTAATGCTGCTGTGTCTCGTATGGTGAGTGTAAAGAATCGGAGGACCTTTTTACTTGAAACCAGGCATTCTATCTTAGCACTCAGGGTGACAACGCATCTGCAGTTAATTTTTAATTAAGGATTAATGTAGATGTGTATGGGCCACAACATCCACTTATCATCGGATGGACTGTGTGCACATTTGTTATTATTATTCTATAGAAAAAGCCCTGAATTTTAATCTGTAGTTCTCAATTTGTAGGATTCATACTTATTTACTTATTTCCGTGCCCAGCAGTCGGACGTATAGAGGCTGTAACTTTTACTTTTTATGTTGTATCGTAATTCCACAGACAGACTGCACTGATTTATATAATTAATACATCCTAAGCGCTCTTATCTTTTGCATTTACGGGTTTAGAATTTTAAATCAATATTTATTTAAATCTTTTAAATTGTAAAGTCTTATCGTCCCGTAGGTCGAGCATCCCGTCTCGGCGACAGAGGGTAACAACTCAAAGTAATAAAAAACTGAGACTGCCATCCCGCCTCCCAAACGTAGCAACTATGGAAAATATCTTCCCTATGTAGGAATCTATGGAGGAGGTCTATGATATATGAGCAGTTGACTAACATATTATGTAATCTTTTAAACAGAATAAATGTAGTGAAGTCAGAAGTCTTGTCACTTACTCTAAGAATAAGGAATCGAAATCTTTTAAAATGTTAATGAATATTCATGTGGAAAAGTAGAATTTTAACGAGACAGTCTACTTTTAGTATTTTTTTGTAAGAAAACCCAGATAAGAAAGAAGAGATACCGATAGCAAAAGTCATTGATTTTTGGCCGCAAAGATATTGACCGAGATTTTATTCTAGATGCTGCCTAGCTCGTTTTGGTCATATTTACGCATCACTAGTTCTAAGTAGTGTCAGCTATTCTGGTTTCTGCTGAACATTTATTGCGAAGTCAGCCGCTAATCAATAGTAAATAGGATAAATCAGTGGCTTTGTATTTACGTCAGCGCTGAGTTTATACTTACGACACTATGCACCGCACTTTTGTCTAATGAGTTGTATACTGAAGTACTATGACACGGCACTTATTTACCTATCACAAAAATAAAAAAATTAAAAAAATTGACTGCGTCTTTAAATTTTTAATAGCAATACTTATACAAGTTGAAAATCATTTTATTAACAAACTATGCGTACTAGGCTATTAAGATGAAATAGAGAACCAGTTGACGTAATTCTAAAGCTAATAAAAAAACCCCGTCTCGATACGTAAATTTTTTCGGGAGTTATCGTGACCACATACAAAATCAACATCCGAACGTTCACGTAAAAAAATTTTTAAAACCATTTTTTTTCTATGTATCAATATAAAATTATTTTTTAGAAAATAGAAGATGGATTAATTAGAGTGTTTTCTTATTATTAATTTATATTATCGTATATGTGCAATATGGTTATGATATAGGCATTTTAAGAACACAAAATTGCTTGACCTTGACGTGTCAAGAGTAATGCACTGCCTAATAACGCTTAGCGTTATGAGGCGTGCAACAATAAAACAATTGATTAAAAATAAGTTGAGTAATTGAAAATAAAAATAAAACAATCTTCTGTATTGAAATATGATACGTTATTGTTTAATATAATATTATTTAATATTATCAACGTACGAGTATGTTGATAAATCTCGCAGATATTTTTGTTGCAAGGTCATTAGAAGCGGTTACTTTACCATTGTCTTGTTTAAATTTATTTTTGAAAAACTTATTTTGGACACAATAGATTTTCTCAGATATATGTTCAAGATTATTTATAGATAAATATTTTCCGCAGTCATAAACTGTACAGATTAGGCAAAAGATTCAAAAAAGCCTTTTGGGTCTTGTCGACGCGTTGTTAATAACATTATAATATTTCTGTTAGTAACAATAAGTTGTCGCCGTATAAAAGCCTATAGGAGATACCTATTACTTTAAACATACATACCTTTGCGTTTACACGCGTTTCCATTTCTAAATTTGTAAATTAACTTTCTTTAGAAGCTTTACACTTGAGCGACGATCAAATATCAAACTTTTATAATTTATGTATTTCTATGAAAGTTAATTTACGAATTTCGACATGAATGTATGTTTCCTCAATATACAAAGGTTAATGATTTCTAGCACAAAATAACTTTTTTCAAATTTTATGTATTCCAACTAGTACTATCTGTACTTTAGGCTGCACATGGAGACTTGAATACCGGGTAATCTGTAATTTACAGATTTAGAACTGGTGTAAACGCTGTTGCTGATCATGATGTCCCGGGTTACAAATACTGCTCGGGCCAAAACAAATCAGTTATTGCGTTTTTCTGTTAAAAAATAGTAGTAGCCTGAACTGAAAGTATTGGAAGTGTTTAACCCCCTTGCCTCGAAAAATACGTTAAGCCGTTGGTCCTGCGCCTGATCACTTCTCGGTCGTGTCGGATTGCTATCCCATCGGAAAAAGCACTTGTTCTGGCGCATACTTACAATCGGGCCCTATAAATCTGTGAGACGGGCCGCCTTGAGCGAAATTCAGTTTGAAAGAAATTATTATACGGAAATGTTTCAATTAGTTATATTATTCTGTATAATTATCAAATTGTATAATACATCAATTACATTAATCATGTCTATTCCACCACATTCATTTACATACAATGTAACAAACAAACCTTTCCATATTTAAAAATAAATTGTAGTTAAACAGGATATCAGTGTAAAAATATTAAAATTAGAGCGTTTTTACATTCGCAACAGTAACAAAATCCACTCATTAGCTACCGTATTACAGAACGGGGGCGTGTGCAGCCGGCGCTCTCTGATAACACGCGTCAAGGACATGGTCTCCTCAACGAGGGCGAAGTCGTTTAGAAAATCTGTCATTCACAGAAATGACTAGATTTATGTTTGTGTTTTGGAAAACGATTAGGCGATCGAAAACGTGCCTTAACACTAATTTTACTGTACAGTTTTAGAGCGATTTGATTCGATTCGAAGCCGATTAAGTTTTGTCAATAAGTGTAAGTACTTCCACAATTTTGTACTGCTACCAAAGCGACGCCATTTTGGAATGAGGTGAAATATTTGACAGTTCTCAAGGCGGGGAAGAATTGTTAGAAATGTGTAAAGATTAATGTTCCTTTCTGGATGTTTGGTTAATTTTTGCATTAATTAGATTAGAAATGGATAACCCGACCTACGGATATTCATAAAAATAGAAGAATTAAATAATTAAAGTACACATCACTGATGCATTTTTTATATATTACTTTTGCATGAACATAAAAGCTTACAAAAAAGAAAGGAAATAGAAACACATAGATATGTTATAATATTCCAATAAAAACCTCGTTTAATCATTTATTTAATACAGTCAATGGCGACGCAAGCTGTTCACCATAAACGAAACGCACCGAAACCTAAATCGCGCTATGAAAATTCTGAAGTTAACACGCTATATATAGAACAGATCCGAAATAACACACGGAGCGTTGGCCGCTCCCCAGGCTGAACACCTGGCCCAGCGGGAGATCTTCACTTTTCATTCCACGGCTAAACAGCCCTCCACAAGTCTCTGCTAAACACTTGCCTCCCCCAAGGAATGTCTCACATGCTGATTTCCTTACGATGTTTACCTTCATCGCCGAGCATTAGGTAAGATGTTTAACTCCACCGTCGATATTGTAAATTAGCTCTGTGTTAAGAAAAAGAAACTGTAGTTACAAACGAACTAAGACTAACAGTCCACCTGGTGGCAAGTGACTACAGCAGTCCATGGACACCTGCAGCCAACTTCAAACAAAGAAGGGTAGATGCGTTATCACCTCTAAGGACTAAGCTGAAATGTCTCACAAACTGTAATTACACCGGCGTGGGTCGAACTCGGTTTGTTCGAGTGCTATTAGATTTTAAGACATACGCTTGCTCTACCACGGCTCACAATAGGCACAAATAACTAATATCTCTAGTGATTTCTTCAAATACCTTATTTACATACTCGCTTGCAACATCCATCAAATGATTCACGCCCGAGGTTGGCTAAGCAAAACAAAAACGCCGAATATACGAGTTCGGCCCGACCGCTGCCGGTCGGCTATCGGCCGCGGTACAGAATAAATAATAATACCTAGGTTTTATATATTTTCGTGTTTCAAATCACATCACACATAATATCTTATTTATCAGTTTGTTAAAAAAAATATTTTGTTCCTTTCAACGTTATTACGACTAAAAACGATGTGTTTTTGTTATTTTTGTCCGTGTGTAAGTGAATAAATACATTGCATATTCAAGTACTTTAATGGATTATATTATTCGTAAAGTAAGTAACTTGTTTTTAAGTTTAAAAAGTATGTTTAATACCGTACGTTGAGGACGAATTGTATATTCACTTTGTATAGTAAACAACAAATAGGTACCTGCATTGCCAAATAATCAATGCAAATCAATTTCAAAGACATTACGTTTTCTTATTGGTCTTGCTCTAAATGTTCCGTTCTTTTTGTTTAGAAACGAAATATAATCAAATTCTTACTATAGAATTTCAGCCATAGAAAGTTGATAAAATTTGCATCTTCCGTATGTATTCGCTTAGATCTTACGAGCAATAGAATATGCCAAGGTAATCTCTATGTAGTCGTGACATTAAATTAGTCCTTGATTCAACGTTACGTTTTACAAGCGTCTTTTATGAGCCATTAATTGAGTCAATAGTAATTTTATGATCACTTTTATTAATTTCGAAACCACCAATTGCAGGTCACCTCTATCGTTAACCATGAATCAGAAAAAAAACTGCTTTATGGTTAATCAATCAACATCTTAATATTTATCCAGCCTTATCTTATAATACATGAATTTATTGACAAAGATGATCTTTTTATTTTATATATTTTCAACAGACTTCAAAAAGAAGGAAGTTCTTAATTCATCGGAATCTTTTTTTATGTATGTTCACTGATTACTCGAATACGTCTAAACCGATTAGAATTTTTTTTTATTTGAAAACTGGTGCTTCTCATGTGGTCCCATCAAGGTTTGACCAGTAGTTGTTGAATTATCCTTAATAATTAATATTAAAGTCGGTTGTACAAAACTTATTAATTTGACCACTTGTTACAACGTCTTATTTGCTTTAATTTTTGTTGTAATCATTCTTTCTACTTCTTACTCCATAAAAGCCTACTGCTTGCCCTGGGCCTCGCCCGTTGCAGGGAGGTTTAGACATACACTTTATTAAACTAAGATTGTATAAAAGGGGTTATTATAATATTAAAGATTTTTTATTTATTTTTTATAGGATAGGTAACAAACGAGCACACAGACCACCTAGTAGATGCTGTGGCCCATAGGAATCTACATTTACCCTCGATTAAGAACCAAAATGCAGATGCGTTGTCACCCGTGAGGACTATCATAGAATGCCTCTTTTCCAGTAAAAAGGGTCTCCGGTTCTCTACACTCACCATACGAAACACAGCAGTGTTAAACTGCTATTTCACTTTTTTATTTTATTTTTTTATTTTATTCTGTAAGAGTGTGGTCCTACCGAGTTGAGCCGACCTATTCATGCTACAACCATAATATAGCTGCATCGTGGCTCTACCACGTATAATGGATATATATAACCTTATATATGTACAAGCTATTTCTAATTTGTTTGTGCTGTTAATTGTGTAACATATGTACATAATAAGCTGTTATTTTTTTAATGTCCCGCTGGGTTTCTTGCTGGTTCTTCCCAGGACAGAGGTTTGTTTCTGAACCAGCGGTAAATTAAACAAAAGAGTGAATTTCAATAAGTATTATTTATAATCTATAAATTGAATAAAAATGTTTCTGTTTCTGATTGGGCATTACTATGTTAGAATTGCTATACCTATTTTTAGCGCTAAATAGGTGTTTTTAGCGTTACAGAGTGGTGCCCTTACTTATTTAAACACATTTCAACTTCACTTTCATCATGTCGACTGGTAGTTTGAGTGTCACAAATATTATATAAGTACCATTATGTTTTATTACTAAAAATAAATTAAGATTAGAATTTAAATAGAGCATAATATTTAATAACTTAAAGAACATAATATTAAGCAACTTATATAGAACATAAAATATATCAAGAATTTGTATAAAAATGTTCATATTGAAAATTTTCTAAATTAGGTAATTGCTGAGCAGGCGGATGAATTTCACCGACAATACGATGAATGGTTCTAGATTGTAGTACTGTAGAGCAGAGATTTCTAAAGTGGGTTCCGTGGAAATGTCGCCAACGTTGCGCGTAATTACATATTTTTGATTGTTAAATAATTTCACAATTAAGTACTAATATTATTTTGAAAAATCGCAAAATATGTGATGAGAAGAACCCATTATTGTTATGTAGGTACATCAGGTAGTTAACTAGAATTATATTATAATATTTCAAAAGCAGTCCTCAGTGCAATGAGAGCTAATCATTTTCTGCTCACCAGATGTCGATAGTTGACACTGAGGTAAAGTTTTTTGTTACACAATGTCATTTAACTGAGAAGTTAGTTTTTAATGAAAGTTTATCAGTTTCTAGCCTGTTATATTAATACACAAAACAATGCCTCAATGGTTTGCTCTTTAATTTTTTGCACATTTTTAACTTTTTTTTTAAATTTTTTCTACTTTTGAGAATAACTGTTGTCCGGTTTATTTATTTTTAATCTAATTAATATAAAGTATAGCTAATAGTACAGAAAGAAACATGAACCTTTACATTTTCCAAACAGATTAACTTCCCCACTATGAAATCTGTCAAATGATGATGTGGCTGTAATTTCTATGATATGTAATCATTTGATGTGGCTGTAATTTCTATGATATGAAATCATTTGATGTGGCTGTAATTTCAATGATATGAAATCATTTGAAGTGGCTGTAATTTCTATGATATGAAATCATTTGAAGTGACTGTAATTTCTATGATATGAAATCAATTGATGTAGCTGTAATTTCTATGATATGAAATCATTTGATGTGGCTGTAATTTCTATGATATGAAATCATTTGATGTGGCTGTAATTTCTATGATATGAAATTATTTGACGTGGCTGTAATTTCTATGATATGAAATCATTTGGTGTGGGTGTAATTTATATGATATGAAATCTTTTGATGTGGGTGTAATTTCTATGATATGAAATAATTTGAAGTGGTTGTAATTTCTATGATATGAAATCATTTGATGTAGCTGTAATTTCTATGATATGAAATCATTTGATGTGGCTGTAATTTCTATGATATGAAATCATTTGATGTGGCTGTAATTTCTATGATATGAAATTATTTGACGTGGCTGTAATTTCTATGATATGAAATCATTTGGTGTGGGTGTAATTTATATGATATGAAATCTTTTGATGTGGGTGTAATTTCTATGATATGAAATAATTTGATGTGGCTGTAATTTCTATGATATGAAATCATTTGATGTAGGGTTCCATAAAATAAAAGGGATTGGATAAAAGTTTGAGAAACCCTGCTCTAGAGCAATGACAATCTCGTAGTACTTAAAAATACAGTTGTTTCGCACTGTATCCATTTTAGTCAAATGTTTGATTAAATCGAAATCAAATTACTGATTACCTATATTATGTTTTATTTTAAAATTTATTATTTTATTGTTAATTAAAAAGTTAGTGGTGTATAAAAATGTAAATCACATTTTTTTATTTCCATATCTAAGTTTTAGATAATCGATATATTATATTATACATAGGTCTAATATGTCTATAATATCATATAAATAATGTTTATCGAATTTTCGATTTAAATTATTGTTAGTTAACTAGATTTTACTCTGGTCTTTCAATCGCAGTCTGTGTGTCCAATTGAATACACAGTACCTGCTAAGTAATGCCCTTTTTAGGGTTCCGTATCCTAAGGGTAGCCAAGGGGACCCTATAGACGGATGTAATCCAGTGTCCCAACAGACGTGACGTTGTTTGTTGCCATCCATCTAGACGGCAGATGTAATCCAAATTTTTATTGGAGATGGAGGACGGGCGCGCGCTTTCATCCGCAGTTGGTGTGCGTGGATTACATCCGTTTAGCAGGCGGTTTATATTACATCTTACCAAAGACATTATTGCGGCTGCAGGTTGCGGGTGCGCACGGATGCGGGTGCAAAATGTCATCCACGGACCAGCAAATCGAACGCGAAGTTATAAGTGAATTAATGGATCTCTATATCGATTTGCCATGCTTATGGAATACAATATACATACAAAAATTTCTTTGGCCTTTTACCAGCGCTTCATTCACTTTCTTTTCTTTCTTTGTTTTCCGTCTTCAATTGCGCACAAAACTGCTAAAGCAAGGCCTACATTTGAAATTTGGACAAATTAGGAGCCATTTCTACAACTTAATTCTACGTGAGCGCGATTTAAAGTGAAACTCGAACGTGTTGGCCCTTTTTGTGATCCGTGTAGCCGAAATACAATCCGCGAATGGAAACTAAGCTCCCGCCAAGGTCACCTATGTTGGGACGCCAGATTACATCCATCTGCCACATGCTTAATCCTCCGCTGTCCGTCCGTCTGTCTGTCAGCGGGCCGTATCTCATGATCCGTAATAAGTAGACAGTTGAAATTTTCACAGAATGTGTATTTCTGTTGCCGCTATAACAACAAATAATAAAAATTAAAAAAATTAAAGGGGGGCCTACTAGAAACGTATTTTACGATGGTACGGAACCCTTCATGCGCGAGTCCGACTCGCACTTGGCTGGTTATTTACTAGGCGTAAGGAATCACTCTGCCTAAGAGGCCGTTTGGATTTTTTAAATTGCACGCACTTTGTAGGCCTGTTGAAAAGTTTTCTTGTACGTATCACCCTCTTACCTCTTTAAGCTACAGGCTATGAGGGATTTCATCATAGACCTTTAACGCCAACGCACTGAAGTTCTGTGTCGAACTACACGCACAATAAACCCTTTAAGAGAAGGAATGTACCAGTGGGACGCATACAGATAATAACTTCACTTTGTACTTTATACAAAAATACGCATTTATTATGTTTTTGTACAAGAAACGAAAACAAACACGGGTACAACGAGATCCTCCGCAGCTTTAACATCTCGACTCTCGACCTACATCGTGTTCTGAAACAATGGAATTTTAATATCTGGTGAAAAGCGTCCGCCGCGGGGCGTAAAAAGTATCGTGTTATTTGAAACTTTTATTTTCGTCCAAGCGTAGTT
Organism: Parnassius glacialis; assembly: GCA_033319125.1. Taxonomy (NCBI): domain Eukaryota; kingdom Metazoa; phylum Arthropoda; class Insecta; order Lepidoptera; family Papilionidae; genus Parnassius; species Parnassius glacialis. The sequence continues at coordinate 38,033,293 of JAVANC010000022.1, read as the reverse complement.
TGGAGCGGTTCAGACTAGTGGTGGACTGCATAATTTTGAAGGCAAAGTTGCAGTACTTTTCAACTTTTTCGAAACTCTGTAAATGAGCTTAAATGTGATTATTGTGCAAAAAATATATTTTTATACGTGGTAGAGCCATGCTGCAGCTATATTAGTAGTATAGTTGTAGCACGAATGGGTCGGCTCGACCGGGGAAGGACCACGCTCTCACAGAATACCAGCGTAAAATAGCAGCTTAACACTGCTGTGTTTCGTATGGTGAGTGTAGAGAACCGGAGACCCTTTTTACTGGTAACGAGGCATTCCATCTTAGTCCTCACGGGTGGCAACGCTTCTGCATTTTAATTCGCAAACGAGGATAAATGTAGATGTCTATGGGTCACAGCAACCACTTACCATCAGGTGGACTGTGTGCTCGTTTGTCACCCTATACTATAAAAAAACGCTTCAATGCAATAATTGTGCAAAAAATATATTTCATAAAATTGAACATACGAACAAGAGCAAGACAGAAATGCGAATTCTAACAATAATCTCGATTAAAATAATCATTAAAACGACACTAAATCCCTACTTAAACGTGTACCTAGCAATGATTCCACAACGAAACCAAGTGAAACTTACGTATCATCATCATCATCATTACAGCCCTTCACAAGTCCACTGCTGAACATAGGCCTCCCCCAAGGAATGCCACAAAGCACGGTCCTGAGCCACCTGCATCCATCGACTTCCTGCATGTCTTATCAGGTCGTCACTCCATCTTGTGGGGGGACGCCCTACACTTCGCCTACCGGTACGAGGCTGCCACTCGAGAACCTTTCTTTCCCATCGGTTGTCGGTTCTTCGAGCTATATGGCCGGCCCACTGCCACTTCAGCTTACTAATCCGTTGGGCTATGTCGGTTACTCTGGTTCTACTGCGGATATCCTTATTCCTAAGTTTATCACGCAGAGAAACTCCGAGCATAGCCCTCTCCATAGCTCGCTGAGCGACCTTGAGCTTCCTCATACGGCCAGCAGTGAAGGACCACGTCTCAGTTCCGTAAGTCATCACTGGCAACACGCACTGGTTGTACAATTTTGTTTTAAGGTTTTGAGGTATTTCTGACGAGAAGATGTGTCGTAGCTTCCCGAACGCTGCCCAGCCGAGTTGAATCCGTCGATTGACCTCTCGGTCGAAGTTGGACTTACCTAGTCGGACTATTTGTCCCAGGTAAACATACTCGTCAACAACTTCGAGCTTAGTGCTCCCAACAACTACCGGCATAGGTGTGACATGGACATTAAACATAATCTTTGTTTTGTCCATGTTCATCTTAAGACCTATCCGTTGGGAGACACTATTGAGGTCATTGAGCATAGTGCTTAGCTCCTCTAGCGATTCTGCCATGAGGACTATATCGCCGGCAAATCGAAGGTGAGTGATGTACTCGCCATTGATGTTAATTCCGTATCCTTTCCAGTCCAGAAGCTTGAAAACGTCTTCCAATGCAGCGGTGAAGAGTTTCGGGGATATAACGTCACCCTGTCTTACACCTCTCTGCAATTGGATAGGTTTCGTACTCTGGTTCTGTACTCGGATAGCCATCGTAGCTCTACTGTACAAACACTTCAGCACTTCGATATACCGACAGTCAACTTGGCACCGCTGAAGGGACTGCAGCACCGCCCAAATTTCGACGGAATCAAAGGCTTTCTCATAGTCCACATACGCCAGACATAGTGGCAAATTGTACTCTTCGGACTTCTGTACAATTTGCCGTAGGGTATGTATGTGGTCTATGGTGCTAAAGCCCTTTCGGAAACCGGCTTGTTCGGGAGGCTGGAAGTCGTCAAGTCTGCGCGCGAGAAGATTCGTAATGACTCTCGAAAACAGCACGTAGACGCGGCTCAGAAGGGAAATCGGTCTGTAGTTCTTCAAGAGAGCGTTGTCACCTTTCTTGAAGAACAAGACCACCGCACTTCTGCTCCACGCCTCCGGTGTAATGCCACCATGGAGGACGGAATTAAAGAGCTTCTGAAGGACTTCAAGTACCGGTATTCCACCCGCTTTCAAAAGCTCCGCTGTAATTCCATCCTCGCCTGGGGCCTTGCCGTTTTTAAGGTGCTGGAGAGCCATTCTAATCTCGCTCAGACTGACGTCCGGGATATCTTCGGAATAGTGTCAAATAAGACTCGCTCTTGGATCGTTACTCACACTTGCGTGTGGCTCCAACGATGACGTGTACAGCTGCCCATAGAACCTCTCAATCTCACTCAAAATCTCAGGTGCCCCGGAAACGATGCTGCCACATTCGGTCTTCAGCTTTGACAGTTGGCTCTTTCTGGCAGACAGATCTCTGGCAAAGACTTTGGAGCCTTGGTTCCGCTCGATCGCTTCTTCAATACGAGCTGTATTGAAGTTGCGTAAGTCTCGCCTCATGCATTTGGAGATCTGTCTGTTCAGTTGCCTGTATGCTGTCAAATCTGTTGAAGAATGTAGCCTCATCTCCCGTCTAACAGCCATGAGATTAAGAGTGTGATCGGAAAGTTTTTGTGTTCTTCTGCGGTGGGTCTTGCAGAACTTAGCTCCGACCGCATGGACAGTTTCCACGAGCTTGTCATTCATATCGTCCACTTCATTTCAGTCTTCTAGGCACTGAAAACGGTTTTGTAACTCGAGCTGAAAGGTTTCGGGACTTTGGATTAGAGCACGAGGGGGACGGAGCGTTGACTTCATCAGACGAGACCTCTCCAACTTAACATTTAGGTTCAGTGTGCCTCTAACCATTCGGTGATCGCTGCCGGTTTTCACCCTCGCGATCACTGAGACATCACTGAACAGTTGTCGTCTGGTCGTCATAATGAAGTCAATCTCATTTTTTGTCGAACCGTCGGGGCTCGACCAGGTCCACTTCCTGTGGGGCCGCTTCTTGAAGAAAGAGTTCATCATAAAGAGTCCCTCTTTCTCCATGAAGTCGGCCAGCTGCTGGCCCCTTGGGTTCCGTTGCCCTATTCCAAATTTCCCTACTTTCAGCTCACCGTTCTCTCTTGTGCCTAGTTTTGCATTGAAATCTCCCATTAACACCGTATATTGGGTTTTGGAGGAATGCATGGCTCTAGAGATATCCTCATACATTTCCTCCACCTCCTCATCGGGGTGTGCCGAGGTTGGTGCGTAAACCTGTATGACCTTCAGCGAATACCGTTTGGTGATTCTGAGTATAAGGTACGCAACCCTCGTCGACACACTCCCGATCTTTACAACGTTGTTAACGAGAGACTTGTGGACGATAAATCCGACACCTCCTTGGGACAGATGGTCGCCCTCCCGGTGATAGAGCAAGTTGCCGGATTCGAGGATTACCGTGTCCTCCCCCTCTCTTCGGACTTCGGATAATCCTATAATATGCCAGCGCAACTTGTCTATCTCTTCTTCCAGCTCCACGATCTTCTCGTCAGTCCTCAGGGTGCGTGCGTTGTACGTTGCCAGGTCGAGTCGTCTAAGGTGGCAACCGAACCTCCACCGGAGATTCTTAGCACCCCCTGCCCCGCCGTTACCATGGTCGCCACCGTAGCCAGGAATAGCGGGGCCGCCGGGGACTGGGGGCCGTTTATTATTGTCATTGCTCATGGGGGGGTATATTGCCATAGTTGCCACGCTTGGCGAGCGGGTTGGCAACCGCAGTTATTTTTTTATTGTATTTATGCCGTTACCAGGAAGATGCTGCTGCCCATCTCCTCCCTGTTTCCCTTTGTCGCCTTTTACGACACCCACGGGAGGATATGGGGTAGTGGATATTCTTGACCGCCACTACACGGCAAACTTACGTATATCACACGAAAATTCTTATTATTTGAGGACACATATTATCAATTACTTTCTTTTCTTATAAAAATATTAATAAAATCGAACACATATCTAAATATGAATCTAAAATATGAAAAATATATAGATATATAAAAGTAAATAGACTAAAATAAAAATAAATGAAATAAATATGTAAATATTTTTTTAATATTGTAAATAATTAACCGTTAAAAAAAAAAAGTGTAAAAAAACAGATAATTGCAAATATTTGTAATCATTGCATATTATAATGAGGGCTAATCATTGAGTTATATGTAGGTACTACGTACTAGAGAAGCTATTCCATAAGATATTAATATAAAATAAGTATAAGAACTTAATATAAAATACTTTTAATTTAATCTAAATAATCATATTTCTAAATAAAATGTAATAATTATTATTATCTTATAGATTTCACAAATCTTCAATTTACGCAATATTTAGTTTAGTGTATGGATTGCAGTACAGTTCAGTTAAACATAGTCAATGTTCGGAATGCGAGTACGTAGTACATATATACCGATGGGGCTAATAATAATTTTCCGCTCACCAGATGTCGTTAGTCGACAATGGGTTGGAGTTTTTTGTTACACAATGTCATTTAATTGATAACTTCGTTTTTAATTAAAAGTTTTTCAGCTACTAAAGTATTATATTAATACACAAAACAATTCCTCAATTGTTTTCTTTTTATTTTTTTCGCACATTTTTAACTCCTTTTTTTAATTTTCTTTTTTTATGAATATTTGTGGATTGTTTTGTTTATTTTTAATCTAATTATATAACTAATAGTACAGAAAGAAACATTAACCTTTATACTTTTCGAACAAATTAACTTCTCCGCTATGAAATCTGTTAAATATTACACCTCTTTTTTTAGTGGCGCCGCCCTGGTGACTTAGAATGAACTTTTTTTTTTGCGGATGGAAAATCCTAATGACGCCTTTCGCTCTGGGTGGAGCGGAAGGGAGTGTCAGACTTTTACTGACTAAAAACCATCCTTGTTCCTTCAGTGCCCTTACGTTCCGGAGCCGCGGTATCTCTTTCGAAAAGCCCGCAGCCCCGGCAGGCGTCGGCCCTTGCGGGGCCCTTCACGCTGCTGACAGCTCTTTGAGGCGCGCGTGGAACAAAACGCGCCGTCGACACGGCCTGTCGTCGTTAGACGGACGGACGGCGAGCTACCCATTGCTCGCCGTCCACAGGCCCGCGCCTACGGTGGCCGGGGGCCACGACGTAGCCCCCGACGCCCGGGGCATCTCCCGCGGCGGCCGGGAAGGAAAGCTGCTGCTCTCTCCTTCTCCCGCTCCGCTACCTCCTTCGCTAGCATCACTGCTTCGCAGAAGGTGGTGACGGCATCCCATTCCGTCTCGCTCCGGACCATGGCTTCGACCAGGGCCGGACGCGAGAGGTTGCCGCCGCCTATCGCCGCTACGAGGACACGGCGGTGCTCCGCCCAAGCAGGGCACACCTCCACGGTGTGCTCCACCGTGTCCTCCGGTCGATCCTCGCAATGGGAGCACCCGGGCGTTTCCTCCCACCCGATTCGGTGCAGGAACCTCCCGAATACATCGTGTCCGGTGAGGACCTGCGTCAGGCGGAAGGTGAGGACGCCGTGGCGTCTCTCAAGCCACTCCTCAAAGAGGGGTCTTATCGCCGCGATTTAGAATGAACTTAATACGCAATATTCATTATAATTCTTCGATGCAGATTTTAATTTTATAATAAAGTCACTTAGTATTACGTTCACGATGTAACTGCAAATTACATAAACGTAAATCTTGTGATAGTAGTCGCTCAATATTTTCGTTTCCCAAGAAACCTTAATACTTCGGTAAAAGACTAAAAACTGTGACGGTAATAAAAAAAATATAATTACTGAAATCACTAGTTATTAAAACCGGCGGTGTCTTCTTCGTCATTGATTACGTCACGTTTCGTAAAAATCACGTAACGACCGCGTCTAGTATGAGAGTTTGTAAAATTCTTCCCGCTTTCACTATCCCGCTTTCGCTATTACTAAGTAGTAGTAATAAAGCCGAAGTAATAGCTAAAGATCTCTAATAGTACTTAGTTTAATAATTATCCGGAGACCTTCCTCATTTTCCGCCATTTCATTATGTCTTATATATATGTTACGTTTCACTTATAAGATATAAATAGAATGAAAACATCTCATTTCCGCAGGCATTATGAAGCCCTGTGGGGCCGGTAAAGTGTAGCGCTTAGTCTGCTAAGCCCGCATGGAGGTCGTCACGTAATTTGGAAAATTGCATTTTTAAATTTATTTTAGGAGATTGCTTGAAAATGTTGCCCAAGAGAGTTATTGTGGAAGCTTAATTTGCGCTTATATATATATATATATATATATATTACCAGCGATACGCCCCGGCTTTCTTTCTGGATCTCGACAACATCTCCACCTACCGGGGTCCAATTGTGAATCTAAACCATTCTCTAATCAACCACACACAAAAAAAATCATCAAACTCGGTCCAGCTGTTTAGGAGTTCAGTCACATGCACACTGACAGAAGAATTATATATAATATGCATAAATTATGTATATTATAAACCTTTCTCTTGAATAAATCTGTCTATTGATGAAATCCGCATTAAAATCCATTGCGTACTTTAAAATATCTCAGCGTACAGACGGCGCGAAGCGACTTTGTTTTTTATTATGTCGAGATTCACTAAACAATTGTGGGGAGCAAGGTAACATTTTCATACCTACACACTGTACTACAAGAGGGAAATGAGTAGCTGTTATAAATATCTTACTAATTATAACATTACAGTAATCATTTTATACGTGGTAGAGCCACGCTTACACAAAATACCAGCGTCAAATAGCGACATAACGCTGCTGTACTTCCAATAATTGTAGAAAAGCCAAAACTGGTAACATCTGACTACCTACATAATTTAAAATTTAAAATTTTGTACAACCGACTCAATATAAATTATTAAGAATAACTCAAAAAGTATTGGTCAGACCTTGATAAAATGTATATGGGACCACATGAGAAGCACCAGCTTTCAAATAAAAAAAGAATCATCGAAATCGGTTCACCCAGAAAAAAGTTATGAGGTAACACACAATAAAAAACATACAGTCAAATTGAGTACCCCCTCCTTTTTGAAGTCGGTAGTATCTACGTCTTATTTTGTTTGATAAGTATAAGTAGTGTCTAGGCTACTTGTACTCAGCAGCAACTGTGGTTGTCTGTCTCCATTACTTCATACAAAAAGAATACGTGTCATAATCATGATAGATTATTAGAATCCTTTTTTTAATGTTTTTTTCATCTTTATTATTTCTTTCTCTTACTGCTAATTTACTCAAAAGGTGAAGAGTCATTTTTATATAATTATAAAATAGTTTGAAGTATCAATAATTTAAAATCAAACAATATTCCATCGTCAAAAGTAGTCGTTTGTTGGTTAGATCCTTTGTACTTAACTTGTCCAATTAAAGAATGAAAGGCGTGCCTTTCATATTCGTCCATTTTATCAATTACAAATATATTGCAAAGTATAGTTTTATTTAATTTTGATGAAAAAAAATAAACTCAATATACTAATAACAATATACTCAATAAACTCAATATACAATATAATAAAACTCAAAATACTAATAAACTCAAATAAAGGTTGTGAACTCAAGACTTCTCTGGGTTCGCTTTAAATTGGGACTGACGAAGTTATTCCTTTTGGCTGTTTATGCGCCGGTAGCTTCGTTGTCCAGGACTGAGCTGGAGGAGTTTTGAGAGAATGTAAGAGAAGTTCTAGATTTGGCTAGGGGAAACGAAAGAATTGTTGTGTGTGGTGATTTGAATGGATGGGTTGGTAACGCTCGACCAGGGTACGAGCCGGTGCTTGGAAAGTTTGGCGATAAAAGGGTTAATGATGCTGGCAAGCTTATACTGGCGGTATGCAAGGAAAAGGGTCTTCTTGTGACAAACACTATGTTTAATCACAAGAAAATCCATATGTATACTAGAGAAAGAAAGAATGAGAGAAGTATGATCGATTTGTTTCTGGTGGATGACCGACTGCAAAAACAGGTGATGGATACGCGAGTGTTCAGGGGTGCTGACCTGGGAACGGATCACTATCTAGTGATTACTAGATTTAGGGGTCTGTTCGCGGGTTGGCGCTACCGGACGGCAGTAACAGAACCACAGTCGGTCTGTCGCATCCGAAGCTGGAAGCTTCAGGAAGCGGATACTAGGGACAAATATCATGCGAGGGTAGCCGAAAAGCTTGACACCATCGATGGCAGAAATGAATGTGTGGAAAGAACATGGCAGAGCCTTAGGGATGGAATGGTAAGTGCAGCGGAAGAAGTGTGTGGAACAATAAAAAGCGGCAGTAGTAAAAGAAGAGATGCATGGTGGAATGATGAAGTGAAAGAAGCTGTAGAGAAGAAGAAGAAAGCATGGTTAGACTACTTGGCCTCTAGTAATGATAAGGATATGAGAGAGAAGATGAAAGAAAGATATAAGCTGCAGAAGTTCACACGAAAGCATTGATTGAGGAAATGCGTGAAAGGTGTAGAATGGAAGCGGGCGAAAAGTTGTCGCACAACTTTAAGGAGAACTCCAAACTCTTCTGGAAAGAGGTTGGAAGGACCCGAAGTAGTGCGACGGCCTTAAGAATGAACAAAGTGCTTTCGAGAACTAATGACGTCCTCACAGAAAAATCGGACGTCATGCAGCGATGGAGCGAATTTTATAGAGAAATGTATGCGTGTGATGATCTTAGTGAGGGATCCGGGGATGACGCCGTGACTGGTACGCCAGACCTGGACCTCGATGACACTGAGGTCATCAGTATGAAAGAGATTGAACGTGCGATTTGAAGTTTGAAATCTGGTAAGGCTGCGGGACTAGACAGAGTTACTGCTGAAATGGTCAAGTATGGTGGGCCTCGCGTCTGGGACAGCTTTTATCTGCTGTGCAATTTGTGCTGGCGGACGGGGGATGTCCTGGATGATTGGCGATCCGCAGTCATTGTGCATTTATATAAAGGTAAAGGTTCACATTTTGACTGCGGGTGCTATCGGGCGATCAGCTTGACCAGTTTAGCAAGTAAAGTTTACTCGAAGGTTTTGACACGTAGGATGCAAGAGAAATCGGAAAGATTTCTATGGGAGGCACAATGCGGATTTAGACCTGGAAGAGGATGCACGGATCAAATGTTTTCTCTACGCATGATCACGGAAAAGCTTCTGGCTGCTAACCAGAAGATTTTCTGTGCTTTTGTGGATCTTGAGAAAGCATTTGATAAGGTTGTAAGGAAGAAAATGTGGGAACTGTTGCCGGGGTACGGTGTGGATGGTCGATTGCTAAGGGCTATGCAGTCACTTTACTGTGACTGTAAAGCCTGTGTGCGGGTAGGGCATGACCTGTTACCCATGTTTAGCGTCCAAACGGGCGTAAAACAGGTTTGTGTCATGTCTTCCTGGCTGTTCATACTGTATCTCGACAGCTGTGTACAGAAGCTGAAAGATAGCTGTTTGGGTGTGAAATTGGGTGACATAAAAGTAAATTGTCTGCTGTATGCTGATGATGCAGTGCTTATTGCACCATCAGAGGCAGAACTGCAGGCATTAGTCACGTGTATGAAAGAGGAATGTGAAATTAAATGTCTCCGTTTGAATGCTAATAAAACTAAGGTTCTGGTATTTGAAAGGGACGAAGAGAGAACGAAGTGTGAAATATGGGTAAATCAGGAATGTCTAGAACAGGTAAATGAAATTGTATACTTGGGGAGTGCTTTTAGCCGGGATGGAAGATGTGATTTAGATGTGGACAGGCGTGTCGCTGCCGGGAACAAAGTCAATGGTGCCCTGATTGCGTTAGTCAAAAGGCAAGGCGTAGTGAAGAGTGCACGCCTTGCAATACATAACGCAGTGTTGGTACCGACTTTGTTATATGGCAGCGAAACCTGGGTATGCCAGAAGAAGCATTAAAGCAAGTTGAATGCAGTGGAGATGCGATCTCTTCGTAAAATGTGCGGCGTTACCATGGCCGACCGAAAGCGAAACGAAGAGATTCGCAATATAGCAGGTTTGAAAGATGACCTTATCACAAAAATTGATAAGGGCGTGCTTCGATGGTTTGGGCACGTTGAGCGAATGAGTAAAGACCGAATGGTGAAGAAAATATATAGCGCGAAAGTTAATATTAAAAGGTGTCGGGGTAGACCGAGACTAACTTTCGAAGACCATGTGAGCAAACTGCTCGAAGAGAGGAGGGTCAAGAGTACTCGGATACCTAGGTATCCGAGTACAATTGACCCTCCCCTGCACGTGCATGTATGAAGAAGATAATGAATCTGAAAGAAGCGAAAGAGGTATGTAAGGATCGTGACACTTGGCGATCTGTTCTCTCTGGCTACCCCGTCAGGGATTGTGCGTGAAGATAAGTAAGTTAAGTTAAGTTAAAAAAAATAAAAATAGTAACGATAATTTTTAAAAGAAAAAAAAACAAAGAATCAGATGGACTTTCATTAATAACTTTAAAACGGTGTTTAGTTCAATAACAAAAATCAATAGGGATCCTCCTTAGAATATATGAAATCTTATTTAATATTTAATAATATATAATATCTCAATCTATTGCTTAAATTTCTATTAAGCGTGATGACTCATCACCGCAAAGACCAACGGACGGCAGTGCATATATTTATTCAATTACATTTTTTGTTATGTAATCTAAAGTCAATCAATGAGAAAATAAACTAATCTTATAACTAAATGTCTGTAGTTATTGTTACGTTTTTTTTATAGGATAGGGTGACAAACGAGCACACAGTCCACCTGATGCTAAGTGGTTGCTGTGGCCCATTGACATCTATCCTCGATTACGAAACAAAATGCAGATGCGTTGTCACCCGGGAGGACTAAGATGCAATGCCTCTTTTCTAGTAAAAAGGGTCTCCGGTTCTGTACACTCACCATACGAAACACAGCAGTGTTAAGCTGCTATTTGACGCTGGTATTCTGTGAGAGCTTGGTCCTTCCCCGGTCGAGCCGACACGTTCGTGCTACAACTATACTACTAATATAGCTGCAGCATAGCTCTACCACGTTTGAAACCACGTTAATAATAATATATATAATATATACATTTACTTATAATATTATATTATAATATGTTGTTACATATAATGTGTATTAATTTTAGTTTGACTTTTTTTTCTTTTATTGCTACGCCTACGACAAACTCTCACCACTCCATGGGTTGACTGGTAGAGAATGCCTTGAGGCATTATGTCCGCCCTTTGTATCCTTTTTTTTTCTTAAATGATGCAAAAAAGTTTTTAAAATAATAAAATAAAAATATGGATTTGATGTCCAGCTAAAAGGATAAGAACGATTTTATGTAGCGAAATTGAGGTATGGCCACATATCGAGAGTCGAGCACTCCCTCAAGTTTTGAGGCGTACAATATGCAAATAATATACAAATAATTTAGTTACACTAAGCATACCAGTAACAACTTGGTACATATTTCGAGATATAATTTTAATGATCGCTTATGTTACCTTTGATTGGTGTACTTATAATTATAGACGGCGCAGTGTATGTTGCCTTTGGCTGCGACACTGTAGACCGCGAGTTCGAATCCCACACGAAAAACCTAGTTATATGTACTATTATAATTGTTTTAAGTCTGGATGTTTCTGTATGTAACATTTATGTATGTAAAACACTTACGATGGAATTTTAAATTTTAATAAAAAAGTCAAGACAAAAACGTAGTCTAACTTCACAGAATTTAGGTCATCTATTTTGCACTCATAAACTGAGAATCATATTTCATTACATTTGAAAAAAAATTATTTTGTTTTTAAAATAAATGTATGCAAAGCAAATAAATATTCGACTAATATTTTAAGAGTAGACCACTCGTATTTACGACTAATATTTTAAGTGTAGACCATTCGTATTCGTAGTGCGGCGGAATTTTTAAAGGGATTTGATTTGGATTTCTAATGCGGGTTAGCCATATACATTGATTTTTTTTAAATAGAATGGGATGACAAACGAGTGCACAGTCCATCTGATGGTAAGTAGATGCTGTGGCCCATAGACATCTATCTACATTTATTTTAGATTAAGAATCAAAATGCAAATGCGTTTTCACCCCTGAGGACTACAGTGGAATGCCTCGTTTCCAGTAAAAAGGGTTTCCGGTTCTCTACACTCACTACACGATACACAGCGTGGCTCTACCTCGTTTACACGAATATAACAAGTTAGAGAAAACTAGAATGTCGTCGAAATAGTTACATTAAAAACCTAATTCCCTGTTTTGCACTCTTAGGTTGAAGTTTTTACTTAAAATTTATATGGTAACCCTGAAGAATAACCTATTTCGTGTTTAACAAATCGATTTAGCAGTTATCGGTAAACTGGTGATTATATGTATATATATTTAAAAAAAGCATACGCGTTGAATACAGATAATAGCTTCTCGTTTTGTGAGCTCGGTTTATTTATTTCTTTAATAATATTATATTGTATTTCAGTGACTAGATACTGCAACAAAAATGAAAAAATAACTATTTTAACAACTCGGTTTAAATGGTGAGAATACTCAAAGAGGAGGGGGTAGTCGAAATATTCTTACTACAAGGCGTATGCAAACATATGTTTTTTTTAATAAACTAAAATAATTAAGGAATTCAAAGTCCATCTAATGGTAAGTGGCGACCGCGACAAATATCCAGCTTGCAGCCAAATTTAAACAAAAAAGAGCACTCACACAACAAATAAATGCAGACTTTTTGTTGTATAAGTCTTTTACTTATTGGTGGTATAGTCTTAGCATGAATGGGTCGACTCGACCGGGGAAGGAACACGCTCTGAATAAACAAAATACCAGCGTAAAATAGCAACTGAACGCCGCTGTTTTTCGTTTGGTGAGTGTAGAGAACCAGAGACTTTTTTTACTGCAAACGGGGCATTCCATCTTAGTCCTCACGGATGACAGCACACCTGCATTGTGATTCGTAATCGAGGATAGATGTAGATGTCCATGGGTCACAGCAACCACTTACCATCAGGTGGACTGTGTACTCGTTTGAGACCCTATTCTATAAAAAAATATTGCTATTTGGCTGCAGAAATAGTTAAGAGGCTGGTACCTATCCAGACGGCCTAGCGCTACCACCTAAGAAAGAAAACCTTTTGGTTAACCGCAACGTGTGAAACCCACGTATTATAAAATATTCCGAGTGTGAACCCGCTGGAAATGTTACATAATAAATGTCCGTTAGCTCCCCGCAGGATGTACGTGAATTACTAAAACGTAAATCGCCTTGTATAAGTAATTCTCTCATGCTTCAAACTTTCATTAGTATATGGAAATGGTAGCCCTTATTGCAAATGAACTTATGCTGTTTGTTGGAATGAAATTCCTTATCGGCCAGACGAGAAAAAGTGTAAGATTTTACCGTCACGACCTCTTCTGACGTAGTGTAGACGGCCTCGGCGGCTATAAGGAAGCGAGATGGAATAATATCCATCTCCCTCGCACTTTTCTTACCTAGAAATATTATTTGAAATGACGCATCATTTTAATGGATGCTGTTAATTCATTTATTTGTATTTGTTAATCAATAATATAATACGTTTATCAATAATAATATTCTACGAAAGAATATTTATATATATTATATAAGATACCAGTGGGCTCCTAAAACGGGATATCTCACATTAGGTACCCCATTTCGGGTATTAGTTACATACAATAGGTTACATGTAAACTTCGTATTTACTGCTGATGCCACCAATTAAAAGGAAAATTTGGGATCACACTACGTATATCACCGTGCTGTTAATCCGGTAAAACGTAAACAAATAAGATATTAAAAATAGATTACACCAATTATAAAGTACCTTGAAACGTTATGTCAGGAAAGAATGTTAAAAAAATTACAACATTTCAGTTAGTAAACGCCTGTTTAGTTTCTAAGGCTTCTAAGGCGTGTAAGAAATGGTTATGAGGCTTCATGCGCACACAGGACACAAGCTGGTTTCGCTGCAAGGATTGGATGATTTGACTGAGACTCCGTATAATCATTTTTCATTTTATATTGAACCAGCAATGGTGAATATAAACTTGTCTCCACACAGACTATTCAACGTTGATGAGACTGGAACAACGGTAGTCCGGATTGCGAAATCTATGTTCCTCCAATGACAATTTTTCGTCGAAAAAATATAGCACAATATTTAATGTATGGTGATCCAGTGGGGTCTATTATAGAAACCCCGCTACACGATAATCCCGTATATGTTTTCACCAAAAAAACATAAGATTTTCCAAACAGAATGCTTCTGTGTGTGAGTTATTATTCTTAATATATAAAAAACGCTGATTGTTACTATAACGTACACTTAAAATCAATAAAAGTATATTAATTAGTAGAGTTGCCTAAAATGAGACATAATCTATACGTGGTAGAGCCATGCTACAGCTTTATCAATAGTACAGTTGTAACACAAATGGGTTAGCTCGACCGGGGAAGGACCACACTCTCATAGAATACCAGCATAAATTAAAAGCATAATAATGCTGTGTTTCGTTTGGTGAGAGTAGAGAACTGGATACCCTTTTTACTAGAAAAGAGGCATTCCATCTTAGTGCTCACGGGTGACAACGCATCTGCATTTTGATTCACAAACGAGGATATATGTAGATGTCTATGGGCCACAGCAAACGAGTTACCATCAGGTGGACTGTGTGCTCGCTTGTCACCATTATCCTATAGAAAAAAAAAACCTTTTGCTTGTATAGAAAAAGTGTATTATTTTGTTATATCACTTATATTACAGAATCGGTAAGCACTATTGCTAAAATATTTATAGTTTTGAAATTTAGGTACATACATTAAATCCAATTTATTATCACGTAAAATTACCTTCTTGCCTGTGATATTTTACGAGAAATACGCAAAGTTGAAAATGGTATCTGATATTTGGCACCTTTTTCAAAATGTTTTATTAAAATCTCTCTCCTTCAGCATCTAAATTAAGTTTTCGAAGCATTTCGTCCAGTCCGCGCTCGTCACTTTTCTACATTTTTCAGCGACATATTCGTAATGTCAAGAGAGAAAATATTCCTGACACAGATCTCATTTTAAGTGGGATAACATCATAATTCTATTTAGCTCGTAAATGCGGAGGGAAATTTAAAATCGGAATAATTATTTTATACGTTAATGTATTATAATTAATCTTGATATACGGTTATATTTCAAATCCATCATTGTTTTGATGAAGGTCATTCAATCTCGAGAAATCAACACAGTAAAATTGTCACAAAAATTTTCTTTAGAATCGTTGTAATTTAAAACTCGATGAAACGAAAAAGCGATATTAAAAAGAGACAAACATATACATCCATAGGATTTAGCCTATAGACTTAGAATATACTGGCGTATAGACCACCAGACAGCCCGAAAAAGCGTGACCAATTTTAATTTGTTATTGTGTGCGTTAGCTAGTGATGTATATTTTACTTACAAGTACTATCGAAAATGATTGTTAAGGAAGCGGTAAAAGGATTTAAAAAAGTGTTTAGTGCATGAATTTGAATAATTTCCAAAATTAACTGAATTTTACCATAATAGTTCTAAAATAATTAAAAAGTATTCATATAACATGTTCCTGGGAATTAGTTGAACCTACCTGCCTTTTGTTGGATTTCAATTAAAATGTATAAAATCGCCAAACGTAAATGATTAGATGAAAGAGGAGAGAGAGTCTTCGTTATTTAACGTAACCGTTACAGCCTATTAAAGCCCACTGTTGAACATATTATTATTGACATTCTTACACTGCCACTACACGATAAACTTTGTTATTTGTAATTGAGTGTCTTTCATTTTCCTACAATTACATATTAAGTTGTGTTCACACAGTATATATACTTACATGCGTTTGTTTATCTTGTCTCCTGTCACAACAACCCACCGCGCGACCGCTCGAGATTCAGGTTAACGCGCCACTTTGTGTCAATAAAAAGTGAAAGCTCCCAAATTCGTACTCTAAACGCGAGAATTCATTACTCTTGACAAAATTGTTCGTTAAGGCTGAGTACACACTGGTAGCGCTAATTAAGTTTTGCCTGTTGATTGACTTTTGTTAACATAGCATTATTAAGACACTCGTGTGGCTTTTTGACTTCAGTGTTGTATCACATCCAGCTGAAATTAATGTGAAAAAATAATTTTCAGATCTAGACCGTATTACGATTGGCTATCTCTCTCTCTCTCTTTAAATTTAATTGTTATTAATCTACTCGTAGAAGAGCCACATTGTAACTTTGTTATACCTGTTCGACGAAGGAGCCGGCATCGTGAAATAGTAGCTATCTCAGTGCTAGAACCGGAAACCCTTTATTGGTAATAAGATATATTAAAACTGAAAAGTTGATGGCTAACCTTCTTATAGATATGATATCCTTCGTTAACTATAACACCAGGACAATCGTGACAATCGGTACTGCAAAGCGCCCGAAACGTCAGGAGTTCAAAAAGTCTTAATTACATAAACATAAACATAAACACTCACCCCTGTCACCTAGGTAGGTAGACAGAGGACTAAGAACTTCTATTTGGCACGATCCTAACACCTACAGACATGCTCGTCGGTTAAGAGTACTATTAAACTTCAACGCGATTAATCCTGCAAAATTAGTTTTGTACAATGAGTA
Organism: Parnassius glacialis; assembly: GCA_033319125.1. Classification (NCBI taxonomy): domain Eukaryota; kingdom Metazoa; phylum Arthropoda; class Insecta; order Lepidoptera; family Papilionidae; genus Parnassius; species Parnassius glacialis. The sequence continues at coordinate 38,016,726 of JAVANC010000022.1, read as the reverse complement.
GAGTTCGCGTAAATATATGTAATCTTTAAACCAGGTTTACTATCTCAGTTCTCAAGGGTGACAACGCATCTTCTTTTCCAAGAGGACATCACGCCAAAATGACTTAAAAGTTTTTGCCCTACACACCTATCCCTTCGAAAGCACAATACCAATCCCTATTACTAATCGCTAAGATTTGGTTCTGACATTTTCAGCAATCATATATACGATATACACATTCCCAGAAAATATACATGGTCTCTCTATTACTAAGTTTAAATATTTCATTAAACAAAAACTGTATAAAAAGGGTTATTGTAATATAAATGAATACATGGTTGCTATAACCACTGGAATGAGATGGTGACTTCCAAGCTGTTTCATAAATATGTTTTATAAGTAGTTGGTACAACCTGTGTTTTCTCTCGGCTCAAGTCTCGCTGGGTTTCTTGCTGGCTCTTCCGAGAGCAGAGGTTTTTTCCGAACCATTGGTAAAAGTAAAAAAAATGACTTTCAATAAGAATTACTTGTAATCTATAGATATTGAATAAAAAATATTATATCGTTCCGTAAGAAGCGACAGAGGAAAACTAATACAGAAGATGGGCAGCAGCATCTTCCTGATGACTACTCAAAATAATAAAAAACAGCTGTTGCCAACCTGCCTGCCAGACGTGGCAACTATGGCAAATGCTTTCTTATGAGGAAATTTATTGGAGAGGCTTATGTGTCAATCATTATTCTCTAGTGCCCTGTGGGTGACATGTACGCGTCGAGTTTACAATGCTCTGCGCGTTGAGTATAATAGCGCTTTCAGGATGTTGTTGCGGCTGCCGTGGCATTGCAGTGCGTCAGGTATATTTGAGCAAGCGTGTACTGATACTTTTCCAGCGATCATTCGGAAGAAAACAGCCTCATTCTTGCAACGCTTACAAAACAGTAATAACAGCATCCTGAGAGCGATATCTGTAAGATATGACTGTCCCATACAGAATCACTGGGTAGGCATAGTCATAGGATTGAAATTATATGTAGTTACTTACAATACTAATATAGTTTTAAGTCAATATTGTTACTAACAACATTACTAACAATATATAGACCATGGTCTGAAATAAAATTATATTATTATTATTATTGTGGGGTATCTATAAAGTTTTCTCATCTGGTTGGCCTGTATAAATATATAATTGTAAATGAAAATGATAAACATACATAAATATGAATAAAATTAAATAAATACATAAATAAATAAAAATCCAACCAGATGGAAGCCCTCAGCAGGGGAGACCAAACGGCCGAGGGTTAGGGAGAAAGGGAAAGAAACCGGCGGATGATGTGGACGGTATCGATTAGCACCGCAGTCTGCATTTGAGCTTGGAGTGGTCGGTCGCCTCACCCGAACGGAACCGAAGACCCGAGAGGCTGACTGGGATTAACCCGTTCACAGAAACGTATAATTTCGGTCGGCAGTCCACCCCACATGTCGGTCATCTCGTGAGCCAGGTCCAGATATTTTTTTCGCTTATCTGTTTCGGCTTGCACGAGGTTCTCGTCATACGGAATTGTAATGTCGACCATAAATATTCTTGAATGTGCCCGGTCCATCAGCACAATATCAGGCTTATTCGCAAGAATAGTCCTGTCTGTGATGATGGCTCGGTCCCAGTAAAGCCTGGCGCGGTCATTTTCGAGCACGGCTTCCGGCATGTACTTATAATAAGGCAGTTTCTGATCCACGAGACTGTGTTTCAGAGCGAGCTCCTGGTATAGAATCCTGGCTACCAGGTTGTGCCTATGCAAGTACTCAGAGTTAGAAAGCGCCAAACAACCAGAGATGACATGCCTAAGTGATTCATCGGGATGGCAACAAGCTCGACAAATGTCGACGGTGCCATCACTTAGGATGTATCTCCGATAGTTGTTGGTCTTAATAACCTGATCCTGTAGTGCACAGACAAAACCCTCGGTTTCCCCGAAGAGGTCACTATTATTATTATTTGGGTTATCTGTATAGTTTTCCCATCTGGTTGGGCTTTATATATTATTAAGTGGCGAAGCTTGCGAAGACACTTATTGATTTCACGATGTCTGTCCGTCTGTCCGTCTGTCCCACGATTATCTCGAGAAGGGTTTCGAATTTTCAAATTCTGTTTTCAGCAATCGATTATTGATCACCCAGGCATCTGAACCTCCTATTTTGAAACTGATTGCTCAACGGCAACCGTTAGAAACCGCTACAAAGCTGATTGCTTCGCCACTTTGCTATGCTGTTAGCTTGCTAGGTTTATTTATTTAAAAAAAGATTCTCGGTCGTGTCACAAGGTTTTATCAAACTTGTTTAGTCGTTGAGAAAATGGAATTGACTCGAGAAAATTCAAGAGCGATGATTTATTATGACTTTCGAAGTGGTTTAACACAAAAACAGTGTGTTGTGTATTATGTATTACTCGTATTATGTTCAGCGGTGGAATTTTATAGGCTGTAATGGATGGATGAATGTTACAAAAGCCACATTATAGAATATGTGTAGATACAACGACGTTGCCACTGCGGTGTGTACTCGCCTGTTTTAAAATCTGGGACGGACTTTATCTGAACAGTGGGTAGTTAAATCCCGCGAATAAGGCCGGGGCCAGTTTTTTCCCAACGTAATAACATGATTTCAGGCTAATCAAATTAAAAAGTTATTTACGCTAAGGGATATTATGAAGGGCTTTTAGGATTGTGACAATGGTTTGCTCTGATTTCCTACTCTACTATACTAAATATAAACAAAAATGTCAAATTTTTGTACAGTGGACTAGCCACTGTATTATTATTATATATTTTTTTTACACGTGGTAAAGCCACACCACAGCTATATTATGGTTATAGCCCAACCGGGGTAGGACCACGCTCTCACAGAATACCAGCGTAAAATAGCAGCTTAATGCTGCTGTGTTTCATATACTGAGTGTAGAGAAGCAGAGACCCATTTTACTGGAAACGGTCGTTCCATCTTAGTCCTTAGTGGTAACAACGCATCTGCATTTTGATTCTTAATCGATGATAAATCTAGATGTCTATGAACCACAGCATCCACTTACCATCAGGTTGACTGTGTGCTCTTTTGTAACCCCTATACAATACTATAAAAAATGTACTTACGCATCAGTCCTACTGTACTCTTAACAATATTTTTTTATAAAATTGAAGTGACAACGGGTGTACTGTACGGTAGACACCTGATGGTAAGGGACTAAACAAACCATGTAGAAAATAGCAACCAAGAAGATCCTAGTGCAACTAAATATAGCTGCAGTGTCTCTACCATGTATAAGTCTGGCTATTACGGCAAACCTTCCCTTTGCAACGAGAGGCACATGATCAGCAGGTGACTAACTGTCTTTATTTTTGTGCTTTTTAGTATGTTATATGACTCGTTATTAAATATTATGTATTACATAGGAAGTCTTATGTAGAGAGTATCTTTAGCGAATTTGTTTTTTTTTTCTTCTTTTAAATATTTTTTTTATAAAAATTTACATATTAAATTTAGTTATTATTAAATCATTAAATAAACCTTGCCCTAAAATCCGCTCAGAAATAAAAGAAGGCCTGTGCCCAGCAGTGGGACGTATATAGACTGTAACTTAATTATTTTAACATTAAATAAAAATTAATTAACAAATAAAAAAAATAACAATATTATATACGATATCAGTTAATTATCAAAATGTCCATCAAAATTGTCCTCAGTAATTTTAAAATTGATTTACCGAGTAAAATGTATTTTGAAGAAGCCACTGGTATATTTTTTTTTAATTTTTGTCTCGGAAGATCTTTAATGTGAGCGGTATTTTATTGTATATTTTATTATTTTACCCATCCAATAACATCTTTTGCAAATGCGTTTTCTTTTTGATGATGATGATGAGTGATGAAGTAGGAAATAATTATCCGGAGACCTTTCTCATTTTCCGCCATTTCATTTTGTCTTATATACGTTACGTTTCACTTATAAGATATAAATAGCATGAAAATACTGAAAATCTCATTTCCGCAGGCATTATGAAGCCCTGTGGGGCCGGTAAAGTGTAGCGCTTAGTCTGCTAAGCCCGCTTGGAGGTCGTTACGTGATTTACCTACTTTGGATAATTGCATTTTTAAACTAATTTTAGGTGATCGCTTGGAAATATTGCCCAAGAGAGTTATTGATAAGGCTTATTTTGCGCTTTTATATATTAGGTTAATCTCAATAATCAAGATATCAAGACATTGTCTTTTTTTTAATATAGAATAAAATCAAAATTTAGATACGTTGACATCCCTGAGGACTATATGGCCTCGATTCCGGTAAAAAGGGTATCCAGTTCTTTACATTAACGATACGAAACACAGCAGCATTAAGCTGTTATTTTACGCTGGTATTCTGTAAGAGCGTGGTTCTTCCCCGTTTGAGTCGTGCTGTTATAGCTGCGACATGGCTCTACCCGTAGAATAAATTCTAAGGCTCTACCTAAGGCTCTACCACGTTAAAAATATGAATCTCAACATCTAATATTACAAACCTACAATTTACCTAACATTATAATTTTGTTGTACTGGCAACTGAATACATAAAATGTGAACTGTCATGTATATATATATTTCAAACTTCAGTATGTATGTTATTACTATGAGGTTCGAACAGTTTACCAGTAACATATTATATCCATTGAGTTATACATATAAGTACTACGTACTAGAGAAGCCATTCCGAACTTTGACTATGTTCAACTGAACTGTACTGCAATCCGTACAAACTAAATATTGCGTAAATTGAAGATTTGTGAATTCCATAAAATAATTATTATTACATTTTATTTAGAAATATAATATGTTTGTTTAGATTAAATTAAGATATTTTATATTAAATTCTTATATTTATTTTGTATTAATATTAATATCTTATTTTATATGAAATTAAAGTCATCGCGCATGCGCGACTACTACTCCCGCGTAGAGCGAAGACATAGAGTAGCATACAATTTTTGTTTGGAATGGCTTCTCTAGTAGTACATATAACTCAATGCATATATCTGAATACATAAAATGCGAACTGTAATGTATATACATTTCAAACTTAAATATAGCTATATGTTATTACTATGAGGTTCGTACAGTCGAACAGTTTACCGTTAACATATATTATGAGCCGTATCTAATAAAATTGTAATTACAAATACTTAAATTTAAATTTGTCTCTGACAGGACGCCATTTTTAGTTTTATATTTTAATCCGACATCAACGAATGCACAATGGCGTGATTTGTTGCGTAATGGCTGCGTACGTACAAGCTAGCAGACTTACTTTAGATAGATTCCGTCCACCTTTTATACCACGTTAAATAACAAAAATGCGTTCTGTTTGTCATTATTTACTGAGGACATTAATTTTACCAGTTCCACATCGATATGAAACTTTTTTCGCAGGACTTTCATACCTTTGTACCCGTCAATTTTAATATTTTAATAAAAATTCGAGTAATTTTAGTCCAAACCTCCCAAACCTATTGGGTGGATTTTTGGGGTTTGCACCTAATTTACTCGAATTTACTTTACAGGAGAATCGGGGTAACAAAACTATATATAGATGTAATTAAGTAATTTTATTTTCTGGGCGACAGATTGAATTGAAACATGAAAAATGATTTGCGGCACAAAACTAGATTTTTTTACCGCACATCATAACCACATTCCCCATTCTAAACTGATTCTTTACTTCCTCGACATCTACATGCTTAACTTTTTACTAGGTTACTTAGCTTTTCTTTATAGTTAGGGTTCTGCTCAAAAAAACTAAAACCCATGAAATGCAATCGTAATAAATTAGAAGCAGAAATAAGCAGTTATTAATGGTAATAAGATAACAACCTAATATTCAAGTCATACGTATTTTAGAATGGTTTGTCAGTTTTTAGTTGTAACTGTAACCACGTATTCAGCGGGTGACCCTTAACGTGACACTCGTTAACACTAACGGAACGAATTGCGCCCGTAACACGTTGACGCGAATTTATCAACAATGTGGCGAGAACGTGACGCCAATTAACTCGCTATCGCGTGCCAAGGGACGGCTCCGCGTAACATTACTTTATAAGGCTTCACGCGTAAATGTCAGTGCCCTGGGCCATATTTATAATTAAAATTTTACTACCTTTCGTAGGTTTCATGTTTTTCTACTAGTATATATATTTTTAATTAATAACTACTGATCCGACCCGGCTTCGCACAGGTGAATTCTGGTTTTTGACAACAGCGCCACCTACCGGGCCAATTGAGAATCGTTTAGATCGTCCAGGGATGCACTCAAACACACACAAAAAATTGCATCAAAATCGGTCCAGCCATTTTCAAGGTTTTGCGAGACTAACGGACAGCTATTGATTTTTATATAATACGAGTATATTAACGCCAGGGAAATCTTATATCCGCTGACAATTGATCCTCCGGTAAAGAAGCGGTGACGAGGCATCGAATATTGCAATCACCAGTCCACCTGCCAAGCGTGTCGTGCCAAGAATGAAACTAGGTTACATCAACAGGGTTTATTCTCTAGAGAGAGTAGCAATTTAACAACATTAAATTGCTTCTAGCAAATATAAAGTTAAATTAATATTATACGATTATTAGATAATATTATACAGGGTTATTCTTCAAAGAGAAGCCAAATTTTAAACTTAAGTTCAAATATATAAATAACTATATACAGATTTTTTTTTATATGAAAAGGGTGACAAACGAGCACACAGTCCACCTGATGGTAAGTGGTTGCTGCGGCCCATAGACATCTACATCTATCCTCTATTACAAATCAAAATGTAGATGCGTTGTCACCCGTGAGGACTAAGATGGAATGCCTCATTTCCAGTAAAAAGGGCCTCCGGCCACCTGCACTCACCAAGCGAAACGCAGAGGTAAATCTCTACTTTACGCTGGTATTCTGTGAGGTCGTGGTACCACCCCGGTTCGAGCCGGCCCATCCGTGCGACAGCAAAAGCTGCCGCGTGGCTCTACCACTGTAAAAATTGCAGATTTTGAAAATACGAGTAAATAAAGGCTTTTACTTTTATTTGAAACTAGCTGTTCCCCGCGACTTCGCTTGCGTGTTATTTGGATTTTTAATTTTTTGCGCAAAACCCTAATTCTTTTTCTAAAATAAAAGTAGTTACTCCTTGTGACATCAGCTATCTAACAGTGAAAATCTCGTCAAAATCGGTCCAGCCGTTTCGGAGATTAGCCGGAACAAACAGACAGACAGACCGACAGACGGACAGACAGACAGACAGACAGACAGACAAAAACTTCAAAAATTGTATTTTTGTTATTAGTACCGTATATACTTTCATCTGCATTTAGTAAAAAGCTGTAGTTTTGACATTACAAACAGACACTTCAATTTTATTTATTTGTATAGATTATCCTAAATTGATTGTAATTTATGGGCAACAAAAGTTTTTGTTTACCGATCGACCCATTCACATATGTGTGTGTGCGCAGTAAAATAAGTTAAAATAATGTGTTACCACGCATTTTGAGTTTTAAAGATAAAAAGGATAATTGAATTTTTTTAAATTAATTTTTCTTCATCATTTGCCTATATTATATATTCTGAACCTTATCTGCAAAGTGACCCTGTATAATAGTTTATTATAATATTATATTATAACAGATAAATTATGTCGCTATTGTTTTTATAGAATAAAGGTGACTAACGAACCTACAGTCAACCCGATGGTATCCATGGTCAAAAATCAAAATAAGCTTCGTTTCTAGTAAAAAGGGTCGTCAACGCATCTCTATATTCACCGTACGAAACAAAGCTGCTATATTTTGTGTATTGTCGATGTATTAACAAAAATTGTTTTTATTTATTTCCTATTTACTGTTATTTCTATCTACTGACTTCAAAAAGTAGGAGGTATTCAATTCGACTGTATGTTCTTTTTTATGTGTGTTATCTCAGATTTTTTTTCTGCCTGAACCGATTATGATTATTTGTTTTTTTTTTATTTCAAATCTGGTTCCTCTCACGTGGTCCCATATAAATTTGATCAAGGTTTGATTAATAGTTTTTGAGTTATTCTTAATAAACTATATTGAAGTCGATTGCACAATATTTTTAATTTTAAATTATCTTATTTGTAACTACCGATTCGCCCCAGCTTCGCACGAGAGACTTCTAAAACTCCAAAACAGCGCCACCCATTCAAAACACACAAAAAATAATTAAAATCGCCAGAGCCTTTCTCCAGTCTTTGCGTGACTAACTCATGGCAGTAAATTTTTATACATGGAAGATACATAGGTTGCACTAAAAGTATTGGGAATGGAATATTTCCACTGTTCCTGTCATATTAAAATCTTTTTAATTGAAAAGTCCTTGGTTTTAAAAATCGAACACCATTCATTTATTTAAAAAAAGATTCTCGGTCTTGTCACAAGGTTTTGTCAAACTTGTTTCGTCGTTGAGAAAATGGAATTGACTCAAGAAAATTCAAGAGCGATGATTTATTATGACTTTCGAAGTGGTTTAACACAAAAACTGCATTTGGTGGTGAAGCCCCATCCAAAACCACAATTTATCGCTGGTTTGCTGAATTTCAACGTGGACGTGTCAAGCTCAGTGATGATCCCCGTCAAGGTCGTCCAAAAACTGCAGTCACCCAAGAAAACGATGATGCTGTGCGTAAGCTGATTGAGGAAGATCGACATGTGACATAGCGCGATATTCAGGCAACTTTAGACATTGACATGGGTCAAATACAAATAATCTTGCATGAATAATTAGGTGTAAAAAAGTTGTTTTCCCGATGGATACCGCATTCGCTCTGTGAAGAGCAAAAAGCGGCTCGCGTTACTTGGTGCGTCAGAACTCTCGAAAGATTCCACGCAGGATCCTCAAATACTGTATACAACATCGTATCAGGTGACGAATCCTGGATATACGCGTACGAACCCGAAACAAAAAACCAGTCACGAGTTTGGGTGTTCGAAAATGAGTTAAAGCCAACAAAAATTGTTCGTTCACGGAGTGTTGCAAAAAAAATGGTGGCCACGTTTGTCTCCAAAACCGGCCATGTTACGACTATTCCTCTTGAGGGACAAAGAACGGTTAATGCAGAATGGTATGCTAGCATTTGTTTGCCACAGGTCGCTTCTGCACTCCGTAAAGAGAACTGCAACCGCCGCATCATCCTCCATCACGACAATGCGAGTCTCACACCGCACACAGAACAAAAGAGTTTTTAGAGCAAGAAAACATAGAATTATTAGTACATTCGCCGTACAGCCCCACCCTAAGCCCTAATGATTTCTATACTTTCCCTAAAATAGAGAATAAATTGCATGGACAGAGATTTTTATCACCTGAAGAAGCTGTGGACAAAATGGCCATTTTGGAGACCCCAACTTCCGAATGGAATGGTTGCTTCAATGATTGGTTCCATCGTATGGAAAAATGTGTCAAATTTCGCGGAGAATACTTCGAAAAGCAATAAATACATTTTTAAATAGTAATGTTGTGTCACTTTCTTGATTCCTGAAATTTTCAGTGCCGCCTGCTATGGCTAATGAATCTAGTCATTTATTCATATACACAATTAGATGTCGCTAAGAAGCTGAAAGTAAGTAACTTGGAGATAAAAGTTAATTTTTTACGCATATATAACATTTATTTTATTTTATTGAATAAGGTACAGAAACAGACAATACTTATATATACAGTTCTAAAATTAAAAGTATAATGGTGTTGATCTAAACTACAATCCAAAAAAACTGTACGCAGCATAATAATATAACTGCAGTACAGACTTAGTCGTAGCAAAAAGTAAACAAGCTTAAATAATTAAAAATTAAAAATTTTGTACACCCAACTTCAATATATATTATTAAAAATAACTCAAAAACTATTGGTCGAACCTTGATCAAATTTATATGGGACCACATGAGAAGCACCAGCTTTCAAATCATCGAAATCGGTTCATTCAGAAAAAAGGAATGAGGTAACACACATAAAAAAAGAAAAAAATTCGTACGAATTGAGTAGATACCGTCTCCTTTTTGAAGTCGAAGTAGAAAAGTGGTACATCACAGTTTTATTAAGACCTATTTGCTCCCCGACGATTAAATTAACAACACCGCGAGACCTTTAACATAGTTGCGCTGAGTGGCAAGTTGGCGGCGCTCGTCCCTCGAGGACTCCGCTTAATGCATCGCGTCCGCCGACGTTAATGGACTAAGTTTCTTAATAGTGGTCCACAGCTAACAGTATCAATTCGTTCACAGTCGCTGATTTCGTTTCACTTAGCACTGTTTCTGTGAACTGAAGACTTATTAGTTGCTGTGGTATTTAAGTGAAAAGTTATTTGGGTATATTTGGGTAGATATTTAATGAGGGCTACGGAATAAAACCCTCTCAAAAATAAGAGGAGGCCTCTGCCCAGAAGTGGGACGTATATAGGCTGTAACTGTACTTTTTTTTTTACGGACTAATGTTATCTCTTTATAGTTGTTAGTGTTATTAGGGTGACAAACGAGCACACAGTCCACCTGATGGTAAGTGGGTAGTCTAATATACAAGAAATGTCAATGTGCCACAGCATTCACTTTATGTGTGACAAAAAGGAGACGGTACTCAATTCGACTGTATGTTTTTTTTATATGTTTTACCTCATAACTTTTCACTGAGTGAACCGCTTTGGATGATTCTTTTTTTATTTGAAATCTGATGCTTCTCGTGTCATCCTTTATGAATTTCATCAAGGTTTGACCAATAGTTTTAGAGTTATTCTTAATAATTGATATTGAAGCCGGTTGTACAAAATTTTTCATTTTAAATTACCTATTAAAAATACAACAAAGCTATTTACTAATAGTTATAACTTTTAACAAAAAGTAAAAGTAATTGAAGTATAATTTAATAAAAAAATAGTATCATCAAAATTGGTTCATAATCTGCGAAGATATCGCTTATAATACATACAACAAAACATGCACTGGAATTGAAAACCTCCTCCTTTTTAAAGTCGGTTACAAAAAGTGATAAGACCCGACAGATTTTTTTACGCGAAGTTTATAGATTTTCATTATCACTTTAAATATTTTATATTACACATAGTTTTTGAGTAGCGGTATACAACTGAGATTAAGTAAGATTTTCGATATATGCCCAAAGATGAGAGAGAAGAAGAGATATTACATTAGATATACCTATGCAAAAATCGAGCAAAGAGAAGGTTTTTTGCACGGACAGAGTCGCGAGTAAAAACAAAAAGAATAAAATAAAATTCAGTAATTGGTTGAAATGTTTAACAATGACAAACACTAAATAGTTTCCGTCTAAGCTTATTTTTTATTTGATTAATATTTTATTTCTTTGTCAGTTGATAATAATAATCTTATTACTGAGAAAAAAGTAAAAATAGTCTTTTAAATGATCTGTTGAAAAGGTCCTTCGTCAGACAAAACAAATATCTAAAAATAATCGCAATCCGGAATCGATTGCGTTCACTGGTATCGTGAATGGGCAATCTCGACCCACGCAGCAGCTACGCCCAATGATAAGCTTATTATCACATCTAGGGTTGCCACCCGTACTATAATATTTAGTATCGTCACATAAGTAATGAACGGTACGATTTCTTTACTCATGCGATATCGTACTATAATCCAGTCAATTGTAGGTACTATAATATATTATAGAAAATAATATAGTACGAAAAAGGTTGTTTTTCCCCTAATTCAACTGTGTGTGTTTTTATATTAACTGTGACTGGAACCCCGAAACAAGTAAGTTTTACGGAAAGAATTTTTTTCCGTCATGAATGTTAAATGGAAAGAAGAAAGAAATAAATAATAAATTTAGTTAAAAATGAATTGTTAATTTATTTTAAATTAATCTAAATTGCTCAGATTCCAATAATTATTTTAAAGGTTGATCGCCAAAGCGAAGAGCAATTGCAAATATATATGGAAAAATGCATAACGATTAAAAATAAATGTGTACTTTTTTCCTAAATTTCCCAGAAGTACTACATTTTTGCCTATTTTTGGAAAAAATACTATATTTGTTCAAAGAAAGGTGGTAATCCTAATCACATCAATTGCGTTTGTTCGGATGCTCGTATATTATCTTCGTTTTTTTCTCAAGCTTTACTTGGTAGAGCAATGCTGCAGCTATATTATGGTTGTAGCACGAATGGGTCGGCTTAACCTGAGAAGGACCACGTTCTCACAAAATACCAGCTTAAAATAGCACCACAATGCTGCTGTTTCGAATGGTGAGTGTAGAGAACCGGAAACCCTTTTTACTGAAAACGAAGTATACCAGTCCTCAGGGGTGACAACAAAGCCTATCAATGTCCACTGTCGAACATAGGCCTCCCCATAGATTTCCTCATAGGTCTAGGTCATAGGATTTTGCCATAGTTGCCACGCCTGGCATGGCATGCATGGGAACCGCAGTTTATATTTCCTGGTTGTTATTAGGAATACGCTGCTGCCCATCTCTTTGTTTGTTTGCCTCTGTCGCCTCTTACGATATCCACAAGATGATATGGGGTAGTGGATATTCTTACGCCTCAACTACACGGTGACCATTTTTATAAAGAAAATTAACTTGTTCAAAATTAAAATTAAAAGTATTAATCTTGACAGAATAAAAAATATATAGAAAGCATAGATTGGTTTCATTTTCTACCGCCTTCAAAAAGGAAGAGTTACTCAATTCCTCTATATGTTCTTTTTTTTGTGTGTTACTGCTACCTCATAACTTTTTTATGTGAACCTATTTCGATGATTCTTTTTTTATTTGAAAGCTGGTGCTTCTCACGTGGCCCCTTATAAATTTGATCAAAGTCTGACCAATGGTTTGTGAGTTATTCTTAATAATTTATATTGAAGTAGGTTGTACAAAATTTTAAATTTTAAATTATTGTTTAATATTTTCAAATTACTGTTTTATTATTATATTAACTAGTACCAAATACGCGGTTTCCTATTTGTTATCTATACAAATAAATAAAATTGAAGTGTCTGTTTTTAATGTCAAAATAACAGCTTTTTACTAAATGCATATGAAAGTATATACGACACTTATAATAAAAATACAATTTTTGAAATTTTTGTCTGTCTGTCTGTTTGTTGCGGCTAATCTCCGAAACGGCTGGATGGATTTTAACCGGATTTTCATCGGCAGATAGCTGATGTCATAAGGAGTAACTTAGACTATTTTATTTTAGAAAAATAATTAAGGTATCGCGCAAAAAAAAATTAAAACCCCAAATAATAACACGTGGGGACCGTCCCGGGGATCAGGTAGTTTGTATAAAAATGTGATAAAATATAACTACGTGACCCTGTAAACATGTTCATGATTTATAGGACTATGACTACACTTATTTACTACGGGCATGTCAAGTCGGGTCATACCTCAAAAATGACAACGTGCGAAAGCTTCTCAAATAGTCTATCCCGAGTTTAATTGAACATTCAAGGTTCAATAACATCTCGTGTTCATTGTCTTTGAGATTGTGTAAAACCCACTAATGACACCCGCTAGATATTTTTATTATAGGACTAAGTGTGGATCAATTCAATTCTTGACTAATGTTGATTTAAAAAAAAAGAAATTATGAAATTTCAGACATGAAAATAGTAAATGATTAAATGAATAGATACTGGACTTACCAATTTTTCAAATTACAAATCTTTGACCAATTTTACAAATCTTTGACTAGACCATGAAAATAAAAAAGGAGCATATTATATGCATAATATCGCCGTCATTATTTTAAAAGTATTTTATTTTGTCTAATTTTTACTTTTTTTTTACTTTATACGAATTATCAAATATTTTTTATTAATAATTAGGTAAATCCAATAAAGTTATTTTTAGTCGTAGCGTACGAATCCATAATTAAAAATTATTAGAAATACTATGTCGTATTTGATGTTACCTATATTTTTATAGTTTTTACACATAAATGATATTCACTAATTATGGTATATTAATTAAAGTATTGTTACGAGCCGCTGCCGGAAACACCCGAGTAATACCGAGCTCCCGGTCGCCGCCCGGTCGCGGCGATATGTCACGGTCACTTCACTTCTTATCGAGCGTCAGCGCGTGCAACTTGCCTCATTAATATTAAGTTCAATATTGCAAATTTGAGTAATTAAATGTTTTGAAGAATATAAAGTAACAGTTTATTTTACAGTATATTAAAATTATTACATGTTGTAAAGTTTTTTGTTTCTTATTTGTACTATAAACTATGGTAACCCTAACGCGTGACTGAGGTCACAGCGGTCAGGGTCCTTGTCGTAGTTAATCCGTGCAGTAATTCAGATAAGATTCCGGACAGTTCTTTGTTTTTGAATAAGGATATGCAATATGAAGTATTGCCTACTAGATTTAGCGTGTAGTGTTCGGTTTTTTTGTCCCTTTCATCCTTTTTGTCTCTTTCTTTGATCGAGCCAACATCAGTTAAAGCCACGTTTTCTCAGAATGTCAGCGTAAAAGTATAGCATATACGATTAGCTACGAGAACCGGAGAACACTTTACCTTTTTACTGATAACAAAACATCCCATTTTCTTTCCTCGGCTCTTCTTACAGTTTACCTATTCTTAACCTGCTGCCGACTTAACAAAACTAAATTGTTTTTCTATTCCTAGTCATAAGTGATAACGAGATAAGCGAGTCGCTTATCTAGATTTAAAGTACCGTGATTCAATAAGACAGTGACAGTAGTCTCTTGCTTAAGATTAGAGATGCGGACCGCGAAACTCAAAAGTCCACCTGATGGTAAGTGGTTGCTGTGGCCCATAGACATCTACATCTATCCTCGTTTGCGAATAAAATGCAGATGCGTTTTTAGCCGTGAGGACTAAGATGGAATGCCTCTTTTCCAGTAAAAAGGATCTCCCGTTCTCTTCACTCACCAACCGAAACACAGCAATATTAAGCTGCTATTTTACGCTGGTATTCTGTGAGAGCGTGGTTCTTCCCCGGTCGAGCCGACCCATTCGTGCTATAACTGTGCTATTGATATAGGTAGCATGGCTCTACTACGTATAAATTGTCCTACCGACCGAATTTTAGTCTGCGCAGAACAATATTATAGTGCATAAGTGTGTACGCAACAACATGTGTAGTTGCATTTCCTCACTCACATTGTCCGATGAGACAGCAATCCGAACCGACCGGAGAGATATCAGGCGCAAGACCGGCTTCACGTGCTTTCTGGGGCATGACAACCTGACATCAGCTACTGAGAATTTCTTGACAGAATACCCTATAACCGGTTTTGGCTTGACTTTTAACAGTGGTAGAGCCACGCGGCAGCTACTGTCGCACGGATGGGCCGGCTCGAACCGGGGTGGTACCACGACCTCACAGAAAACCAGCGTGAAGTAGAGGTTTACCTCTGCGTTTCGCTTGGTGAGTGCAGGTGGCCGGAGGCCCTTTTTACTGGAAATGAGGCATTCCATCTTAGTCCTCACGGGTGACAACGCATCTGCATTTTGATTTGTAATAGAGGATAGATGTAGTTGTTTATGGGCCGCAGCAACCACTTACCATCAGGTGGACTGTGTGCTCGTTTGTCACCCTTATCCTATAAAAAAAAAGACTTGAGATTCATGAGAATGACGACTTTATGATCAGCAGTTGCGCTTACGACCACTAGACGAAGTAGGCAGGCAACATCCATTTCCCTTCCTAGTCCTTCCCCATACATTCTCATAGTGGGTATTTTGCCATAGTGGGCACATTTTTTATTGTTTTGTTTAAAATCAGGAAGACGCTGGAGCCCATCACGTGTTATTCTGCCGACTTCAAAAAGGAGCCGGTACTCAATTCGACTGTATGTTTTTTTTATGTGTGTTACCTCATAACTTTTTACTGGGTGAATCGATTTCGATGATTCTTTTTTATTTGAAAGCTGGTAATTCACATGTAGTCCCATAAAATTTTGATCAAGGTCAGACCAATAGTTTTTGAGTTATTCTTAATAATTTATATTGAAATCGGCTGTACAAAATTTTTAATTTTAAATAATGTTACCCTCTGTCGCCTCTTACGACACCTACGGGACGATATGGGATAGTAAATATTCTTACATCGCCACAATATTCCAAGCATTTATAGCTTAGTTGGAGTAGTCAAAAGGCATCAGCACTGCTATTTAAAAAAAAAACAATTACTTGATTGCAAAGTCCTGTGTGCAAGAAGTCAATGGATGCAGGTGGCTCGAGATCGTGCTTTGTGGTGTTCCTTGGGGGAGGCCTATGTTCATCAGTAGACTTGTGATGGGCTGTAATGATGATGATGATGAAAATCCTGTGAGGTACTGAACAGTGTCCATCTTAGAAAATAATCTTATCGTCTTGGTAAAATATATACCTATTATATCACATTTTGCAGTATTTAACAAAGCCGTGCCATTACGTGCACGTATGGAATAATGATAATATAGATTTCCCAAAAAAAGGAATTAAAATTATTTCGAAAAGCAAGTTTCAAAGAAATTCGTAGAATTTTAAACAAAGTTGTTGCTTTTAAAGATACGATTTCGGTCTGAGCTCTTTGGTATATTCCAATTAACACTGACACACAATCCCAATGAATAAAACGGTAATTAAAACACTGGACTGCGTAATAGTGTAATCAGAACAGAAAAATTATGCGCTTGTCACTCCCACATTTAAGACAAATCTAACCTAACTCGAATCTAACTTTTTTTTCGAACCGGTGGTAATTAAACATAATTTAAAATTAAACATTTTGTACAGCCGACTTCAATTTTTTTTATAGGTTAAGGGTGACAAACGAGCACACAGTCCACCTGATGGTAAGTGGTTGCTGCGGCCCATAGACATCTACATCTATCCTCGTTTGCGAATCAAAATGCAGATGGAATGCCTCATTTCCAGTAAAAAGGGCCTCCGGCCACCTGCACTCACCAAACAAAACGCAGAGGTAAACCTCTACTTCACGCTGGTATTCTGTGAGGTCGTGGTACCACCACGGTTCGAGCGGGCCCATCCGTGCGACAGCAAACACTGCCGCGTGGCTCTACCACTATTTCAATATAAGTTATTAAGAATAACTCAAAAACTGTTGGTCTGACCTTGATCAAATTCTTATGGGACAACATGTAAAGTACCAGCTTTCAAATAAAAAAAGAATCATCGAAATCGGTCCATCCAGTAAAAAGTTATGAGGTAACACACATAAAAAAAAAAACAAAAAAAATACAGTGGAATTGAGTACCGTCTCCTTTTTGGAAGTCGGCAGAAAAGAGTGACGTTCAATAAGTATTATTTATAATCTATATTGAATTAAAACGTTTCTGTTTCCGTTTCAAACCACATCCTGTGTGTAAAAATCCATCAAGCTGATAGGACTACAAATCGTGCCAAACAAATAGATATATGTACATACATACACTTCAAAATCATTACCCCCCTTCTGAGGCAGTCGGGTAAAACATTTCTTTTATGTGCGTGTGTGCGAGCTCATAAATGGGTTCCTGTGTTTCGAATACAGAATCAACGACAGAATAATATACTGCTGGCTAAGCCGCTAAGGTTACAGCTGCTAGGAACTTGAAGCACCGATCTACAAAACCGACCAAAAGGAAGTCTTCATCATCACAACTCAAATGTTAACATTTATATTCTTTTCCCCTCTTTACAGGGCTGAAAATGGAAAATTGCTGAACTGCAAGAAGAGATTGAGGGCGCAGCGTTAAAATCCACTTGGCACGATGACGAAAAAGTTCGAATTCAACTGGCAGATCCCCGTCCCCGAGCCGCTGTTGCAAGTAAGTAGCTATCGAAACTTTTTTTATATAGAACTAGCTGTTCCCCGCGACTTCGCCCGCGTGTTATTTGGGGGTTTTAATTTTTTTGCGCGGAACCCTAATTATTTTTCTAAAATAAAAGTAGCCTGAGTTACTCCTTGTGACATCAGCTATCTGCCAGTGAAAATCCCGTCAAAATCGGTCCAGTCGTTTCGGGGATTAGCCGGAACAAACAGACAGATAGACAGACAAAATCCTTAAAAATTTTATTTTTGTTATTAGTACCGTATATACTTTCATATGCATTTAGTAAAAAACTGTAATTTTGACATTACAAACAGACACTCCAATTTTGCCGTGTAGTGGCGGTCAAGAATATCCACTACCCCATATCCTCCCGTGGGTGTCGTAAAAGGCGACAATGGGAAACAGGCGGGAGATGGGCAGCAGCATCTCCCTGATAATAGCCAAAGTTACAATAAAAAAAAAACTGCGGTTGCCAACCCGCTCGCCAAGCGTGGCAACTATGGCAAATACCCCTCTATGAATGTAACAAAGAGACGGCCCCCAGTCCCCGGCGGCCCCGCTATTCCTGGCTACGGTGGCGACCATGGTAACGGCGGGGCAGGGGGTGCTAAGAATCTCCGGTGGAGGTTCGGTTGCCACCTTAGACGACTCGACCTGGCAACGTACAACGCACGCACCCTGAGGACTGACGAGAAGATCGTGGAGCTGGAAGAAGAGATAGACAAGTTGCGCTGGCATATTATAGGATTATCCGAAGTCCGAAGAGAGGGGGAGGACACGGTAATCCTCGAATCCGGCAACTTGCTCTATCACCGGGAGGGCGACCATCTGTCCCAAGGAGGTGTCGGATTTATCGTCCACAAGTCTCTCGTTAACAACGTTGTAAAGATCGGGAGTGTGTCGACGAGGGTTGCGTACCTTATACTCAGAATCACCAAACGGTATTCGCTGAAGGTCATACAGGTTTACGCACCAACCTCGGCACACCCCGATGAGGAGGTGGAGGAAATGTATGAGGATATCTCTAGAGCCATGCATTCCTCCAAAACCCAATATACGGTGTTAATGGGAGACTTCAATGCAAAACTAGGCACAAAAGAGAACGGTGAGCTGAAAGTAGGGAAATTTGGAATAGGGCAACGGAACCCAAGGGGCCAGCAGCTGGCCGACTTCATGGAGAAAGAGGGACTCTTTATGATGAACTCTTTCTTCCAGAAGCGGCCCCACAGGAAGTGGACCTGGTCGAGCCCCGACGGTTCGACAAAAAATGAGATTGACTTCATTATGACGACCAGACGACAACTGTTCAGTGCTGTCTCAGTGATCGCGAGGGTGAAAACCGGCAGCGATCACCGAATGGTTAGAGGCACACTGAACCTAAATGTTAAGTTGGAGAGGTCTCGTCTGATGAAGTCAACGCTCCGTCCCCCTCGTGCTCTAATCCAAAGTCCCGAAACCTTTCAGCTCGAGTTACAAAATCGTTTTCAGTGCCTAGAAGACTGCAATGAAGTGGACGATATGAATGACAAGCTCGTGGAAACTGTCCATGCGGTCGGAGCTAAGTTCTGCAAGACCCGCCGCAGAAGAACACAAAAACTCTCCGATCACACTCTTAATCTCATGGCTGTTAGACGGGAGATGAGGCTACATTCTTCAACAGATTTGACAGCATACAGGCAACTGAACAGACAGATCTCCAAATGCATGCGGCGGGACTTGCGCAACTTCAATACAGCTCGTATTGAAGAAGCGATCGAGCGGAACCAAGGCTCCAAAGTCTTTGCCAGAGATCTGTCTGCCAGAAAGAGCCAACTGTCAAAGCTGAAGACCGAATGTGGCAGCATCGTTTCCGGGGCACCTGAGATTTTGAGTGAGATTGAGAGGTTCTATGGGCAGCTGTACACGTCATCGTTGGAGCCACACGCAAGTGTGAGTAACGATCCAAGAGCGAGTCTTATTCGACACTATTCCGAAGATATCCCGGACGTCAGTCTGAGCGAGATTAGAATGGCTCTCCAACACCTTAAAAACGGCAAGGCCCCAGGTGAGGATGGAATTACAGCGGAGCTTCTGAAAGCGGGTGGAAGACCGGTACTTGAAGTCCTTCAGAAGCTCTTTAATTCCGTCCTCCATGGTGGCATTACACCGGAGGCGTGGAGCAGAAGTGCGGTGGTCTTGTTCTTCAAGAAAGGCGACAACGCTCTCTTGAAGAACTACAGACCGATTTCCCTTCTGAGCCGCGTCTACGTGCTGTTTTCGAGAGTCATTACGAATCGTCTCACGCGCAGACTTGACGACTTCCAGCCTCCCGAACAAGCCGGTTTCCGAAAGGGCTTTAGCACCATAGACCACATACATACCCTTCGGCAAATTGTACAGAAGTCCGAAGAGTACAATTTACCACTGTGTCTGGCGTATGTGGACTATGAGAAAGCCTTTGATTCCGTCGAAATTTGGGCGGTGCTGCAGTCCCTTCAGCGATGCCAAGTTGACTGTCGGTATATCGAAGTGCTGAAGTGTTTGTACAGTAGAGCTACGATGGCTATCCGAGTACAGAACCAGAGTACGAAACCTATCCAATTGCAGAGAGGTGTAAGACAGGGTGATGTTATATCCCCGAAACTCTTCACCGCTGCATTGGAAGACGTTTTCAAGCTTCTGGACTGGAAAGGATACGGAATTAACATCAATGGCGAATACATCACTCACCTTCGATTTGCCGACGATATAGTCCTTATGGCAGAATCGCTGGAGGACCTAAGCACTATGCTCAATGACCTCAATAGTGTCTCCCAACGGATAGGTCTTAAGATGAACATGGACAAAACAAAGATTATGTTTAATGTCCATGTCACACCTATGCCGGTAGTTGTTGGGAGCACTAAGCTCGAAGTTGTTGACGAGTATGTTTACCTGGGACAAATAGTCCGACTAGGTAAGTCCAACTTCGACCGAGAGGTCAATCGACGGATTCAACTCGGCTGGGCAGCGTTCGGGAAGCTACGACACATCTTTTCGTCAGACATACCTCAAAACCTTAAAACGAAATTGTACAACCAGTGCGTGTTGCCAGTGATGACTTACGGATCTGAGACTTGGTCCTTCACTGCTGGCCGTATGAGGAAGCTCAAGGTCGCTCAGCGAGCTATGGAGAGGGCTATGCTCGGAGTTTCTCTGCGTGATAAACTTAGGAATGAGGTTATCCGCAGTAGAACCAGAGTAACCGACATAGCCCAACGGATTAGTAAGCTGAAGTGGCAGTGGGCCGGCCATATAGCTCGAAGAACCGACAACCGATGGGGAAGAAAGGTTCTCGAGTGGCAGCCTCGTACCGGTAGGCGAAGTGTAGGGCGTCCCCCCACGAGATGGAGTGACGACCTGGTAAGACATGCAGGAAGTCGATGGATGCAGGTGGCTGAGGACCGTGCTTTGTGGCATTCTTTGGGGGAGGCCTATGTTCAGCAGTGGACTTGTGAAGGGCTGTAATGATGATGATGATGAACTCCAATTTTATTTATTTGTATAGATAAAGGTGACAAACAGGCACACATCCCACCTTATAGTAAGTGGTTGCTATAGCCCATTGATGTCGTCTATCATAGACTAAGAATCAAAATGCAGATGAGTATACATATGGTATTCTATACTAATCCTCTGTCGAGGAAGAACCAGCAAGAAACACCGTTGTGTTTCTTGCTGGTTCTTCCTCCGAAAAAAAAACCCGTTGGATTTCTTTAAACATTAATTTGTTGTACAATGTAATATGTTGCACAATTTATCTATACAAATAAATAAAATTAAAGTGACTGTTTGTAGTTTCAAAATTACAGTTTTTTTTATAGGATAAGGGTGACAAACGAGCACACAGTCCACCTGATGGTAAGTGGTTGCTGCGGCCCATAGACATCTACATCTATCCTCTATTACAAATCAAAATGTAGATGCGTTGTTACCCGTGAGGACTAAAATGGAATGCCTCTTTTCCAGTAAAAAGAGCCTCCGGCCACCTGCACTCACCAAGCGAAACGCAGAGGTAAACCTCTACTTCACGCTGGTATTCTGTGAGGTCGTGGTACCACCCCGGTTCGAGCCGGCCCATCCGTGCGACAGCAAAAGCTGCCGCGTGGCTCTACCACTGTTGTAACCACTGTTATTATTAAATGCATATGAAAGTATATACGGTACGGTACTAAAATTTTTGTCTGTCTGTCTATCTGTCTGTATGTTCCGGGTAATCTCCGAAACGGCTGACCGATTTTAACGGGACTTTCACTGGCAGATAGCTGATTCATAAGGCGTAACTTAGGCTACTGTTATTTTAGAAAAATTATTAGGGTTCCGCGCAAAAACATAAAAAGCTTAACACGCGAGCGAAGTCGCGGGGACCAGCTAATATAGAATAAAGGTGACAAACAGACACACATCCCACCTTATGGTAAGTGTTTGCTATGGCCCATTGATGTCGTCTATCATAGACTAAGATTCAAAATGCAGATGAGTATACCTATGGTATTCTATACTAACCCTCTGTCCTAGGAAGAACCAGCAAGAAACACAACGAGATTTCTTTAAACATTAGTTTGTTGTACAATGTAATATGTTGCACAATTAATCTATACAAATAAATAAAATTGTAGTGTCTTTTTGTAATTTCAAAATTACAGCTTTTTATTAAATGCATATGAAAGTATATACGGTTGTGATGTCGGCAGGTGTTAATGAAAGAGAAGACGTGTTGCTCAGACTAATTCTTTAATTATACTGTCTGACTTATTCTACCTTAACACTAATATATATAGTCGTGGGGGGCTATACTACACTACACGGTACTTACAACAAAAATTCATTTTTTTAAATTTTTGTCTGTCTGTCTGTTTGTTCCGGCTAATCTGCGTAACTTAGGGTACTTTAATATTAGAAAAATAATTAGGGTTCAGCGCAAAACAATTAAAACCCTAAATTACACGCGAGTGAAGTCGCAGGGAACAGCTAGTTACGAATATGTTTAGAAACAGCATGGTAGCAATCACCTTATTACCAGAGATTATTAGCAATTACCGACTGCCTAGTTGGTCTAGTGGTTGTAGTAGTGCGACTGCTGATCATGAGGTCCCGGGTTCGAATCCCGGGTCGGGTCAAAAATATCAGTTATTAAGTTTTCCATCAATGAATTCTCAGCAGCTGCCCGGAGTGAGGAAGTTGGCGGAGTCTCACCTCCGTGCCTCGGAAAACTCGTAAAGCCGTTATTCCTACGCCTGATCTCTCTCCGATCGTATCGGTTTACCGATCGGACTAGAGTGAGGGAATAGAGAGTGCCTGTGCTTGCGAATACGCTTGGGTAATATAATACTTTTCAGCACCGATGGCTAGTCTCCGTTGAGGCTGGCCTCCGCGCCGTGGCTCAAAATTCGGTCTGGAGGACATCATCAATCATGATATAAAAGCTACTTAGTATAGTTGAATTTGCCTTTACTTTATAATTATACATCGACAACGCTCTACAACCAATTCACGATATAATCCGCCTATTCAATATGTTAATTAGGGTTGCTGTTCGCCTATCTTACAATAACTAACTTGTTAACAAAATTTCAGGGAACACTTTAATATTTTAGCAACGTTACATCTTAATTACGAGACAGTGAGGTTGTATATAAATGAAATATTAATGTACACAATGGAATATGTACACTGAATATTATGTTTTCCATCGCAGACCTAAAGAGAAAGATAGACTCGCACTCACGCACATATACGCATATAATATCGTTTGCGACTAACAAGATGGATTGCGGTGCATGTTTTCTAGCAGTGGATTTTAACGGGTTAAAAATTAGTTAGTGTCGGGAAGTTGGTCATAGTTTCAGCGTAATCTTTCATGTCTCTATTTGTTGGTCCACATTTTTCATTTGATAAATCTCTCACAGGTAATATCTTTTTCACATTGTTCAATGTACAAGGTAACGTGGTGTAAGTAACAAGTATATGACGATTTGATGTGGGGAAGAATTACTTATACGAGGGTAACACTGAAAGTTTTTAGAACGGGCCACTTGTAAAAGATATAATAAAAAAAGAAGTTAAAATTTTGAAAATGGAACTCTTTGTCCAATATTATTGTGTATGTATTTTATTAATTTGTCATTTGTTTACGATTTGACGGCAAATTGAAAAGTGTTTGTGTCACGTCAACATGAATTTAACGCGACAAAACTTTCATACAATATTTTTTTTTATGAGCTTCAATGTCATTTAAGTCAACAAGAAAGTTATGATAGACATCGATTCGATCCTTTCACGGTGAAATGCCCATCTGGTGCCGTGATAGAGACTGACAAAAAAGTGACTTATCAGCAGATTCGGACAAGCTTAGGCACCGTTATGAGTCAAGTGCACAAAATCCTCCATGAAAATTTAGCGATCAGGAAACTTTATGCCCCGTGGATACCTCATAATTTGACAGAGGCCCAAAAAGTCCGTCGTGTTGATTATTGTCTTGAAATGGTTCAAAGATTTAACGGAGGTGATTTAAATGCTGTGGTCGACATACTTACGGGTGACGAAAGCAGGATTTATTGTTATGATCCTGAAACTAAGAGACAGTCTACTGTCTGGGTGTTTTCTTCCGAGGAGTTGCCAACTAAAATGAAGAGATGTCGAAGCGTGGGAAAAAAGATGGTTGCCTCGTTCTTCGGAAGGACAGGTCATTACGCAACAATTGTTTTAGAGGATTGAAAAACAGTAACTGCAGAGTGGTACACTAACTTTGTTTGCCACTTCTCTTGGAAATAGTTCGGGAGGAACGACCTCGCAGTAGGATCCTTCCTCACCACGACAACGCCTCGTCACACTGCCAAGCAAACAATCGACTACTTGGCGACGTCAGACGAATTACTGACTGAGACAATTACTGGGTCACCCGCCCTATAGCCCCGACCTCGATTGCGATTTTTATTTATTTCCGAAAATAAAAGAAAAACTTCGAGGAAACGTTTTATGAACGCCGCGGAAGCAGTGGCTGCGTTTCATAATGCCGTCGAAGAGACCCCTAAGGACGAGCGGGCAAAGTGCTTTTCTCCGTGATTCCATCGGATGCAGCGATGTATTGATGTAAATGGACACTATTTTGAAAAGATATAATAAAACTAATAACTTGCTAGTTTGTTCAGTTTTTGATTTTCTAAGAATTTTCAACGTCATCCTCGTATCTCACATAATCATCTATTAAAGCGTCTAAGAGTCTTCTTTATTTTCAAGGGCGACAAATGTACTTACCTAATAAAGACATGCAATGTTTAAAAAAAACTATCTGCCAATAAATTTGTAATTTTGTAATGAAATGCCTACTTTTACACATTAACGGTTATGGTTCATTAGTAATGTCATTAAGTACATGGTATGCCAATGTTTTAGAATCCATATTACAGGCAAACTTTTTAAATGGTTGGCCACACAGATCCTATACGTTTTTTTTTTTCACCACAGGTGCTCAAACTTAGCAGTTAAATAAAGTAAAAAATTTAAACTTATGTTTAGTGCCGTCTTGAAAAATACTACCAATGGTAGTTGAAAACTTTTAAGGGTACTTTAGGAACATCATTATTAGGAAACACATTAAAAAAAATCCGATCTAGGTATTAAACTGAGGACGTGATGACCACAAATGTGAGCAAAAGTACGACCGCGAACCGTTCGGGATAGAATTTTTTTTAGAGAACCGAGGCCACCTCCCCCCCCCGCTCAAACACGTACGTACCAGATTATCCACCATTACTGGGACAACCTGTATATTATTTTATTATATTAGTATTAGGTTATATATATGATATGTAGCTATTGTATGTATTATTTTTATTTATGGTAATATATTATTTTTATTTATAGTATCATTTAATATAATGTACGTATGTTTTTGTATATTATTTAAATATATTTTACTTTGTGGGTCTACTGGAAGATATTTCGGCAAATTATGGAATAAGTAGAACCTTTGTACAAACTCACTATGAGACTGTTTCTGTATCTTGTTTTATGTACATAAATAAATAAAAAAGGGTATTGTAGATAGATTCGAGAAAAGACTTGTTTATTTTCGATTATTTTCTCTTTATAAATAACATGCTTGAACGGGTATTTCATGGTTTAGGTAAATGTCAACAAATTCTGGGAGAATAACATGTACCTTTACGCAAAAAAAAAGTTTTATTAAATTGCTTTATTTTCTGTTTGTCTGTTCGGTACAAATTTTTAATCGATTTTTTAATTAAATTTCCTGATTTAATACTTTTTTTATGGATAAGGGTGACAAACGAGCACACAGTCCACCTGATGGTAAGTGGTTGCTGTGGCCCATAGATAACTACATTTATCTTCGTTTGCGAATCAAAATGCAGATGCGTTGTCACCCGTGAGGACTAAAATGGAATGCCTCTTTTCCAGTAAAAAGGGTCTCCGGTTCTCTACACTCACCATACAAAACACAGCAGCATTAAGCTGCTATTTTACGCTGGTATTCTGTGAGAGCATGGTCCTTCCCCGGTCGAGCCGGCCCATTCGTGCTACAACTATACTGTTAATATAGCTGCAGCATGGCTTTACCACGTATAAAACTTATCTCATTAATAGAGTTGAAAACATGATAAAAAGGTCGTAATTTTGAATTATAATTAGAAGTCCTGGAGAATATAACAATATTTCTTCTCTTTCATCAGCCCACAAAAGAAAAAGAATGAGAGACATTGGAAAGAAAATATTTAAAAAAAAAGAAATGAAACCCAAAGTTAGAAGTATTCAGTTTGCTTTGCAATATGAAAGTTGTAAGAATTCTAGGAAACTGCATCACAGCACATGCAGCTAGTTTCAGATCTGCATATTATTACATTTCCAACTAAGAACTGCTAAGTTTCCAAGAATTTTATTAACGTTTGCAACATTGGAACCTGTACAAATGCAAAGTCACATGCTTTCAGAGGACTAAGTTGAATAAAAAGTTAGGTCCAAAGCTCGCTTTAAGTTTTTTAATATAAAATTGAAGTGACAAACGAACTTAAAAATGGTAAAAGGATGTGTGGCCCTACTTACCTCTACCCTCGTTAATAATTAATCAAAATGTGGTCGCATTATTACCCCTGAGAACTAAGATGGAATGAATATGTACGCTATACAGGATATTGATTTTATAAGTTTACTTAAAAATTTATACTCGTATATATGTATTACTTTGTTCGTTTCGCTCTCTGATTCGTTTTACTACCTCTACTTAAAAAAATTCCAGCTTCTTTAAGTTAGTTAAATTAATCTTAGTATCAAGTTAATAACAGCCAAAGTGCAACAAAAAATATTTATTGTTAAAGATTTCCTTTTAAAGTTCAAAGGTAAACCTTTGAACTTTAAAAAGAAATCTTTACCCCGCAAATAAGAATGTATATGTAATATTTTTAGCTTAGCAAAAGTCCTACTACATACAAGGGCGACACTGAAAGTTTTTATAACTGGCCACTTGTAAACGATATAATAAAAAAATAAGTACAAATTTTGAAAATGAAACTCTTTGCCAATATTATTGTATATGTAAGGTATTATATTAATTTGTCATTTGTTTACGATTTGGCGAAAAATTTAAAATTGTCTGTATCGCGTCAGCATGAATATAACGCAAGAAAATTTTCGTGCAATGATTTTTTATGACTTTCGATATCATTTAACGGCCGGTCTCAATTTCCTACAATCAGTTATTAGTAGATAGCTACCCAAGGTAAACAGTTAAGTTTAAACTATCTGTTACTGCCGTCTCAACATCGTGATGTTCGAAAGCTTAGCCGAGAAAAAGAATAAAAGACAGATCTTCAGCTCATGTTATTAATGCGTCCCTCCTAAGCGTTTTTTTTCCTTCGAAGTGATTTTCGTCACGTTTTATAATAAAGTATTACGATGTATTCATAATATTATGATTATTCTATAATGTTTCAATGATTGTAGTTGTTAGTTTTTAATATAATATTGACAATTATTCCATATATACATTTCTAAATTAAGGTTTGTATCAAATAGTGATAAAATTTTATCTTAAAAAACGAAATAACGAAACGCAGCGCTTGGCGTTTGGCATTGACATTGACACTTGCGTTCTTCGATCAACAATGTTAGTATTGTTGATCGAAACTTGCGTTACTTGACAGTTTACACCGCAACCAAAAATCGATGAACACAGCTGAAATAACTTATAATAAAATTTTGATATTCCTGTATTCCTAAAATTTTACAATAATTGACATTCATGTTTATTGTTCAAAGTAATCTTGGATGGTATATTTCCACCATACATTATGAGTACAAGTTTCTTTACTCACCTCGAAGAAATTACTTTTAAGGCTGATTTTCAATAATAACTCTTCCACGGAAGTTTTATTTAATATGAATCTAAATAATATGTAAACCAGAGTCAGAAAATTCAAGTCTGTAATTTATTTGAGTATAAACTCGGCTGTTTTCAGTATCACCTCATTCATACGGTGTTTTCGATTCCTCCGGAATCAAAAACACCGATCTCATACATTTCATTATCACTTTCATCACTGAACAAACCCCTTTTTTAAATATTAAATAGGTTTTATTTATTTAAAAACACGACAAATATTTGCTAACTCTCAAAATTGGGCGATAGACGAAACTCTGACATGTGGTAATTTGAACTATCGCTAATTAACTGCCAAATCGTTAACTCAGGTAGTCGGTAAGTATATTTCTATCTTTGATTATTAAAACGGAAAAATGTAACTATAGATGCAAATGGTAGACATTTTAACTTCCAGTATCAGATAGATAGGTTATTGAGACTGGTCGTAAGTCAATAAGAAAGTTATGATAGATTTCGATTGGCCTTTCACGATCAAGCCCCATCTCGTGCCACTGTTTACAACTGGTTTAATGAGTTTAATCGTGGTGTCACTGATCTCACCGATGATCTGCGTGAGGGACGGCCTTCTACGGCGACGAATGAAGATAACATCAGTGTTGTGCGGTGTATGATAGAGACTGACAAAAGGGAGACTTATCAGCAGATTCGGACAAGCTTAGGCATCGGTATGAGTCAAGTGCACAAAATCCTCCATGAACATTTAGCGGTCAGGGAAGATTTGTGCCCGGTAGATAGCTCATAATTTGACAGAGGCCCAAAAATTCCGTCGTGT
Organism: Parnassius glacialis; assembly: GCA_033319125.1. Taxonomy (NCBI): domain Eukaryota; kingdom Metazoa; phylum Arthropoda; class Insecta; order Lepidoptera; family Papilionidae; genus Parnassius; species Parnassius glacialis. The sequence goes on along the minus strand of JAVANC010000022.1, from coordinate 37,987,698 downwards.
TGATTGGTGTCGTGAATTGGTTCAAAGATTTAATGGAGGTGACTCAAATGCTATGTTCGACTTTCTCACGGGTGACGAAAACTGGATTTATTGTTATGATCCTAAAATTAAGAGACTGTTGTCTGCGTGTTTCCTTCTGAGGAGTTGCCAAGTAAAGTTAAGAGAGGTCGAAGCGTGGGTAAAAAGATGGCCTCATTCTTCGGAAGGACAGGTCATTACGCAACAATTGTTTTAGAGGATCGAAAAACAGTAACTGCAGAGTGGTACACTAACAATTGTTTGCCACTTGCCTTGGAAAAAGTTCGGCAGAAACGATCTCGCAGTAGAACTCTCCTTCACAACGACAACGCCTCATCGCACACCGCCAAGCAAACAATCGACTACTTGGCGACGTCAGACATGGAATTACTGTGTCACCCGCCTTATAGCCCCGACCTCGCGATTTTTTTTATTTCTGAAAGTAAAAGAAAAACTTCAAGGAAAAAGTTTTATGGACGCCGATGAAACCGGACGTTTCAAAATGCCGTCAAAGAGACCCCTAAGGACGAGTGAGCAATGTGCTTTTCTCAGTGATTCCATCCGATGCAACGATGTATTGATGTAAATGGACACTATTTTGAAAAGATATAATAAAACTAATAACTTGCTAGTTTATTCAGTTTTGGTAGTGGCTCCTCTGTGTGCGATTCAATTCACAACATTTTTGATGACCGATTGACCCTTAAAAATGTGTGCGTGCGTAGTAAAATAGTCGGCGTTGGATATTTATACTATTTTACTCGGAATTCGTGGTAATGTATTATTTTGACAATCAGTATATTTTACAACCTTCTTGACAATCAGTCAAAATAATGCAGTACAACGCATTCCGAGTTTAAAAGATAAAAAGGACAGAATGTTTGAGATTTTTTAATTAATTTTTTTTCACCATTCACCTACTTATTCTGAACCTCTGTAAATTTGGCCGTCTATTGCAAAATAACCATGTGTAGATAAGATAATATTCGTTCTTTTTCATGTAAAACAGCGCAATAAATGAAAATTTTACTACTATTTAATTTTATTATACGTTAATAAAATTAATTTCTAATAAAAAGTACATCCTAAAAAATATTTCTAAAAAAACCCAAAAATAATATTTACAAGTATGTGAAGCAATGAAGTTTTCACTTTTGACGTGCAGTCCTACGACTGACAGTTTTTTTTTGCTGTCGTTTGTCATCTGCCTCACACAATCAGCATTATGAATTTATGTCTGTCTCATAGACTTGAATATACTGACGTATCTAATGACCGAGAGCTCATGACGCACTTTTCATGAAATTTTTGATGCATCATGAAACTTTGTTGAAAAGTATCAGTCCATTTAATAATCAGGTATATCACTGTTTGCCTGGCCTACACGGGTACGCCTGGTACCGCCGTACACAGGATAGTCGCAAAAAATATGCCCAAAAAAAGTGTTTGATTCAAATAATAATAATGACTATCCATCAGCTAAGTTGATAAAGAATTAAGAAAAGAAATAGCAGACACTTCTAAAGGGGTTGACATAGGGACAGACTACCCCAAAGTTGTATTTTCAAAAATTCCAAAAAAAAAAACATGCATATGAACTCCTTATAACATCCATTTTTACAGCGTGTTTATTATATATAATAAAAAATTCTCACAAAAGGGCAGACAATTTCTCCGGGGGTTAATAATTTCAAAAAACTATACAAATAAATAAAATTGAAGCATCTTTTTATAATGTCAAAATAACAGTTTTTTACTAAACGCATATGAAATATATACGGTATTTATAACAAAAACACAATTTTTAAAGTTTTTATCTGTCTGTCTGTATGTTTTTGACGGAAGTTTCACAGGCAGATAGCTGATGTTATAAGGAGTTCATATGCATGTTTTTTTGGAATTTTTGAAAATACAACATTGGAGTAGTCTGCCCCTATGTCAACCCCTTCAGAAGTGTCTGACATTTTTTTTCTTAATTCTTTATCAGTTTAGCTGACGGATAGTCATTATTATTATTTGAATTAAACACTTTATTTGGGCAATTTTTTGCGACTATCCTATATGAGCAGTACTAGGTAGGCCAGGCAAACAGTCGTGCACCTGCTTATTGAGTGGACTGATACTTTTCAACAAAGTTTCATGATGCATCAAACACTTCATGAAAAATGTGTCATTATCTCTCGGGCCATAAGTCTATGGTCTATCTTCAATTCGTGACTTAAAGTTGAAAATCAATTTTTATTTAAGAGAGCTGCAATAAAATATTATCTCACGAGACTAACACGCACCTTATATATTTCGAAAAAATAATAAAGTGAAGTCGTTCACCTATCTGTTATCTCACTGATACAATTTATTGGTCCATAATTTTCGATATCCATTTGTGTTCGATATTGGAATTAGAAAATGATATGTAGAAAATCGCAAAACTACGATCGTCAGCAATGAAATGTTTTTCAATAACAACTGATGTGACCGAAATAAAATACCATGGGTACTGTAAAGAAAAACGTCGAGTACTTATATAAAATATAAAAAAGTAAATTACACAAACACACACACACACACACACACACACACACACACACACACACACACACACACACACACACACACACGCCCACATGTGTGTTTTAGTGAAACAGTCTTTACGTATTTTATCGCGTCTATTAACTTATTTTATAATCCCCTGTCGAAAACATTACAACACCCCTAGTCACGGGAGCCTGAGGTGTTCGACGTGCCAATATATGATATAATGATAATCACCATCATATCGATATAATGCCTGCAATCAGCTCACTAATGAATGTGTACCACGCTGCTCCCGCTGCTTTTACTGAAAGCGTAACACTTTATTACGACTCGAGCAGAGCGGATGGAGGTGCGAACAAGCATTCATGTCATGGTTAGTAACTGCAGCAGCTTATGGACTCCTGCAATTAATTGCTAACAAGGCCGGTCACAGATGCGACCCCCGAGGACGACTCACAACCTGTTATATTGGCTCTCTTAACTGTCAATGTGGAACACGAGTTTTAAGTGCTACTGATTAGACTGTGACTGCGCTTTCTTGACCGTTAAGCAACGGTAAAGGGCCAATTTTTTTTAAGTAGACCTTTCATCCCGCTATCAGATATATAATTGAAAATTTAATTCGCTTCGTCTATATATAAAAATAAAACGGTGGTCCTTAAAACTGTACACATTTAACAAGGATATAAAACTGCAGCGGCAGCGGTACAGGTAAGTTAAGTATTCAGTGGAAAGGTGCCTAAAATACTAAACACTGCATTTAAAAACTTGGAGTAGGGTTGGCAAGTTTGAAAGAAAATGTGTAGTAAAATGTATATATACAGTAATCTATGGAAAATGTAGTATTATATTAAATTCGTTGACTTAATATCTATGCGAGAGATATTTTAATATTGTGATGTTAAAAAACATGCTTGAGTGTCGTGGAACACTCGGTTGGAACGAAATTCCTTTCGTAGTATTTTAATATTGATAAACGTATTATATTTTTGATTAATAAATACAAATTGAATGAATTACTAGCGTCTGTTAAAATGAAGCGTTATTTGTAATAAAAGAATATTTCTTTCATCGCAAGATAAAAAAAGTGCGAGGAAGATGGATATTATTCCATCTCGCTTCCTTATAGCCAGCCGCCAAAGCCGTCTACACTATGTCAGAAGGGGTCGTGACAGAAACTTTTTCTTGCCCAGCCCCCATCCGCCAAATTCGTACCGTCCGATAAGGAACTTCGTTCCAATAACTATTCTGGTTAATGACATTAGATAACTATAAGAATTTTTATATATATTTTTGTAGAATTCTGTAAAAGGGAAGAAATCTTTAGTTTGACGTATTTTAAAGGCTAAATTATATATATTGAAGAATTCAGTATAAATAATATTGAAGAAACTAAATTGTAATACTGTTATAATTAAAACTAAATCTAGTATAGTAATAGTAGCCTTGCGTTACATAATAGGTTATTTATACGTGATAGACCCACGCAGGAGCTATATTATCACTGTAGCACGAATGGGTCGGCTCAACTGGGGAAGAGCCACGCTCTCAAAGAATACCAGCGCGAAGTAGAAGATTAAAGCTGCTATGTTTCGTATAGTGAGTGTTGAGAACCGGGAATTTTACTGGAAACGAAGCATTCCATCTTAAGTCTTCAGGGGCAACAACACATTCTGCATTTTGATCCTGAACCGAAGATAGATGTAGATGTCTATGGGGCACAGCATCCACTTACTATCAGGTGAACTGTGCGCTTGTTTGTCACTCTTATTCTATAAAAAACGTACCTTATTAATTAAAACACAGAATCGAAAATCAGACCTCAACCATTTCGTAATTATTCGATTAATTGGTTCAGTGATAAGTACTTTTCTTTATTATTATTACCTGACTGCGGCGTGATCCAAAAGAAAGGTAATAGTTTTGCGTGACTAAAAAAAGTGCTATGGTTAAAGTTTTAAGCGTCTGGACCAATATTTGACATACTTTTCTTGTCCGCCTGTTCGGACACTACTAAATCATCTTCCGGCGAAAAGTGACGAAACTGAAAGTGTATCCCTTTAAACCGATTTTTTTAAAGGGAAGAATAAAAATAGGTCACTTTGTGTCAAATCAGTTCTGTAAGGAGGATGACCAAAAAGCATAACTGTTGTGCTGTCCAGAAAGTCCCCCGTTTTGAGCGCCCGCGGAACTCCGTGTTCAATTATAACACTTTGCGAAGCATTTGGTAATAATTCTGAATTGATCCTACTCCGATTTTGTAAAAAAATTGACACCAGATACCTCGTCAAAGCAAAAAAATCTTCTGTGCACTACTCGATCGCTTCAGTTTGGTAGGAGTTGAATTTTTTGAAATAATCAAACCGTTGGCTGGTGCTTCATTTTTCAATAGTATTGATAAATCCTAGACTCAACTTTCCTAAATACATAAAATAAGCTCTCACGCCTGTCACCGAGAGGGTAGGCAAAGACTACAGACTTCCATTTGGTACAATCCTGACAAACCTATTTCGCATCTTTCATATACACATATATCTATCTACTCTTTGACCCGTTTTCATTATATCGAAAATTTGGTCAATAAATTTCCATCTAGACTCTAGAGTCTAACACGTCAACATTTCTGCAGCATAAATTTGCTTTGTCACTCTTTCCTCATTCATTTTTCTTTCTACGTGATCAACCCACTGAAGTATTTCTTTCTCAGTCCTTGTCACAACTTACTTCTTAATGATCGCATTTTTACAGCATTGATTTTCCTCTTATGCTCTTTCTGCCACAACCAACTTTCAGTATTATACATTAAGGTAAGGACTAACACAACATTGGGTCAGTCCTTAACTTATTTTGACTTTATACAATAGATCGAAAACATTCTCATTTACTCTTATATCCTGAATTAACTACCATCTACCTCCCTGCTAAATACACATCCTAAATGTACACTTCTTCTTTTTCTCCTAATATCCACTTGCTCAAGCAACTCCTCTTCTATTCATAATTGACATTTCGTTTTACTTTCTTCCGTTTCAAAAACCACCGCCTTTGTCTTATTTGCATTCACTTTATTTATTTTTTATATGATTGGGTGACAAACGAGCACATAGTCCACCTGATGGTAAGTGGTTGCTGTGACCCAGGATAGATGTATACGTCTACATCTATCCTCAATAAATAATCAAAATGTAGAAAGCAAGGGTGTCTTGAGGACTAATATGGAATACCTCTTTTCCAGTAAAAAAGGGTCTCCGGTTCTCTACACTCAACTTTCTTTTTAAAGAAATGTTCATTAAAGTAACTGTTGGGCAGGTGGGGTTGCAAAAAACCTATTTCGATTCACCAGTTGACGGCGCAAATACGACTTAATGGTCATACCAGAGATATTTAGCCAGCGCTTGACTACTATCCCACGTGATGGTAAGTGGTGATGCAGCTGAAAATGGTGAAGTGCTCTGATAGTCAGTGTAATACTTACAAACATAATACTCGTAATTTTTTTTATAGGATAAGGGTGACAAACGAGCACACAGTCCACCTGATGGTAAGTGGCTGCTGCGGCCCATAGACATCTACATCTATCCTCTATTACAAACCAAAATGCAGATGCGTTGTCACCCGTGAGGACTAAGATGGAATGCCTCATTTCCAATAAAAAGGGCCTCCGGCCACCTGCACTCACCAAGCGAAACGCAGAGGTAAACCTCTACTTCACGCTAGTATTCTGTGAGGTCGTGGTACCACCCCGGTTCGAGCCAGCCCATCCGTACGTCAGGAAAAGCTGCCGCGTGGCTCTACCACTGTTAAATCGTAATCGTAATATCGTAAACTTGCGAAGACTAGCCTAATTCAAATACGGCATTCGTGTCAGGTAACATTTCACGCCGGCCTGCTTCTAAGCAGCCGTGAGGTTGTGCGGCACACAATGTAAAACTATACTCCTCAAACGAAGGTATTCTTGTAAAGTCTCGTGAAAGTTTTCCGGTTCAATTTACACATATAAATTACAATTTAAATTCTCTTCAATAAAACTTTACATTGCTGGCATGTTTCCCTCCGTGTCAGACATCAAAGTGTGACCAATTCTTACTTCATCTTTCAAAGACAGTTATTTGTGCTAAAATTATACCTGCAGAACACGGTTACCTTTGTAGGGGACTTGATCAATAAATTCCATTGGAAGTTTATCAAACGATTTATCCGGCTTTAGGCAACGTTTCAAATTGTAAAACGTCATTGTGCGAAAATGTTCCCGACTCAGATCCCTTTTCCAATATAATACGATATTTGAATTTAGCTTGTAAAAATGTTGAGGAAAATTTCCAATTGGAACTTCCGTATTTTCACTTGTAAATAATCGTATTTACTGGCCAGTGTCTCATAAAAAAAACCTTTTTTGTAAAACTCGCTACATTCTTAACCTTAGTAACCTAGACCATAATATAAAGTCAGCCTAAAAAATATTGCAGGCATGCCTTGCGACCTAAATTTACTTGTTTTACAATTAATATATTATATTGTCCACTCGATCCTATTTCAATATAATATGAAGTTACTAAACCTTTGTGAGAGGCGAGTGGGAGTTACAAGTTGAATATTAAATCGAAGTTCTGTTTGCCCAAGGCGCTCCGCCGTTAACAGAACCTAATATAGAAATTTCGAAACACAATGCTCAGTGCATTTAATTTTACATTTTACCGTCTATATACGACGTATAAGGGTTGACATTATATCAATAAATGTCAGTAAATTTACGAGAGGATATTGAACATGCGCTGCGTGCAAATATTCGCAATAAATTTTAACGAATGTTTGAATTGAATTGCTATATGATTTTTTTTTATATTACGATGACAAAAGTCAAACCGTGGTATTGTTTATATATGTGTGTGTGTTCGTGTGTGTGTGTGATACGTAATGTATAATATTTTGTTGGTGGTGCCTTTTCTGCCTAGGCGTCCGTCTGGGTAGGGACCACCCTTTTTCCTGTTTCTGCCGTCAAATAGCAGTGCTTGCACCACAGAAATCTAAATAATAATTATTATTTAGATTTCTGTGGCTTGCACTAATGTGTTCCCGTGTGAAGGGCCAGGTACAGGCTGCAAAGCATTCTTAGTTGTCAGAGCATACGCATCTGTAGTCTTCTTTGTTTGAAGTTGGCTGCAGGTGTTCATGGACTGTAGTGGCTACTTCAGCTGGTAAGTTCGTTTGTCACTCCAGTTAGATATATATAACTGGAAGACCAGGCACACGTTGTTCTACCTTTTTTTTTATAGGATAAGGGTGACAATTGAGCACACAGTCCACCTGATGGTAAGTGGTTGCTGCGGCCCATAGACATCTACATCTATCCTCTATTAGAAATCAAAATGTAGATGCGTTGTCACCCGTGAGGACTAAGATGGAATGCCTCATTTCCTGTAAAAAGGGCCTCCGGCCACCTGCACTCATCAAGGAAACGCAGAGGTAAACCTCTACTTCACGCTGGTTTTCTGTGTGGTCGTGGTACCACCCCGGTTCGAGCCGGCCCATCCGTGCGACAGCAAAAGCTGCCGCGTGGCTCTACCACTGTTGATATACCTACCTTTAGCGGCGAACCTCTGTACTATAAAAATACTTAAATTTGCAATAAAAAATACTGAGGGTCACTTATCGGGATAAAAACTATCCTATCTCTCAAGTTGGGCCAAACTGCACACAGTGTGCAAAATTTCATTGAAATCATTTCAGTGGCTTAGGAGCTAATCGCGGACAAACAATGTGACTCGTAATTTTAATATATAAAGATATATATATATATATATATATATATATATATATATATATATATATATATATATATATATATAACTTGCATTAAAATAACTCAAATTACGTCATTGTGGTTGAGGTTGTGTGGCGTTGATACACAGCATTCTTGAACAGCGCCCAAACTCTTTTCTTCTTTCGTCTCTTTCTCTTTCAATCAGACACTACAATTTGTTTATGAGCTTTCATTGCATATTATTTGGTAGAGCCACGCTGTAGCTCCATTACGGCTCCAGGAGAATGGCTGCACCCTACGTGAGATACCGGCATAATTCTGTTGTGTTTGGTATAGTCTCATACCACTCACAACAGCATTCATTCCATATTAATCCCGTGTGTGTGTGAGTATAGAGGACCGGAGACCCTTTTTACTGGAAATGAGGCATTCCATCTTAGTCCTCACGGGTGACAACGCGTGACATCTGCATTTTTATTTGTAATAGAGGATAGATGTAAATGTCTACGGGCCGCAGCAACCACTTACCATCGGGTGGACTGTATGCTCGTTTGTCACCCTTATCCTATAAAAAAAATAAAAAAATAACAGCTCAATATTGCTGTGTTTTGTAAGGTGAGTGTACAGAACCGGAGATCCTTTTAACTGGATACAAGGCATTCCTTCTTAGTCCTCAGGGTGACAACGCATCTGAATTTTAATTCTTAGATATCTATGGGCCACATCATCCACTTATGTTTAGGTGGCCTGTTTTTTTTATAGGATAAGGGTGACAAACAAGCACACAGTCCACCTGATGGTAAGTGGTTGCTGCGGCCCATAGACATCTACATCTATCCTCTATTCCAAATTAAAATGTAGATGCGTTGTCACCCGTTAGGACTAAGATGGAATGCCTCATTTCCAGTAAAAAAGGCCTCCGGCCACCTGCACTCACCAAGGAAACGCAGAGGTAAACCTCTACTTCACTCTTTACTAGCACTTCGGATATACTTAAACCAACAGTCACTGAGAACGAAGTGTTATTGAAATACAGGATTCGGTCACAAACAATTATGATAACAAAAAATCCAAAGATGTTGATGAAGAAGAAAATCCAACAAAAAATATTTTTTATAAAATCCTATAACTTAAACAATGACAAAATAAAATGTTCAAAAAACTTTGAGCTAGTGCACGTGTGGCACCCTCTAGCTAAAAATAGCTAAAAAAAACGCTAAGCATTTATTAAGACAACATTTTAGCTATTCCTCAGTAGGTGACGCTAATAAATATAACTTCGTTTTAGGAATGTTACCGTTTCGATATCAAAGTATCGATAATGTTGTTAAAGATTACTAAGTTTGAAATGCTTTTTATACATGATTGTTTTATTGTATAACTCTATTTATCATGACTTCCATGACACGAAAATAATCATATTAACTTTTTACGCCTCTTTAGTGTCATGAAATAAAATATTTAATTTCCAATAACTAATCAATTCAAACAGCAGTCACTTTGGTTGCCACCTTGGTGGCATCTTGGATGACGTCACTCGGTCCATTAGCTGCTATAATAATAGCATATGATTAATCGATCAGCGTTAAAGACATATCGAGAAACGCCAAATCCAATAAGAGAGCGCCTCTATGTTTTTAAATTTGTTTCTCTTACAAAAATACACTTCAAATCTAAAATATTTTAGGAAAACACTTAACTCAAAAGCCGTTTCACGATTTTTCACGTTTCATCAGCTGCAGTACTTAAAGACACTACCCACATCAATAAAAATTGTTATTTTTAGTTTTTACCTTATTTTATAACTTGGGCTTAACCTACAACTTCTTGCATCTAATATCTTTAACAGTACAAATTGTTTTTAATGTAAGAAATCTATTGCCCTCTCCTATCAGTGTAAGCGAGGATCTATAATGGCTCTGTTCTTGATAACCACCAGACAATGAAGCCCGGTGTAAAACCACCAAACAATGAAACCTGGTATGTAAAAGAGAAGACTTGCTGTATTGCTAAACATCAAAACAGCAAGTATCCTCAGCATGCTCATAAGCAAAACAAAAAATCTCATCAGCATGCTTAAAAACATTTCCCATCCTTGCTCTTCATAAAGTAGGGTACTTAGCATATTTGGTATATGCTACTCATTTTTGTTGGTATGGGTACAGTATCGTTGCCTGTTTTACCTCCTTAAATATTGTAAAAGATAAAATCGGCATCCTGTATATTTTTTATCGATAATCCCAATCGATAAACGTGGTCAATCACTAAATTTAAAATTGGTAACTAAATAGTGACGTTTACTGGATAACAGAGGGCGCTTATTACAATAAAAAGAAATGTAGAACAATCTACTAGAATTAATAAAATTTAAAGATTATTCGGTAAATATAAGTCATATTTACGATAATAAACCGAAATTACGCTCATTTTTTGCTCCATATCGTGACTTACAATATGTTAATTCACAACCGGGCATATTTTCTTTAAAATATTTTTTAAATTTATGAAACGAATGCGTCTTGACTTTTTAGTGATGTCACTAAGACTAAATGACATAAATTGGAGATATATCCTATAGGACATAAGTTACAGACGACAATTTTGCTACTGATGTCCGGTCTATTACTACTACTACTTAAATGTCTTTGGTTCGGTCAAATATCTAGAAGTTATAATTCCGTGACACATTGACACAGACGGACAGCGTGAAATTATAGTTGCAGACAACGTCTCGTATGAAAATAATAAAAGTAAATTTACAATCTGCTATGTTTATTTTCGACTGAATTCAAATTCACGTTAGCTCTATGTCATTGAGCTCTTGATTTTTAACATTATTCTACGCGGCATGGGACATTTTTAAATTGCTATAACTTTTTTTACTAAAGATTTGCGATTACGAAAACAGAAATAGGGATTCGTAAGCACTATAAGAAAATATATTGCAAGAGCGTACAACCCCTGCCTGGAACCAACTGCAAACAAAGAAGGATACTGGTTCGTTGTCACCTCTAAGTACTAAGTTGGAATGCTTCGCAGTTACTAAACTAAACTGGCTCCCTATACCCTATTAAACCGGACCACAGCAGTGCAAACACGCGGCCATTTTCTCGATCAATTTTTGCAAATCTCAAAATAAACATACAAAAAACTAAGGACATCCAGTTTACTACTTACAGAGCAAGGTCAATGGATGTGCTAGTCGATTATTGCGGTAATATTGTTGAAATTGTTAATGAAGCTAAATTTCTTGGATTTACTTTAGATAAACACTGTGACTGGAAAGCACATATAGACAACCTACGCACGAGAATAAATAAATTTGTAAATAAATGCGCTACGACGACTCAGTAATGTATCATCCATTGAAATATCTTGGCCGAAAGATATTTGTCATATAAATATCTATCGGCCTACGATGGCTAGGTGTCATCACTATTAAGTTACGGCACTATATTGTAGGTCGGTTCAGTGGATGTAAACCGGGTTCTCATGACCCAAAAGAAATGTATGAGGGCTATTTGCAGAGTACACTTTCTTGAAAGCTGTAAACCCTTTATCAAGAAACTTGGAATCCTACCGCTACCGTACCTGTAAATAAAACAAATGTGTATTTTTTTACGACAACACTCTCATTATTTTGTCACTAAAAAGCAATACAATAATAAACCTACCATACATCGAGAAGGGATCATGCAACCTAGAATAAGACTTCAAGTATACAGACGAAGCTGTTATTGTTCGGCTATTAAAATTTATAATAAGCTTCATCCAAGTTTCAAAGCTCTGCCACATTACCATTGTTTAAAAGAAAGTTACATTCCTGGATTTTGACCAGGTGTTTTTATTTAGTCCAGGAATACTTAGATGACCAAGAGATTTTTTGAATTTTAATTGTGTTTCTACTTTATTTATGACTTGAATAATTTGACATAAAATATTATACAATTTATAAATGATGACATGTAATGTTCTGTTTGTGACTCATGTTTACCATTAGTTATCTATTTAGTCTATTAACTTATTTTTAGCTCTAAGTAGATTTAAATGTAACTACTTTTTAATTTGCATGACAATTATAGTCAAACATGAGAACATACCACTATTTTAACATCTTTGTTAACTACCATGTTTAAAGCAAATAAATATTTCTGATTTATAAGTTATCAATATATACAAGAAACAGAAAGAGGCCGAGAATTAAGCCCTGAGACACGCCCATTTATACAATCAACCCGGAAGAGCTAATACGATTAATAGCAACTTTTTGCATTTTGTTACCTAAATATGGAATAATTAATTTAAGAGCATCACTTCTTAAACCGTAGTGTTGAAGTTTACTGATTAATGTTTCGCGGTGAACACAATCGAATGCCTTGGATAGGTCGCAGAATATACCCAAAGCATCCTGTGAATTCTCCCATGCATTGAAGATATATCTAATCAGCTAAACGCCAGCATCAGTTGTCGAACGACCCTTGTGAAACCGAATCAATTTTTATGAATTAAATTATTTACATTAAAAAATTACATATGATCAAGAATAATTTTTCAAAAATGTTACTAAGTGTTGGAAGTACAGGAATTGGTCTAAAATTGGCGGGGTCTCATCATCATCATTACAGCCCTTCACAAGTCCACTGCTGAACATAGGCCTCCCCCAAAGAATGCCACAAAGCACGGTCCTGAGCCACCTGCATCCATCGACTTCCTGCATATCTTACCAGGTCGTCACTTCATCTAGTGGGGGGACGCCCTACACTTCGCTTGCCGGTACGAGGCTGCCACTCGAGAACCTTTCTTCCCCATCGGTTGTCGGCTCTTCGAGCTATATGGCCGGCCCATTGCCACTTCAGCTTACTAATCCGTTGGGCTATGTCGGTCACTCTGGTTCTACTGCGGATATCCTCATTTCTGAGTTTATCACGCAGAGAAACTCCAAGCATAGCCCTCTCCATAGCTCGCTGAGCAACCTTGAGCTTCCTCATACGGCCAGCAGTGAAGGACCAAGTCTCAGTTCCGTAAGTCATCACTGGCAACACGCACTGGTTGTACAATTTCGTTTTAAGGTTTTGAGGTATGTCTGACGAGAAGATGTGTCGTAGCTTCCCGAACGCTGCCCAGCCGAGTTGAATCCGTCGATTGACCTCTCGGTCGAAGTTGGACTTACCTAGTCGGACTATTTGTCCCAGGTAAACATACTCGTCAACAACTTCGAGCTTAGTGTTCCCAACAACTACCGGCATAGGTGTGACATGGACATTAAACATGATCTTTGTTTTGTCCATGTTCATCTTAAGACCTATCCGTTGGGAAACACTATTGAGGTCATTGAGCATAGTGCTTAGGTCCTCCAGCGATTCTGCCATAAGGACTATATCGTCGGCAAATCGAAGGTGAGTGATGTACTCGCCATTGATGTTGATATCCTTTCCAGTCCAGAAGCTTGAAAACGTCTTCCAATGCAGCGGTGAAGAGTTTCGGGGATATGACGTCACCCTGTCTTACACCTCTCTGCAATTGGATAGGTTTCGTACTCTGGTTCTGTACTCGGATAGCCATCGTAGCCCTACTGTACAAGCACTTCAACACTTCGATATACCGACAGTCAACTTGGCACCGCTGAAGGGACTGCAGCACCGCCCAAATTTCGACGGAATCAAAGGCTTTCTCATAGTCCACATACGCCAGACATAGTGGCAAATTGTACTCCTCGGACTTCTGTACAATTTGCCGTAGGGTATGTATGTGGTCTATGGTGCTAAAGCCTTTTCGGAAACCGGCTTGTTCGGGAGGCTGGAAGTCGTCAAGTCTGCGCGCGAGACGATTCGTAATGACTCTCGAAAACAGCACGTAGACGTGGCTCAGAAGGGAAATCGGTCTGTAGTTCTTCAAGAGAGCGTTGTCGCCTTTCTTGAAGAACAAGACCACCGCACTTCTGCTCCACGCCTCCGGTGTAATGCCACCATGGAGGACGGAATTAAAGAGCTTCCGAAGGACTTCAAGTACCGGTTTTCCACCCGCTTTCAGAAGCTCCGCTGTAATTCCATCCTCGCCTGGGGCCTTGCCGTTTTTAAGGTGCTGGAGAGCCATTCTAATCTCGCTCAGACTGACGTCCGGGATATCATCGGAATAATGTCGGATAAGACTCGCTCTTGGATCGTTACTCACACTTGCGTGTGGCTCCAACGATGACGTGTACAGCTGCCCATAGAACCTCTCAATCTCACTCAAAATCTCAGGTGCCCCGGAAACGATGCTGCCACATTCGGTCTTCAGCTTTGACAGTTGGCTCTTTCTGGCAGACAGATCTCTGGCAAAGACTTTGGAGCCTTGGTTCCGCTTGATCGCTTCTTCAATACGAGCAGTATTGAAGTTGCGTAAGTCCCGCCGCATGCATTTGGAGATCTGTCTGTTCAGTTGCCTGTATGCTGCCAAATCTGTTGAAGAATGTAGCTTCATCTCCCGTCTAACAGCCATGAGATTAAGAGTGTGATCGGAGAGTTTTTGTGTTCTTCTGCGGCGGGTCTTGCAGAACTTAGCTCCGACCGCATGGACAGTTTCCACGAGCTTGTCATTCAAATCGTCCACTTCATTGCAGTCTTCTAGGCACTGAAAACGGTTTTGTAACTCGAGCTGAAAGGTTTCGGGACTTTGGATTAGAGCACGAGGGGGACGGAGCGTTGACTTCATTAGACGAGACCTCTCCAACTTAACGTTTAGGTTCAGTGTGCCTCTAACCATTCGGTGATCGCTGCCGGTTTTCACCCTCGCGATCACTGAGACATCACTGAACAGTTGTCGTTTGGTCGTCATAATGAAGTCAATCTCATTTTTTGTCGAACCGTCGGGGCTCGACCAGGTCCACTTCCTGTGGGGCCGCTTCTGGAAGAAAGAGTTCATCATAACGAGTCCCTCTTTCTCCATGAAGTCGGCCAGCTGCTGGCCCCTTGGGTTCCGTTGCCCTATTCCAAATTTCCCTACTTTCAGCTCACCGTTCTCTCTTGTGCCTAGTTTTGCATTGAAGTCTCCCATTAACACCGTATATTGGGTTTTGGAGGAATGCATGGCTCTAGAGATATCCTCATACATTTCCTCCACCTCCTCATCGGGGTGTGCCGAGGTTGGTGCGTAAACCTGTATGACCTTCAGCGAATACCGTTTGGTGATTCTGAGTATAAGGTACGCAACCCTCCTCGACACACTCTCAATCTTTACAACGTTGTTAACGAGAGACTTGTGGACGATAAATCCGACACCTCCTTGGGACAGATGGTCGCCCTCCCGGTAATAGAGCAAGTTGCCGGATTCGAGGATTACCGTGTCCTCCCCCTCTCTTCGGACTTCGGATAATCCTATAATATGCCAGCGTAACTTGTCTATCTCTTCTTCCAGCTCCACAATCTTCTCGTCAGTCCTCAGGGTCCGTGCGTTGTATGTCGCCAGGTCAAGTCGTTGTAGGTGGCAACCGAACCTCCACCGGAGATTCTTAGCACCCCCTGCCCCGCCGTTACCATGGTCGCCACCGTAGCCAGGAATAGCGGGGCCGCCGGGGACTGGAGGCCGTCTCTTCGTAACTTTCATTATGGGGGGTATATTGCCATAGTTGCCACGCTTGGCGAGCGGGTTGGCAACCGCAGTTTTTTATTGTATTTTGCCGTTACCAGGAAGATGCTGCTGCCCATCTCCTGCCTGTGTCCCTTTGTCGCCTTTTACGACACCCACGGGAAGATATGGGGTAGTGGATATTCTTAACCGCCACTACACGGCAATTGCGGGGTCTAATTAAGTAATATTAGGTAATATTAACTTAATTAAAAAAAAACTAAATATATATATATATACACAGTCAGGTCATAAGTATTGTCACACAGTAAAAACTTTTCTTTTAGAATGCTGGCCACAAAAAAGTTTATTGAATTCGAATTTCGAATTGTTCATGAAAATAAAACTGTATACTTTTTTGAGAATTTTACTCATTTTTAAATATGGAGTGGACCCTTAAAGAAGACCGTGTTGCAGTTATTACGTTGCATCGTTGCGGTTACGAGCCAATTCAAATTTTTTACGTACTGAAAAATTTGAATATAACCAAAAGATTCGTTTATCGTACCATCAAACGATACAATGAAGACTCTAGTGTAGATGGCAGGTCAAGAAGTGATCGCCCTCGGTCTGTTAGAACTCCAGCAGTGATAAAAGCTGTTAAGGCGCGAATTCAAAGAAATCCCAAACGTAAGCAGAAACTGTTGGCCCTTCAGATGGGGTTAAGCAGAACCACGGTGAAAAAGTGTTAAATGAAGACTTAGGGCTTCGGGCATATCGAAGATAAACAGGACATTGTTTGAATGCTCGTCTAATACCTGAGACTGAAGAGATGCCGCGTTTTGTTGAAGCGGTACGCGGGAAAAAAATATCTGGAAATTCTTTTTTCGGATGAAAAAATTTTTACCGTAGAAGAGAGCTACAACAAACAAAATGATAAGGTGTACGCACACAGTAGTGAAGAAGCGAGCAACCGTATTCCGCGTGTCCAACGAGGTCATTTTCTATCCTCGCTCATGGTATGTTTGGGAGTTTCTTATTGGGGCTTAACAGAGGTACATTTTTGTGAGAAAGGTGTAAAAACGAATGCAGTTGTGTATCAAAATACAGTCCTGACGAACCTTGTGGAACCTGTTTCTCATACCATGTTCAATAACAGGCACTGGGTATTCCAACAAGATTCGGCGCCAGCTCATAGAGCGAAGAGCACACAAGATTGGCTGGCGGCGCGTGAAATCGACTTCATCCGGCACGAAGACTGGCCCTCCTCCAGTCCAGATTTGAATCCGTTTGATTACAAGATTTGGCAACACTTGGAGGAAAAAGTGTGCTCAAAGCCTCATCCCAATTTGGAGTCACTCAAGACATCCTTAATTAAGGCAGCCGCCGATATTGAGATGGACCTCGTTCGTGCTGCGATAGATGACTGGCCGCGCAGATTGAAGGCCTGTATTCAAAATCACGGAGGTCATTTTGAATTAACTTTAGTGTCATAAGAATCTATGTTTTGTAAAGTTCATTTTGGTATATAAATGGTTACATTATGAATAAACTTGTTTAAATAATTTTATATTAAACATCTTACAGAATTTATGACCTGACTAGGTATATATAAGTACGTGTTAGAGCCACGCTGTAGCTATATTATGATTGTGACACGAATGGGTCGAATAGAATAGAATAGAATAATTTTTTATTCAATATAGATCACATTTGTAATACTTATTGAAAGTCATTTTTTACTTTACCACTGGTTCGAAAAAAAAAACCTCTGTCCTGGGAAGAACCAGCAAGAAACCCAGCGGGACTTTTTTTTTAAAGCAAATTTTACAATAATGGTTGTACTAACTATATAAGTACAAAATTTATTTTAGAAACAGCTTGGAAGCGATCACCTCATTCCCAGGGGTTATTATCAACCATGTATTCATTTATACTATAATAACCCTTTTTATACAGTTTCAACTTAACAAAACATTTAAACTTGCTAATAGAGAGAGCCTGTACACTTTCCGGGACCTTGTTGTAATAGCGTATACATTGCCGCAAGAATGAATTACTGACTCTGTGGAGTCGAGAGAATTGTATCACTAGCTTGTGTTTGTTTCTAGTGTTTACAGAATGCACATCACTTTTTTTACTAAAACTACCTTTGTTTTTGTGAACATACATTAAATTTTCGTAAATATACTGAGAGGCCAAAGTTAATATATTTATTTCTTTAAATTTATCTCTAAGAGACTCTCTCAGTTTTTGGTTGTAAATAGCTCTAATGGCCCTCTTCTGTAAAACAAAAATAGTTTCTGAATCAGCCGCATGTCCCCATAGCAAAATCCCATAAGACATTATGCTATGGAAATAACTGAAATAAACTAATCTAGCTGTCTCGACACTAGTGAGACCTCTAATCTTTTTTACAGCATAGGCTGCAGAACTTAGTCTGCTTGCTAGTTTGGATATATGGGGGCCCCACTGAATGGTCGCGTCGACCGGGGCAGCTAAATTATGTTGTATTTCGTATGGTTATTTTTTTATTAACTAAACTAGTTTAAACCTGTATCTTAGGTCACCAGGTCCCCACCTGTAGTTATCCGTGGACAAAATAGATAGTGATAGATAGATGTTAGGGTAGATGTAGAGAACCAGAGACTATTTTTTCTGAAAACGAGGCTTTCCATGTCTTGTCATCCTTCTATAAAAAAAGAGTAATAATATAAAGCAGAAGAAGTAGTCTTTTAAAAGTCTCAGTTACCTAATTATGAGCGTATTTTCAAAGTAAAATACTGTCTAAATACAGTGATAATTAGTGTGCTAAGCTGAAGAAATGCGGTATACTTGATATTAAATGTGCACTTAGTGTAAATTACTGTCTTAGAATTAAGCATAAGTACTAGCGGAGTGACGACCTGGTAAGACATGCAGGAAGTCGATGGATGCAGGTGGCTCAGGACTGTGCTTTATGTTCCTTGGGAGAGGCCTATATTCAGCAGTGGACTTATAAAGGGCTTGATGAAATGATTAGTATAACATTTTTGTTGAACCAAATCTCTACGCAGTATAAAACAAAGTCGCTTCCCACCGTCTGTACGCTTAGATCTTATAAAACCGCGCAACGGATTTTGATACGGTTTTCCTTCTTTTCAGAATAATTTAAGGAGAAATTTTATATGTATAGTACATGATAACTGAACTCCTTCTAAATCGTTGGACTGATTTTGATGAAATTTTGTCTGTGTGACTGAAGTTGATTAGAGAAAGATTTAGATTTAGAGAATTCAAAGAGAATATAATCACTTAGAGAATTGAACCCTGTGGGTGACGTTATTGTCGAGAAATCAACCGTGCGAAGCCGAGGCGAATTGCTAGTAAATAAATAAATTTTACTTGACTGTCCCGTGTTCTGCAGATTGGGAAAGTAGTTTCGACGGCTCCGTGGCGCAGTGGCTTAGCAATGAGCTGTTGCGCTGGGGGCCGCGGGTTCGAATCCCGCACGGAACAAGTATTTGTATGGCCTACAAATAATTGTTCCGGGTCTGGATGTTTGTCCTCGTGCAATTTATGTTTGTAAACTGCCTCCACGACACAGGAGAAAATCCTAGTGTGGGGGTAACGTTTAAAAAAAAAACAAAAAACAAAAACAAAGTTTTTACCATTATACTCAGCAGTGGCATGTTTGTAAATTTTATTTTTATATATCGTTATTTAGTGCTTGTATTAATTTACATTGTTTGTTTACAGGGTGCGGTTTTCGACCGATGGACGGAAGAGAAGGACAACACCGAGTTGGAGCAGAACTGCCTGTTTAAAGTCGACGAGTACGGTTTTTTCATATACTGGAAGAGTGAGGGCAAGGTAAGTAACTGTACAAGATCAATTATTAATCATTTAATAAAAAGCTATGGGATCTATTTTTTAGAGAGTCTTGATAGCCTTACACACCGCAGATGGTTAGCGCTCGCTGTAAATTTCACAGTAAATTAAACTGTTAATTGCAATTTTAAGTGCTGATTTACCACGTGCTCGGCGGAAAACGTCGTGAGGAAACCTGCATGTCTAAAAAATAAGAAAAAAAATTCGAAGACATGTGACGTTCGCCACCAGGCATTGGGGCAGCGCAGCGGACATTTTCTTGCCCTAAAACCCTCTCAGAAATGAGGGGAGGCCTGTGCCCGGCAGTGGAACGTATATAGGCTGTAATTTTTATGGGACCGAAATTTTCAGAACTTATCTCTAGAATAGATGCCTTTCTATCCGTTACAGCCTAATAAAAGTCCGCTTCTGAACATATGTAGGCCTCCCCTGTAGATGTTTGGCAGACGAGTACAACTAAAAATATAAATAAAACTGCGTGGGCACCACAGTTTTATTTTTGTCCACGCAGTTTTATTTTTGTCGAAGCAGTTTTATTTTTAGTTTTTATAGGAAGACGTTGCTCTCCATCTCCCGATTTGTTACCCTCTGTCGCCTCTCACAACACCCACGGAAAAATGAAAGGGTAGTGGATATTTTAGACAGTCAATATAAACAAGACTCTTCGATCAGTTTCATAAAATTGAATTTGCGTGAAGTACGAGTACTTATCTATGGGGACGACAAAATCCAAACAAACAATATGAAGCCATATACTTCTAAATTGGATTGCGAAATTCAACTAGAAACATTTTTATTTAGGGACTAAGCTCTGGCGACCCAATGATGGTGGATTGTAGTGGAGGGTCGTTGACGTCGTTATCACCAACGCAACGACACCATTCATTATATTCTTACCATCTGGAGCCACAGTTACTGTTAACAGTTACTGTCGAAAATTGCAAATGATGGTGGAAGAGCTTAATTTCATTCCATTCCTTCTATATGCCTACGCTCGGTCACACACTTAGCAACAGACTTTGGAAAACTTAGCTGAGCTAAGCTAGAGATCGTATTTATTCGTCCACCATGTTCTCCAGACCTACCTCAACAAATTTCCACTTTTATTCAAAGTAAAGGTAAATTTTTGATAGGCAAACAATTCAATGCCAAAGAAACAGTTATCGATTCTCACATGGCAGACTTAAGTCAAGCAAGGGCATCAACAAACTACCCTAACGTGCCAAAAAATTTTGTGAATAGGTAAACTTTGTATTTCAATTTTCTCATACGAAACGATAAAGGACAATGGCAGAAAAATAGTTGACAAAAATTATTGCGTTTAGATATAAGTTATATATAAAATGAGTTTTTTTATTTTTCTATGATTTTTCAAATAAAAATGTATTTTAATTAAAGCCACAGAAAAAAACAAACATTTTTGGGAATATCAAATTACTTAAATCATTTTAGTCTATTATGTGTTGTCATTATAGTAATATTCATACTATTTTCGTATATAATTTGTAAGACTACCAACACAACATACAAACACAAAATATTTTAAGTTATTATTAGTAATAACTATACTATTAGTAATAATAATAATAAAAGTGATATAGTTGAAAATAAGTCTCTTACAAAGAACTTCCTACAATAATACATTATCTCAATCATAGTAATATGTAATAATTCCATTTAATGTTATGGCAACACTAGCTAAAACAAAACGTCAATGTTTTTTTTACTGGCATTACAGCTCTAGGTTCTAGCCATTCTGAGAATGTCACCAGCCATGCCAGAAATATACATTTATAGTATGCAAATATATAACAGAGATACAATTATCTAAAAACTATCAATTATGTAGGTAGGGCATATTATGTTGAGAATGTATTAAGCTAACATCAAATGACCACAGGATGCATGACTTTTTCCAAGCAACATAAGATATAACCTAAAAAGGTTCAAATCTAAATATCTTTTTTTTTGACGCCTTTTCAGGACAAAATTCTTTGACAGTTAAGGGAGTGACGGCTAACATTTTAAGATATTTTTGATATATAGACGCTACCATTCATTCTCAACTAATTTTATGTAAGAAAGTTTGCCATTGTTCTTTGAGAGTAAGGAGAAGGCCCTGATAATAACGAAAAACAACCGAAGCCTAAATCACGCTATTGAAGTTTTTGAAGGTCTCTGCATTTTTAAAAAAAGCTTCGTACCGTCACACGCAGCGTTTCACGACTGGAGATCTCTTCTATCAACGGTTAAATTGCTACCGTTCAGAGAATGCGTTCCTGACACCTATCAGTTAGTCACGACTAGTGATGGGCTCAACATAACACTGAGTTCGTTACCGTTCCTCCAAAATGAACCGCCGCGTTATTTTTAAAATTATTTTCGTTTTAAATTGGCGGAATCATTTAAAATTTATATTTTAGTAATTTAAGTGGAAACCAAAAAAAAGGTAATATTAATATAATAAAATTGTTTTATTTATTCTTTGTTACAGTTACAATCTGTATTTCTATGCAATAAAGTACATTGAATTGAATGTGCGTACAGAATATTAATCAGACTCCGATTCGCTTGAGGAGGTGGTGTCTTCATCATCATCTTCGCCTACATGTATAATTATATTATTTTCAATAACAGAATCAATCCTGATATCTCGGTCAAAATGTTCCACAATCAGGTTTTTAGTCTTCTCAACAACCTTTGCCCAGTCATCTCTTGTGACTTCCCCGCAGGCTTCTTTTAATAGGGTCATCATCTTTTTCGTGCTGAATGGCGGGGAAGTATTGTGGCGGGCGGCGTATCCTTTTATTTGAGCTCAGATTAGCTCAATCGCGTTATATTGGCAATGATACGGTGGAATTCTTAGAACGCGATGACCGTACTCCAGAGCCAGTTCATCGATTTCGTATCGCACATTTGCCGCTTTATTTTCTTTAACTAATTTAATTAGCTCTGGTTTTAGCATTATGCATATTTGTGTCAATGCTTTTTGCTTGTAACCAAGCCACCATTTCTTCTTTTTTATTAGCTTGGGTAGGTGGTTTCTATAATATTTGAACCGAGTGATAGGAGGCATTATCCATGAATATTACAGAAGGCTCTGGTAGGCTGGGCAAAAGCACGTTCTGGAACCACTCTTTAAATGTAGTGGCATTCATTTCCTCGTGGTAGTCATTTGTGGTTTTTGATTGAAATGCCAGTAACGCGTTCTCCACAAAGCCGTATTTTGCAGAACCTGCGTGGCATATTATCAGACGGGCCCCCTTACCCATTGGTACTTTCGACGTCGACGCTTGTGTATCATCCGTCCAAGAACGGGAAACCGTGTAATTGGCGTTTAGCCATGTCTCGTCAATGAACACGACATTATCCCAGTTATCAATATTTTTTGCTTCTCTCAAAAAACTTATCCGTTTTAAAATTATGTCGTATCGTTCTAATAAAATTTTTCTTTTGTCTGTTTTTTTATACGAAAAACCAATATCTTTTAAGATTTTGGTTAAAGCAGTTTTACCCCCGCTAAATAGTACAGCTTCTCTTAACGATGCCAAAAGCTTCTTCCTGTTGAGATATTCATTTCTGGAATAGTAACCATATATATGATTTCTGATTGCATCGGCGTCAAAAGGTGTCAATATCTGTCACGGGTCTAGTTCTACGTTTCTTCTTCGAAGTACGTAAAATATTATCATCCGTGCCAGTAGAGCCGAACTTTTCTTTATTACTATTTGTTATCGTTCGTTTGCTAACTTCAAGCGCCTGAGAGACGCGTTCTTGTACTTGTTCGACAGGTAACAGGGGTCCGCCATTTTGCCGCTCCCGCTCAAAGTAATCTTGCAGCTTGATGATTAACTCACGGGCTCCACTTTTCAATGTTTGTCCACTTTTAGGCATTATTATGCACCAAAAGTAAAAAGAACGCAATGCAAAACACAATCAAAGTCCAATTTAGCGCCGATGTCAGTTTGAAAAGCAGAAACAGTCCAATAAACGAAAGCCGGGTAATCAAATAAAAACAGATCGAAAACACTTGAAGAACGTGGTCTATGCGCACGAAACGACAACAGACGACTGTTTTAGCGTCACAAAATGGCGGCCGATAACGGCATTTGGGGTTACCATTTTCAACCTAAATATAAAAATGCTACTTTCTTTCGCGCGTTCGGTTTGGTCGTAATTTTATTTTTATATTTAATAAAAGTTATCTTATAGTCCATTATTTTCAAATTCTTAAGAAAAAAAAACAAAACGTATTATTTTTTAAAGTATAACTGTATAAGAACAGATTACGATACTGTTATTGCCTGTTATTGTTAGCACAGCACTACAAATATAAAGCGCTGACATAACCTTGTAATAGCACAGTATAGATTTAGAAAAATATTGTTTACCAAGTTATTTGACACTCAGTTTGGCACAAAATTATAACATTCATTGATTGTTGATATAATAATGTTGTTTTAATGCTCATCAATTGTTAAGACGGTAAACAACCAGCAAAAATATTTTTATCGTAACTGCAACGCCATTACAAAGTTACGTCGTCAGTTCAATCGCGACGTGTCAGGAACGCATTCTCTGAACGGCTGAACTATAAAGCATAATTGAAAAGGTCTATATCCAGCAGTGGACTTTAAATATTTAATCTTAATGTGTGTATGATGAAATGTACTGCTAAATCCAGTTACTCTTAACTAGTCACATGATTTAATTTAATCGTGTTTATTAGGGTGCTAATATCTTTTAAAAGGTTGATTGGTTACGAATCTAATATACGGTTGACAACTTTATCCCAATAATTTGATGCTTGGTTTATCGAATATTTGAAGTGTGAACCCGGGACTTACGCTCCGTAGTAATTTGTAAGTAAAACAAACCGTTCAATTGAGACCCTCTATTAAAATGCTTAAAATAATTATAGGTGTCAGTTTATTAGGTAAATATCTTCTATATATGTCAGATAGGCAGTATTGCTATGGTCAAGATGAATAGCATAGAACAGACTTTCCCAATTCCTAACCTGGGGTCTGTGGACCCCTTGTAGCCTGCGTACCAATCCCAAGGGGTCCATGAACATAATCAAAATAAAAGTAAAAATTATGAAAGCACTGATAGAGGCGTGGTTGAGCGCTTGACCTTGAGTTTTGGATTTTTTAGTGTATTAATTTGTCTATGTCGACGTCCCAAGGAATACTAGCGTGGAGGTGCGCGTGCGTTGTTGTATGTAGAATCACATAGGGGTCCGATGTTGAAAAAGGTTGTGAAAGGCTGACATAGACGAAACCGTCCCCAGCTAGACATGTGTCGATCGTAAATGATTCGTTCATTTGACGCGGGTCACATTAAAGTATTGATAACTGCAATTACATTTTTTAAATGTTCCGGATCAAACGATTGACAGGACCTACGACCAAAGAGTTATAGTAATGTACGACGATCATAGACTTGACATTATCCTATTTACAAAGCTGGTGATAAAAACTTAGTTAATAACTATAGGCCGATTTCAGTTATATCTGGTTTATCTAAAATTTTAGAAAAGATCATAAATACCAGGTTAATACAATACCTGGAAACTAATAACTTGCTGTCAGACAAACAATTTGGTTTTAGGTCTAAGAGGTCATGTAATGATGCCTTGCACCAATTGACTGATTATGTCACAAGTAATCTTGACAATGGTATGCACTCAATTGGGATCTTTTTAGACCTTGCTAAAGCATTTGATACTATATCTTGCCCTATACTATTGCAGAAGCTTGAAACACTTGGCATAAGGGGAACTCAACTACAAATTTTTTCCGATTACCTCAGTGATCGCTTTCAGTGTGTAAAAATCGGTGAGTATACAAGTACTGAATTACAAAACAGCTCTTTTGGTATCCCACAGGGCAGTATCCTGGGGCCTACATTGTTCCTAATTTATATAAATGATTTATGCAATCTTCAACTTCAAAATGGTGTCATAATGTCGTATGCGGATGATACAGCCCTGTTATTCTCAGCTAAATCACGAGATGAGGTTTATAAATACGCTCAGCAAGGCTTTAATATAGTATCTAATTGGCTTCTTAATAACCTCCTACGTTTAAACGCTGATAAAACACAATATATGTTATTTTTAATGAGAAATAATAACATACCTACTCACCTAAATATTTACGCTCATCATTGTAACTCGTATGATGACACTGCATGTGCATGTCCCGCATTAACAAAAACAGACAATATAAAATATCTAGGTAACACGCTTGACACAAATTTAAATTTCCGCAAGCACATTGATTTACTTTGTGCTAGAGTTCGTAAATTAATATATATTTTTAAATATCTTCGTAATATCGCTGACTTCAAATTGATAAGGCAGGTCTATTTGGCATTGTGTCAATCCATACTTACTTATGGCATTACTTCCTGGGGTGGTGCTTCTAAAACAATATTGCTCCCACTAGATTGTGCTCAGAGAGCAGTTCTGAAGGTAGCCACTTTCCGTCCATTCATGTTTCCTACACATCAACTGTACTTGTCATGTAGTGTACTAACTGTCCGTCAGTTGTTTATCCTCAACATCATATTAAAACAGCATACCGAACTTCCATTTAAATCCATAGACAGGAGAAGAATGGACTTAGTTTGTGTAAACCCTCAAACCAAACACGCATTTGTGAACAAATTTTACGTATTTTTAGGACCCTTTCTATATAACAAGCTCAACAAGTCACTAAAGGTATATAGTATAAGTTATAAGAACTGTAATATAAGTGTAAGGGAATATCTAAATAAATTAAATTACGAAGACACGGAGAAGTTGTTAGAAATTCTAAAATAGTTTGCATTAATTGTACGTAACAATTATTAACAATTATTATTTAGTTATTTTATTTATTATATAATATAGTTTAATTATTTAAATATCTAGTGTCCTACATTATTAAACCGATTGTATAAGTGATGTCTGAAACACAGGTACTCAACCTAGTTCAGGCAGGTAGCTAATATTATAAACTTGACTTTTCTATTTTTCTTTTGTATATTCTACATTATTAAGCTACACATAGTTTTAATTTTATCATAACATTTTATTTTTGTTAGACTTATTGTTACTTTATTTAATTGTAATTATATTTGCTCCTCTATGTAAACATGTGTAATTGGAAATGAAATAAATATTTATTATTATTCCGGGGTATCTATATAGTTTTCTCATCTGGTTGGGCTGTATAAATATATAATTGTAAATGAAAATGATAAACATACATAAATATCAACAAAATAAAATAAATACATAAAAAATACATAAATAAATAAAAACCCAACCAGATGGAAGCCCTCGGCAGGGGAGACCAAACGGCCGAGGGTTAGGGGGAGAGGGAAAGAAACCGGCGGACGATGCGGGCGGTATCGAGGAGCACCGCCTTCTGCATTTGAGCTTGGAGCGGTCCGTCACGGAGTCCCAGTCGCCTCAGATGACCCGAGAGGCTGACTGGGATTAACCCGTTCGCAGAGACGACTACAGGTATAATTTCGGCCGGCAATCCACCCCACATGTCGGTCACCTCGTGAGCCAGGTCCAGATATTTAGTTAGTTTATCTGTTTCGGCTTTCACGAGGTTCTCTTCATAAGGAATGGTAATGTCGACCAAAAATATCCTTGACTGTGCCCGGTCCATCAGCACAATATCAGGCTTATTCGCAAGAATAGTCCTATCTGTGATGATGGCCCGGTCCCAGTAGAGCCTGGCGCGGTCATTTTCGAGCACGGCTTCCGGTAAGTACTTATAATATGGCAATTTCCGATCCACGAGACCGTATTTCAGAGCGAGCTCCTGGTGTAGAATCCTGGCTACTAAGTTGTGCCTGTGCAAATACTCAGAGTTAGAAAGCGCCGAACAACCGGAGATGACATGCCTAAGTGACTCACCGGGATGGCGACAAGCTCGACAGACGTCAACGGTGCCATCCTTTAGGATGTATCTCCGATAATTGTTGGTCTTAATAACCTGATCCTGTATCGCACAGACAAAACCCTCGGTTTCCCCAAAGAGGTCACCGAAACGTAGCCAGTGGAGGGAGGCGACTGTGTCTACGAAAGGCTCATGTAGAGCCTTGTAGAACCTCCCGTGGAGCTCTTTCTCCTTCCATACGGTCTCCCGGTCGGAAATGCTCTGTACTGCCGGGTCTTGCCATTGCTCGTTGGCTAAGGACAGAGGGGTAAGTCCTTTATCACAACAAATAACGTCCCTATAGTATGGATCATCCGCTCTCGTCAGAAAGTAATTACGGAGGCTGCACACTTCGCGATTATGCATGGTAAGCGCGCTTAAAAAGCCGCGTCCACCATGCTTCCGCGGCAAGTACAGCCTCATTACTGACGATCTCGGATGATGCACCCTGTGGGACGTCATTATAGTGCGGACTTTTCTGTCCAGTGCGTTTAGTTCGGTCTGAGTCCACCTGAGTATGCCAAAGGTATACATGAGAACAGGCATGACCCAACCGTTATATGCGTGCGTCTTATTCACACCGGACAAAAGGCTGTTAAGCACTTTGGTCAAGCGTGCATAAAACACATCGCAAACTGACTGTTTCATACCCGCCTCATCTACACCGATGTTCTGTGACATACCCAGGTATCGGTATGTTTCAGCCTCGGAAAGGGTCCTTATGTTGATAGGCATAGATAAGTCTATGCCCTCCGAGTTAGCAACCCTTCCCCTTTCAACATGGAGGACCGCACACTTATCCGTCCCCAGCTCCATTCTAATAGAATTGCTAAAATCACAAGTGATGTTTAGCAATTCCATAAGATGAGAGCGACTGGAGGCGAATAACTTGAGATCATCCATATAGAAAAGGTGGGTCACTTTTGTACCTCCTCTCCGAAGCTGAAATCCCCTCCCGGAACCCTCCAGTAATGTACTAAGAGGGTTCAGAGAGAGGCAGAACCATATTGGACTCAAACAGTCGCCCTGGAAGATACCCCTTCTTATCCTTATGTGGTTCTCCGCAGCCGTCATCCGCTCGCCTAGATGACAAAGGGTCGTACTCCACTGCCCCATACACTGCCCGAGGAAGTCTCGAACTGTACAGTCAACCCTGTACAGCTCGAGGACCCTCTTAAGCCATGTATGAGGCACCGAGTCGAATGCCTTTTTATAGTCTATCCAAGCGGCGGAGAGGTTCCGACGGTTGCGTTTAACCACTTTGCCAATGACCGCGTCAATGAGGAGTGGTTCCTTGGTTCCACGACCACCGCCCCGACATCCATTTTGAGCGCGCGACATCACCTGATTTGAGTTCAGGTGACGAGTGATTCTCGAGCTCAAAATGGATGTAAGTGTCTTGTATATTGTTGGTAGACACGTTATGGGGCGGTATTTGCTCGGGTCTGTGGAATCCCGGTCTTTAGGAACCAAATGAGTGATCCCAGTAGTGAAGAGGCTCGGGAGCGACTTCTGGTCGAGAGCCTCTTGAAACTGTCGGGCGAGCACAGCGTGACACACCACGAACCCCTTCAGCCAGTAGTGATGCAGTCCGTCGAGTCCCGGGCTTTTCCAGTTTGGAGCCCTACGGACCGCCTCAGCTACGTCATCCGGCGTTATGATGACGGGGTCCATGGGCGTAACATTCGCACACTGACTCGCCACAACTTCCGCCCAAGGGCCCTCGCTGTGGTTCACGGGCTCTGACCACAGGCCGCGCCAGAATGCGATAGTGTCGGCCTGATTCGGTGCTGGGCCCGTTCCACGTACCATTGGTCGCTCCAATGATTCATAGAGCCTCTTCTGATCACTCTGGAAGAGACGATTCTGGTTGAACCGTGTCGACCTCTCGGTATATCGCCGAATCCGCTTCCCCCAAGCAGCGACTCTCTGCTTCAGGTCGTCTATGCGCTCCGTCAGTTTTTGCGTTATATCCGGCTGGGACAAACTGATGTTTGTCCCAGCAAACGCCATCCTGACGGTGCGCACAATTCTCGGCCTATTATTGCCCGACCTGAAGCTTATCAGCCTGCCGATGAGGGCCCTTGCCTTTGCGATACGGTCCTCAATCCTTCTTCTCCAGGCTGGGATGGCGCTACTTTGTCTAGTAGCGCGTCCAGCCGTGGGAAGTTTGGCGCCAATAATACGGCAAACTGCCAGTGCGGCGCCAAAAAGAATTGAGTCCGTATCGCAAAGGTCCCGGCTGGCTTCCAAATAGGTCACCAGCATTGGGTTGAGAGCCCTTACGACAGCCCGATTCCGCTTGCTTAGGGGTATACGGGGAAGTCGCGGTCGATTCTCGAGAGGCGTTCTGCGCGTTTCCCTAATCGCCTCTTCCAATATGCTCCTCATTTGCTCTTGTTCCTGGGCGACTATTCCATCGTCGCCTGAGTCAACCACAAGGAGATCTACGGCGGCATCTACATGTGTCGGTTGCTCTGCAACTCGTAGAGCCGCATCTCCTGTCGTAGTATTTTCATTCGACAAAGGAATAGCCTCACGTCGTAGCCGTTCGAGTTCGGCGTCATCAAATATTTTTGAACGCATGATGTACCGAACTCGGTCTGCCAGGTTTTGCTCGGTGACGGTTATAGATGGCTCCAGCTCAGCAAAAAGTCGATGCATCCTAGCCCGATATGCAAAACCTCCAATTTCTCCCCCTTTCGCCCCAAAATACGCCCGCAATGCGTTGCTATTCATTTTCATTGACCAACGCATGCGGCGTACTCCACCAGTGGCGGGTGCCGATTGCTGGGCCCGCGAAGGCCCTGCCAACACCAAGCCAGCTGGTGGGGATGATGGATGCGAGGGGCTGCTGGGTGGTCGTGCAGCTCCTCGCGCTCGGCTGACGGTTCGCATGCTGTCGCGTCCAGCGCCAGCTCCAGACGCGCCCTGGCGACCTCCAGGTAGCGGCCCTTTGCGCAATCTTCTTTGTTCCATCATCCATAAATTGGGCGTCAGTTAACGGGAGACGCCCAAACCCGGCACCGTTTCATGGTGAGGCCATGTGCACAAGCGGGCCTTTGCACCTTCAATTTTGCCGAGGCACGGCGCTAACACCTCTTGGCAAGGTGCTGACTGACTGCGCTGACGTAGCAGTTTTGTCACATAACCGTTACGTCAGCGGGCGATGGGGTCGTCACTTCCCTACGCCAATTTATTATTATTATTATTATTATTATTATTATTATCGAGCGATTCTCAAATATCACACAGTACTGAAACTCAAAATTAATCCATTTGAATGAACGAACCGAATGATCGAGTTCGTAAGACGAATCAATATTTGAATGATCGGGTCACTATAAAAGAATGAATGACACATGTCTAGTCCCCATCTTTCTCACTTTTTTAACTTAAAGGAGGTGTTTCGCAAATCGACTGTATGTTTTTTTGTATATATCTTATTCAATTGTTTCGTCGGTTGTGAACCGGTTTTCATGATTTTTTATTTAAAAAAGGGTGGGAGGGAATATTGGATAAAGTTCGTAATATAACTTGGACAAAATGTTACGTTGTTATGTTACTAGATATTATCTAATATATAAAAAAATATTTTTGTTTGTTCATATTTTATGCGCTGCCATACCGTTTATCAAATAGCGGTAAAACTTTGTAAACTTAATGCTTGCACTTGCGCGAGGGTTAAAGGCATAGTACAATTAACTTACGTGTCGCGTATCACACCGACAAATTTATTTGAAAGATATACATATCTATTAATATTCCTAATTAAACAATATAAATCTTCCAAATTTTAAACGATATTTCCCAACGCCCGCAAGCAAGTAAAATATAAATTTTACCATCAACTACGATGTGTCACATCTGCCGGCCATCCCGTGACGTTCAACTTTTTGTTCTATTTAGTTATTTGAAGTCGACTTTTACTCTTATTTAATAGTTTTTTTTAAACGTTGAAGTATCTAAGGTGATTGATACTTTTATGCAGCCACAAAAAGACGTAAACAATGCATCGGTCTTCGTAAACTGACTGCTTCAAAAAACGTGACTGGACTATGAAACTAAGGTGTTGTCTTTGACGTTTTTCTGTAGAATAAGGGCAATAAAGATGATGAATGACCACTCAATCCAGCTGCAGTGAGTGGATGGAGTAAGTGGATGCTGTGGCCCATTGACATCTACATTTATAATTATAATATTCGATTAATAATCAAAATACAGAAACATTGTCATTCCTGAGCACTAAGATGGAATGCCTCATTTCCAGTAAGAAGGCTATTAGTAACGTTAGTGATATACCTATTTCTAGCAGCATATACTGCTATGTTTCGTAATATACTGTCAGAGCGTAATCCTACCCCAGTCGAACCGACTACAACCATAATATATCTGCAACATGGCTCTACCACGAACTTGAACGTATAATTTCGTGGAACTTCAACACTAAGCCAGTAGTGTAGCGTGCATTAGATGGGCCCCGTATCAAAATGTGAGTAAAGATTTTTCACAAAAGGAACAAAAACGCTAGCACTGAATTAAAATAATTACATATTATTGATTATAAGTTATTACTTACAATGAATACTCCTAGGAACTGAGCTAGCCAAATAATTCAAATCAATATAAATATATACTTTTCGTGCCTTTTGTTCGGCGAACTTATTTACGAGGGTGGATTGAAAAGTACTCGGCATAACCAAGAAAATAAACACATACTAAATCAGTTATATTTTTATTTTTCTACATAATCACCATCAAGTTCAATACACTTTCGCCACCTCCCCTTCCAAGCATTTAGACCGTTGAAAAAAAATGATTCTTCCTTAGAGTGAAAATATGCGTCTACAGCTGCTTTGACCTCGTCGTTTGTCGAAAATCTTTGACCTCCCAAGTGCTTTTATAAGTTAGGGAACAGAAAGAAGTCTGATGGTGCCAGATCAGGTGAATACGGCGGATACGGTAACAGTTCAAAGCCACAGTTGTGAATTTCAGCCATTGACTGTACTGACGTGTGAACACGGGCGTTATCTTGATGAAACAGGACTTTTCTTCTGAGCATTCCTCGACGTTTTTCTTTTATTTCCTCTCGTAAACGACGTAGTAAGGTGCAGTAGTAATCAGAGTTTATAGTCTGACCCCTTTCAAGATAATCAATCGTAATCACACCTTTCGAGTCCCAGAATACTGAAGCCGACAAAATTGACGCTTATTTGCCGACAAAATCGACTTAGCCTTTTTAGGGGGTGGTGAACCAGGTCTTCTCCACTGTTTTGATTGTTGTTTTGTTTCCGGTGTACAGTAATGAACCGATGTTTCGTCTATAGTAACAAAACGATTCAAAAAATCATCTGCATCGGCTTCAAATAACTCCAAACAGTCGCGTGAAATAGTCAATCGCGTCCTTTTTTGTTCAACTGAAAGCAGTCGCGGAACCCACCTCGCAGACACCTTGTGGAAACCCAACTCGTTGACAATGATGTTTTGAATTCATTCATAAGAGATGCCTATAATCTCGGCTATCTCTCTAATTTTTAATCTGCGGTCTCCCATTATTAAATCAAGTACTTTTTTAATATTTTCATCAGTAGTTGACGTCGAAGGCCTTCCAGAGTGGGGTTCATCTTTCACACTCTCTCTACCACGCTTAAATTCTGCTATCCATTTTTTGATGGATGAATATGACAGAGCACAATCGCCTAATGTACTGACTATGTCATCATGGATGGCTTTTGATGATAGCCCCTTCTTATGGAGGTACTTAATGACGGCACGCTGCTCGATTTGCTCCATTCGCGGAAATTATGTCCGATTACTTTGTTAATAAATTTATAAAATCACAACTAATTATCGCACACGTTTCTAACTTCACACAATGAACTAGTCTGAACTGAACTAAATAATGTGGGTAGATTAGATTTTTAGAATTGAATGGATCTGTGTTAGGCCGAGTACTTTTCAATCCACCCTCGTATTAAATCATTCATAGCTGAAGACGATTTCAGTTTTTCAAAATTTTCTGCCTCTGTAGACAATAGTGTCAAGTCTGATAGCCTTTCCTTCCATAGAAGTCCTTACGGTTTTTGCTTATAGAAGTTCGGGGCCTCTGTAGCCTGGGGGTTCCGAACATCTATATGCTGATACGGCTGATACGGCGGTAGCTACGCCCCTGCACTAAGCATAAATTTTTTCCGCTCACTACACATTTTTGGAAAGATTTTACGCTATCAGTCGGCCAATAGAACCATGTTGTGAATACATTTGACATATGCAATATTTATCTATTAACTATCACGTTTGCCGTGTAGTTGCGGTTACCCCATATCTTCCCGTGGGTGTCGTAAAAGGCGACAAAGGGAAACAGGCAGGAGATGGGCAGCAGCATCATCAGCAGCAACGGCAAAAATACAATAAAAAAAACTGCGGTTGCCAACCCGCTCGCCAAGCATGGCAACTATGGCAATATACCCCCCATGATGAGAGTTACGAAGAGACGGCCCCCAGTCCCCGGCGACCTCGCTATTCCTGGCTACGGTAATCCTCGAATCCGGCAACTTACTCTATTACCGGGAGGGCGACCATCTGTCCCAAGGAGGTGTCGGATTTATCGTCCACAAGTCTCTTGTTAACAACATTGTAAAGATTGAGAGTGTGTCGACGAGGGTGGCGTACCTTATACTCAGAATCACCAAACGGTATTCGCTGAAGGTCATACAGGTTTACGCACCAACCTCGGCACACCCCGATGGTGGAGGAAATGTATGAGGATATCTCTAGAGCCATGCACTTTTCCAAAACCCAATATACGGTGTTAATGGGAGACTTCAATGCAAAACTAGGCACAAGAGAGAACGGTGAGCTGAAAGTGGGGAAATTTGGAATAGGGCAATGGAACCCAAGGGGCCAGCAGCTGGCCGACTTCATGGAGAAAGAGGGACTCTTTATGATGAACTCTTTCTTCCAGAAGCGGCTCCACAGGAAGTGGACCTGGTCGAGCCCCGACGGTTCGACAAAAAACGAGATTGACTTCATAATGACGACCAGACGACAACTGTTCAGTGATGTCTCAGTGATCGCGAGGGTGAAAACCGGCAGCGATCACCGAATGGTTAGAGGCACACTGAACCTAAACGTTAAGTTGGAGAGGTCTTGTCTAATGAAGTCAACGCTCCGTCCCCCTCGTGCTCTAATCCAAAGTCCCGAAACCTTTCAGCTCGAGTTACAAAACCGTTTTCAGTGCCTAGAAGACTGCAATGAAGTTGACGATATGAATGACAAGCTCGTGGAAACTGTCCATGCGGTCGGAGCTAAGTTCTGCAAGACCCGCCGCAGAAGGACACAAAAACTCTCCGATCACACTCTTTATCTCATGGCTGTTAGAAGCTTAGGGAGATGAAGCTACATTCTTCAACAGATTTGACAGCATACAGGCAACTGAACAGACAGATCTCCAAATGCATGCGGCGGGACTTACGCAACTTCAATACAGCTCGTATTGAAGAAGCGATCGAGCGGAACTAAGGCTCCAAAGTCTTTGCAAGAGATCTGTCTGCCAGAAAGAGCCAACTGTCAAAGCTGAAGACCGAATGTGGCAGCATCGTTTCCGGGGCACCTGAGATTTTGAGTGAGATTGAGAGGTTCTATGGGCAGCTGTACACGTCACGTCATCGTTGGAGCCACACGCAAGTGTGAGTAACCATCCAAGAGCGAGTCTTATCCGACACTATTCCGAAGATATCCCGGACGTCAGTCTGAGCGAGATTAGAATGGCTCTCCAGCACCTTAAAAACGGCAAGTCACCGGGCAAGGATGGAATTATAGCGGAGCTTCTGAAAGCGGGTGGAAAACCGGTACTTGAAGTCCTTCAGAAGCTCTTTAATTCCGTCCTCCATGGTGGCATTACACCGGAGGTGTGGAGCAGAATTGCGTCGG
The DNA here is from genome assembly GCA_033319125.1 of Parnassius glacialis. Taxonomy (NCBI): domain Eukaryota; kingdom Metazoa; phylum Arthropoda; class Insecta; order Lepidoptera; family Papilionidae; genus Parnassius; species Parnassius glacialis. Next base: position 37,952,094 of record JAVANC010000022.1, on the reverse strand, counting down.
TCTTGTTCTTCAAGAAAGGCGACAACGCTCTCTTGAAGAACTACAGACCGATTTCCCTTCTGAGCCGCGTCTACGTGCTGTTTTCGAGAGTCATTACGAATCGTCTCGCGCGCAGACATGACGACTTCCAGCCTCCCGAACAAGCCGGTTTCCGAAAAGGCTTTAGCATCATAGACCACATACATACCCTTCGGCAAATTGTACAGAAGTCCGAGGAGTACAATATGCCACTATGTCTGGCGTATGTGGACTATGAGAAAGCCTTTGATTCCGTCGAAATTTGGGCGGTGCTGCAGTCCCTTCAGCGGTGCCAAGTTGACTGTCGGTATATCGAAGTGTTGAAGTGCTTGTACAGTAGGGCTACGATGGCTATCCGAGTACAGAACCAGAGTACGAAACCTATCCAATTGCAGAGAGGTGTAAGACAGGGTGACATCATATCCCCGAAACTCTTCACCGCTGCATTGGAAGACGTTTTCAAGCTTCTGGACTGGAAAGACATCACTCACCTCCGATTTGCCAACGATATAGTACTTATGGCAGAATCGCTGGAGGACCTAAGCACTATGCTCAATGACCTCAATAGTGTTTCCCAACGGATAGGTCTTAAGATGAACATGGACAAAACAAAGATCATGTTTAATGTCCATGTCACACCTATGCCGGTAGTTGTTGGGAACACTAAGCTCGAAGTTGCTGACGAGTATGTTTACCTAGGACAAATAGTCCGACTAGGTAAGTCCAACTTTGACCGAGAGGTCAATCGACGGATTCAACTCGGTTGGGCAGCGTTCGGGAAATTACGGCACATCTTCTCGTCAGGTATACCTCAAAACTTGAAAACGAGACTGTACACCCAGTGCGTGTTGCCAGTGATGACATACGGAACTGAGACGTGGTCCTTCATTGCTGGTCGGATGAGGAAGCTCAAGATCGCTCAGCGAGCTATGGAGAGGGCTATGCTCGGAGTTTCTTTGCGTGATAAACTCATAAATGAGGATATCCGCAGTAGAACCAGAGTGACCGACATAGCCCAACGGATTAGTAAGCTGAAGTGGCGATAAGCCGGCCATATAGCTCGAAGAACCGACAACCGATGGGGAGGAAAGGTTCTCGAGTGGCAGCCTCGTACCGGCAGGCGAAGTGTAGGGCATCCCCCCACTAGATGGAGTGACGACCTGGTAAGATATGCAGGAAGTCGATGGATGCAGGTGGCTCAGAACCGTGCTTTGTGGCGTTCTTTGAGGGAGGCCTATGTTCAGCAGTGGACTTGTGAAGGGCTGTAATGATGATGATGATGAATTATACATTTATTTACATAACTTTAAAATATCTTAATATCATAAATTAAAAAAAAACTTATATATATAAATGAGAACGCCGAAGAACGCTGGCTGCGTTTCCTCGCTGAATGGAATTTTATACAATTATGAAATCAAATATTACTGTATTGATTAAAAATAATCTAAATTCAGATTTATCTACAGGAACAGAAATAACCTATCGAACCTGGAACTATCTTTATGTGTATAATTTCCCAACGGAATATGGAGTTATGCATGACCTGTGAGTTGGCAGCCGTCATATATCACCTCATTTGTCGATCAATTTAATTTCCCTCTACGATGCAGTTTTTAAATTTTGTATTTCCTGTATCTACTCCATTGAATTTTTTATAAATGCGATATAAAGTTATCACTTTTATTCTAAATAATTAAAAATTAAAAATTATGTACAACCAACTTAAATAGAAATTATTAAGAATCAATCAAAACTATTTGTCAGATCTTGATAAAATTTATAAGGGACCACATGAGAAGCACCAGCTTTTAATTCAAAAAAGAATTATCGAAATCGGTTCACCCAGAAAAAATGAGGAGGAAACGCATATAAAATAATTTAAAATTAAAAATTTTGTACAGCCGACTTCAATATAGGTTATTTGAGAATAACTCAATAACCATTGGTCTGACCTTGATCAAATTCATATGGGACCACACGAGAACTATCAGCTTTCATATAAAAAAAGAATCATCGAAATCGGTTCGCCCAGTACAAAGTTATGAGGTAACACACATAAAAAAAAAAAAAAACATACACTCGAATTGAGTACCGTCTCCTTTTTGGAAGTCGGCAGAAAAACAAAAAAAAAGACATACAGTCGAATTGAGTACCGTTTCCTTTTTGAAGTCGGTAGAAAAGGGGGGAAAACCAATGACCCTAGTTTCTTATCGAGTTTTTGTCCACCTGATGGTAAGTGGTTGCTGCGGCCCATAGACATCTACATCTATCCTCTATTACAAATCAAAATGTAGATGCGTTGTCACCCATGAGGACTAAGATGGAATGCCTCATTTCCAGTAAAAAGGGCCTCCGGCCACCTGCACTCACCAAGCGAAATGCAGAGGTTCGTTCAGAGGCGAAACGCTCTACTTCACGCTGGTTTTCTGTGAGGTCGTTGTACCACCCCGTTTCGAGCCGGCCCATCCGTGCGACAGCAAAAGTTGCCGCGTGGCTCTACCACTGTTCATAATTTTCTTTAGTCAATTTTAAATACTATAACTATTTAAAGAAAAAATAAAGTCCATAAATATCCTATCTATTACATATTAAGCCTTTCTTTATTCATTCTTAGCAAATCCTCGCTACCATGGGAGAGACCTATATCCAGCAGTGGACTTTTCAGGCTGATGGGGAACAATTCATTCTAACTCACACATACAAAATGGAGTGAAATAATGAACACATAGAATGCTTGGTCATGCTGCAAAAAAAATATTCATTAAGTATTCTAGAGTCAACTATATACAGCTGCAGTACCGAATGCGTCGGCTCAGCGGGGACACTGCTCTCACAAAACACCATCGTGAAGTATATACCGACCCTTTTTACTAGTAAAGAGGCATTCCATCTTAGTCCTCAAGAGTGACAACGTATCTGCATGTCGATAATAGATGTAGATATCTATGGGCAACGGCATCTATTTACCATCAGGTTAATTGTAAACTTGTTTGTAACCCTTATCTAATATACATATTTTATGCGTTGCAATACCCTTCATCAGATTGTGTTAAAACTTTATCAAGTTATTTCTTGCACTTGCGCGAAGGTTATAGGCATAGTACAGTTAATATACTATAGGTGGCGCGCGTATCGCACCAACAAATTTATTTGAGTTATATATCATTCAATTATAATGTATCTATACTCGTATATATGAGGTATCATTCTTAATCTATACATCTACATCTATACAAATAAATAAAATTGAAATGTCTGTTTGTAATGGTAAAATAACAGCTTTTCACTAAATACATATGAAAGTATATTTTTTTTATAGGATAAGGGTGACGGACGAGCACACAGTTCACCTGATGGTAAGTGGTTGCTGCGGCCCATAGACATCTACATCTATCCTCTATTACAAATCAAAATGTAGATGCTTTGTCACCCGTGAGGACTAAGATGGAATGCCTCATTTCCAGTAAAAAGGGCCTCCGGCCACCTGCACTCACCAAGCGAAACGCAGAGGTAAACCTCTACTTCACGCTGGTATTCTGAGCTATCATCAGAAAGTTCTTGCTGCTATCTCCTGTTTTAGTTTCCCTCTATCGTCTCTTTCTCCGTCCACGCGACAATATATAACATTACTCATTAATAACTATGTTTACCTTCATTAACAATAATTTGTACATTCTGTCTTACGAGTATAAAACCAAAGCATTTCCGATTAAACATCAACAACACCCACAATATGAATTCATATCAAGGTTAAGATGTATCGCTTCGCTATTCCAATGAAAAGATACTAATTAAGGTTGCTTTGAAACACCAGCTTGACCTTGCCCGCGACCCCACCCTAACAAGGTACTTCAGAGTCATCAGAGTTAGTAAAATAGCTAATTTGGAGATGGTCGAGTTCGGAGTGTACTTATCTCCTCTTAAATACGATGAGTTATGAAATGTTGAAGTTATATGCTAATAATCGATCCGTATTTTCAACCGACTTCAAAAAAGGAGGAGGTTTATGTGTGTTATTTCAGAACTTTTTTATAGGTGAACCGATTTTGATGATTATTTTTTATTTGAAAGCTGGTACTTATCATGAGGTTCCATATAAATTTGATCAACATCTGACCAGTAGTTTTTGAGTTATCCTTTATGATGCGTATTTAATTGACTACGACAACATTGATGATGTTCTCATTTAATTTACATTGAAGTCGGTTGCACAAAACTTTAAATTTTACTACTTGGAAGATATTTAAGTATAAATATAAGTGAACAATGAGCGCAAAACTTTTTGATGACAAGTTTTATCAACCGAGGAGCAGGCTTAAAATTCAACTGTTTTTGAAGTGAAAATTTCTTTTTGAATTGTTGTGATTTGAAACTCGATGAAACGAAAAAGCAAACACCATAAAGAGTCAAATATATGTAAAAACCCAGAAGAGAAAGAGATACAATACAGTAAGTACACAGTGTTACATTTTATTCGTGGTAGAGCCATGCTGCAGCTATATTAGTAGTATAGTTGTAGCACGAATGGTTCGGCTCGACCGGGGAAGGACTACGCTCTTACAGAATACCAGCGTAAAATAGCAGCTTAACACTGCTGTATTTCGTATGGTGAGTGTAGAGAACCTGAGACCCTTTTTACTGGAAAGGAGCCATTCCATCTTAGTCCTCACGGGTGACAACACATCTGCATTTTGATTCTTTATTGAGGATAGATGTAGATGTCTATGGGTTACAGTAACCACTTACCATCAGGTGGACTGTGTGCTCGTTTGTCACCCTATATATATATATATATATATATATATATATATATATATATATATATATATATATATATATATATCCTATAAAAAAAATGTTAAGGACAAAATTTGTTGATTATAAAATATTTAATTACTTACGATGATGAAATTGAAAAGGTGTAATGTAATATATCTATATAGATAAAATGTAAAATAATTTTTAAACTTAGTTAGAAATAAGCCCTACAATTATCTTACTCCTGCTATGCTGCATTCGTCTCATTCTCTCGAGGTTTCGTTTTCTTGAAAATTTCACTTCTACCGCGTGTGAAATGCACACTTTTTCTTTGTATGTTACGCGATATATCTTCGTCAATTATGAACCTATTTTAATGATTGTTTCCTTCATTAAATAGATTATGCTTCAGGAGTGGTCCGATATATTTTAGACGTGGTAGAGCCATGCTGCAGCTATATTAGTAGTATAGTAGCATGAATAGGTCATCTCAACCGGGGAAGGACCATGCTAATACCAGCGTAGTGCTCCTGTGTTTCGTATGGTGAGTGTAGAAAACCGGACACCCCTTTTACTGAAAACGGGGCATTCCATCTTAGTCCTTACGGGTGACAACGTATATGCATTTTGATTCGTAGTCGAGGATAGATGTTGAAAGGGTCCAACAGATAGGGGTTAATCAGTCATTGACGTTTGACGACATGAAACTGAAATCACACCACGATGGGTTCGGGAACAACGAGGTGGGCGTGACCCCCGAGAAGGAGTATCACACGAGGACGTCTGTTGCCTTTTCTGAAAGGAAAGGTTAGACAACTAAGATTACGGGTCCCTTTGGAGTGCTCCCGGTCTTGACGTCCCTTGAGTGGAGTGTATTTTCCTCTTGTTATTAGAAGGGGCAGTAGGAAATGAAACAGTAATTTTATCTTTGTAATTTCCCCATAACAGTGCAACGTTGAAATTTTCACTACTTTTCCTACCACTTTCCTATTGCCTTCTTTCTTGCTTTAAACTCTAAACTGGTGGATGGTCCCGAACGATTTTCCAAATTACCAGTTTACTATCCTAGTCGCGAACTTTAAGCGAAAGAGAACCGCGTACCACGCGCCATTTCGACATATCTTAACATTGGTTTCCACCATTGCACCCATGTATTTTACCCCATATCTTTCTTTCTATAAAACATATGGCTACACAATTGTATTTATAAAAAACATATACAAAGTCTTATCATTATGTTATACATTACATCGTTATCACGCAAAAACATTTTAAGACATTCAACAAAATACCATTTTACAGAACATTTTCAAAGTTAGAAATCTTAAATAATTAACACACATGGTTAAAATAACAATCTTTATTAACAATAAACCTAGCAAGCTAACAGCATAGCAAAGTGGTGAAGCAATTAGCTTTGTAGCGGTTTCTAACGGTTGCCGTTGAGCAATCAGTTTCAAAATAGGAGGTTCAGATGCCTGGGTGATCAGTAATCGATTGCTGAAAACAGAATTTGAAAATTCGAAACCGTTCTCGAGATAATCGTGGGACAGGCGGACAGACGGACAGACATCGTGAAATCAATAAGTAACTTCGCAAGCTTCGCCACTTAATAAGTGTCTTCGCAAGCTTCGCCACTTAATAAAGTTTTTTTTATAGTGCGTTATTTAGACTCTGTTTTGATCCCATACAACTAGTGTTGCCATCTCCTAAAATGAAAAAGCCGAACTCGGCGCTCTAAAAACCCGGACTTTTGACTGTAAAAGCCGGACAGTAATTTTTAGCCAAACATACCTTTCTGAGGCCATGCAGCCAAAAAACTAACCAACTCCTACCCCTCGAGAAAAAAAAAACTAAAATACTCCGTTACCTACGTGAATTGTTTATTAATCAATCACAGCACAGTTTCAAGTGTATGCGTTACTTATTTATTTATTCTGCAAGCGATGCGTGCAACGCGTTACACTAACAAAAAGCTTAACAAAAGCCGGACGGCCGGACACATAAAAATTTGGCCGGACACGACTCGAAAAAGCCAAACATGTCCGGCTAAAGCCGGACAGATGGTAACCCTACATACAACATGAGCAACCAATCCCTGTATGAACCCTGTCGTATCAGTAGGAGGCTACAGACTAGTACTTTCTTTGTCTAAATTACAGCTATCTCTGTTCATTACGAAACATTATTTGTTTACATATGCTATTCTTATCTAGTCATAATGAGTCTTATCTCTTGTCACAAGAGCAAAATATATTTTCATCTAAAATAAATATCTAGTTTATTTTTATAATTTATTTAGTTATTTATAAGGCTTATTTACATGATTCTAAATTAATCTATAAACAAACTTTCATGGAATCAACTCTCGACCGGGGAATCAAACCCCGAACTTTCGTTCGACATTATATTGTATCTATTTACTTTTAACATAGATTATCTCCTTATTCGAAATGCCTTATATAATTTAATAGCAATAACTTCAAAACACAAAATTATTTCTTTTTTAATTACATGAAAAATGATAAACTTTTTTTAAGCGCGTCGCCAACAGATGTACATAAATGTCTATCGGCCACAGCAACTTACCATCAGGTGGACTGTGTGCTTTTTGTCACCCTCATCTTATAAAAAAAGTATAAACATGGAGAAAAAATTCCAAAAATATGGCAAATTCCGCTCAGATCGCGGTTTTAATATAACGTATGGGTCGTAAGTAGCAACATAAAACAGTGTTTCGTATAGTCAGTAGTTACTAGAACCGGAGGTTCTTTTTTTTATAAGAGAGGGGGCAAACGAGCATTCGGTTCACCTGACGATAAGTAACTACAGCCCATGAACAATTTTAGTCGACTTCGGGAAATAGGGAAGTTTCTCATTCTATTGTATGTTCTTTTTTGTTTGTATGTTACTAGAGCCCAATGACTTCGTCAATCTTACTTAGCGGTACCATGTAGCGACATCTATGGAAATGTATTAAATAAAGAACGATGTATTTAGCGCGTCAAATTTTCATATCGATATACATCGCAACCGCTTCTGTAGATAGATAATAGATGGCGCTAGAGTAGTCAAGTGAGCTCGGCCACGGTCCTTATTGCTTTGTAAGAGAGATGTTACGCGATATCTTCGTCAATTGTGAACCGATTTTATATATCCTTTTTTTATTTAATACTAGCGATCTGCTCTGGCTTCGCATGGGTAATTTCTGGATCTCAACAATAGCGCCACCTACTGGATTCAATTTAGTTTTTAAACCACCCACTCACACACACAAAAAAGACCCACTCAAACACACAAAAATTCATCAAAATCGGTCTAGGCATTTTCGAGTTTTTGCGAGACTCGGACAGCAATTGATTGTTATATACAACATGTAACAAAAACCCTGTGGTTCCCGTTAAGTACGTTATCAGGATCAGTATTCAAACCTATAGAAATAACTTTTTTTTTAAAACTTGACCATATATTTTTTAACTTTATTAAAAAAAGTTTTTATTTTATGTGGTTTTATTACCTCTTACTGACACTAGCCGATGCTAAAGCTAAGTAAAGCGGGGTCTTTGACAATCCTCTTACTCCCCAGACAATGCAGAGGTAATAAAACCACATACAAGTTGCATACAATTTTTTTTAATAAAATAAAATATTGTTCGAGTTTTAAAAAAAATATTTCTATACGTTTGAATAATGATCCTGATAACGTACTTAACGGGAACCACAAGGTTTTATGTTACATATTTTATAGAGATATTATACTTCAGAATTGGTCCCATATAAGATTTTGACCCCTAAGAAATTTCACCCCTAAGGCCGCGTTCCGACGACACGCACCCGCTACACGCACGCCACGCGCGTCAGCACCCGCGTCTAACTCGCTTTGTGTTGCATATAATTTGAGTCTTATGACAAATCAATAAATGTGAAATTGTATAAAAAGCGCGTGTGCGGGGTGAGCGCGGGATCAGTGCGGAGCGGGAACGAGGCAGACGCGTGGCGTGTGCGAGGCGGGTGCGGTTGAACGTTGATAAATGCAATTTCAGATTTATTGACTTAACATAAGACTCAAATTATATGCAACAAATGTCAAAGCGAGATAGATACGGGTGCTGACGCGCGTGGCGTGCGCGAAGCGGGTGCGTGTCGTGGGAACGCGGCCTAAGGGTGGAAAATAGTGGATGAAGTTCTAAAGGTAATTGTTTAGACGACATTCTAGTTATTACTTTTTTATAGGATAGGGTGACAAACGAGCACACAGTCCACCTAATGGTAAGTGGTTGCTGTGGCCCATAGACATCTATATCCTTCCTCGTTTGCGAATCAAAATACAGATGCGTTGTCAGCCGTAGGACTAAGATGGAATGCCCATTTTCCAATAAAAAGGGTCTCCTGTTCTCTACACTCACCATACGAAACACAGCAGTATGAAGCTGCTATTTTACGCTGGTATTATGCGAGAGCGTGGTCCTTCTCCGGTTGAGCCGACCCATTCGTGCTACAACTATACTACTAATATAGCTGCAGCATGGCTCTACCACGTATAAAAATTACTTTGAGATTCTGATACCTTAATTTTCTCAAAGGGGCCGTAGCCATCTTCTGTGAATTCATAATGATCGGCAAGGCATCCTGCCTTATATAATTTAATAGCAATAACTTCAAAACACATTTTTTTTATGAAATGAAAAACGATAAACTGTTTTCCCGCTCGGAAACGACGCCACCAAGGCGTTCATCACGGCCCTCCCCTTGAAGATGGTGTTCCGCTACGAGAAACGGATCCTCTGTGGTTGCAGGCGTTCGGTGCGGGGGCGTAGAATGCCTAGTAATATGGGTTATATTGACGTCCGAAGAGGACGATGGCTCGGCATTGGTCTCGAGACATCATGATTATAATAATAATAATAATCTGTGTGTGTATGTGTGTGCGCGTGTAAGAGGGTGTGTACAAGGTGAAGAATACAGTTTAATGAATACCTTAAGTTACCTAACAATAGAAATTCGAGCACTGTCCATAATAACTTAGCGCTGCACTGTCAAAAGATCTTCCGTTTCATCATATCCTAGAGTCAGTAACCAAGCTGTAATTTTCTTTTTGCATTGTTTTATATGTAGGGAGTAAGGTGGAATAATTTTATTAACTTTGTTATACACAAAAGGACCTAAAGCACAGTAAAATCTCCGAACAAATGAAGTATGAAACTGTTTTAGTTCACAAGGTCTGACTATTCTGCAGTTTATACATTTTTGAGGATCAAAAATCACTTCACTGTGTTGTTTCAAGATTATACCTAAAATAAACAGTTGTCTGACGGTAAGGACTTCACAATTTTCAAAGAAAAGTTTGGTTGGGAATAAGAAAGGTCGAAAAGTGCTTACTTTGAGTACTGCACGCTGGGCAATTTCTAAGCACTTAATAGTAGAAGGTGGCGCTCCTCCCCAAGAAGTAATGCAGTACGATATCAGTAATTGGCAGAGTGCAAAGTAAATTTGTTTTATGAGTTTATAATCTGCAATATGTGTTTTAAATATTATTATTAATTTCCGCACTCTTTTGCTCACTAATTCAATATGCTTTTTAAAATTTAAGTGACAATCTAAGATTACCCCCAAGTATTTTATTTCATTAGTACGCCCCAATTTAGGACAGGAACATTTATGTTTATCTACAAAATTGCAACTGTGAGCCACAAGATGCAATTTATCTCCAAGTCCTTTTAATTTCCGAATAGAAAAAGGAATGTATTTTGTTTTATTAGGATTTAGTGTCAAAAGATTTTCACCCAGCCATCTAGAGACACTGTCAAAAGCATCCTGCGCAGCATCAAAAACTTTCTGCCAGGAAATGGCTGAAATTAATAGAACTGTATCATCAGCATAGGGGATCAGATTACCATTCAAAGGTTTAAATGAACTTAGTTCATTAATGTAAATCAGGAATAGAGTTGGTCCAAGAACGCTGCCCTGTGGAACTCCATTAGATATAGGTGCATATGTGCTAATATATTCTCCAACTGCAATTATACTGCGAGGGTGCTGGAATCAGTAAGTTCTGCCCCCGGGACGTGCTTCCAATAAGGTAAAGTGAGAGAGCGGCCCTGGTTTTGGGTGGCGATGGGAGATAAGAAATCTCGGGACCCCTCGTACACGCTGATGAAGACCACGGGGTTTTAGCCGGTAGGAGTCTGGCATAACTATTCGGTTGCGCTCGCAGCCCAAGGAAGGAAATGAGGATTTTTCCCTTATAAAAATTAATTTTAATCAAATTTCGTTTATTGTTAGTTTAATTTTTACTTGTGTTGTTTAGTAATATGAGAATGTGTCACTAATCGTTTCTAAAATCTATCTAAATTACCATTTAATTAAAAAAATTTAATTCATACCACTTTCTTTTACATCGTTACAGCCTATTAAACTACACTGCTGAACGTAGGCTTCCCCCATAGATTGTCTCATAGGGAGGATATATGCCATAATTGCCACGCTTGGCAAGCGGCTTATCAACCGTAGTTTTTTTTATTTTTAGTCATTACTAGGAAGACTCTGCTGCCGATTTCCTGATTAGTTTCCTTCTGTCGCCTCTTACGACACCCATGGGACGATGTGAGGTAGTGGACAACACGGTCACAACACGGTTTCATACCACGTCTTACGTCAATATTATCTGCTGTTTTTAATTAATACTCATTAAAAAAATTATTACTTTTATAACACTTGTTTTATGAAAGTATATTACTTTTACGTTTGAAGCCTACTTTTCAACAATTTCATATTAATTATTGTGAACAAGCTCGTGATCTCCGAAGTTTGCTAATTAAAATGGTTTGAGTAGTTGATGTAATTAACGATCACGAACTTACGACTATACGAGGGCGGCACTGAAAATTTCGACAATCAAGGAAGTGACCCAACATTACTATTTAAAAATGTATTTATTGCTTTTCGAAGTATTCTCCGCAAAATTTGACACATTTTTTCATACGATGGAACCAATGATTGAAGCAACCATTCCATTCGGAAGTTGGGGTCTCCAAAATGGCCGTTTTGTAGGCGTCCACAGCTTCTTCAGGTGATGAAAATCTCTGTCCACGCAATTTATTCTTTATTTTAGGGAAAGTATAGAAATCATTAGGGCTTAGGTCGGGGCTGTACGGCGGATGGTCTAATAATTCTATGTTTTCTTGCTCTAAAAACTCTTTTGTTCTGTGTGCGGTGTGAGAACTCGCATTGTCGTGATGGAGGATAATGCGGCGGTTGCAGTTCCCTTTACGGAGTTCAGAAACGACCTGTGGCAAACAAATGCTAGCATACCATTTTGCATTAACCGTTCTTTGTCCCGCAAGAGAAATAGTCGTAACATGGCCGGTTTTGGAGACAAACGTGGCCACCATTTTTTTTGAAACACTCCGTGAACGAAAAATTTTTGTTGGCTTTAATTCATTTTCGAACACCCAAACTCGTGACTGGTTTTTTGTTTCGGGTTCGTACGCGTATATCCAGGATTCGTCATCTGATACGATGTTGTATACAGCATTTGATGATCCTGCGTGGAATCTTTCGAGAGTTCTGACGCACCAAGTAACGCGAGCCGCTTTTTGCTCTTCACAGAGCGAATGCGGTATCCAACGGGAAAACAACTTTTTTACACTTAATTGTTCATGCAAGATTATTTGTATTTGACTCATGCCAATGTCTAAAGTTGCCTGAATTTTGCGGTATGTCACATGTCGATCTTCCTCAATCAGCTTACGCACAGTATCAACGTTTCCTTGGGTGACTGCAGTTTTTGGACGACCTTGACGGGGATCATCACTGAGCTTGACACGTCCACGTTGAAATTCAGCAAACCAGCGATAAATTGTGGTTTTGGATGGGGCTTCATCACCAAATGCAGAAATCATCCGGTCAACATACTGTTTTTGTGTTAAACCACTTCGAAAGTGATAATAAATCATCGCTCTTGAATTTTCTCGAGTCAATTCCATTTTCTCAACGACTAAACAAGTTTGACAAAACCTTGTGACAAGACCGAGAACCTTTTTTTAAATAAATAAATGGTATTCGATTTTTAAAACCATTACGCCGCTTCTGCACGGCTAGCATGGGCTGGGGCAAAAAAATTATACCCCGATTATATCCACTGACAAGGGATAAAATTATCTTGTCCCTATGCCAAAGCACGGCAACGGGGAGAAGTATACCCCCGTTTGACATAACGAGTAGACATATTCCCCCGTCCGTAGCACGGAGCTAAATGAAAGATAAAGAATTATGCTTTTTTGCTATTTGTAAGGGACAATTTCCTCCCAGTTCATTCGACGTGGGTTTAATATAAAATTCATACAAAAAATCTATCTAATTCTAAGTCTAGCTCCCATTTTATCCTCTGTGGTTATTTTATCCACCGGTGTGCCCATGCTCGAAGGGTGGATAAAACTAAGCGAGGGTATAAACATTTTCTCCTTTCATCGGGGATAAAATTGTCTCCTGCTCATGCTAGCATGGCTGTATAATTTGCGCCTTAGTCGTATACAGTCTTTGGTAGTGCGGTTTGTGCGGTAGATATAGTGTCTTTCTTTCTATCCTACGTCTGTATATTCATTCATTCATTACAAACTATCAAAAATCCACTGCTAAACGTAGGCCATGCTCATAGATTGCCTCTTAGTTGCCACGCTAGGCAGGCGGGGTTGCCACATATTTTACTATTTTGTTTGAATTGTTATCAGGAAGATACTGCTGTCCTTCTCCTGTTTCATATTCCTTTATCACATCTTACGACACCCTTATTATTGGTAATGATGCATTACATATAAATCCTAAGGAATGACAAGGAGTATAGGTGTCTAAGCATCCATTTACCATCAGGTAGTGTAAGTTTTCCACCCATAGTCCTATAGAAAAAAAAACAAATTATGCCTGCGGTCCGCGATATTTGGAACACGAAGCAGCGCGTGGTAAGCCAAAACTCAAGCTCAACTCATTGTAATAATGTCCTCCAGACCGAATTTAGGCCACGGCGGCCAGCCTTAATGGAAACTAGCCATCGGCGCAGGACAGGATTATAGTGCCCAAGTGTATGCGCATGCACAGGTGCACTCTCTATTTCCTCGCTCTCATAGTCCGATGGGACGGTAAACCGACACTACCGGAGAGAGATCAGGAGCAACGGCTCTACGTGCTTTCTGAGGCACGGGGATGAGACACCGCCAGCTTCCTGACTCCGGGCAGCTAGTGAGTTTCTTGATGGAAAAGCTGATTAACTGATTTTTTGGCCCGACCCGGGATTCGAACCCGGGACCTCATGATCAGCAGTCGCACTACTGCAACCACTAGACCAACGAGGCAGTTTCATTGTACGAACACGCACTCACGCACACAAATGCATCTAAAATATTTTTGTAACCAGCAACATCGTTTTAAGTGCATATGTGTGCGTCTCATCACAATATTCTATTGTATGGACGCTGTTGCCGTTCCTAAATCGGTAGATGCTCATCGTAATCAAAAGAAGTGTCACTATACTCACACACTGCTTAAATCGTTTGCAATACGAGTGGATGCGAGGGCCGCTGATTGATTGTGCGAGAAAGAAATAAGAAAAATGTTAGAATGGTTACGGCGACACAAATGTACGCAGCGCTCCGTCCATTTCTTTTTGTTATTCTGAGTTATTCTGAGAATATAAATTATTTATTTTAGGGATTTTAAAGTATAATGTGAGTACGTGCCCCGCATCTGTGTAAACTGATCCTACCTTGGGATTAAAATGATATTTACGGGTCTGTTTCTGTAATATTATGTCATATCGTGTAAAATGTTTTCGAAAAAATTCCGAAGATCTGGAAATATTCAAGAATGATTATGAAAAAAAACACACTGCCAGAGTGAGCAATGAAATTTTAATTGAATTGGTTTTTGAAGTGAAAACTTCTTTAGCGGCGTTGTGCACTTTTTTTGTAATGGGTAAAAAATGTTAAACTCGCGTCAGGTCACGTGTCCTGATCGAAAATTCGTAAGACGGACGGAGAGTAGACAGCCGGCGCGGCGTAGTAGTATTATTCAGGATAGGTTAGGTTTAATTAATTTTCATTTATTAATTAATATAATTTTATTATAAAGATTAGGTTTCGATCGAGTCTACTGTACTGCTTGACGAAATTATTAATATAGATATTATGTACTTACACATTATAGATGTAATATTTGTAATATGTTTATACTTTATAGCATTAACCTATATTTTCATAACATCACAATAAGCACATGTGCGGTGTAGGTTCACCAAACAAATAATTTCGAATGGAAATAAATGAAATAAGATAATAATAAATAATCTCCGCCATTCCAAAATATCAAAAATGCACAACGTTAATATTCAAGTTTTCGCTTCGGCCGGCACTCCCCAATTTTTAAAAAAAATATTTATCGTGTTTACTGTGTTCACCAATACAGCGTTAATCATACATTAGATCCCCGCCTCACTGAAAGCCCATTTTCAAACATTGAAAAACGATACTCGAATACCACTGCTGGATGTTGGCCTCCTCTCATTTCTGAGAGGGATTTTTGGAGCAGTTACTCCTCCACGTTAATTCTTTACGAGAAACATTTTATTTCTCAGACATGCAGATTCCCTCACGATATTTTCTTTTCCGAGAACGTACTCAATTAGTAAATAAAATTAAAATTGTTAATTTCATTAGTGCCTCGAATCGCACCTGAGTTACACTGTCCTGTAAATTTACAGCGAACGCTTGACCTCTGAGCTACGGAGCGTATTAGTGTAAATCCTTCTTCATCATCATATAAGAGGTAGAGCCATGCTGCAGCCATATTATGGTACTAGCATGAAGGGGTCGGCTCAACCGGGGAAGGAACATACTCTCACAGAATACTTATGTATAATTCAGAATAATTCTGATGTGTTTCATATGATGAAAGCAAAGAACCGGAGACCCTTTTTACTAAATACAAGGCATTCCATAAAACAGTTTTTTACGGATTTTATCGCCTTTATTTTATTATTTTTATTCCCGGCGTTTCGAGTGTTTTTCAGCAACCCATGGTCACGGGGGGGACTGAGATGTTTGACGTCCCGATGTCACAGTTAGCCCGGCTACCTTCAGTTTTTTAATATTAATTTTTGGTTCGATTTACGCAGAATGAACTTACAGTATCCTGAAGTCTTGCAGTGTTATGCTTGGGTTTGGATTTAATTTTGTTAATTATAGGATCCCAAGCAGATGGCAGCACCCATCCATCTTCTCTATTGAAATTAGGATGTTTTTTAATTTCAATAGCCTCGCGTATCATCCTTGGTAGGAATCGGTGTTCTTTTGCAAGGATTTGTGGTCTATCAAATCTGATGTCATGTTCAAGATCGTCCCCGCCATTACATCAGATTTGAAAGCAGAAAAACACTCGAAACGTCGGGAATAAAAATAATAAAATAAACGCGATAAAATCCGTAAAAAACAGTTTTATTCAATGTGTAGTGTTCGCGTAAATATAAGAAATCACAAGGTATTCCATCTTAGACTTTAGTCATTTTGAATATTAATCGAGCGTCAATTTGGATATCTATGGGCCATTGCATATAATTACCATCAGGTGGGCTGTGTGCTCGTTTGTCACCCTTATTCTATAAAACAAGTGGTAGAATTAAAACTTTTATACAACCGACTCCAATTTAAATAGAATAAGAACGTCATCAATGTAGTAGAAGTCAATTAAATACGCATTACTAAGGATAACTACTGTTGAGATCTTGGTCAAATTTATATGAGACCACATGAGAAGCACCTTTCTTTCAACACACCAGCTTTCATATAAAAAAGGAATCATCAAAATCGGTTCACCTAAATAAAAGTTCTGAGGTAAAAAATACCAGCGTGAAGTAGAGGTTTACTTCTGCGTTTCGCTTGGTGAGTGCAGGTGGCCGGAGGCCCTTTTTACTGGAAATGAGGCATTCCATCTTAGTCCTCACGGGTGACAACGCATCTGCATTTTGATTCGCAAACGAGGATAGATGTAGATGTCTATGGGCCGCAGCAACCATTTACCATCAGGTGGACTGTGTGCTCGTTTGTCACCCTTATCCTATAAAAAAAATCTTGTAGGGGACAATCACGATATAGTATTATTTGCTGATGATACCTCTTTAATTTTCAAACTCAAACGACACTCAATTAATTTTGACAATGTAAATAATGCTCTTTCGAAATGAGTACATTGGTTTAACGCCAACAATTTGCTCTTAAATGGCAAAAAGACAAAATGTTTTAAATTTACAATACCTAATGTTAACATTCAAATACCAATCTACTCTTAAAGAAGAATTGAGTTTTGTGGATACCTCTGTTTTTCTTGGTATTACTATTGATGCGAAGCGTCAATGGGACCCCATATATATAAATTAGCTGGCAAACTTAGTTCTGCAGCATATGCTGTAAGGAAGAGAGAAAGACACTCATTTAAGGAAATAAATATATTAACTTTGGCCTCTCAGTATATTTAAGAAAATTTAATGTATGTTCAGAAAAACAAAGGTAGTCTTAGAAAAAAAAGTGATATGCATTCTGTAAACACTAGTAACAAACACAAGCTAGTGATACAAGTTTCTCGACTCCACAGAGTCAGTAATTCATTCTTGGGGCAATGTATACGCTATTAAAACAAGCTCCCAGAAAGTGTACAGGCTCCCTCTATTACCAAGTTTAAACGTTTTGTTAAGCTGAAGCTGTATAAAAAGGGTCATTATAATATAAATGAATGAATGAAAACAATATGCGCAGCAACTTCCTGATAACAACACATAATAATAAAAAACCTACGGTTGCTAATCTACCTGCAGAGCGTTGCAGCTATGAGAAATATCCTCCAAGTGAGGTAACCTGGAGGAGATCTATGTTCAGTAGTGGACTTTTTTTTATAGGATAGGAGTTACAAACGAAAACACAGTCCACCTGATTGTAAGTGGTTGCTGTGGTCCATAGACATCTACATATATCCTCGTTTGAGAATCAAAATGCAGATACGTTGTCAGCCGTGAGGACTAAGATGGAATGTCTCTTTTCTAGTAAATAGGGTCTCCGGTTCTCTACACTCACTATACGAAACACAGCAGCGTTAAGCTGATACTTTAAGCTGGTATTCTGTGAGAGCGTGGTCCTTCCCCGGTCGAGCCGACCCATTCGTGCAACAACTATACAACTAATATAGCTGCAGCGTGGCTCCACCACATTTAGAACTTGGACTTGTGATAGGATGAATGAACCAGTTTATAAATAAGCTTACATTTATTTATTATAATACTAAAAGATGCACATTTGACATTAATACTCTATAAAGCGTCAGGTAAGAGGCAATAAAGTCGTTGGTGTAGATTTAAAAGATACATTTTATCTCATACTGCCTTACCCGCAGTTCGTTCACTTTAGTTTACGATTATGTACACATAAAACGATTCGTTACGGGAGTCTAGGTTATACGAGGACATACTAGAGTATATAGGTAATTGTTCGTATGGGTCTCAAGATTACAGACGTTAGTAAGTGTTAAATAATAAACGTACAATATTTGTTACTAGCAACCCGCTACGGGTTTTTTTAGGTAAGAACTTCAAGTTTTTCCAATAAACTGTAGCGTAGATCTCTCTTGACATTGCTCTTTATCTAATTAAATATAACAATTGGTTCAGCCATTCCGAAAGTTAGCCCCGACGCACAAAAATTTAAAAAAAGTTTATTTATGTCTAGTATGCATACAAATAACCCCTAAGGTTAACAGAAGCCTCTTTTAACTTTATTTTTTATAGAATTAACACACCTGACGGTAACTGTCAAGTCAAAACACTTGCAATTGTCCTGGTATTGCAGTTGTTCACGGGCGGTCACGGCGATTGTCACTTACCATCGGGTGAGCCGCATGCTCGTTTACCCTCTCGTATATAAAAAAAACTGAACACCTCGGAGCCCTTTTGATCATGGGTACTGCCAAGCACTTTAGACGTCAGATATATAAAAATATTAAACAAGTAATCTACTTCTTGTTTTCTATTCTTCATCAGTCAGTAACAGTCCACTACTGGACATAGGCCTCCCCCGTTGTAGGGAGTCTGTCATATTCGTCAGCGTCATGCTTGGCAGACGGATTGTTGATCGTAGCATCAGATGTACAAGTTGCGGCACGTAAGTCTAGCGCTGAACTAAACGTGGAAGGGACGCGCAGGAATTAAATTTCATGAATGCGACTGGACAGCCAATTAGCGCGTGCGAATAATACGCTCGAGCCAATCAGCGTGACTTTTGCGCAATAACGGTCACCGCTAGACTTTCGTGCCGCTACTTATATAACATCTAAAGGTATACGCTGCTGTCTGTCGACTTGTATTAAACGCGATAAATTCAGTAATCATCATCATCATCATCATTACAGCCCTTCACAAGTCCACTGCTGAACATAGGCCTCCCCCAAAGAATGCCACAACGCACGGTCCTGAGCCACCTGCATCCATCGACTTCCTGCATATCTTACCAGGTCGTCACTCCATCTAGTGGGGGGACGCCCTACACTTCGCCTGCCGGTACGAGGCTGCCACTCGAGAACCTTTCTTCCCCATCGGTTGCCGGTTCTTCGAGCTATATGGCCAGCCCTTTGCCACTTCAGCTTACTAATCCTTTGGGCTATGTCGGTCACTCTGGTTCTACTGCGGATATCCTCATTTCTGAGTTTATCACGCAGAGAAACTCCGAGCATAGCCCTCTCCATAGCTCGCTGAGCGACCTCGAGCTTCCTCATCCGGCCAGCAGTGAAGGACCACGTCTCAGTTCCATATGTCATCACTGACAACACGCACTGGGTGTACAGTCTCGTTTTCAAGTTTTGAGGTATACCTGACGAAAAGATGTGCCGTAATTTCCCGAACGCTGCCCGACCGAGTTGAATCCGTCGATTGACCTCTCGGTCGAAGTTGGACTTACCTAGTCAGACTATTTGACCCAGGTAAACATACTCGTCAACAACTTTGAGCTTAGTGTTCCCAACAACTACCGGCATAGGTGTGACATGGACATTAAACATGATCTTTGTTTTGTCCATGTTCATCTTAAGACCTATCCGTTGGGAAACACTATTGAGGTCATTGAGCATAGTGCTTAGGTCCTCCAGCGATTCTGCCATGAGGACTATATCGTCGGCAAATCGAAGGTGAGCGATGTACTCGCCATTGATGTTGATACCGTATCGTTTCCAGTCCAGAAGCTTGAAAACGTCTTCCAATGCAGCGGTGAAGAGTTTCGGGGATATGATGTCACCCTGTCTTACACCTCTCTGCAATTGGATAGATTTCGTACTCTGGTTCTGTACTCGGATAGCCATCGTAGCTCTACTGTACAAGCACTTCAACACTTCGATATACCGACAGTCAACTTGGCACCGCTGAAGGGACTGCAGCACCGCCCAAATTTCGACGGAATCAAAGGCTTTCTCATAGTCCACATACGCCAGACATAGTGGCAGATTGTACTCCTCGGACTTCTGTACAATTTGCCGAAGGGTATGTATGTGGTCTATGGTGCTAAAGCCTTTTCGGAAACCGGCTTGTTCGGGAGGCTGGAAGTCGTCAAGTCTGCGCGCGAGACGATTCGTAATGACTCTCGAAAACAGCACGTAGACGCGGCTCAGAAGGGAAATCGGTCTGTAGTTCTTCAAGAGAGCATTGTCGCCTTTCTTGAAGAACAAGACCAATTCAGTAATAATGAGAGCTAATCAAGATGATTACCCTGAGTCGATGTTTTTTTGTTACTCTTGTGTCTGTCATGTCATTTAGTTGATAAGTTAGTTTTACATAAAAGTTTATCGCTTGCTAATTATTATATTAATACATAAAAACAATGCCTCAGTGGTTTGCTCTTTGATTTTTTGCATATTTTTAATTCTTAATTTTTTTTCTACTTTTATGAATATCTGTAATTTGTTTTATTTATTTTTAATCTAATTATTATAAAATAATACTAATAGTAGAGGAGAAAACATTAGCCTTTGCATTTTCCGATCATATTAACTTCCCCGCTATGAAACCTCATTTTTAAGTGGCGCCACCCTGGTGGAAGAAAAAGTCGTGGATGTGTAGTATTAGCATACAGTTAAAGGTTACAGCCTATATACAACAAACTTCTGAGCACAGGCCTGCTCTTATTTCTGAGAACGTTTTAGGACAATAAAGTTTCAACCGCGCCGCCCCAAGGCGTGTTGGCCGGCTGAAAATAAAGAAAAATATACTTATATATCAATATGAATTTATATGTGGTAGAATCATGCTGCAGCTATATCATATTTTGCATAATATTTGTAATATTTGATATTGTAGTTGTAGAGCCATACTGCAGCTGTATTATGATTGTAGCTCGATGGGTCGCCTCGACTTGGGAAGGACAACGATCTCTTAGAATACCATCGTAAAATATTAGCTTATATGTTGTATGGTGATTGTAGAGATGCGGAGATCATTTTTTATTGGAATCTATCTATCTTAGAGTTCATGGATGATATCTGCAAATTGATTTTTAATCGAGGATAGATGTAGATATCTATGGGCCAAAGCACTTACCATCAGGTGGGCTGTGTGCTCACCGGGCACGCGAGAATCTGCCATTAAATTTCCAATTAACAGCTTGTGTACTGTAAAATTTACAGCAAGCTATTATGGGGCCTATACACCATCGGCCATGATGGACAAATTCTAGCGATCACGATCGTGTAGAGGCCATAATCGCCTATAACTGCCCACGATCCACGAGCTTATTGGCCGCTTTATCGGTTTTTTGGACAAATATCAAAGCTTCCTTTTTTTTCACCACTCTTTTATGGTGTACATTTATAATATAACTATTATTTAGTTATATTATAAACTAATTAAATATAAAGCGGCAGCTGCTACTGTTTCATCGTCCATCTCAGACATATGATAATACAAATATGTAGGATGCACGATAGTGTGGGCAGCAGCGCAATGGTTGTGATAATCATGCCCCATTCTGTGGTTGTCCATCATGGCCAATGGTGTATTGGCCCCGTGAGAAATCATAGTTGAAATTTTTAACTGACGGCTACCCACAGATTTTTCCGGGCACACGGTAAATTAAACTGATCAGTTCAACTGACATACATCCAAAAAGTAACCGTGACTGTGAAATCTTATGTTGAAATTTGAAGCCAGTGAGTGGGGAAATGGTTTTAGCTTACAGCCGTTTTAACTGATCAGTTAAACCGTGTGTATCGAGCATTAGGTACCTGTACCCCTGACAACGACTGCCAACAAAATTTCATGACAACGACTGACAACAAACTCACATTCGCATTTATAATATTTGTTAGGATAGTTTGGTAGTTACCGCGTTTTTATCTTTATGATATTTACTTTTTGGATTTCATATTGCGGATTGATTTTGGTATACTTCGACGAATTTAAATCTTTCGTGATTAGTCCACTTCGTCTGCTACATTTATTTATATTGGGCCTAAATTAATTACGTAAAAATAGACTATGTCAAAATAGCACGCTTCCTGACTGTACCGTAAACAAATAAGAACTGAACGATCGGCGATCATGTAGACGCACGCACAATTATGGCCGAACTTCCTTTGATGTTCGTCCGAAAAACCGACACGGCAGCCATTACGCTCTATCTGATGATCTTGGCCAATTATAGTCGATTATGCCATCTACACGGTCGTGACCGCTTGTATTCGTCCATCATGGCCGATGGTGTATAGGCCCCATTATGTACTAGGTGTTCTATGCGACTGTCAATTCAATTTAATTCATTCATTCACTGAAGCCTAATAAAAGTCCACTACTGAACATAGTCCACCCCATAGAATGTCTCAAATGGGGTATATTTGCCGTAGTTACCACGCTTGGGAAGGAAGTTGGCAACCGCAGTTGTTCTAGATGTCCATCTCCTGGTTTGTTTTCCTCTGTTACCTCTTACGACAAGGGCGACGATACGGGACGATATGGGGTGGTCGATATTACTACACTGCCGCCACACTGTTAACATTAAATCAATATTAAAATAATATGTAGGCGCTTCTATTCTTTACAAAGGCAGTCATAAACTTGCTGTAATAGACATAACTTTTGATGTCAGAAATCAAAATCTAAATCTAACTTTATCTAGGCCGGAGCACGGCTGCAATAAATTTCTAGGTCGAGCCATTTGACGTTGGTGTGAATGGGAAACTATTGATGCGGTTTGCTATACATTTGATGAGTATCCAGTCGTCTTTCTAAAACTTCTTGTTTCTGGACCAATTAATTTTAAAAGGAGCGCAAATGAGAGTCCACGTGTTCCAGAATTACGAACTCATTGTTAGAACAGAAAAAGTGGCCACCATTTTGAAATCACCTGATTTTTAACGGATTGGTTACTCTAGTTTCTTGACTAATTCTTTTAAAATTAATATTTATGAATCTCTGATGTGGTCTATAAGTATTTGGCCGTTGAAGGAAAAGTAGACATATCGCGCCGGCCAAGGTGTTCTGCCCGGGGAGCGGCTTATGCACCATGTGTTATTTCGGAGTTGTTCTATATACAGCGCGTTAACTTCAGAACATTGATAGCGCGATTTAGGCTTCGGCGCGTTTCGCTTGTGGCGCGACGACACCGCCGCCACAACTATTATAAACACGTAGTGGCGGTATAAAAGAATACAATACCCCCGTTTTTTTTCCGAATTCAATACGAGAATAATATATTCTCGTGGGTATCTTAGGCGACAAAGGAAAACTGAAATAGGAGACAACAACTCAATGAAAACCTGCGGCTACTAACCCGCGTGGCGTTGTGACTATGGCAAACTGTTCTCTATAGTGCAATGTATGGGGGAGGCCTGTGTTCAGCGATGGACTTTTGATAGGATGTAATGAATGAATAAATGAATGTGGTCTATGATTTTTTTTATTTTTATTAATTTTGAAAGCAATCGGTCCATTAATTACGCTGCAGGGCCGAGGATCGAATCCCAAACTATAGGAGTTTATATGGCCTACAAATAATTTAACATTTTTAACATATGGCGTGTGGTTAGATTCGTCTTAATTGTGGAAGTGAAATAGGGTATATTTTTATTTTATTGTTATTTTATAGAATAACGGGACAAACAAGCACACAGTCCATCTGATGTTAAGTGGATACTGTGGCCCATAGACATCTAAATTTTTCTTAAATTAAGAATCTAAATGCAGATGCCTTGTCACCTCTGATGACTGAGATGGAATGCCTTGTTTCCAGTGAAAAAGCTTCTCCGGTCTCTGCACTCACCATAGCATGAAACATAGCAGCATTAAGCTGCTATTTTACGCTGTTATTCTGTGAGAGCGTGGTTCTACCCCGGTCATCGACCACAATATTACTGCAGCGTGGCTCGACCATGCAAAAATTATTAACATTATCACGCTATCCGGTTATTTAAATTACTATTTTAACCTTTGAACTTGTTTACTATCGAATAAAATTTAAAAACATCGCGAAAACTATTATATATGTTAGCCTATACCAACAAGCACAAAGCAACTCCGGATTTCAAATACAATATCCCCTGCAGAAAAACCGATTGAAATGCCTTGAGGAAATGAGAGTGAGTGCAGGCGAGCGTGGGCGTCACCGGAAATTGTCCTAGATCTAGGTCACTGAGTTAATGTTCCGTGAAAATTACTTTAGGCTTCTCTATTCGCGAATATTCCTGTATGATACACGATCAAATTATAATTGAAATGTTTGTGTATAAAACAAGGATTTTGACGGCTTCATGAGTTATGGCGCTAAGCGCCGCGGGTTTTTATCCCGCATGAAACAAGTATTTATATGGCCTACAAATAATTGTTCCGGGTCTGGATATTTCTCCTTGTGAAATTTATGTATGTAAACTACCTCCACGATACAGGAGAAAATCCTCGTGTTTTTTTTTTAAAGAGATTGAATAAGAAATAAGGATTACAAACGAGCAGAATAAGCAGAGCAGAATGACTGCCTCGTTGGGCTAGTTGTCGTAAGCGCGTCTGCTTATCATGAGGACCCGGGCTCGAATCCCGTATCAGGCAAAAAAACGGTTATTGCGTGTTTCTGAAATCCATTTACTGTGGTAATTTACTTAAAAATTCGCTTATAAATGTCAAAAATATGTTTTTAAATAAAAAGGTAAAAACAGACTTAATAACAAAAAAAAATATAATTTAGGGGCTTAAACTCTTTGGTACACCGCCTTATAAGCTTATAACCGATATCGGAAGCTATTATTTGTACCTACTCAAGGTGGATTCAACCCACACTCAAGCTGAAAATAAATTACTAATATAATGCTAAAGTATTTTTTTCTGTTCTTTTAAATACGTTTTATAACCAAATTATAAACAAAAACAAAATTATAAACAAATAAAAGCAAGGCATTAACCGTGTAGTGGCGGTTTAAGAATATCTATTACCCTATATCATCCTGTGGATGTCGTAAGAGGCGACAGAATGAAACTAAACTGGGTAGCAGCATCTTCCTAATAACAGCTAAAAAAACTGCGGTTGATAACTCGCTCGCACAACGCGACAACTACGGCAAATATCCTCCCTATGAGACAGTCAATGGGGGAGGCCTTTGTTCAGCAGTGGACTTTAATAGGCTGTAATGGATGGATGTATAGAAGATAATCTACCAGGAGCACATGACGTACTGATAGGTGAAATTTTGAAATCAACAGTAACATTACAACTATGGCAAATATGATCCATATGAGACAATCATGATTCAACTCGGTTGGGCAGCGTTCGGGAAATTACGGCACATCTTCTCATCAGGAATACCTCAAAACTTGAAAACGAGACTGTACACCCAGTGCGTGTTGCCAGTGATGACATACGGAACTGAAACGTGGTCCTTCACTGCTGGTCGGATAAGGAAGCTCAAGGTCGCTCAGCGAGCTATGGAGAGGGCTATGCTCGGAGTTTCTCTGCGTGATAAACTCAGAAATGAGGATATCCGCAGTAGAACCAGAGTGACCGACATAGCCCAACGGATTAGTAAGCTGAAGTGGCAATGGGCCGGCCATATAGCGCGAAGAACCGACAACCGGTGGGGAAGAAAGGTTCTCGAGTGGCAGCCTCGTACCGGCAAGCGAAGTGTAGGGCGTCCCCCCACTAGATGGAGTGACGACCTGGTAAGATATGCAGGAAGTCGATGGATGCAGGTGGCTCAGGACCGTGCTTTGTGGCATTCTTTGGGGGAGGCCTATGTTCAGCAGTGGACTTGTGAAGGGCTGTAATGATGATGAATGATGATGAGACAATCTATGGGGGAGGCCTAGGTTCAGCAGTGAACTTTAATAAGCTGTAATGGATGGATGTATAGAAGATAATCTACCAGGAGCACATGACGTACTGATAGGTGAAATTTTCAAATCAACAGTAACATTACAACTATGGCAAATATGCCCCCTATGGGTCAATATATGGGGGAGGCCTAGGTTCAGCAGTGAACTTTAATAAGCTGTAATGGATGGTGTATAGAAGATAATCTACCAGGAGCACATGACGTACTGATAGGTGAAATTTTCAAATCAACAGTAACATTACAACTATGGCAAATATGCCCCCTATGGGTCAATATATGGGGGAGGCCTATGTTCAGCAGTGGACTTTAATACGCTGTAATGGATTGATGTATAGAAGATAATCTACCAGGAGCACATGACGCACTGACAGGTGAAATTTTCAAATCAACAGTAACATTACAACTATGGCAAATATCCTCCCTATGAAACAATCTATGGGGGAGGCCTATGTTCAGCAGTGGACTTTAATACGCTGTAATTGGATTGATGTATAGAAGATAATCTACCAGGAGCACATGACGTACTGATAGGATTGATGTATAGAAGATAATCTACCAGGAGCACATGACGTACTGATAGGTGAAATTTTCAAATCAACAGTAACATTTTTTTTTCTATTTCACGATGAAGGTTTGACTTTGGTTGTTGTTAGTCGTGCACATACACATTGTGTTAGCGAGTCTAACCTTCATCGTGAAATAGATAACTATACTAACGGTATTACTACTACAACCCTTTACATCGTAAATGTAGTTTGTTGTGATTTGAATATGTTTTGCGCAAATGGCCGTACGAGACAGGTTACCTAAAACGTTTATCTTTAGATCAGGGTCGTAACGCAGTTACTACTCTCTTTGCTAGTATAATAAAAACGAGGACAATATCATGCTATTCGGACATTTTTGTTTTTTTTTAGCTCTAAGATAGTGGGACTCCTCTTATGCGATAGATTGATAGGTACCAACACCCTTACCTATGTCTGCCACCATACAGCTGTGCACTGCTGTATTCTAGTCTATAAGTAAGAAGTATAGGTCTTTATATGTGGTAGAGCCATGCTGCAGTAACATTATTGTTGTAGCACGAATGGGTTGGCTGGACCGGGAAAGGACCACGCTCTTACAGAATACCAGAGTAAAACAGCAGCTCCGTGCTGCTTGCTGTGTTTCGTATGAGAAGTGTAGAGAGAGACATTCCATCCTAAGGGTGCTTTTACACCAGAGATGTGCTATGCAGCTATGCTACGAGGATGTGAAAGTTAAGCTACGAAACTATGTGACCGTTTCCATTGATGCCAAGATATGTAGCGGGGGGCGTAACATGTGCTATGAAGATGCGCCGCCGCGAGGTAGCTGTGCAAGATAGATGCGGAGCGCGAGCTATGCGATATCTCGACAGTAGGGAAGACATGGGGAGCGGCGGCCATGTGTTCTTTATTTTGAGCTATTGTGAGCACATTGTGAGATATAAAACAACTTTTTGCTTCCACGATAGCATATCTACTTTCGGTGACAAAGGCGCGCCTACTGTAGGTGCTCTGCTCTGCACATAACTAAGCCACTCGCGACCATCCATAGCACGCATCCAAGCACGCATCCATTCATAGGAAAAACATAGCTTAGTTGAACCTGTTTCGACCAGTGGTAAGCTATGTGGACCAATGAATGTGATTGGTCGATATCAAACGCATCTGTAGCAACGTAGCATAGCACATCTCTAGTGGAAAAGCACCCTAATCCTGAAGGGTGACAACGCATCTGCATTTTGATTCTTAATCGAGGATAAATGTAGACGTCTATTGGCCTCAGCATCTACTTACCCTCAGGTGCGCTGTGTGCTCGTTTGTCACTCTGTTCTATAAAAAAAAACTATCAGGTAGACTGTAAGTCCGTTTGTGACTTCAGTTTTATAAAAAAAACCATTCTAGTAAGTACCTAGCTATCTAAAACAGCTGAATAATTCATTAGAAAGAGTGGAAGAACGTGTCTTACCTGAATTATAATATTAATATACAACTTGAAGAGGGGTGACATTTCGTACCTTAATAGCAAAGTTATCCATTACAGCCTATAAAATTTCACTGCTGAATGTAGACCTCCATCAAAGATTGCCTCGTGGCATAATATCTCATATCATAAGTTGTCTGGACTAATTGAATTTATTACTCTGTGTTAATTGCAGGACGGTGACGTCATCGAGCTGTGTCAAGTTAGTGACGTGAGATCTGGAGGAGTGCCAAAGGTATTTATTTTTAAAATATTTTTCTTCTATTTTATTATCAACTAGCAATTCACCCCGACCTTGCAAGAGTAATTTATCGATCTCGATAACAGCGTCACCTACGGAATCCAATTTTGAATCTAAATCTTTGATTCCCAATTAGATTCTAAACCATCCAGGAACCCACTCAAACGCACACAAAAATTTTCATTAATCGTTCGAGTCGTTTTCGAGTTTTAACGAGACTAACGGACAGCATTTAATTTTTATATATAGAGAGATAAGAAATCGTAACTTTTATCCTACAACTGGTTATAACAGATTGCTATAGAAAACTGAGATAATAAAAATATACGTTTACGGCTTTATTCATAAAACATGACACTTTAAAAAGTATTTAAAGTCAATCTCTCTCTCGCACTCACTCTTTCTCTGTCTTATTATCATCAGCATCATTACGCCATCGCTCGTAAGAGCGATGGTGCGCAGGTGTTTCAGTTGCGCTCGATGGGCGACGTTGTGACTTGTGAGGCTGCTTGGCCGCCCGTCGCAATGACTGGCAGCCCACTAAATTATTTAAAAAAAAAACAATAAGTTTCACACACATTGTCTCCCTGAAAAATATTATATTATTCATTGGCTTACCTGTAATATGATCTCGGTGCTTTCTTTCTTTTATTGCTACTTTCTAGTGTCAGTTTAGTATTAGGAAATTCAATAAAAATACTATTGTAAGCTATTGCGGGTTACTCCAATATCCTATAATCATGAAAAATAATTACAATTCTATTCTCAATATTTCTATCCTAAATATTTACAATTTCAAGTTAGTCTTGTTCAAAAATATTATTTCAAATTTGTCATCTATAAATTCTATGGTAAATGGTCACACAAAAACTACTAACGTTACAGTTTATCGGTATTTATATTACACACACACACACGCACGCACGCACGCACGCACGCACGCACGCACGCACGCACGCAAGCACGCACGCACGCACGCACGCACGCACGCACGCACGCACGCACGCACGCACGCACGCACGCACGCACGCACGCACACACACACACACACACACACACACACACACACACACAAACACACACACATCACGGGCCCAGAGTTAATGAATTTATTGGTTGGTTTTTTCAATGCAGGCTCTCTCTGTACTAAGCATGAGGAATTTATAGTGGACGACTTGGCCCCGGACATTATGGCTATAAATGAAACATGGTTGAAAACTGGAGAGGTGGACAGAGCTCCTAACCTGACTGATTACCGGCTGTGGCACACCCTGAGGCCAAGCCATATCAAAACGGTTTGGGGGTGGGGTAGGCTTCTACGTACGTAGAAGTATGAATGTGAGACCTTGTCCTCACGCTAACACTGTGGCATCGGGGGAACAGATGTGGGCCTGGGCGGACGGACTGATTTTGATTGGAGACTTCAACATAAACCTGCTTGATGTGGGCAGTGGAAGGTGCAGGTAGCTAATGCAGTTTATATACAGTCAAAACCTCAAGCTATCAGTGACTGAACTATCACATCACACTGACCATAGCGACACTGATTGACGTGATTTGCACAGACTTGCGAGCACTCCGGGTAGTAGTGAAATACTCCCCAGACCTGGGCCGCCACGCCATGTTGCTGGCTGAATTTAGAATCAAAACAGAGAAAATCAGTCCTCGATGGGTCACACACTGACCTCACAAAAACATCGTCCTGGAGCAGCTTGAGCGAGATCTGAGCGCCATTAATTGGAGGGGTCTTAATTAAGTTCCCACACACAGCTCGTCAACGTAATGTTGACGAGCTGTGTGTGGGAGCTTTCCCACAACGCGTCATGGGACTAATGGACTTACATGCCCCAACAAGGACACTTAAATTTAAGCATCCTTGGATAACTGATACCATCCAGGAGATGATTCGTATTCGAGATAATTACCATAAAAAGTGCCAACACCAGAAAACCTCAGTCCTCAGAAACAGTTATAAAACTATAAAGTGTCTTGTCTTGAACGCAATTGAACGTGAGAAGACCTTCTTTTTTACAAAACAAATAAATAATAATTTGAACAGCCCCAAAACACTCAATCTTGTTGTTTGTTTATTTCATAATTCCGGATAATTCCGATCACTATTATAAATATTTTTTAACCTTGTATAATGTTTATTTAGCATTGCTTTTTTTTGACATCCATGACAACCATTGAAGCGTCCCCGTTATTGTGCACCCTTTCGAGACACCCAAGTCACATAAACACATTTCTATAATAATTACTGAATTTTAAGTTACCAATACCAACAATAGGTGTCCGCGGAAGACCAGAGTCTTAACATGTTCTTGCGAGCATGTCATGACAAATGCTGAGCGGAAGCCTGTTTTGGTACAGCATTTATGTATATATATAATTTACTATTAACCGTTTGTAAATGTGTATGCACTGCTGTATCAATAAAGTATATTTTCTTTCTTTCTTTCTTCTTTCTATTACAGCCCTTCACAAGTCCACTGCTAAACATAAGCCTCCCCCAAGAAATATTATAAAAGCACGGTCCTGAGCCACTTGCATTCATCGACTTCCTGTCTCTTACCAGGTTCTAGTGGGGGGGGGCCATCCTTCACTGCGCTTATCGGTTCGTGGTTGCCACTCGAGAACATTTCTTTCCCATCGGTTACCGATGCTTCGAGCAATATTATGGCTGTCTGGCCCGTTGCAACTTCAGCTTACTAATCTCTATCTTAACTAAATGACAATAGAAATAGACAAATATAAAGACAATTAATATGTCACTTAAGTAAGCGATAATCAAGGATTAGAAGTATATTTTATTACCCAAAAGTATATTAAATTCGCCAATAATCCCTACAATCTATATCTATAGTAGATTGAGTGTGGGTAGTTTTTCACGAGTACATCTGACGCACGAGATTCAATCATGGGCAAAAGTACTTAAATAAATCAATAGCGAAAGCAGTTCTTTTTTCGGTCTGGTTATTAGTTTATTAAAATAAATGTTGTTTATTGTAGTTATTGTCTTTAGATTATTGTGTTTGTATGGAGAGTCTGAATATTCTACATCTGGAATTAAACAAGATGATATACCACCACCTCTAGGACAAGTAAAATAGTTGGAAATGTAGAACATTATGTTATAAGTTGTTGAAGTTAAAGTGTGTGGCAGATTAAGAGACTCCATCACGATATTTCGTTCCTTGAGTGTGCAACATGTGAACTATGGAAAATATTTAAAAGTTCTTATGGCTTCCGATAGATGTCGGTATAACCATATCGTTTACGCCAGGTATTAAACATCTGCCACACCACCAATAACAGAAGGCATGAGATTGAGAGGGTAGTACACTAACTCAGACGGACTGAGGCATGAAAGTAGCCCTACCATCCAAATTCTTCTAAATGAAGAAATTATAAGAAAATCACCGCAGGTGTCCTTTTTTACTCGATCAGGCATATATATTTCTATATGTATAATGGTGCCCATCAGTGTTATTATAGGAAACGATCGTAAACCATATAACAAGAAGAATGTTGGCTATGAAAATGGATAGAAATAAGAGTAGAAAGGCTTAGGAAAACATTGACTGTATTAAGGATGTTATGCGTAAGAAAGGAGTGAATGGAGAGATGATATCTAATAGAGGAGAATGAAAGAGGAAGACATACAATGCCGACCCTAAATACATAAATACATAAACACTCACGCCTGTCACCCAGAGGGGTAGGCAGAGACTATGGACTTCCATTTGGCACGATCCTGACAGACCTCTCTCGCTTCCTCCACATCCATATACCTACGCATACACGCTCGTCGGTTAAAGGTAGGGGAAGAAGGGGGGAAACCGAATAGAGGGTGAAACCAGATAGTTACTATTTTATTATTCCGCGCATAGCTGTCTCGTTGTAGCTAGTGGAGAAATACGGGCAAACGCTTACTCAGTGCTGTTGCAAATGCAGGTGACGGTGACATCTCAGCGTGTGCGTCTATAAACGAAAACTGAAAACAAAGGTACGTTATCTAATATTTTGATTTTTTTAAAGTGTTATCATTAAGTGTAGTTGTGTGCAACCATAAATAGTTGTTTAATTTAAGAAGTAATACATATTTAACCTTCTAAACCGGTATTAGTTGTTGCTAAGAGTGTAAACATAACCTGTTAGTTATTACAATTTCTAACATGGTACCTATGGGGTACAAGCGGACGGGGTGATATCGACTATCCGGTGTCACCCCGATTGATTTGTTTGCAGATATTGTGGGCGTCTGTTTTATGTCTCTTTATAATTATTATTTTTTTACTTTTTACAGACTGCAAGCGTCAGCATGCCCTGCCCCATGAAGATCCTGTGCTTCTTGTCTTAGATGGTCACGCCACCCACACTAAGAACCTAGAAGCTATTGAGTTAGCTCGTGCTCATGGTGTCATAATGCTCTGCTTGCCACCTCACTGCACGTATCGCTTACAACCACTCTATGTTGGTTTTATGGGATCTTTGAGCACGTTTTACTCGCAAGATGTCCAATTATGGCTTCGAAATCATCCGAGGCGTGTTGTCACCCAATTTCAAATGTAATCTTTGTTTGAAAATGCTTATAATCGTGCCGCTACCATGAAAAATGCAGTGTCTGTTTTCTCCAAAACTGGAATTTGCCCACTGAATCCCAATATTTTTACAGATGTTGATTTTGCACCATTACAGATTACAGAAATATCATTTTTACCAAAAACAAATGAAATCTCTCAGGATCCTTTGCCTCGAGAAAGAACCCCGTCTCCGCAAGTAGGAACATCTAAAGAAGGACAAACGTTTTCAAATTCTATTAGTCTTGTAACACCGTTCACAATCATACCAATTCCTTATTTTAAAAAGAACATACGTCCATCATTACGTAGAGGAAAAACCCCAATTTTGACTGAATCGCTGTATAAAAATGAACTGGCTGAAAAGGCTACGCCATCAGTTAGTAAAATAAAATTTAAAGGCAATGGTAAAGGTATCGGGAAAGAGGCGAATAAAGAAAACTATGAAAAGGATTCGAAGTGTTTGGTTTGTGGCGAAAAGTGTAGTCAAACTAAGTCCACAGATGAATGGTAACTATGCACCGCTGGGCTCACGAAAGTTGCATTGGTTGTTCTGAGCAAGATTATTATTTTTTGTATGCAAAAACTGCGAATAATTCTAAAATTTGTTTTATTGCTAGTATCTGTTTTCACCCCTTTAATATAAAATACCTATCCGGTTTGACCCATAGGTGTGGGGTGAACTCAGATTTGTAATTTTTGATTAAATTTGTTCTAGTTTGTAGTTATTAAGATTGATCTCAAATATTTTTGTACCAAATTTATGCCTAAGATATACTTTAACCTTTGTGATATTGATTATCTCAGTAAATAACATAGTGATTTATTTATTGGGTCTTTATCTTAACTATCCGGTGTCCCCCCAACTTCCCCTACTCTTGATTTGGCCCATTTTCAATATATCGCCAATTTGGTCGATAAGCTTTCGCCTATGGCGACCCTTCCCGACTCTGCCGTTCACCTCTGCAACATAAATTTGCTTTGTCACTCTGTCCTCATTCATTCTTTCTACATGACCAAACCACCGAAGCATTCCTTTCTTAATCCTGGTCACAACATCATCTTGCAAACCACACTCTTCTCTTATTAAACAATTTCTCACTCTTTCATTCAGATTCATCCCTAACATACTCCTTAATGATCGCATTTCTACAGCATTTATTCTACTCTCGTGCTTCTTCTGCCACACCCAACTTTCACTACCATACATTAAAGTAGGCACTAACACAGCATTGTGAATTGCCATACGTGCCTTTTTGGACACATTCTGACTTTTCACAATAGAGTGTAGAGCCCCATTCACTCTATTTCCTGCATTCACTCGTCGTTCTATATCCTTATCATATCTACCATGCCTGCTAAACACACATCCCAAATACACAAACTCATCTACTTGCTCTACCAACTCCCCTTCTAATCTTATTTCACATATCGTTTTACTTTCTTCCCTTTCAAAAACCATAACTTTCGTCTTACTTGCGTTCACTTTCATTCCCTTTTCTTTTAATGTCCTGTTCATTAATGTAACCATCATTTGCAACTCGGCTGCCGAAGACGCAAGTATGACTTGATCATCGGCGTACAAAAGGCATTTGACGGTTAACTCACCCATTCTTAACCCGTATTCTTCTACTTTCAAATTAAAGGGAAAGGGGTCGCAGCAGGACTGTAAAAACTACCGTGGTATCAGCTTGCTTAGCATTGTGGGTAAACTGTATGCTAAGGTGTTAATTGAAAGAGTTATGGAAGAAACTAATGGAAAAATTTGGGATGTGCAAGCTGGATTTAGAAAGGGGATGGGGTGTACGGATCAAGTCTTTTCCATGCGCATGATTGTGGAGAAATTTTTGGCCAAAAACCAGAAAGTTTTTTGTGCGTTCATGGACTTGGAAAAGGCTTATGACAGAGTGGACAGGAACGTGTTATGGCAAACACTGACCTCATTTGGGTTGAGCGCTGGTCTGATACAGGCATTGAAGTCTCTATATAGGGACTCTAGTGCTTGTGTCAGGATCAACGGGGCCTACTCGGACTGGTTTGGCATCCATAAAGGTGTCAGACAGGGCTGTGTGGCTTCCCCGTGGCTGTTCAACCTATTTATGGACAGTTGTTTGGAAAATTTGAAAAATTTGACCCTAAATAACTTGGGAAAAAGCAGAAAGAAGAAGAAGAATAGTGTAACAAGAAAGAATAAATAAGTTAGGGCAGAATCTAATTGACAGGGTGAAATTTTGCGATAATTTTTTCGTCGAATCGATTGTGACCAGTTAAGAAAGCTATGCTCCAGAGGTTTGGTCATGTAGAAAGAATGAACGAGGAAAGAGTGCAAAGCAAATTTATATTGCAGAAGTGAACGGAAAAGCAAGGGACGCCCTAAACGGAAGGATTAAGGATGAGTCAAATTAAGAGCACCCATAATCAGCGAGGATGAATGCGTAGGTATATGGATGTAAACTAGGCAAGAAAGATGTGTCATAGTCGTGCCAATTGAAAGTCCGTAGTCTCTGTCTACCCCACTGGATGGCTGGCGTAAGTATTTATGTGCGTGTGTGTATGTAATAGGAAACAAACATTTAATTTCTAATGTTTAAATTGTCCATATTTATTTATCTACATAACATTTAGTGAATCACTCCGATCACGTTATGGGTTCGAAATGGCCGCCGATAACGGGTGTTTATGACGTTGAATAATTACGTTATATGACGGTTATATAAATGGAACTGACATTCTAATTTCAAACTACTCATTCATCAATTATGTACATACCATATACAATATTTAATTTAGATTATACAACAGAATGAAAGCTTTTACAGGCATCCGAACGAAATACCCGTTTTATCTTGTAATGAAATTTGTTTAGAATAGATAACGTTTACTTAAGTTATTAAGTAGTACTAAGTGAGATTTTATTTTCGTTGAATTTAATATAAAATTCTATCAGCTCCTTATTAAATATGCAAAGTTATGAGACTTTGAGAAATTGCCATTGGGAATTGAGACATCACTTAAGTACATTATACTTTAATAAAGGCTGTCGACGGATTTCTATTACCTATATAGGGTTATAATGCTGCCTTACGAAAATTGTCTACGAATATTACAGCAATTTCCTTATTATATTGCTATATAAATACTATATCTACTATATCTAATAAAATAATAATCATATCGGAATCAAAAAGATCTGAAAATAATGTTAAACAAAATAAAACTGTTGATCGGTCAATCCAATAAAACTGATGTTACGGATTTAGTGATATTTAATAGGACTATTTTCACGGGAGGCCGAGGTATTTGACGTCCTAATGCCATAGTTAACCCGGATTACCTTTAGCTTTTGGATGTTATATTTGATCCCATTTACGCAGAATGAGCTAACAGTATCTTGAAGATTTGCAGTTATTGTGTAAGAAGAGATTACCTATCATCCCATATCGACCCGTGGGCTTAGTAAGAAGCAACTTTATTATTGTTGTCTGGCTGAATGTCACAACTTTTGATATCTATCTTTATATACATAATTCTTCCTTGCGTGTTATTGTGACTGAACTTCTCCTAAACAGCTGGATCGATTTTGATGAAATTTTGTGTGTATGCTTAAGTTGATTCGGGAACAGTTTAAACTAACAATTGGACCCGGTAAGTGACGCTGTTCGTCGGAGTTCGTCTTTCGAGATCCAGATATCACCCGTGCAACGCCGCGGCGGATCACTAGTTTTCTATAAGGACTTCATCATCATCATCATCATCATCATTACAGCCTTTCATAAGTCTACTGCTGAACATAGGCCTCCCCCAAAGAATGCCACAAAGCACGGTCCTGAGTCACCTGCATCCATCGACTTCCTGCATGTCTTACAGTCTTACCAGGTCGTCACTTCATCGAGTGGGGGACGCCCTACACTTCGCCTGCCGGTACGAGGCTGCCACTCGAGAACCTTTCTTCCCCATCGGTTGTCGGTTCTTCGAGCTATATGGCCGGCCCACTGCCACTTCAGTTTACTAATCCGTTGGGCTATGTCGGTTACTCTGGTTCTACTGCGTACATCCTCATTTCTAAGTTTATTACGCAAAGAAACCCCGAGCATAGCCCTCTCCATAGCTCGCTGAGCGACCTTGAGTTTCCTCATACGACCAGCACTGAAGGACCACGTCTCAGATTCGTAAGTCATCACTGGCAACACGCACTGGTTGTACAATTTTGTTTAAAGATTTTGAGGTATGTCTAATGATAAGATGTGTCGTAATATCCCGAACGCTGCCAAGCCAAGTTGAATCTGTCGATTGAGCTCTCGGTCGAAGTTGCACTTACCTTTTTTTTTTATTCTACTAAGCCAGCGCTTATCTACGATCCCACCTGATGGTAAGTGGTGATGTAGCCTAAGATGGTGAAGCGCACTGACTAAAAAAAAGCCTATTCACTCTTGCCTTGAAGACACCCACACTGTAATCGGATGGAAAGACAGATACTGGCAACTTATTCCACTCCTTTGCTGTACGCATGAAGAACGACGTGGCGAACCGTTTGGTTCGAATGTGTGGTAAGTCAACAACGAAAGGGTGGAGACTGGCCGAACGTCTGGTTGTCCGATGGCGGAAGGGAGAGGGTGGAATTAAGTTATGTAATTCCTGTGCACACTCTCCGAAATGCATCCTGTAGAAAACCGAAAGGCTGGCTACTTTACGTCTGTGTTCGAGGCTGGTAAGATTGGTTTTAACCAAATTCGCGTCACCAATAAGCCTCATAGCACGCCTTTCCATTGAGTCCAAAGCTCCTAGGTGGCATTTTGCAGCACCAGCCCATATATGGCAGCAATACTCCATGCACGACCGGACTTGCGCTTTATATAAAGTAAGCAGCTGTCCCGGCGTGAAGTATCGCCGCACCTTTGCAAGGACTCCCAGCTTCCTTGCAGCTGCTTTGGCCTTGGACTCAATGAACCGCCCAAAGTTCAAATTTGACCTAGTCGGACTATTTGTCCCAAATAAACATACTCGTTAACAACTTCGAGCTTAGTGCTCCCAACAACTACCGGCATGCATGACATGGACGTTAAACATGATTTTTGTTTTGTCCATGTTCATTTTAAGACATATCCGTTGGGAGACACTATTGAGGTCATTGAGCATAGTGCTTAAGTCCTCCAGCGATTCTGCCAGGACTATATCGTCGGCAAATCGAAAGTGAGTGATGTACTCGCCATTGATGTTCATACCGTATCCTTTCCAGTCCAGAAGCTTGAAAACGTCTTCCAATGCAGCGATGAAGAGTTTCAGGGATATAACGTCACCCTGTCTTACACCTCTCTGCAGTTGGATAGGTTTCGTACTCTGATTCTGTACTCGGATAGCCATCGTAGCTCTACTGTACAAACACTTCAGCACTTCGATATACCGACAGTCAACTTGGCACCGCTGAAGGGACTGCAGCGCCGCCCAAATTTCAACGGAATCAAAGACTCTCTCATGGTCCACATATGCCAGACATAGTGGCAAATTGTACTCCTCGGACTTCTGTACAATTTGCTGATGGGTGTGTACGTGGTCCATGATAATAAAGCCTTTTCGGAAAACGGCTTGTTCGGGAGGCTGGAAGTCGTCATGTCTGCATACGAGACGATTCGTAATGACTCTCGAAAACGGCACAAAGACGCGGCTCAGAAGGGAAATCGGTCTGTAGTTCTTGGAAAGAGCGTTGTCGCCTTTCTTGAAGAACAAGACTATCGCACTTCTGCTCCACGCCTCCGGAGTAGTGCCACCATGGAGGACGGAGTTAAAGAGCTTCTGAAGGACTTCAAGTACCGGTTTTCCACCCGCTTTCAAAAGCTCCGCTGTAATTCCATCCTCACCTGGGGCCCTGCCGTTTTTAAGGTGCTGGAGAGCCATTCTAATCTCGCTCAGACTGACGTCCGGGATATCTTCGGAATATTATCGGATAAGACTCGCTCTTGGGTCGTTACTCACACATGCGTGTGGCTCCAACGATGACGTGTACAGCTGCCCATAGAAACTCACAATCTCACTCAAAATCTCAGGTGTCCCGGAAACGATACTGCCACATTCGGTCTTCAGCTTTGACAGTTGGCTCTTTCTGGCAGATAGATCTCTGGCAAAGACTTTGGAGCATTGGTTTCACTCGATCGCTTCTTCAATACAAGCTGTATTGAAGTTGCGTAAGTCCCGCCACATGCAGTTGGAGATCTGTCTATTCAGTTGCCTGTATGCTGTCAAATCTATTGAAGACTGTAGCTTCATCTCCCATCTAACAGCCATGAGATTAAGAGTGTGA
The DNA here is from genome assembly GCA_033319125.1 of Parnassius glacialis. NCBI lineage: Eukaryota > Metazoa > Arthropoda > Insecta > Lepidoptera > Papilionidae > Parnassius > Parnassius glacialis. The sequence continues at coordinate 37,912,805 of JAVANC010000022.1, read as the reverse complement.
TCGCAGAGTTTTTGTGTACTTCTGCGGCGGGTCTAGCAGAACTTAGCTCCTACCGCATGAACAGTTTCCACGAGCTTGTCATTCATATCGTCAACTTCATTGCAGTCTTCTAGGCACTGAAACCGGTTTTGTAACTCGAGCTGAAAAGTTTCGGGACTTTGGAACAGAGCGCGATGGGGACAAAGCGTTGACTTCATTAGACAAGACCTCTCCAACTTAACGTTTAGGTTTAGTGTGCCTCTAACCATTCGGTTATGGCTACCAGTTTTCACCCTCGCGATCACGGAGACATCACTGAATAGTTGTCGTCTGGTCGTCATAATGAAGTCAATCTCATTTTCTGTCGAACCATCGGGACTCGACCAGGTTCACTTCCTGTGAGGCCGCTTCTGGAAGAAAGAGTTCGTCATAAAGAGTAGGGACTCTTTATGACGAACTCTTTCTTAAAGAAAAGAAAGAGAGCTTTCTCCATGAAGTCGGCCAGCTGCTGGCCCCTTGGCTTCCGCTGCCCTGTTCCAAATTTCCTTGGCGAGCGGATTGGCATTGATTGATTGATTGATTGGGATTGACAGAAAGATGCTGCTGCCCATCTCCTGCCTGTTTCCCACTGTCGCCTCTTACGACACCCACGGGAAGATATGGGATAGTGGATATTCTTAACCGCCACTACACGGCATTAAAACTATAAAGACTTAAGCAATCGAATTGTTGATACCACAATCAATAAATGACTATACAAATAAAATTTGTATTTGCTATTTCATATATGTAGAGCCTCCAAAATTGGTCAGTTTTCCATTTGAAGTTAAATTAAATCGAACCAAAAACATAAATGTGTAGAGGGGGGTTAGTTGTACAGTCGATGTTCGGGATTGTCAGCTTTGCCAATAAGAGTTGAGATTTGAATGGACGGTGGAACTTCCATAGCAGTTGCTTAAATCATTGGATCTAAGCAACGATGTTCAGCAGTTGACTTTTTATTAGCTGTAATGACTAATTTAATTGAAATAAACTTAGAACTGGCTTAGGTTTTTGATGAATGAGTTAGCGAATCAGTGAGGGATAAAAATGGCTCTTTTTAGACATTGATAACTCAATAAATGTAAGTATGTAGGTTTATTCACGAAATTTGAAATTTTAGATTCATGTCATGCAAGGGGTATATTAGACATGCAAAATTACAAGTGAGTAAATCTTATAATATTTGAGTTATGAGGGATCCGAAAGTTACTCGAAATGGTTCGTGTAAGTATACACTCTCCCAGTGCGTCGCCTTTATCTGTTTTTGAACCTCGCTCAAACATAGCCCTGTGTCTAGATTTTTAGTCATCATCATCATTTCATCATTACAGCCCTTCACAAGTCCACTGCTGAACATAGGCCTCCCCCAAAGAATGCCACAAAGCACGGTCCTGAGCCACCTGCATCCATCGACTTCCTGCATGTCTTACCAGGTCGTCACTCCATCTCGTGGGGGGACGCCCTACACTTCGCCTACCGGTACGAGGCTGCCACTCGAGAACCTTTCTTCCCCATCGGTTGTCGGTTCTTCGAGCTATATGGCCGGCCCACTGCCACTTCAGCTTACTAATCCGTTGGGCTATGTCGGTTACTCTGGTTCTACTGCGGATAACCTCATTCCTAAGTTTATCACGCAGAGAAACTCCGAGCATAGCCCTCTCCATAGCTCGCTGAGCGACCTTGAGCTTCCTCATACGGCCAGAAGTGAAGGACCAAGTCTCAGATCCGTAAGTCATCACTGGCAACACGCACTGGTTGTACAATTTCGTTTTAAGGTTTTGAGGTATGTCTGACGAGAAGATGTGTCGTAGCTTCCCGAACGCTGCCCAGCCGAGTTGAATCCGTCGATTGACCTCTCGGTCGAAGTTGGACTTACCTAGTCGGACTATTTGTCCCAGGTAAACATACTCGTCAACAACTTCGAGCTTAGTGCTCCCAACAACTACCGGCATAGGTGTGACATGGACATTAAACATAATCTTTGTTTTGTCCATGTTCATCTTAAGACCTATCCGTTGGGAGACACTATTGAGGTCATTGAGCATAGTGCTTAGGTCCTCCAGCGATTCTGCCATAAGGACTATATCGTCGGCAAATCGAAGGTGAGTGATGTATTCGCCATTGATGTTAATTCCGTATCCTTTCCAGTCCAGAAGCTTGAAAACGTCTTCCAATGCAGCGGTGAAGAGTTTCGGGGATATAACATCACCCTGTCTTACACCTCTCTGCAGTTGGATAGGTTTCGTACTCTGGTTCTGTACTCGGATAGCCATCGTAGCTCTACTGTACAAACACTTCAGCACTTCGATATACCGACAGTCAACTTGGCATCGCTGAAGGGACTGCAGCACCGCCCAAATTTCGACGGAATCAAAGGCTTTCTCATAGTCCACATACGCCAGACACAGTGGTAAATTGTACTCTTCGGACTTCTGTACAATTTGCCGAAGGGTATATATGTGGTCTATGGTGCTAAAGCCCTTTCGGAAACCGGCTTGTTCGGGAGGCTGGAAGTCGTCAAGTCTGCGCGTGAGACGATTCGTAATGACTCTCGAAAACAGCACGTAGACGCGGCTCAGAAGGGAAATCGGTCTGTAGTTCTTCAAGAGAGCGTTGTCGCCTTTCTTGAAGAACAAGACCACCGCACTTCTGCTCCACGCCTCCGGTGTAATGCCACCATGGAGGACGGAATTAAAGAGCTTCTGAAGGACTTCAAGTACCGGTCTTCCACCCGCTTTCAGAAGCTCCGCTGTAATTCCATCCTCACCTGGGGCCTTGCCGTTTTTAAGGTGTTGGAGAGCCATTCTAATCTCGCTCAGACTGACGTCCGGGATATCTTCGGAATAGTGTCGAATAAGACTCGCTCTTGGATCGTTACTCACACTTGCGTGTGGCTCCAACGATGACGTGTACAGCTGCCCAAAGAACCTCTCAATCTCACTCAAAATCTCAGGTGCCCCGGAAACGATGCTGCCACATTCGGTCTTCAGCTTTGACAGTTGGCTCTTTCTGGCAGACAGATCTCTGGCAAAGACTTTGGAGCCTTGGTTCCGCTCGATCGCTTCTTCAATACGAGCTGTATTGAAGTTGCGCAAGTCCCGCCGCATGCATTTGGAGATCTGTCTGTTCAGTTGCCTGTATGCTGTCAAATCTGTTGAAGAATGTAGCCTCATCTCCCGTCTAACAGCCATGAGATTAAGAGTGTGATCGGAGAGTTTTTGTGTTCTTCTGCGGCGGGTCTTGCAGAACTTAGCTCCGACCGCATGGACAGTTTCCACGAGCTTGTCATTCATATCGTCCACTTCATTGCAGTCTTCTAGGCACTGAAAACGATTTTGTAACTCGAGCTGAAAGGTTTCGGGACTTTGGATTAGAGCACGAGGGGGACGGAGCGTTGACTTCATCAGACGAGACCTCTCCAACTTAACATTTAGGTTCAGTGTGCCTCTAACCATTCGGTGATCGCTGCCGGTTTTCACCCTCGCGATCACTGAGACATCACTGAACAGTTGTCGTCTGGTCGTCATAATGAAGTCAATCTCATTTTTTGTCGAACCGTCGGGGCTCGACCAGGTCCACTTCCTGTGGGGCCGCTTCTGGAAGAAAGAGTTCATCATAAAGAGTCCCTCTTTCTCCATGAAGTCGGCCAGCTGCTGGCCCCTTGGGTTCCGTTGCCCTATTCCAAATTTCCCTACTTTCAGCTCACCGTTCTCTTTTGTGCCTAGTTTTGCATTGAAGTCTCCCATTAACACCGTATATTGGGTTTTGGAGGAATGCATGGCTCTAGAGATATCCTCATACATTTCCTCCACCTCCTCATCGGGGTGTGCCGAGGTTGGTGCGTAAACCTGTATGACCTTCAGCGAATACCGTTTGGTGATTCTGAGTATAAGGTACGCAACCCTCGTCGACACACTCCCGATCTTTACAACGTTGTTAACGAGATTTTTAGTAAAATAATTTAATGGTTTTTTATGGTTTAATATGTACAAATAAGATGATAATTTGACTACTATTTTTTTTTGCAGCAAGATTCAAAATTGAGTACCAATCTTATAAACAAGCATGGAGACTCTCTGGAAGACAAGTCGCTCACGATATGCAGCGGTACCGACTACATCAATATCAATTACCAGCATGTTGTCTGCCCGGACGCCGCCACTGCTAAGGTCAGTGATAAATTTTAACTAATACTCACTTAATTCTATAGAAAAATTTAGGAAGTTTGATAAAGATACATTCCAGTAGTATTTAAAATACTTAAGTTTAAGATACCGTTAACATTTTGATAAAGAACTTGACATTATGTAAAATTCCAATAGTGCCAGTAACCGGTATAATATCTTGTAGTTTTGTCGGAAAAGCCGACATCTAAACTAAAACAAAACTTTACATATTGTTTATTAAAATCAATAAAATTATTTTTATTTTTGTGAAAAAGGTGTGGCTCGAAGGGCTGAGAAAAATCACACACAATGTGAAAGCGAACAACGTGTGCCCGATAACTTGTCTTAAGAAACAGTAAGTGACAGGAGCGCATGCGCGAGCACGGCTTTCTTGTCGGTAACGCTTTAGCTTTTAATTGCAATCTGGCGAACGAATTGCATAACTTGCTTCACACAAGTTTCTTCGCTTTTTATCTTGTATATGCAATGATTATAGCGGTGGTAAAAGTAAATTTTAAAGGATATCCGCGCGCCAAGACATTATTTAAAGAAAACTTTATAACTGGTATATTTGTTATAAATATAAAAGTGAAGGAAATAATATTTGGGAAATTCAAAAGGATAATAGTAGGTAAAATGTAACAAACGGCACAGGAAACAGGCATACAGTTAATTGCAGTTCACCAGCGCTTAATAATTCTACGGCAGATCGCAGGTGTATTCGTATATAGGTGAGGAATAGGATTGAAAAGGGGCATGCTAGGTGGGGGGGAAGAAGTATGCGAGTGTCCGTATGCAAAATATTGCAAAGACGTAAATTTTTAATGTACAATATTGCTGTCACATTAGACAACTGCAGTAGGACTGATTATACCTCCAAAAATTGACTAAAAACTGGATTGGGTTTTTAATCAATATATAGAGGATAGTGGCTATCTCTGTATCTATTTCTTTCATTTTTTTAGGTTTATAAAAAGTATGTTGGACGTTTGCCGATGGCGGTATAACCGGGCAATTTTAGTTATTTTAGAAAGTTTTTCAAATAACCATTAAATATCCAAAAAAAGGATATCAAAACATAGCAGTGGTAGATACAGATTGTATCGTAAAAATATTTTAACTAGTGTCATTAGGAGAAAACAGAGGTATACAAATATATTGGTATGGACTAAACGCTGCTTACATATCCTCATATCAGAATATTTTTATTCAGGCACAAATTTTTTGTCCTCGACGTAATTTCATTGCATATACAGATCGTTTTGCATGATTTATTGCATGATATTATTTGCTTTTAACAAAAGGTGTGGAAGGAGGGACTTCGGGCAATAACACACAACAACAAAATCAACAATGTTTGTCCAAGAACGAGCTTAATGAAGCAGTATGTATAGTTTTATCTGCATAATTATAAACCGCTTGTAGCAGAGTATTAGACTTTAGAGTAACATCATTTTCATACAGTACTTGAAATGCAATAGTTACTGTCACTCATTCACTCATCACTTGGTCTCCATTCTTAAACGCCCGATTGACTACAAATTTGGCATATATACTCCTTTCTTGACACAGACATCCATTAAGAAAGGATTTTGGAAAATTCAACTTGTAAATAGGTGTAAAATAGTTCGCTTATCAAGACCTTTATGTAATCAAAGATTAAGACTTCACACTCATTCTAGACTTTGAAGAGTAGGCTCTAAAGCTTATTCCTGTTTCTTTATTAATTATTAAGTATATTATATTGTTATTTCTATGCACTCGTAAGAACAACTTGTATATATTGTTGAAAATCCCTAATTTATGATTATCAATATGTACAACATACATATTATAAATGTTTTGCAATTAAACTTATTTAAAAATATTCTCGGTACATCCTTAGATCCTTAGAAGGGGATTGCTCCTGCTGTTGTATGCTAGCTTCTTCCCCTGTCCTCCTAACCCTCAACCTTTTGGTCTGCTTTAGCGAGTGCGCGTAGATATTTAATCACATTTTTCTTCTTTCTTTCTTTTTTCTTTTTTAAAAAAAAACGATACCCCCACACTAAGATTTTCTCCTGTGTCGTGGAGGCAGTTTACAAACATAAATTGCGCAAGGACAAACATCCGGACCCGGAACAATTATTTGTAGGCCATACAAATACTTGTTCCGTGCGGGATTCGAACCCGCGCCCCCCAGCGCAACAACTGATTGTTAAGCCACTGCGCCACGAAGCCGTCAAATCAGTGTAAAAATGAAAGAGCTGCATGTGTTGCGAACGCCCGCTTGTTTGGTGAATTGATAATTATACGCATACGTATGCATGTAGGTGTATAGATTTGAAAATGAAATACAGCGTGTTTTTAAATCTTTTAATAAAACGATTTAGTACATAAAAAGGTTTACAAAGTTAGTATTATTGTAACAGTGCGTGTATTTGAGGGTTTATAATATGTGTGTGTGTGTGTTTGGCTATCTAGAGTTCTTTTTTATAATGAAGTAAGGGTAACAAACAGGCACACAGTCCACCTGATGGTAAGTGGTTGCTGTGACCTACAGACATCTACATTTATCCTCAATAAAGAATCAAAATGCAGATGCGTCGTCACCCGTGAGGACTAAGATGGAATGCCCCTTTTCCAGTAAAATGGGTCTCCAGTTCTCTACACTCACCATACGAAACACAGCAGTGTCAAGCTGCCATTTTACGCTGGTATTCTGTGAGAGCGTGGTCCTTCCCCGGTCGAGCTGACCCATTCGTGCTACAACTATACCAGTATTATAGCTGCAGCATGGCTCTACCACGTATAGAAACATTTACATCTATTCTTGATTAAGGTCCAAAACGCAGTCAAATGTACTGTCATCCTTAGAACTAAGATGGAATGACTATTTCCTAGCAAAAAGGGATACAGATAATGAATTAGTTCAACAACCTGGTATACAATTGTAAATTGCATCGTAATCACTAAGACTCAGTAGTCGCAGTCGACGAACACGGTGTATTTCTTTGTCTTGTTTATAAGCTCTTAAGTGTTAGACAAAGTATTGTTAGAACTTAAATTAGATTAACTGCGTCGTTCTCGGGACCTAGCTGGGAGTAAAAGATTGGCAGACGTTACGAATGGAATTCAAGCGAAATTGGATTAAATTAGTCTGGTTCTTATTTGGCGCTAGTGTATCATTTATTTCTATTTAGTTATAGCTAAATTGAAAGTAGCTAGATAAGAGATTGCTATAGAAATGTGTATTTTTTTTTCATAGAATAAGGATGACAAACGAACACAGTCCACTTCATGGTAAGTGGATGCTGCCCATACACATGTCCATTTATTCTCGATTAAATATCACTCTCAGAAATGCGAGACCTGGGCCCAACAGTGGGCCGTAAATGGGCTGTAACTTTAAAAGATCAAAATGCAGATGCGTTGTCACCTTTAAGGATTAAGATGGAATGTGAAATCCCTCGTTTCTAGTAAGAAGAATCTCCGGTTCTTCACGCTCACCATACGAAACACAGCAGCATAAATCACCTATTTTACACTGGTATTTGATGAAAGCGTCGTCCTACCCCGGTCAAGCCGAACCATTTGTGCTTATACTGGTATAATTCCATTGTACTTTTGACATTATTATTTATAATCCACGTTTGTTAAAATAATTCATTGTATGACATTATGCTTTATTATCCGTGTTATTTGATTTGATTTAATGAATAATGAGATGATGTTTTAAGTTCCATAATTTTAATAATATTGTAAGCCTTATCTAGGCAGGTTGTGGTGATACTTAATTATTTTTATAGTGTTAAATCTCTTAAACCTACAACTAGCACAATAAATGACTTATTCTATTCTATTCTATTCTATTCTATTCAACCATAATATAGCTGCAACGTGGCCCTACCACGTACAAAATCGAAATGCTCGAGTAACAAAAATGTATTTTGATAATTCGAGCTTAGTGATATCAGTTATATTTATTTACAAGTTAAAATAATAGGATAATTGACATGTTGACGTTTTAACCGGGGAAGGACCACGCTCTCACAGAATACCATTGTAAAATAGCAGCTCACCGCTGCTGTGTTTCGTATGGTGAGTGTAGAGAACCGGAGTCCCTTTTTACTGGAAACGAGGCATTACATCTTAGTCCCTAACGGGTGCCAACGCATCTGCATTTTGATTCGTAATCGACAATAGATGTATATGTCTATGGGCCGCAGCAACCACTTACCATCAGGTGGACTGTGTGCTCGTTTGTCACCCTATCCCATAAAAAAGTAGCAAATTCAAATTAAACATAATGTAGTAATTCTCATCCCTACAACGGGAGAGGCTCATGTTCAGTGGTGGACTTATACGAACTCGTGAGAAGTAGGAGAAGAAATGGTAGTATTTTCTAACAATAAATTTCTAATAGTCTATATATGATTTAACTGACACTGACTAAGATTTGTTTGAAAAAAAAAAAGAAAAATTAATAAAATAAACAGTTTTTGACTATCTTAAATCTAAATAACCTCACCTTAATAGATCCCAGGTGAAACCAGAGCGAGTCGTCACTTAAATTAAAATTAATCTTAGCATCCATCCGTTATTATAAAGCAATAATGGCTTTGCCTTGCCTTCGAGAAACATAGACGATAAGGTATTTTGTTTGAAAGAACCCATTTTGAAAATACCTATTTTGCATTTTTTATTTAAATGGTTTAATTTAAAAACCATTTTGTATTTTTATTTGAAAAAATTATAACTGAAATTTAAAATTTAAAAAACCCCCGAAACAAAGAGCTGATGATCTTCAAACGGCTGAACCGATTTTGATAAAACGGATAAAACGGTGAAAAAAAAATCCTGTTTTTAAACAAACAAGACAGCACCTAAATCGGTTCACCCGTTTAAGAGCTACGGTGCTACAGACAGACACACAAACAGGCATAGCGGTGAAACTTATAATAACAGTGGTAGAGCCACGCGGCAGCTTTGGCTGTTGCACGGATGGGCCGGCTCGAACCGGGGTGGTACCACGACCTCACAGAAAACCAGCGTGAAGTAGAGGTTTACCTCTGCGTTTCGCTTGGTGAGTGCAGGTGGCCGGAGGCCCTTTTTACTGGAAACGAGGCATTCCATCTTGGTCCTCACGAGTGACAACGCAACTGCATTTTGATTTGTAATAGAGGATAGATGTAGATGTCTATGGGCCGCAGCAACCACTTACCATCAGGTGGACTGTGTGCTCGTTTGTCACCCTTATCCTATAAAAAAAAATTACAACTCTTTTTATATCGGGGGTTAAGAATAAGCCTAAATGTAATAATTGATTTCGTGTTTTAAAAATTTATCACAAGTAAGTTATCAAATATAAGCTTTTACTTCGCTTGCGTCAAATTCTTACAGCTGAATGAGCTTCGACGTTTCGATTTTTAGCCACGCCCACTATTTCTCCGATATAAGAAGAAAATAAAAAACAACCAAGTTCTGTATATACGTAAATAAGTAATACAGATAGTTTTGTTAGGTTTTTTTTATAGATTAAGGGTGACAAACGAGCACACACCAATAAAAAACAACCAAGTTCTGTATATACGTAAATAAGTGATACAGATAGTTTTGTTAGGTTTTTTTTTATAGATTAAGGGTGACAAACGAGCACACACCAATAAAAAACAACCAAATTCTGTATATACGTAAATAAGTAATACAGATAGTTTTGTTAGGTTTTTTTTATAGATTAAGGGTGACAAACGAGCACTCACCTGAATGGTAGATGCTGTGGCCCATAGACATCTACATCTATCCTTGAATAAAAATCAAAATATATGCTTGTCACCCCCTTTTTTTTTTACGTGTTCCTTCAGTGCCCTTACGTTCCGGAGCCGCGGTATCTCTTTCGAACAGCCCGCAGCCCCGGCAGGCGTCGGCCCTTGCGGGCCCCTTCACGATGCTGACAGCTCTTTGAGGCGCGCGTGGAACAAAACGCGCCGTCGACACGGCCTGTCGTCGTTAGACAGACGGACGGCGAGCTACCCATTGCTCGCCATCCACAGGCCCGCGCCTACGGTGGCCGGGGCCACGACGTAGCCCCCGACGCCCGGGGCGTCTCCCGCGGCGGCCGGGAAGGAAAGCTGCTGCTCTCTCCTTCTCCCACTCCGCCACCTCCTTCGCTAGCATCACTGCTTCGCAGAAGGTGGTGACGGCATCCCATTCCGTCTCGCTCCGGACCATGGCTTCGACCAGGGCCAGACGCGAGAGGTCGCCGCCGCCTATCGCCGCTACGAGGACACGGCGGTGCTCCGTCCAAGCAGGGCACACCTCCACGGTGTGCTCCACCGTGTCCTCCGGTCGATCCTCGCAGTGGAAGCACCCGGGCGTTTCCTTCCGCCCGATTCGGTGCAGGAACCTCCCGAACACACCGTGTCCGGTGAGGACCTGCGTCAGGCGGAAGGTGAGGACGCCGTGGCGTCTCTCAAGCCACTCCTCAAAGAGGGGTCTTATCGCCACTATAGTGGCGTGCCCAGCACGGGGTTGCGACAGTCGCTCTCTCCATGTCGCCATGAGATCACGCCGGAAGTCTGTCCGCTGCACGACAACTTGCCGCGGCAGCGGGGTTTCCTTCCGGCATAGTGCCTCCGTGCGCCATTCGTGCAGGCGCGCGAGGACTATCGCCTCCAGATCCCATGGCGGCAATCCGGCAAGGAGGCACGCCGCCTCGCGGGAGATCGTGCGGTAGCCGCGAACCATTCTCACGGCGACCACCCTTTGGGGCGCGTTCAGGTGGTGGACGGCAAGCCGCGCCAAACCACGCACCCACACCGTGGCCCCGTAAAGGGCCATGGACCGCACAATCCCCGCGTAGAGCCTCCGGCAGGAGGCGTTTGGCCCCCCCAGGTTCGGCAGGAGCCGCCTGAAGGCAGCCCCGGTCCGTTCCAGTTTGGGAGCCAAACGTCGGAAGTGCTCAACGAAGTTCCATCGGCCGTCGAGGACGAGTCCTAGGTACTTCAACGTCAACTCGACGCCGACGGATACCCCTCCTACCATCACTGAGGATCCCGGTGGTGGCCTGTTCCGAGGACCATGGAAGTGCATGGCCTCGGACTTGTGCAGAGCCACCTCAAGACCCAGCTGCCGGATCCTCTCAACGACTATCGCAACCCCGCGTGTCATATTTTCCGCCGCCGCCTCGTACGACCCCCCCTGTGCCAGTACCAGCGTGTCGTCAGCGTAGCAAACTACGCTGACGCCGGTAGGGAGGTCGGCGCGCAGCACCCAGTCGTAACCGATGTTCCACAGGGGCGACCCCAGAACCGAACCCTGTGGGACACCGCACGACATCTCTCGCCGGTTCCACTCACCGTTGCGACCGGGGTAGATGACGGCCCTGTCCGTCAGATAGTCCCCGACTATACGACGGAGATAGGTCGGCACCCGGTGATACCGGAGTGCCTCCCTAATGCAGCTCCAGGGCATGGAGTTGAAGGCGTTGGCGATGTCGAGAGACACCGCCAAAACAACCCCCCTGGCCACTGCATCCCCCGTCGTGAGGGCTCTCACGCGCATGATGGCGTCCACCGTAGAGCGCCTCTTGCGGAAACCAAACTGGTGTTCCGCAAGATCCGGCCCCGTCCCCGCAAGGTGCTCGGCGAGGCGGTTTGCAATGACTCTTTCAAAGAGCTTGCCCACCTCGTCGAGCAGCACCACGGGCCGGTATGCGGACGGAGAGTCCGCAGGGCGCCCCGGCTTCCAAATGAGGACCGGCTTCCCCGTCTTCCAACGAAGCGGGAATTGGCCTCTCTCCAAGCATGCGCTTAGGAGCCCCTCCAGTCGGGGCCCGAGAGCCTCCGAGGCCATGCTTGTCACCCCTGAGGACTAAGGTGGAATGCCTCGTTCCTAGTAAAAAGGTCTCCGATCCTTTAGATTAATATTAAGAGGTTTTCATCATCATTACAGCCCTTCGAAAATCCACTGCTGAACATAGCCTCCCCTTAATTTAACTGGTCTCATTAAGAGGTTAGTTAACCAATAATTTGTATCGATCAGCCGTCTCAGATATATTTCAACATAAACATACCTTTACCTCTCCCGCTGCTATAAACTATATAAATTTGTCTAAGAAATTGTTTTAAGACAAGCCTATTTATCTTGTCAGTACCTTAAGGAAAGTTAGGCCACAACACTCTGCCAAAATTAATTATTCAATTAAGTCCGTTTAGGCATTTTTGCTTGATAGAGCTACAAAAATTTAATTAGGTATGCAAACTTTTACCATATTTTTTTATATATAGGAGAGGGGGCAAACAAGCATGCGGCTCACCTGATGGTAAGTGACTACCGCCGCCCATGAACAACTGCAACAGCAGGGGAATCGCAGATGCGTTGCCGGCCTTTTGAAAACGAGTAGGCGCTTTTCTTGAAGGTCCTTAAGTCGTATCGGTCCAGAAAAATCGCTGTTGGTAGAGTTGATTCAATTAATTTCATCATCATCATTATTTTATTTTATTGGAGTTGATTCAATTAAATTTAATTCAATTCAATTATTACATTTCAACAAATTTCCCTTTTATATGGAAAAATTGTACTAAATTTTTTTTTATATAGGACAGATTGATGAACGAGCACAAAGTCCACCTGATGGTAAGTGGTTGCTGTGGCCGATAGACATCTACATCTATCCTCGTTTGTGTGCTGTATGTGTGTATAAGATGGAATGCCTCTTTTCCAGTAAAAATGGTCTCCGCTTCTCTACACTCAGCATTAAGCCGCTATTTGATGCTGGTATTCTGTAAGAGCGTGCTCCTTCCCCGGTCGAGCCGACCCATTCGTGCTACAACTATATTAATAATATAGCTGCAGTATGGCTCTACCACGTATAAATATTAGCAGATACTTTGAAAAATAAACTTAATTTTTAAAGTTTCTGCTATAAAGTCTGTTCCACAAGAATCAATGAACTCTAGGTTCAGGAACCAAGGTCTATTGAACTGTAACTGAAGGGTTTATCGCAACTTATCTAACAATGTAGCTGAAGCGACAGTAATCAATGGGTCGTAGGTTCGAATCCACCGACTATTGTCCGAAATCCGACTGCTGTTGTGAACCACTCCTGACACAAGCATTTTAGGCTTACCAGAAGTGCGGACGTTTCAAGACCAAATCAGGGATGTCTTGAAAAAAGGCCAGGTGAAGAGCACCCTAAACCGTACAGCATGTATGAAGGGAATAAAGAAAGTGGACGAAGCAAAACAAGTATGTAAAGATCGTAGCAAGTGGAAAGAAGTGGCCTCCGCCTACCCCTAAGGGAAAGAGGCGTGATTATATGTATGTATGTATGTACGAATGGGTCACATCAACCGGGGTAGGACCACGCTCCCACAGAATACCAGTGTAAAATAGCAGCTTAACACTGCTGTGTTTCGTTTGGTGAGTGTAGAGAACCGGAGACCCTATTTTCAGGAAACGAGGCATCCCATCTTAGTCCTCACGGGTGACAACGCATCTGCATTTTGATTCATATTTGAGGATAGATGTAGATGTCTTTGGCCCACAGCAACTACTTACCATCAGGTGGACTGTGCTCGTTTGTCACCCTAATCCTATAAAAAAAATATTTATCAATAAAAATTTATTTGACATCAAGAAACCAATGCCAGCTCAGCCGTAGTTTGAGATGGATCCGTTTCTGCTATCGATTTCAGTTCGTTATTATCAACCTTCATCTCGGTTCTAATAGTACTAGTAGTTCTAGGTACGTTACGTTGATATTGCATGCCGTTTGATAGGTATAATTTTCACTTCGGAACTTTTAAATCTTAGAATGCAGGTGATGAATAAAGCTGTACTGAAGAAAAAACAACACCTAAAGAAACAAACGAATAACTGATATTGAAAAAAGAATAGTATGCCTTAAATATAAATTTCATTTAAATTTAGAATATCAAGTCAAACTATAGCTAAAATAAGTTCCCAGTTGCCTTAAAGAGGGCCGTAAAGAACTTGTCCAAGACCATTGACACTTAAAACTAATCAGCACAACAAAAGCGAGGCGTCTAGGGCACATTAAAGCGAGCCTTGCGTCGATGTTAAGATTTCACAATGTTTAGTTCCCCCGAAACGTAAATTTAATATTAATTAATTTTATACAGTAGATGTAGCTCTCCCATTTTGTTGTCCTAATTAAGGTTCCATAAAAATATTTACGCTAATTAATTAAACACAAAATCATTGATCTGATTAGGTAGATGTCTGAGTAAGTAACAGTTATATCTACATAATATTAGGTCGGGGTAAAAGTTTCTTCGTATTATATATAGAAATTCAAGGCATTTTATAAAAGTTTAATTATAATATATATGTGCCATTTTGTTCGATAACTTGTTGCCATGTTGTAGATGGTGACATAATCCCGTTGCTGTAGAAATCTTGGGATTTATGATCAATAAAATGCGACAAGTAGTTTTGACAGTCTTCTCTTGATGTTAACCTAACACTACCCAAAGAATTCTGAATACCGAAACAGGGGAAAATTTAAGGGTGCAAGGTCAGGTGCTATATGGCGGATGCATTAACACTTCCCAACCAAGCTCTCTCAATGAGGCCATCCACGACTTTATCTGCCACCAGGGCGGAGCCACTTAAAAGTGAGATATTTGACAGATTTCATAACAGGGAAGTTAATTTGTTCGGAAAATGTAAAGGTTAATGTTTCTTCCTGTACTATTAGATATACTTTATATTAATTAGATCAAAAATAAATAAACCGAACAACAGGTATTCACAAAAGTAAAAAAAATAAAAAAGAGTTAAAAATGTGCAAATAATTAAGGATCAAACCACTGAGGCATTGTTTGTGTATTATTATAATACTCTAGAAACTGATGAAACTTTTATTAAAAACGAACTTTTAAATTAAATGACATTGTGTAACGAAAAACTTTACCTCAGTCTCAACTAGCGACATCTGGTGAGCAGAAAATTATTAGCCCTCATTATCGCTCAGTGACCAAAGATGTGTGTGGTCTTCATGACGAAAAACCACTCCTTTTCTGTTAATCAATTCCGGCTTTTCCTCAATTTCTTGCTTGAGTCTCATGAGTTGTTGGCAGTAGAGATCCGAATCGATGGTTTTGTCCGGAATTAAAAGCTCACAATAAACGATGCCCTTCCAATCCCACCATACACACAGCATTACCTTATTAGTTGTTAATCCGAGTTTCGCTACAGTCCGTGGAGCTTTACTACCCTTTGACCATGATCTTTTTCGCACGTTTTTGTCGTACTTGTTGTGATCCACTTTTCATCACCAGTGATCAGTCTTTTAAAAAATGGTTCGGTTTCATTACGTTTCATTAGAGAATCGCAAATGGGTACATGATTTATTAGATGTCTTTCAGTGAGCTCGTGTGGTACCCAAATATCGAGCTTTTTTGTATAGCCAAACTTTTTCAAATGGATCGAAACTGTTTTATGGTCAATCCTCAATACCTCGGCTATGTTGCTGTTGCTTTACTTTTTCAAAAATGGTATGGACTTTATCTGTATGAGGGCGACCAGAGCGGGCTGTATCTTTGACATCTTTGACTAAAAACGCTTGAACCAACTTTGTGCTACTTTTAATCACACTGCATATAGGTCTATAAACGTCACAATTTTTCGCGGCTTGACTCGTATTTTTACCTTTTTTGTATTAAACTTCAGAATTTATCGAATTTCTTCGATAAAGCCACTCATTTTGGCGGACAAATAAACAATTGAAAATTGGCAGGAAAGTGTTTTTTACTCTTTGTTTTTCTTATTCTTAATCTCTTATTTTTTTTTATAGGATAAGGGTGACAAACGAGCACACAGTCCACCTGATGGTAAGTGGTTGCTGCGGCCCATAGACATCTACATCTATCCTCGTTTGCGAATCAAAATGCAGATGCGTTGTCACCCGTGAGGACTAAGATGGAATGCCACATTTCCAGTAAAAAGGGCCTCCGGCCACCTGCACTCACCAAGCGAAACGCAGAGGTAAACCTCTACTTCACGCTGGTATTCTGTGAGGTCGTGGTACCAACCCGGTTCGAGCCGGCCCATCCGTGCGACAGCAAAAGCTGCCGCGTGGCTCTACCACTGTTAAAAGATATTAAGATATATGTATTGATATTAAGACTAGCTAGATCCAAACAATACAACTAAAGAGATTTTTCTTCAATTTTATACAAACAAAATACGAAGAAACTTTTCGCCCTTTTTCGACCTTTTTCGACCTTTCATAGGCTGCATGATATCAATAAACATCATACAGCCTATGAAATTCCATGCTGAACATAATCCTTCCCCATAGATTGGGAGGGATTTTGCAATAGTTTCCACGCTTGGCAGGAGGATTGCCAGCCGCAGTGTCTTTAGTTGTTATCAGGAAGACGCTGCTGCCTATCGCCTGTTTCAGTTTCCCTACATCTGATCCTTTTTACTGATACATGTTGTGAGCCTGGTTATATTTTGGAGGTTAACACAAAATTTTACGTTGGCAATACAATGGTTTGTGATAACAAAAAGATATAGCAAGTAGGCGGAAGCCAGAGACAAACTTACCATATAAAATCAATAATATTATCTTGAATGTTGCCATCACTTAACTAAATTAAGTAATGATAATTAGTAGTCGGATATGATAAAGTGAACTCATTCATTAAAAAAAATTGTGTGTTTAATTGTGTACACACGTACGAAGTGAAACTTCTTTACGACAAGTTCTTTTATTTTATATTTAGCATAAGTAGTTTGAATAATAGTATACTCATGTAGCCACTGTGTTGAAACGTTACAAGAAAACGTGACATTTTTTTTAATACCTGCCGTACTAAATTTCTCCACTGCATTGATAAAGAAGTTTTATTTCATACATGTTTTAATCAATTGATACCGACAGCCCCTAGTAGTAAGTGTCGAGAGTTCATTGTTCTCATCAATTGTCGCACTTAATCTAACAGACATTGAACCTTGTAGCAGCATGTGGCTTCTCGTATTACCTTTATGCCTACAAGTGGCTTCAAGTATTCTACAGACTTTTTATCTTTTGCTCAACCGGCCATTTTCGCTTTTGGGAAGGCAATTTGACAATGTTAACTTTGCCTCCCGAACTGCTGAATTGATCCCTAAAGTACTTTTAGATAACATATAAAAAGGTAGTGCCTTTGTTGTAGCTCATTTATTAGGATTCCAGTATCCATCCACTTGACAAACGAGAGACGATTTATCCTCAATTAATAACCAAATGCAGATGCGTTGTCACACCTGAGCACTAAGATGAAATGCTTCGTTACCAGTAAAAAGGGTATCCGTTGACTCCATACTCACCATACGAAACGCAGCAACATTAAGCTGCTATTTGACGCTAGTATTTTGTGAGAGCGTTGTCCTACCCGGTCGAGCCGACCCATTCGTGCTACAACCAAAATATAGCTGCAGCGTGGCTCTACCACGTACAAAATCCGTTTTATTTAAAAAGGAAGTATATAATTCGTCCTTAGGTTTAAACTACAGTCTGTTTCAATAAAAACGTTCTGTGGAAAATATGCAAACTATAATGTAAAGTAAATTTGACAGCAAATGTCAAAAATCGTTTTATTAATTTTTTTTTATAGGATAAGAGTGACAAACGAGCACACAGTCCACCTGATGGTAAGTGGTTGCTGCGGCCCATAGACATCTACATCTATCCTCTATTACAAATCAAAATGTAGACGCGTTGTCATCCGTGAGGACTAAGATGGAGTGCCTCATTTCCAGTAAAATGGGCCTCCGGCCACCTGCACTCACCAAGCGAAACCTCTACTTCACGCTAGTTTTCTGTGAGGTCGTGGTACCACCCCGGTTCGAGCCGGCCCATCCGTGCGACAGCAAAAGCTGCCGCGTGGCTCTACCACTGTTAAATTCTTCATCATCATCATCTTCTCAAATATAAGCTTTTACTTCGCTTGCGTCAAATTCTTACAGCTGAATGAGCTTCGACGTTTCGATTTTTAGCCACGCCCACTATTTCTCCGATATAAGAAGAAAATAAAAAACAACCAAGTTCTGTATATACGTAAATAAGTAATACAGATAGTTTTGTTAGGTTTTTTTTATAGATTAAGGGTGACAAACGAGCACACACCAATAAAAAACAACCAAGTTCTGTATATACGTAAATAAGTGATACAGATAGTTTTGTTAGGTTTTTTTTTATAGATTAAGGGTGACAAACGAGCACACACCAATAAAAAACAACCAAATTCTGTATATACGTAAATAAGTAATACAGATAGTTTTGTTAGGTTTTTTTTATAGATTAAGGGTGACAAACGAGCACTCACCTGAATGGTAGATGCTGTGGCCCATAGACATCTACATCTATCCTTGAATAAAAATCAAAATATATGCTTGTCACCCCCTTTTTTTTTTACGTGTTCCTTCAGTGCCCTTACGTTCCGGAGCCGCGGTATCTCTTTCGAACAGCCCGCAGCCCCGGCAGGCGTCGGCCCTTGCGGGCCCCTTCACGATGCTGACAGCTCTTTGAGGCGCGCGTGGAACAAAACGCGCCGTCGACACGGCCTGTCGTCGTTAGACAGACGGACGGCGAGCTACCCATTGCTCGCCATCCACAGGCCCGCGCCTACGGTGGCCGGGGCCACGACGTAGCCCCCGACGCCCGGGGCGTCTCCCGCGGCGGCCGGGAAGGAAAGCTGCTGCTCTCTCCTTCTCCCACTCCGCCACCTCCTTCGCTAGCATCACTGCTTCGCAGAAGGTGGTGACGGCATCCCATTCCGTCTCGCTCCGGACCATGGCTTCGACCAGGGCCAGACGCGAGAGGTCGCCGCCGCCTATCGCCGCTACGAGGACACGGCGGTGCTCCGTCCAAGCAGGGCACACCTCCACGGTGTGCTCCACCGTGTCCTCCGGTCGATCCTCGCAGTGGAAGCACCCGGGCGTTTCCTTCCGCCCGATTCGGTGCAGGAACCTCCCGAACACACCGTGTCCGGTGAGGACCTGCGTCAGGCGGAAGGTGAGGACGCCGTGGCGTCTCTCAAGCCACTCCTCAAAGAGGGGTCTTATCGCCACTATAGTGGCGTGCCCAGCACGGGGTTGCGACAGTCGCTCTCTCCATGTCGCCATGAGATCACGCCGGAAGTCTGTCCGCTGCACGACAACTTGCCGCGGCAGCGGGGTTTCCTTCCGGCATAGTGCCTCCGTGCGCCATTCGTGCAGGCGCGCGAGGACTATCGCCTCCAGATCCCATGGCGGCAATCCGGCAAGGAGGCACGCCGCCTCGCGGGAGATCGTGCGGTAGCCGCGAACCATTCTCACGGCGACCACCCTTTGGGGCGCGTTCAGGTGGTGGACGGCAAGCCGCGCCAAACCACGCACCCACACCGTGGCCCCGTAAAGGGCCATGGACCGCACAATCCCCGCGTAGAGCCTCCGGCAGGAGGCGTTTGGCCCCCCCAGGTTCGGCAGGAGCCGCCTGAAGGCAGCCCCGGTCCGTTCCAGTTTGGGAGCCAAACGTCGGAAGTGCTCAACGAAGTTCCATCGGCCGTCGAGGACGAGTCCTAGGTACTTCAACGTCAACTCGACGCCGACGGATACCCCTCCTACCATCACTGAGGATCCCGGTGGTGGCCTGTTCCGAGGACCATGGAAGTGCATGGCCTCGGACTTGTGCAGAGCCACCTCAAGACCCAGCTGCCGGATCCTCTCAACGACTATCGCAACCCCGCGTGTCATATTTTCCGCCGCCGCCTCGTACGACCCCCCCTGTGCCAGTACCAGCGTGTCGTCAGCGTAGCAAACTACGCTGACGCCGGTAGGGAGGTCGGCGCGCAGCACCCAGTCGTAACCGATGTTCCACAGGGGCGACCCCAGAACCGAACCCTGTGGGACACCGCACGACATCTCTCGCCGGTTCCACTCACCGTTGCGACCGGGGTAGATGACGGCCCTGTCCGTCAGATAGTCCCCGACTATACGACGGAGATAGGTCGGCACCCGGTGATACCGGAGTGCCTCCCTAATGCAGCTCCAGGGCATGGAGTTGAAGGCGTTGGCGATGTCGAGAGACACCGCCAAAACAACCCCCCTGGCCACTGCATCCCCCGTCGTGAGGGCTCTCACGCGCATGATGGCGTCCACCGTAGAGCGCCTCTTGCGGAAACCAAACTGGTGTTCCGCAAGATCCGGCCCCGTCCCCGCAAGGTGCTCGGCGAGGCGGTTTGCAATGACTCTTTCAAAGAGCTTGCCCACCTCGTCGAGCAGCACCACGGGCCGGTATGCGGACGGAGAGTCCGCAGGGCGCCCCGGCTTCCAAATGAGGACCGGCTTCCCCGTCTTCCAACGAAGCGGGAATTGGCCTCTCTCCAAGCATGCGCTTAGGAGCCCCTCCAGTCGGGGCCCGAGAGCCTCCGAGGCCATGCTTGTCACCCCTGAGGACTAAGGTGGAATGCCTCGTTCCTAGTAAAAAGGTCTCCGATCCTTTAGATTAATATTAAGAGGTTTTCATCATCATTACAGCCCTTCGAAAATCCACTGCTGAACATAGCCTCCCCTTAATTTAACTGGTCTCATTAAGAGGTTAGTTAACCAATAATTTGTATCGATCAGCCGTCTCAGATATATTTCAACATAAACATACCTTTACCTCTCCCGCTGCTATAAACTATATAAATTTGTCTAAGAAATTGTTTTAAGACAAGCCTATTTATCTTGTCAGTACCTTAAGGAAAGTTAGGCCACAACACTCTGCCAAAATTAATTATTCAATTAAGTCCGTTTAGGCATTTTTGCTTGATAGAGCTACAAAAATTTAATTAGGTATGCAAACTTTTACCATATTTTTTTATATATAGGAGAGGGGGCAAACAAGCATGCGGCTCACCTGATGGTAAGTGACTACCGCCGCCCATGAACAACTGCAACAGCAGGGGAATCGCAGATGCGTTGCCGGCCTTTTGAAAACGAGTAGGCGCTTTTCTTGAAGGTCCTTAAGTCGTATCGGTCCAGAAAAATCGCTGTTGGTAGAGTTGATTCAATTAATTTCATCATCATCATTATTTTATTTTATTGGAGTTGATTCAATTAAATTTAATTCAATTCAATTATTACATTTCAACAAATTTCCCTTTTATATGGAAAAATTGTACTAAATTTTTTTTTATATAGGACAGATTGATGAACGAGCACAAAGTCCACCTGATGGTAAGTGGTTGCTGTGGCCGATAGACATCTACATCTATCCTCGTTTGTGTGCTGTATGTGTGTATAAGATGGAATGCCTCTTTTCCAGTAAAAATGGTCTCCGCTTCTCTACACTCAGCATTAAGCCGCTATTTGATGCTGGTATTCTGTAAGAGCGTGCTCCTTCCCCGGTCGAGCCGACCCATTCGTGCTACAACTATATTAATAATATAGCTGCAGTATGGCTCTACCACGTATAAATATTAGCAGATACTTTGAAAAATAAACTTAATTTTTAAAGTTTCTGCTATAAAGTCTGTTCCACAAGAATCAATGAACTCT
Source organism: Parnassius glacialis (assembly GCA_033319125.1). Lineage (NCBI taxonomy): Eukaryota > Metazoa > Arthropoda > Insecta > Lepidoptera > Papilionidae > Parnassius > Parnassius glacialis. The sequence goes on along the minus strand of JAVANC010000022.1, from coordinate 37,891,101 downwards.
AGGTTCAGGAACCAAGGTCTATTGAACTGTAACTGAAGGGTTTATCGCAACTTATCTAACAATGTAGCTGAAGCGACAGTAATCAATGGGTCGTAGGTTCGAATCCACCGACTATTGTCCGAAATCCGACTGCTGTTGTGAACCACTCCTGACACAAGCATTTTAGGCTTACCAGAAGTGCGGACGTTTCAAGACCAAATCAGGGATGTCTTGAAAAAAGGCCAGGTGAAGAGCACCCTAAACCGTACAGCATGTATGAAGGGAATAAAGAAAGTGGACGAAGCAAAACAAGTATGTAAAGATCGTAGCAAGTGGAAAGAAGTGGCCTCCGCCTACCCCTAAGGGAAAGAGGCGTGATTATATGTATGTATGTATGTACGAATGGGTCACATCAACCGGGGTAGGACCACGCTCCCACAGAATACCAGTGTAAAATAGCAGCTTAACACTGCTGTGTTTCGTTTGGTGAGTGTAGAGAACCGGAGACCCTATTTTCAGGAAACGAGGCATCCCATCTTAGTCCTCACGGGTGACAACGCATCTGCATTTTGATTCATATTTGAGGATAGATGTAGATGTCTTTGGCCCACAGCAACTACTTACCATCAGGTGGACTGTGCTCGTTTGTCACCCTAATCCTATAAAAAAAATATTTATCAATAAAAATTTATTTGACATCAAGAAACCAATGCCAGCTCAGCCGTAGTTTGAGATGGATCCGTTTCTGCTATCGATTTCAGTTCGTTATTATCAACCTTCATCTCGGTTCTAATAGTACTAGTAGTTCTAGGTACGTTACGTTGATATTGCATGCCGTTTGATAGGTATAATTTTCACTTCGGAACTTTTAAATCTTAGAATGCAGGTGATGAATAAAGCTGTACTGAAGAAAAAACAACACCTAAAGAAACAAACGAATAACTGATATTGAAAAAAGAATAGTATGCCTTAAATATAAATTTCATTTAAATTTAGAATATCAAGTCAAACTATAGCTAAAATAAGTTCCCAGTTGCCTTAAAGAGGGCCGTAAAGAACTTGTCCAAGACCATTGACACTTAAAACTAATCAGCACAACAAAAGCGAGGCGTCTAGGGCACATTAAAGCGAGCCTTGCGTCGATGTTAAGATTTCACAATGTTTAGTTCCCCCGAAACGTAAATTTAATATTAATTAATTTTATACAGTAGATGTAGCTCTCCCATTTTGTTGTCCTAATTAAGGTTCCATAAAAATATTTACGCTAATTAATTAAACACAAAATCATTGATCTGATTAGGTAGATGTCTGAGTAAGTAACAGTTATATCTACATAATATTAGGTCGGGGTAAAAGTTTCTTCGTATTATATATAGAAATTCAAGGCATTTTATAAAAGTTTAATTATAATATATATGTGCCATTTTGTTCGATAACTTGTTGCCATGTTGTAGATGGTGACATAATCCCGTTGCTGTAGAAATCTTGGGATTTATGATCAATAAAATGCGACAAGTAGTTTTGACAGTCTTCTCTTGATGTTAACCTAACACTACCCAAAGAATTCTGAATACCGAAACAGGGGAAAATTTAAGGGTGCAAGGTCAGGTGCTATATGGCGGATGCATTAACACTTCCCAACCAAGCTCTCTCAATGAGGCCATCCACGACTTTATCTGCCACCAGGGCGGAGCCACTTAAAAGTGAGATATTTGACAGATTTCATAACAGGGAAGTTAATTTGTTCGGAAAATGTAAAGGTTAATGTTTCTTCCTGTACTATTAGATATACTTTATATTAATTAGATCAAAAATAAATAAACCGAACAACAGGTATTCACAAAAGTAAAAAAAATAAAAAAGAGTTAAAAATGTGCAAATAATTAAGGATCAAACCACTGAGGCATTGTTTGTGTATTATTATAATACTCTAGAAACTGATGAAACTTTTATTAAAAACGAACTTTTAAATTAAATGACATTGTGTAACGAAAAACTTTACCTCAGTCTCAACTAGCGACATCTGGTGAGCAGAAAATTATTAGCCCTCATTATCGCTCAGTGACCAAAGATGTGTGTGGTCTTCATGACGAAAAACCACTCCTTTTCTGTTAATCAATTCCGGCTTTTCCTCAATTTCTTGCTTGAGTCTCATGAGTTGTTGGCAGTAGAGATCCGAATCGATGGTTTTGTCCGGAATTAAAAGCTCACAATAAACGATGCCCTTCCAATCCCACCATACACACAGCATTACCTTATTAGTTGTTAATCCGAGTTTCGCTACAGTCCGTGGAGCTTTACTACCCTTTGACCATGATCTTTTTCGCACGTTTTTGTCGTACTTGTTGTGATCCACTTTTCATCACCAGTGATCAGTCTTTTAAAAAATGGTTCGGTTTCATTACGTTTCATTAGAGAATCGCAAATGGGTACATGATTTATTAGATGTCTTTCAGTGAGCTCGTGTGGTACCCAAATATCGAGCTTTTTTGTATAGCCAAACTTTTTCAAATGGATCGAAACTGTTTTATGGTCAATCCTCAATACCTCGGCTATGTTGCTGTTGCTTTACTTTTTCAAAAATGGTATGGACTTTATCTGTATGAGGGCGACCAGAGCGGGCTGTATCTTTGACATCTTTGACTAAAAACGCTTGAACCAACTTTGTGCTACTTTTAATCACACTGCATATAGGTCTATAAACGTCACAATTTTTCGCGGCTTGACTCGTATTTTTACCTTTTTTGTATTAAACTTCAGAATTTATCGAATTTCTTCGATAAAGCCACTCATTTTGGCGGACAAATAAACAATTGAAAATTGGCAGGAAAGTGTTTTTTACTCTTTGTTTTTCTTATTCTTAATCTCTTATTTTTTTTTATAGGATAAGGGTGACAAACGAGCACACAGTCCACCTGATGGTAAGTGGTTGCTGCGGCCCATAGACATCTACATCTATCCTCGTTTGCGAATCAAAATGCAGATGCGTTGTCACCCGTGAGGACTAAGATGGAATGCCACATTTCCAGTAAAAAGGGCCTCCGGCCACCTGCACTCACCAAGCGAAACGCAGAGGTAAACCTCTACTTCACGCTGGTATTCTGTGAGGTCGTGGTACCAACCCGGTTCGAGCCGGCCCATCCGTGCGACAGCAAAAGCTGCCGCGTGGCTCTACCACTGTTAAAAGATATTAAGATATATGTATTGATATTAAGACTAGCTAGATCCAAACAATACAACTAAAGAGATTTTTCTTCAATTTTATACAAACAAAATACGAAGAAACTTTTCGCCCTTTTTCGACCTTTTTCGACCTTTCATAGGCTGCATGATATCAATAAACATCATACAGCCTATGAAATTCCATGCTGAACATAATCCTTCCCCATAGATTGGGAGGGATTTTGCAATAGTTTCCACGCTTGGCAGGAGGATTGCCAGCCGCAGTGTCTTTAGTTGTTATCAGGAAGACGCTGCTGCCTATCGCCTGTTTCAGTTTCCCTACATCTGATCCTTTTTACTGATACATGTTGTGAGCCTGGTTATATTTTGGAGGTTAACACAAAATTTTACGTTGGCAATACAATGGTTTGTGATAACAAAAAGATATAGCAAGTAGGCGGAAGCCAGAGACAAACTTACCATATAAAATCAATAATATTATCTTGAATGTTGCCATCACTTAACTAAATTAAGTAATGATAATTAGTAGTCGGATATGATAAAGTGAACTCATTCATTAAAAAAAATTGTGTGTTTAATTGTGTACACACGTACGAAGTGAAACTTCTTTACGACAAGTTCTTTTATTTTATATTTAGCATAAGTAGTTTGAATAATAGTATACTCATGTAGCCACTGTGTTGAAACGTTACAAGAAAACGTGACATTTTTTTTAATACCTGCCGTACTAAATTTCTCCACTGCATTGATAAAGAAGTTTTATTTCATACATGTTTTAATCAATTGATACCGACAGCCCCTAGTAGTAAGTGTCGAGAGTTCATTGTTCTCATCAATTGTCGCACTTAATCTAACAGACATTGAACCTTGTAGCAGCATGTGGCTTCTCGTATTACCTTTATGCCTACAAGTGGCTTCAAGTATTCTACAGACTTTTTATCTTTTGCTCAACCGGCCATTTTCGCTTTTGGGAAGGCAATTTGACAATGTTAACTTTGCCTCCCGAACTGCTGAATTGATCCCTAAAGTACTTTTAGATAACATATAAAAAGGTAGTGCCTTTGTTGTAGCTCATTTATTAGGATTCCAGTATCCATCCACTTGACAAACGAGAGACGATTTATCCTCAATTAATAACCAAATGCAGATGCGTTGTCACACCTGAGCACTAAGATGAAATGCTTCGTTACCAGTAAAAAGGGTATCCGTTGACTCCATACTCACCATACGAAACGCAGCAACATTAAGCTGCTATTTGACGCTAGTATTTTGTGAGAGCGTTGTCCTACCCGGTCGAGCCGACCCATTCGTGCTACAACCAAAATATAGCTGCAGCGTGGCTCTACCACGTACAAAATCCGTTTTATTTAAAAAGGAAGTATATAATTCGTCCTTAGGTTTAAACTACAGTCTGTTTCAATAAAAACGTTCTGTGGAAAATATGCAAACTATAATGTAAAGTAAATTTGACAGCAAATGTCAAAAATCGTTTTATTAATTTTTTTTTATAGGATAAGAGTGACAAACGAGCACACAGTCCACCTGATGGTAAGTGGTTGCTGCGGCCCATAGACATCTACATCTATCCTCTATTACAAATCAAAATGTAGACGCGTTGTCATCCGTGAGGACTAAGATGGAGTGCCTCATTTCCAGTAAAATGGGCCTCCGGCCACCTGCACTCACCAAGCGAAACCTCTACTTCACGCTAGTTTTCTGTGAGGTCGTGGTACCACCCCGGTTCGAGCCGGCCCATCCGTGCGACAGCAAAAGCTGCCGCGTGGCTCTACCACTGTTAAATTCTTCGATTTTACTATCCTAGATATTACAGGTGATTAAGAGTGATCATCACTTATAATTTTTTAACACGTTGCTTTCCTTGCAAGGAGTATGTACTTCCACAGGCCATATGCAAATCGCACAAGTTTTGGAATTAATATTTCGATTAGTGCTAATACAAGTACTTATACATTTATTCGTTTCGTCCTTCACTCTGCAACAACCTATTAAAGTCAACTACTAGACGCTAGCTTGGAATGTCTCAGACATATCCTGGATTAGGTAAAATAGAAGCCTATTCAACTTAATTTATAAGGTCTAAGCAAATCGTTCCGTTACTGATATTAAAGTATTGCCTAGGATTCAGTATGAAATGGATTATCGTAGTTTTGTTCCCTATAATAGATTGCTCATTGGATTACCAATAATTTTTTACGATATTATAAAATATTCTATACCTGCCACAAAAACGTGTGTGTACTTATGTACGCACGTAGGAAGTTATACTTCTTTAGCGTAACCTTAAATATAGTTATCAGTTCCCTTGAAAACTTAAGATCCAATGAAGTTGTCGCTTTGAGGTATCAGTGTTCGCGCGCATTTTAACAACTTCATGGTATGGTTTTTATCAATCGGTATGCGAGCGCATCGTAAAAATCAATCCATCAAACTCTATCTACTTTCTATTCACTATAATCTACTTGTTCTGCTTAGTGCAAATCAACAATCATTAACCCATAATACCACATTGATGGCGTTTCCAGTAAATATAAAAAAAAAACGTATTATTTGACACATAAGATTAAAAATTGCTTACAAATTAATAGGCAGAATATTGCATACCAGCCGTGTTGGGCAATACCTAATCCTATCCAATCCTTGGCGACAAAATACCTGATACACGTACATAATCTAATAAATGATAAGTATTGCTTCTACAATGTTAACCTTTGACGACATACGAGACTCATGCACCGACTTCAACCTGTTAATTTTTGGTACCAAGTTCTTTATCGGACGATACGGATTTGGCGGATGGGGGCTAGGCGACAAAAATCGTAAGATTTTTCCGTTTCGACCCCTTCTGACGTATTGTAGATGGCCTTGGCGGCTATAAGAAAGCAAGATGGAATAATATCCATCTCCCTCGCACTTTTTGGAACGAACTTCCTGATCGCACGGTACGAATTTGACGGATGGGGGCTAGGCGAGAAAAAGTGTTAGATTTTTCCGTCACGACTCCCCTTCTATAGTGCGAGCGAGATGGAATAATTTCCATCTCCTTTTCACTTTTTCTTATCTTGCTATGAAAGAAATATGCCATCAAAAACATAACTTGTAAAAAAACCAAGTCTCCCAACTCAATTCTTCTAGCGTAAAAAGTTGTGAGATCCATATAATACTAAGTCGGTTAATTTATTCAGTCCCTACTTAAGGGATTTCTGTCTTAATTTATTACGTAATTAGCTAACCTAGCAACATATTATAGTGACCACATCAATACTAAAAATCTTTTATATTTTAAATAAATAGATTGACTTGGCCACCCTATGAAAACACAATTTATCTCTCATACAATACGTATTATATTAAATTAGATTGTTTAGTGCTTCTTAGTGATTCAGGCTTCTAGTTTTATCCACAAAGAAGTTATGGGGTTTCGATAATGGCCTGAACTGCTTCGAGAAAAGGTTGGTACGGTCGTGCCGCTTATATTGCTCGATTTGGCAGGGGCACTGCCGTGCCCTCAGATTATTTTAAATGACGCTCCATTTCAATAGGCGCTAGTAATTCATTTATTTGTATTTATTAATAAATAATACGTTTATCAATAATATATACTACGAAAGGAACTTCGTTCCAACCGAATGTTCCATGTCACTCACGCATGTTTTAAATTTTTTTATAAAACTGAGGCAACAAACGAACTAACAGTCAACTTAATGTTAAGTGGTTACTGCATTCCATGTACAGCTGCAGCTAACTTTAAACAAGAAAGGCCACAAATGCGTTGTCACCTCCGAGGACTAAGATGGAATGCCTCACAGCCTGTGTTATACTGGCTCTTTCGCCTTTCGCCCAGAATGCAGATGCAGTGTAGATACTGCTTTTTGGCGGCAGTAATAGGTGAGAGGGTAGTACCTAATCAGAGAGCCTCCTATTCAGAAAAATAATCCTACTACAATGAATAAAACTACTTTTACGGATCCTATCTCATTTAATTAACTTATATTTTATTAATTCCCGATATCTATCCATTAGTGTAATCCTCAAATGATTAGAGCGTTGCCTTTAGCAATAGATGCATGTAATCAATAATTTTAGTCATTTTTTAAAAGTAGATTTTAAATGTATTTATAATAAATAAATAAATAAATTTTTAACAGTGGTAGAGCCACGCGGCAGCTTTTGCTGTCGCACGGATGGGCCGGCTCGAACCGGGGTGGTACCACGACCTCACAGAAAACCAGCGTGAAGTAGAGATTTACCTCTGCGTTTCGCTTGGTGAGTGCAGGTAGCCGGAGGCCCTTTTTACTGGAAATGAGGCATTCCATCTTAGTCCTCACGGGTAACAACGCATCTACATTTTGATTTGTAATAGAGGATAGATGTAGATGTCTATGGGCCGCAGCAACCACTTACCATCAGGTGGACTGTGTGCTCGTTTGTCACCCTTTTCCTATAAAAAAAAAACAAATTAGAACGTGGAATGTGATAATAGGATATCGAACTTTAATATGACCCCCATGTTCCCCCATGACCATGGGTGTTGTAAAATACCGGATACGTCGGGAATTAATAAAAAATAAGTTAATTAAACGCGATAGAATCCGTAATGTATAGTGTTCGCGTAAATATAAGAAATCAAAATCCTACTAAAAAGTAATATAGTAATAAGGTACAGACTTTGGTATAAATGGCATAAGATTTTAGCGAAATTTCCTTTGGTTCGATTTCTCCACAGTCACAAAACTAAATGGAGATGCTTCTCTTATATTGTCTCCGTCGGCATACTTTTTAGCGGCGGTGTTTGAGAATTACAAATTTGAAATATTTTCGACATTTGAAATTAAAACCGCTCCATTATTTAATATTCTGAAACTTACCTCACCTTAAAAGCTATTCTTAAAGAAAGAAAAGAAACTCTCAGAACTAAACTACTTGAAGAAAACAACTTACAAACATAATGTAGATCAAAGGAAGTCGCATAATTGAAAGAAAAAGCCGAAGAGCCTTTTTAGCATTTTATTTCTCTTATGAATAATTACAACGAAAAAATTTGAGTTTATTAAAGAGAGAGTTGAGTAGTATTTAGTAGGACAAAAAATGAGTTTATCATTAAGTGGATGAAACAAATGATCTCTTTAATTCGTTCGACAATACCGTTACCGTTATCGCTATAGTCTAAAGTCCACTCCTGAACATAGATCTCCCCCATACATTGCCTTATAGGAGGGATACACAATTACCGTCCGACAATGATTGACCGAATAGATCTTAAAATGTTCAATACATTAACAAATAATAATCGAACAAATAATAATCCATTCTAGAAAAAACGCGGCACAAGTCGGTCCGATTCCCGCTGATCCAAAATTACTACTGCCGCCAGATAGATAAGAGACATAAACTGGACAAAGGGCAGAATCATCAGAAGTCTCACTCAATGAGCCTGAAGGGAGTTTGAATAGCTGTATTTGTTTTGTATATTTTATCTAATTTCATTTTTATTTTATTAATAAAGTACACAGATTTCAAACAATACATTACTGTAGCAAATATTATTATAACTAGTCTAAAATTCAATAAAGTGTAAACAACAAAACAAATTATGTCATATTTGGTTTTGTTATTTCAGTATTATCCAACTGAAATCCAGCGCCTGATACTAGTAGGCCACTTATTTGATGTCATATTTTAACGTTTATTTTGTTGTTTTTTTTTGATTTTATATTTTTGTTTTATTATTAATTAATGACGTGCATGTACATACTACTTCTCAATTGTCAATGTCTAAGACTGATGCGTGCATATTGTTGCCCCTTACGTTTGTACATACTTTCCTTAAAATATATTTATCAAATAAATAGTTCGTTCTTACTTAGTTAGTTCTTTTAAGACAAACATTAATGATATTCGCGAAATTTACATATCTAACTTAGCAATTACAGATCATTTAAATTGTGAGGTGTTCGAATATAAATGTCCTGCTCAACGTTTCAATGTCTCAGCTCGTCAAAATTTCAACACATTCTAATGACCGGATTAAAAAAAGACGTGTTATATCTTACAGATATAACACGTCTTTTTTTTTAAGACGAAGATTCGCAGATTACGCAGATGAGATCGACCATTGAAATAAATTAAATTCCGGACATTCGATGGAGCAGTGAATGATTTGGTAAATAAACTTAAAATATTGTCTACGTTTATCTAATTTCGTAACTCCAAGGTAATTCACTCTTTCATTATACGACGGAAAACGACGAATAAATCCATTTTTACGACACAGACCTCGCAGAAAACATTTTTGATCTCGTTCTATATTAGCTGTATGTTCACAATGATAGGGTGAACAGACTACTGGATATATAAAACTAAGGGTTCATTTGAATTCCTTCAGGACTCGTGGAACATAAGCAAGTAACTGATAACCACGTTGCGTTAATTGATGAAAGTGTTGTTTAAAATCAATCCCTGACGGGGTAGCCAGAGAGAACAGATCGCCAAGTGTCACGATCCTTACATACCTCTTTCGCTTCTTTCAGATTCATTATCTTCTTCATACATGTTGTTTAAAATCTAGTTTTGAGTCAAATAAACGTCCAAATCCGTAGCATATTCCTTTAGACAATGGTTGATATGGTATTGTAAGAGACTGTTCCACTTCTGATGTTAGAAATTATTCGCAAAATTATTTAAATAAAAGAACACTGCTCCGTAACAAACCCTGCTTACTATCAGGACCCAATTACATGATAACACCAAAGTATGCAAACCAACAGCATCACTAACCATCTCAATATAACACAGGGCAGCCTCTCAGCAACACGATCTTCCTTGCCGACACTGATTAGTTAGATTAGTAGATTACAGATTACCAGTTCGTATTTCCCTTTATTTTTTTACCCTCATTCCCAAGAGTATATACAGTAGTCGAGATTTCTCAGTTGTGAAAATTACAGAAAAAGATTTAGCTACATTCAAATACATTTAATTATGAGAAAACAAGTAAGGTCACGATGCAACAAGAGACAGTGACCACCATAATTGATTCTTATAGGATAAGGTGACAAAGGAGCACACAGTCCACCTGATAGTAAGTGGTTGCTGTGACCCATAGACATCTACGTCTATCCACAATAAAAAATCAAAATGCAGATGTGTTGTCACCCGTGAGAACTAAGATGGAATGCCTCTTTTCCAGTAAAAAGGGTATCCGGTTCTCTACACTCACCATACGAAACACAGCAGTGTTAAGCTGCTATTTTACGCTGGTATTCTGTAAGAGCGTGGTCCTTCCCCGGTTAAGCCGACCCATTCGTGCTACAACTATACTACTAATATAGCTGCAGCATGGCTCTGCCACTTAGAAGATATATATATAGATTATACAGGATAATTTCATGGCATCTGCATATTAGAGAAAACTAACGAGTGAATTGATACACCAATTCATTAACAAATATGATAAACAACTGTGGGCAGTTGAGGAACCATGGATGTTACAAGAACTGATTAATACAACTTATATATAACCAGCGTAAAATAGCAGCACAACGCTGCTGTGTTTCGTATGGTGAGTGTAGAGAACCGGAGACGCTTTTTTACTGGAAACGAGGCATTCCATCTTAGTCCTCACGGGTGACAACGCATCTGCATTTTGATTCGTAATCGAGGATAGATGTAGATGTATATGGGCCACAGCTAGGCTTGCCAACCGTCCCATATTTTCCGGGACGTCCCGCTTCTGGGTTAATTTTGGACCGTCCCGCCGTAACCCTTTGCGGGACGCCTTTTGTCCCGGAAATCAGTGATTATATGATATTAGTATCTATCTCGTACCAACTACACCTTAGCCGTAGCTTCGATACCACTTTCAAATGCATCAGCAGAGACAGTGTTTTCTCTCTGCGGAAATGCATGGACAGACTGCAGAAATAAGCAAGCTGTTTGTTGATCACGTCAAGGCTGAACTACAAATTAACATTAATTTTGATCAAAAATGCAGTGAAGTTTATAACCAATGTGTTTTTTTTTAACCAATTTGTATGTGGTGTGTTGTGTCCCGCGTGATATACCCAAGTCCCGGATGTCGAGCTGGGCAACTCCGGAAATGCCTTTTTTGGAGTTGGCAAGCCTAGCCACAGCAAACACTTACCATCAGGTGGACTGTGTGCTCGTTTGTCACCCTTATTCTATAAAAAAAAACTTTTTTGTATTTATGATAATCGCATCTGAAAATTTTATACACTAAAAACATCACATTATTTGCACGTCCATAATCGATGTTCTTCAGTCTAATTTAATTTATTGGCTATTGGTGATTGTAAAATGTTCAATTTATTTCGATAGAAATTCAGCTACGGACCGTCATTGACCACAAGTGGTAAAATTAAAAATTTTGTACAACCGAATTCAACGTAATGTGGTTCACATTTTTATTTTGTGCTGCATATAATCTATTCATAGTATAAAACAACGTCGCTTCCCGCCGTCTGCACGCTTATATTTTTTAAACTACACAACGGATTTTGATGGGGTTTTCATTAACAGACAGAACGATTCAATAGGAGGGTTGTAATGTTGTCTATACAAATTAATTAAATTGAAGTATCTGTTTGTAATGTCAAAATAACAGCCTTTTACTAAAAATATATGAAAATATATACGATACTTATAACAAAAACACAATTTTTGTCTGTCTGTCTGTTTATTCTGGCTAATCTCCGAAATCGCTGGACTGATTTTAACGGGACTTTCACCGGCAGGTAGCTGATGTTATAGGGAGTAATTTAGGCTATTTTTATGTTAAAAAAATAATTAGAGTACCGCGCAAAAAATTAAAATCCATGAAATCCAGTCGTAATAAATTAAATGCGAGCGAAGTCGCGGAGGACAGCTAGTATATTATATAATTCTTCTGTCTGTGTGTATGTGACTGAACTCCTCCTGAACGACTGGACCAATTTTGGTGAAATTTTGTGTGTGATTAAGTTGTATAGAGAATGGTTTAGATTAACAATTGAACCCGGTAGGTGTCGTTGTTGTCGAGATCCAGAAATCACCCGTGCGAAGACTGGTCGGATCGCTAGTGTTATTTAAATTTGATAGAGATAGAATAAAACATTGAAGTGACCGTTGTTAAAAAATTTGCATGAAATATACATGATAGGTTTTTTTTAATAGGTTAGGGTGACAAACGAGTACCTAGTCCACCTGATGGTAAGTGGTAGCTGTGGCCCATAGAAATCTACATCTATCCCCGTTTGCGAATCAAAATGCAGATGCGTTATCACCAGTGAGGACTAAGGTGGAATGCCTCTTTTCCAGTAAAAAGGGCCTCCGGCCACCTGCACTCACCGAGCGAAACGCAGAGGTAAACCTCTACTTCACGCTGGTATTCTGTGAGGTCGTGGTACCACCCCGGTTCGAGCCGGCCCATCCATGCGACAGCAAAAGCTGCCGCGTGGCTCTACCACTGTATACCACTGATAGGTTATTTCATTCGTTGAGGTAGATTTCAGAAAGTACACACATTCTATAGATACATTCCGGAGAGTGTTCAGAGGGCTTACATGATTTATTCCCATTCCTCTCGCCATCATTGGACCACCACACTTGACGCTTCCATCTCTTTGATGTCGGTTTGCCGCGCATTCAAACTAAATGGTTTGCTTCATCTTTCGCAATGTGTACAACCGAAAATTCGAATAATTTGACATCGAATAATTTAACAGTGGTAGAGAGCCACGCGGCAGCTTTTGCTGTCGCACGGATGGGCCGGCTCGAACCAGGGTAGTACCACGACCTCACAGAATACCAGCGTGAAGTAGAGGTTTACCTCTGCGTGTCGCTTGGTGAGTGCAGGTGGCCGGAGGCCCTTTTTACTGGAAATGAGGCATTCCATCTTAGTCCTCACGGGTGACGCACGCATCTACATTTTGATTTGTAATAAAGGATAGATGTAGATGTCTATGGGCCGCAGCAACCACTTACCATCATGTGGACTGTGTGCTCGTCCGTCCCCTTATCCTATTAAAAAAAAATCATCTATGTCTCTTTCACCGCCCGATAACAATGTGGTTGTCTTCGAGGCAAGACGGTCGGAGGAATTCGGATTCGTAGGCGAGGTTTTAAAAAACAGAAACCAGGACCTCGCCTTAAAAGTAGTTTCGTAAATTCTGATAATTTAAAATAAAAAAAATTGGTAGAACCGACTTGAAAAAACTATTGGCCAGACCTTGATCATATTTATATGGGCCCACACATTAAGCACCAGCTTTCAAATAAAAAAAGAATTATCGAAATCGGTTCACCCAGTAAAAAGTTATGAGATAACACACATAAAAAAACATACGAGTACAGTCGAATTGAGTACCGGCTCCTTTTTGAAGGCGATAGAAAAGCGATATTTCTTCTTCTTATCTTCGATACTTCTAATGAGAAGTCGGTGCTAAGACATAGTGTATTAGAACAAGTGGTTATCACTGAAATATTTGGATCAAAAATATTATGATCACTGGTATTTTTATGTCACGATGGCGGGTTGGTCTTACTTGTGAGTGTGTGTGCACACACAAGCACATTGTTTTAGTTGCGTAAAATTACTATCGAAAAAGGGGTAAGAACAAAAACGTATTAGAAAAGATAGACAGGTTACACACTAACATTATTGTATTTTAAAGTGGCGCAGGTAGCACTATATCTACGTACAGTTATTTATTATGACACGTTGCGCTAACAAAAAGAGACAAATGATAGGGCATACCTATCGTTAGAAAAAGATGAATATACATCATTAGTTGCGTGTTGATTGCTGCCAAGCGCTCATTGGCGCAAGCGCATGAACAAAATGAACACAATAGCTAGCCTCAAAGTTTACACTACCGGTTAGTGTTGAAATAATAAAACCAATTATGAACAAAGCATCTATATTCAAAGTATTAGTGACACGTTTTTCTTGTCTATAACAGTTGCCGTGTAATTTGTGCACCACCTAAAAACACAGGAAGGCATTTTTGCTACGAATAATTAGAAGATATACGCGATGTAGCGAAGGTATAGTCGCGACGCGAGTGCGTGCCCGACTGAATGCGAGTCGGGCAATTACCTTACTTTCGCATTGCCATTTTAGAGCGAGTATGACGTATCTATACCTTTAAAAACATCTTAGGGTAAGAACGCAGTAATAACATAGAGATAATCCGCATACGTCTTAGTAATAAGTCTTGATTGTATACGATACTTGCGGAAATGTATCGGCGCAACTTTCGGATGTAGCGTTTGCGGGCGGCAAATACCAATTTGCCAAGTATTGCACGGTGCGTGCCAGTGCCAGCTGGCGTTATCTTGGATAGACTGTATAAATTAATGTCTAACCTTAAAAGTCAGAAAAGGTCAAATAATATGTTAAACATACATAAAATGTCTAAAAACAACAATATATTTTTTATACGTCAACTAGCTGTGCCCCGCGACTTCGCCCGCGTGGAATTTACTACGATTTCATGGATATCAATTTTTTTGCGCGGAACCCTAATTTTGTTTTTGAGTAATGTTACCATCGTATGAATATTGACAAATATTGACATTAACATTTATACGATACTAACGTCACTCAATTGTTTTGCCTTCTCGGAACCTCTCCACTGAAACTTGAACTTTATGGTATGGTATTAAAGTTCAAATTGACTTTTAAGTATTATTACGAATCTTTTGTATGGGAATATAGAAAAGTGTTGTTTTTAGACTTTTTCAGGCAATTTTTTAAATTTTTCTCTCCGAAAGAACCATCTTCGTACTTCAAGGAATATTATAAAAAAAAATGATTAGCGAAATCGGTTCAGCTGCTCTCGAGATTTGTGCTTAGCAACACATTCAGCGATTCATTTTTATTCATAAAAAATTTCCTAAGCAACTACCTATGCCCTTTAACATTTGATTATTTAATGAAAACGACGCGAAATTATTTCGAAATAATGAAGTGGAACGTAATTGAAATAAAGTTCGTTTATTATACCCTTATAGTATTCCAAATTAATTTAGAAGTTTTGATTGTGTTTCATTTATAGTGGAATAAGAACTTGTGCGAAATTTGATTTTTTTTATAAGGTAACAAACGAACACACAGTTCCATTTGAGGGTAAGTGTAAGTAGCCACACTTGGCAGGCGGGTTAGGAACCGATTTTTTTATTATTTGGAGTTGTTATCAGGAAGATGTTGTTGCTTCTCTCTACCTTATTTGTTTCTGTTGTCTTCTAGGACACCTGCGAGATGATAAGAGGGTAGTGGATTTTCTTATTTTTCTGATTTTTTTATAGGATAGGGTGACAAACGAGCACACAGTCCACCTGATGGTAAGTGGCTGCTGTGGTCCATAGACATCTACATCAGTCTATCCTCGTTTAAGAATCAAAATGCAGATGCGTTGTCACCCGTGAGGACTAAGATGGAATGCCCCGTTTCCAGTAAAAAGGGTCTCCGGTTCTCTACACTCACCATACGAAACACAGCAGCAGTGTTAAGCTGCTATTTTACGCTGATATTCTGTGAGAGCGTGGTCCTTCCCCGGTCGAGCCGACCCATTCGTGCTACAACTATACTACTAATATAACTGCAGCATAGCTCTTCTGTTTCATATGGTGAGTGTACGCTTGCCGAGCGTGACGATTAAGACAAATTGTCTCAGTACCATAGGACCACGGTCCTTCACTGCTGGCCGTATGAGGAAGCTCAAGGTCGCTCAGCGAGCTATGGAGAGGGCTATGCTCGGGGTTTCTCTGCGTGTTAAACTTAGAAATGAGGATATCCGCAGTAGAACCAGAGTAACCGGCCAACGGATTAGAAAGCTGACTTGGCAATGGGCCGGCCATATAGCTCGAAGAATCGATAAACGATGGGGAAAAAGGTTCTCGAGTGTCAGCCTCGTACCGGCAGGCGAAGTGTAGGGCGACCCCCCACTACCTGGTAAAACATGCAGGAAGTCGATGGATGCAGCTGGCTCAGGACCGTGCTTTGTGGCATTCCATGGGGGAGGGCTATGTTCTGCAGTGAACTTGTGAAGGGCTGTAATGATGATGATAATGATGTCTCTACCATAGCATACTATATAATGTATTATAATATTCTATGGTCTCTACAATTGGAGAGGCCCATGTCTTGCATTTATCTTTTACGGGCTGATGTCAGTCGAAGAACAGCTGCTGAGTCGGTTTTCATTTTGATGCTACATCAACAGCCTTTTATTGTACGCTGCTGGGCATAGGCCTGCTCAAGGATGCGCTAGCTGACAATCATTGCTTGGGAGACTTATACTCCCCACGTTGGACAGGTGATTTGGCGAGCGAGAAACAGATCTCCCCCCAAATCACGGATGGTTTTTTCTTTAGAATAGAATAGAATATAATGATTTTTATTCAATATAGATTGAATGAAGAAAAAATGACTTTCAATAAGAATAACATGTTTCTTATTGAAAGTCATTTTTTTACTTTTACCACTGGTTCGGGAGAAAACCTCTGTCCTGGGAAGAACTAGCAAGAAACCCAGCCTTAAATTTACATATAACAATGACAGTATAACCTATTTAATAAAAAATAATCATTTAAATCGGTTTAGCCGTTTAAATGATTCTAATCGGGGAAAATAATTTATACGCGTCGAATTTAGAACCTTCTAGTTTATTTTGAATTCAGTATAAAATCACGATAGTTATAATATATTCCTAATACCAAATCGATTATTCATAACCATTTTCAACTCTCCTATTATACAGTAGTTAGTGTTAATATAATTATTTATCATTCTCATCTATTAAAATTATAATTATTTAATTTTTATTGGTAGAAATCAGTAACAAGTATCAGAGGAAGTTATTTAGTCTATGGAAAGTTGCCAGTACATTTTAACACATACTTTACAAAAATAAAACTTACCTACTTAACTCTTCATTTGCGCATTCTTTTTACATGATAGAGCCATGTTGCAGCTATATTATAGTTAATGTTTCGTATGGTGAGTGTAAAGAACCGAAGACATTTTTTACTGGAAACGGGGCATACCATCTTAGTCCTGAGGGGTGACAACGCATCTGCATTTTGATTCTTAATCAAGTATAGTTGGAGATGTCTATGGGCCACCTCATCCATTACCATCAGGTGGACTGTGTGTTCGTTTGTCACTTTGTCACCCTTTGTTTGTAAAATAAAATTTGGAGTTGGGTTAAGGTATGTAGAGACCCCTAGACAATGGAGTTTCAGGACGCTCCTTCTTTTTACAACTTATCTTCAATGGCCTGGGACACCTAGACTCCTAGACTTTAGGTTAACCCAGCTCCGACTTGTAATTTAATATGGTTATTTTGTTTTCTGCATTGTAGCAAAGATTAAATACCAATGTTTTCTTAGTTGGATGCGCCTATGCTTCTTAACGGATCCTCGTGGCAAAGTTCCCGTTAAAGTAGTCGCCCGTACCTTCGCCTCTGGCAAGACTGAGAAGATGGTTTACCAATGCCTGTCCGAACTGGGTCTGCCGTCGGGAAAGAACGACGTAATGGAGAAGGAAGCCTTCACCTTCGACAAGTTTTACGCGCTTTATCACAAGATTTGCCCGAGGAACGATATCGAAGAGCTGTTCAGATCTATGTAAGTAAAATTTAAAAATATTTTTAATTATGTCTCGTATGTGTCATCCCATAGGTGTCTTAAGAGGCGACAGAGGGAAATAAAACAGGAAATAACAAAATAAAAAATAAAAAACATATATAAACATATATAGCAATTATTCCACTATGACGGCTCTGTGGCGCAGTGACTTAGCAATGAGCCGCAGCGATGAGGTCCGTGAGTCCGAATACCGCACGGAACAAGTATGTGTATTATCTAAAAATAATTGGAGGTTTGTCCTTGTGAAATTTACGCTTGTGAACTGCCTCCACGATACAGGAGACAATAGTAATGTTTTTTTTTTATAGAACAAGGGTGACAAACGAGCACACAGTCCACCTGATTGTAAGTGGCCGCTGTGGCCCATAGACATCTACATCTATCTTCGTTAGCGAATTAAAATGCAGATGCATTGTCAGCCGTGAGGACTAAGATGGAATGCCCCTTTTCCGGTAAAAAAGGTCTCCGGTTCTCTACACTCACCATACGAAACACAGCAGCGTTAAGCCGCTATTTTACGCTGATATTCTGTGAAAGCGTGGTCCTTCCCCGGACGAGCCGACCCATTCGTGCTACAACTATATTATTAATATAGTTTCAGTATGGTTCTACACGTATAAACCACGTATAACACGTGGGGGTAACGATTCATTGTGAAAAACAAAACTACGATTTAATCTATGGGGCAGTTGGGTTGAGTAGTGGACTTTAGATAGGCTTCAGATATAAAGGTAAGGTAAAATAAATGACACCGCAGGAAAACCCGCATATGAGTTTCCTAAGGTACGGAACCGTAGACAGATGCTATATAAATATGCTGTATTACGTATTGTAAATTATTATAATTATTATTATTATAATATGTAATTTGAAGTAAAGAAATGAAAGAATAACACATCTGTAGAATTCCTTGATCTAAAGTTGGTTGAAGTTTTCCATGGTCTACAGTAGCCACTTTTTTTTTATAGGATAAGGGTGACAAACGTGCACACAGTCCACCTGATGGTAAGTGGTTGCTGCGGCCCATAGACATCTACATCTATCCTCTATTACAAATTAAAATGTAGATGCGTAGTAAAAAGGGCCTCCGGCCACCTGCACTCACCAAGCGAAACGCAGAGGTAAACCTCTACTTCACGCTGGTTTTTTGTTACGTCGTGGTACCACCCCGGTTCGAGCCGGCCCATCCGTGCGACAGCAAAAGTTGTCGCGTGGCTCTACCACTGTGAAGACTTACTAACAGATGACCTATAAGTACCTCAATCGCTTCAATTTCATACAAAAAGTAGATTACGACTTTGACGGTTTTGTTACAGATCTTTTGAATGATAAATCTTTATCTAACTTAGTGATACTTGTAATAAAAACTGTAAACATTTCTCACAGCACTCAAGGCAAGTCCGACCGCATCAATCTTGACCAGTTCGTGAACTTCCTGAACGAGAAGCAGCGCGATCCGCGTCTGAATGAAATTCTCTATCCCCTGTACGACGACAAACGCGCCGCGGAAATCATCAACGACTACGAGCAGAACGATGAGGCCAAAGCTGCCAGTAAGTAAAAAAAATGTATGCCATCAAAAACATAACTTGTAAAAAAAAAAGTCTCGCAACCAAGTTCTTCTACCGTAATAAGTGGTGAGATCCATGTAATACTAAGATGGTTAATTTATTCCGTCCCTACTTAAGGGTCCTTCTGTCTCAAGTTATTACGTAATTAGCAACATCTTATAGTGACCATATCAATATTAAAAATCTTTTATGTTTTAATCAAATAAATAGATTGACTTGGCCATCGCATGAAAACACAATGTATCTCACAAGTAATACATAATATGTCAAATTAAATTGTTTAGTTATTCTACATAATAAATATACTCTTATTTTTGGAAGTTTTCTGAAAGGTTTTTAAAGTAATAAAAGTCCGTCACGTTGCACTACGCGTGTGTCGGCGGCCTTAGAGGGCTTTAGAAGTCTTACAAGGTAATTTCTCTAACTCCTTAACCGTCGAGCACCTAAAATTCTAATTAACAATTTCAAAGGATCTTGATTAAAATCGATCTCGCTTCGGTTACTGTGAATAACAATTTTAAACTTAAAAAATAAACTTAACACTCATTGATCATGGATCATGAGCTGCAATGATCCTAGGGAGGATACTAGATCATAGTTATGAAATTATTATATTGTCATCGGTTCTTAACACGTCTGCAAAATTTCTATTCACACGTCGAGAAGTTGGTGAAAATGAATCACAAAATACATAGATACATACAAATCCGTTACAGTTACCGTTACAGCTGCTTAACTAGCTGAACATAGGCCGCCCCAATAGATTGCCTCATAGAGCGGATATCTGCCATAGTTGCCACGAAAAGCAAGCTGGTTGGCTACCGCAGTTTTTTACTTTTAGTCGTTATTAGAAAGACGCTGCTACCCATCTCCTGATTTGTTCCCCTGTGTCGCATCTTACGACACCCACGAAACGATATGGGGTAGTGATTATTCTTACACCGCCATTACACGGTTTTCATATAAATCAAGCTAATATCAAGTAATAATCAAGCTTGAAATAAAACGAGCGCATATCGACGGGACTGTTTCTTGCAAATAGATGTTGTATGTATGTTGTATCATAATGTATTGCAGTTGATAGTTTTCCTATGATAGCATAAGTCCCGTTTGGATAGCATCGGGGCGATACCCCGAACAAAACCTTGCGATGGTGCGTTTTTCTTCGTTATTCAGAGACTATTATCTCATCAGTTATGAGAAAAAAACTACATCTAATAGCACATTATTAATGTTCGATATCCTATCATCACATTCCACGTTCTAATTTGTTTTTATGTGTTATAAATACATTTAAAATCTACTTTTAAAAAATGACTAAAATTATTGATTACATGCGTCTGTTGCTCAAGGCCACGCTCTAATCATTTGAGGATTACACTAATGGATAGATAATTTAAAAATCTATATTATTCACGTTTGATTTAATTTTTAAAGTTCGCTTTTCTTTTTTAATTAAAATTAATTTCAAAAATTGTGTGAATTCTATTGATTGCTAAGGGCTGTGCAGTCACTTTACTGTGACTGTAAAGCCTGTGTGCGGGTAGGGCATGACCTGTCACCCATGTTTAGCGTCCAAACGGGCGTAAAACAGGGTTGTGTCATGTCTTCCTGGCTGTTCATACTGTATCTCGACAGCTGTTTACAGAAGTTGAAAGATAGCTGTTTGGGTGTGAAATTGGGTGACATAAAAGTAAATTGTCTGCTCTATGCTGATGATGCAGTGCTTATCGCACCATCAGAGGCAGAACTGCAGGCATTAGTCACGTGTATGAAAAAGGAATGTGAAATTAAAGGTCTCCGTTTTAATGCTAATAAAACTAAGGTTCTGGTATTTGAAAGGGACGAAGAGAGAACGAAGTGTGAAATATGGGTAAATCAGGAATGTCTAGAACAGGTAAATGAAATTGTATACTTGGGGAGTGCTTTTAGCCGGGATGGAAGATGTGATTTAGATGTGGACAGGCGTGTCGCTGCCGGGAACAAAGTCAATGGTGCCCTGACTGCGTTAGTCAAAAGGCAAGGCGTAGTGAAGAGTGCACGCCTTGCAATACATAACGCAGTGTTAGTACCGACTTTGTTATATGGCAGCGAAACCTGGGTATGCCAGAAGAAGCATAAAAGCAAGTTGAATGCAGTGGAGATGCGATCTCTTCGTAAAATGTGCAGCGTTACCATGGCCGCTCGAAAGCGAAACGAAGAGATTCGCAATATGGCAGGTTTGAAAAATGACCTTATCACAAAAATTGATAAGGGCGTGCTTCGATGGTTTGAGCACGTTGATCGAATGAGTGAAGACCGAATGGTAAAGAAAATATATAGCGCAAAAGTTAATATTAAGAGGTGTCGAGGTAGACCGAGACTAACTTTCGAAAACCATGTGAGCAAATTGCTCGAAGAAGGGAGGGTCAAGAGTACTCGGATACCTAGACGTGCATGTATGAAGAAGATAATGAATCTGAAAGAAGCGAAAGAGGTATGTAAGGATCGTGACACTTGGCGATCTGTTCTCTCTGGCTACCCCGTCAGGGATTGTGCGTGAAGATAAGTGTGAATTCTATGATAAATGGGCGTATGCAGAATGCGGGCGGCAGTGCACTGCTTGCTGAAGGTTATTTGGTCAGGTAAATGCCTTAAGAGTGAGTGTCTCTGTGGTCATGCTAGGGTTGCCAACCCTATTATAAAATATATACTTTTTTAAATACTGTTAATACTGTTAACATTACTAATGTTCCCTTTCAACCACTATTGGTAAACTTAAAATACTTCTGTTAGGAGTGGTTCACGACTGCAGTCGAGTGGTAGATTCGAACGGTCGACCTTTTGAGTTCGCGATCCGCACCCTGCCATTAGGCTGCTGTCGCTTTTATTATGTTAAGGATCCGATTACTATTATTTTATAAGCAAACAACACTACTATTAATAAAGGCTGAATATGGTGTAAGACTGATTATAAAGGTTCAAAGAAGCGAAAATATGCATTTAATAATTTAAAATTAAAAACTTTGTACAACCGACTTCAATATAAATTAATAAGAATAACTCAAAATCTAATGGTCAGACCTTGATCAATCATCAAATTTATATGGAACCACGTGTGAAGCACCAGCTTTCGAATAAAAAAAGGAATCGTCGAAATCGATTCACCCAGTAAAAAGTTATGAGGTAACACATAAAAGAACATACAGTCAAATTGAGTACCGTCTCCTTTTTGAAGTCGGTAGAAAATAAATACAAAAAAATAACATTATTGCATGCCGAGCGCAAAGCGCGTGGGTATGTTCTACTAACGCCTAAAAATCAAAATTCCACCGTTTTGTCGCATGAAATCGTATCCAGCAATCATATTATACATATAAATGATATAAAAAGCACATTGTTAGAAAGATACATGATTGTTGAACTTATTAATATTTTTTTAAAATGTATTAATTGCTATTTTTAAATAAAAAAGGGGTTTTAGTGGCTTATGGTGTGGATTTATCATGTCCCCAAGGCTTGTAAACACTATAACTTTTGAAAATATTAATTGTTTAACTCAATCTATTTTTTAATCTCTTCATCTATCATTTGGGAAGCCACTGAATGTAAATGGCAGTGTAATTTTGTTTTGTTTAGCTATAATTAATATTTTTCGGCTCGAAAATGGCGAAATTTTCGTTGATTTGGTAGCCTCGTATAAAATTATTTCTGTAAATGGGGAGCCACAGCCACAGAGTAGTTTACTTACTAACTCAGTTCGCCGTCGCCATAGATTACTGTATATATCAGTTCGCCGCATTAGCTTGCTACATTTATATTTATCTATGGTTCGCCGTCAGTCGCCGTCGTGAGTGGACATTATTTCGGTTGTTTGCAGCGGCTCAAAAAGATCGCTGTACAAATACACAATATTCGAATAACCAAATTTGTTAAATACTTGATTATAATAATAATAAGAGATTTTTTTATTACAATATTTTAAAAGCACAGAATAAGTAATAGTAGTACGTACTAAAAGTAAGTAGTATCAATTTTTTTTGTCATGGGTGAAATTTTCATGGTTTTCGAGGGTGTTGAAACCGATAGGGTTGTCGAAATGTAAATCCAAGATGGCGGCGCAATAAGTATCAATTTTTTCATAATGGGTGTCATTTTCATGGTTTTCGAGGGTGTTGAAGCCGACAGTGCTGTCGAAATGTAAATCCAAGATGGCGGCTGAAGTAGGTACCAATTTTTTCATCATGGTTGTCATTTTCATGGTTTTCGAGGGTGTCGAAGACGATAGTGCTGTCGAAATGTAAATCCAAGATGGCGGCTGCAATAGATATCAATTTTTTCATCTTGGGTGTCATTTTCATGGTTTTTGAGGGTGTTGAAGCCGATAGTGCTGTCGAAATATAAATCCAAGATGGCGGCTGAAGTAAGTACCAATTTTTTCATCATGGGTGTCATTTTCATGGTTTTCAAGGGTGTTGAAGCCGATAGTGCTGTTGAAATGTAAATCCAAGATGGCGGCTGCAATATATATCAAATTTTTCATCATGGGTGTCATTTTCATGGGCTTCGAGGGTGTTGAAGCCGATAGTGCTGTCGAAATGTAAATCCAAGATGGCGGCTGAAGTAGGTACCAAATTTTTTCATCATGGATATCATTTTCATGGTTTTCGAGGGTTTTGCAGCCGATAGTGCTGTCGAAATGTAAATCCAACATGGCGGCTGCAATAGATATCAATTTTATCATCATGGGTGTTATTTTCATGGTTTTCGAGGGTGCTGAAGCCGATAGTGCTATCGAAATGTAAATCCAAGGTGGCGGCTGCAATAGGTATAAATTTTTTCCATCATGGGTGTCATTTTCATGGTTTTCGAGGGTGTTGAAGCCGATAGTGCTGTCTAAATGTAAAGCCAAGATGGCGGCTTCAATAGATATCAATTTTTCATCATGGGTGTTATTTTCATGGTTTTTGAGGGTGCTGAAGCCGATAGTGCTGTGGAAATGTAAATCCAAGGTGGCGGCTGCAATAGGTATAATTTTTTTCATCATGGGTGTCATTTTCATGGGTTTAGAGGGTGTTGAAGCCGATAGTGCTGTCGAAATGTAAATCCAAGATGGCGGCTGAAGTAGGTACCAATTTTTTCATCTTAGGTGTCATTTTCATGGTTTTCGAGGGTGTTGAAGCCGATAGTGCTGTCGAAATGTATTTAAACTACTTTAAAAAAAATCCGTTTAATCATGCTATACGTTATTTTTAATGCGAAGGCATGCTCAATTGGATTTACCACTATATTTTTATATATCATCTACTATATTTTACGTGGTTCGATAATACTATATTTGATATAAATGTTGGCAACCCTAGTTTACGGTTACATTTATTTATTTATTTATTTACTCTTTATTGTACACCAAAATACAAAATAACAAGCACAGTTAAATCTAAAGTTATGTACAACAGGCGGTCTTATCACTCTGAAAGTGATCTCTTCCAGAAAACCTTAGCGTAGAGAACTGATGCAAATAATAATTGCTGTTTAATATATCAAAATGCAATGTGATGTCTTTCACACGCTCGAGGACCCCAATAATGTATTGGGTTCCCATTTTTCAACTACCTCATGGAAGGGGATGTCATCAATCGCGTTGTCTGTATACGTGATCTTGGCGTCTTATTTACCGAGGACGTGACGTTTCGTACTCATATTGTAGAGGTGTGTAAAAAGGCCTTTAAAAACCTGGGCTTCATAATGCGTGAAACGCATAACTTCCTCAACACTGCCGCCGTGAAGTCATTATATAATGCTTTAGTAAGAAGCAATCTCGAAACCAGTGCTATCATCTGGAGTCCTTATGAAACCAAGTATAACCTCATGCTGGAGAAAATACAGAATAAGTTTACCCGGTACCTCTATTTAAAGCAATACGGGCTATACCCTTTTTATCCTCTTATGTATCCAACCCTTTTAGTAATAGGAATGGTTGGATATTATAAATTGGAGGATAGACGGAACTTTGCGCTACTTTAAGTACATATACTTGATATTACGTAGTAGATTAAACAATCCGGAAATTCTGAAATTACTACGGTTCCTCGTGCCTAATCCTAGGCTGCGACAGGGGCTGAGGGGACGATTGCTGGACGTACCAGTTGCTCGTACAAATATCTTGAAGTACGCACCGGTTGTTCGTGCAGCTAGAATGCTTAACATCGCAGCACAACGATTAGACATATTTAATTGTACATTAGCGGAATTCGAGAGGGTGACATTAAACTATTTGTGTTTTTTACATTAGTGGCCACATTGTTGTAAATAAATAAATACATAAATAGTTAAAAATAGAGGGGGTCAAGCAAAATAAAAATAAAAATAATGGTCAGGTTATTGTAGGGTATTGTAGTTGCAGCTCATTTATTATCTCCTGGCTTATATCCAATACAGCCCATAAAGTGCACTGTTGAACATAAGCCTCCTCTATAGGGGGGTTTTGCCGTAGTACTTGGCAGGCGGGTTGACGACCGCAGTTTCTTAATATTTTCAGTTATCAGGAAGATGCTGCTGCCCATCTGTTTCAGTTTCCCTCTGTCGCTTCTTCGTCACCCACGGGACGATATGGGATAGTGGCCATTGTTACTCGTACACCGCCACTACACGGTTTCGGTTCTCCGTCATATTATCACTTACAATTATCATCATTAATCATATCTACGAGGGAGGCCTATGTTCAGCAGTGGGCTTTCTAGGCTATAATGGAAGGATGGATGGAAATGATAATGTAACATAATACATATATTAATATGGTGTAGTTATGTATTATCCCTTTCAGAACGACAATAAATATTTTTATTTTCGATGTAATTGTAGACTTATTTGAGATTCCTGAGTTCTTAAGTGTCTGGGAAAAATAATCAAAAAATACCCCCTCTTTCGTACAGAGCCCAGGGCCCCCCCGCACGTTTGTGCGTTGCCGTATTCAAGTGTTCTAACGCACGATTGTGCTTTACTAAGGAAGGCAAAAATCAAAACCATCAAAATCATTGTTTATCTAAATTTATCAACATTATTTTTGTTATTACAGTATTATAGTACAGTAATTTATCTGTTAACAACAATATTGTGCGCTTAGTAATTAAAAAACAATAAATATAGTAGGTACTTTTAAAGCATTTCTAATCTATACGTGATAACTATATGACATTTTAAAAAAACAATTTTTATTTAATATTAGACACAATTATACATTGCATTTTGTGCATCTTATTTTTGTAGTAGAAGAACAGCTTTCTAGTCTGCATTTCCTACTCTTGTCAGATCATCAAAAACAGGGAAATGGACAATTTGGTCAAAACGTTTATCGAAGGATGGCGGTAATGCTCTGTACCTCTTGTAAGACCTTTTGGCAGATGATGCAGTCTTCTTATTCTCTGTAATATCGTGAGAAGTAACCGTGGAGCAGTCCATAAGAGCATCGGCTAAGTCAACTCTGAACCATAGCAAATCCTTGGCCTTGACTTTTTTCGTGTCACAGTCCATCTCCAAGCTTTTACAACTACAAGGTCTAAGAAATGGATCAGTACTTTTACTTTTCATTCCTTTGTTTTCTTGTATTAAAATATCTATCAGAGTACATGCAGCTATTTGGAGAAGCATTCTTTGATAGAAGCAGGACAACAGCAGGGCCTTCGCCTAGAGATTTGTCTTTGAAGGTAGGATTGTTAGGATAGTATATTTCGAAATCTAGCATTAGCCCATCACTTGTTGTGATAACGTAATTAAGTCCAAGACGCCTAGGTTTGATTTTAACTAAAACTCGTAGCTTGCATTTACCCGTAAAAGGTATAATTTGTTCGTCAAAAGAGTATGTGCCAGAAATCCTTTCATTCACTCTACAAGCAGCATTTTTGACGGCATCAAGAACCGGCTGTAATTTTTAATTACGATATTTTCAAAAAAACTATCATAATATCTTTCAAAATACTATAATGGAGTCTTCAATTCTTGTCCTCCTAGCCGAGGAGGATACTCATGGGGTACGTCATTAAATGTAGTGGTTTTCCTAATTCTTGATCTTTTATTTTGTTATATACGGCGGTTGTTGATTCAAGTGGCGTTTTTGTTTGCAAATGGTATGTTTTACTGACCCTCACATTGTAGTAACTCAGCACTATGCTAATAGGACATTTATGTATGAATTATTGACGCTCCCTTTGTCACTGGGTGTCTCGTGTACAGGATCTTCATCCAGGAGTCGGGGAACACGAACAGGTGGTTTCACCTCCTCTTCGAATATCTCAAGGTCCGATTGGCACTCATCTCCGATCAAATCTTGCAACACTACACTGTTGTCAATCTAACAACATGTGTTAATTATATGAATTTTACGTCCTATGATTACAAATGAAAACGACAACGCACGATCGTGCGTTTTAATATTGTGGACTTGTTACGAAGTCTTATATTTTTAATTTCAAATATATTTTTAATTCTTACTGTAAGTAAATAACTAAAATAAATGTTTAAATACAAACAATTGATACAGAACAACTTTAAACTTGAATAAAATATACTTACGTCGACCGTTGCAGTCCACAATGGTCATGTCCATCTTGTACACTCAGAAACACGTCACTACCCTCTCCGTGACCGGCGATGAATTTTATGCTGTATAGTTAAATTAACGTACAATCGATCGAGACCGTTTCGGGACAGTAAAACGAAATTCCACGCGCGCTAGAATTTTTTTTATGATAACGCACGCTTGGTACAGTCCGTTCTGAAAGGGTTATGTAACTTCAAATAAAGACGTTTATTTCTTTCTTTCTTAATGTTTACTTTTACATAATTATGATAACAATATGCTGATGTCACCCAGAGTGCCTGACGAAGGACGGTCTAATCCGCTACCTGATGTCGGACGAGAACGCGCCCGTGTTCCTGGACCGGCTGGACAACTACATGGACATGGACCAGCCGCTCTCTCACTACTACATCAACTCGTCACACAACACCTACCTCTCCGGGCGCCAATTCGGCGGCAAGAGCTCCGTCGAGATGTACCGTCAGGTGCTGCTGGCCGGATGCAGGTGGGTAAACTTGTGTTCAGCACTTACTGCTGACTTGTATGTTTTGGTTTTGCCCAGGTTGCGTTCCGAATGGAGGTACCGGGACCTCTAATATACGCTGATTGTGACCACTGTGGGGTTTTAGCCGGTAGAACTCCGGCATAACCTTCCTTTTGCCCCTGCAGCCGAAGGTTTTTTACGTGGTAGAGCCATGCTGCAGCTATATTAATAGTATAGTTGTAGCACGAATGGGTCGACTCGACCGGGGAAGGACCACGCTCTCACAGAATACCAGCGTAAAATAGAAGCTTAATGATGCTGTGTTTCGTATGGTGAGTGTAGAGAACCTGAGACCTTTTTTACTGGAAAAGAGGTATTCCATCTTAGCCCTCACGGGTGACAACGCATCTGCATTTTGATTCGCAAACGAGGATAAATGTAGATGTCTATGGGCCCCAGCAACCACTTACCATCAGGTGGACTGTGTGCTCGTTTGTCACCCTATCCTATAAAAAAAGAAGCTTAATGATGCTGTGTTTCGTATGGTGAGTGTAGAGAACCGGAGACCCTTTTTACTGGAAAAGAGGTATTCCATCTTAGCCCTCACGGGTGACAACGCATCTGCATTTTGATTCGCAAACGAGGATAAATGTAGATGTCTATGGGCCCCAGCAACCACTTACCATCAGGTGGACTGTGTGCTCGTTTGTCACCCTATCCTATAAAAAAAAGAAGCTTAATGATGCTGTGTTTCGTATGGTGAGTGTAGAGAACCGGAGACCCTTTTTACTGGAAAAGAGGTATTCCATCTTAGCCCTCACGGGTGACAACGCATCTGCATTTTGATTCGCAAACGAGGATAAATGTAGATGTCTATGGGCCCCAGCGACCACTTACCATCAGGTGGACTGTGTGCTCGTTTGTCACCCTATCCTATAAAAAAAAGCCGAAGGTATCCATGAGAATTTCTCCACCATAAAAAATATCTTGGTTTTAAAATATAAGCTGTGTCCAGCATTCTTATCGTTACCTTTACAGCCTATTTAAGTCCACCGCTGAACTTAGACCTACTCCACAGATTACCTCATAAGGGGAGATATTCGCCATAGTTGTCACGCTTGGCAAGCGGCTTGGCAACCGCAGTTTTTATTTTTAATCCTTATTAGGGAGACGCTGCTGCGTATCTCCTGATTTGTTTCCCTTTGTCGTCTCTTACGATACCCACGGGATGATATGGGGTAGTGGATATTTTTACACCGCCACTACCTAGACAGCCTAGATTCTTACGCTACCATTTTTTCTACCTAGAAATATATCTGGGTTGGTACCACACTCTCACTTATGTCTGCCGCCGAATAACAGTGCTTGTACTGCTGTGTATCAGCCTGAAGAGTTCAGAGAGTCAATAGAATTACAGGCTGTGGAAGATTCCATTTGAGTCAGTACAGGTGACAAGCATCTGTAGCCTTTTGTTTGAACCATCCTCACTCATTATCCACCAGATGCGTAGAACTGGATTGCTGGGATGGCAAGGGCGAAGACGAGGAGCCGATCATAACCCACGGCATGGCGATGTGCACGGACATCTTGTTCCGTGATGTGATATACGCGCTCCGCGACACGGCCTTCGTCACGTCGGACTGCCCGGTCATCCTGTCCTTCGAGAACCACTGCTGCAAGGCGCAGCAGTATAAACTAGCCAAGTACTGCGACGAGATACTCGGCGACTTGCTGCTGAAAGAGCCGCTGCCCGAACACCCTGTGAGTTGGACAGCTTTTCCGATTTCTTCGCTTTTAGGGAGGTCAGAGTGAGACAGAATGCCCGTGAGTCCGTCTGAGTAGATACCACCTTGTTACTTATTTCTACCGCCAAGCAACAGTGTATATGTTATGGACCAAGGGATCAATCAGGTCAATGTTTATAATGCCCGGGCAATATGAATAATTATTTATTTATTTTATTTTTTTATATATTTAAACTTTTATCCACAAAAGAAAAATCGTACATATGGCGGACTTCGTGCCTTAAGCATTCTCTCCCAGTCAACCACTTATAAGTTAACCAATTATAAGTCAAATCGGGCAACATAATTAATACTGATTTAAACTTAATTATTTATCACATCACATTGTCTGGTCATAACCTAACCTAAATTATTATTATTATTACTCTGCCCCGTAAGTAACGTAAAAAGTAAATTAAGTTTTTATCATAATATTGTCTAGTTTTTATTATACTCATATGGAGCATCTTTCAAACTCTCTGGACTTTATGAATAATGCCTTATAAATCACTTTGTCTACAACACATACGTTGTGATTCAACTAAGAATAGGAACGTCGATTACTTCGATCTGTCGTTTTTTCTTTTTATTCAAGTGAGTCTTAGTATTACCGCAGAATAAATAATAGTTAAAGGGTATCGTATAGGTAAAGGTATATATTGAAATCTATAGAAGTCACAATTATTTTTTAAATTAATTAAAAATATTGATACTAATGGGTGGAAATTTTAAATACCTACATAAATCCATGTTCTATTTTTATAGCGGAAAGCGGTAGTGATGATAATGATGACGATGATGACCACTGCGACTAGTAAAAAGTAAAGTTGCAGCCTATTTACGTCCCACTGCTGGGCACAGGCCTCCTCTCATTTCTGAGAGTGTTTTAGAGCAAGGAAAGGTCCGCCGCGGTGCGACTGCGACTAGTGCTAGATTCAAATCATTTTTTTTCGTTCATGGTTCCTTTGTAAGTAAATCGTCGTTGACGCTGCAAAGGGGCGAACCTCAATTTTTCAAAAAATTACAGGAGAGCAAGAAAACATTTATTCCCCGATTACTAGCTTTTTTATCATAAATTAAATATATTAGACTTAATGGAGAAACTACAAATAAGATTAATTTTCTGATGATAAAAAGCTAGTAATCTGGGAATAATAAATGTTTTCTTGCTCTCCTGTAATTTTTTGAAAAATTGAGGTTCGCCCCTTTGCGGCGTTAACGACGAAATATTATTTGAAAATTTTCTGTTTTGCTCACTGTACCGTACCTAGCGGGTTTGAATTGCCAGCTAAGACGTCACAATGTGGCGCAATTTCATTCATATTCTTATTTGGATATCATTGTGCTTTATTCCAGTTTGAAGGATAGAAGGAATCTGAAGGTTTTAAAGAAACGAAATGAAATGAAATAATTTAAAATTTTGTACAACCGACTTCAATATAAATGATTAAGAAATTATTGGTCAGACCTTGATCAAATTTATATGGGACCACATGAGAAGCACCAGCGTTCAAATAAAAACAGAATCATCGAAATCGGTTCACCCAGAAAAAAGCTGTGAGGTAACACATATAAAAAAGAAAAAGAAACATACAGTCGAATTGAGTACCGTCTCCTTTTTAAAGTCAGGAGAAAATACGTTGCAACTTATTTACGTTCCATTGCAGGTCGCAGGTCTCTCATTTCTTGAAGGGTTATGGAGAAACCACTGCGCTACTTTGTTCCAATGCGTTTTAGCTTTCCAAACTTAATCATGTCCTAAAAATATCTTATTCCTAAGAAATGGTTTCGTGAACTTTGAGCACGTGGTAAATTAGCACTTAAAATTGCAATTTCATAGGTGGTTCATACTCGCGCATTGTGAAATATATTGCTAGGGCGTATCTAAAACGCAAAATAATATTTATTTTAGCTGGAACCTGGGGTACCACTACCACCGCCATCAGCGCTGAAGCGCAAAATCATGATCAAAAACAAGAGATTGAAGCCAGAAGTGGAGAAGCAAGAGCTAGAGCTGTTCCGTCAGGGACAGTTCGTTATAGAGGACGAAGTAAAAGAAGACGCCTCAGCTGTGGTCTTACCCGAAAAGAAGGTAAAGTAACGTAATTACGCCACCTTTAATTTGAATTCAGTTTATTTTCGAATTCATATCTCGTATGTAATTAATTTTACGGATTTTACCGTGTTTAATTTTAACTTTTTTAATTTCCGACATTTCGATCACTTTACAGCACCCATGGTCACGGGGGCGTCTGAGGTGTTTGACGTCCCAATATCATAGTTAACGAAGGCTACCTTCACTTTTTTAATTATTATTTTTGATCCGATCTGCTTGGAATCCCATAAATAATAAAATTAGATCCAAACCCAAGTATACTACTGCAAGACTTCAAAATACTATAAGTTCATAAATGTAAGAAATCATTATATATATGTATATCCCCGTGTAGTGGTGGGTAAGAATACTCACTACCCTATATCTTCCCATGAGTGTTGTAAGAGGCGACAGAGGGAAACTGAGGCAGAGGATGGGCAGCAGCATCTTTCTGATTACAGCAAAACAACAATAAAAAACTGCGGTTGCCAAGCCGCTCGCCGAGCGTGGCAACTATGGCAATATACCCCCCATGAGCAATGACATTAATAAACGGTCCCCAGTCCCCGGCGGCCCCGTTATCCCTGGCTACGGTGGCGACCATGATAACTGCGGGGCAGGGGGTGCTAAGAATCTCCGGTGGAGGTTCGGTTTCCACCTACGACGACCCGACCTGGCAACTTATAACGTATGCACCCTGAGGACTGACGAGAAGATCCTGGAGATGGAAGGAGAGACAGACAAGTTGCGCTGGATTATCATAGGATTATCCGAGGTCCGAAGAGAGGGAGAAGACACGGTAATTCTCAACTGCTCAGTGATGTCTCAGTATCGCGAGGGTGAAAACCGGCAGCGATCACAGAATGTATGAGTATATCTCTAGAGCCTTGCACTCCTCCAAAACCCACTATACAGTGTTAATGGGAGACTTCAACGCAAAACTAGGCACAAGAGAGAATGGTGAGCTGAAAGTAGGGAAATTCTGAATAGGGCAACGGAACCCAAGGAGCCAGCAGCTGGCCGACTTCATGGAGAAAGAGGGACTCTTTATGATGAACTCTTTCTTCCAGAAGCATCCCCACAGGGAGTGGACCTGGTCGAGCCAAGCCGGTTCGACAAAAAATGAGATTGACTTCATTATGACGACCAGACTACAACTGTTCAGTGATGTCTCAGTGATCGCGAGGGTGAAAACCGGCAGCGATCACAAAATGGTGAGAGGCACACTGAACCTAAACGTTAAGTTGGAGAGGTCTCGTGTAATGAAGTCAACACTCGTCCTCCTCGTACTCTAATCCAAAGTCCCGAAATCTTTCAGCTCGAGCTACGAAACCGTTTTCAGTGCCTAGAAGATTGCAATGCAGTGAACAATATGAATGACAACCTCGTGGAAACTGTCCATGCGGTCGGAGCTAAGTTTTGCAAGACCCGCCGCAGAAGAACTTATAACCTCTCCGATTACACTCTTAAACTCATGGCTATTAGACAGGATATGAAGCTACAGTCTTCAGTAGATTTGACAGCATACAGGCAACTAAACAGACAGATCTCTAAATGCATGCAGCGGGACTTACGCAACTTTAATACTGCTCGTATTGAAGAAGCGATCGAGCGGTACCAGGGCTCCAAAGTCTTTGCTAGAGATCTGTCTGCCAGAAAGAGCCAACTGTCAAAGCTGAAGACTGAGTGTGGCAGCGTCGTTTCCGAGACACTTGAGATTTTGAGTGAGATTGAGAGGTTCTATGGGCAGCTGTACACATCATTGTTTGAACCAGTTTGAGAAACGATCCAAGAGCGAGACTTATCCGACACTATTCTGATGGTATCCCGGACGTCAGTCTGAGCGAGATTAGAATGGCTCTCCAGCACGTTAAAAACAGCAAGGCCCCAGGCGAGGATGGAATTACAGCGGGGCTTCTGAAAGCGGGTGGAAAACCGGTACTTAAAGTCCTTCAGAAGCTCTTTAATTCCCTCCTCCATGGTGGCATTACACCTGAGGCGTGGAGCAGAAGTGCGGTGGTGTTGTTCTTCAAGAAAGGTGACAACACTCACTTAAAGAACTACAGACCGATTTCCCTTCTGAGCCGCGTCTACGTGCTGTTTTCGAGAGTCATTACGAATCGTCTCGCGCGCAGACTTGACGACTTCCAGCCTCCCGAACAAGCCGGTTTCCGAAAAGGCTTTAGCACCATAGACCACATACATACCCTTCGGCAAATTGTACAGAAGTCCGAGAAGTACAATTTGCCACTATGTCTGGCGTATGTGGACTATGAGAAAGCCTTTGATTCCGTCGAAATTTGGGCGGTGCTGCAATCCCTTCAGCGGTGCCAAGTTGACTGTCGGTATATCGAATTGCTGATGTGATTGTACAGTAGGGTTACGATGGCTATCCGATTACAGAACCGAAGTACGAAACCTATCCAATTGCAGAGAGGTGTAAGACAGGGTGACGTCATATCCCCGAAACTCTTCACCGCGGCATTGGAAGACGTTTTCAAGCTTCTGGACTGGAAAGGATACGGTATTAACATCAATGGCGAGTACATCACTCACCTTCGATTTGCCGACGATATAGTCCTTATGGCAGAATCGCTGGAGGACCTAAGCACTATACTCAATGACCTCAATAGTGTTTGGTTTTAAGATGAACATGGACGAAACAAAGATCATGTTTAATGTCCATGTCACACGTACGCCGGTAGTTGTTGGAAGCACTAAGCTCGAAGTTGGTGACGAGTATGTTTACCTGGGACAAATAGTCCGACTAGGTAAGTCCAACTTCGA
Organism: Parnassius glacialis; assembly: GCA_033319125.1. NCBI lineage: Eukaryota > Metazoa > Arthropoda > Insecta > Lepidoptera > Papilionidae > Parnassius > Parnassius glacialis. The sequence continues at coordinate 37,855,994 of JAVANC010000022.1, read as the reverse complement.
CCGAGAGGTCAATCGACGGATTCAACTCGGTTAGGCAGCGTTTGGGAAATTACGGCACATCTTCTCTTTAGATATTCCTCAAAACTTGAAAACGAGACTGTACAACCAGTGTGCGTTGCCAGTCATGACCTATGGAATTGAGACGTGGTCCTTCACTGCTGACCGGATGAGGAAGCTCAAGGTCGCTCAGCGAGCTATGGAGAGAGCTATGCTCAGAGTTTCTCCGCGTGATAAACTTATAAATGAGGATATCCGCAGTAGAACCAGAGTGACCGACATAGCCCAACGGATTAGTAAGCTAAAGAGGCAATGGGCCGGCCATATAGCTCGAAGAAACGACAACCGATGGAGGGAAAAGGTTTTCGAGTGGCAGCCTCGTACCGGCAGGCGAAGTGTAGGGCGTCCCCCCACTAGATGGAGTGATGACTTGGTAAGACATGCAGGAAGTCGATGGATGCAGGTGGCTAAGGACCGTGCTTTGTGACATTCCTTGGGGGAGGCCTATTTTCAGCAGTGAATTTGTAAAGGGCTGTAATGATGATGATGTATACATAATATGTTGTAAACAGTGAACAATTGTTTATTTTCAACAAATTTTCTGTAAAACTGTGGAGAAAACTGAAATAGCTAAATAGTTATGACTTCTAAAATTTTAATATCGAATAGAAAAACTGTGAACATGAATAAATATAATTAAAAAAATTGTTAATTCATGGTTTTGGTTATTCAATGTAAGGAAATCAATCTAGTAGTCCTGGATTGACTAGAGCTTTTGATACATGACTGCCTATTGATACAAAAGGACCTGGACCGTTTATTTGAATATTACAAAATAAATAATATAACTGTTAATGCAAGAAAGTGCGAATGTATTAGTTTTACACGGAAATCTAAGCCAATTCTAAATAAATATCACTTTGACGGATTAGAAATCAGCCGAAAAGTAAGTGTTAGGGATTTAGGCGTAAATTTTGATCATAAAATGATACTATCCGAACACATTGATTACGTTATCAGTAAAGCCTATAAAAATCTTGGTTTTGTTCTTCGCATCCGTAAACCATTCTCGAATATTAATGCAATTAAAATGGTTTATTTTGCGTATGTCAGAAGTGTTTTGGAATATGCTAGTTCGATATGGTCTCCACAGTACAATGTCTACAAAAGCCGCCTTGAGCGTATTCAAAAAATATTTGTTAATCACCTTAACTTTCGCTGTCGGAATAAAATCGATACTTACACAGACAGTTGCACTGAGCACGGTCTCTTATCTTTGGAACACAGGCGCATTTTGCTTGACATGGCTTTGTTATATGATATAATAAACAGTAATATTGACTGTCCATATCTTGTCTCAAGAATCACCTTTCGTACTCCAAAATTCCGCACCCGCAATACTACATTGTTACAGACTCCCTGGCATCATTCAAACTACTGTCGAAACAATGTTCTTTCGCGGCTTGCTCGTACATATAATGAACAATTTGGACACATTGACCTCTTTGCGAAATCTAAACTTACGTTTAAAGATTACATCAAGAAAACTTTTAAGAAATAGAGCAGTTGAAGTTAAAATCACATACAATCATATATTCTCTCATCTATTTTTTCTATATGTATTTTTGAGGCTACTAATATAAATATAAGTACTTAAGTTATTTCATTTAATATATATTATAATTAATTATTTGTATTATGTTTATATATTTAAGCATTTAATATGTATATATACATAAGTAAAAAAGAAATATATATATATATATATATATATATATATATATATATATATATATATATATATAAAGGTAATGTAATATATCATTCTACCTGACTATCTCTCCTGATCTGTAAACTTATGACCACCTTCATTACATTGAATTGCTTATAATTTTGCTTATAATTTATCTATTAGATTGTTCTTCTTTCCTTTTCTTCTAACAACAATACACCTACCATCAAGCAATATAAGGGAAACCTGTTATTGGCCATACTTTTAGTTTATTACATTAATGTTAATATTTTCTATATACGCTGTTGGTTTTCTAAATAAATAAATAAATAAATAAATAAGTTTAATTTATAACCCTTTTTATTCCGTTGGTATCATAATAATATTAACAGTGTAATTTTCAATTTTAAGTAAAGTAATAATTTTAACAGTGGTAGCGCCACGCGGCAGCTTTTGCTGTCACACGGATGGGCTGGCTCGAACCGGGGTGGTACCACGACCTCACAGAAAACCAGCGTGAAGTAGAGGTTTACCTCTGCGCTTCGCTTGGTGAGTGCAGGTGGCCGGAGGCCCTTTTTACTGGAAATGAGGCATTCCATCTTAGTCCTCACGGGTGACAACGCATCTACATTTTGATTTGTAATAGAGGATAGATGTAGATGTCTATGGGCCGCAGCAACCACTTACCATCAGGTGGACTGTATGCTCGTTTGTCACCCTTATCCAATAAAAAAAAATAAAGGCCAACTATGGGATACGCGAGAAAATGTATTGGGTTCCGACAGATGGTGGATAAACTATGTCAGACGTTAAATACCCAGACTGAGGACAGGTAGCAGTTTCAAAGGCGCCAGACGTCAGCTGCTGCGATTTTAAATCGTTTTAACGAACGATTAATGAAAATTCTCCCTTGGGAGAGGTCCGTGTCCAATTGTGGATTTTAATAAGCCAATGAAGACGAACACTAGATATTGTACATTTACACATACATCTATTTTATCAGTAGTATGGCTCTTATCTGGTCGAGCTGATCCATTTGTATATCATTTATCCATTGTAGACTTATTACACAAACACTACTGGATTTTTGATTTTATGAAGAAGGAGAAGAACGATAATTTCGTTTTTTATAAAATTGAAGCGACACACCAATTGACTGTCTTCCTGAACCTTTTTTTTTATAGAATAAGGGTGATAAACGAGCACACAGTCTACCTGATGGTCAGTAGATGTTGTGCCTCATAGATATCTACATCTATCCTCAATTAAGAATTAAAATGCAGACGCGTTGTCACCCCTGTAGATTAAGATAGAATGCTTCGTTATCAGTAGATAGGGTCTTTGATTTCTATACTCGGTATATGGAATACACCAGCATTAAGCTGCTATTTTACGGTGGTATCCATGACAGTGTGGTCCTACCCCGGTTGAGCCGACCAATTCGTGCTACAACTATAATATGGCAGTACGGCTCTACCACGTCAGAAGTTTGTAAGTAGTTACTGTCCATGGGCACCTGCAGCCAATTCCACACAAAGAACACTACAGATGCGTCGTCACCTAAGGACTAAGTTGAATCGCTCAGAGTGTATGTTGGGTGTTCATCGTTCAGAACGGAGCATAAGTGTGCGAGCGCTGGTGCTATAGGCGGGTACTTGTACGTGTGTAGGTGGAGGAGGCGGTGGAGGCGGAGGTGGAGGTGGCGGGGGCGGCGGGGGCGGAGGGCGCGGGCGAGGAGGCGCCGCCGCCCGTGGCCTACACCGGCTCCACCACCAACGTGCACCCCTGGCTCTCCTCTATGGTCAACTACGCCCAGCCCATCAAGTTCCAGGGCTTCGAGGAGGCCGAGAGTGAGTCGCGCCCCTTTTATGCTAGACTTTCATCCCACTCTAGGCATTTCTTCTGAAACAATGGTATCGGTAAAATATATATATTTTACAGCCTGTATAATTCCCACTGCTGGGCACCAACCTCTTCTCATTTCTGAGAGAGTTTTAGGGACCTAGTGCATCTTGGCGATTTTAACATATTTTCCAAAAAAAAATTTCTAAATGCTCAGATATTCAGATTTCCTCACGGTGTTTTCCTTCGCCAAGACGAAGTAAATTAGCACTTACAATTGCCGTTAAAATTTCATTAGTACCGGCGGGGACCAAACTCGGGAAGAGAGCTTGATACCAAACTACTAGAGCTTGTGGCTAAGAATGCAGACTGTAAATTGTAAATTCCACCATTCGATTAGTGTCATGAACCACTCTTAATCAAGAATTTTAAACTTACTTGTAGTTAATAAATATTAATAGAATTACAAGTCTTATGTTTTAATTTTTTTTTATTTTGTTAAACGTTACCTCCACGCTAGGATTTTCTCCTCTATCATGTGGGCAGTTTACATACATAAATTTCACAAAAACAATCATGCTCGGCGGTGAAGGAAAACATCGTGAGAAAACCTGCATGTCTGACAAATAAGAAAAAGTTAAATTTCAAAGACATGTGAAGTTCGCCAACACGTATTGGGGCAGCGAGGCGAATATTTCTTTGCCCGAAAACTCTTTCAGAAATGAGGGGTGGCCTGTGCCTAGCAGTGGAACGTATATAGGCTGTAACTTTAACTTTTCTTTTAAAAAATGCAGGTCGGAATTGTTTTATGTAGGCCATATAAATACTTATTCCATGCGGAACTGGAACCCGCGGCCCTTAGCGCTTCAACTCGTTGCTAAGCCATTGCGCTACAGAGCCGACTGCAATGTAATTCTCCTGTTGCAAAAAAAAATGCAATTCTCCTGTTGCTTTTTCCTTTATCTTAATAATTGTAAGTACTCCCTCAATCTTCCAGATAAGGTTTCAGGATAGAATAAATAATTCCAGGATAAATGCCAAACTATTTTATTACTGTACATTAATATAGCAAGTAAAGCAATCATAAGGAGTGGACATGTCGCTTTGGAGATTCTTAGATATCTGACGATGATCGTAGGTCCAAGTGGCATGTATAGATCCGGTTGATGTAGCTGGCAGTAACACTTCAATAATTCAATTCATTCATAAAATCCTGTTAAAAGCCCACTGCTGAACATGGGGCTCTTTTTTTATAGGATAGGGTGACAAACGAGCACACAGTCCACCTGATGGTAAGTGGTTGCTGCGGCCCATAGACATCTACATCTATCCTCGTTTGCGAATCAAAATGCAGATTCGTTGTCACCCGTGAGGACTAAGATGGAATGCCTCATTTCCAGTAAAAAGGGCCTCCGGCCGCCTGCACTCACCAAGCGAGACGCAGAAGTAAACCTCTACTTCACGCTGGTATTCTGTGAGGTCGTGGTACCACCCCGGTTCGAGCCGGCCCATCCGTGCGACAGGAAAAGCTGCCGCGTGGCTCTACCACTGTTAAACATTACCTCATACAGAGTATTTTGCCATAGTTACCTCACTTGGTGGACGTGTAGGCAACCGTACTTTTTCAAATTGTTATCAGAATAATGACTTTTCTCATCTCCAATTTCATTTCTATCTGTCGCCTCTTATGACGCCTACGGAATATGGGGTAGTGAATTATCTTACCCCGCCGCTCCACGGCAATGGATACCTGATTACAATTATTATAGGTACTTGTTCAGTAGTTCAATTCAGTTCGAAAACTCCTCCAATGAGGGCTAATAATTTTCTGCTCACCAGATGTCGCTAGTTGGCACTGAGATAAAGTTTTTTGTTACACAGTATAACTGATGACGATAATGACCTATTACAAATTATTCAAAAATATTATTTTTTTAATTGCTTACTTGTGTATCTTCCTTTAGAAAAGAATATACACCACAACATGTCGTCGTTCGCGGAGACCACCGGCATGAACTACTTGAAGTCGCAGGCTATAGACTTCGTCAACTACAACAAGCGGCAGATGTCGCGGATCTATCCTAAAGGCACGAGGGCTGATTCCTCAAATTACATGCCCCAGGTGAGGAGCCGACTTTTTAATATATACATAAGCGAAATCCACTGAACTCACTCCCTCATTACGAGATCTTCAAATCAATACGCCCGATTGACTTCAAATAACACATGTATACTGTATACTCGTTTCTTGACATAGACACCAACTAAGAAAGAATTTCGGAAAATCCAACCCCTGATGGGGTGAGGGAAGGGGTGATAGGGTGTTACAGCTTGTATATGTACAATAAAATAAACGAAACATCGTTCCAGTTGTAAAAGAATTTGACTTCCCAAGCCTTAATTCTTCACACAAATTACCATAACAGTTACCTAATTACTAACCAACTTTTCAATTCCCAGGTGTTCTGGAACGCCGGCTGCCAAATGGTGTCCCTGAACTTCCAGACGTCAGATCTGCCCATGCAGCTGAACCAGGGCAAGTTCGAGTACAACGGCAACTGCGGCTATTTGCTCAAACCAGACTTCATGCGTCGAGCTGATAGAAGCTTCGATCCTTTCGCAGATGCCCCTGTAGATGGCGTGATTGCGGCACAGTGCTCCGTGCAGGTTGGATAAGTATTTTTATTGCAAAAAATATTACACTTATTATGTTAAACAGATATGTGATAAGATAACAAAAGGCAACCACTAAAAAACGACAATAGTCTAATGGCAGAGCGCGGAACGCGAACTCAAAGGGTGGATTCGTGGGTTCGAATCCGCCATTCGACTACTGTCGTGCACTAATCCTAACACAAGCATTTTAAACTTAAGCATATCAGGAGTTGTTAAAAGGAATAATAGTAATATTAATAATATTACTAGTATTTTTATTTAAAAAACAATTTTAAATTGAACTAGCTGTTCCCCGCGACTTCGCCCGCGTGTAATTTAGGGTTTTAATTTTGTTGCGCGGAACCCTAATTATTTTTCTATAATATAAGTAGCCAAAGTTACTCCTTATAACATAAGCTATATACCAGTGAAAGTCCCGTCGAAATCGGTCCAGTCGTTTCGGAGATTAGCCGGAACAAACAGACAGACAGACAAAATTTTATAAAATTGTGTTTTTGTTATAAGTACCGTACCTATATACTTTCATATGCAATTAGTAAAAAGCTGTTATTTTGACATTACAAACAGACACATTAATTTTTTTGTATAGATTAAATAAACATCTGTGTTGCCATTTTTGAGACTGTAGTAAAGTAAAAAAATAGTTTTTGGTTGTCGTGTATGTATGTCTGTTTCTACGTCCACTCGTAACTTCTAAAATAGAAATTATTCATTGAATACCGATGATATCTCAATCTATTGTTGATAAGTGCGCAGGTATTTGACAGTGGTAGAGCCACGCGGCAGCTTTTGCTGTCGCACGGATGGGCCGGCTCGAACCGGGGTGGTACCACGACCTCACAGAAAACCAGCGTGAAGTAGAGGTTTACCTCTGCGTTTCGCTTGGTGAGTGCAGGTGGCCGGAGGCCCTTTTTACTGGAAATGAGGCATTCCATCTTAGTCCTCACAGGTGACAACGCATCTACATTTTGATTCGCAAACGAGGATAGATTTAGATGTCTATGGGCCGCAGAAACCGCTTACCATCAGGTGGACTGTGTGCGTTTGTCACCCTTATGCTATAAAAAAAGGTACGAAACAACTATGTGACGTCAGTCTTAATATGATGATGAATATGAAGATTTAATGGCTAAATTCTAAATAAATTTTTTAAAGTATAATTTGTTCTTTTCGACGGCTCCGTGGCGCAGTGGCTTAGCTATGAGTTGCAACGCTAGGGGCCGCGGGTTCGAATCCCGCACGAAACAAGTATTTGTAAACCGAGCCCAACTTATATTTGTAAACTGCCTTTACGATACAGGAGAAAAAACCTAGTTTCTTTGAAAAAAACCTTTATTGAAGAAATACTTTTGTTCACAGGTTATAGCCGGTCAGTTCTTGTCGGACAAGAAAGTCGGGACGTACGTGGAGGTGGACATGTATGGTCTACCAACTGACACCATCAGGAAGGAGTTCAGGACCCGCATGGTGCCGGCCAATGGACTGAACCCTGTTTACAACGAAGAACCCTTCCTGTTCCGAAAGGTAATGAAAAATATTATCTATTTATTTTATTTTATTTTTTTAACACAGCACGCAAACAAATTGCAGACTTCATCATCATCATCATTACAGCCTATCAAAAGTCCACTGCTGAACATAGGCCTCCCCTAAGGAATGCCACAAAACACGCTCCTGAGCCACCTGCATCCATCGACTTCCTGCATGTCTTACCAGGTCGTCACTCCATCTCGTGGGCGTCGCCCTACACTTCGCCTACCGGTACGAGGCTGTCACTCAAGAACCTTTCTTCCCCATCGGTTGTCGGTTCTTCGAGCTATATGACCGGCCCACTGCCACTTCAGCTTACTAATCCGTTGGGCTATGTCGGTTCCTCTGGTTTTACTGAGGATATACTCATTTCTAAGTTTATCACACAGAGAAACCCCGAGCATAGCCCTCTCTATAGCTCGCTGAGCTACCTTGAGCTTCATCATACGGCCAGCAGTGAAGGACCATGTCTCAGATCCGTAAGTCATCACTGACAACACGCACTGGTTGTACAAGTTCGTTTTCAGGTTTTGAGGTATGTCTGACGAGAAGATGTGTCGTAGTTTCCCGAACGCTGCCCAACCGAGTTGAATCCGTCGACTGACCTCTCGGTCGAAGTTGGACTTACCTAGTCGGACTATTTGTCCCAGATATACATACCCATCAACAACTTCGAGTTTAGTGCTCCCAACAACTACCGGCATAGGTGTGACATGGACATTAAACATGATCTTTGTTTTGTCCATGTTCATCCTAAAACCTATTCGTTGGGAGACACTATTGAGGTCATTGAGCATGGTGCTTAGGTCCTCCAGCGATTCTGCCATAAGGACTATATCGTCGGCAAATCGAAGGTGAGTGATGTACTCGCCATTGATGTTGATACTGTATCCTTTCCAGTCCAGAAGCTTGAAAACGTCTTCCAATGCAGCGGTGAAGAGTTTCGGGGATATGACGTCACCCTGTCTTACACCTCTCTGCAATTGGATAGGTTTCGTACTCTGGTTCTGTACTCGGATAGCCATCGTAGCTCTACTGTACAAACACTTCAGCACTTCGATCTACCGACAGTCAACTTGGCACCGCTGAAGGGACTGTAGCACCGTCCAAATTTCGACGGAATCAAAGGCTTTCTCATAGTCCACATACGCCAGACATAGTGGCAAATTGTACTCCTCGGACTTCTGTACAACTTGCCGAAGGGTATGTACTTATGTGGTCTATGGTGCTAAAGCCCTTTCGGAAATCAGATTGTTTTTGTTAAATTGCAGAATTACAGTTACTAATTAAGATTATAATATTATGTAACCAGCGATCTGCCACGGTTTCATACGGGAGATATCTGGATTCTAAAACAACGCCACCTGCCGGGTCCAACTATGTCTATAACCATCGCGGAACTGCAAGCAATATGTCAACAAAGTTTTACCGCAGTCTGATGAATGGTATAGCAAAACACGAACAAACGTACACATAGTGTAACAAAATATGAAAAGTAAATACTAAAAACTATTTTTACATAATATAACAGTGTCAAAAAGCACATATTTTAATGATATTCGTGATAATTGCATATCTAACAAAGCAATTACAAATCTTTTAAATTGTGAGATGTTCGAATTAATTATACGAGTGTCTGAGAGATGACTATCGGTCCGTGAGGTCTACGTGCGGTGAAGTTCCAAAAGGAACTCCATCCGCGGCTTGTCGTTGCTGCTGGTGATAAGAGGGCTGGTTCTTTTCTCGCTCAAAGGCTAAGTATAGCCATTCAACGGGGAAACGCAGCGAGCGTTCTTCGTAGGACTGTATGATAATTAAGTTACTAGTTTTAGTTTTTTTATTATAGATTTTAATATTGTATTTTATGTTATGTAAATATAATTTTAAACAAAAAAAAATGAATATGTCTTGCTCAGCGTTTCAATGTCTCAGCTCGTCAAAATCTCAACACATTCTAAGCTGTAATCGGATTAAAGACGTGTTGTTTCTGTAATTCTAACAAAAGTCTACTAATGAACAAAGGTCTGTTAAATATATTGCCTCATAGGGGGATTTTGACATATTTTCCACGCTTGTCAGTCAGGTGCTCTGGCCATCTCTTATTTCAGTCTCCTCTTACAACACCGTGAGTGTTCATGATGATGGATAGTGAGTATTCTTACGTCAATGAGGGCTAATATTTTTCTACTCACCAGATGTCGCTAGTTGACACCGAGGTAAAGTTTTTTGTTAAACAATGTAATTTAATTGAGAAGTTGGTTTTTAACAAAAATGTATCAGTTTCTAGAGTATTATATTAATACACAAAACAATGCACCAGTGGTATGCTCTTAAATTTTTTGCACATTTTTAACTTTTTTTTAATTTTTCTACTTTTATGAATATCTGTGGTTTGGTTTATTTATTTTTATTGTTATTAATATAAAATATATGTTGTAACAGTACAGAAAGAAACAATAACTTTTACATTTTCCGAACAAATTAACTTCCCCGCTATGAAATCTGTCAAATATTATACCTCAGTTTCTAGTGACGCCGCCCTGGTGGCAGAAAAAGTCGTGGATTCCCTCATTGCTGTTGCAAAAATACTACATAAAATAAAATTATTTAATATGTTTTATGACCAGCGACTCGCTCCAGCTTTGCCTGGTTAGGATCTATTAATGTGGCGGTATTTCGATTTTAGATAATCATCAAAGACCATTTAATTTATTAATTTTGTGATTATTCAAAAATATCCAAGATTTTAGGATTATATTATTATACATTCTAAATGATTCTTATTAAACCATCCATTAAAGCCTATTAAAGTCCACTGATGAACATGCCCCCCCTTCCTCCCCCCCCCCCCCCCCATAGATTTCCTCATAGGGGTGATTTTGCATCAGTTACCACGCTTAACAGTTGGGTTATAATAGCAGTTTTGTGAGTTATCAGGAAGACGCTGCTACCCATCTCCCGTTTCAGTTTCTTTATGTCGCCTTTTACGACACACACGGGATGATAAGGGGCATAAAAAAGGCCTGCTGGGTTATTGCTCATTCTTCCGATGACAGAGGCTTTGTGATTTTCGATAAGTATTACTTTTTTTCTCCTTGGTAATGCACTCGTACTGTTGTAGGTACTTTTGACAGTGTCAAGTATTTAAGAAATTACATACATAAACACTGTCACCTAGAGAGGTAGGCAGAGACAACGGACTTCCATTTGGCACTATCCTGACACCTATGTATATCCTACCATATATACATATATAAGGGTACTCTTAATCTGACCCATGTTCAATATATCGCCAATTTAGTCAAGGTACTTTCGTTTAGGGCGTCGCTTCGCAATCCCGCCATTCACATCTGCACTCATAAAAAATAAAGGAATACTGCAGAAGTAACATTATGCACTATAATAATTTGTTTATAAACTTCTTCATAGTATGTCTATGCGTCACATTGTGAAGTTTTTGTGAGATTTTGACGGCAGCTTGAGCCAGCAGACAGTCGATGATGATAGTTCCTCAAGGCGACTAGACAAACATATTATCTAGAGATTTTGCATCACAATGGGAGCACTTGTTTCATCGTTTTCACTAATAGTTCACATGCGCAAACATTTAATACACAAAATTCCACCAATTTTAAGTATCAAAATCTACTTCAAACCATTATTGTAAGAATAATACAGGAGCAGCAAATCGCAACCGATCAAATTTCCGCCAAAACTCTGTAATTATTACATATCATCTATCTATACATATAAATAAAGTTAATCACTGACAGATAGCTGATGATATAAGGAGTAATTTAGGCTAATATTATTGCGAAAAAGAATTAGGGTACATACTTCGATCAATGATCGAAGGGTACATACCACGAAAAAATTCATGAAATTCAATTATAATAAATTCCAGAACAGCTTGCCTGTAATATCGAAATAATAACTTTTAAGTAAATGCATATGACAGTATATTCGGTATTTATAACGACAAAAAACAATTTCTAAAATTTTTGTCTGTTTGTTCCGGCTAATCTCCGAAACGGCTGAACCGATTTGACGGGATTTCACTAGCAGAATGTTATAAGAAGCAATTTGATTTTAGAAACAGAATTAGGGTTCCGCGCAATAAAATTAATTTAAAAGTTAAAACCCATGACATTGTGAAAACAAATCGGATTCGAATATGAAAGCATAATAACAAATTACTAAAGATTATTCTATGCGGATTGGCGGGCACAGCTAACATTGAATAAAAATGGTTTTGTTGTTTTTTTATAGAATAAAGGTGACATGCAAGCATACAGCCCACCTGATGATAATTTTTTTATAGAATTAGGATCACAAACGTGTACATAGTCCACCTGATGGTAGGTGGATGCTGTGAACCATAGACATCTACATTTATCCTCGATTAAGAATGAAAATGCAGTTGCGATATCACCCATTCGCGCTGCAGCTATAATACAGTATACTGATACATTTGGCGTTACCGCGCAAAATGTATTAGTTGTGTTGCATTGCATTGTGTGCGAGGTGGTGCTGCCGGACCTGGCGGTGCTGCGCTTCGGCGTGTACGAGGAGAGCGGGCGCCTGCTGGGCCAGCGCATCCTGCCGCTGGACGGGCTGCAGGCCGGCTACCGGCACATCTCGCTGCGCACCGAGGCCAACTTCCCCATGTCGCTGCCCATGCTCTTCTGCAACATCGACCTCAAGATCTACGTGCCCGACGGCTTCGAAGGTACTATACACGTGAAGGTGCTACGCTACAGTTCTATTGTGGTTTTAGCACGAATGAGTCGACTCACACAGACCACGCTCTCTCTCACAGAATACTAACATTTTTTTTATAGGATAAGTGTGACAAACGAGCACACAGTCCACCTGATGGTAAGTGGTTGCTGCGGCCCATAGACATCTACATCTATCCTCTATTACAAATCAAAATGTAGATGCGTTGTCACCCGTGAGGACTAAGATGGAATGCCTCATTTCCAGTAAAAAGGGCCTCCGGCCACCTGCACTCACTAAGCGAAACGCAGAGGTAAACCTCTACTTCACGCTGGTATTCTGTGAGGTCGTGGTACCACCCCGGTTCGAGCCGGCCCATCCGTGCGACAGCAAAAGCTGCCGCGTGGCTCTACCACTATTAACTAACATAAATGCTTAATACCGCTGTGTTTCGAATGGTGAGTGTAGAGAACTGAAGACCCTTTTTACTGTTTAACAAAAGGTACCGCCTTCCCATCACTTTACAACCACTTCCACTTTCAACCCTCCAAGCAACAAATCCAAAAACTGTTGACAATATATTCTTCAAAGGTCCACAGCTAGACGTCGACAACTCTCGTCTGCCTTTATCACCACCTTTCAAATAAAAACATCTTCATTCGTTCAGGAGCTATGATGCTACAGACAGACACACATTACAAACATATTTTTTTAATGACGGCTTGGTGGCGCAGTGGCTTAGCTGTTGCGCTTGGAGCCGCGGGTTCGAATCCCGCACGGAACAAGTATTTGTATGGCCTACAAATAATTATTCCGGGTCTGGATGTTTGTCCTCGTGCAATTTATGTTTGTAAACTGCCTCCACGACAAAGGAGAAAATACTGTGGGGTCCTAGTGTGGGGGTTTAAAAAAAGAAGAAAAAATATATACCCCTCTGTTTTCGTCGGGGGTTAAAATGATGGAATAGATTCTCATACGCCACTATCACTTGGCTAGACTATATATTAATTCATTCATTAATTATAGCCTTTTAAAAGTCCACTGCTGTACTTAGGCCTCCCATATAAATTGCCTCATAAGATACCATAGTCGCGATACTTGGCAGGCTGCCTTCAAATACATTTTTTTTTAATTAATTTGAGCTTTTATCACGAAGATGCTACTGCTCACCTCTTCTTTCTCGCTCGCGTGTTTGTTTGTCACTTCATACGACACCTGTGGGATAATATAGGGTAGTAGATTTGCTTAATCATCCTTTTCTCACACAGCTTTGTACCTTCGTATTTTTAAAATCTAAATATTTTATAATTAAGAAGAAAAATGAGTTTAGCTATAAAATCGTAAACGCACTGTTATTATCTACGAGTCTTATTTATCACGGACTAATAATACCGTTAATTGTTAAGCTATTGTAACTTTAAACTGAGAACTATATAAATATAATCATGTATAGATTTCATGGCGGCGTTATCTGATCCGCGCGCCTTTATGGGCGCGGCCAAAGAACGAACGGACAACATGAAGGCCTTGGGCATCGAAGAGAGCGCGCCAGAGAAGAAAGTCACCATCGAGGAGAAGAAAGAAGGTAACCCTCATGCTTGTTCTTATCAATAAATACGGCCTTATAATCGTTGATTATCCTTTACTCAAATTAAGTATTAATCATCGCTATACCTGTCTCTTTCCATTGTCATTTACATAATAGAGAGAGCAACTTTAAGCACTTCTTAAACTGACTGCTAATTTTATGAGTAAGACCCTAATTGTTTAGCGATATTTACATAAAAGAATTAAATACGTTTTGATGCGTCTAATTCCTTTATCATCATCACGTGTCGGAGATAAAAGGTAGAAATAATAAATAAACAGAATTGAGGGTAGAACACAGGCACCAAGTACTTATACTGTTATACATTTTCGCACTTTACACTATTCATTTAAGTTAATCATCAAGAGCCGTGGTAGCTCAGATGGTTAACCCTCGCCGTTAATTTCACGCGAGCAACCCGTCGATCCCCGCCGGCACCAATAAAAATTTTAATTGCAATTTTTAGTGCTGATTTACCACGTGCTCGGTGGTGAAGGAAAACATCGTGAGAAAACCTGCACGTCGGAAAAAAAATATTTCGAAGACATTTGAAGTTTTTCTTCTCTCACGCGATATTCTTATAAACTTTAACCTCTTGATCTATTCCTGATATATATATGTTATCCGTTCATATAACATATAATATCAGCTTTTCAACTGACGGCCAAAACCCTCCCAGGATAAGAGGATATGGAGTTATCGCTTCAATTAGCAAGCGGACTGACCATCATGAATTCGCAACGTGTTAGTTCGTCGTCTATAATTTTAGGTTCGAGAAAAGGAAACATTAATTTTGCAACTCCCTAAATGTTTGAATTTTTGTGTCTCGGAGAGTTCTGAAGCGAGTTCTTTCTGGGGCCCGGGGCTGCGGGCTGTTCGAAAGAGATACCGCGGCTCCGGAACGTAAGGGCACTGAAGGAACACGGATGGTTTTTAGTCAGTAAAAGTCTGACACTCCCTTCCGCTCCACCCAGAGCGAAAGGCGTCATTTGATGATTTTCCATCCGCAAAAAAAAAATAAAAAAAAGGGCACATAGCTCGAAGGACCGACGAGCAAGAAAGTTTCTCGAATGGTAGTCTCGTATTGGCAATTACAGTGTTTCAACAAATGGAGGAGGTAGTCAATTCTACTGTATGTTTTTTGTCTGTTTTTATGTGTGTTACCTCATAAATTTTTTCTGGGTGAACCCATTTCGATGATTCTATTGCATGCCGTAAGCGCAACGCTCGTAGGTATGTTCTACTAGCGCCTAAAAATCAAGATTGTAACCTTTTTTCGTATAAAATCGTATCTAGCAATCATATTATACATATAAATGATATAAAAAGCACGTTGTCAGAAAGATAAATGATTGTTAAACTTATTAATTTCTTTTAATCGATTAATTGCTATTTTTACATAAAAGCGGTTTTAGGGGCTTATGGTGTGGATTTATCAAGTCCTTAAACACGTTAAAATTTCAATTGTTCAACTCTAATCTATTTTTAAAACTCTTCATCTATCATGTGGAAAGCCATTGAATGTAAATGGCAGTTTAATTTTGTTTTGATTATTTATAATAATTTTTCTTCAGCTGCTAAATGTCGAAATCTTCGGTGATTTAGCAGCCTTGTGTGAATTCATTTTTTAGTAAACAGTGACTGCCTCACTCGGTTAGTTCGGCGTCAACTGCCGTTGTGAGTGGATCAAAGATTTGGAGTGAATACTGTATCGGTTGTTTGCAGCGGCTCAAAATGATCGCTGTACAAATAAATACAAAATATTCGAGAAATAAATTTCATACATACTAGATTATTATAATAATCAGATATTTTTATTACAATATTTTAATAGCATAGAATAAATAATAGTAGTACGTACTAAAAGTAAGTAGTATGTAATATTTATACTTAAATACGTCTTGGACTTTATGGAGTGACATGAATGATGATCATATGAGCATAATGAGTCGTACACTTTTGGATTTTCTCTCAAACTTTTTTTAAATTGAAGTTTGACATAAAATTATCGAAAAATTGTAAGTATAATAAGGTTATTAGTGAAAACTTGTGTGTATTTAAACTACTTTAAAAAAAATCCGTATAATCATATTATACGTAATTTTTTTATGCGATTATGGCATGCTCAATTGGATTTACCAATAGTTCTTTTTTTTTATTTGAAAGCTTGTGCATCACATGTGGTCCCATATAAATTTACTCAAGTTCTGACCAATAGTTTTTGAGTTATTCTTAATAATTTACATCGAAGTCGGCTATATAAAATTTTTAATTTAAATTATAACTATTTTAGTTATTCTTTCAATCACTTATAGTTATCCCATACTTATTTATAACGGCTCAAGAATTAAATTACTTCGTCCAATAATTATTTATTTGCAGCGAGCTATTTCGCATGCAGTTCTGCGTGTGTTTTGTTTAGTTTACATACGGCGAGAATAACGGCTGAAATCATAATTTGTGTTCGGGGAACGTAAGTCGCAAGCTCATGCACTCGAATATGACAGGGGCGGGTATTTTAGGAAATTTCCTTGGGAATGGTCCAAGGCATATGCGTGAAGCTGCTATATAAACATTGATAATTTTGGGAAATGCAAGTTACTATAAAGGGTGATTCGGTGCAGTTGTTCCTTGTAATTCCCTAGTTATCCTAATGACTAAATATTTTTTTAATATGTTATTGCTAACGTTTTATTTTATAAGCGTTATCAATAGCAAATTTGTTTATCCTGAAAGTACTGAAGTATGAAAAAACATATATAAAGAAAGAAAGAAAAAAAGAAATTTATTTGGCACATACATTATAACAAAAAAATGAAGTAAAACAGAGAAAAAAACATATATTTTCATTTTAACAAAAAATATTTAAAAAATAAACAAATAACGTAATATGAGCCAAAATGACCTCTACTTAGCTTTCACTCACGAATTGAAGATATACATCAATTCGTAACGCTGATTTTCAATGCAGCCAGGAATGGTGAGGTAGGTCAAAAATAAGAGCAAGAAATAACAAAAGGTAAGGAGAAAAGGAGAAACAAAACAAATGATCGACGGGTCTTCATTGTCCATATTTCGCGAATTCGAACCAAACGCTTTGCATCGTCTTTTTTATGCGTACAGCTAAGAGCGTTATAATTTGCCGGCGTCTGTCTTTTCATTCGATCACAATATATTATGTGTCATCCAGGTAAGAGTGAATAGGCTTTTGTTACGCTAAGACATTGATATTTACCACCTAGGGCTTCATCGTCACTCACGTCAGATGAGAATAGTCAAGCACAGGCTAATTGTAAATTTTAAGAAAATGTTAGCCGGCTAAACTTTTGAGCATAAGCTAATGTTTTATGTCATGCTTAGCCGTCTTAGTTTAATTTTGACCGCAACTTATCTGAATATCATCAATGAATGTCAAGAAAAGTTTAAAATTTCACCCAATTCAAATTTGGTTTGGGCTCCACGGACTTTCATGTAAGAAAAGTGCTGGTAGGTTTTCACGGCACGATTCTTTGAACGATGTCATCAGAAGGGCTCTTGTCTCTACAAATGTTCCCTCGGTTTTAGAGCCTTGTGGAATATTTAGACACGATGGCAAGACACCCAACGGTATGACATTGGTCCCTTGGGAGAGAGGTAAAGCCCTAGTGTGGGATGCTACTTGCATAAACACTCTGCTGGCCTCTCATCTCAGGAGTACCTCGTTTAGAGGCGGGGCGACATCAGAGGCAGCTGAACTAAGTGGCGCAAATATGTCTCCGAGAGATGACTACATATTTGTGCCATTTGCTGTAGAGACTATCGGTCCGTGGGGTCCATGTGCGGTTAAGTTCCTAAAGGAACTGTATCCGCGGCTGATCATTGCTGCTGGTGATAAGAGGTCTTGTTCTTTTCTCGCTCAAAGGCTAAGTACAGCCTTTTAGCGAAGAAACGCAGCCAGCGTTTTTGACACGTTAACACAGGGAATAGGACTGCATGATAATTAAGTTACTAGTTTTTTTTTTTTTATTATAGTATTCAAATTAAATTACAAAAAAAAACATTTATATTAAATAAATATAGAAAATACGATTTAATAAGTAAATGTTGTTTTTTAATATAAGTAAAAGTCGGAAGTCATTCAATGCATGGGCGACGGTAGGAGTCCATAAGAGCAGACATAGGTTATATGATCTTTACCATGAAAGGTCATATAATGATAGTGGCGAAATTAAAGAAATTGTAAAAAAATATTAAAAAAATATTTAAAAGAGAGTGCTCCACAGCCAAGTCTTTGTATTTGAGCAACAAAATTAACACGGCTTCTAATAAAATTAAAATGACATGGATTTATAGCGAAACTGGTAAGACCAACTCTTGCAATTCATCAGATCAGGAAATATTTTACTGATATTCCGATATTAACCACTAAGTCACTGAATTCTTCTCCTGCCGTCGCCGAATCATTACTTAAATAAAATGTTAAAAAGATATTGTAAAATATTTTAAAACTATTGATGTTAAGAAAACTGCGGATCTGTGGGGGATTTCCGTTAAAGTTATTGCGTCTATAATATATACAATCGTGCCTCATTTAGCTATTATTTTTAATACTAGTATCGAATCTGGTGTGTTTCCTGATTTAATGAAGCATAGTAAAGTAATACCTTTATTTAAATCTGGTAGTACATTAGACCCCGCCAACTTTAGACCTATTTCTGTGCTACCAACAATTAATTATTACAAAAAATTATTCTTGATCAAATGTTAAATTTCTTTAATATAAATAATTTACTTCATAAAAATCAATTTGATTTCACAAGGGGTCGCTCGACAACTGATGCCGGTGTTGAGCTGATTAAATATACCCTTAATGCATGGGAGAATTCACAGGATGCTTTGGGTATATTTTGTGACCTATCCAAGGCCTTCGATTGTGTTTACCATGAAACATTAATCAGGAAACTTCAACACTACGGTGTAAGAAATAATGTTCTTTAATTAATTGTTTCATGTTTAAGTAAGAGAACGCAAAAAGTTGTCATTAACCGTATGAGCTCTTCCGGGTCGATGGTACAAATGGGCGTGCCTCAAGGCTGAATTCTCGGCCCCTTTCTGTTTCATGTGTACATTAATGATTTACCTTACATAGTAGGGGATAACAATGATATAGTATTATTTGCAGATGACACTTCCTTAATTTTCAAATTAAGTCGACAATTACAAAAATATGACGAAGTAAATTAGTAAATTGGTTCAATGTTAATAATTTGCATTTAAATGGTACTAAAACGAAATGTATGAAATTCATGACTCCAAATGTCAAACAGTTAAATACTAATGTAATTTTAAATGGGGAGAAACTGAGTCCTACAAGTTTCATTTACCATTTCATTCATAGACTCATACCACCATTTTCCCACTCTAGACGCGAAGCTGCAATGGACCCCCATATATCAAAACTAGCAAGCAGACTTACTTCTGCAGCATATGCTGTAAAAAAGATTAGAAGTTTTACCAGTGTTGAAACAGCTAGACTAGTTTACTTTAGCTATTTCCATAGCATAATGTCGTATGGTATTTTACTACTGAAAATTTCGGAAATCAAGGAAGTGACACAACATTATTATTTAAAAAGGTATTTATTGCTTTTCGAAGTATTCTCCGCGAAATTTGACACATTTTTCCATACGATGGAACCAATCATTGAAGCAACCATTCCATTCCGAAGTTGGGGTCTCCAAAATGGCCGTTTTGTAGGCGTCCACAGCTTCTTCAGGTGATGAAAATCTCTGTCCACGCAATTTATTCTTTATTTTAGGGAAAGTATAGAAATCATTAGGGCTTAGGTCGGGGCTGTACGGCGGATGGTCTAATAATTCTATATTTTCTTGATCTAAAAACTCTTTTGTTCTGTGTGCGGTGTGAGAACTCGCATTGTCGTGATGGAGGATGATGCGGCGGTTGCAGTTATCTTTACGGAGTTCAGAAACGACCTGTGGCAAACAAATGCTAGCATACCATTCTGCATTAACCGTTCTTTGTCCCTCAAGAGCAATAGTCGTAACATGGCCGGTTTTGGAGACAAACGTGGCCACCATTTTTTTTGCAACACTCCGTGAACGAAGAATTTTTGTTGGCTTTAAATCATTTTCGAACACCCAAACTCGTGACTGGTTTTTTGTTTCGGGTTCGTACGTGTATATCCAGGATTCGTCACCTGATACAATGTTGTATACAGCATTTGAGGATCCTGCGTGGAATCTTTCGAGAGTTCTGACGCACCAAGTAACGCGAGCCGCTTTTTGCTCTTCACAGAGCGAATGCGGTACCCATCGGGAAACTTTTTTACACCTAATTGTTCATGCAAGATTATTTGTATTTGACTCATGCCAATGTCTAAAGTTGCCTGAATTTCGCGGTATGTCACATGTCGATCTTCCTCAATCAGCTTACGCACAGCATCAACGTTTTCTTGGATGACTGCAGTTTTTGGACGACCTTGACGGGGATCATCACTGAGCTTGACACGTCCACGTTGAAATTCAGCAAACCAGCGATAAATTGTGGTTTTGGATGGGGCTTCATCACCAAATGCAGAAATCATCCGGTCAACACACTGTTTTTGTGTTAAACCACTTCGAAAGTCATAATAAATCATCGCTTTTGAATTTTCTCGAGTAAATTCCATTTTCTCGACGACTAAACAAGTTTGACAAAACCTTGTGACAAGACCGAGAATCTTTTTTTAAATAAATAAATGGTATTCGATTTTTAAAACCAAGTAGTTTTCAATTAAAAAGATTTTAATATGACAGGAACAGTGGAAATATTCCATTCCCGATACTTTTAGTGCAGCCTATGTATGGGGACACGCAGCTGACGCTGAAATTATATTTGTTTTACAGAAGAGGGCCATAAAAGCAATTTATGATTTAAGCCTAAAGAGTCACTGCAACAAAAATTTAAGGAAATTAATATATTAACCTTGGCCTCTCAATACATTTATGAAAATGTAATAGTAGGTACGTACACAAAAATAAAAGTAGTTTTAAAAAATAAGTGATATTCATTCTGTAAATACTTGGAACAGACACTAGCTAGTAGTACCAGTTACTCGACTCCATCGAGTCAGTAATTCATTCTTGGGACGGTGTATACGTTTTTACATCAAAATTCCAGAAAATATACAAAATTTGACCTGCTCAAAGTTCAAAAACTTTATTAAACTAAGTTTGTATAGGAAGGGTTATTATAATATTAAAGAATTTATAGATGATAATAACCCCTGGAAATGAGGTAATCGCTAACAAGCTATTTCTAATTTGTTGTGTTGTTAATTTGTGTAACATTAATGATTGTAAGCTATTATTTAAAAAAAAAGGTCCCGCTGGGTTTCTTGCTGGTTCTTCCCAGGACAGAGGTTTTTTTTCGAACCAGTGGTAATTACACAAAATAGTGACTTTCAATAAGTATTATTTATAATCTATATTGAATAAAAAAGTTTCTGTTTCTGTTTATTTATTGAAAACTTTTAATTTTTTTGTTTCTTTAGTATCTTTCTACGTTTCCATGTTTATATTACAGGGGACTGTGTTTATTTTGAGAATCATTCACTGGTGATTGCGTAGGAGTTTGACGTCAATGCCAGACAAAGGTCATTACGCTTGTCCACCTACATTTCAAGTAATAAATTAATATTAAATTCAGATGCAAGTCACCATGTGTGCTTTTGACTTGAACAGTCTATTGCTTTTGTCCCGTTGTATGAGTGATTGATATTCGCAATTATTACAAACATGCCAATCACATTTGAATATAATTTCAATTCTTTGATGTGTGTCGAATCAACGAGAGAGCAGAAATGCGTGTTAGCTATTTTCTGCCGACTTCCAAAAAGGAAACGGTACTCAATTTGACTGTATGTTTTTTTATGTGTGTTACCTCATAACTTTGTACTGGGTGAACCGATTTCGATGATTCTTTTTTTTATATGAAAGCTGATAGTTCTCGTGTGGTCCCATATGAATTTGATCAAGGTCAGACCAATAGTTTTTGAGTTATTCTTAAATAACTTATATTGAAGTCTGCTGTACAAAATTTTTAATTTTAAATTATTCCTGTTTGCGTTACCAAATAGACGGTTCTCTACACGCTACCGCTTTCGTAAAAATAAAGTATAAACGTAAGTATGAAACGCGATATAAAGTGCCGCTTTCAAATGTTGCATCTCAACACTATTTTTAATTTTAGCATTATTTTACCTGCTATGTATGTGAGGTATTTTTTTTAAATCTAAAGGTACCATTCCGTAGCCGACCGCAGACAGCAGCAACAGGCGACGTGTCGTCGCGACACTACTGGTTTCTATGTAGTTCTATGAAATACCTTCCGTAGCTAGCGACACGTCGTTTGCCGGAGCGGCAGACGACATGTCGCCCGACTGCAGATCAGTAGTGCCGCCAACGCCTGAGCGACACGTTGAATTTTTCTCAAAAAAAAAATGAGTTTCACCGATTCCGTGGAAGAGAAACTGATAAACCAGGTGGCCCAATATCCTTAAACAGTGTGACAAAAGATAATATTTGAAAAAAATATAGGAAAGGAGTTAAATAAAAGCGGTTAATAGGTATATATATATATATATATATATATATATATATATATATATATATATATATATATATATATATATATATATATATATATATTGAACAAATTGGAACACGGGCTGCTGCCGCCTGCAGTCGGGTTGGGAATCATGACTGCAGCGACATGACGCGACGACAAGTCGCCTGGCTGTAGCTGTCTGCGGTCGGCTATGGAATTGTACCTTTACGATGTCACGAAGTTGTTTTACCGTTTCCCTTATGGTGGTAGAGAGAGGAGGCAGTGTCAGTAACATTAACATACGCAACAATACACAAATCCAAAAACTGTTTTGTAATTATGAACAAAATTTTATATACGACTGGCATTTCACCTAAAACTCGCGAGAGTTAAAGTTCTTTTTATTTTTATTTATGTAATAAAATTGAAGTGGCATATGAATTCATAGTCCACTTAATGGTAGGTGGCTATTGCATGCCAGGCATACTGCAGCCGACACTTTAAACAAAGGCTATAGATGCGTGGTCATTTCCGTGGACTAAGATAGAATGTCTTAGAGCCTGTAGTACCCTAAACACTAGACCGCAGCACAGCTCTAATCTGACGTAGCGCGTTATGACGTCCAAACCGCAATATCATCCCGCTTTTTGCTTATGTATTCTACCACAAAATTTTCGGGAACATTTCCCGTCGCCCGCCTAGAGTTGGAAACATCGAAACAGTCGCTTGCCGTGTTTTCTACACGAAACTGTTTGCGCGTATGCACACACAGTTTTTTTAATTTATTTTTTTACAATTAGAGTATAACAAATTAAAAATAAAAATAACGTGACAGCTGTGTTTGGATGACACTGTGGACTTAAATAGTTTTACTAGCAGATATTTTAAGAGTGAAAAAATGGACGTAAATAAATTCATGTTCAGTTATATGTTTGTGCCACGCTTGCTGGAATTGAGTCAAAAATCTCTTAAAGGTGGTACTTTTTTATTGGATTTTATATTTTTAACAAGCTCTTGCCGCTTTTTTGATAGGAATTTGAATTGAATTGTTATATTTTGGTTTCAACGTAACCTATGTACGTTTCGAAATATTTGATTGACTAACGATGCCCGGTGTAACGAGTCCATGAACACCTGCATCATGCAGCCAACTATAAACAAAGAAGATACTAACGTCACCCCGAGGATTTAGATGGAATACCACCTCATAGCCATATTACACTGGTTCTCTTACCCTTCAATAGACACTGCACTGCCCCAAAAGTCTGTATTCTGCGGCAGTGCAAGATAGAAAAGCAGACCTGGTCACCTATTTTAGTAAACGAGACCTACTATTTAACAAGTGGTAAAATTAAAAATTTTGTACAACCGACTTCAATACAAATTATTAAGGATATCTCAAAAACTACTGTTCAGACCTTGATCTAATTTAAATGGGACCACCTGGGAAGTCTTTAAAATTAAAAAAAATAATTTTCTATATTGGTGCAGGCGTCTTCGAGTAATCGGTGAAAAATAAAAAAGATTCCGACGAATTGAGAACCTCCTGCTTCTTGAAGTCGGTTGAAAACGCTTAAAATATCTATCTAAGTCTAAGTCTATCTCCCATTTTATCTACTGTAGATATTATATCCACCGGTGTGCCCATGCTCGGAGGGTGGATAAAACTAAGCGAGGGGATAAACATTTTCTCCTTTTCCCGGGGATAAAATTGTCTCCTGCCCATGCTAGCCCGGCTGGTAGGTGGCGCTGTCGTTGTGTTGCTGATATCCAGAATACATCAATGCGTAGCCGGGCCGGCTCGATATTTTTTTAAATATAAATACTTAATCTTCGAAACAGCTGGACCGATTTTGCCCGGACTTTCACTGGCAGATAGCTGATGATATAAGCAGTAACTTAGGCTACTATTATTTTAGAAAAAATTTGGGTTCCGCGCAAAAAATTAAAACCCATGAAATCCAATCGTAATAAATTACGCTCGGGCGAAATCGCGGGGAACAGCTAGTATTATACATAAACGTTTTCCATATGATTATACAGATCTATAAGTAAGAAATTTCAAAATCTAAGAAGTACATATCATAAATATCTTATTGAACGTTACGTAAGGCACATGCTAAAAGATAATTAAAATAAAAATAATGCTTTAGCGCCATCTATCGACAGCAAGAACCAATCTACAGGACCGGTATCCCAGATTATAGCATATTTTTATATAATTAAATGAAGACATGATGTAATCTACCTTTTAAATTATGAAATAATAAAAAATATATAAATTTATTACACATTAAACAAAACAATCAGAACGATGTTTCCGCCCGGGATCGAACCGGGGACCTTGTGCGTGTGAAGCACACGTGATAACCGCTACACTACGGAAACTTGAGTCTAAGTTGTGAAATATTAATTCATATTATATTTTTTCAACATTCATAATATAATATCAGTTATAAAGGGTCAGTCACAAGTGTCAGTTCTGGCGTGGCACCAAGAACTAATGTCCCAATTGCTTTTACAATACGGAAACTTGAGGACAAGTTGTGAAATATTAATTCATATTATTATATTATTTCAACATTCATAATATAATTTTTACACAGGGTCAGTCACAAGTGTCAGTTCTGGCGTGGCGCCAGGAACTAATGTCCCAATTGCTTTTACAATTATTTAAAAAATCTACGGAATAAATCTTCGCTTTTCCTCGATATTTTTTTCGAATTTCTCAAAAGTTCTTAGTTGTATAGTTTTTCACTGTTACATAAATTAAATCTGAAACACCGTAATTGATCAAATAAACTTACAGAAACCATAAAATAAATTTATCTACATATTATGTTAATTTTAGTGAAGATGGTCCGTCGTTTTTTTCTTTCGATTCGTCTAATTATTGCTTCAAAATTTTCCAGCATCAAAGTTGTAACGTAATTTTTTTAATATAAGTTTCCACAAATATTTAGGTGTTAATTATTTTATTCGTTTATTACTAAAACAAATTTAATTAAAAAAAAACAATTAGTTTTTAAACGTTTTTATGGTACTATTTTCGTATATTATGTGCAGCTTGATTCGATGTTATACTACTTACAATTGAACTTTCAACAAGAATTTTACATGACAGTAAAAACAGACAAATAATATATATATATATATATATATATATATATATATATATATATAACAATAGTATAATAGTATGAGTTAATATGTATATAAATGTTACATCCCCTTAGAAGTCTGCAGATCTACGGATATTTTGAAATAACATCTACGGAATTTTTTGTGACTTGCCTGTAATCCCCTGGAGGATAGACAGAGTCCAAAAAGTAGCGAGTTACTCTGACCAAATTTAGCTAAACAATGGGCTTGAAGTTGGTTTTGTTGATCGAAGGTTTAAATGGAAAATACTGAAAGATGTGCCCATCGCCTACATATTGACAAACCCAATATTCCATTAGTTAGCTTTTACGACATGCTAGGCAAGTACCACAGTTGGCACATTCCACTTAAACATGAGACCTGTAAGTCCTAGACCTGCATAACATACATACATACATATAATCACGCCTCTTTCCCGTAGGGGTAGGCAGAGACCACTTCTTTCCACTTGCTACGATCCTTACATACTTGTTTCGCTTCGTCCACTTTCATTATTCCCTTCATACATGCTCTACGGTTTAGGGTACTCTTAACCTGGCCTTTTTTCAAGACGTCCCTGATTTGGTCTAGAAATGTCCGCCTAGGTCTACCCCTTCCAACACTTTCATTCACACTCGCCTTATACACTTTTTTCGTCAATCGTTCTTCATTCATTCTCTCGACGTGGCCAAACCATCTCAGCATACCTTTCTCAATTTTTGTCACTACATCTTCTTTCAGACCACAACGTTTCCTTATCTCACTATTTCTTATCCTGTCACTCAGTTTAACTCCTATCATACTTCTTAATGCTCTCATCTCAACTGCATTTATTCTGCTTTCATGTTTCTTCTGCCATACCCAACTTTCACTTCCGTACATGAGTGTCGGAACCAACACCCCCTCATGCACAGTCAAACGAGCCTTGTTAGACACCTTCCGACTATTCATAAAGGAGTGCACAGCTCCATTCACCATGTTTCCTGCATTCACTCTTCTTTCGATATCACTCTCACACTTTCCACTTTCTTTCTGTCTTCTTTACTTAAAGCTATTGTAATTTCGTAATTTTATGATTTTAATTACATTTAACAAAAATATTTCTTAGACATTTTAGTTTTAGTTTAGTTAATATTTTAGTGACAAATGAGCCAGAAGTAAACCTGATAACGTAGTACTGTTATTGTTATATATAGTTACTGTTTATTCTATGCTGTTGCTCACAACTAACCTATGCTGTATCAATTATTATCCCTGTATCAATTACTGCTTCCAGCGAAGGTGAATTGTGAAATAAATGTAGATGTCTATGGGCCACGGCATCCACTTACCATCAGGTGCTCGTTTGTTACCCTCATACTATAAAAAAAAAATTTATAAACTGATATCTACACAGCAGTGTGCACTGCTGTTTGACGACAGACAACAAAGACAGAAAACTATGTAAATTTCAAGTGACACGGAAACCGTACTTAAATTGTTGTAAGAACACACACTCACACACACATATGCACCTAAAAAGTTTGCAAACAACAAGAGTGTCGGAACATCCACCACCCCATATCATCTCATAGGTGTCGTGAGAAACGACAGAGGGAAACTAAAACAGGGGATAGACAGCGTCTTCCAGGTCACAACTAAAATTTAAAGAAAATGCGGTTGCCAGCCCGCCTGCCAAACGTGGGACCTATAGCATAATCCCCCAATGAGCTACTCTATGGACTTAGCAGTAGATTTTAAAGGCTGTTCTTTTTGTATAGAAATAGGGTGACAAACGAGCACACAGTCCATCTCGTAAGTCGTAAGTGGTTGCTATGGCCCATAGACATCTACATCTATCCACGTTTGCGAATCAGAATGCAGATGCGTTGTCAGCCTTGAGGACTAAGATGGAATGACTCTTTTCCAGTAAATAGGGTCTCCGGTTCTCTACACTCACCATGCGAAACACAGCAGTGTTAAGCTGCTATTTTACGCTGGTATTCTGTGAGAGTGTGGTCCTTTCCCGGTCAAGCCGACCCATTCGTGCTACAACTATATTACAAATATAACTGCAGCATGGCTACCACTGTAATGGATTGAGTGGATGGATATATATTAGTGGTTATCCATGCGTCCACGCGTTCGTCAATATTTTGCAATTCAATTACGACTGCCATCTGCAAAATCTACTGCCAGTGAATGAACTCTCGTGTGAGTGTATGTGACAGTTCTTGCAGCATGGTTTCCGCTTATTCAATACTTAAATTTCCTTCCTTAAAGTCTTGTCTTCTATCTTTCTTGATCTGAGGATTCAAATAAGACGTATTTTCAATATTACCAATTTTTTCAATCTTCTCAGAACCACCCTTAGTATTCGAACCGATCACTGTGGAGTCACTTCGACAAGAAAAAGGCTTCATCAAAACTGGTCGCAAACAGCAGAAGGAGTTGGATACGATGCGCAAACGACATGCGAAAGAGAAGATGGCGTTGCAGAAGCAGCAGTGTGCAGCTTTGGAGAAGATGATTAAAGGGAAAAAGTGAGTCTATTTTTATTAGTTTATTTAAAAAGATACAAAAAGGAACTAGACCTGGAGACAATATAAGAAAATATAATGAAAAATAAAGAAACGAAGATTGAATTACATGATACTTTTATTAAATAATATATTGTCCTTATGTGTATTGAGACACGCTTAAAATAAGGTTTCTTTCTGAAGTTTAAATGCTACAGTGTTCATAATATTTAATCGAGGTATAGATAAAAACCATGGACGCATATACGTACATGGTAAAAACAATTTAAAAAAATGATTGCATATAATATTTTAAAAGTAATGTATATTTTGAGAAACATTACAGACTACTCTGAAATTGTATTATTGTATTTCGAAAAATAAATTAAATTTTTAAAAGTTATGGAACCATAGTATATGCCATCAAAAACATAACTTGTAAAAAAGAAAAAACAAGTCTCGCAACTCAGTTCTTCTACCGTAAGAAGTTGTGATATCCTATAACTTGAGACACAAGGTCCCTTAAGTAGGGACTGAATAAATTAACCGACTTGGTATTACATGGATCACACTACTTTTTACGGTAGAAGAACTGAGTTGCGAGACTTGGTTTTTTTTAGTGACCGACCGAAGGTTCGGTTTCGGTTTCGGCAAGTTTCGGCAAAAAATCTAGTTTCGATAATAATTTCGGTTTCGGAAAAAATCTGCCGAACCTTCGGCAGCGTTGAAACTCAGTGATCGTGGATTATCGTGCGTCATTCGGATGAGTTCGTAACTCGTGTGTTATTCATAATTATACAAAAACATAAACTTTTTTATCCAATATAGATTATAAATATTACTTATTGAAAGTCACTTTTTTGTTTAATTACCACTGGTTTGAAAAGAAAAAACCTCTGTCCTTGGAAGAACAAGCAAGAAACCCAGCGGGGCTTTTTATTTAAATAACAGCTTACAATCAGAGGCGTAACGTGGATTAATATAAACGTGGGCGAAGTTGCATCAGCGAGGCCCCTTTTCTTTCGTTCCAAGAACCCCAATATCCAATAGATGCTACCAAACATGGTTTGACACGACATACCTACTGATATCTATTAATTCCTGACAAGTCTCGTATTCCGTCAATGTAACAGTCGCGGTCTTTGAAGATAGTTACAATGGCCTCGCAGTCACACTTAAGAGGGGCTTCTTGCGAGGCCCCAAACAAACACACTTAAATTTGCGACTTCCTTTTTCGAGCGTAAAAGTGATCAAATTAATTAGTCATCTATGGTAAAGTCTGGGGGCATCGCATTTGAAGGGGCCTCGCGAGGCCCCTTTATGTGCGAGGCCGTAGTGGAGGGCCCACTTCGCCCACGCCTAGCTACACCACTGCTTACAATCAGGAATCTAATACAAATAACAACACAAAACAAATTAGAAATAGCTTGGTAGTGATCAGCTCATTCCTAGTGGTTATTATCATCCATAAATTCCTTAATATTATAATAACCCTTTTTATACAAACTAAGTTTATTAAAGTTTTTGAACTTTAAGCAGGTTTTGTATATTTTCTGGGATTTTATTAAGTTGTGTGTATATTGTGTGTAAGTGTGTGAGTGTGATATATTAAGTTGATGCTTTAATTGAATAATATTAACAGTATTGTGAACACAATAAAATATGTTTTCAATTAGGGAGTAACTTTTTATGGGTGTAAGTGTTGATTTTTTACAAAATTGACTTAAAAAAGTATTTCTTAACGTTAAATTGTTGATTTTTAATTTAAAATAAATAAATATATTGCTACATGACTATTACAATTACTGTTTTTCATTAACATACATTACCTATCTGTATATATATAAAAATATATCAGATTTCAGTATATAATAAAAAATAACTTGTCTAAATAAGTTTCGGTTTCGGCCGAAACTGACACCCAGACCGAAGGTTCGTTTTCGGTTTCGGTTTCGGTTGAAAATCTTGTTTCGGTCGGACACTAGTTTTTTTACAAGTTATGTTTTTGATGGCATCTCATTTCTTTTTGTAGATAGTCCTACTTTTTTTCTTTACAGGATCATCTACATCTTAAATACCACCTACGGATTTTCGGGCAATTTACTCTACTTAACCCTTTCGCTGTCCCGTGCACTACATATAGGGCACTGTTATTGTCTTACTATTGTGTCTGGAAACCGGACAGTGGAAGTGTTAATACTTTGCGGGATTTTGGTACAACTTCATAAAACATGTCCCATTCTTGCTTATTCATTGCGGTGACCATTTTACAAGTTGCCTTTGAACATAATTATATCAAGGTACCTATTCTACATCTATTATTCCATTATATTGTACATAAATAGGTACACTGAACCATTCACTGCAAAAGTAACTTTAAAAAAAAAAACTAACTTTGTAATCTTTGTAATCCTATAAAAAAAAATTAGTAAATATTTTTATAGGATTACAAAGTTATTTATGCAGTTGGCGTGTCTAGAAAACCGGACCGAAATTATACAATATTTTAGTTTTTCCTTGATTTATACACTAATCACTAATTGTATTCTAAATTTGAAGCTTCTACGTCTGCTAGAAGTGCCTTAGAGTTTTGATGATCAAAAATTAACAAACTTTGACCAGTTATAATTCGTAAAGTACTGGTTCAAATTGAATGAAATTTGAAATATACCGTGTTTATATAATGCACGCTTGGATACTGAAAAAAATTCAGGCTTCTAGTTTTATCCACAACGAAGTTACAGAGGGTCGAAAATGGCCTGAATTGCTTCGAGAAAAGAATGGTACGGCCGTGCCACTTTTTTACTCGACTTGACTTACTTTATACATATATGAAAAAAGGCATGGCAATTGGTAACGCAATGTTTACATGTGCATGGGGCAGGGTAAATAGTAGAAGTACATAAAATATGCAAGTTTTTTTTAAAATAAAATTGAAATGACAAACGAATTTATTGTCCGTTTGATGGTAAGGGGGCGTCCATTAATTAAGTGAGGTGTTTAGGGGGGAGGGGAAGGGGTCGAGCCGAATCTCACCCAATCTCACGTGTGGAGAGGGAGGGAGGGAGCAATTGCTGTTATGCGAACTCCACAAAGTATATAAAAATGTTAACCAAATTATGTTTTTTTTTAAATAGACCCAACGCAATCAAGCACATATTTACGTATTTACAATAAAAATACGCATATTGAAAAATCTCACATGAGATTTGGAGGGGGGGGGGGGGGAGAATCGCCGCAAATAATTAATGGACGCCCCCGAAGTGCCTACTGTAGTCCATAGGCTTCTGCAGCCAACTTCAAAGAAAGAAAGCTACAAATATGTGGTCACTCCTGAGCGTGGGTGCTTAGGCTGCCCCGCGTATTCTGAAGGGGTGGGGGGGGATTCCGGTCAAAACAATAACTGCTCGGGGCAAACTGAGCAACAAGACCAAGGCGACCCCTGCCATGCTATCCGTGAATTTCTGCAACATCAGGGGACTTCACTCGAACCTACACGCCGTCCACTACCATCTAGAGACGGCGACGCCGGCCTTGCTCTTTCTGACCGAGACGCAGGTGTCCTCACCGGCTCATACTTCGTATCTCTCCTACCCGGGGTACAAATTGGAACACTCCTTTGTGCCTCAGGCTGGACTTTGCGTATACGTCGGAGAGGACATCTGTTCTCGACGCCTCGGTAGTCTTGAAGGTTCGGATCTGTCCATCCGTTGGCTACGCGTAGATAGCGACGACCATCCGCGCGTCTACGGGTGCCTCTATTGGTCCGAAACAGACCGACTCATCGACCACGTCCAAATAGCTACAGATTCCTTGCTACAACAGGTACCACCCGCAGAGACCGTGATCCTTGGCGATTTTAACGCCCACCACGCCGAATGGCTCGGTTCATTTTTAACCGATCATGCGGGGAAGAAATAAACATGTCTGACACAACTGATTACTTCGTCTACGCGGATTCCAGATGTGGAGGATCATACACCTTCCCTGTTGAACCTTCTGCTGACCTCTCATCCGGACGGATATCAGGTTTCTGTCGATGCCTCTCTCGGCGGGAAGAACCTTTCTTCCCCATCGGTTGTCGGTTCTTCGAGCTATATGGCCGGCCCACTGCCACTTCAGCTTACTAATCCGTTGGGCTATGTCGGTAACTCTGGTTCTACTGCGGATATCCTCATTCCTAAGTTTATCACGCAGAGAAACTGCGAGCATAGCCCTCTCCATAGCTCGCTGAGCGACCTTGAGCTTCCTCATACGGCCAGCAGTGAAGGATTACGTCTCAGATCCGTAAGTCATCACTGGCAACACGCACTGGTTGTACAATTTCATTTTAAGGTTTTGAGGTATGTCTGACGAGAAGATGTGTCATAGCTTCCCGAACGCTGCCCAGCCGAGTTGAATCCATCGATTGACCTCTCGGTCGAAGTTGGACTTATCTATTCGGACTATTTGTCCCAGGTAAACATACTCGTCAACAACTTCGAGCTTAGTGTTCCCAACAACTACCGGCATAGGTGTGACATGGACAATAAACATAATCTTTGTTTTGTCCATGTTTATCTTAAGACCTATCCGTTTGGAGACACTATTGAGGTCATTGAGCATAGTGCTTAGGTCCTCCAGCGATTCTGCCATAAGGACTATATCGTCCGCAAATCGAAGGTGAGTGATGTACTCGCCATTTGTCTTAATACCGTATCCTTTCCAGTCCAGAAGCTTGAAAACGTCTTCCAATGCAGCGGTGAAGAGATTTGGGGATATAACGTTCTTCGGACCATTGTCTGATCCGAAGTATGGTGCCACTCACGCTCCCCTCACTGTTGCGTTCTGCAGGTTGCCGCCGTGTTTGGCATTACAGGTCGGCGGATTGGGACGGAATGCGGTCTTTCATTGTATCCTACCCATGGGGGCAGGTTTGCTTCTCGCCAGATGATTCCAGCGCTGTTGCTAACTCTGTCACTGATGTGGTGCAATAGGGAATGGATCTATTTACTCCATCATCTGTGATCTCAGCCTTGGTTTGGTCGCTCCTGTAAGGCATTACGCAGTAAGCAGGAATATTATCAGACCTGGGCTGAGGCTTCGGTGGCTCGGGATGTAAACACCAGCGTGCTTAAAGAGAAGTATAACTTCGCCTTCTTTTGGGAAGAATTGGCGAGAAAATAGTTCGCATTCTTTTGGGAACCCGTGCATTCTGGTCTCTCGCTGAGGCTATCCAAGGGAATTTCTGTAAGCCATCACTACTATCTCTACACAGAGAGGAAGACTCACTGGCCCACGCCGCAAAAGATAAAGCCGACCTTTTAGGCTCCCTTTTTGCGTCCAATTCGACTCTTGATGACGGGGAGAACACACCGCCGACCATCCCGCGGTGTGAGTGCTCTATGCCGGATGTGCGTTTCTCACAGCGCTAGGTTCGCAAAGCACTCCTCTCCCTGGATCAGCAAATCGAGTGGGCCTGATGGAGTCCCTCCCATTGTGCTGAAGACGTGTGCTCCGGAGTTGGCACCGGTTTTAATGCGTCTTTTCCGGTACTTCTACTCCCAAGGCGTAGTCCCAAATTCGTGGAAGACAGCTTTGGTCCACCTGATCCCTAAGAAAGGCGACAGCTCAGACCCGTCCAATTACAGGCATATCGCCATCATCTCCTTGTTCTCCAAAATAATGGGATCCATTATAAGCTGCCAGCTCATGCGGTACCTTGTGGGATCACCAGTTGATTAGTGACCGCCAATACGGTTTTCGTCAGGGTTGATCAGCTGGTGATCTTCTGGTCTACCTGACTCATAGATGGGCGGAGGCAGTAGACTCCAAGGGGGAGGCATTGGCCGTTACTTTGGACATTGCGAAGGCCTTCGATCAAATTTGGCACAAAACGCTTCTTTCGTAGATCCCCTCCTACGGCTTCCTGAGAAATTGCGCAATTGGATCACCAGTTTTGTTGCAGATCGGAGCATCAAAGTCGTTGTAGACGGTGCGTGCTCCGACTACAAGCCTATTAACGCTGGTGTTCCACAAGGCTACGTGCTATCACCAACGCTGTTTCTTCTGCATATCAATAATATGTTGCAAACCGGTAACATACATTGCTATGCGGATGACAGCACTGGTCTCACTGGTCTCGGGAATACGTCGCTGAGTACCGGAACAAACTTGAGTCTGAAGTAGAGTCTTTGCTGAACAAAGTCTCGGATTGGGGCGACTAAATCTAGTCCAGTTTAATCCTCAGAAGACACAAGTTAGCGCTAAATAAACCCTTTATCGTATCTCCTCAGTTTCAAAGCGTTCCCCTTGTTGCCTCAGCTAGTATCGGAATCCCCGGCGTCTACATATCAAGTGACGTGCAGTTTCGTGGTCACTTGGAAGAGAAGGCCAAATTGGGCTCTAAAAACTTGGCGTGCTCAGCAGCGCGGGACAGTATTTCATGCTGGCACACCGCTTGCAACTTTACAAGGCGCAGGCTCGGCCCCACACGGAATACTGTTCTCCTCTCTGGTCAGGGGCTCCCAAATGTCAGCTCCGTCTACTTGACCGCATCCAGAGCAAAGCGGCTCGAATCGTCGACGACCGAGTTCTTTCCGATCGACTCGATTCATTGGTGTTGCGAAGAGATGTTGCATCCCTTTCCATTTCCTTTCGCATTTACCACGGGGAGTGCTCTAAGGAATTGTTCGGATTAATCCCAGCCGCCAAATTTCACTAACACACATCGCGGCAGAACTCCCGATACCATCCACACCATCTGGATGATTGGCGGTCCACCACTGTGCGATTTAGAAGATGTTTTCTTCCCCGCACAACTTCCTTGTGGAATCGATTACCACCAGCGATTTTTCCGAACCGATACGACTTAAGGGCCTTCAAGAAAAGAGCCTACTCCTTTTTAAAAGAGCGGCAACGCATCTGCAATTTCCCTGGTGTTGCATGGATGGCGGTAATCACTTACCATAAGGTGAGCCTTATGCTAGTTTGCCCCCTCTCCTTTAAATAAAATTGGTAAATAGTTACTAAATAGGACTACTATCTGGGTTCACAGCATAGTCTCGGTACTGCCAGAGCACTTGATGCAGCACGCTGATGCCAATAAAAATTTAACAAGAAATATACGTAAACATATTGATTAATATACAATTCTAATTAAAATATGCACAAATATTTAAACCATTACACATACTATCACATACATATTAGAATTAATAATCTATACAAATAAATAAAATTAAAGTGTCTGTTTAGAATGTCAAAATAACAGCGTTTTGTTAAATGCATATGAAAGTATTTACGGTACCTATAACAAAATATCTATTTTTAAAATTGTCTGTCTTTCTGTCAGTCTGTCTGTCAGTCTGTTTGTTCCAGCTAATCTCCGAAACGGCACTGACAGATATTTGATGTTATAAGGAGTAACTTGGGCTACTTTTATTTTAGAAAAAGAATCAGGGTTCCGCGCAAAAAAACTAAAACCTATGAAATTCAATGGTAATAAATTCCACGCGGGCGAAGGCGCGGGGAACAGCTAGAAAATTAATACAATAAGGCCGCGTTCCGACGACACGCATCCGCTACGCGCACGCCACGCGCGTCAGCACCCGTGTGTAACTCGCTTTGTAATTTGATGCATATAATTTGAGTCTTATGACAAATCAATAGAAGAATCAATTGAATTGACAGCCGGTGCCAGTGACGGCACCCGCGCGTTTTGCAATCGTGACACAATTTTGTTCTGAATTTCCGGTAGGGTTCCATAAGTCTTTGAAAAGAAAGGATAAGCGAAACATTCCGTGCTGTATCTGTACAGCAAGGAGCAGCTGAGCAATGACGCGGCTTTCCGCAAGCTGGTGGGAGAGCAGTCGACCGCGTGGAGCGAGCTGGCGGCGCGACACCGCCGCGAGGAGACCGCCGGAGCGCGCGCACGTCTCGACGAGCAACGCGACTTGCTCAAGAAGATGATGGAGCAAACGCAGCTGGCGCAGATGAAGCAGCTCGAGGCCAAGCAGGACAGGTAGCACACGCACGCACACACACACAAAAACACACACAAGCGCGCAACCTGCTCAAGAAGATGATGGAGCAGACGCAGCTGGCGCAGATGAAGCAGCTCGAGGCCAAGCAGGACAGGTAGCACACGCACGCACACACACACAAAAACACACACAAGCGCGCAACCTGCTCAAGAAGATGATGGAGCAGACGCAGCAGGCACAGATGAAGCAGCTCGAGGCCAAGCAGGACAGGTAGCACACGCACGCACACACACACAAAAACACACACGAGCGCGCGACCTGCTCATGAAGATGTTGGAGCAGACGCAGCTGGCGTAGATGAAGCAGCTCGAGGCCAAGCAGGACAGGTAGCACACACACGAAAACACACACATGTGCGCGCGACCTGCTCAAGAAGATGAAGGAGCAGACACAGCTGAAGCAGCTCGAGGCCAAGCAGGACAGGTAGCACACGCACGCACACATACACGAGCGCGCGACCTGCTCAAGAAGATGATGGAGCAGACGCAGCTGGCGCAGATGAAGCAGCTCGAGGCCAAGCAGGACAGGTAGCACACGCACGCACACACACACGAGCGCACGACCTGCTCCAGAAGATGATGGAGCAGACGCAGCTAGCGCAGATGAAGCAGCTCGAGGCCAAGTAGGACAGGTACCACACGCACGTACACGCACACGTCCACGCACACTCACTTAAACACGCACACGCACATACACACGCACGCGCACACAAACGCACTCACACACTCACACGCACATGTATACGCAGACTCACACGTGCACTCGCACATGCACATGTTTAACTGTTGTCTCTGTTTGCTATTTAGTGCGACATTCCCCTTTTTTTGTTGTTCTCTTTCTTATTAGTTTTGTAGAATAAGGGTGACAAACGAGCACACAGTCCACCTGATGGTAAGTGGTTGCTGCGACCCATAGAAATCTACATCTATCCTCTATTACAAATCAAAATGCAGATGCGTTGTCACCCGTGAGGACTAAAATGGAATGCCTCATTTCCAGTAAAAAGGGCCTCCAGCCACCTGCACTCACCAAGCGAAACGCAGAGGTAAACCTCTACTTCACGCTGGTATTCTGAGAGGTCGTGGTACCACCCCGGTTCGAGCCGGCCCATCCGTACGACAGCAAAAGCTACCGCGTGGCTCTACCATTGTCAAAACTGTCACTGTCTGTTGTTTCCTGAATGTATATTGTTGGTGAAAATAAATAAATAAAAAGAAAAAACATACACCCACACGCACACGCACACACACACGCACACGCACACGCACACACGCTACAGTGCACGCTAAGGAACTTCCAACTTCGTCTTGATTTTTTTTTCCGATATGCAAGTCTCCTTACTATATTTTCCTTCACCGCCGAACAGGTGATAAATCTGCACTACACACACACACACATGACTACCTGGTTAGTCTAATAGTTGTAAAGGCGACTGCTGATCATGAGGTCCCAAGGAGAAAAAAATAAGTTATTGTGTTTTTCTCTCAAGAAATTCTCGGTAGTAACTACTCGGAGTCAGGAAGTTGGTGATGTCTCAACTCCGTGCCTCGGAAAGCACGTAAAGCCGTTGGTCTTGCACCTGATCTCTCTTCGGTCGTGTCGGTTTATCGTCCCATCAGACTATGAGAATGAGGGAATAGAGATTGCACCTGTGCTTGCGCACACACTCCTGCAAATATTATTCTGTACTGCGCAGATGGCTCCGTTGCGACTTGTTGCCATTACCGAAATTCGGTCTAGAGGATATTATACGTACCATGATATACGTTGTAGAGCCATGCTGCAGCTATATTGGTAGTATAGTTGTAGCACGAATGGGTCGGCTCGACCGGAGAAGGACCACGCTCTCACAGAATACCAGCGTAAAATAGCAACTTAACACTGCTGTGTTTCGTATGGTGAGTGTAGAGAACCTGAGACCTTTTTTACTGGAAAAGATGCATTCCATCTTAGTCCTCACGGGTGACAACGCATCTGCATTTTGATTGTTTATTAAGGATAGATGTAGATGTCTATGGGACACAGCAACCACTTACCATCAGGTGGACTGTGTGCTCGTTTGTCAGCTCATT
The DNA here is from genome assembly GCA_033319125.1 of Parnassius glacialis. NCBI lineage: Eukaryota > Metazoa > Arthropoda > Insecta > Lepidoptera > Papilionidae > Parnassius > Parnassius glacialis. The sequence goes on along the minus strand of JAVANC010000022.1, from coordinate 37,817,589 downwards.
CTATAAAAAAAATTAAACCGGCATAAATATGTAATCTAATATAAATTCACAATAAAATAATTATGTACACTCATTGTACAAGCCGCCATTTTCAACTGACACGAGTTATGCCTTAGAAATAAACAAAAAACAGAGTCATTACTCTGAAAGTAACCAATAATGCTTCCTAGTTTTTGAAACAACTCTATAGCTAACTTTAAAACATATATATGTTGTTAAGTTGGACCTCAAATCCTTTTCACAATACTATAATTTCAATGGTAACACGATTTTCCGTTCAACACTAATGTTTCTAACATTTGGGACCAGTTACATGAATGTAGGATTCTGAAAATTACTAAAAATTATACCTTACCTTGCCCAGGGAGTTAAAGGAGATGAACGCTCGCCAGGCGAAGATCAGCATGGAAACCAGCAAGGAAGTTGCCAATGACAAGACTTTGAAGACTAAGCAAGAGAAAGACCGAAGACTGCGCGAAAAGAAGCAGAACAACACCAAGAAATTCATGGACGAAAGGAAGGTGAGCTCACAATTCATGTATTGTTTCTGCACTCTTCGCAGTTTCCGCTAAACGTCCGGTTTGTAGATAATATATACTATGTTTACTAACGTCACCGGTTTTAAAATGTTTGTAATTATTAAAAATAGCACCAGCTTTCAAATAAAAAAAAATCATCGAAATCGGTTCACCCATTAAAAAGTTATGAGGTAACACACATAAAAAAACATACAGTCGAATTGAGTATCGTCTCCTTTTTGAAGTCGTTAGAAAACTACGGCTGTCCGGGCAGCGCCTTTCCCTAACTTGTACACGCGTAATCTCGCGCGCGCGCAAGACACTTTATGAGTAGTTGACGTTCTTTAATATAAACAAGCTTAACTCAATATATCACTGAAAACCACATTCTATTTGGTCAAGCCATAGATTAGCGCGGACAAACGGGCAAAAAATGCTTCATTCATCCATTACAACCTATAAAAGTCCACTGCCGAACATAAGACTCCTCTTAGAGTGCCTCATGGCGGTATTTTGCCCTGATTGGCTAGCGGGTTTTCAATCGCAGTTTTTTATTGTTTTTAGTTGTTATCAGGAAGATGCCCAACTCCTGCGTCATTTTCCCTCTGTCGCCACTAACGACACCCTCGGAAGATATGGGCTATTGGATATTCTTACACCGCCACTAGGTACACGGTTAGGTATTATACGGCTAGATATTAGGTTAAAATATGTTTACTGTTTCATTATGTGAATAAACAAGTCATTTTTCTATCATTTTTCTAATTAATAATAAATGATTTTTCGCTTTCAGACTCAGATCATCAAGCACTCGCGTGAAAAGGAAAAGCTGAAGGGAACCCATGATAAGCAATTAGAGGAGTTGTCCAAGGACGTCGATAATGTTAGTATATTTCCTGTTGTACCTCACTTGTACCTAGTAGACCCACTCTGCAGGTATATCATGGTTGTATCATGAATAGGTCAGCTCGACCGGGGTAGGACCATGCTCTCACAGAATACCAGCGTCAAATAGCAGCTTAACGCTGCTGTGTTTCGTATGGTGAGTGTAGAGAACCGGAGTGCCCTTTTACTGCTAACGAATCATTTCTAGTTTAGTCCTCAGGAGTGACAACGCATCTGCATTTTGGTACTTAATCGAGGATGGATGTAGGTGATGATGAGGAGGTGTATCTATGGAGTACAGCATCCACTTACTATCAGTTGGATTGTATGCTCGTATATCATCCTTACTTCAATAAAAGACATACATATCTCCTCATGTGCCTGGCCATTTAATTTTTTAACGCGTCAAGTGTGTAAATGCGTATCACAGGCAGTACGGGAGGTCACCCGATACCAGTTGGCGCTAATGTAAACAATGATATCTTTATAATTTTGCATGCCAACTATCAACCGCATTGTGTAGCCATGATTTAATTCTATAATCCGTAATTCTTTCAGATAATAGTCAAAATTAATTTGACTCCTACTTCTCATTATCTAATCACATGTATTATTTTCTTACACTTACGTGAAGGAAATTAGATTTTAAAATAAAGCTTCAAATTTCCAGCTGATTGAAATGTACAAGATGGAGGAATCGGAGTTCGATATGGCGAGTAAAACAGAATTCTTCGCATGAAAGTATCCGGATATAGCTCCGTTGCTGGAGCAAATGACTTGAGTGCAGTGATTCAGTGATCTCCGTATTAACTTCCTTTTTATTTATTATATTACCTTAACCTTTAGTCATATGGCCTGGACTACAACTAAACGTGACCAAACATTAGACTAAAAGTTTATATTTATTTACTTGGCTTTTTGACTATCTTATTAACTAAAGTGATTCATGAATTATATCAATGTAATCAATTTAAGTATATTTGAAGTTTAATCAGTTTTAGTGCGGGCCAGGTGGGAAAATGATGAATCTAAAGAATATATACAATTTTTATTTGGTAAATTTCTTAAAAATTAAGATTATGTTAGTACCTACATGGGAGTAGCTAGGAAGGGGACACGGGGCACGACACCTTAAAAAATCGAGTGCCTCTCCCAATTCCTCCTCAAAACTTGGTGTCTTCGACTTCAATGGAAAAAGAATCCAAACAATGTCGTTAGTGTTTCAACAGAATATTGTCTGTATCCCTTGAACCTCTTACTTTCCGGCCTTGAACTTCTTACTCCCAACGAACATGCACTAATACCGTTTTTGAATAAGGTTCCTGTGATGTATATGTTTATATATATATATATATATATATATATATATATATATATATATATATATATATATATATATATACGTACTTCATTTTAAGTGAAGCATTTAATTAATTCCTTAGGGTTTAAAACCGAACAGACTATGTTTCAAAACTATTTTCTTTTTCGTGAAATATATATAAAGACATACCCAATATTTTAGGTAAATTATTACGTCATTTTTCATTAAAATGACTATTAAAATGCTATACGAAATAAGGGGCTGAAATGTTAGATGAATAGTTTTAATTTTAATTGTCCATGAACTGTGCCAAATATTGCAATCTACTGGAAAATATTTATATTATAAGTATATAAACTAAAGTATCGGCCTACACCTGTCTTACTGCTGAGTATAGTAGGACTTCTCCCGGTTTTGAGGAAATGTGAAATATTTTTTTAATACCTCATATGTGCAGGTTTCCTCACAATGTCTTCCTTCAGCGTTGAGCATGATGTGATAAATCAACAATTAAAACTACAACAAATTAATTCTTTAATACCGGCGGATATCGATCCAGGTTCATTCATTTTTTCATTTAATAAAAGCTAAAGTCCCTTGCTGAACCTAGGATATGACTCATTAATTAGCTCATAAGGAAAATATTTGCTAAAGTTGCCACAGTTGGCAGGCGTGCTGGCAACCGCTGTTTTAAAAGTGAAAACTTCTTTAAAATTGTGATTCGATCCGAACTCGAAGAAACGAAAAAGCAACACTAAATAGAGACAAACACAAACGTCTATACAATTTAGCCTGCGAGAGAATGAGATAGAATATAGTATCCAGTGTTTCCAATTATATCGGTCTCTTTTTCTGAAAGTTTCACTTCTAACGCGTGTGAACTGAACAGGTTTTTTAGTTGTTTTTAGGAAGACGCTGATGTCCACCTCTAGTTTGTTTCCCTCTGACGCCTCTTACGACACCCACGCGACGATATGGGCTAGTGGCACTGACCTCTATGTATATATAGAGGTCAGTGGGTAGTAGATATTCAATATTTACACACCGCTACTATACGGTCGGTTGTATACCTCGAATGAAAATTAAATTATTAGGCATACTAATCCCCTAATCCACAGTGGCTCATAGACTCATAATATATACTTATAAGTGTACCAATCATAGATATCTACAATATAGCCTTTTAGGTCCCACTGTTGCGCATAACCTCTACTCATTTCTGAGGGCAACGAAGACGAAGTGTCGACAGCGCTATAGCTTGTTGGGGGATTTCATGTCTTCGATTTTTTTTTAATTTCATAGTCATACATTTTTCCTCACGGTACTTTCCTTTAGCGTCGAGCACATGGTTAATCAGCACTTAGAATTGCCATTAACAATTACATTAATGCCGGCGGGGATAGAACCCGATTTGTTCGCGTCTTGCGGCGGGCGGTTAGCCCCTGAGATATCACGGCTCTTATAATTGATACCAGTATCTACTTATAATTTTTTATATTATTGTTGAAATAGTAAATTATTTTAATTTTCATATATCATGTCAACGTATGCCAACACATACGCCATTTATATATAGAATAAGTAATTTATTTTTAATATAAGAGTATTACTACTCAAAACAATCAAGTATTTTATTAAGCGTAAACTTGACAATATAAAACAGTGTAACTTTCCCTATAATACACCTAAGAAAAAAATATTAAATAGTACCCGAATTAAAATCTAACTGTGCACAGCCCCTTATAATAAGTCATAAGGAATTGTCTACATTGTCTACTCTCACCCTAGGAAATCTAGTGCTCGTCCCCCTAAGAAATCGAATACAAATTTATTTATCCTTTAAAATACTTTACTAAGAGTAAAGATCTGTTTAACTTTTAACTGAGTTTTTAATTTTATTTGCGAAGGCGTTTAACGTACATAATTATTACACGTGTGCAATCATCCAGACTCAGAACAATTATTTCCAGGCCATACAAACCTACTTGTTCCGTGCGGGATTCGAACTTGCAGCGTTATTAGAGACAAACGACCTACTGACCTACAGACCTATTTTATTGAAGTACAATGCGTTGATAACTGTATAGTTTTAGCTTTTTTTTATAAGAGCAGGAAAATTACAAAATATACGACGCACTGTTCTCCAAAATGTCTATTATTTTGATGTCAACGCAGTACGGAGCTAACAATATATTTATCATTCACCATGGTCCTTTTCACACGATTTTTTGCATCTATACGGTTTATGGATCGAAAAAGTTGATTTAGGTCCGGACGAATGTTTGTTGTTGTATAATTAGACGATGCCAGCTTTCAGTTTAGCAACCTATTTAACGTTATCTCAAATCTTATTTAGTGTTGCCACATTAATTATGGAATAAGGACATATTTAATAACTAAAATATTAGCCATATTATATCATATCAAAAAAACATACTGCATTAGTATATTAATATACCTATATATTTTTTCTATAGTACCAATGTTAAGGGTTGTTCAAAAATCAAACACAAGGTAACACTATGGTAAGATGTAACGGTCTAAAAAATATTAACGGTAAAAATTGTCATTAACACATTCTGTTCGCATATAATAAAAAAATTATCGAAGTTTCATAAATATATCAGCACAGAATAACAAAGTTTAGATTTCGTCCGACCTCTTATGGACAGCCCTTACTTGGAAACTGTATAATCCAATGCATTTAAAGGTATAAGTGCAATAACTTTGTTAATTTCAAGTACATTTTATAGGTACAATCAAAACCATTTTAAATGTATCCTAGAAAACATTTCCTCTTGAAAATATCTTCCATAATTTTAATTACTCGTAAATTATAAAATGTTTATGGATATAAGGATATAAGAATAGATATTCAACATGTACATTATTTAATATTAATATACATCATAGATTTACTATATAACTACATACGATCACTAAAGACATGAGAAACATGATTTTAAGTCGCGGAACGGTAACATAAGTTGCAAAACATTTGAAAGAACATTTTTATTAAAAGTTTTTATGATTGATTATTGCAAGTATCTATCAGAAAAAGGGCTGTTACTCTATCCTATAACACTATTAAAGTACGGTATAATTTTACTATTAAAGTAACAAATGTATAACAATATTTATTGCCAGAATAAAAAACTAAAACTTAAAAGTCTATTTAATATTTATATTACTATCAAAATCGACCGAATGTCACCTAAAAATGAATTTTTAAATACCGGCTAATGGTTATTTTAAGAAAAATATCTTAATATAACCATTAGCACTACGTGATCGATTTTCAATATTTGTAAAAATATCTGTATTTACTAGATTAATTTTATCTAAGATTACATGTTCATTTTACGGGTGAAGAGGAATTTTAAATAGATGTTACTCAAATTATATATTATACATAAGTAAGGCAACTAAAGTTTGCTTTTTATTATTTTAGACACAGGCATAATAATAGGTTTTTGTTTGTAATGGAATTAGAATCAAATCTTAGGACATAGTCTCCTGGCCATTATCTATTGTTTATTTGTATCTACGTAGGTATACAAAAAAATTGTTTTAATAAATAAAATATAGTTTCATATGTACCTTTATGCTAATGATGTATGCTTTGCTCGATGTATTTAATAGTATGGAAACATATTGTTATATTTAATTGTAACTATAGTCTATTATTTATTTTGTGCTATAGTGTATATTAAAGATAATTTGTGATGATTTTAAACATTGTTTCTACCAAAGATTACCCTCAATCAATATTTAATTGTATGGCCCTGTTTAAATTAAAGATAACCTACAATTTAAGCATTCGTCCTTTGCTACTATTTGATTGTTTTCTAAGTATGGTATTTACATCATTCCATTTCATCAATATGTACCATACTTAACTATTTAGAGGACCAACTGTCAGGAATTAAATTTACTGAAATCAATTCATTCTTGAATAAATTATAAATTGTAACGATAAGTCGAAGAAATTCCAAGATTCACTTAAATTAGGTATACATAAATTATATATAAATACAATGAAATTGTAATAAGATTTAAAATCATGACTTCAATGTCAATCGTAAAATATATTTATGTGTTATCTGTATTTACTTGTAATTTTATTTAAGATGTTTAATATTTAAGTACACACTACTAAATTCTAGTCAATTTTATGGATAGGTTTAACTGTATTAATGTTGCCACCGTATGATCAAAATTATTTCAAAGTATATCTATCTAAAATGTTAAGAGATATTTTCTTATTAGAAATTATGAATTACTTCGAAATTGTCGGTGTTTAATCATTGTTTCCGATAATATAATTATAGTGAGAATATTTTGATAGGTGTTATTTATAATTACGGAATTATAAAAATAATTTTTAATTTTACTGTGTTGTACAGTTTATACTACTGCACTTTTTGGGCTTTGAAAATCATTATTATTCCTATTAGGATTGTAAGACTAGCATTTTGTTCATGAATATATTAAATACAATAACGTATAATATTACAATGATAATTATATTTGTTTATTTTATGTAAACGGCGTTTGATCACAGTAAAGGATTTAGTATGCCCTTCATCACTGCCGTCGGCGTCTTGTCATTAGGCCGTCAAATGAATAAATATGTTTTGTATTACACATGAAGTAACATGACATTACAACATGAAGATGCAATTTTTCAAAATTATAGAAACAAATAAAGATTTAATATTATGTACTGGCTGTTCCTCGCGACTTCGCCCGCGTGGTACTTTTTGGCGCGGAATCCTAAAATAAAAGTAGTCTATGTTACTCCTTATAACATCAGATATCTGCCAGTGAAAGTCCTATCTAAATCGGTTCACAGGTTTTTGCGTGATGCGTGTTCACGCCAATATAGCTCGCAGATGACAGATTTTTCAAACTTACTTAACATTTATCGTAATGTTTTGACCAGTTTACACAATATTTTATAGCTTATGTGTTATTCCGATGTATGAGCTACATTATTGTCAAGTTTCATTAAAATCCATTCAGTAGTTTTTGCGTGAAAGAGTAACAAACATCCATACATCCTCACAAACTTTCACATTTATAATATTATCAGTCTGAAAAAGGATAGGATGTTCGTCATTTAACTAAAATTCGACCGAATCAACAGCTATTTAGAGATTGGGTGGCAGTTTAGCAATCTTCAAGCACTATATGACATAACTTATTAATGTAATGGCAAATTAAATATCCTAATGTTATATATTTAATTATCATTTAATTTTCACCGGGGCAATATCCCGCAGAATTGTGGCATGCTTTAGAACACCATGTTGCAAGATTTATGTGACAAAAAAATACCGTGCGTCATGTAGCAACGTGCCGAAACTTTTGTGCCCGAATGATATGGATTCTGTTGAGATTATATGAACATAACTCAAGAAGGGAGTCTGACGATTAAAAATTGCAATTAGCCAATCAGGCTACATCATAACTAAAATTAAAAAAATTCACAACCTCCGAAAAAAACAGCTGATGACCTTGAAACGACTGAACCGATTTTGATAAAACAAAAATCAGACACAGATACAGACACACGCGTCGGGGGTTAAAAAAGGAAACGTAAAGACAATTCTGTGATTTCGTAATACCAAATTATTTTAATCCAGTTGAAAAAAATCTAAGCTTATGGGCTACTAGACTTGAAATTAAATCGTTTTTAGAAAAAACGACTGAATTAAAAACATTGGTCGACCAATGTTGAGTCCCCCTTGTGACGATGGGTTGCAGTAAAGCATCCGAAAAGTCGGGAATTAAAAGTAAGAAAATTAATTGCAATAAAATCCGTAAAAATAGTTTTATTCAAACATTGGTCGACTTTAGGACACTTTCTGCAAAATTTTTAGTGACTTCCACTAAGCTGAAATTGGCAACACTGGATATAGTAAATTAGGAAGCCGCACGCCAAATTTTGTAGCATAAATGTTAGCACTATGTTGCCCCGGTGGAAATCCAGCTTTAGTAATATTATGCAAAGCATAATATTTTGAATTTAATATATTCAATTTAGAATATTACATTGAAAAATTATTTAAAATTAGTACTTAAAACAGTTTTTATTAGTGTAAAGAAAACCACCTTGTATCTCGACTATCTGTTTATTGTTTTAAATTACAGTATAACTAAATAAAAACATTTCAAACATAACTGCTTATTATTTGTCTAAATAAAACTACCTACATATTTACTTATGACTTTATGCTCCTTATCTTCTTTCTTTCCTTGTACAAGCTTTCGTGTTGAACTGAAAACAACAAAGTTCATGAATAAATACAGCAAAATAATTATTTCTACAAAATTACTCCTGTACTGTGAAAATTATTTACATAAGTTTTTTTTTATATATATAAGAGGGGGCAAACGAGCATGCGGCTAACCAAATAACTACCGTCGCCCATGAACAACGGTAACACTAGAGGGATTGTAGGTACATTGCCGGCCTTTTAGTAAGCTCCTTTTTTTAAGTCCATATGGTCCAGAAAAATTATTGGAGTAGGTGATTCCACAAAAAACCTTCTATTAAATCATAAAACAATGGTTACTTACTATATGGATCATAGCGAAGAAGTTCAAGTTTGTCAGCCAGCCGTTCCCTAATAGCATTAAATTTGTGTCCTGATACTGCACTTTCCATCAGCACCATTATATATCTGAAACACGAACAGAAAAATAAATACTTGAAAAGTTAGAAATAAGAATTGCAACAATGTTTAGTTATATTTCTTTATATAATAAAGGTTATAAATAAGCACACAGTCCACCTGATGGTAAGTGGATCCTGTGACCCATAGACATCTAGATCCATCCTTGATTAAGAATGAAAATGCCGAAGCATTGTCACCCCTAAAGACTAAGATAGAATGCCTTGTTTCCAGTAAAAAAGGACTCTAAAGCTTTATATTTGAGTTCTCTTCATATCTTTGTGTGCATCAGCAGTCTATCAATGTGGGACATAAAAGTTATCTGTGATTTAGTATTGAAGCTAGCATCACACAAAGTGATATGCTTTCTTCTTCTCTACTTTAAATTTTCTCAGTTTTTATAAGTTTTTATCACCATCTTCAAATTCACTTGCAATCAACCATTGAAGAGCGTCATACCGCTATTAGAATAAAATCACTTAGAAGCACAACTTAGAAGCTGTAAAAGACTGGCCTAGACATTCTGGAGTAACTTTTAATCCAACAATGTGTCAAGCTGTTCTCATAGATAGCTGTTGAAAGTTGATTTGACAAGCCACCTTTTTTTAAATGAGGAGATTTTACAATGCTTATGCATACCAGCCTCGCAGGGGCATTGATGGGTTATGTCGGACTCACACCGACTAAAACCCATGATATTCCACCTTCACTGCATATTGGCAGGGCCACGGAAACGCTTTCACACACATCCGCGGCCTCACCAACGTCGGCCGCCCCATGGCACCCCTCCTCGAAGAGGATTTCTCCTCCTTCCTATCCTCGGAGAGGATATTCCTTCTCAGGTCACTCCACCTACGTAACGGACCCCCCCGAGTCTGATACGCAGAGACTATCGGACCAGGAAAAACGAGCACTCCGAAGCACTAACTTTCCCGACCCCAGTAGCGGATCTGGTCTATGGGTCCGCCATCAACTGAGATTTAGCTGTGGAGGGTAGGGAGAGCGGCGCCTCGCAATACTGACACTCTTTTTTCCCCAGCAGCCCAACCACCACCGCATTAGCAGTGTGGCCCCATCAGAGACTCAGATAATAGGGACGAATGGCGCATTGTTAATACCAACACTTCTCTTCCTCCGCGACTCCACCAGCGACAGCTGCAGTGGTAGGGAGAGGACACCCCTCTGGCCGCAGCCCACCAACAAACATCCGAAATGGGCTTGTCAAGCACATATATCACTGAAATTAGCCAAAACATCTTGGGCCTCTTACAATCTCTATTTCATTTGAAGAACTTCCTTCATTTTAAAACTAACTAGTGCCAACACTTAAAATTCCCATTATTGATTATGCAGATATGTGCTACCCAGACTTGATACAAAATCTTCTTAACAAGCTAGAACCTCTTCTCTTGTCTTGCCTATTAAATTGCTTACTACCCCGTAGAGCCGAAACTCTCGTCTCAATCAATTTTATAATATAAAATTAATACTTTTGTTTGTATATTAACATAAATTATATGTATAGAAATCTTATATTATATGTATATCGCAATAAGTATGTATGTAATTGCACCTGCACAATATTTCATCATGCTATGGCAGACTTTATGTTTAACTTTTAAGCTTAAAAAAATAAAATGAAAAGCGTATTAATAAGAAAGTGGCATCAGACATTATTCATTTTATCAAACATTATTTCAGAGCACTTTCCTTCTAATGAGACAACATAAAACTATATTATTATGTTGAAATGAACTATGTATATGATAGGTTATACTCTTAAGATCCTGCTTTTGTGTACAATAATATATAACTAATAACGACACTTACTTGCTCTTGGCTTTTTTCAACAAGACGTTAGTTATGAACATTTTTGAACTAGTTATAGTTGAAACAAGGTAAAAATTTAAAATAACTTTAACATAAACAACCACAAAAAGACAAAACAGTGGTTCCACTTTTTTTAATAACTGACTTTACGGCTCTGGGATCTAGCCCTTCTGAGCCTGAAGTTACAATATATAATTATCCTTCATAATATACTGCTTCACAATATGTTGATGCGTCACATTGTGCAGCCCTCGGGAGATTTTGACGGCAACTTGAGCCAGCGGACAGCTGACAGTTGGCGATGGTATCTCAAGGCGCCTAAGCAGACAGACACCTTATATTGAGAATCACATCACTATTAGAGCACTTGTTTCACCGTTTCCAGTAATAGTTCACATGTGCAGACTCTTAATACACAAATTCGCACCACTTTTACAAATCAAAGTGCACTTCAAACCATTATTTAAACAGTAATACAGGAGCAGCAAACAGTTGCCGATCACGTTTCCGCCAAAACCATAGATAAATAATTATGTAGCAAGCTACCTTCTAAGGCAGTGCAAGCTACAGATACGTAGTATGGAGGATTGAGAATTTTTGAAGATACAATTGAAGATACAAAGTCTATGTACAGATACGACAGTTACTTTTAGTCAAGTTTCGCAGCTACGCCTTTTGGCGCTGCAGTCGCCTATTTTGACAGATGCGTAATAACTATCCAGATTCAATATAGCTATGTCGTAGATAGTACTAGGTCTATGAGCTATGTATACCTTAGTGTTTGCAAGCACACACCCCCTCATATAATCGATATCGATATTTAGTGATGTCTTATTTTATCGATATCACAGTGCTAGACGAGAATCGAGAACCGGGCATGAGAACATCATAGCCAGAGGTCATAGGTGCGAGCGACACCGACGTGTCACGTCATCGTCGTTTTTTATTTTATCCTCAAATCTTTAACACAGTCTTGTGTTCTTATGACTATAATAAAGATTTGAGGACTTCTTCTAAATATTTAATTGTAAAAAATATAAATCTTAACCGTTTTTAAAGGTGATTCCCGTACTGGGTAAGTTGTGCAAATTATTTTTTTTTATATTTTAAGGGTATGTAGAAATAGACCTCACAGAAAACCAGCGTGAAGTAGTGGTTTACCTCTGCGTATCGCTTGGTGAGTGCAGGTGGCCGGAGGCCCATTTTGCTGGAAATGAGGCATTCTATCATAATCCTCACGGGTGACAACGCATCTACATTTTGATTTGTAATAGAAGATAGATGTAGATGTCTATAAGCCGCAGCAAACACTTACCATCAGGTGGACTGTGTGTCCGTTTGTCACCCTTATCCTATAAAAAGAAAAAAAAAGACGCTTACTCCTTGCATTTCGTTAGCATTATTTTCCTTAATTGTAATATGTATTATATAGTAATACATTAGCTATATTTAGAGTGCTGTAAGATAATGTAAGCTTTTCGTTGTAAATGTATAGTTTGTAAAATAATCTCCCGTATTGCCATCCATCTACTAAATTACTAGTAATTCAAGTTTCTATTATTATTTAGGGACATTTTGTAGTGTTCTCATCTAGTTGAGACTTAAATCAATAATTAAAAAGGATATATAAGATAAATGTAAGTTAAATTAAATAACATATACACAATAACCCATAAAGTAAAGTAAAATAACTATTTAATCAATAAATAAATATATGATATTATTAACGCTTAGTAGTATAATATTATACACGATTATATGTGCACGCTAGAGGAATATAGGCTATTTTAGGGTATTCGAACTCCGGACTCAGGATCAACTGTCTGATAAAACCAGTCACTGATTCACAGTGACTATTTCTCGTATTGTCTGCTGCTTAAATCGCTTATTTAATTAAACGGTTGTCTATTGTTTTAATTTTAAGTAAGAAAATTTATTTAAAACAAAATATAATTTTATCTGCCATCAGTTAACTCAAGTTGCTGCTTTCTTTTAACTTAAATCTTGCTGCATATCATATTATCCCAGGGAACTTAATTTACATGCTTTACCTGTATTTGTAAAGCTTCGTATTAGCTCTGCTCTGCATAGTTGCATAACTGTTGCTACTAGCGGTACACAAATAGTTTTATTATATACTCATACTAATGCTTAGAATGTATACATCTTCAAGAACTCCCTAAGGACTGGTTTTGTGAACAAGGGACGGGAGACAGCTGAGCTCACTGAACGACACCTGTCAAGATTTAATATTGGATGCACGGCAGTACCTTCCTACTGAACAGAGGCAGACTAAACAGAGCGCAGGAGAGTACCGTTGTGAGGGCAATTAGATCAAAATCAATCATATTAACCGACCTCCGACTCTGAGTGTATAAATAAATTCTTATTATTCTTTACTCTTGTTTGTTGTTTTACTTCACCTAAATTAAAACGTAACAAGCTATATGACGCTTACCATAGACTTAGAATATACCAGCCAGTATATTCTAAGTCTATGGCATACACATAATAGTCGTAGATAGGCGGATTTAAAAAAAAAGTGTACCTAAGTTAAAATGAAGGTCCTAATTAAACGTAGTGATTATATTCTCTTTGGTCCTAATATTTTATGCATTTTTTTTAATATGTGTCGTTGAATTCATAAAATAGCTTAGTTGATTTTTAATAAAATGTATAATATATTTGAATAACTGCTATAAATTAATTATAACAAGTTAATGAAATTCGGTAATAGGATTTTGGGTCAACAATATAATATCTAACACGGTGAATTAAATAAAACGGGTTCAATGAAAAGCATATTTTTAATTATATAATTAATGTTTATAGATGAAAAAAAAACATTTACTTCTGACAACGGAATTTAAAATTAAAACAATCGTATGTTTATATCCTCTAACTAACTTGTTGACTAATCAGTTGCGTGTTTTTCTTGGTAACTATTTATATAGCCATTTATTACTATTTGGCAAATAAATGTACGGAATAACAAACTTATTGTTTTCATAACAAAGATTAAAATATTATTAACTGAACATGAAAGCGAAAATAAACCCTTACTTTTGGATTTTTATTAGTGGGACAGTTAATCATTGGAACGATGAAGATAGTTAGTGGAAAAGTAAGGTCTCTGATTACAATGAAGGATTTTTTGACAATTTTAATTTGTTTACAAATATATTTAAACTATTTTACTTAGTTAAATATATATTAACTAGGAAAACTAAATAAGCTTCTTTAATCAATACACTACAAAACTTTTAAACTATTACATATATTTTATTGAGATTGGCCAATATATCTGAAATATATCGTATCTGTTCTTCTCTCTTAGTTCCTTTTTTAGTACAACATTCTTTTTACCAGCAATACATCTGCTGATATCGTCAAGTAAATAAAAATTTTCTAATTCATTTTCAAATTTATGATCTTTTAAAGTTACTTTAGGTTTTCTTAAACATAAACATATACATAAACACTCACGCCTGTCACCCAGAGGGGTAGGCAAAGACTATGGAATTCCATTTGGCACGATCCTGACACACCTCTCTCGCTTCCTCCACATCCATATACCTACGCATACACGCTCGTCGGTTAAAGGTACTCTTAATTTGGCCCATTTTCAATATTTCGCCAATTTGGTCGATAAACTTTCGCCTAGGGCGACCCTTCCCGACTCTGCCATTCACCTCTGCAACATAAATTTGCTTTGTCACTCTTTCCACATTCATTCTTTCTACATGACCAAACCACCGAAGCATTCCTTTCTTAACCCTAGTCACAACATCATCTTGCAAATCACACATTTCTCTTATCACACTATTTCTCACCCTGTCATTCAGATTCAGCCCTAGCATACTACGTAATGACCGCATTTCTACAGCATTTATTCTACTCTAGTGCTTCTTCTGCCACACCCAACTTTCACTACCATACATTAAAGTAGGCACTAACACAGCATTGTGAATTGCCAAACGTGCCTTTTTGGACACATTCTGACTTTTCACAATAGAGTATAGAGCCCCATTCAATCTATTTCCTGCATTCACTCGTCGTTCTATATCCTTATCATATCTACCATCCCTGCTAAACACACATCCCAAATACACAAACTCATCTACTTGCTCTACCAACTCCCCTTCTATTCTTATTTCACATATCGTTTTACTTTCTTCTCTTTCAAAAACCATAACTTTCGTCTTACTTCCGTTCACTTTCATTCCCTTTTCTTTTAATGTCCTGTTCATTAATGTAACCATCATTTGCAACTCGGCTGCCGACGACGCAAGTATGACTTGATCATCGGCGTACAAAAGGCATTTGACGGTTAACTCACCCATTCTTAACCCACATTCTTCTGCTTTCAAATTTTCCAAACAACTGTCCATAAATAGGTTGAACAGCCACGGGGAAGCCACACAGCCCTGTCTGACACCTTTATGGATGCCAAACCAGTCCGAGTAGGCCCCGTTGATCCTGACACAAGCACTAGAGTCCCTATATAGAGACTTCAATGCCTGTATCAAGCCAGCGCTCAACCCTAATGAGTTCAGTGTTTGCCATAACACATCCCTGTCCACTCTGTCATAAGCCTTCTCCAAGTCTATGAACGCACAAAAAACTTTTTGGTTTTTGGCCAAAAACTTCTCCGCAATCATGCGCATGGAAAAGACCTGATCCGTACATCCCATTTCTAAATCCCGCTTGCACATCCCAAATTTTTCCATCAGTTTCTTTCATAACTCTTTCAATTAGTACCTTAGCATACAGTTTTCCCACAATGCTAAGAAGGCTGATACCACGGTAGTTTTTACAGTCCTGCTGTGATCCTTTTCCTTTATATATTGGGACTATCACGGCTTTGCACCAGTCTTCCGGTACCCGCTTAAGTTGCCAACATAAATTAAACAAGGTGTACAGCAGGTCTGCCACCACTCCTTCTCCAGCCCTTAGCATTTCGAGAGATACTCTATCATAACCGGCTGCCTTACCTGCTTTCATACTTTTCATTGCTTTCATTATTTCATCTATACTTATATCTCTATCTATTTCCTCTTCTTCCGGAATTTCTATTTCATTTAATTCAAACGTCTCATCACTCATAAACACGCTTTCAAAGTATTCCTTCCATCTCCTTAAACTCAAAACTTCGTCATTCAGAATACAGCCATTTTGGTCTCGTATAGCATTCATTCTAGGCTGTTTTGAATGTCCCCTGGTAGTTCTTACGAGTTTCCAGAACATTTTAATGTTTGACTGGAAGTTATCCGATATTCTTCTATCATTAATATCCGTTCTTTCTTGCTTTTTCCTTTCAACTACTTCTTTTACTCTCTTATTTAGGTGTCTAAAGACTGCCTTTTTCCTTTTACTATCATCATTCATACTGCAAGAATTACTAGCCTTGGTTGCTAGTAAATCTAGCCATGCTTTCTTCTTTGCTTCAACTTCCATCCGTACCTTATTTTCTTATTCAATGTTTTTTTATTTCTCAGACATGCAGGTTTCCTTGCGATGTTTTCTTTTACCGCCGAGCACGTGATAAATTAGCATATAAAAGTGCAATTAACAATTTCATTAGTGCCGGATGAAGTTGAACCCAGATTGCTAGCTTCTTGTGAAATTTAAAGCGTGCGTTTAGCCCCTAAGCTACCACGGCTCTTTAAAATGATACAACTTCTTATTCGGAAAATCGTGTTTATAATCTTCACCTACAATAGCTAATGTTTTTTCATCAAGTTTTGTAATGCAAGTTATATTAAAACGCGTTTTTCATGGAAAATTATTAAAGCAAAGTATTAATAGTAGATGTATTTAAAATTTCTTCGATTTTAAACTCAAAGAAATTGAAAACCATTAAAATACTATAGTCAGTTATTTTACAGTGCACTAGAAAAACAAATAAAAATCTCCATTTTCTTTAGTTTTTAGTTTAAAATTATTTGCGTTTATTTTAATTACACGATAAAATACAAAAACTGCTAATTGATACTAAAGGAATGCTTCGTTATGCACGCAGCTTTATCGTTCCACTGTGTAAAAATTTGCTCCACTGACTATCATTTTTAAAAGAATTAGTCAGGGGAATGTAACGAAACTCCGACAGCAAAAATGTCTTCTTTGTTATTTTCATGACTCGCAGTTATATCAATAAAATAATGCAATAAATGTATGAAACTGTTAACTGGCTGATCGTAAATTATTATAATTATTAAATAAGTACTAAAAACGTGAGAAATTGCTAATTTACCTTAAAAAGCGCTGCTAGCACTGGAATGTATTTTGTGTACACACATTCTCGTCCTCAATGTGGCACTTGTCCACGAGTTTAACCAAATCTTTGCTAAGATAGGGGGTGGCCAATGAGATGTTTTGTAATGTTGCAAATGAAAAATATTGTGAATAAAACAGTTTTTTTACGGATTTTATCGCGTTTATTTTATTATTTTTATTCCCGACGTTTCGAGTGCTTTTTAGCCGGGCTAACTGTGACATCGGGACGTCAAACATCTCAGTCCCCATCGTGACCATGGGTTGCTGAAAAGCACTCGAAACGTCGGGAATAAAAATAATAAAATAAACGCGATAAAATCCGTAAAAAACTGTTTTATTCAATGTGTAGTGTTCGCGTAAATATAAGAAATCATTAAGAAAAATATTTTATTTAATTTAGTATATTTTATTCATTTAAACTCGCGCTATCATCATTCTTAATTACAGCCTTTCATAAGTCTACTGTTGAAAATAGGCCTCCCCCAAGGAATGCCACAAAGCACGGTCCTGAGCCACCTGCGTCCATCGACTTCCTGCATGACTTACCAGGTCGTCACTCCATCTCATGGGGGGTCGCCCTACACTTTGTCTACCGGTAAGAGGCTGCCACTCGAGAACCTTTCTTCCCCATCGGTTGTCGGTTCTTCGAGCTATATGGCCGGCCCACTGTCACTTCAGCTTACTAATTCATTGGGCTATGTCGGTTACTCTGGTTCTACTGCGGATATACTCATTCCTAAGTTTATTACGCAGAGAAACTCCGAGCATAGCCCTCTCCATAGCTCGCTGAGCGACCTTGAGCTTCCTCATATGGCCAGCAGTGAAGGACCACGTCTCAGTTCCGTAAGTCATCACTGGCAACTCGCGTTAATCGGGGAAAAATTCCACCCGGTAAAGTTCTAAGACTTCGATTTAAAAAATAATTTAAAACAAATGTGTTGTTTTACTTAAATGTTGTATAGGTTTTTCAAAATATATGGTTTAAACCGTCGAATGATGTTATTAGATCAATTCACATACTGATAACCTGTTATTCTACTTTGAATATCATAAGTTAACAAGGAGACATCGTAAAAACTTCCATTTGATATCTTTATTACAATCGGGTTGACTGGTAGAGAATGCCATAGGGCCTTAAGTCCGCCCTTTGTAACCCCTAGTTGGTGTGTTGCAATAAAGGATAAATAAATAAATAAATAAAATTATAAATAAACAAAGAAATAGTGAAAAATAATATGTAAATTCTACCAAACATATGCTCAACTAAATGACGTTAAAAATATTAGGTTATTTCCAATGCTTTAAGTGAAAAAAAAAAATCGAAACGTCGAAAAATCTTTAGATACATTTTTTTTTAAATATGTATGCCCAGATTGAGGATTAAAGCTGAACGCACATTTGTTTTATACGTAGTAGAGCCATGCTGCAGATATATTAGTAGTATAGTTTTAGCACAAATGGGTCGGCTCGACCGGGGAAGGACCACGCTCTCACAGAATACCAGCGTAATATAGCAGCTTAACACTGCTGCGTTTCGTATGGTGAGTGTAGAGAACCGGAGACCCATTTTACTAAAAAGAGGCATTCCATCTTAGTCCTCACGTGTGACGACGCCTCTGCATTTTGATTCTTTATTGAGGATATATTTAGATGTCTATGGGTCACAGCAACCACTTACCATTAGGTGGACTATGTGCCCGTTTGTCACCCTATCCTAAAAAAAACATTTGTCCTTACCGTACGCGTAGTACGCGCCGTACTCGCCGAGTTTTACTGATGGCTTCGGACATTTGCACGTATGCACCGTCCGCGCCGTTCGCAAATCTTTTATATTACCAACATCTTTTGTAGTTTTTTCCAATCACAGAGAAACGCTTCAGTGAAATTGATAGTTCGAAATCACTATGAAAAGAAATATAGTAACAGCCTGCTTATTGGCAGAACAAGAAGAAAATAAAATTGAAAAAAAAAGGAATATTCTGGATTCATAACATTAATTTAAAAAGGCAATTGTATGGAGATTATTACACTTCATTTACAGACTTATTTTTTTATAGGATAAGGGTAACAAACGAGCACACAGTCCACCTGATGGTAAGTGGTTGCTGCGGCCCATAGACATCTACATCTGTCCTCGTTTGCGAATCAAAATGCAGATGCGTTGTCACCCGGGAGGACTAAGATGGAATGCCTCATTTCCAGTAAAAAGGGCCTCCGGCCACCTGCACTCACCAAGCTAAACAAAGAGGTAAACCTCTACTCTACGTTGGTATTCTGTGAGGTCGTCGTACCACCCTGGTTCGAGCCGGCCCATCCGTGCGACAGCAAAACCTGCCGCGTGGCTGTACCACTGTTGATTATTAGATGATGATGAACGATTTTTTAGATATTTGCATTTAACATAGAAGAAGTGTTATGTTTTAAAAGTTTGCTTGTTCTAAAGAATGCAACTAAGACTTCGTCCGCATAAAATAGGCGTCTTTGGAAAAGTAGTTCAAATATCTCAAAACCACTTTAAACTCAATTTTGTGGTATTATTTCAAAAACTACGTACGATGTGAAAAATGATCCAAATTACAACTAAAGATCTATTTATTTCACAAAAAAGAAGGTCTTACCATATTATACTATAACACTCAAAGTTATTTTATAAAATGGTGTTGAATACTTAATCAACTGTTATAAAGCAAACCTTATAAAGCAAATGTTAAAAATCGATTTTACATCAAAAGTTTTAAAGAGAGAAGGTGTAGTGTTATACTACTTACATTTCATTGTGTTATACTACTTACATTTCTTTGTACACTATTTCTCCATTCTGTTCTTGATTTTCTGCATTCATGTTTTGCATCACTTTATACTATTTTTCCATTCTGTTTTTGATTTTCTGCATTTATATTTAGCATCACCTTTATTTCCATAGGATCCTGTAACGTTTTTACACAATAACATATCATTTTACTGCGTATTTTCACACTATTTAGTACTTTTAAAATAGCTGTCAATGAAGTCTTACCTTTTTCGGTCTTTTATTGAATTCTCTGTAACTCTACAATTTCAGGCTTCGTGTACGCTGCCGTGCATTGGTTTTTCCTATGTGAATAATATCTCATTTCTTACTTAAATGTAATGATTTTCCAATTATATTCCTAAAAACCAAAAATTTTATATTTGACAGCCGTTATTTATTTCGTTGTTATGGTAACTTTTATTCAAATTCGTCTCTGGTATGATGTTCTTTCTACATAAATACTCTTTGGCTGTAGGTCATTTACAATAAATTTCCTTTTAATTTAAATAATTTCTCGTTCTCTCTAAAAAGGTATAAAAGCCGAACAATTGGAGAATACGGCACAGTCTCGCTTCAGTTCTCAAACGAGAAACATCTACTAAAGGCCTTATCCCGGGGCCGCTTTGCCCCGGGATCCTGCAAGCCTCCATCTACATCCGGCGCATCCTGAAGTCGTCGGCGCATCCTGCAAACCAGGCGTCGGCTGACGTTGAGAAGATCCTCAGCTCTGTGGGTATTGAGGCACTGAATCCGAGATACTGAAGAAGGTCATCTCGGAACTCAATGGCAAGAGTGAAGAACTGATCGCGCAGGGTCGTGAAAAGTTGTCGACCATGCCCGTCGGTGGAGCAGCGCCCGTGGCCGCGGTCGCCGCTGCTGCAGCGCCGGCAGCTGAGAAGAAGGAAGAGAGAGTCCAAGAAGGAAGAATCTGAGTCTGACGATGAAGTCATGGGCTTCGGTCCTTCGACTAAAGCTTGCTTAATTTAATTCTTAATTCTTCACCTTTACTGCGCCTTGTCTATTCCCTTTTGATTTAATTGCTTTCCCTTTCGTTCTTAACTCATTATTCATCATTCATTTACACATCCTTTTCATATCTTCAAAATTCTAAAACAAAACTTCTTCTAGTTTTTCAACTTATCTGGATTATATTTAGACCTACATATAACACTTCATTTACATTCATCACTCTAAGTTACATTCATCACTCTAATATTTTTATTCTAGATAACTTAAAGAGGTACAATTTTTAATTTTTATTTCTTAAACTTAACTATGTACTTTGCACTTTATATAAAATTATTTTTGAAAGCTGAAGCGAAACGAACCATAACTTTTCTAAACATTTATTAACTGTTAATTTGTATATATGTATAAATACTTTTCTAAACATTTATTAACTGTTAATTTGTATATATGTATAAATATAACTGTTAATTTGTATATATGTATAAATATCACTATCATTTTCACCTTATTATTTTAATTTCTTTTAATTTGTTTGTTTGCTTGGTGTTCCAGTGTTCTTCAACTTCATAGCGACTAATGCTTGCTTAAGAGTAAGTTCTTTATCTTTATCTTAATTTGGGAACGGCTCACTACTCCCTTAATTTTCTTCACCTTTATCTTCACTTGGGAGCAGCTAACTACTCCCTTGATTTTTTATCTTCACTTAGGAGCGGTTGACAACTCCTTAAATAAGCCTGAATGTCCTTTTAAAAACACACTTTTAGAGTGGTGTCTCTTCGACTAATTTATTTTTTTTTCCACGCAGGAGCGGTTGACTACTCCTTAAATAAGCCTTAATGTCGTTTTGAAAACACACTTTTAGAGTGGTAGTCATTGAATGTGAACTCCACCCTTACCTGAATGCAGATGATGAATGTAAGAGATAGTATATCTGATTTTGCCTGTTAATGTCTGTTTATGCAAAGCTGTGTTTTTATGGTTTATTTTAGAATGTACATGTCAAAATTTTTGCTGAGTCAAAAATTTTCCAGGGTCGGGGGGAAAATGTAGTGTTATACTACTTACATTTCATTGTGTTATACTACTTACATTTCTTGGTACACTATTTCTCCATTCTGTTCTTGATTTTCTGCATTCATGTTTTGCATCACTTTATACTATTTTTCCATTCTGTTTTTGATTTTCTGCATTTATATTTAGCATCACCTTTATTTCCATAGGATCCTGTAACGTTTTTACACAATAACATATCATTTTACTGCGTATTTTCACACTATTTAGTACTTTTAAAATAGCTGTCAATGAAGTCTTACCTTTTTCGGTCTTTTATTGAATTCTATGTAACTCTACAATTTCAGGCTTCGTGTACGCTGCCGTGCATTGGTTTTTCCTATGTGAATAATATCTCATTTCTTACTTAAATGTAATGATTTTCCAATTATATTCCTAAAAACCAAAAATTTTATATTTTACAGCCGTTATTTATTTCGTTGTTATGGTAACTTTTATTCAAATTCGTCTCTGGTATGATGTTCTTTCTACATAAATACTCTTTGGCTGTAGGTCATTTACAATAAATTTCCTTTTAATTTAAATAATTTCTCGTTCTCTCTAAAAAGGTATAAAAGCCGAACAATTGGAGAATACGGCACAGTCTCGCTTCAGTTCTCAAACGAGAAACATCTACTAAAGGCCTTATCCCGGGGCCGCTTTGCCCCGGGATCCTGCAAGCCTCCATCTACATCCGGCGCATCCTGAAGTCGTCGGCGCATCCTGCAAACCAGGCGTCGGCTGACGTTGAGAAGATCCTCAGCTCTGTGGGTATTGAGGCACTGAATCCGAGATACTGAAGAAGGTCATCTCGGAACTCAATGGCAAGAGTGAAGAACTGATCGCGCAGGGTCGTGAAAAGTTGTCGACCATGCCCGTCGGTGGAGCAGCGCCCGTGGCCGCGGTCGCCGCTGCTGCAGCGCCGGCAGCTGAGAAGAAGGAAGAGAGAGTCCAAGAAGGAAGAATCTGAGTCTGACGATGAAGTCATGGGCTTCGGTCCTTCGACTAAAGCTTGCTTAATTTAATTCTTAATTCTTCACCTTTACTGCGCCTTGTCTATTCCCTTTTGATTTAATTGCTTTCCCTTTCGTTCTTAACTCATTATTCATCATTCATTTACACATCCTTTTCATATCTTCAAAATTCTAAAACAAAACTTCTTCTAGTTTTTCAACTTATCTGGATTATATTTAGACCTACATATAACACTTCATTTACATTCATCACTCTAAGTTACATTCATCACTCTAATATTTTTATTCTAGATAACTTAAAGAGGTACAATTTTTAATTTTTATTTCTTAAACTTAACTATGTACTTTGCACTTTATATAAAATTATTTTTGAAAGCTGAAGCGAAACGAACCATAACTTTTCTAAACATTTATTAACTGTTAATTTGTATATATGTATAAATACTTTTCTAAACATTTATTAACTGTTAATTTGTATATATGTATAAATATAACTGTTAATTTGTATATATGTATAAATATCACTATCATTTTCACCTTATTATTTTAATTTCTTTTAATTTGTTTGTTTGCTTGGTGTTCCAGTGTTCTTCAACTTCATAGCGACTAATGCTTGCTTAAGAGTAAGTTCTTTATCTTTATCTTAATTTGGGAACGGCTCACTACTCCCTTAATTTTCTTCACCTTTATCTTCACTTGGGAGCAGCTGACTACTCCCTTGATTTTTTATCTTCACTTAGGAGCGGTTGACAACTCCTTAAATAAGCCTGAATGTCCTTTTAAAAACACACTTTTAGAGTGGTGTCTCTTCGACTAATTTATTTTTTTTTCCACGCAGGAGTGGTTGACTACTCCTTAAATAAGCCTTAATGTCGTTTTGAAAACACACTTTTAGAGTGGTAGTCATTGAATGTGAACTCCACCCTTACCTGAATGCAGATGATGAATGTAAGAGATAGTATATCTGATTTTGCCTGTTAATGTCTGTTTCTGCAAAGCTGTGTTTTTATGGTTTATTTTAGAATGTACATGTCAAAATTTTTGCTGAGTCAAAAATTTTCCAGGGTCGGGGGGAAAATGTAGTGTTATACTACTTACATTTCATTGTGTTATACTACTTACATTTCTTGGTACACTATTTCTCCATTCTGTTCTTGATTTTCTGCATTCATGTTTTGCATCACTTTATACTATTTTTCCATTCTGTTTTTGATTTTCTGCATTTATATTTAGCATCACCTTTATTTCCATAGGATCCTGTAACGTTTTTACACAATAACATATCATTTTACTGCGTATTTTCACACTATTTAGTACTTTTAAAATAGCTGTCAATGAAGTCTTACCTTTTTCGGTCTTTTATTGAATTCTCTGTAACTCTACAATTTCAGGCTTTGTGTACGCTGCCGTGCATTGGTTTTTCCTATGTGAATAATATCTCATTTCTTACTTAAATGTAATGATTTTCCAATTATATTCCTAAAAACCAAAAATTTTATATTTGACAGCCGTTATTTATTTCGTTGTTATGGTAACTTTTATTCAAATTCGTCTCTGGTATGATGTTCTTTCTACATAAATACTCTTTGGCTGTAGGTCATTTACAATAAATTTCCTTTTAATTTAAATAATTTCTCGTTCTCTCTAAAAAGGTATAAAAGCCGAACAATTGGAGAATACGGCACACACTCCGCCTGTGACACCGCTCTCGTGCGGTCGTTCAGGTAGTCCGCGCAGCCGTCCCCGTACGGTAGTGCTCTCTCGCTCTCGCGCCTCCGCTGTCCTGCTCGCGCTGTACAGCGTCGTCGCCTTGGTGAGTCATTTCTGCTATCAGTTCTTGCCCCCCTGTCTTCGGGCGGGGAGGTTTGACTGACCTCCGCTTGTTACCTGTTATATTTTTTGTTATTTTTTGTTAACTATTTCTATTTTTGTTTTCGTTATTTATTTTTATAACGTGTACGTGTATACTGTTTCTAGGGAGTTACTTGCTCTTTTCAGAGCAAGGCCCTGCTCTTTTAAGAGTAAGGGCATTACTCCTGGAATAAAGAACGTCCCGTTCTTCTGAGAACGGTGATCCCGCCCTTACTGTATAGGTTCAGAACGCCTCTGTTCTTTTCAGAACAGCATCCCCCACCAGCCCCATTCATTTCTAGCATCATGTCGAAACAAGACCTTATAGGGTCCATCGTCTCAGGCCTTAATAGGCTGGATAATTCGGCTCTCGCCGCAATCGTGGCAACTATTGCCTCGTATGCCCCTCAAGCACCTCAACCGCCGCCCGTTATAGCGGCCTACCTAGAGTCCAAGAACTCTTTCGCCCCCTTAGATATGGAGTACGCATGCTCCGAGTCTGAGTCCACTGCGTCGGCCCCCCGGAAGAGGCCCGCCACCTATTCTGGCACCGATTCCTCGGAGTCCTGTGACTCCGACGAGTCATCCTTCACGACCGTCTCCTCAAAACGCGGCGGTAAACGCACCGCGAAAAACCGCACACCTCCCGTTTCAGCGGCCCCTGCCGCTCCTTCAACCTCCGCAGCCCCCGTTGCTGCCTCAAACCCCGCAGCTCCCGCTGCCGTCCCTGCCCCCGCAGCCCCCGTTGCTGCTACGGCTCCCCTAATGTCAATGGACATCGCCCCGCCATCCAAGCCAGCTTCCCGCTGTGCCCCAGTACTTGCAAAGAAGCAAGTCCCGCCCCCTGTCTTCCTAAGAGACAAGGCCAGATTCACCAAGTTGTCGAAATCATTATACGACGCAGGCATTAAATATGACCATGCGATTAACCTCGGGGAGACTATTAAAATCATTCCCAACTCGATCGATGCCTTCCGTAGTATCACCAGGCTATTCACAGCCGAACAAGCCTCTTACCATACTTACGCTCTTCCGGAAGAGCGTAAAATCAGGGCCGTCATCCGCGGCGTGCCATTTGAATTCTCCAACGAGGAAATCCTTGCGGACCTTAAGTCCCAAGGTTTCCCTGTAGAAGCCGTGCACAAGATGCACAGTAGAACGGGCCAGAGGTTTAACCTGGTCCTAGTCATCTTAACCAACGTGCCGGAGGCAAAAGCCATCTTCCGGCAGGTACGCACAGTGTGTGGCCTGTCGAGAGTGAAGGTTGAGCCCCCACATAGGCGCGGGTTCCCGGCGCAGTGCCACCGCTGCCAGCTATATGGTCATGCGGCGGCCAACTGCTCTGCCCCACCCAGGTGCGTTAAGTGCCTTGAATCCCATAATACTAAGGATTGTCCTCGGCCCAAAGACGCCGAATCCCCACCCGCGTGCGTCCTGTGTAAACAAACAGGCCACCCGGCTAACTACAGAGGCTGCCCTTGCGCACCTCATCCTCGCCCCAGTAGGCAAGCTCCACCGCCGGTCAATGACCGCTCATTCCCGGCTCTCTACCAACGGTTGCCCCGTCAGGGCCTTTCACAGCCCATCCAGGGCTTCTCTCGACCCTCTCAGGGTCCCCTTAGGCCCCCTCAGGGCATTATTCGGCCCCCTCCGGGCTTCTCTAAGCCTATGGAGCCTCCAGTCTTTCCCTGGGGCCCCAAAAAGGCAGACCCACCGCGGACTACCTCCGCCCCACAACAATCACAGCCCTCAATGGCTGATGACCTAAAAACGGTGTATTCCGCTATTAGGAACATCGACGTTGGGGAAATCGCTGTGTTAGCACGCAAATTGCGCGCTGCGAGGTCCCCTCAGGACCGTCTCCTCGCTCTTGCAGAGCATCATAATCTTTTGTGCTCGTTGTAAGTTAAGTTAACTTAATTAACTTAACTTACGATGACAGAGCAGGTTGCTCTACCAAAGTCTCACGGTCGTATCAAACCTAAGGGTTTATCGCTTGTATCCTTTAATATTCGCGGTTTGCGAAATAACCTCCCAGAACTTAAGCTCTTTCTTCGAAGTCGTGAAGCCGATTTCCTCCTCCTACAGGAAACTAACCTCAAAACTAAGGACACTAAAGGCCTTTCTATTAAAGACTTTTCTCTTCTTCGTAATGACAGAATCGACCGTCAAGGTGGCGGTACGGCCATTTATTACAAGAAGACACTCCATTGCTCTCCCATTTCTACTCCGCAGCTTACCAGTATGGAAGCCACGGTATGCAGGCTAGCTATGACTGGACATCAGTCTATTCTCATAGCCTCCTGTTACATCCCCGCGGGAACCCTTCCCCTCAAAAGAGATTTTGAGGCTATTTTATCTTTAGGTAACCCAGTCATTATGTTTGGAGATTTCAACTCCAAGCATACTGAATGGACATGCCGTACTACCAACCGTAGTGGCAAGTTACTGCTCGATATCACGCAGTCTCTTGACCTCACCGTTCACAGTCCCCTAGGTGCTACTCACTATCCCGATGTCACCGACCACGCTCCCGACGTGCTAGATTTTGCACTACTCAAAAGTGTTTCCCTCAACCTCAGGGCAATCGAGACACTAGACGATCTAGGATCCGACCACCGACCGGTCTCCCTCATTCTCGGCCATCAGCCACCCCCCTCTACACCCTCGACTAAAACCTTCACAAATTGGAAGGGCTTCAAGGAGTCCCTAGCGAATGCTCTGGACTCACAGGACTCTCCCATCTCCCTATCGTCGGACTTAGACAGTTCTGAAAAAATCGACACCGCGGTCGATTCACTCTCCACCCTTATTAAAACCTCCCTTAAGGAGAATGAAAGGATAGTCCCGGTTGCTAATAATAGTGAGCTTCCCCTACATATTAGCAACCTATTAAAAGCCAAGAAAGCTGCTTTCCGGAGAGCAGCAAAATACCCCACGCCCGAATATAGGCACACGGCTAATCGTCTTCAACGAGAACTCCGTTTCCGCCTCTCTGAATTTCGAGACCTCGAAAAGAGTAAACTCATGGAGAATATCTCTCCCTCTCATACAGCGTACTATCGGATGGCAAGAGCCCTCCGCATAGACGCTATCACCCACACTCCCCCTCTCTCCCGTCCCGACGGTACGGTAGCCTTCGAGGACGAGGAAAAGGCTGAGTGCTTTGCAGACAGCATTGCCGCTCAATGCTCTCCTAGCTCTCAGCCCGTTGACCCTTCACACGTCCAGACAGTGAAAGATGAGGTCCGCCGCCGGAACTCACGCCCTACAGCCTCCGAACCTATCTCTGTGTCCAATGATGAGATTTCATCCCTCATCAAAGGACTTAAGCCCAAAAAGGCTCCGGGCGCGGATGGCATCTCCAACCAAGCCCTTAAACACTTTCCTGAGCAGGTGTTAACCTTTTTATCTATTATCTTCAACGCCTGCTTCAACCTTAGTTACTTTCCCACTACGTGGAAAGAGGCAACTGTGATTGGTATTCCCAAGCCAGGCAAGCCTCTCAACCTCCCCTCCAGTCATCGCCCCATTAGCCTCCTCAAGGCCATAGGCAAGCTCTTTGAAAGAGTCATCCAAAATCGCATGAGGCGCCATCTGTTTCCCGCAGACGGTGACCCTCTTATCATTCCCCATCAATTCGGTTTCCGAGCGAAACACTCCTGCCCCCAACAAGTTCACCGTATTGTGGAATATATCCTCAGCGGTTTTTATCCCCGTCGTCATAAGACTATCGCGGTCTTTTTCGACATCGCCAAAGCCTTTGATAGAGTCTGGCATACAGGCCTTATCTACAAACTATACAAAATAGTTCTCCCCGATCGTCTAGTACGTCTCGTGGCCTCTTATCTAAATCATCGTACCTTTCGTTTTAGACACGAAGGCACGCTATCTTCACAGCGCCCCATCAAAGCTGGTGTCCCTCAGGGCTCAGTACTTGCTCCTCTGCTGTACATCCTGTTCACCAACGATATTCCCATTCCGCCGAAAGGTGTTCAGCTCTCCCTCTTCGCAGACGACACTGCTCTCTACTGTAAAGGTATCTCGCTACCTTTTATACGGAACAAGGTCCAAAAGTCAGTTGATGACCTAGGAGCTTGGTTCAAAAAATGGCGCATCGATGTGAACCCGGAGAAGAGTTCCGCCGTTCACTTCGATTATAAACGACGCCGTATCAAAAACACTCCACCAATACGTATGCTAGGGACCCCTGTCCCCTGGCATACGTCTGCCAAATATTTAGGTGTCACTCTAGACACAGGGCTAACTTTCAGGCCCCACGTCAAAAGAGTAACCCGTCACGTACGTTTTTACCTGAATAGGCTCAACAGTATGTTGGGCCGACACAGTAAAATGTCCCTCAGAAACAAGCGTACCCTTTATAAGGTCTGTATACGACCAGTCATGTCCTACGCGGGCCCCATTTTTGCCCACGCTAACCCTAAAATTATTAATGAACTCCAAGTAGTTCAAAACCTTTTCTGTCGTCGAGCTGCGAACGCACCTTGGTACGTCCGTAATGCCGACCTTCATCGGGACCTAGAGCTCCCTACAATTCAACAATTTCTTAAAAAACTCTCTGAGAACTTCTTCAAAGCCTCAGAGTCGCACTCCAATCATCTTATTCGTGAGGCAGCTACTTATGCAGCCCCACTCCCCTCTAGCTATCGAGTCTGCAGGCCGAGAAACTCTCTCTCGGACCCGCCTAATAAACTGTCAAACGACCTGAACTGCCTCATGGCGGCTCAGGCCAACTCTAATTAAATTATTCATAATTAATTTGCCTTCGTAGGCACTCCCTCAGCGGCTCGTAGCCGCCTGCGCCCTCTTTTCCCAAAAGAGGGTCGCTTCCGATACGGCATAAGAAGCTTTAAACAGCTAAGTTGCCACTCCCCAAAGGCGGTTTTTAGCGGGTATCACTTAGGTCCCCCGGTAGGCAGTGAGTCCCGCATAACCAGGACAGACCGGCTGTCGTGGTATGCGTAATGCATTTTCCGCCTCCCTCTGTGGTAGCCCTTTTCCAATTGCTTCGGGCGCAAAAAAAAAAAAAAAAAAAAGAATACGGCACAGTCTCGCTTCAGTTCTCAAACGAGAAACATCTACTAAAGGCCTTATCCCGGGGCCGCTTTGCCCCGGGATCCTGCAAGCCTCCATCTACATCCGGCGCATCCTGAAGTCGTCGGCGCATCCTGCAAACCAGGCGCCGGGATCCTGCAAGCCTCCATCTACACGTGAAGTCGTCGGCAGTCTGCTTCAAGTGTGGGGCCACGCTACCTTCGGGCACGCTACGACTGCTTGCTCCAGGCGCTGAGTGCACCTACTACCCGCGCTACCTTCGGGCACGCTACGACTGCTTGCTCCAGGCGCCGAGTGCGCCTACTGCCCGTGCTACCTCTGGGCGCGGCGACTACTTCTCCAAGTACTGAGCGCACCTACCCCAGGCGCTACGTGCGCCGGCTCCGGACGCTGCGTGTGCCCAGTCCAGGCGCTGCGTGCCGTCGCCGCTGAGAAACCTCAAGCTCTGCGTGTGCCCATTTCTACAAAAGCAGCGAGGCTCCAGGCTCCCCTATAAAACTATATTGTCCTATTCTCCTACCTTTATTTTTTTAAAACCTAATTGTAATCCCATTTCATCCATCATCTTCATATTTCATTTTTTTATAAAATTGTAAATACTTTTCTGAAACTTTAAATATATTATTTTCTTGGTCTACTTTTGTTGTTTTGCTGTTCTTAGGTTAGGTTCTTTCTCTTTTAAGGTGTTTGTGTGTGTGTGTGTGTGTGTGTGTGTGTGTGTGTGTGTGTGTGTGTGTGTGTGTAAGTGTGTGTGTGTGCGTGCGCGTACGTGTCTGTGTGTTTGAGTAAGATAAGTGTGTACGTAATTATGTCGGTAGATGTAGATAACAAATTAAAATAACATATTATGTTATTTTTATTTGATATCTACTTCTACCGACATTAAATTTTAGTTAAATTTAAATATTATTTAAAATGCCCCTAAGAACCTCTGAGAACTAAGGAGGAATCTCGTTTCCATCAAAAAGATCTTCGGTTCTCTACACTCACCATACGAAACAGCAGCATTAAGCTGTTTATTTACGCTGGTATTCTGTGAGATCGTGTCCTTATTATAAGCCAGTACTATCCTATTTGATGACTACTATCCTATTTGAAGGTAAGTGGTGATGCAGCCGAAGATGGTAATGCACACTGACTTAGTCTTACAAAAAAAGCTTGATGATTAATAGAATCAGACGTTACTTTGCGGAAGTGCATTATATTAAAGTTGGTAAAAAATGTATGCTAAGTAATTTTTTACCAACTTTAAAAAAAAACTTGAAAAAAAAGGTTGGTTCAAACCATATTGGTGTCATCTATAAGCCCCTTAGTTTGCCTATCTTTGAATCCAAAGCCGTTAGGTGGCATTTTGCAGCACTAGCCCATATAGCAGCAATACTTCTTGCACGCAGCACGATCGGCCTTGCACTTTACCTTTATATACTGTAAGCAAATGTCCCGGTGTGAACTATCGCCGCACTTTTGCAAGTAAAACAGACGTCTGGCATACAGATGAAATTAAACTTCTAGAGTGTATATAAATAATAAGTATTAATGTTGTTTACGTTTATTTCATATTAAAAGTTTTATTTTATATAAAAAAACTAATATACAAATATATTTCTTTACTTTTTTTTTAAGATATTTGACTTAGATGGTTGTTCTTTAAGCCATGTCTTTATTTCATTCGGGATCTTCGCTTTTGTAGATTTTCATTATCAAGTGATAATAATTCTTTATAGTACATTGCTTAACAATATATTGATGCGTCACATTGCGTAGTTTTTGGAAGATTTTGACGGCAACTTTAGCCAGCATACTACTTGGCGGTAGTATCTCAAGGCGCCTAGCAGACTGAGTGACTTACCCATTATTTTGAGATTCACATCACCATTGAAGCACTTCTTTCACCGTTTCCACTAATCGTTCACATGTGCAGACATTTAATCAAAATCTCACATATCAAAATTCACTTTAAACCATTATTAAACAATAATCAATAATACAGGAGCAGCAATCCGCCACGCCACGCTGCCGGTCGAGTTCCCGCCAAAACTCATATTTTTTTTCTGTATAATTTCCATAGACAATTTATTGATAATTTTATGAAATAATGATGTGCCACGTTTAAAACTTCCTAAAATTAAAATTTGATAATATTCCTTAGAGACACGTGCGAAAGTAATATAGAATTATTTAAATATGTCTTAGATAAATCTGTTTTAAGTATCGTTGTCATTTTTGTTTCCATAATTCATACCCTTTGTCCAAAAGTCCAAAACATAATAGATAATTCTAGTAAATGGTAACATTTAAAAAACAAACTTGTTCGTGTCGTGTGATGATGAACTTGTGAACCGGCGTTCCTGTCTGCGTTTTCGTACATTTAGATTTTTTGTGTTAGTTCTTTGTTCGTTATTCATGTTGCAAATGAAATAATCAACTTCCATTTGTGTGAGTTTAATTTTAATTTTGTTTTACGTAGTGTAGTTTGAACGATAAAAGAACAATGTTAACAAACGACATGAATATGGAGAATGGCGGCGGCGACGCTAATTCCAATGTGTCACCTACCAAACTCATGGTCAACTATATACCCGAATTAATGACTCGAGATATGATGTACGCATTGTTTTCCGCGATGGGAAAGATTGAGAGTTGCAAACTAATAGCTAACAGAGGCTATGGTTTCGTCGAGTATGAAAAACACGAGGACGCGGAGAAGGCGAGAGCAGCGTTCAACGGACTCCTTATGCAGGGAAAGACTTTAAAAGTTTCTTTCGCACTTCTTAACCCGGAGAACAAGGTCAGCCATAAACCCGACACCGAATCGAATCTCTACATAAGCAATCTACCGCCCGACATGACACTAGAGAGACTCAACAGCCTGTTCAGTCAATTTGGCAACATAACCAATAGCCGCGTTTCGCAAGGAATTGGTTTCGTATGTTTCGAGAATCGCCAGCAGGCGGAGGATGCTATACAACATATGAATGGACAGACACCGATCCCTGGCGCGGGTGCAATAGTTGTAAAGTTTGCCAATAAACCGAATGCAAATAAAAACGCGCCGAGGCCAATACAAAGGGTAGTAGGTGCCCCGACGATCGCGTACAACGGCGCTGCCGCTGTGTTTAATGGTACTACACCAGCTTTCAACGGCACTAATCTCAGTGCGGCGTTCGGTGCGCGCCCCGCTGCCTTCGCTCCAGGATTTCCTCAGGCTTCACCGCCACCTCTATTGCCATCTCCCGGTAAGGCGCTGCCATTCATCAACAAAGGCCAGCAACGTTTCAACCCTATGGCGGCAACGAATCACACGCCGCTTCCTCTCATAGGTGCTCCCGCTAGTCCCGTCCCGCTTCTTGGAGCTCCACCGGCTCCCCATCAGACCACAGTGTATGTATACAACATTGGTGAGGACACTGAGGAGTTGGCGCTGTGGCAACTATTTGGTCCTTATGGTGCTATTGATTCAATAAAAGTAATCAAAGACCCTGAAACTAAGAAAAACAAAGGTTTTGCATTTGTTAACATGCGCGAGTATGATGAGGCCGCTATGGCCATTCAGGCATTAAATGGCTACACGCTCAATGGACAGGTTCTATCGGTTAGCTTTAAGACTCAGAAGAGAAACAATTAGGATACTAACGGACGTTAAACGCCGTCTCAATTGTGATCGTTTGAGGCCGAAACTTAAAGATTATTTCATTCCAATCTCAAAATATTTTTGTAGTCGAGACGTGAGATCCTCTATGTGCATTTCAGATTAGTCGCATAAGTATTTTTGTAAGATTTAAGACTAGTTTTATATTCGCGAGAGCGCGACATGACTATCTGTGAGTTAAGTTGCTTGACAGTATCTTATATGTGTACTCTTATATCTTATGATATGGTATTATATTATTGGACTATGTATGGGCCTGTTGCACTATCTGACCGCGGCGGACGCCGGCGCTACGCCCGCAGTGTCCGGCGCCCGCCCCCACCCTCCAGGTATTTTATTTTGTGTAAAACAAACCATTGTATGTTTTTTAATCTTTAATAAATTTCATGTTTAAATAGAATTTATTGTATATTTCTCTATTTTTTTTCTATATACTCATTCCCCTATCCTCTCCCTATTTACTTACATAGTATACGTAATAATAATCCATACATTATAAATATAATTATTTGTGGCAGTAGTTTTTTTAACATGTACATAATATATAATTGTGTGTATTGTCCGCTGGCAGGTCAGCTGTGTTAAATTGCTTAAATATTGCATGTTGTGTAGTAGAGATCAAAAATAAGTTTATATTTGTTTATGTTACCTCAGGTTTTAATGCCTCCGTTATTGCATTTTATCCTCATTACTTTAATAATTATTGAAAATTATTTTAGACGCTATAATGTCAGGGCTTGTAGGTTTGGCAGTCTTATGTTACTGACATTAAATTTATATTACACTCCTCCCAGGTGTTGCGACATTCATTATTGAACTTTATACTTTCTATGGCTTCAAGTCAATGCCTGTTTACTACTTATTGTTAGAAGAAATAATATATGACTGTAAACAGTTAAATTAGAATTAAATACAATGTCTGTAGGATGGGATTGGGAAAATTGTTGAAAATACCGTGGTCCAATACTAACAAACAAGAACAATGTATGTGATACTGAGACTGCCACAAATTTACTATGTGCCTGTTTTCCTCTGTTGTCTGAGACATTACTGTGAGTGAAAGTAGAAAGTAAGTATTCGCCGTGACATATGCATGGTGAGTAACTTTGAAATTTGTTTTTATAATGAATAATCTATTTTTGTACACAGATAGCAATGTTGTTCATTCATGTATGAACAAAAAAAAATGCTTGAAACGAAACAGTAACATTTTTTCATTGCAAGTGTCGCTTATCGCATTTTATTAATGTATAATCCTCTAAATGTTTGATTTTATAGCTCGTTTTCCTGCGATAAATTTAAGAAGTGTTTCACGTTGGAAACGGAGTTCGTTACATGAATTTGTAAGTTGCCATCCGCCGATACCTGTTGATGACTAACGTAATGCGGCGATAACGTGCTGGCACATTGATAATATTATAATAACTGGCCACCTTTTTTTTATAGCATAAGATCGATAGTTTCAGTGTCAAAATGCTACAAAGTTTAACAAGCGAACGAAACCTTAGAGAGTTCAAACTCCCGATCTGCCCTCCTCAAGGGCAATGTCTATAAATATTTCTTATACATATGTTTATGTTGGCGGCGACCTTATACGCGTCCTCCTGTGCAGACGAAAGTTAATGTTTTGATTTGCAGATTTCAGGTTGGAAAAAATATATCATAATTATCGAATAGCATTATCTTAATATTAATATGACCTTAGAACAATTGCGTATATGTATAAATCATTTCAATTTAAGTAAAGTTAAAAATTCATGCTCAAAACGCTAAACTGTTTTTAAAACTATGACAAAGATAATCGCGGGATCCTGAGATTGGTTATCTATATCTTTAAATTATTGTTATAATATTGATCGATAATTATAATTGTAAATTCGTTTAACATAAAATAACATTCTGTTTGTTTCAACAGGTTACACGTATCTATGCATTCAGTGAGTTCCAAAATAAACAATTCAATTTCTAAAATTCCCTAATAATATAATATTATGTACCGACGACAAAAGAGCCATAATGACATTGAACTTGTAAAGAATAGCGTCCAATTTATTTATATGAAAACCAACCCACCTATTATTTGCTATAAAGAAGTTGAGTATAATATGTAATATATAATGTACTAGTAAATACAGTACTAGTAGTGTGGGTATACGCAGTGATTCCCGCCGTTAGTGAAGGGCATTCACCGTTTTATCAAGTTTATGGAAGCGGCAAGCGTGTCGGGTGATACCTATAAACTCGTCTGAAACAAGAGTTCTTGAGTTTTTTCTAGGGTCAGGGCAACTCCACGTGAGCCGTAATTTCAATTATCGTGTTGATATTGTCAGATTTTTTTTTTATAAATTAAAAAGTTAAAGAAATATTTCAGAAATAAATTATTTTGTAAAGATATCATAATTAAGCTATTCTTCTTTGTTAGGCCTTCCTCTCGGCCTCTGCCATTGTATCGTCATGGTACTTTGCTTTTGACGCTTTATTTAAATTCGTTACAAATATTAATTCGTATTGATGTTCTATGTGTAATATTTTAACAGTGACTTTAAAGGAAACAGTTAACAATAAAAGATATAAAAAGTACAACGCCTCCCGCTATCTCAATGTCATAAAATATTTTTATACTTAGTACATTTGTACGTCGTGCAAATATTGATTATAGCGAGACAGAGTTGGAAAACAATTGGTACGTAGCTATGCAAGTGTAGTATATAGAGTATCCATCAGTTTCTACTACAAACATGAGTAAGTTCGGGCTCACGTTGATTCAATGATTATGCGACCTGCCGGCGGTCGACGCGTGTTGAATATTACTAGCAAGATATTATGCTTGCGACTGTCCGCTTGAATATAAGGCAAAAATCATATTTTTTTTTAAACCGGAACGAAATCTCAATTAGTAAAGTCGATAGTAACAGTTTTCGAATTATATCCGTGCCTACACAGACTGATGTTTTTAACATTACATTTATGTTAGAAATCCAATACAACAACAAAAAAAGACATTTGCGATAGAAAATTAGAAACTAACACAAAGCCACTACATATTGATTCATTTATCACTCATAAATATACAAATGTAATATACACGACAAAGCGAAATGAGGACTTTATGGGCGAAGGAAAAACATGTTAACATAAAGGTAAATTGATTCAGCGTAACATTAATAGTTTGTATGGGGCGATAGCTTCAAAAATACGATAATGTTATGCGTTATTCTTACTTAGTGATCAAAAAGACCAAGGTTAGTGTATAATATTTCAACAGATAGAACTGGTATGTATAACAAGGAAAAATCTGATTTTTTAAACATAAATGCTATATAATATATTGTATACCGGTTCTGCGTGGAATTAATACATTGCTAACGAAGATTTTAAGGTTTGAATGGTTAGTCCTAGCAGGAAACAACTTATTACATATAACAACCGTAAAACATAAACCCAGTTTATACAATAGGCTATTTTTGAGATTTTATGAACGACGTGTGCACTTGCCTTAGAGCCTGTCCAGAAAGCGCGTTTTACGCGCGTATCCACTCGCGCGTTTTGATTTGTATTGCGTCCAGATGCGGCGAAATCACGCGCGTTCTTACGCGCGCATGAGATGAGACGGATTTGGTCAGTTATAAACATGGACTCGGCTACAGCGGTTGTGTTGTGGCTTGCATACCGTCGATGGAGACGTTGTAAACGAAGAGAAAGTCGACGATTTAACGTGCATCCCATTCTACGTGACAGAATGACGCATAGTATGTATATAACTTTATACCCAAAACTCAGAGAATATAGTGAAAAGTTTTTCAACTACTTTCGGATGTCAGTAGCATCGTTTGATGATTTACTAGAAATTATCAAAGAAGATTTGACTCCATGTCAAAATTATGTGGTACGGGATACTGTTTCTGCAGAAGAAAAACTCGTGATTACTTTGAGGTAATATTTTTTATTGCTTTAGTAATTATAAACTAAGACCCAATTAACAAAAATAAAGAATTTGAACAAAATTAACAAAAATTAGGAATCATTCTTATATAATATAGGTAGGTACTTAACATTTAATTTAATTATCGTATAGTTCCATTAATTCAGATTCATTGGAATCTTGTGTAGATGCCGGTGATGGGTTTTTGTAGCTAGACGTCTTTGGTGGTCGTGACGCAGTGCAATAACCTCGATTGTAAGTCGAAAAGGTTGCAGGTGGAAACGAAGATGTTGAAGGGTCTGTTGCGGTATATCCTGTTTCTCCAAAATAATCTGTCTGTCCACGTTGTGTCATTCCTGTTTGGTAATGACATTGTGTCGAAGGTTGGTAGTCGGAACGAGCAGCTGCAGGTTTAAGACACAGAGCTTGTTGAGCTTGAAGTACTTTCATTAATTCAATTTTTGTTTGAAGTCTGTTTTCCTCTGGTACTTTAAGAAGCTCTTTGTGTAAGGACAAACAAAATAGTTTGTCATCATCTGACTCCATTTGGTTTGATGTCTGTGGCTGATTTCCAGATGCTAAATTTGTTTTTATGATGGAGAGAAATTCTTCGTCGGCCGCATTTAGGTTTTTCTTCTTTTTCGCCTGACTACGTGGAGGTCTCATTACATCTTCCCCATCGCCCGAAAACTCTTGTTCTTCAGCTGCAATAGACGCGGTGTTGATGTTGCTCTCAGTTCTTTTATTCCGTGTCGATCTTTCGAGGAACATCAAACGTTCAAAATAAATATATTTGGCTTTGCCGGAGGCTCCTGATCCAGACGGTGTGGTTTTCTTCTTCTTCATTTCTCTTACAAAGCCATCACGCAACCCTTTCCACTTCTTCTGCAATAAAGTACCTGTAAACAATAAAAAGATTAGAATAAAATAATAATTCTTATGTAACTTTCTTTTCAGATATTTGGCTACAGGATGTTATTTTGCGGACCTGCATTATGCCTACAGATTAGGAAAGTCTACAGTTATCGAAATAGTACAGAAAACCTGTTACGTCATATGGAACAAACTGCAAAATATAGTAATGAGAGAACCAACGAAGGCTGAATGGAAAGAAATTTCGAAACAATTTCAAAAATACACAAATTTTCCAAATTGCATCGGCGCCATTGACGGCAAGCACATCCGTATTATAAAACCTAATGATTCTGGATCTCTTTTTTATAACTATAAGAGTTACTTTTCAACTGTTTTGTTGGCCGTATGCGATGCAAATTATTGTTTTATTGCAGTGGACATAGGCGCATATGGAAAAAGTAATGACTCCACAATTTTTAGAGACTCTATTTTATATAAAAAACTTGTCGAGAAAACTTTAGATATCCCAGATCCAAAGCCAATATCGCAAACAGATACAACCCCCTTACCTCATGTCATAGTAGGAGATGAGGCGTTTAGTCTGTCTGAAAATATAATGCGCCCTTATTGCGGTAAATCTCTAACAACTAAAAAAAGAATTTTCAACTATCGCTTATCCAGAGCCCGGCGTTACATTGAATGTTGCTTTGGCATCTTAGTAAATAAATGGAGAATATTTCATAGACCGTTGAATGTAGACATAGAATTTGCAGAAAATATCATTAAGGCTTGTTGTGTTCTCCATAACTACGTAAGGTTAAGGGATGGCTACAGGTATGATCACACTCTTTACGAAACATCTCTGATTAATTTGAACACTGAGGCAGTGAGGCCTAATGCGAGATCATTGAATACAAGAGATAGATTTGCTGATTATTTTGTTAACGAAGACAAACTCCCTTGGCAAGATAAAATGATATAGTTTATTAATGTAAAATATGTGCAAGGAATATTATTATTTAATAAAATATTATTTACTTACCTAAAGTTTTTTTTTTCTCCTCGGAATCACCAGCTTCACAAAAAATTTCTACTATTTCTTCCCAGTTCCTACGTTTAATGATTCTATTAGAATAATCTGATGATTCCATATCCCATATAGCTACCCTTTTCTCAATTTCGTCAATAAAAAGTTCCGTGTCAAAGTTATCACGCTCCATTTTGAACCAAATACGTCCACTCGCCACGGACACGCGCGTAGTACTGGACGCAGCAATGGCGCCGGAGTATCTCGACTCGCGCGGCGCACGCGCGTAAAACGAGCGAGTCGAGAGTCCCGCTCATTGCAAGCGTTTTACGCGCGTGTGAGGTAACGCGCGAGAGCATCTGGACGGCATGTATGTAGCTCTAGTATCTCGAGAACGCGCGAGTGCCTACGCGCGAGTGGATACGCGCGTAAAACGCGCTTTCTGGACAGGCTCTTACATCCGTGTAGAAATGTCGCTATTTTTGTAACTATATGCACATATAAATATATACACTATATGTATTGCTTTTATGTTATTTAGATCTGCTTTTTTTTACTATAGCGTATTGTCCCAGTATATTTATTGTGTATAATTTACATCAAATTTTCAATAACTAATACATTAATTGGACGTTATTAATTAAAAAGATCCAATTCGCAAGGTTCAATAATATTTTTGATATATGCCAAAAATAGGGTAATAGCAAAATATTTCAGCAGCAGTCTCTTCTATGGACAATAAGCAATACCTCCCAAAGAAATCTAAGCAAGCTATTAATCATGGAATATCGATTAAAACTTCAAACATCGATATCTAAGAAGTAGCTTTTGGAATATTGGACCTTTTTTGTGTAACTACGTCCAATTATTACACTTTTATTATCTTTTAAAGAAATATATAGGTGTAGCAATTTATAATGGAAAAAGCTTAATATTAACGATAAGAATTTTATGGTGTTTAAGCAAGGCCTGTCCAACCGCGACTGACTTTATTTTGTAATGTTCAGAATAGTTTTAAAGAATAACCGAATAAGCATGCTCGTATAGGCATGCCCAGATGCTTTTCTATATTTTGTAGCCACCGTTGAAGAGAGTAGTTTTGATTAGTGAGATGGATTACTCTGATAATTCCATCAGATGTGCTGTTATTTATTGGCAGAATGCCACCGTAACTAAGGTTGCTTATAGATTCCACCGCCGAAAATGTTTTTACTTCATTGTCCTATTTTTGAAGTGAACATGTATGTACAAGTAATATGTAACACATCGGACGGTAACGTGTCTTTAATTTATCGCTTTTTTAACGCGTTGAAAAATGTAATTTTAGGAATTAGAAATTAGTAATTAGCCTTCAAAATTTTATATCTACACTCGCAGCATAGGCAGCACAAACAAGACATTTAAATTTGATATAATATGTGAAAATGTGATCGTAGCGCCAGTAATATGATACGCTTTATTTTTTCATATTAAATTAAAAGGGCAGAAGTCACGCACAAGTGCTGCGTGATAGCGTTCAGATGTTCGAACCCTCTCAACCCCTTCTCCGGTCTCCCCCGAGTTTGATTTTTTCCCTTAGGGGAAATGCCTGCCAATTCATTTAGGAACCGCCGCCGCTAAATTTAAAACAGCATTGCAAAAATCGCCAGCTGCCCTCCTATATGAAATGTGAACGTAGTCTGCACTTGCCAGTGTTCAGGCAAGCTCCTATCGCACTTGACTCAATTCTTACTGCATATAGATGACGATTAACTTTCATTTCCACAAAGAAGTCTGCAGTGAATATTTGTGACCATCTTTGCCGACTGGTACTTTGTCACCGAATTAACTTACTGGTCTCTTTTTACCTTTTCTACCCGCCTGAGAGCAGACTGACTGCTTAGAATAGATATAGATATAATATAGATACGGCTGTAAAGCCTGTTCGTAGACAGGCAGGCTTAAGGCTGCGCACAAAGCAATTTTTTTAAATATCTGATTTTTTTAATGAAAACTAGGCACATTGGCCACTTTTGGGATGGGGAAAAAGCACTGAACTCGCGTGAACGCCCCGCTCAGATACATAAAATTGATAAAAGTAATGTTGAAAATCCAATTGTTTAAATTTTATAAAATTAATATGTTATTTAATTAAAAGTACGTTAGATTACTAGAATTTTCTCCTATATCGTAGAGACAGTTTACATACTTTAATTTCAGAAAACAAACATTCAGATTCGGAACAATTATTTGTACATATTAACATAATAATTGTTCCGTGTGGCATTCGAACCCGCGGCCACGAATCGATGCCACCGCGCCGCGGAGCCAGCAATTTGAATTTTAATATAGTAAATGAACCGTGGTAGCTCAGATGGTTAGCGCTCGTTGTAAGCCTCACAGTACTCTAGCAACCCGGGTTCGTTCCCCGCCGGCACCAATGAAATTGTTAATTGCAATTTTAACTGCTGATTTACCACGTGCTTGGCGGTGAAGGAAAACATCGCGAGAAAACCTGCATGTGTGAGAAATAAGAAAAAAAATTCCTAAGATGTGAAGTTCGCCAACACGCATTGGGGCAGCGCGGCGGACATTTCCTTGCCCTAAAACCCTCTCAGAAATGAGAGGAGGCCTGTGCCTGGCAGTGGGACGTAACTAAGCTGCAACTTATTTATTTTATTATTAAAACAATGATAATTTATTATTATTCTAAGTGCTGTAATTTTTCAAATACATACATAGGTATATGCAATCACTAACAACTGATTGCGAGCTGTCACTAAATAATTTAAATAATTTTGGCGCTTACAAAATTTTTATAGCAATAAAGACTGTAGTTAATCTCAGACCAGCTACATGTTAGCTTTGTTTCAGAAGAGATTAAAGACATCTGATTATGCGTGCGGATCAGGGATGGCTGAGACCTGAGAGGCGTGGGTGATTTCAGACTTTATATGCAATTTTGTTTTTCGTAAACTCTTGATAATTAATCTTTGGCATCCGAACTGACTTAAGGCGGTTTAATCATTCTATTTGTAGACATTTTTCTTCAAATATTAGATATAATTTAATTACAAATAGACCATTAGTGGTGGTTCTTTTTATCCGCTCTCTCACTCGTCCGCCGTAGTGCAAAATTCTGCTGGGCTTACATCTTAATCTTGCGCTGAGTGGCTTATGTTAACGCGTACCAGACTGGTGCTGCGTATGTCAGCCAGATGTAGGTCTTATATAATGCCTATCGTCGTTCTGGTTGGTAGGTTGGATGCCAGCGCACGGTAGAATTTTGCTCGCGCGACTCTGGCTTACCTCCCGAGGTGGTCGACATGAGGGGTAATGCGCAGCGGCGCATTACCCATGATGTCGACCACCTCGCTATGAATCTGTGTGGCATCCGAGGTATGTGATGGTTTTCTTCTCCAACCTACGTACTGCTCACGGGGCTGTAGCGTTGGTGGAGTCCTGGCCAGAAATCTAATACTACTTGGGGGGCCTACCTAATCCGCCAAAAGGGCTATTTTGTGAAAAACTGTTTTCTATAATGTTATATACGGTGTGGAAAAATTAGGACAATGAACTAATTTATTTTTAGGGTTCCGTATCTCAAAAAGAAAAAACGGAACCCTTATAGGA
The DNA here is from genome assembly GCA_033319125.1 of Parnassius glacialis. Taxonomy (NCBI): domain Eukaryota; kingdom Metazoa; phylum Arthropoda; class Insecta; order Lepidoptera; family Papilionidae; genus Parnassius; species Parnassius glacialis. Next base: position 37,774,303 of record JAVANC010000022.1, on the reverse strand, counting down.
TCACTTTGTTGTCCGTCTGTCTGTCTGTCAAGACCCTTTTTATCAGGAACGCGTGGAGGTATCAAGCTGAAATTCATATCAAATACTTAACTCTACTGTCCCTTGGAGCTGTGAAAAAATCAAACTTAGCCAACGCAATCAAAAGATTGAGCTGTTTTTATGCCGCAAATTGTCGACATTCGCTAGGGAATCAAAACTTACAGGGTACTTCCCGTGAACTCAGAATCTTGAAATTTGGTACGAAGTAACGTTTTATAGCACAGATAAAGGAAAAATTGCGAAAAGCTTAAATTTTTAGTTACATCATATAATAAAAATATTTTTAATAATTTTAAACTTACCTACGGTTTTGTTCGGAATCCTCGGTGCGCGAGTTCGACTTTTTTTAATATGACTTGGATCTTACATGCACAAATACCAACTGTAAGACATTATTGCAAAAGAAATTGATGGGATTTATGTGTAGTTGTGTTAAATAAATTATAAGAACTTTTCTACGTTATTGCGCTGCAAATTCCTTTATTTGCTCAACACATTGTAAGTCCTTTGTTAAATCACAATTTATTGAAAGAACTGATAAATTATTTACTCGATTGTTCAACATTGTTGCCCTATATTTGTTTTCTTTATACGACATCCTGGAGACAGTTATATCCACCCTTCGTGCATGGGGTGGGCACACCGGTGGATATAATATCCACAGTAGATAAAATGGGAGATAGATAGATTTTTGTATGAATATAAACCCACGTCCAAGGAACTAGGATAAAATTGTCTCTTTCAAATGTCAAAAAAGTATATTTTTTATCTTTAATTTGGCTCCATGCTACGGACGGGGGAATATGTCTACTCGTTATATCAAACGAGGATATACTTCCCCTCGTTGCCTTGAAGGACAAGATAATTTTATCTCTTGTCAGTGCATATAACCAGGGAATACATTTTTTGTCCCCAGCCCATGCTAGCCGTGCTGGGGGCCCTTTATATACACGGGCCCCTCAGCTGTATCCCAAAAAACGCCCATATATAAATCTGCCTGTTTTCGTAGGGCAACGTGCAGTCGGTCAGGTTCTTCTCAAAATGATTAGGTCACTAAACTTTATTATCTGCGGTAATAACGTTTTGGGGCGGTAGCTAGCAGGGTCCTTTACTCGGTGTTGGTAGCACCATGGTCTTTCATTTCTTCCAGATTTGTAGAAAGTGGCCAGTCCTCAGGATACCGTTTAATAGTCTGGCGAGTGCCACCGTTTCTTTCCAGGGCAGCTGTTTTATTGCCTTGGTTGTGATGCCATCGAACCGAGGCGCTTTTTTTGGGTAACTGCATGATAGTTAGTATCACCTCAGCCGGAGATGAAAGTCCCCTCGTAACGGTAACGACAGGAATTCCTGTACGAGGTCTTGAATGTTAGAAATATTGTCAACGTAGACTTCTGCTACGCTTTGAGGTTTGAACTGCAACTATAGGTATTGTGTATTAATCTCCGCCTTCTTCTGGACATCATAGTACCTTTTTCCTTTTTTGTCCACTAGTGTGGGCAGACGGATTGTGGTGACTTCGAGAGCTGTCGATGAGGAGATGCAGGGAGGCGGGTATCTCCGAAAATTTATCAAGTCGCCTCTCCCGTGATCCTCTATGTGCGCTCTCATTGTTTCCGACAGGTCTTCCGATAATTTGTTGAGTTTTCTCTTCACAAGTGGGCGTCGCGATCGTATCCAAAGGTTTTGTAGCCTCCGATTCTCTGATCATCGTCTGTTATTTGTATGGCAGTTCCTCTCTTCGGTGCCCCACTGTGGCTGAAGCTATTTGGAAATCGGCCTGAATTTTGTCATTGATATGTAGACCCGCTGTCTTTACGTCTTTGTTGTATAGACCATCTCGCTTGGTGCTTCACTAATGTCTCGTAAATCGAACCGAAGGGAGAATTAGTATATATATTTGGCTCGGATTCGGCGTTCCACTGAACGGTTCTATTCCATTACCTATAATTTGCTACTCGTATATCATGGCTCGCATTGGCTCTTCTAACCACATCACCCGCGACAACGGCTTTTTGACATATAGACAAAACAACGAGCACAATTTGATCCTCCTGTATAAGGTGTATAATATAATATATGTGGTAAGTAGAGGTGCGCTCAGATCAACTTCTGGTAAGCCAATGGCTTACTATATCTATTGCTCTGGCTTATAATATATAATATACATAATTCTTCTGTATGTGTGTTTGTCACTGAACTCTTCCTAAACGCCTGAACCGATTTTGATGATCTTTTTGTGCGTTGGAGCCACTCAGCCAACTGGATGGTTTAGATTCACGATTGGACCCTGTAGGCAGCAATGTTGAAATCACCCGTGCGATGCCAAAGCGGATGGCTAGTTATATATTTCTAATAAGTGGTTACGGGAGTTTATACAATTGTGACTTGCAACTTATGGTTAACTAGCTGTTCGCCCGCGTGTAATTTACTACGATTTTTTGCGCGGAACCCTAATTATTTTTCTAAAATACAAGTATCCTAAGTTACTCCTTATAATATCAGCTATCTGCCAATGAAAGTCCGGTCAAAATCGGTCCAGCCGTTTCGGAGATTAGCCGGAACAAACAGGCAGACAAAAATTTAAAAAAATATTTTTTTGTTATTGGTACCGTATATAATTTCCTATGCATTAAGTAAAGCAGTTATTTTAACATTACAAACAGACACTTCAATTTGATTTATTTGTATAGATATGTACGGCGTAATTTTCATTACTTTCAATAAAATCACGTGGTAATATTATAAATAGAAAACTTAATAATTTGCTTTAAAGCCATTGAAAAAGGAACTATTTTGTATGCGCTCTTGTGGGACAAGTTAAATTAGTTGAAGGCGAGTGTATATGGATAAATAACTTATCACAGTTCAAAAGTTTTTACTAGTCAATATGTTAGAAATAAGCCTCGAAATCATAGACTAGACTAGACAGAATAATGTATTGTGATATTTCTGGTGATCCCCAGTACCTAGATATAAGTATTGGTTTTGAACCAAATAACCTTCAGTGTTAAAAAATAATATGCAGGGTTTGCGCGATGTAATTTGATATGTTTCAAAGATATGTGAGTATAAATTTTGAATGCGCCCTGTTGTCATTGAAAATGATATGCTAAAGAAAGTGTATTTCTAGAGAAAACAAAACTATACTAAAAATATAAACAGAAGGTAATTGTGATAAATATAATGCATACTTTTTTTACTGTTTTCGTACTGAATTGTAAATAAGTGTTAAGGCGACATTATATAAATAAGATATATGATTTTACATAGCACCAGATAAGTATTGTGAATTATATGAAATAAATTGTTCTTTTATATAATTTAAGTATTTGTTTTCTTTGCAACCATTTTTTTATATTTTCACTCTTTACTTATATCCCATTTGTATAAATTCCTCATATTTAACAATTTAAAAAAATAATTTCAAGTTGTCCGTTTGTGCAGATGTGCACTGCGTGAATAGATTCTTTGCGAATTAAACAACCATTGGTATTCAAGAAGATGGTGTTTTTGTCGCGTTAGTTAAAATTACTTCTAAATAGGTACAGGTGTTTAAATTTTTTTTTAATATATATAATTTTGTAAGACTTAGCAATTGTTGTTTCGATATCAAGTAATTATATAAATTTATGGTAAAAGTAGGTCTGGTTATTAAAAGAAGGAAGTGAAAGGGAAAGATTAAAAGACAATGTAAAAAGCTTAATCTAATTTTTATTTGTCGGTTTAACGTACAGACGTAAGGCATCCTTCCATCTCAAATATTGGCACACAGAACCATCGTTACAATACAATCGACTAAAACTCGTTATCTGAGCACTATACCACTTCGGACCACAAACAATATGGAATGTAATGTGTTCACAAAGGATAATGGAATGCCCTAATATAATATACAATAACTCAGAGCCATCCAATTGTTACACCACTAGAACCAGCCTGATACTAATATTAAATAAACATTCAAGACTAGAGTTCTTAAGTAAACACGCCGTGAATCTCGAAATATATATTTATAACGTAACAATATAATGCATCAACGCAAAAACAAAAATACAAATTTGTGACTGTAACATCTGAAACTTACTATAATGGGAGATTCTTAAAATAATTTGGTGAGCATTTGGTTTGTGCTAGGATTTAAAATCAAAGTTCGCTATAAACACTGGATAATGTTGGCACGGACAGAAATAAAAGGAAATAGTAACACATACAACATAATATAAAGGTCCGTCAAACTGGCGGATCGCACGCAGGATGTGAACGCAACTAATGTGGGAACCCTAGGATTTGGGTATTGTTAGGAAAAACGTTTATGAATTTTAATTTAATCGTGACAAAATTTATTAAATGTTACAAAAAGAATTACAATTCATTTGAACAAGTAGTGTTCGAAGTAAGTTTAGCTAGTTGCGCCCATTAAGTTGCCAATGAATTTTGACAAAAGCGTTTCGCATCTTGCATCCATTAGAAATAAGCTTCGGTTTGAAAAAAACATTAATAGAGAAAAGGTTCACATTTATATATAATATGTACACATTTAAATAGAATTAATGAATATCAAATACTGTATGAAATACTGCTAAATTCACGACGATTTTTAAATATAAATAACTGTATAATAAAAAAAATGGACGCAAATCAATTTACACTTATTGCACAAAATAAAATTAACTTAAAAAAAAGAAGAAAAAAAGCACAACACTTTCAGCGCGATACTGGCCATGCCTCGTTTTAAATTATAAAAAAAAAATCCTCTGAATCTGCAATTCCTTGACAAAATCTCAAATGACCATTCCAGGTAAACATTAGGCACTGGTTTTTGCTAATAATATCAAAGCTAATTTCAATATTCAAACTTTAGGTATACAACTTACACGAATAATTAACGCTTTTGGTATATTTAAGCACTTCGACAGATAGCCCTCCTCCGAACAGAAAAATAAAGTTCATAATAGTTACAATAGATAAAATAATCCAGTGTTTTCTGATAGAGGAAGCGTTATATCCAATATAATCCAATACAATATCATCTTTAGCAGGATATGCAATATTTTGCAAAATTCCGACTAGTTATCAATTTACCTAATTTACGTTTCACTATGGGATATACAAAAGCTTCTTATGTACTACATTCGTCTATAGTAATGATATTTTTAGTAAAAAATATCTATTATATTGATCTTTGTACAAAACACGTATAGCTCTTATTTATGTGTAGACAATATATTATATGATTGTTAATTTAAATATACACACCATGATTACACTGTTACTAAATTCATTGATATATGAAAAACTTAAAAATATATTTGTACTATTTATAATAAAATAAATGCCAGTTAAATAAAACACAAGATTTTAAACGGCTATATACATTTGTACAGATATCCCATTTGTGCCAAGTCTCGTCACTTGTTACATCCTGAATACCCAATCAGTATCAGCTCTTTATGACTTCGAAGTTAGAAACTATAATTATAAATACAGTATTTTCATAACAGTTATTACCGAGAGTATGGAATCTAGTTCTCTCTGAGAAGGAAAAAATTACTTATTATGCTTTGTTTCATATATATTTATTGAAGGTGATTATTGTTTTATGTATTCATTAATTAATTCTAAGTTTAAACTTCTGATAAGATTGCCTTTTTTTATAAAATCTCTATTAGCATATTGCGACTTAAAAATTAAGTTTTTGTAAAAGTATACTCTCCTACTGTGTGGGTAATAATATCTTTAAATTCTATAATAAGTACAAAGGGAATATTTTACAACCTTCCATAATCTAAAATCTATTGCCAATTTCACATAGCCTATAAAATGGCAACACAGAAAACTTTCAAACATACTCTAACACTGTTTACACACTTAAAAGGAGTATATCCCAGTTTCATATTCATAAGTTTTATGTTACGGATATTAATAATTTATAAATTGAAATAAATCTTGCATCTAAATACAATAAAATATGTATTTGTTTTATATTCCCATTATTTTCAGTACTATTTTGGACTTTCTAAGGAACTTTTTTCAAATTGTCTTGAATATGTTTGCTATAAAAACGTTGATTTTTTTATACATAGATTTTACAAACCTAAACACTTGTACATTTACAAATATTTTATCTTTAAACTTAATTTTATAATTGTTTCCAATAAGCAGTGAAGTTATTTATGAGCATTAACTGTAAAAATATATTTGTTTTCTTCAATAGCTTTTATTAGTTCTAATGTTACATGTTTTTGTTTATTTGTTTATTCAAAATCCTTCAAATTCTTTGTTTGATCGCAAATATTCACGAAATTTATTTTAAGAAAAACAAAAATTACTGTTGTTATTCCAGTTTTTACAAAATATACAAACTACGCTACATAACAAATAATGAACACAATTGCTCTATAAAAAGCTCTTTTTATCCCTAAACTGAGGCTAAGTGACATAGTAAAATAAAAATAAACAAATAACTCTGATTCAGTCCCAGGTTTATCCATGTATTTGAAATTGCAGTACCTAAACTATATTTTTACTCCACTTTAACATATTTATCAGCCAGCCTTGACACTGCTCTGTATTTCACATCCATTTATCCACCAAATACGTAAGGTTCAATATGATGGTGCTTAATTATTTGTACATACATGTTACTTTAATGTCTAAAAATTTGGGGTGTATTCATTTGTTCAAATAATAAACACAAACAATGACTTTATAACCAGATCTACATACTACTATTCAATTTATTAGATCTAAGTGTCAATTTGTGCATGTAAATTTCAGAAAATAAATAATCTATATTGCTTTTGAATATAAATGTTGTATAATATAATATGAGAATTAATTTCAGTAATACAAATGGCACCCCTATTCTAAAATAATTTATAATTTCACTCAAGTAAATTGGAATGTCAAGATCATAAATTCTTAATAAAAATACTTAACAGATGTTTGCATTTCCCAAGGTTTTAATCTGTTTATAAAATGACTAAAAGCTCATTAATGGCTTTATGATATTCTGGACTTTGGCTTTATGTAACTACTAACGATGCATGCAGCCACAGATTGAAATAAACGTGACACAAAGTCACAAGATTTAAAATGGCAACGAAAGTACACGGTGCTTATTATTTTCGAAAATAAATTGAGTACTTCATCAAGTCTTCACACCCGAAGATGCTCTAAGATTGATGACACTTTGTTCTGTCGGCAATGAACCTTGGAAAATATTTTAAGTGCAATTGTTCGACGTCTACTATGTGATATACATACTTCGTGATCATACAAGATAGTCGTCGAACTTTTTAAGCCTTCGCTACGAATGTCTCGACGGCCTGCGTTCAGGTGTCGGTCCCTCCATTGTTTCCGGACTGAATCTGACTCTAGATTGAGAGCCACTTGAGGCGTCCCTAGCAGAAACGTATGAACTATCAGTCTCGCTTGTCAAACTATCAGGCGGAGTAGGATTCGTAGGTGTACCACCTCCAGAACTGCCGCCAGATGCACTAGATTTTTTATATTTCTTCAAACTAGATCTTAACTTGCTCGATGCTAACTCCAGACCAAGGTTAACCGGCCGTTCCAGCTCTGCTCTTTCTTGAGATTCTTGTCTGTAGTAGTCCCTCGGCAAAGAATAATCACTAGACTTCCTCGGGTACTCTGTCTTTGGAGTTCTGTATTCCTCTCGCCTGTCCTTTGTATACTTCTCTGTTCGAAATTGCCTGGAGGGAGAGAACTCTTCCGGATGCGAATTTGAAACAGAGGAGTTAGAAGGGGTTCTCCGATGAGTGAGATATGGAACTGTAGGTCTATAATCCGGGGTAGGTTCTCTGTACTCGAAGGAGCACTCGTCGTAGCCATAATACGGGTGTTTGACAACATAATCGGCTGTTCTCTCGTAAGAATAAGGTTCGGCTCGATAGTAATAGTCTTGTATCCGGTCCTGGGATGCAGACGGTTGAAAGTTTTCTCTGTAGTTGTGGTAGAGGTCGGCTAGGTGGTCAGAAGTGGAGGAGGAGGTCCTGCGGGGCGAGGGTGTGGGGGGTTGCGTTCCGGTGTAGGCGGTGCCGAGGCCCGAAGTTCCGGTGTAGGCGGTTCCTAGGCCGGAAGTTCCGGTGTAAGCGGTGTTGAGGCCGGACGTGGCGGACAGCGGCGGGGCCGAGTGGCCGCAGCCGGACGATGAAGACGCGTGCGCGTAGTGGCTGGGAGAGTCCGTGAACCGCATCGGCTTCTGCTCCTCTGCTTGTAGACTAGATAGCTGCAATGTTTAAGCGAGCCGTTAGTTATGTTTCAAAGTTAGTTAAAGTTAAAGTTACAGCCTATATACACGTCCCACTGCTGGGCACAGGCCTCCTCTCATTTCTGAGAGGGTTTTAGGGCAAGGAAAGGTCCGTCGCGCTGCCCCAATGCGTGTTGGCGAACTTCACATCTCTTCGATATATATATTTTTTTCTTATTTGTCAGACATGCAGGTCTCCTCACGATGTTTTCCTTCACCGCCGAGTACGTGGTAAATCAGCACTTAAAACTGCAATTACCAATTTCATTGGTGGCGGCGGGGATCGAACCCGGGTTTCTCGCGTACTGTGAAACTCGCGTACAGCGAGCGCTAACCATCTGATCTACCACGACTCTGGTGGCACGAGCCGTGGTAGCTCAGTTATGTTTCAAGTTGGTTTTAATTCGGATTAACTTTACCCGATTCTATTAAGAAACAAAGGCTATATAAAACTAAAATTTATTTACTACCTAACATTTAGCACACTCATATTGAAATAGAAACGTTAAAGTAAAATACTTACAGGAGACCCGGTGATGGCATTCAATGGAGCTCGCAAATGCCTCGTTGGACCGTGATAGGTGTTGTGAGCGTATCCGTAGCCCTCGTACAAAGACGAGGACAATGGTTCTGTTTCTACTTCGGACCTGGAAAGAATTATATAGAAGATTGGACACATCATAAAGCTGTGACGAGCTTAGGTGGATATAGGTTTTTGCTTAATTGAGGAAAAACAGGTTCCCATTATCCATTCTGATTATTTTGGCACCAGATTGGCAGACTAGCACAGATTTAGCAATTTTATGGTAATTTATATTCGCCATTTTTATTGTTAAATTCGAGTGACAAACAAGCACACAGTTCAGCTAATGATAAGTGAATGCTGTGGCCCATAGACATCTATCCTCGATTAAGAATCGAAATGCAGATGCGTTGTCACCCCTGAGGGCTAAGATGAAATGCCTCATTCCCACGACCATGTTTCACATCCCTGTCATCCCTGGCAACAAAACATGTATATGTATTAAAGATCCTCACCTGTGGGGTTGTAAAGTGGGATGCAGTGGGCTGACATTTGATACCCTCACGTCATAACCGGCCGCCACGCCACCAAGCAGTGCCGCCATGTTGTACAGCACCAGCTCAATGATACTCGGCTTCTTGAATTTGTACCCTGAAATAATAGTCATAAAGTATAATTGTAGTCTTTTGCAGGACCAATATAACTGATTATGTTACCGTTACAGCCTATTAAAGTCCACCGTTGAACATAGGCCTCCCCGTAGATTGCTTCATAGGTGAGATTTTTGCCATAGTTGCCACGCTTACAGTGTAGTGACGATGTAAGAATATCCACTACCCCATATCAACACGTGGGTATCATAAGAGGCGAGAAAGGGAAACATATCAGAACATGGACAGCAGCATCTTCCTAATAACGGCTAAAAATAAAACTGCGGTTGTCAAGAGTGGCATTTATGGCAAATATCCCCCTTCTACAAGGCAATCTACGGGGAAGGCTTATGTTCAGCAGTGGACTTTAATAGGCTATAACGGTTGCATTTACCGGAGGCGGTGTAAGAATATCCACTACCCAATACCCGTGGCAGTCGTAAGAGGCCACAGTAAGAAGCTGAACTAGGGGATGGGCAGCAGCATCTTCCTGTTATCAACTGACTAAAATTAACACCTCTCTCGCTTCCTCCACATCCATATACCTACGCATACACGCTCGTCGGTTAAAGGTACTCTTGATTTGGCCCATTTTTAATATATTTATATAAGATATTATATATAGAATAGAACAGAATAGAATAATTTTTATTCAATATAGATTACATGTGTAATTCTTATTGAAAGTAATTTTTTACTTAACCACTGGTTCGAAAAAAAAAACCTCCGTCCTGGGAAGAACCAGCAAGAAACCAAGCGGGACTTTTTTTTAAAGCAAATTTTACAATAATGAATATACAAACTATATAAGTACAAAATTTATTTTAGAAACAGCTTGGAAGCGATCACCTCATTCCCAGGGGTTATTATCAACCATGTATTCATTTATACTATAATAACCCTTTTTATACAGTTTCAACTTAACAAAACATTTAAACTTGCTAATAGAGAGAGCCTGTACACTTTCCGGGACCCTGTTGTAATAGCGTATACATTGCCCCAAGAATGAATTACTGACTCTGTGGAGTCGAGAAACTGGTATCACTAGCTTGTGTTTGTTCCTAGTGTTTACAGAATGCACATCACTTTTTTTACTAAAACTACCTTTGTTTTTGTGAACATACATTAAATTTTCGTAAATATACTGAGAGGTCAAAGTTAATATATTTATTTCTTTAAATTTATCTCTAAGAGACTCTCTCGGTTTTAGGTTGTAAATAGCTCTAATGGCCCTCTTCGATATATATATATATATATATATATATATATATATATATATATATATATATATATATATATAAGAAGCGAGAGAGGTGTCAGGATCGTGCCAAATGGAAGTCCATAGTCATGTTATATGTTATGTTAAAATTAACAATCTTTCCTTGCCAACCTGCTTGTCCATCTTAGCAACTATAGTAAATATCCCCCCCTATGAGTCAATCTATGAGGGACACCTATGTTCAGCAGTGGACTTTTGATAGGCTGTTGTGGTAGTGGTGGTGGTGGTTGTATTTGTATCCAAATATAATACATCTTACCTTCCGTACTATAAAGTGTTGGCATCGGTATGGTATATCTGGAAGATGTGCTTAAAGGGAACTCTGGGCCCCAGTCGTCTGGACTGAAGTCTGTATAAGGAAGAAAACAACCTTGAATAGAAAACATAGGTATATTAGTTGCTTCAACTGCGTTTGAAGTGTGAAAGAGACAGAATTAGACAATTTACAAATGAGCTGTTAATGTAGGTATCTTAGGTTGAAATGAATTTGTTTGATCAAACAAACAATCAGCCAGAAAGCAAAATTTAAAACATTTTTGGATTGAGTTGTATGACTTTTTCATTACACCGAATATCATATTGCAATTGTTATTACAGTTATTTTATAAAGTTTATGCAAACTTATTGAGCAAATATAAACAAAATTTAGTTTAGAGTATAGACTTTAGAAATGGCTCTCTCGTAAGCCACATTATTTTACAATCAATGATCATGTTAATATAAGACTTTAGCATATTAATCTTTTAGTATTTATTATTTTATGTTGATAAACATACTGCTTTACAATTTAGTTCCCTGGGCACAATAATTCATGTCACATTAACAAAATACATACATATGATGTAGAAAATAAGTCGTTTTGAAGAGCTCACTAAGGAAATTGGAGAACAGAAACTCTTATAATATGTATAACTGATTGAAATATTTGAGATGCGAAATATTGCCTTCTCTAAAATCATTAGTGAGCTTCAGACCCACAAATGCATGCAAACATTTGCGTGACCTAAGGGACTACACATGCCAAACAGTTCATTCGAGGAAAGCAACATAAGAAGCGAAACAAAATGTGAATATATTATGAACAATCTAATATACTTACATGTGCAAATTAAACTCGACATGTCACTTTGTCTCGTACACGAAATCTCATAACTTTGTTAATATAGAAATTGTTATGACGGAGGGTATTCCAGTTCTTTTCGCCTTTCCCGATTAGAGGTAGCCTGAGTGAGATAAGCGGAAGCTGATATTTTTTTTTAATTCACATCTCTTTAATTCGATTCACCCTTCACCAATATTTTTAATCTGTATTTTTATCTATATCGGTGAACTAAATCACTCTATGGCTCGTATTATTTTTTTTTAATTCTGAAATGTTACGGGGTTTGTTAGTAGCTAATTTATTAGTAGACCCATGTTAAAAGAATACACCAGCGTTGATTTTATGGAAAAGGTTTATTTGATATATAAAAAAAGTACTAATTATATAATTATAAAGAACCAGATCACCAAAGAGTTTCAATTACTTTCCATAATTTATAATAACTAATGTCGAACGAATTTCGGGCTAATTGTCGTCTCGTTTTTATAATGAAATCAGCTTCAATCGACACAGTATGAGCCTCTCGTATATCGTAAGTCCACCACCACAGGAACATTGTTACGGCCAAATGTTACAGCGGAATCTTTTGTACTAATTAACACTCCGAACTACTATCTAGTTTTGGAAGCCTATGTGATTTGACTTAAATTATCATCATATCGGGTTCATACGGAACCACTATGAAAGTATATTTTACCGGTATATAAAAATTTATCTAAATCGGTTAATAAAGTTCGGAGATAATATATTTAAAAAAATCAGACGAATTTAAAACCTATTTCTTTTTTAAATCGGATAAAGAATAAACATTAAAGATATTAGTCATAAATAGCATATATTAGATGGATAGTGTTAATTTAAAAATAAAATAAAAAAAAACACTAAGATCACGTAGACTTCCAAATACACGTAATTAGAGTCATTGTAAACATTTGAAAGCGTGCCATATGACATGGTGATATAGAACGAAGCATATCATACAAACTAACGAATAATGTAAGTACGGACAAATACATATATAATTATAATTTCTTATATTTTACCGTAAATAGCGTATAACTATGAACTGCTAAGCATGCATAGCTCTTAATGATAACGTACAAACAAATAGGCTGAAAGCAAACAAATGCTTACAATTTACAAAACATTAAAAAAAATGAATACTTAAAAATTACGAAACGAGGATTAAGTTACGATTGACATTTTGAAGAAAAAAAACTAGGTATATAAAGCACACGCACACACAACATTTTCGGCGTAACACACGACAACTTTCTTTATCAGAAATTACTAAAAACTATAGTCAATAACTTATTCAACTACTTTCCCTAATGTCTGCCACAATAAAAAGGTAATTGAACACAAAGACAGGAAGATTATTTGTGACATAAATAAACATTGTAAATGCTTTTAGAGAATTACTGACATTGTTAATCTAGATACCATTTTTTTTACGTATAGATCAATTATAATATGATAATTTAGAATTTGATACTTTACAAGATTTTATTTGTAACACAATTAACAAATAAAAAATTATACTCACAAGGATACAGAAGATTGTCTTGAGAAGTCCCTTTAGAGCAGCAATCAACAAAGCAAATGGCCGACATTAGAAAAATAAAACTAAATATTTTCAATAATATCAATTGAAGATTTGAACAATATTCACTAGGTTTCAACTCGGTGCAATAAAAAATTACTTGTGAAGAAACCGATTTTTTTTTCCTAATTTTTTAAAACTTTATTTAAGGTTTCTTGCACAAATAATTCCATTGCGAATCATTCGCATATAATTTGGCAAGATCCTAAACTTTCAGTCAGCAAGAAACTGTAATAATATGTTACGTAAGTCTTTAAGAATTCCTGTTTAATATTCCTAAAATAAACTAAAGAATCTAACATTTTAATACCTAAATACGACCACACTACAATAGTAGTAATTAATGCTGGCCTCACTAGTTCAATAACAAATAATTTAGCTGTATATAACCAATGACGACATCTTACTACAATATTTGCAAAAAATGTATGTAAAAAAAATATATCAAAATTTAATTTAGATTTCCTTTTTCAATGAATTTTGCTTTTTTGTCTTCTGCATAAAATATAAATATTAAAACTACAGTTGAATGTGGCCATGCACTGGTAAAACTACAGTTATCAAATAACCTAAAAAAATAAGTCTTTTTTATTTTTTTCAATTATCTTACGACTAACATTTTAACAACTAGTATCAAATCCATGGAACTTAGAATGATAAGGCGTATGTACACTTTTAATGAATATTCACTTGTAATATTCTATTATTTTATGGCAGTCGAAAAAGATATGAAGATAAGTGGCATAAAATTAATTTAAGAGGGCTCTAAATTACAAAATCCAGATAAAATGCACGTTATAAAAGGAATGTGCTAGTAAAAATGATATGTTTTCAATATGGCAACATATTTGTACATAACCTTGGCAGATCTGAATAATTTAAAACAGTGGTGAATGATAATTCCATATCAAAATTAAATATAAAAGATGCGCTATGACAGTTAAACATTTTTCAATTTAAACAAAATATTTGTACATTGTTTTTATTGTCACCAGTAACGGAGTAAAGAACTATTACTTATAAAGCAATTTTCAAATGAATTATTCACACTTGATTCAATCTTATTTAGACAAGAAGATTGAGAAGTTGTGTTTAATTTTATTTAGTTCCTACTCGTCTCTTAATAACTCTGTGGTCTCAGATGTGAGGTTCCCCGCTACAGCCAAAAGTCCGGCTAAACTATTAGATCGTATGCTTTTGAGGAAATTTCTTTTTACTTCTCCTTGACTGCCTTTCCTTCTACCCTTTTCGACTGCATCTATATCAAAGACCGTGTCATAATGGTGGGGAATGTCCGCGGTGGAGGTGAACATTGGACAAAGGAAGAATCTGTTCTTCCTCGGCTCTGTGTTCTCGTAGAGAAGGTCGTCATGGCTGCCACTCCGTTTCTTCCCCAGCTCGGACTTTGGCGTACGCACTTGTGATTTGGATTTGCGTGGCTTTCGCTTGGTCTCCTCGATCGCGCCTATGGCTACGAGTCCTGCGGCCCGTGTCTCGTTTTATTTACTTATATATGAAATCATATTCAGTTCTCTTATCGCAATATTTCAGAGTCCTAGCCGCTCAACTAGTAATCATTGAAGACACATTGTCAATATAAAATATTATTACGATATATTAAAGTTAGAAAATTACTATTTAAAAATATTGAAATATGATTAAAATTAAAACTCAATATCTTCGATAGAAGCACTAAATTCATACAAAATTAATTAATTTTGATTAACAACATGTAGTCATCCCTGGTTACGAGATTCTACTCAGTTCAGTCACGATAACAGAAGTGATGTCATTTACAGAAATATCACATAGATGGTGCATTTATACCTAATTTAATGGAAACTACTAAATGTTAAGCCACAAGAGATAATACTAAATTAAGCCATTTATTGTAAGGGTGTGTAATTATGATTTTTTTGTTTTTTAGTAGATACATATTAAGATTGTGAGTATATATGTGATTTCTATTGTGTTTTAATATACATACTTTGTTACAACTGAGCGGCTAGTTACATTTTGATAACCAAATGTAAGAAAATAAGAATAGGCAAAATAAAAATGAAATTTTTAATCCAGTCCTTTTTATGGTTCTTGTCCTGATCAGTGCCAATTTATTAATTCATAATTAAGGATCAATGTACTTAATCTTGCCGCGTCAACTCACCATCATGTGGACTGTATGCTCGTTTGGTCTTCTTACGTACAAGTTGTGTAGCGGTACCAGGATGCAGAAGTCTGATGTGTGAATTGTTGACGTGTGGGAGAGGACACATACACTTATGCGTACGAGCAGGTGTGTGTACTGTGCACGTGTAAGCTGCGTATGGCTAGTCGGTGTGTTAAATATTGTATATTGTAAGCGGGCGTGTGCACGTGTGTATATCTTTGCAGTGTAGCGCTGTAGTGTGATGTGTGGGTGTGAGTGGGCATATGCATGTGTGTACGTGTTTACAGTGCAGCATTTGGTGGGGTATAGGTGCGTGCGTATGCACGAGTGCACATGTTTACAGTACAACGTTGTAGTGTGGCGTGTGAGCGGGCGTGTGTACGTATGTACGTGTTTGCAGTGCAGCATTGTAGTATGGTGTGTAGGAGCGTGTAGAAGAATGTGCATATGTATGTAGTATTTGTGTGTAGTGGGTCAGAGTCTATTATAGCGCAGCGTTGCAATGCGGTGTATTTTTGTTGCGTGTACGCACGAGCGGCTAGCGGTGTGAGTGCGTGAATTCATTGTGGTGATGTGTGAAAACACTGACTGGGTTTGGGGGAGCGGACTAATACGTGTGTGTGAGTGTATGTGTTGTGGTGTGTTAAGACTGCAATTGGTGTTGAGAGCGCGGGTTAGTGTGTTTGTTGCAAGGTATTCGCGTGCGGCTAATGGCGTGCGTATGTGTGTATGTATTGTAGCGCATGTGTAGTAGTGAGCGTGTGTGTGTCAGGCTGGTGCGCTGGTGGTGTGGGTTTGAGCATGTAGTTCATGTTTACTAGTGCGCGTGTGTGCGAGTATTGTAATACATGTGTAGTAGTGCATGTGTATGCTTGGATGCACGGGCGGCTGGCGGTGTGAGTGAGTGTGCATGTAGCGGGTAGTATAAGCGCGCGGCTAGAGGCGCTACATGTACAGCAAGGCGTGTGTGTGTGTGTTTGTGCGCTGGTGGTGTGGGAACGTGTACGTGGTGTGTGTGTGCGGGTGTACCTGGGTGCGTGGGGCGCGCGGCGAGCGGCGCGTGCGGCGCGAGGTGCGGCGGCAGGTGCGGCGCGGAGCAGGACGGGCGCGCGGCGCGCGGCCGCAGCGCCGGCAGCGGCAGGTGCGCGCGCGCTCGCTGGTGCCCCGTGGACGGGCCCCACGTCTTGCCCTTCACGCCGTCCGCCGGCACTGGAATTATTTTTTTAAATTTATCACTCGCACCGTGAGCATTTTTGCCAGGGCCGACCAGTTTTTTGGTAGATATATCTGTTTACATTGAAATACTTTTTTAAAGTTAATAAACATCTGTTGTGTACTTTGATAAAGCTAAAATTTGATTTATCCGTACGTAGCGTCAAATTGCACCGTATTGTGGGGTATCAAGAATGGGTCAGATCAACTCGAGAATTACATTATCACATAAGAACCAGAGATAATTTACTGCTAATATCCGCAAAACTAAGCTGTATAAATATTTAACTTACAACGAAACACCAACAAAGTTTTTAATACATAATCGAAAGATTTAAATTATGTAATATAGTAAAACGACTGTTTTATATTCATTGGTGGAAACTAATTATAAAATTTTCATGCACAAGTATGTTGGTAAGAGTAGAGTAAATTACAGGAAAAACAAATGGCTCGAAGGACCAACCCAAAAGTCAAGTCAAGTAAAAAAGTGGTCAAAAGACAAACACACGCACGCAGTATATATATTCAAATAAAATACTGTCTTATTTTTGCACGAGCATCTTAGCTACTTGATTTTCTCATCTTCAGTAATAGCTTTAATTACATTTAAAATAACGGCTCAATTTAAAAATTTAAAAGTAAAAACTGACTGTTCAAATCATGCAAGCATCGAAAAGAGCATACGTAAAACTAAAAATATGAACCAATAAAAATATATACAATTAGCAGATGCTTCTGATTCTGACAAAAATATCTATTTTAGTAAATATGACTATTATTTGTCAAATAAGACTTGATTTAATCCTAAATTTTTTTCTATACAATAGGGTGACAAACGAGCACACAGTCCACTTGATGGTAAGTGGTTGCTGTGGCCCATAGACACGTGAGGACTAAGATGGAATGCCTCTTTCCCAGTAAAAAGGATCTCTGGTTCTCTACACTCACCATACGAAACACAGCAGCGTTAAGCTGCTATTTTACGCTGGTATTCTGTGAGAGCGTGGTCCTTCCCCGGTCGAGCCGACCCATTCGTGCTACAACTATACTTACTACTAATATAGCTGCAGCTTGGCTCTATCACGTACAAAAAAAAACTAGAAAAAAGCTTCAATAAGTAATAACATTTTAACTCTAAAACCTAATAAGATCATTAGTAAAATCAAGTTAATGGTACTTACTTGTTACGCACCTGAAGTAAGTGGAAGTGTCGGTAAGAGTCACGCTAAACCGAAGTTAATCTACTAAATTAGCAATATGTTGAAGATGAGCCAAATTAAGAATACTTTTAACCGACAAGCATGTATGCGTAGATATATGGATGTGAAAGAAGCGAGTGTCAGGATCATGCCAAAGGCAAGTTCGTAGTCTCTGCCTAGTCCTTTGGGTGACAAGCGTGAGAGTTTATACTATATTATTGTTTTTGATTATACTTACGTGCTATTGCCCTCATAATGGCGGGTGAACCTGGTGGAGTATCCTTAGCGACGGCTACGAGCTGTTTCACGCTGGACTCGTCGTCGGACGGTCGAACTGTCAGAGTATGTCGGAAATCGAGCGGAGATGAAATCGTGTCCTTTTTTAAGAGTTTTATTTTGCTAAATTTGCCTGGAAATAAAAATTTGTCACAAAATGTATTATAAATGCAAAGGTATGACTTTTTATAAATGTGAATAAACTAAACTAGACGTATGGCTCCTTCTCTGCTAAGAATCGTGGCAAATGGGAGCCTTTATAAAAAATAAATTTAATATAAGTAAAGAACGGGTTGGTAGTTTATAGGTGGTCTAAAGCAAATTACCCTTCCGTTTGTTGGGCTGCGGCGGTTGACTATGCGACATGTTGCTGGCGAAGATGAGAATGTGGAGTTCTCTTGCAGCCAGGTCGATCTCCCGCATCTCCAGCTCCCTCTCCTTCTGTGCTAGGTTTTGTTCGACCAGCCTCTGCTGTAGTTGGGCTCGAGTTAGTTCTTCTTCCCGGCATCGAAGCTCCTGTAATTGTTACGACAGAGTAATAAATCAGCTAGGTAAACAGAAAAATTATAATTAAAAACAGTGAAAAGTCTGCGCCGGATGTACGGCAAAGCCCACTTGTGCACCAAGTGTATATCCGATCCGTAGTGTAGTATCCGAAGTGGATATTACACTACAGATCGGATATACACTTAGTGCACAAGTGGGGTTTGTTGTAATTGTTTAAAGCTATGAGGAATTGTGATTTATCATTGTGAACTATTGATACCTGCAGCCAACTCGAACAAAGAAGGCAAGTGGCATCTCAGTCTACTAGGATGGGAGGTGTTCTGTAGACAACAGAGAGTTATCAAAGGTTTTCCGCCTGCTGCTGAAAGCCTGCCATCAACAATTTACTTGCAAATCGTGGTGATAACGGCAGATCCAACTGGATCTCTAGAATTAAACTTTATTGTAATAAAATCTAAGTGGCATACGAGCTAACACTTCATCTGATGGTAAGTGGTTACTGCAAATTGATGCTAAGTGAACATCGGTCACTGAACAAGGAATACAGGAGATGTTGATAACCAGATGCACCCTGTAATGGCACTGCTGCTTGGGGTCAAGAAATAGTTAAAGACCTCCCTCTTTTAACTAACTTCCTCTGTTAACTAATTCTGCCATATGGATCCTAAACACAAATCAGACAACACCATCTGATTTCTACTATTACTTAAATTGTATCCAAAAATATATACAAAAAGGTGCAAGTAAGAAAAAAGGAAGTGTGTCTAGATATAATTAATGTACATATCTCGCGTCAGTAGCCGGCAGGGCGCGGACCGCGAACTCGAAAGGTCGTGGGTTCGAATCCACCATTCGACTACTGTCGTGTACCAATTCTAACACAAGCATTTTAAGCTTACCAGAAGTAGTTAAAGGGAATATTAGTAAGGTTTAATATAGCATTACTAGTATTTTTTTAAAAAAAAATGTACATATCTATAATAAATTTAATATTTAAAATATTCCTGAAGCATATATCCAAATTTTTATTATAACCAAAAAATAGTGAATATAATACAAACTTTGTGAATGCCAACAAAATATATTTATAATAATTATCACAATTGCTACTAACCTCCTCAATAGTTTTGCATTCCTAAGTCCAAGCATTGTGTACAAAAAAAAGCATTTGCATGTTAGTTTGGACACATTACATATTATAAAGTTTTTTTTTAATATGGTACAAAATATTTTAAGCCATATGAGAAAGAACAATTTTGTCAACATCCAGTATACTCGAAATTTATTGTTGCAGTCACTTTAGAATAACTAAACATAGGTAAGTCTTGAATCTTAAGAAATAGGACGAAACAAAGTTATCTTATAATAAATATATAAAATAGCCCTTTAGTTGGACATAACTTTCATTTTCAGGATAATAGAGTTTGGAAGTATCAATCGCGTGATTGATACTTCCAAACTCTATTATCCTGCTCTAATGGGATGAGGTGGTTATCACAAGCACTTTCAGAAATAAGTAGGTAATCAATAATAAAAATTTAAATTAACAATGTTCAGATCAGAACCACGGATCAAGTATTATTCAGGTTGCTAGTGTAGTAAAAACTAAAAAGAAGGGCTTTAAGGCTGTCATTGGTTTTCACCTCAAATTTCACAACTTTCTCAAGTTTCGCGCGAAAACCTAGTAGGTATACATTTGTATGTTAAACATTAAAAAGTT
The DNA here is from genome assembly GCA_033319125.1 of Parnassius glacialis. NCBI lineage: Eukaryota > Metazoa > Arthropoda > Insecta > Lepidoptera > Papilionidae > Parnassius > Parnassius glacialis. Next base: position 37,753,751 of record JAVANC010000022.1, on the reverse strand, counting down.
GTAAACTAATTGAAACATAAATAAATACATTGTGTAATAAATATTTCCAAATAAATGTATTGTCGATCTTTGTAGGGTATTAAACAAGAACTACCTTCTCTTTCCTTCTTAAATCCCTAAGCACCTCCTCAATTTCCAGTCTCCAGCCGTCTTGCATGGTGTGGAATGATTCGTGAGGCGCCCTCGTGAACTCTGACTGGCGGATGTGCTCCAACTGTTCCAGGATTTCGGGGAACAGGGGCCTCTCCCGGGGATTTGAGTGCCAGCATGCTGAAATATAAAGCATATTTTTTTGTAGTAACTGTTGCTTTGCTTTGTGGTAGAAGTCATAAAGGATTAAGAGTAACAGTTGCTTTGAGCTAATGGTGTAATAGAGCAAGATCCCAGCCCCCCCCCCCCCCCCCCCGACCTTACTTATTTTCTGATGGACAAAATATATACAATAGAGTAGTATTACTATGTACAGTGTACGTATACATACCCGTCAGCTTAGGCCGACCGCCAGTTTTCAGGTACCAGGTGCAGGTACGTAAAAATTTTACTCACTTTACTTAGTCTGAGGACTGATGCTTATGTATGTTGTAGGGAATATTGTAAACAATTTGAAATTAATACTGCCAGATACCTTCTGTAGGCAATATTTATTGCCTGACACTTTAAATATCGAAAGCAAAAAAACAACCTTACTTACAGTCTAAGACTTGATTTTTATCTATGATAATTAGGGGGCTATTTTAATATATTTTGTAATCTGCCAGACCAATCCTTGTGGCCAAATATCCCCTAAGCGTATTAAAAGGGTCTGAGTACATCGGCAGAATTGGTGAGAAGCTAGTTCATCTTCCTTCGGGAACCCGTGTATTCTGGTATCTGGACAAGGCTGTTCAAGGGAATTTCTGTCACGTATCTCTTCCATCTCTGCATAGAGAGGACGACTCACTGGCACATGCCGAAAAGAATAAAGCTGATCTGTTAGGCTCTCTCTTTGCATCCAACTCGACTCTTGATGACGGGGGGAACACACCGCCGACCATCCCGCGGTGTGAGTGATCCATGCCGGATGTGCGGTTTACACAGTGCTCGGTTAGCAAAGCATTCCTCTCCCTGGACGTCAGCAATTCGAGTGGGCCTGATGGAGTCCCTCCCATTGTGCGGAAGACGTGTGCTCCGGAGTTGGCACCGGTTTTAACGTAAAAATTCTCCGGTACTCCTACTCCCAAGGCGTAGTCCCGAATTCATGGAAGACAACTTTGGTCCACTCGATCCCTATAAAAGGCGACCGCTCAGACCTGTCCAACTACAGGCCTATCGCCATCACCTCCTTGTTCTCAAAAATAATGGAGTACATTATAAACTGCCAGCTCATGGGGTACCTTGAAGATCAGCAACTGATTAGTGAACGCCAATACGGTTTTCGTCGGGGTCGATCAGCTGGTGATCTTCTGGTCTACCTGACTCATAGATGGGCGGAAGCAGTAGAGTCTAAGGGGGAAGCATTGACCGTTAGTTTGGATACAGCGAAGACCTTCAATCGGGTTTGGTACAAAGCGCTTCTTTCAAAGCTCCCTTCCTATGGGCTTCCCGAGAAATTGTGCAATTGGATCACCAGCTTCCTTGCTGATCGGAGCATCGAGGTCGTGGTAGACGGTGCATGCTCTGATTACAAGCCTACTAACGCTAGTGTCCCATAAGGCTGCGTGCTATCACTAACGCTGTTTCTGCTGTTTCTTTTGCATATTAATGATATGTAGCAAACTGGTAATGGTGATGCCTTATACACCTGCCGTGCCAATAATTCTCGAGAAAACGTCGCCAAGTACCGGGACAAACTTGTATCTGAATATGTCTTTGCTGAACCAAGTCTCGGATTGGGGGCGACTAAATCTAGTCCGCTTTAATCCCCAGAAGACACAAGTTTGCGCATTTACCGAAAAAAGAGCCCCTTTGTCGTATCACACTTCCCTTGCTGCCTCAGCTAGCATCGGAATCCTCGGCGTCGACATATCGAATAGTGTGCAGTTTCGTGTTCACTTGGAAGGGAAGGCCAAATTGGCCTCTAAAAAGCTTGGCGTGCTCAGCAGAGCGAGACAGTATTTCATGCCGGCACATCGCTTGCAACTTTACAAAGTGCAAGTTCGGCCTCACATGGAATACTGTTCTCATCTCTGGGCCAGGACACCCCAGTTCCAGCTCCTTCCACTTGACCGCATCCAACGCAGACCGGTTCGAATCGTCGACGACCGACTTTTTCCTGATCGGCTCGATTCACTGGCACTGCGTAGGGATGTTGCATCCCTTTGAATTTCCTATCGAATCTACCGCGGAGAGTGATCAGAGGAAATTCCAGCCACCAAATTTCACGAACGCACATCGCGTCAAATTTCACCATACGATTCTCCTCTCCAGATGGATGCTTGGCGGTCCACCACTGTGTGTTTTACTAGGAGTTTTCTTCCTCGTACAACTTCTCTGTGGAATTGTTTACCACCGGCGATTTTTCCTGACCTATACGACTTTAGGGACCTTCAAGAAAAGAGCTTATTCCTTTCTAAAAGGCCGGCAGCGCACCTGCAATTCCCCTGGTGTTACGGTTGTTAATGGGCGGCGATAGTCACTTACCATCAGGTGAGCCGCATGCTCGTTTGCCTGTGTTAGAGGAGGCACTCTTCTATATAAAAAAAGATTTAGGTGTTTACATAGACTACCGATAGATGGCGATGTAACCATCTCGTTTACGCCATAGGAAAAATACCGTTAGTTTCGAGACGTCTGGTACTGCAGTATACACTTGGTGATAAAAAAGTTCAGAACGAAAGCACATATTGACGCACTCTACAACACTCACCTTCCATCAGCACTCTCCAGGGTTCGGGGCACGTGCTAGGTATGGGCAGCGTGAGCTTGTTGACCGCAACCCCGTACGCGACCGCCAACGCGTCGATACCCTTGTAAGGAGTTTCCCCGGTCAGCAGTTCCCATAGAAGCACTCCATAAGACCACACGTCAGAGGCGTGCGAGAATGTCGAGTTTTTTATCACCTGCAATGGACATAGTAAAAGTTAAGGAAACAGTCGTCAGTTTGTGATTAAAATGTGTGCTTAGACGCAGGACCAACAGCTTTTGTGCTTTCCAAGGTACGGGAGTAAAACACCGCCACCTCCTGAGTCCGAAATGAAGTGAATAACCGAAACATGAGCTAAACAATCTACTTGGTGGTGCGCGGCTATTGTAGTTCATGGATACTTGCAACCAATATCAAACAAAGAAGGTTACTACAGGTGCGTTTGCCACCTCTGAGGACCAAGAAACACTTTAGTTTATACTGGCTCTCCACAGACCCTTCAAAACATATTACAATCGTGCACGTACTAGGTACTGCTTAGCGACAGAAGTAAGAGGGTCGAGGGAGGGAGGAGATTCGAACTGTAAACTGTGTAGTAGTAATCTCATATATTATGACATATTTTTCGAAAGCTACCGTTTTTACAAATAAAGGTAAAATTATAAAGGAAACTTTTTTTTATAGAATAAGGGTGATAAACGAGCACACAATCCACCTGACGGTAAGTGGATGCTGTGGCCCATAGACATCTAGATTTATCCTCGATTAATAATCAAAATGCATTTGCGTTGTTACTCCTGAGGACTAAGATGGAATGCTTCGTCTAAAAAGGATCTCTACACGAAACATAGCAGCATTAAACTGCAATTTTACGCTGGTATTCGTGCTACAACAGTAATACAGTTGCAGGGTGGTTCTACCACGTATAAAAATAAACTGAGTGAAAAAGCAAATTTATGTTGCAGAAGTGAACGGCAGAGTTTATCGACCAAATTGGCGATATATTGAAGATGGGCCAGATTAAGAGTACCCTTAACTGACGAGCATGTATGAGTAGGTATATGGTGGATGTCAAGAAGGCGAGAGAGGTGTGTCAGGATCGTGTAAAATGGAAGTCCGTATCCCTGTCTACCCCTCTAGGTGACAGGCGTGAGTGTTTATGTGGTTAATTACCCGACTACCCCAGAAGTAGGTTGATGTTTTACGAGAGTATACGACGTGTCCCAAAATTCAACGATAAGCCAACACCGGAGGATAGACCTGCCCCGGACTAATCGGGGAAAAAAAGAAAAAAAATATATCCCACTTATATTTTAAGTTATATAAAATAAATGAAATTCTTCAGAAATTGAGACCGTTTATGATATTTTTCACTACCATGACCACAATTATTTAAATATTTTTTTCTTTTTTTTTATAGGCAACCTGAATAATACTGCTATCTACCACAATTCTTAAAAACTCCAGAATAACTCTTGTTTTATCACGAAAATTAATGAAACTTATTTTATTCCCTAAATTTTTTGAAGACTTTTACTTTTGACCAAATTTAACTTATCGTGGTGTAAAAAAAAAGTATGAACGCTAGTATGGCAAGTTTTTTTAAAAATTGACGCAACTAACCAACATTCCAAAATGGTATAATACTCTAGGAAAATAAGTTATAAAAAAATATGGGCCTATTATTTCTTAACAGGGGCCAAATGACGGTCGGGTGTAATAAAAGTATTAGTTCTTGAAAAATGTTTAATATTTCAAAACAAATAGTACAAACAGTTTCACGTGTAATTTATTAAGTTATTAACATTATAGCAAATGTTCGAACTGTTTGCCACCAGCATTAATACATGCACGACATCGTCTTAAAAATGATCGTTTTATTTGTCTTGCATATCTTCTGCTATTAATGTAATCAGCAGCCTGAGTGATATTTCGACGAAGCTCGTCCAATGTCACAATGGGTTTTGAGTAGACCTTGTTTTTAAGATAACGCCAATAGAAGAAGTCCAGGGGGTTCAAATCGGGTGAACGGGGTGGCCATAAGATAGGACCAAGTCGCCCGATCCAACGCCCTGGATACTCTTGATTTAAATATTCTCGCACAGGACGGGCATAATGTGCTGGGCAACCATCATTTTGGAACCACATATTTTGAAGATCACTTAAGGGCACGTCGTTTAACAATTCTTGAAAGTCATTTTGTAAAAAGTTTAAATAACTATTGCCATCTAAGTTTCCTTGTAACTCAAAGGGCCCAATTACTTTTCCATTTAATATGCCGGTCCATAGGTTATTAACCTTGAATTGATATTGGGATTTGTCTTGTCTCATCAAGTGTGGATTTTCATTACTCCAACTATGTAGGTTGTGAAGATTTAAATACCCATCTTTCTTGCACGTTGTTTCATCCGACCATAGAATTTTGTCTAGGAAGTGGGGATCTTCACTGTGCCTTTGCAGCATTATACGGCAAAATGTGACCCGTAGCGGATAGTCCCGCGGTAATAACGTCTGCACACGCCTGTAGTGATATGGGTGAAGCTTGTGACGTTTTAATATTCGATGTGCAGAACTTTTCGGGATTCCTGTAGCTTCTTCTATGGCACGTACCGAAGTAGTCGAGTCATTTTCTATCTCATCGAGAACTTCTTCATCACGATCCAATCTAGGTCTTCCAGCGCTTCTCCTATTGGATGGCATTCGACCCTCCGAAAACGCTTGATGCACATTAATATACACTCGATAATCAGGATATTTTTGAGCATTTGGGTATCTTTCTCGATACAGTCTGCTAGCAGCGTTAGCATTACATCGGCATTCTCCATAGATTAAATGCATATTAGCGTATTCCTGTGGTGTGTACGGTTGCGGCATGTTAAACGCCAAACAGTCCAAAATGCGCCACAAAGCACACAATCGTAGTCCAAGATAATGCCAGGTCAGTTCAGTTTGCAGATCACTTCCAGTCCAAATAATGCCAGGTCAGTTAAGTTTGCAGGTCGATTCCAGTCCAAAAATCCAAGCCAAAAGTCGATAGTATGTACGAGGGCCACGTAAGTTGAATTGGGAACGGTGCGCAGTAAAAAAAGGAGCAGAGCGTACTGAACCGACTTGCTGAGAATAATAACAGCTTCTCTACCTGCCCTGTTGTTGTCTCTTTTTAACGTAAATATCTCTATCTATCTATCTCTCTCTAACATCTAAGGAAATTGTAACAGGAACCCATTTTGGGCATGTAGTAAAAGTGATTACTGACAATTACAATTTAAGGAATTTGGCCCCTGTTTAGAAATAATAGGCCCATATTTTTTTATTGTTTTCCTAGAGTATTATACCATTTTGGAATGTTGGTTAGTTGCGTCAATTTTTAAAAAAACTTGCCACACTAGTGTTCAGACTTTTTTTTACACCACGATTAGTTAAATTTGGTTAAAAGTAAAAGTCTTCAAAAAATTTAGGGAATAAAATAAGTTTCATTAATTTTCGTGATAAAACAAGAGTTATTCTGGAGTTTTTAAGAATTGTGGTAGATGGCAGTACTATTCAGGTTGCCTATAAAAAAAAAGAAAAAAATATTTAAATAATTGTGGTCATGGTAGTGAAAAATATCATAAACGGTCTCAATTTCTGAAGAATTTCATTTTTTTTATAGAACTTAAAATATAATTGGGATATATTTTTTTCTTTTTTTCCCCGATTAGTCCGGGGCAGGTCTATCCTCCAGTGTTGGCTTGTCGTTGAATTTTGGGACACGTTGTATACATATGTCTATTTCTTTGGAACGTCCTGTAGCCTACGGCTTTTTTTTATGGAATAGGGAGCAAACGAGCATGCGGCTCACCTGATGGTAAGTGACTACCGCCGCCCATGAACAACCGCAACACCAGGGGAATTGCAAATGCGTTGCCGACCTTTTAGAAAGGTGTAAGCTCTTTTCTTGAAGGTTCCTAAGTCGTAACGGTCCGGAAAATTCGCTGGTAGTAATTGATTTCACAAGGAAATCGTGCGAGGGAGAAAACTTCTTCTAAATCGCACAGTGGTGGACCGCCAATCATCCAGATGGTATATCCATACCATCCGGTAACGCGAGTTTTGTCGCGATGTGCGATGGTGAAATTGAGCGGCTGGAATTAGTCCGAACAATCCCTCAGAGCACTCCCCGTGATAGATGCGATAAAATACGCAAAGAGATGCAACATCTCTACGCAGTGCCAGCGTATCGAGCCGATCAGAAAGAACTCGGTCGTCGACGAAACCGCTCTGCGCTGGATGCGGTCAAGTGGAAGGAGCTGGCACTGGGGTACCCCGGCCCAGAGATGAGAACAGTATTCCATGTGGGGCCGAACTTGCGCTTTGTAAAGTTGCAAGCGATGTGCCGGCATGAAATACTGTCTCGCTCTGCTGAGCACGCCAAGCTTTTTAGAGGCCAATTTGGCCTTCCCTTCCAAGTGACCACGAAACTGCACACTATTCGATGTGTCGACGCCAAGGATTCCGATACTGGCTGAGGCAGCAAGGGGAGTGCCTTGAAACTGAGGGGATACGACAAAGGGGTTCTTTTTAGTGGTAAATGCGCAAACTTGTGTCTTCTGGGGATTGAACTGGACTAGATTTAGTCGGCCCTAATCCGAGACTTTGTTAAGCAAAGACTCGACTTCAGACACAAGTTTGTCCCGGTACTCGGCGCGTTTTCCCGAGAAATATTGGCACGGCCGGTATATAAGGCATCACCAGTGCTGTCGTCTGCATAGCAATGAATGCTACCAGTTAGCAACATATCATTGATATGCAGGAGAAAGAGCGTTGGTGATAGCACGCAGCCTTGTGGAAAACCAGCGTTGATAGGCTTGAGATCAGAGCATGCACCGTCTACTACGACCTTGATGCTCCGATCAGCAAGGAAACTGGTGATCCATTTGCACAATTTCTCTGGAAGCCCATAGGCAGGAAGCTTCGAAAGAAGCGCTTTGTGCCAGACCCGATCAAAGGCCTTCGCTACATTCAAACTAACGGCTAATGCCTCCCCCTTGGACTCTACTGCCTCCGCCCATCTAGGAGTTAAGTAGACTAGAAAATCACCAGCTGATCGACCCCGACGAAAACCGTACTGGCAGTCACTAATCAGCTGGTGATCCTCAAGGTACCTCATGAGCTGGCAGTTTATAACGGCTTCCATTATTTTGGAGAACAAGGAGGTGATGGCGATAGGACTGTAGTTGGACGGGTCTGAGCGGTCGCCTTTTTTAGGGATCGGGTGCACCAAAGCTGTCTTCCATGAATTCGGGACTACGCCTTGGGAGTAGGAGTACCGGAAAAGACGCGTTAAAACCGGTGTTAACTCCGGAGCACACGTCTTCAGCATAATGAGAGGGATTCCATCGGGCCCACTCGACTTGTTGACGTCCAGGGAGAAGAGTGCTTTGCGGACCGAGCGCTGTGTAAATCGCACAGCCGGCATGGAGCACTCACATCGCGGGATGGTCGGCGGTGTGTTCCCCCCGTCATCTAGAGTCGAGTTGGACGCAAAAAGAGAGCTCAACAGATCGGCTTTCTCCTTTGCGGCATGGGCCAGTAAGTCGTCCTCTCTGTGCAGAGATGGCTGACAGAAGTTCCCTTGGACAGCCTTGGCGAGAGACCAGACTGCACGGGTTCCCGAAGGAAGGCGAACTAGCTTCTCGCCAATTCTGCCGATGTGCTCAGACCTTGCCTTGGCAATGACGCTTTTAAAGGACCTGGAGGCGGAATTATACTTCTTTTTAAGTGCGCTGTTGTTTATATCCCGAGACGTTGATGCGTCAGCCCAGGCCTGGTAGCACTCCTGCTTATAGCGTTATGCTATTTTACAGGAGCGACCAAACCATGGCTGGGATCTGCCTCCGATGGGCACCACAGAGGATGGAATAAAAAGTTCCATATCCTGAAGTACCACATCAGCAACAGAATCGGCAACAACGCTGGGATCTTCCGGCGAGAAGCAAACCCGCCCCCAAGGGTAGGATGCAAAAAAAGACCGCATCCCGTCCCAATCAGCTGACCTATAGTGCCAAACACGGCGGCAAGCTGTAGACGGAGACCTGATATCCGTCCGGATGTGAGGTCAGCAGAAGGTCCAATAGGGATGGTACATGGTCTTCCACATCTGGGATCCGCGTAGGCGAAGTAACTAGTTGTGTTAGACCATATGCCAAAGCAAAGTGATAGACAGATCTACCCGCATGATCGGTTAAACGAGAACCAAGCCATTCAGCGTGGTGGGCGTTGAAATCACCGAGTATCACGATCTCTGCGGATGGGACCTGTTGTAGCACGGAGTCTGCAGCCATTTGGACGTGGTCGATGAGTCGGTCTGTGTCGGCATTACCGCTATGGGACCTATGGAGGCACCCGTAGACGCGGGGATGGTCGTCGCTGTCTATGCGCAGCCATAGGATGGACAGTTCCGTACATTCAAAACTGCCGAGGCGTTGAAAACAGATGTCCTCTCTGACATACACGCAAACTCCAGCCCGGGGCACAAACGAGTGTTCTAATTTGTACCCCGGGTAGGAGAGATACGAAGTATCAGCCGGAGAGGACACCTGTGTCTCGGTTAGAAACAGCAAGGCCGGCTTAGCTATCTCCAGATGGTAGTGGACGGCGTTAAGGTTTGAATGAAGTCCCCTGATATTGCAGAAATCCACGGTAAGCGTGGCAGGGGTTGCCTTTGTCTTCTTGCTCCGCTTGCCCCGAGCAGGTTTCGTCTTGAGCGGTATTTCGCCCCCCCCCCCCCCTCTTCCCCAGAATACGCGGGGCAGCCTGCGCACCCACGCCCAGGAGTGAAGTAGTTTCGTCGTGGATGCTCAGCGAGGGCTTCTCCAGGGGTGCTGGTACCCTCCTGGGGTAGTCTTTTATTTAATTCCACTACCATGTTGATGGGGGGGAGGGGGGGGGGGGGGAATTGGGCCTCCGGCCACCTGCACTCACCAAGCAACGCAGAGGTAAACCTCTATTTCACGCTGGTATTCTGTGAGGTCGTGGTACCACCCCGGTTCGAGCTGGCCCATCCGTGCGACAGCAAAAGCTACCGCTTGGCTCTACCACTGTTAAATGGCTTGATTGCTTTTAAGTTTAACATATAATGAGGTGTCATTAGATTCGTCGTAGTTGTGGAAGCGTCAGAGGCTATAAAAATTTTGTCATTTCAATTAACTTTTTTACGTGGTCGGGTATTTTTAATTACTGTTTTAACCTTTAAGCTTATTATTGAGTATTATTGCGACAACATAAATATCGCGATATCGGAATGCTGCTAATAAATAAAACGCGGATATTTTAATACGCCCGTTGTCGATGCCGGCGACAGCTCCGCATCGTGGGAAACAGATAGGTTTGTTACTCGGTAATCAGTAATCGGTCTAATACTTCGATAGTTTAATTGGATTTGTAAACTAGATTGGAGATTAGTTTAGGAAGGTAATGCGTGTGATACCTACCTATCCGAATGCAATTATAATGTTTTTCTAGACTAATTAAAATTATAAATCTTTTGATATAAATGTTAGAATTTCTCTTGGGTTAAAGTGAAGAACACCACTACCTCACTACCCCATATCAAACCGTCGGTGTCGTAAGAGGCGACAGAGGTAAACTGAACCATGAAATGGGCAGTAGCATCTTTTTGATAACAACTCAAAATAATAATAATTTTAAATTTTGTACGACCGACTTCAATATAAATTATAAAGAATAACTCAAAAACTATTGGTCAGACATTGGTCAAATTTATATGGGACCATATGTGAAGCACCAGCTTTCAAATAAAAAAAGAATCATCGAAATCGGTTCACTTACTGGGTGAACCGATTTCAATGATTTTAAAAAAAAAGTTATGAATAAAATTTAAAAAGTATGACAGAAAAAAAAACAGTCGAATTGAGTACCGGCTCTTTTTGAAGTCGGTAGAAAACAACTGCGGTTACCAAGCGCGGCAACTATATAAATTATCCCTTCTATGAGACAATCTATGAGCAGCAGTAAACTTTTGATAGGCTTCAATGACGATAATGATGATGGAAGTGAGAGCTATGATAGCTCTGGAGTTATATTGTCGCCGTAATTTTCACAGAAAAAAGCAAACGGGGTTCGAGCCTTAGAGCTTTTTAAGGAACTGTAAGGACGAAATTTCAAGGAACCTCACGCGACTTTTTTTATAGGATAAGGGTGACAATCGTCTAGTAATACGAATAGAATATTCCGTTCGCCAGCACTCACTGAATTAATTGCCTCCATAACCTACATATCATTCAAAACTCTCAATTATGGGCCAGTAGTGTAATTAATTTTTGTAACATACTACCTGGCCAGTCCTAATCCCGTCACGATGTTCGTTCACGCTAATCTTCGAAACCGTTCAACCGATTTCAATGTAATTTTGTAAGTGTGTTATTATTGGTTGCTCCAACTTGAGAGATAGGATAGTTTTTATTCGAATAAGTGATCCTCAATAATATAATAAGAAAATCTTTAAATTAGCAATAAAAAATATTGAGGATCACTTATTCGAATAAAAACTATCCTATCTCTCAAGTTGGAGCAACCAATAATAACACACTTACAAAATTACATTGAAATCGGTTGAACGGTTTCGAAGATTAGCGTGAACGAACATCGTGACGGGATTTTTATAATATATGAAAATTATACAAATAATCTGCCGTAATTATGGTAGTGAGAAGACATCACTTTTAAAACCAACAGGGAAACCTAATGTTTTAAAGTATCTTACGGTTAATGTTGTAATTAATTATACATATTAATAATTATATAAAAGAATATTGCCATGTCCATTTTAGGCAATAAAGAAGTAATAAGGAAACGAAGCTAATGTAAAATATTTAGTCGCGCGGTCGTAAAGATTGTTAGCTCTACAAATTAATATTTTAATGTAACCTACTTTATTTTTTTTATTTTTCATTAGCCTATAACAAGTTGCGTACTTTTAATAGACGATTTTAAAAAAATGAAGAGTTTGATTTTTCCTTAGTAGGTACACTCAAAAGGATCAAAAAATTAAACTTTTATTGGAGTTTAATTTTTTATAGAACATGATTACCTACCTATAGGCACAGGTCGCGGTAGCCCAGGGGTTAAGCGTAAATTTCGTAGAACGCGAGCAAACCCAGTTCGATCTCCGCTGGTATGACTATAGCATAAAGCTGTACTGACAAAAACAGGATACTTGCGGAGTTTCTTTAGTCGTTTCTTCTGCGGGCAGAAGAACCTCGTTCTGAGACGGTAGTACATTAAAAACATGTTGACGTGTGACAAATGAAATTTTAATTTCTTGCATCTTAAAATGAAAAGTTTTCATATAATATCACTTCAGTCTACTGCTAAACTTGAGCATCTCTTAATGAACGTAGGAGTGGCCATAATCGTCGTGCCTGGAAATCCACGTAGGATTGGCGATCAAAGTGCAAGATGGATCGCATCCGCACCTTTAGTGCTGCCCCCATCGCGGCGGTCTGAATGGGTATTTTACATCTAACACTAACATATAAGATATTTACGATAAATCTTTTCGTCCCGTATACCTCAAAACTTGAAAACAAGAGTGTACAACCAGTGCATGCTCCCAGTGACGGCATATGGATCTAAGAAGTGGTCCTTCTCTGCTGGCCGTATGTGTAAGAAGGTAATTGCGAGCTATTAAGTGGGCTACTCGGGGTATTTCTGCGCGAATGAATTTGTAATGTGGGATTATTTTCTTTCAGGACTCTCATAACAAAAATATGAGGCTGAGACAAAAACATAATGTTTAAATAACAATTAATGTAAATTTAATAGGCGCAGCCTTACACTACCAAGTATGAAAATATATACCTCGGGTGGCATCCAGGCGTAAGTTCCCGCAGCAGACATCCTCGTGGTCTTGTACACCTCGCGCGCGAGTCCAAAGTCTGTGATCTTGAGTGTCTTGTCTTCCAATGTGTCCTCCGGCAAAATCGTCTCGCTCAGTAACACTAGAACAAACAGATAATTACAATTAATCATTTGATTAAGGCATAAATAGTCAACTACAGGCCTTGGGCCTCTCCTACAGCTGGGAGCGGTTTTTGCAATCCTCAGTTTTGGCGCATTGCCGATCGCAGCACCTAACCCCTTGGCATTTTACGCTGTTTTTCATCGCCGGTTTACATCTTTAATATTTGACGTACATAAATACGTGATGGTTTTACTGTCGTCTATTGACCACGTGTGTTTAGGCGTCTCCATTAGTTGACTCTTTCGACGCCCATGGGTTGAAATGGGGTGATGATAGGTTCTTTGACCTCACCATCACACGTCTTAATAAATAATAAGCATAATTCTCGTTCGGGACTATTGGACAATAAAAATCGACATGACGAGGAAACTGTATGACGAAGTTGTCACAAACATTTTTTTTATAGGATAAGCGTGACAAACGAGTACACAGTTGATCACCTGATGGGTAGTGGTTGCTGTGGCCCATAGACATCTACATCCATCCTCGATTACGAATCAAAATGCAGATGCGCTGTCACCCGTGAGGACTAAGGTGGAATGTTTCGTTTGAGACTGAGTTTGAGAAAAAAGGATCTACACTCACCATACGAAACACAGCAATGTTAAGCTGCTATTTTACGCTGGTATAAATTACAAAGACGTTATTTCTATGTTTGTGAGCGAGCAATATTACAGCAACGTTACAATTAAAAATATGAAAACAATTTATTATCAAGATATTATAATAATGGTATGTTTTATTTATTTTATTGCATAGAGCAACACAGACCACCGGCGGACCGGAAGGTGATCCGCGTTGTTATTGAAAACAGTTTCGATCCCAGTGTAATATATAAAACGAACTAATAGCCATTGATTTACGCTAATAGCTATTTAAAAAAAACGCCCAAAGATGCATTACGTCAGTCATCGAAAAACTTCGACATTGACAAACGAAAGTGCGCACGTAGGTGTCCACGTGGGTCGAACCCAGAATTATGTATGACCTGAACGGGTGAGGGGTGTTGTCTAGGCCGACAGCTAAACTAAATAATGATATGGGTCCGTTATATCAATAGCAGCTTAATTTATAATTCGAAGTGTATATTTCTAATTTCTATAAATTATTATGGTTGATAAGGGGTAGTTAGACTGTGACTTAAGAGTCAAAATGGTTGCTTTTACAACTAGCAGCTGTTTGTCGTTTAATTACAGCAGCAGATTTACAAACTCGCGCTTCAGACCCGAGAAACAATATGACTTCTTGCACAAATACAGCTGAGATTTAGATATAGGACCCAGTGTAGTAGCCTGCTGCTCTACTAACAACGTCTGTTTTCTGCCGACTTCCAAAAAGGAGACGGTACTCAATTCGAGTGTATGTTTTTTTTTATGTGTGTTACCTCATAACTTTGTACTGGGCGAACCGATTTCGATGATTCTTTTTTTATATGAAAGCTGATAGTTCTCGTGTGGTCCCATATGAATTTGATCAAGGTCAGACCAATGGTTATTGAGTTATTCTTAAATAACCTATATTGAAGTCGCTTATATTGAAGTCGGCTGCACAAAATTTTTAATTTTAAATTATTATATTAACTTGTTAAAACATATAAAAGGTCAGATACAAAGTACAGACCTCTTTCTAATTACTGTGAGGTGCAATGGAAAACAAGTATCAAATTTTCACCGTCACACTGCTCCCGTGTAGGTTTACGGAATTCACAAATGTGTTTTTTTAAATATTTTAATTGTTCTAGCAAGTCTAGCTAACAGATTGTCTTTCTCTTTCGTCATTGGTGAACAACACGTTTAATGATAATATTAAAATTGCACTAATTTTAAACTTTGGCAAGCCTAATTAAAATCAAATGTTTCGAAATCGCATTATGCACTATAAAATTTGACGGAAGATTTCCGCTCGAGGAAGGAGGAAAATAAATGTCAAATATTTATACATGTCACTATATAGAGAAGTCTTCTGTTCTTAACAGTAACTCCATTGTGGGTTAAAGTGGAAGAAAATCGATTTAGTTATTGAGGGCGATTCGCCCCATTGGTCGGGACTAAAATAGACTTGTGTCGACCTTCAAGTGTTCTAAGTTAAAACAATCGTTGAGAAAACCTTGCCTGTTTAAGCAATATTTTAGTTTATATGTTTAACATATATTTAAGTTTTCTATTTATAGGGAAATGTTCATGTCTGTAATCGGCCTATTATTTATTTGCCTTCGTGTCGAACTACCCACACTATGATTATACGTCTGATATGTCGTTGGAACAATATTGCAAACTTGACACTTATTTTACTGCTTTGTAGTTTTTTTGTTTACGACTTTTTTCATTATAAGTTACAAATATATTATTGGGTCGTTATAAATCTTTATAAATTTATTGGTCACAAAATAAAAATTGCAAACGTTCAATGATTTAAAAAAGGCTGCAGTCTTATAGGTCCCGCCTTTCTTATAATATTTTTTTTTATTTTTATAGGATTTTCATGAAAATTAAAAACATTTTTTTTATTATAGGTCACAAAATAAAAAAGCAATAATAAAAAAAGCAATCGTTCAATAATGCTTTAAAAAAATCTGCAGTGTTATACGTTCGAAATTATTGTAAACTTAAGCTGTGTAATATTTTAGGATATTCCGGCCTAAAATCTAGAATCTGGTGACAGTTTTAGTCATGAACGTTAATATGTGTAACGTTATCATGAATTAGGCTAATCTGGAGGGCTTTATATTCTGAAAGTTTAAATATAGATAAGTGTGTCTGAGATTGGTTTTCAAAGAAATTTAAGTGAGAGCTAGATTTAAAAGTTTGTTTGTAATTGAAAGACCCTAAAACAATCAGCAAGCAGTAACGGATCACGCGTGTGTATCGTAAAGTTACGCACGAAATAAAAACTAAAACGGATCCGGGATGACCTTCGCAAAACACCGCAGTGTATTTCCCGTAACGTACGCTAACGTGACCTGTGAACGTAAGCGTAACGATTCGTCAAAAGGTCTGCGCACGAAATACGGGCCTACTATATAAAACAGGTCCGTTGGCAATAAAAAAACGTTGGCTAATTAAGATATTTGGTTGGCGGCGAAAGAGAATTTAACTATCCCCCTGCCATACCATGGAGATCGTAAGAGTCGACGCGACGGACGAAAATGAAACTGGGCTATGAAACTAGGCTGCAACATCTGCCTAATAAGAATGCTGCTATCATAAACATTTCGGCTGCCAACCCGCCTGCCAAGCGGGGCTACTGTGGCTAATTTCCACGTATAAGGCAAACTATGGCGGTGGCCTACGTTTAGCAGTAAACTTTAGGCTTTGATGACCGAATGAAGTATATTTCTGTAATGTAAAGAGTATTGATGCAGGTTTTTTAAATTAATTTAAATTTTATAGATTTGTTATATTTACGCGAATATTTCATATTTAACAGTGGTAGAGCCACGCGGCAGCTTTTGTTGTCGCACGGATGGGCCGGCTCGAACCGGGGTGGTACCACGACCTCACAGAATACTAGCGTGAAGTAGAGGTTTACCTCTGCGTTTCGCTTGGTGAGTGCAGGTGGCCGGAGGCCCTTTTTACTGGAAATGAGGCATTCCATCTTAGTCCTCACGGGTGACAACGCATCTGCATTTTGATTTGTAATAGAGGATAGATGTAGATGTCTATGGGCCGCAGCAACCACTTACCATCAGGTGGACTGTGTGCTCGTTTGTCACCCTTATCCTATAAAAAATAAATTTAATGACTTTATCGCATTTAATTATAACTTTTTTGATTGTCGACTTTTCGGTCACTTCATAGTGTTTGTGACGTTCCGATGTCGTAGTTGACGTAGCCTTTGTTGAGTTATTACATACATACGTATGCATAGAGACAACCTACAATTTTACATAACTTGAGTCAATATACTTGTCTCGCTTTACTAATTTTATTTTCAAATAAGGCAAAAAGAGACAAATCTATTGAAAGATGTTGCGTGTAATAAAAGTTAAAAATTAGTCGCCCCCAATCCGAGACTTTGTTCAGCAAAGACTCGACTTCAGACACAAGTTTGTTTGTTTAAAGACTATATAGTGAAAAAAATGTTATACGAAGGCTGCACTAAAAGTATCGGGAATGGAATATTTCCACTGTTCCTGTCATATTAAAATCTTTTTAATTGAAAAGTCCTTGGTTTTAAAAATCGAATACCATTTATTTATTTAAAAAAAGATTCTCGGTCTTGTCACACGGTTTTGTCAAACTTGTTTAGTCGTTGAGAAAATGGAATTGACTCGAGAAAATTCAAGAGCGATGATTTATTATGACTTTCGAAGTGGTTTATCACAAAAACAGTGTGTTGACCGGATGATTTCTGCATTTGGTGATGAAGCCACATCCAAAACCACAATTTATCGCTTGTTTGCTGAATTTCAACGTGGACGTGTCAAGCTCAGTGATGATACCCGTCAAAATCGTCCAAAAACTGCAGTCACCCAAGAAAATGTTGATGCGGTGCGTAAGCTGATTGAGGAAGATCGACATGTGACATACCGCGAAATTCAGGCAACTTTAGACATTGGTATGAGTCAAATACAAATAATCTTGCATGAACAATTAAGTGTAAAAAAGTTGTTTTCCCGATGGATACCGCATTCGCTCTGTGAAGAGCAAAAAGCGGCTCGCGTTACTTGGTGCGTCAGAACTCTCTAAAGAGAGGATCCTCAAATGCTGTATACAACATCGTATCAGGTGACGAATCCTGGATATACGCGTACGAACCCGAAACAAAAAACCAGTCACGAGTTTGGGTGTTCGAAAATGAGTTAAAGCCTTAAAGCCAACAAAAATTGTTCATTCACGGAGTGTTGCAAAAAATGGTGGCCACGTTTGTTTCCAAAACCGGCCATGTTACGACTATTCCTCTTGAGGGACAAAGAACGGTTAATACAGAATGGTATGCTAGCATTTGTTTGCCACAGGTCGTTTCTGAACTCCGTAAAGAGAACTGCAACCGCCGCATCATCCTCCATCACGACAATGCGAGGTCTCACACCGCACACAGAACAAAAGAGTTTTTAGAGCAAGAAAACAGAATTATTAGACCATCCGCCGTACAGCCCCGAACCTACGCCCTAACGACTTCTATACTTTCCCTAAAATAAAGAATAAATTGTGTGGACAGAGATTTTCATCACCTGAAGAAGCTGTGGACGCCTCCAAAACGGCCATTTTGGAGACCCCAACTTCCGAATGGAATGGTTGCTTCAATGATTGGTTCCATCGTATGGAAAAATGTGTCGAATTTCGCGGAGAATACTTCGAAAAGCAATAAATACATTTTTAAATAGTAATGTTGTGTCACTTCCTTGATTCCCGAAATTTTCAGTGCCGCCCTCGTAAGATGAAGTTATAAGCTCGATTAAGTTCCTATCTTATATCTACAAAATCAAACGAAAGTTATTAATACTTCTACTGAATAAAGCACGATAAGCGGTTTGTAAGTGAAGCCACAGTTGAGGCGATTCATACGTCAATCAAAGTATCACAATGAGGAATGAGGCGCCGCGTCGGTGTTGCTACTAGGGCTGCCATAAAAGTTGTGTAAACCGGGACTTTTGGAATAGAAATGTGGCATACCATTGATAATTACTAATTAGAAAAGTCGTTTAATATTACAGAGTGTTACATATTGCTTGATTTTACTTTTTCTGATTTACATAATGATTTCTATATTTATGCAAACACTACACATTGAATAAAACAATTTTTACGGATTTTATCGCGTTATATTTAGCATTTTTGATTCTCGACGATCTCCCAGATCTAATGTAGTTGTACTACTAAAAGGAGAAGACACTAACTTTCTATGAAACAGAATCACATAGTTTTTACGTGGTTTAAGAACCGGGGTTCCAAAGACTGGGGGCAAATAAAAATTTCTAATTTTAAAGAAGTAATTGTCGTACTCAGTGCCACTTTTCTTTGCTTGTTTCTTCCATTTTAAGCAATTGATTGCGTGTACCTATCATTATAATCAAACGTAAATATTTCTATACAAACATTTTATTGTCTATATTTTATAATAGTATTTATATTAATATAAGACAACGTTTCAAACCGGGACATGTCCCGGTGTGCCTGAACACATCGTGGCAGCTCTATCCTACACGGACATGACGGTCGTCGATTGTGACATCGAAGCCTCAATGGGGCCCAAATGACGTTTCATGGCTTTCGTCGCTAATGCGTTGGGCGACATAATAGATTTGACAGGTTAAGTAATGAATGATTATTAACGTCCACAAAGAAGTAGGATTTTGGGGTGATTTTTCTGCCGACTTCCAAAAAGGAGACGGTACTCAATTCGACTGTATTTTCTTATGTTTTTTTTATGTGTTACCTCATAACTTTTAACTGGGTGGACCGATTTCGATAATTATTTTTTTTATTTGAAAGCTGGTAGTTCTCGTGTGGTGGTGGTGGTGATCAAGGTCAAGCCAATAGTTTTTGAGTTATTCTTAATAACTTATATTGAAGTCGGATGTACAAAATGTTTAATTTTAAATTATTTATATAAATAAAATAAAATTGCACAAAATTCGTCGCTAAATTAATGTTATTTGTAGTCCAATATATTTAATTTTCTGATGAAAAAAGGTAGTAATAAAAGTTCTCTTGCTCTCCTGTAATTTTCTGAAAATATGAGGTTCGCCGCTTTGCGGCGTCAACGACGAATTGTTTGACCAAAACGGAAACGGTATATGGCAAAAACTTAAGCTACCAAAATTTTAAATATAGGATGACAACCATTTTAATTTATAAGCATTCGTGGTATTAGTATTACCGCGGTAGTTTATGCGTCCGAATCGGAATAATAGATTTCAAGGGTCGTTTTCTTTACATTTATCCATTACAACCGATTAAAGTCCACTACTGAACATAGGCCTCTCCCATAAATTGCTTCATAGGGCGTATTTTTCCATAGTTATCACGCTTGGGAGGCGGTTCGGCCACAGCAGATTTTTTATTATATTATAAAATTAAGTTCATCTATGTCCTAGTTATGCATACGGAATATAATATTGTATGGATCTGGTCAAGTACCAAGTAAATAAATCAAATAAAATTAAAAAAATACACTATAAAATGGATTATCCTTGTCCACCAAAAATTTAATACGCGGGCAATCTGTGATCGTCAGTAATTGTTTTATTTATGTAATTATGTTGTACAAAAATAATTTAAAAACAACAACAACAAAATCCCGTACCTACATACATATTTTACATTATTCTCTTATTTAATTTAAGAGATGCGTGGTCGGAGAATCAATATGTTCCTTACTGGGGCTCGTTAATATTTTTGGTAAACAACAATTACATTTCCTCATACTTTATTATTATTATGTTCAATTTTAAGTGTTAATTTAGGTACAATGTATCACGACAGTCAAGGAAAATATAGCAGGTCTCTGAACGTCTAAAAAAATAAATATTTGGAGGGCATGTTGGCGCTACTTATATATAACCAACAATACTTACTCGTATGTATAACAAATGTACAGAAAGAAAAACATTTTTTTTTTTGAAAAGTGGAGTAATAAATTACGGTTGATAATAAAATAGTGCGTAATGAATTACGAAGTAAAGCGAGTACTATACTATAATAACATTTATAACAGACTTAAACGGACATTCTGATATAGAGTTGTCCGCTTTTGGACAACGGTTTAATACATAATATTTCCTTTTAACGATAATCAATTTATTTTAAACGTTGAACATATCATAATTTATAGAGTTGTAGGAAAACTAATGAAGCTTACATTACCAAATATATTTTTACGACTAGAACCTGTTTCTAAACCTATAGGACCAAAGCATTGAACACCTGCTATGTCATAATGAGCGTTTTTACATTTACCAATGATTTACCACCATAAACATAAATATATCTGGTTTTACAAAACCATAATCTCAAAACCACCACACAGTCTTTCTGTGCGGCAGTGTATTAACACCGAAAAAAAGGAGAGATGTAAATGAGAGGGTTTTAGGGCAAGCAAATTCCGTCAATCTTTCTTATTACCCAACAGCTCAAGTATACGAATACACAAAACGGGGACGCCCTAGATGAAAGTTTATAGGTGATTTATAGGAGATGGACCAGATTAAATCTTAAAGTCTCTGCCTACACCTCTGGGTGACATACGTGAATGTTTATTTACAAATGCATCAAAACAATACCATCTTTTTTTCCAGTAGTATGTGTAGTTTAAAACAAAAAAACAATAAGTCCAGTACAATTTGTCAAAAGCCCAAATAAATACACGCATACTCCTTTTTCTATATTTATACATGGAAGATAAGGTAATTGAATGGGAGGAAAACTTCCTCCTTACATACAGGGTAACATAGTTTAGTAGTCAGTGCATCAATGAATGTTTAATAAATTCCTATTAACTGAATAAAGGCGTGAAGATAAGGTCAATTAAACGATAATGAAGCTAAGTTATTGATCAATAAAAGGCATCTTTAATAGATGTAATATTTAAATTATAGCATAATGTCGTCCTGGTTTTGGCCACAGTGACGTCTTCTTTTCCGGTCACGGTATATTTACTTTTAGGAATATTTATATACTATAATTTTATAGTACCGTAAATATTGTTAATTTGTTCTTGCCGTGTAGAGGCAGTTTAAGAGAATTCACTACATCGCATGGGTGTCGTCACAGGCTATAGAGGAAAACTAAAACAGCAGTTGGGCAGACGCATCTTCTTCATAACGACTGGAATAATAATAAAAGACTGCGATTGCCAACCAGTCTGCTAAGGATGCCTACTATGGCTTAATTCCCGACTATAAGGTAATCTCTAGGAAGGTCTATGTTCCGCTATGTAAAGGGGCACTTTAATTGTCCGTATGCCGATATACCATCATGTACTGAAAGTATTGGCGAGACGAACGAGAATGGTTTTCAAAGTAAATCAAACATTATTGTGTACAAATAAATTTACTACATTGCAGAAAAACAAAAAAGGAACACATTGCTTTACTACGTATAGTTACACACAATTTGAAACCAATTGTATTTTTGCACAAATATCGGGCCCAGATCGATTCGGTAAGCTTTATGACCGCCCTTTGTGACCCCTAGTTGGAGGTGTTTGTAACAAAGGAAAAATAAAGTAATTAATTAGAGCAGTTGTCAACACTTTTAAAACATAATCAGATCATTAGAGTACTGACTCCAGGGGCATATCACCGAAGACCGCCAATCCAATACCCAGCCGGCACACGTCTCCACGCGTCATGAATAATTCAAGCGGCGGGCGGGCTGGAAATACGCACCGACAGGATACAGATCCGGTTCCTCTGTCCTAGCATCACTTAGTGATGCCGAGTTCAACGATTTCTTAGTGTACTACGACTTATTAGGCATAATATAATTTGTTCAATGCCATAAGTGACTATTGGGAGTATTAGCAAGTGAATCGCGTCAAGGAAAACGTCTGGAGGAAGCCAGCATACAAAAATCAAATTTTAAAGACAACAGAAGGCCTTTGGAGTAACGTCAAGGCTTATTTGTGGCTTTCTTTCTTCTTTTGCATTGTTCTTGTTCCTCTTCGCCAGTCTGGATAATTAATATAAGGCATAATTTACAAAACCGTGTCTTTCTGGACATTCCCATAGTTGCCCACTTAAGAAATTTCAGATTTCCACTGAGATGATACACTACCAACTCTTTATTTAAGAGAGCACTCGGATTGTCAGGTGTTTCTTCTTGACCTTCATCTTCACTCGATGAGTGAACGTCTAACATCAACACTAACACGCAATGCAAGGAAGTGTCCGCCGCGCTGCCCCACGGCGGACACTTCCTTGCCCTAAAAACCCTCTCAGAAATGAGAGAAGGCCTGTGCCCAGCAGTGGGACGTATATAGGCTGTAACTTTAACTTTAACTTAGCTAGGTAGCTACGGAACCTATGTGTAGCTTTCTTACTTCTTAGTAAGCTTCTTTCTTTTCACTGCTCTCTGTGTCGGTGGATATTTAACATTTGGTACAATTTATATAATGGCATATACCCTAAATGTCAGAGGCCATAGTCCTTTCTGGACTTTCCCATATTTGCCCAGTAGTTAAATCTAGGTGTAACTTTTGGTGGTTTCATACCTTCAGAAAGAAAACAACGAAGGGTTTGGGTGAAGCAGTGTCTAGAAAACCGACCGAGGTATATAGATATGGGATCTACTCAAGGATCTTTGTTCAATTTTTTAAAGAATGAATGAACCAGCTGTTGAATTCTTGCATTATACGTAGTAAGTGTTTACATAACATTAACATGCATTAGCGCTTTCTAAAGAAACAAGTAAATATCTGGCGGGCACATCTGTTCCTACGCACACATGAAGCTCACATTTGTTTGCCCCGTACCCGATCCATTGCTTTGAGCACAGACAACGGGCAGGTAGCAGACAAGTCTGTGTCTGAACCTCGTCGTACATTAGCTGATCTACGCGAAAGGTACGTCTGGTTGGAAGTTCTGTCGCATAAATCTGTACGTATTGGGCTAGCTATAGAATAAGGAAGACAAACTAGCACACAGTCCACATGACGGTGAGTGACGCTGTGGCCCATAAACATCTACATCCATAATTGATTAAGAATGAAAATGCACATGCGTTGTCTCAGATGGAATGCCCCGGGTTCAGTAAAAAGGGTATCCGTTTCTCTCCACTTACCATAGGCAACAGTACTATACTGTTTTTTCACGCTGGTATTTTGTGAGAGCGTAGTCTTTCCGCAGTCAAGGCGACCCATTTCCGCTACAACCTTAATATACAGCTGTATATCACGTAAAATCTTTCCAAAATAAAATCAATAGTTCTTAAGGGCCCTACCGAAGCGAGTTTATACAAAATTCATTTGAGCTCTTGCTTTTATCTCAGAAAACTTGAGCCTTTTCCGTCCAATCTTTGAATTACCAGCTTACAAGGCTATCTGTCGGCGCACGTGGAAAGCGGTATCGTTGGCATCGAGTCGCGGTTGGAATACGAGATACCGTCGCCTGCCTTGAATACCTGAACAGTTTTATTATTAATTGGAATATACATACATGTTTCGACGAATCGAACAATAACGGTGTGGAGTTAGGTCTTTGTTGTAGCGACGATCGTTATACTTTTCATTGTAATTTTTAAAATAACCAACTGAAATGCGACGTGATAGAGCCATGTCGCAGCTGTGTTATATAGCCGCAACATGAAAGTGCTGCTCAACCGGGAAAGGACCACGCTCGCACAGAACACCAACGTAAAATAACAGCATGATGATGCTGTGTTTCATATAGTCAATAACGAGAACCGGAGACTTTTCATTAGTAAAGAGAATTGATTACACATTAGTCGTCAGGGGAGGCAAAGTCATTTGCATTTTAATTTCTAACTCTAATTTTTTGTTTTAATTTTATTTTACGTGGTAGAGCCATGCTGCAGTTATATTAGTAGTATAGTTGTAGCACGAATGGGTCGGCTCGACCGGGGAAGGACCACGCTTAACACTGCTGTGTTTCGTATGGTGAGTGTAGAGAACCGGAGACCCTTTTTGCTGGAAAAGAGGCATTCCATCTTAGTCCTCACGGGTGACAACGCATCTGCATTTTGATTCGCAAACGAGGATAAATGTAGATGTCTATGGGCCACAGCAACTACTTACCATCAGGTGGACTGTGTGCTCGTTTGTCACCCTATCCTATAAAAAAAAACCTAGTATAGATGTAAGTGTATATACAAAAAAAACATGTCTCTTTTTTGCTCGTGTAAGAGAAAGAGAAAGCTTAATATTGGAAAGATCGTAGCTTCACGGCATAATAGAGTCCACAAGAGTACCAGCAGTAAAACTAAAGTAAACGACGTGTTCAATGAATAAGTAAGCTGATGTTGCAATGGGTGGACCATATTTGATGAACAACAATCGACAGTGAAGAAAATCTTACGAAGAAAAGGTTCTAACCTTGAACAGGCAAGCGCAGTGCAGGACTAAAATCCACTAGGTTTTTTTTGAAACGATATCTCCACGCTAGGAATTTTTGTATCGTGGTGGCAGTTTGGAACAGCATCCGGAACAATTATTTGTAGGCCATACAAATACTTGTTATTGTATAATAAGCTCTTAATCAAAATAGAGGCCATGTCTTTCTACTTGAGAAGTCCACTGACTTTTACGGGTTGTCGATGATGATGATATCTCTTTTCTTAAAAAAAAGTTAGTTCATACTAGAAATTTCTTTTACACCGCGGGCGTATATTACATACATAAATTTCACAAGGACAAACATTCCACAAAAATAATTATAATACACAGCTAAGTAACGATTTTATAATTTGAATCTTTATTTGAAAGCGTTTCCTAAAGCTAATCTGACATTAATTTCTCAAAATCTACAATTCCAAATCATTTCTGATGTCTATCGCTACTCGCTATACAAACGCGACTATCGATTGAAAACGCATCAAGCCAATTTAGAACCCTATCAGCTCGCAATTAAATTCTAGGGTGTAACAAAATTACCTCGTTGTTCATGCTTGGGTTCTTAATGGACTTGCCGGCGGCGACTACATTGAGCTAGGGTTTTGTTGCCTTATTGGCCATAGTGTGGAACGCCAGTACACGATGACAATTAATATTTAAAACGTCGTTATAGATGAACAAGGTGATAATAAAAGTTTATTATCTTTTGGGACCAGAAATTAATGTTTCATTTATTAAGGCATTGGGCAATGAGTTTTTTTGACCATTTGGTTTATCCGAATTATGAATTTACGAAGTTGTAAAATATTTAAAGCCTTGAAAGAAAAATTAATTTGTAATTTTAGTCCTCACGCATTTTTGATTTTGGACGATTTTTGATTTCGGTTGACCTTAATTTTGCATGGTTGTGTACAAATTAACTTATTTATAATAGAAGATGGCTAAACTCGGAAGAACTGTAGATGATGATGACGTTGAAGTTATTTATAAAAACTCAAATAAATAATTGAATTTATTGTACATTAATGCGTATTTTTGAAAGGTTAATATACAGCAGTAAACTATAAAGGCTGCCACAGGAGAACAAATCAATAACATAAATAGCACCAATATCTAATTGTTATTTACAAAACCACCTGATGATAAGTGACTACTTCAGCCCATGGTCATTTGTCATCTGCATCCAATTTTAAACAAAGGTGATCATCTGTAGCCCAGATGCGTTGTCACCTCTGAGCCCTCTGGAATGCCAAATTTAACTGATTCTCTATAAACTTGAAATCGCACACTTTTGGAGACAGGAAATATGTGTAAAGGGGTGGTACCTATCCCGACGGAATCCTAGCCAGAAAAGCAGTTGTACCACCTACCACGTAGTAAATCATAATTCCCGTTAATGAAGTTCAGTTCTTTCAAAATTTATACAATATGACGGTATCAATACAAAGCTACAACTGAATTGTTATTAGAAAAATTTTATAAATATATTGTGTTGCAATGACAGGAATCATTTTGATCATATTAAGGGTAAAACGGAACCTCGAACGAACGAACATTGATTCATAATTTATTTAGTACCAGCTATCTGTCCCGGCTTCACCGGGTGATTTTTGGATCTCGATAGCAGCGCCACTAACCGGGTCCAAATGTGAATGTAAACCATCTTGCAACCCATTCAGCACACACACACACAAAATATTTTATCAAAATTGGTCGAGCCGTTTATGAGTTTCGGCGAGACTAACGGACAGCAATTGATTTTTATATTCATATAGAAAAATATAATTGATCATAGTAAATAAAATTATGCACGGAATCTTATAGAGAGAATTCCTTGGTCGTTTTTTTCTTTGTTAATTTTGCTCATTTATTTCATCAAATAGCTCTAATGTCCAATAACTCAGTTGCTATTGCGTAAAGGAAAACTGTCAAGTTATTTAGTAAACTCGAGTGCTTTTTCAAGCATTTAAAAGCCTTTTTATCTTTACAGTATCCGTGACCTCGTTACTAATTATTCATAATGAGCAACACCTGTTTATTTGGATAAACCCAGTTAAATAAAATCCGTATAATATATACTATTTAAAAACATAAAAATAATTATATACATACTAAACCTATATCTTCATTTTATATAACAATTAAGGTCACATTGTTTGTCCGTGATGAACTCTCTAAACTACTGAACTGATTTCAATGAAATATTGCACACTGTGTGCAGTTTGGTCCAACTTGAGAGATAGGATAGTTTTTATCCCGATAAATGACCCTCAATATTTTTTATTACGAATTTAAGAATTTTTATAGGACACAGGGTCGTCGGAGAGGGCAGAACAACGTCTGCCTGGCCAGCTAGTATATATATTTCGAAAATATATTTACTGTTTAAAAATATTGATGTCAATTTTTCTCCTTTCCTATCACAGCCTTATCACATTTCGTTGTAAGAAGATTTACTCGCATCTTGTCAGATGACGTTAGACGCTGCTTCCCGTCGACAGTTTGTTGGTATTTTTCATTCGTCTTACACCAGGCGGTTATACATCCATCTTTCGGCAGTCGGGAGACTTTCTTGGCATTATCTTAGGACACTTAGGGATGGCAAATTTTCATAGGCCGCCTTCAATAGATACAAAAATCATTCCTTCATCATTAATTACAGCCTAAGGTGCCTAAGGTAAGGTGAACATAGTTCATAGACCTTATGAACATAGGCCTTCCACATAGTGCTTCAAGACAAGAAGCGCTTTGCCATAGATGCCACGCTTGGGAGGCAGGTTTGCAAACGCAGTTGTATAAATGTTGGGTTGTTATCAGGAATATGCTACTGCCCATCTCCTGCTTCAGTTTGCCTTTGTTGCCTGAAGCCACCCTGAAGACGAGATGAGGTAGTGGATATTCTTACACCGCCACGTACATAAAACATGTTAATACGAAAATAAAAACATTTTATTATCATCATCTTTTAAAGCTCTTGACAACTCTACTGCTGAAAGTTGCATTAGGATTCTAAAACATAATAAAGTTTTACGAGAGACATAAAATACTCGTAAATAGCAAATTTAGTTTACTGCATGGGATATTGCAATTTATTTTATATAAATCAGTAAACGGTAGGAGTAATAAATTTCAACTAAAGGATTGGCGGCATTAGCTCCAGAATTAATTCAGCGTCAGTTGCAACAATGAAGTTCGTGGGAGGGGAGGCTTTGTCGTGTGCCAAGAGACGTTATGGAGTTTTAATATAGGAAAGTACGAAATAGTTTCATTCAGCAATTTCATCTTGAATACATACAGCGACTATTAAGTTTTTATTGTTTTCTGCTTTTTTTCGTTTTCCAATTTGAAGTTTTTGTAGTAAGTCATAATTTGGATAGTTCAGATTTTATTTTGATTTTGAGATCTCTAGAAACCGAATCTAAATAGGATATGAGCGTGTATGCGTCCGTGTATGCGGGTGTGTGTGCTTATCCATTTTAATTCGATCTTTTATTAAAAAAAAAACGAACTCACAATTAGCTACTTATTAAGATGATTATAAGAAGGGCAGAACGATGGGAAATTAAATGTCAGCGGCTACGGAGATTTTAAGATTAATTTATATGTTCGGGCTTAAATGGGATGTGGTAAAAAAGCTCAAGTTATTTCACATTTTTTTTAGGGTGACAAACGAGCATACAATTCACCTGATGATAAGTGGTTGCTGTGGCCCATAGACATCTACATCTATCCTCGTTTGCGAATCAAAATGCAGATGCGTTTTCACCCATGAGGACTAAGATGGAATGACTCTTTTCCAGTAAAAAGGGCCTCCGGTTCTCTACACTCACCATACGAAACACAGCAGTGTTAAAGCTGCTATTTCACGTTGTTATTCTGTGAGAGCGTGGTCCTTCCCCGGTCGAGCCGACCCATTCGCGCTACAACTATACTACTAATATAGCTGCAGCATGGCTCTACCACTAATTATTTAATTATATAATTATAATTTTTGATATCTTTATATCTTAATACCTTACATTCCTTATTAACTACGTTACACACTTTTATTACATTCCCTATAAAAAAAATTATTACTTTGCACTATAATTATACATAATTATGTTTATAATTATAGTGCCGCCTAAGAGGAAACAAGCACAACGATGCCAGATATCTAAGGGTGCGTACAGATCAAGTAACATGTTGTATAACTATTGTTTTATAACACATTACACATTATGTAACATTGTTTTTCAACATTGAAACAAATAATAATACTGTACACATTAGAATAACAATACAATATAACAATGTTATATGACATTGTCGTATGACATTGTCGTTTGTCGTTGCCCCGCGCGACGCCTCCGTCACATCTCAAGTTATATAACATTCGTTTTATAACATTCAAACATGAAACATGTTAAATAGCATGTTATGTTATATAATGTGTACGCACCATAAGATTATCGATAAGATCAAATAATATAATGTCAGAAACACGGGGACAACCATTATTAGCACCCGGCGAAAAGTAAATTTGATTACGTAAAGAGTGAACTTTAAAAAGGTGGGAATAAGATGACCTATTTCTGTCTCTACACCCACATCCTAAGTCGAGATCTGTACATCGACTAGTCGCCTCTCGCAAATTGAAGCAGTCAAGACCATCTGCGGCCAACTGTCAGTCAATAAAATGTAATATTTCAGCCTTGATATTGTCAGAATATTTAGTTTAAGAGGTTGACTATGAACCTAAATACTATAAACAATCTCATGCAATCGGAACTAATAGGTCTTTGTTGTTAAAATGAAGAAGATGCCTTCGACTTAAATTTATGAAGTGACTATCACTTTGATGTCAACAAAGCGAATAGGGTTTGCTGAACCCATAGCCGCTACTTACGACACACACGAGATGAATGTGGTAATGGATTCTCTTTCACAGCCACCACTCCACAATTCTTTTTTTTTTCTACATCATTCCAAAGTTTAAATACGCAAAAAGTCAATCAATTAAAAACCGGTCGCTAATGTAATTGTAAGTTGTTAGCACACAAAAACTTTATTATTGGTTATTGCAAATTGAAACCTACATTTAACATTTAAATTTATAAATGTTGATATCTACTACAATTAATACTAAATATTGACATTTTGAATATGAAACTAATTTTTTAATTATACGTTTTGATGTAAGAACAGTCTATATTAAAATTAATAGCGATAAGGTGATTTGATAGTTTATATGAGAATTATCGACTGCTTTAACCGTAATATCTATACTACTGTAATTTAAGTAACTATTCTGATTTGGACAGGCAGTTGTAATTTTTTTGAATATTATATTAGCATCAAGTATGCGTGTAGGGTAGCATTCAGTAAGAAGCGTCAGTAGCTTAATGGTAGGGCGCGGACCGCGAACTCGAAAGGTCTGGGTTCGAATCCGCCATTCGACTACTGTCATGAACCACTTCTAATACAAGCATTTTAGTAATGTATAACAGCTTTACTAGTATTTTATTTAAAAAAAAAGTATAAAGAAAAAATGTAAAGTGTGAAGGAAGTTACTAGGTGGTGGTCTTTTTCTGCTGAATAGTACGTCTGGTTAGGATCTCTTTCCTATTTCCGTGCCAAATAGCAGTGCTTGCTCTACTGTGTTTCAGTCTAAAGGGTATAGAGGGCCAGTATTACAGGTTTTTAGAAATTCCATCTTAGTCCTTAGAGTTGACGATCTAGCCTTTTTTGTTTGAAGTGGACTGCAAATGTCCGTGCACTGCAGTAGCCACTTGTCCCTTCAATTAAAAAAAAATGATTAGAGGTAGTTGAATATTTTGTGGTAACAAAGTCAAAACTTATTACTCAATTTAAGCTTATTTAAAGCTCTCGATGAACGTCAAAATCTTCATTTGACTTTGGCATCATGTTAATTAAAATAATAAAGCAGAAAAGTTAGTAGTCATTAGTCTCTTATCGGTCTAATCGGTCTCTTAAAAGTCGTGGCTCTGGCCTTATGAAGTAATCTTCTGTAATCAGCTGCTAGTAAGCTGGTATTAAGAAACTGTACTCTTCGGACATGTTTGTCTTTATTCATGTTCCTTTATGTAACTATAAACCATCCCTATCATTTTGTTGTCAGTAGGTACGCACATTTTTTGTTTCAGAATTTCTTGTTCTACTTAATTTATTACGAGACTAGTACAAAAGTTAATCTGGAAAAATCCTTTAACTTCAGTAGTATAGTTGAATTAATCAGTAATTATTTCAGTCGGGATTGAAACTTCAGACAAACAGTAATTGTGACAGAACATACAATAATAAAGATAACACAAGCAGTTTCCTTTTGAAATAATAAAAATGTCTCTAGTAATCAATATCTATATATAAAGTTCTTGGATTATTTGGAGGCAGCAGCAAAATGCGGTCAAGCATTCGTACAACTTAGCAAAGCAATAAAATTGCTCAGACTGCTCGCAAAACTTATCTACTTCCGTAGAATTCCGCTTTGTTCAGCTTTAAAGAATTGAAGATTGTTCTGAAATAGACTGACGTCGTGAAATGTTGCACATAGATAGTTAACTGCTTCGTAAGATAGTTTACAACTTAATAATTTCAGATGTAAACGTCACCAGGCAGGCGGATTGCGTTTCGCTCTTGATCTACCAGGGCCCATATAAAAATAAATAAAAGGAGTAAATAAAATATACCAATTTTTTGAGTAATCTTGAAGAGATTATTTCATATATTTAGGAGAATACTACACGTTCAATAAAACTAATTTCACGGATTTTATAATACGAATACAAATTGATACTGTTCGGATCAGTTCCAATTTATAAAGTAATAAACAAATCTTAGTTTATTTATCAAGAAAGTGCTATATCTATCTTTGGAATGAGTACAAAAATATGAATCAGATATGGTGAAAATTTAATTAGATTGACGGCAATTTGCTTCTTTCAAAGAAAAACAAACAATACAGTAAAATTGGTATGTACTACAGCCCATAAACACCTGCAAACAACTTTAAATAAACAATTTATAATCTCTCTCGCTATTTTGCTTTGTATTTCGATTAAGCATTACTCGCGCCTTGACTTTGCTTCGATTTTCCAGTGGAAGTCTTCTCTAACGGAAATAATAGGTATTATTTATTGTTTTTGAAATACAAAATAATAAATGTATCAGAGTTTAAATGACGTGCAGCAATGTCTATGGCAATGTGAATTTAAAATTTAACAGTGGTAGAGCCACGCGACAGCTTTTGCTATCGCACGAATGGGCCGGCTCGAACCGGGGTGGTACCACGACCTCACAGAATACCAGCTTGAAGTAGATGTTTACCTCTGCGTTTCGCTTGGTGAGTGCAGGCATTCCATCTTAGTCCTCACGGGTGACAACGCATCTGCATTTTGATTCGCAAACGAGGATAGATGTAGATGTCTATGGGCCACAGCAACCACTTACCATCAGGTGGACTGTGTGCTCGTTGGTCACCCCTATCCTATAAAAAAAAAATAAACGGCTCCGTGGCGCAGTGGCTTTACAATGAGTTGTTGCGCTGGGGGTGGCGGCTTTGAATCCCGCACGGAACAAGTACATATTTGTATGGCCTACAGATAATTGTTCTGGGTCTGGATATATGTCCTCGTACAATTTATGTTTGTAAACTGCCTCCACGACACAGGAGAAAATCCTAGTGTGGGGGGTAATGTTTTTAAAACATCAAACCTCATAATTAAATTTAGCGATAACGGTAATATAAGTATATGGAGCCTAAGAGATCTAAGCGTTTCAGCCGACTTCAAAATAATTTAAAATTAAAAATTTTGTACAGCCGACTTCAATATAAGCGACTTCAAGACAGGTTATTTAAGAATAACTCAATAACCATTGGTCTGACCTTGATCAAATTCATATGGGACCACACGAGAACTATCAGCTTTCATATAAAAAAAGAATCATCGAAATCGGTTCGCCCAGTACAAAGTTATGAGGTAACACACATAAAAAAAAAAAAGCAAAAAAAAAAAAAACATACACTCGAATTGAGTACCGTCTCCTTTTTGGAAGTCGGCAGAAAAAAGTAGTTGTTAATTTGAATTCTTTTTGTATGAGTGTTACGCGATTTCTTTATTAATTGTAAACCGATTTTAATAATATTTTTTTATGAAATACGTAATATTAAGGGTGTAGCTTATACAATTAGAAGAAAAATCTTTAGGGGGGAAAAATATAAGAAAACGTTTTTAATGTAGCTATTTATTCTTTTTATTTTACATATTCATTTCAGGTTGTGAACCCAGGTTGCTCGCGTACTGTGAAACTTACAGCGAGCGCTTAATGCGCCACCTGAGTTATACCACGGCTCTTGCGCCAATCTCCTCAAGCACCAATGAAATTGTTACTTGCAATTTTAAGTGTTGATTTACCTCGTGCTCGGCGGTGAAGGAAAACATCATGAGGAAACATGCATGTTTGAGAAATAAGAAAAAAATATATATTTCGAAGACATGTGAAGTTGGCCAACACGCATTGGGGCAGCGCAGTGTACATTTCCTTGCCCTAAAACCTCTCAGACTCAGGCTTGTGTCCAGCAGTGGGACGTATAGGCTATAACTTTAACTTTTAAATTTTCAACTTGTTAATTTCTTAATTCACTCAAAAGAGTCTAGCAATCAGACTTATATAAAAAGTATAAGCCAGCATCAAACAAACTAAAGAGAAATAAATAATTTTAACAAAAGCTTCTGAAGAATAAAGTCCCCCAAATTTTATTTCTTCTAAGGCAGTATATGCCTTGTCTTGCCTTAGAATATTTTTAAGAAAAGAGATAAACAGAATAGAACATTTTATTTATTCTCCATAGATTACATGTAATTCTAATTAAAAGTAATTTTTTACTTTATAACTTTTTCGGGACTTTTTTTAAAGTAAATTATACAATATAAAATATTGTACAAACTATTCAGCTGGAAGCGACCATGTTATTCCCAGGCAATTATTATAAAATACGTATTCATTTATATTACAATAACTCGCTTTTATACAGTTCTTGTTTAATAAAATATTTGAACTTGGAACTAGAGATTTCCTCATGTTTAACATTGGATTCTCCACTGAATAATATCAAACAAAGTCGCTGATCCGTTTGCTTAAACCTTTAATATTACATAAATGCTTTTGGTGCGGTTTTCACCATAATTTAAAGTAATTCTTAAAGGACGTTTTTTGTATAAAACAAGCACATTCTATGTTAAGATGATAATATAAGTTAGAGTTAGAAAGACCAGCACACAGCACGGATGAATTGTAATCGTGTAAAGACGAGGCGAGTCGCTTATACTAATAATAAACCTAGCAAGCTAACAGCATAGCAAAGTGGCGAAGCAGTCAGCTTTGTAGCGGTTTCTAACGGTTGCCGTTGAGCAATCAGTTTCAAAATAGGAGGTTCAGATGCCTGGGTGATCAGTAATCGATTGCTGAAAACAGAATTTGAAAATTCGAAACCGTTCTTGAGATAATCGTGGGACAGACGGACAGACGGACGGACAGACGGACAGACGGACGGACAGACGGACAGACGGACAGACATCGTGAAATCAATGTGACTTCGCAAGCTTCGCCACTTAATAAGAGAACGATAAATAAAATAAATAATTAAAAAAAAAAGTGAAAAACCCGACTGCTCAAAGGACAATTTAAGAGTAATACACCAAAAAGACCGAAACAAGAATGAGAATAGAAAATAAAATTAAAATAAACAAAGTAAACTCTACTTAGGTTTAACAGACTATATTATAGGCTGCAACTTTAAGTTAAATAACCGCAATAAGTTTAGTAGCAAGCGGAACCCATTAATTTTCTTTGGGTTTATAATTTGAAATTGGGTCTCGCTTGCTACTAAACTTCCTACTTACTACTAAACACTCGCGCCTGTCACCCAGAGGGTAAGCAGAGACTACGTACTTCCATTTGGCACGATGCTGACACTAAATGATACTAAAGGATACAAAAATATGATACGTATTGGGACAATGATTGATAGTCAAACTGAGTTGACCGGCGAAGTATATCATAGAGTATGTATAGAGTATGTTATAGGTCCGCCCATTACGCATAAACCTTAGTTCTAAAGTGATAGCAAAAAAGAATAAACAAAAAACCGTTACTTCATCTTCGTAATAATTTCGAACCCTAATGGAAGCAACATACAACACGTGACATACTCGTTCCTTACGCCGCATACAATTTCGTTGTATCGAGCGTATCCGACCGACGCGACGCAACGCGGAGTTTTATATCCGACCTGCCTCTCAAAGATATTATTATTGCAGTAGAGGAGAGAATTTCCGTTTTACGATCTCCAGTAGCCGCAAAAATTTACATCCCAACTGCGCATTTACTGAAACAAAATGGCGCCTTTACCATCTTTAAAAATATTTTATTCATGCAGCAGCCGATATGTTATTTTCATAATAAGATCGAACAGTTTATGTGGATACCTATTGGAATAAGTTAACTCCTTCTTACATGTTGCTTTCACGGTGATTTTGCAAGGGTTCCCTGTGGGGTTATAGCCCTAATAAAAAAGGAAATATATAGTATTTTTGTTAAATCGTACGTGGTGCGCTGCAGTTATAATGCAGTTTGAATGGGTCGGTTCGATCGGGGAAGGACTACACTCGCACAGAATACTAGCAAATAATATAATAACAGCAAATAGCAGAACCCGTTAAATAAGCCGTCATCGGATTTTACCTCGTAGATATCGTCAGAGGCGACTTTAGGAAATTAATAGTTAAACTTAAACGAGCGACAGGGAACATACATGCTCCTGAGTCACCTGCAACCATCGATTTATTGCATGTCTTACCAGGTCGTCACTCCATGTAATGGGGCTGCTCTAAACTTCGCTGGTACACGAGGATGCACACCGAGAACCTTTCTTCATCATCGGTTGTCATTTTCGATATTTATTATTATTGGTCCTTCGAGCTATATGGCCGGGTCATTTCCGCTTTAACTTATTGATCCGTAATATATTTGTAATGAAGATATCCGCAGTAGAACCAGAGTAACAGACAGCCCAAATTAAATAAAATCTAGGATATTTGTTGTCTTGTGGACACAATATCTATTCGTGACAGAATTGAACTTCTTCCTGTTTGTAGTTGGTTCATGACATTATTTGTGTCTTTCCTACTCTACTTAGAAGAATAAAGTAAATATACAATTAGTAGTGTACTGTATAAGGGATGCAGATGAAGGAAAAATCTTGATCAATTGCAAAAGAAAATGGAATGACGTATAATTTTTATTATAAAACGTGCATATTACTTCGCAATTTGTCCAAACGAATACGTTTAAAAAAATCTTAAGGATGAGATAGGGGATCATTCTTCCATCCCTAGCCGTGTTTTCAACCCCACAGAACCACGAACGTATTGTTCGAGGGTAGGTGCGCGTAGGGTGTATAGCAGCACTCCGGTCCCAATTAATTAAGAGCCTAGAAAGGGCGTAGAGTGCCTCTTACGCGAAGGGCTGCCGTGACGATTTTTAGTCTCCGTTCACAAAAGATTTTCGCAATCATGCTTCATCATTCATTTGTGTAATGATTTACTTAGACAAACTTAAAACTATTTTAAAAATATTTAACAATTATATTATTTTTAAAATTAAAGTTTTATTTAATTAATATCCAATAGAGGTAAGATAATATGTAATTAAAGGCACTATTAAAAACAATTTCTTTGTAAAAACTAAACATAATTCACTCCAACCATATACACCATATTATCATCTATTAATTGTAGATATAAATGATGTATATTCAAAGTGAATACTGCAGTCGTGTTTGATCCATAAGCATCTCAGTAATGCGAGAAGGCTTGTGTACCAAGCAGTGGGATGTGTAATAGATAGACTACAACTTTCATACTACGTGCCTGTCTATTTAGTACGCGAGCATCTCGGCGTCGATCCCCGTCGGCACCAAAAAAATTGTTTATTTGCAATTTAAGTGCTGATTTACCAAATGCTCGGCGGTGAGGGTAAACATCGCGAGGAAACCTGAATGTCGGAGAAATTAAAAAAAAAATTGCCAAAAGAAAAGAAAAAAATATTTCAGACCTGAAGTTACGGCACACTGGGGAAGTGCAGTGCAGCCTTTCCTTGCCCTAAAACCCTCTCAAAAGTGAGAGGTAGCCCGTGCCTACAACCTACAAGTAAGACGTATATTATTATAGGATGTAACTCTACTATGTGTCTATTAAACAATGGTATTCAAAAATTTAAATATGTAGTATAATATATACGAAAACGTTTTCTGTATATTTGACGTGACGATATTTAGGTGAAAACAACACACTACTTACCACATTCAAGATAAAGAGAAACGTAGTTTCCTTACAAAGTGCATTTCCCGTTTACAGTAGCAATTTCCATGTAGAATTCCCGGGTAATATTCCCGGGCGGCGGGGGAAATTTATCGCCTACGTAGGGAAGTGCCGGGCGTGTCAAGGAGCGGTCGGAGACAATAATGCGACGTTAGGTTTATGCTTGAGTATAAGTTTAGGTTTATGAGACTGCATATCCGTATCTTTATTTAGGGATGAGAATTTTAACAACCCAGATTACCAACGATTGATACATTATAACGTCTGTAAAAGTAACACAGCCTGTTATTATATTTCGAATTTAGTACTATTTACTTAATTAAAAGAATCATAATGTTGCAAAAGAAAGCACGGTACTTTTTTGGTTTCAACGTTTTCGAAAAGGAAAAGGAACGGCTTTACAGTTTACTCAATTAACGTCACACCTTACAGTGGTCACAGTGTATATCGGAATATACCCCAAAGTAATACAGACGTGATAAGGGCACAGACACACCCACAACGTGGCACTGCGATTTGCAAGCGACTACGGGTCGCCGTTGAAACAGACCAATAGAATATATCAAACGCAATTTGTAAAGTACGACGTCAAAAGCGTGTAAACAAGGAAATTTGAATAGAACAGCGACATATCCAAAACTTTTTTGTGTTATGTTTATCACTAGGGTCAGAAATTTAATCATAAACTATGGGTAGCATTCTAATGTAATCATAATAATCAAGTTTACATAATAATGAACTGGGCCTAGTAAGTCAGGTACTTGACACTCAGGTTCGATTTCCACCGGCAAATTAAATTGTTAATTGCATTTTAGGTGCTGATTTTCCACGTGTTCGGCGGTGAAGAAAAACATCGTAAAAATCCTGCATGTCCGAGAAATAAAAATAAATATTAAAGTCATGTGATCTCAAAAAACCCTATCAGAATTGAGAGCTGTAACTTCACATTACATGATAATAATGGTGAGGTTATTGTATTGGCCAGCTTCAGTCACGCTGCAATAGGCTATTCAAATTGAAGATGAATATATACCTAATATACTAAATCCATGTCATTAAAGTACCAAGTACAGCCGGCATTTCATTTTCTTATTGATAATAACGGTTTTTTTTTATATACAAGTTCACCTGTTAGTAAAAGAATAATGTGTACCAACACTTGCACTTATACACCGATATCTATTTATCAATTAAGAATTGGACCGTTGGACAACCAAGCGGTCTGGAGGGTATTCACTCCTTAGGTGGTTGATATTCCATACATTAAAACCAAATGGTTTGATTAGTCTTTCGTAATGCGTACAACAAGAGAGTGGAATATACATATTTGCCGGTGTCTATCTTTCCATCTGATTACTATCCGGGTGTCTTCAAGGCTTTTGTTATGCTAAGGCATTGTGATTTACCACCCGTGCTGCAGCTGTAATACAGCTAGACCGTGGCTCTAGTACGTAGCAAATCGTATTACTATCTATTTGTTACTATTATTAATACGGGTACTGACTGACTGAATTGAAAAAAGATCAACAAGTCATTGCTGCCCGTGATCATATGGATGCGAGACATGGTCCTTTACTGCTGGCGTATGAGGAAACTAAAGGTCGCTCAGCGAACTATGGAGTTCCTCTGGTTGATCGACTGCGTAATGAAGATATCAACCGTAGAAGAAGTGCAATAACTGACATAGACCAACGAATCAGTTAGCTTAAGTGGCAATGGGCCGGACATATAGCTCAAAGAAACGACAACCGATGGAAAATAAATTTCTATTTATAGAAAAGGGGTGACAAACAATAGAATAAGGATGACAAAACAAGCACACAGTTCGCTGATAGTGAGTAGTAGGTAGCCCATAGACATCTTCATCTATCTTCGATTAAAAATAAAAATGCAGATGCGTTGTCACTTCCGAGCACTAGTATGATATTTCTCGTTTCCGGTCCTCTGCACTCATCATACGAATTTGCTATTTTGCTTTTTGCTGCTATTTTACAATGGTATTTTATGAGAGCGTGGTCTATCTCCGGTCGAGCCAACCCGGTTGTGCTACAATCATATTATAGCTGCAGCGTAGCTCTACCACGTAAAAAGTGTGGCCATGTATACGAGTGGCAGCCTCAAGCCGGCAAGCGCGTATTGAGGCCTCCAGATAGATGACATCCTTAGATGGAGTGACAATCTGGTAAGACATGCAGAAGGCCGATGGATGCAGGTGGCTTAGAACCGCGCATTATGACGTTCCTCGGGGGAGCCTATGTTTAGCAATGGACTAGTCATTAGTTCAAATAAACCTAGCAAGCTAACAGCAATAGCAAAGTGGCGAAGCAATCAGCTTTTTTTTTTGCCATTGAGCAATCAGTTTCAAAATAGGAGGTTCAGATGCCTGGGTGATCAGTAATCGATTGGTGAAAACAGAATTTGAAAATTAGAAACCGTTCTCGAGATAATCGTGGGACACGGACAGACATCGTGAAATCAATAAACCTAGCAAGCTAACAGCATAGCAAAGTGGCGAAGCAATCAGCTTTGTAGCGGTTTATAACGGTTGCCGTTGAGCAATCAGTTTCAAAATAGGAGGTTCACATGCCTGGGTGATCAGTAATCGATTGCTGAAAACAGAATTTGAAAATTCGAAACCGTTCTCGAGATAATCGTGGGACAGACGGACGGACAGACGGACAGACATCGTGAAATCAGTAAGTGACTTCGCAAGCTTCGCCACTTAATAAGCGACTTCGCAAGCTTTGCCACTTAATAAGTGACTTCGCAAGCTTCGCCACTTAATAAGTGTCTTCGCAAACTTCGCCACTTAATAAGTGTCTTCGCAAGCTTTGTCACTTAATAATGATGATAATAAGGCCACTTGTTACAACAGCCATTTCAATGGTTAGGCTACTGCCACAAGCTGTTTATTGATTCGAACCACAGATAAAGAAACGTGTTCTATTATTAATTCAGCACAATATAAGCATGTTTGGGGGAAATAGTGACACTTGCGGTCGCGCCGGCGCCTATCGTAGGCGCAAACGTCGCGCCTCCCACGCGGGACAGTTACTCATGTTTAAAGTAGTTATAGATTATAGTTCAGTGACGAATGTGCACTTTTATGATGCATAGAGTACGAGTTCATATCTAAAATTTATTTCACAACAAAATTATGTACAATATCAACATATTTGAGGGCACAAATTCGTGGTCTATATATAGCCCCCATAGATTACCTTATAGGGGGATATTTGCAATTTGACTGAATCGTTGGTCTAGTTGGTTCGAATCTCGGGTCGGATCAAAACCAGTTATTGGGTTTTTCTGACACGAAATACTCAGTAGCAGCCCGGAGAAAAGAAGTTGGAGGTGTTACACCCCCGTATGATTGCATGCATGTCGATTACCGTCCCATCGGAGTATGACAGTGAGGGAATAGAGAGTGCACCTGCGCTTGAGCATACACTCGAACACTTTAAATTTAAACCTGGCCTGCGCTGATGGCTAGTCTCCGTTGAGGCTGGCCGCCGTGACCGATATTCGCTTTAGAGCTTCTCTCTCTCTCTCTCTCTCTCATTTGCCATAGTTGCCATGCTTGGCGGGCGGGTTAGCAATCGCATTTTTTATTTGTTGTTATTTGAAAGACTCTGCTGCCTATGTCCTGGTTTGTTTCTCTGCAATCGTAGCGGTAATATACTAGCATAGAGATCGTTTATCATTTCAATATTATAAAAGAAGTAGCGACTTGAATTTTCCCAGCGACTCTCATAAACCATTCCGACACTTTATTAATAGCATGATTTACTAATCACTTGTGGCTAAGATAAATAGCGGAGGCATAGTGGCAACGTTTTTACGACGCGTATAGTTTACGTGCCCGTCAACGCGCGCTCTCATGTATCCACAAACAACCGCTCGGTTGTAAACATGTTCGTTCAGCGTAAACTCACTTGCATCTAACGTCCATTAATTAATAACGCACAATGTTGGTTTTCCAATGTACAAGTTATGTCTATGATTATCATATTCATTTGTTAAGCTGTTTCTTAAACTCTTAACTGCATCATATCTTGCACACAATCACTCACGTCCAAGCTTCATAGTATAATAGATTACACAAACTAAATAAAATTAAAAATAAACATTTAAGACCGCTAGGCTAAAGATCAGAAAATTTGTATGGCGTGATCGCGGAGCAAGACGAATTTCAAATTATTGCAATTCCAAATGTGAACTTTAATAACTTGACAATAAACTCAGTTTTCAAATCACAAATACTGTTCAAAAGGTCCTAAAACTATCTTAGTTGCAATAGAAATAAAATTTTTACGATGGGAATTAAGTTCTAAAATGAAAAGCAATAAAAAAATCCTGCTCCACGACCGTGCTTTAGAAGCCAAAAAAAAAACGATGTGTATTTTGCAAATAAGATTAAAATATTTTGCTGGGTTGTCGTGTGGTGGAGGCGTAAGTGAATTCCTAACCCATTTAATCCCGATGGTATCGTAAGAGGCGACCATAGATAATACTTATATATGAGAGCCTGCGGTAGATTGTGGTGTAACATGAAATATGACAAATGTAAATACCCAGAAATGTGTCTGCGATAAAATTTAAGGTTAGTAAATAAGTGATTTATGCTGGCTAAAATAAGCAATGAAAATACGTAAATAACCAAATAATTAATTGCCTCGAAATAAACGTGTCCAGTCCAGAGGCGCTCAATTAATCGCAAAGTAAACAATTGGTTCCTTATTTCAAAGTTCGTTCATTTTTGTCATTCGAAGGGATGTCAAGATCTAGTTCACTTGTTCCAAAAATAAAATTTATACGTACTTTCTATAAAAAGTTTCACTTGCAGATTAATGTCGTTTTATTTATATTATTACTAGCTCGCCAGGCAGACGTTGTTCTACCCTTTCCGACGACCATGTGTCCTAAAAAAATCCTTATATTCGCAATAAAAAATTTGATGGTCATTTATCGGGATAAAAACTATCCTATCTCTCAAGTTGGACTAAAATGCACACAGTGTGCAAAATTTCATTGAAATCAGTTCAGTAGTTTAGGAGTCCATCGCGGACAAACAACGTAATTTTTATATATAAAGATTTTCAATGTAAATGTAATTTAAGGTTTATGGTTTCTGCGCTAGCTCAGGGGCTACGCGCTTTACGTAATTTTTTTTTGTCGCCAATTACTAAATTTTAAAGGGTAAATAATCTCGAAAACACGAAGTTTATATAAAAAAAAACGTGGGCAATCTAGGCCGATCGACTTGTGGCGGAAATTATATTTAAGAATGCTGAACAAAATTTCACAGATTGGTAACGGGCAGTAGCCACCATCAACTTTAGTCTAAAAATGTTTCTCGCTGTCAGTAGTTACTGTTGCAGCTCAAAATCAATAAACAAATTAAATTAATTCCAATGATAAAATTATTGCATTGGTGTCAGAAAAGGCTGCTGTTAGAATCTATATTAATTTCTATACAAATAAACCTAGCAAGCTAACAGCATAGCAAAGTGGCGAAGCAATCAGCTTTGTAGCGGTTTATAACGGAAAAAAAAATTCAAAATAGGAGGTTCAGATGCCTGGGTGATCAGTAAACGATTGCTGAAAACAGAATTTGAAAATTCGAAACCGTTCTCGAGATAATCGTGGGACAGACGGACAGACGGACGGACAGACGGACAGACGGACAGACGGACAGACGGACAGACAGACGGACAGACATCGTGAAATCAATAAGTGACTTCGCAAGCTTCGACACTTAATAAGGGTGACAAACAAGCATACATCCACTTGATGGTGAGTGGACGGCGTGGCCCGCATTCTATCCTCTATTAAGAATTAAAATTCAGATACCTTGTTACTCTTAAAGGCTAAGACAGAATGACTTTGTATTATGTGTTTTTGGCTTTCGTCATTCACTAATTAAAAACACAGCAAATGCTTTGCTATGCCGTCATTTTCCTCTTGTATTTTTCCGCGAGAATCCTACTACAGTCGGATCGACTCGTAATTCATGCTGCAGCCATAACAATGTGCCTCTACCACGTACCTCTGTACCAAGTGTACATGATGTTAGCACAATTTAAAGTAAAAAATCTAGATCTACTTTGAGTTCCAGTCTGTATAATCCTGAGAATATAACAAAATAATTTCTATTTAATATAGACTATAAATGAGACCCATTGAAATTTATTTTTACTTTTTTCACAACTTTTTTGGGCATTTCATAAACTTCCTTCAAAGATAATTAGAAAGTTCTGGGAACATCAGCATACGGTACAAAAGCTGCTAAAGTGTTCTGGATTCAGAACCAACACACTGTTCGAGTGCAATGGCTAGTTGCAATAAGCGTTATCGCTAAATTGAAATGGCACCTGAAACGGTTCCGTGACCGGTCGGACGAGTCAAGGCAAGCCATCTAGCTTTGAGGTACCGCTACAGTAGATTAAAGCACCTTTAGAAGTAGGGTTGCTATAACATTTTCAAATCTTTATATTTTTTAATAATTTTATGAGCTGAATTAAGGCAACCAAAATGTATACCCATGGCTCAGGAGCGTCCTTGGTAATGGTCTTCGGTTGAAGTTTGTGACTCGTACTGTGT
Organism: Parnassius glacialis; assembly: GCA_033319125.1. NCBI lineage: Eukaryota > Metazoa > Arthropoda > Insecta > Lepidoptera > Papilionidae > Parnassius > Parnassius glacialis. The sequence continues at coordinate 37,709,890 of JAVANC010000022.1, read as the reverse complement.
TCCAGGGTATATTTTAATTAATACCTTCTTTGTTGTCAAATTAAATATTTACACATAATTTAACGGGACTTGACTGAATTTTATATTGACATTTATTTGTAAAAATAAGTGTTTTTTTTTGTATTGTGGTTATTTTGACATTTTTGAACTTGAAAGTGTATTGCATAAATTTATTTATAATTTTTAAAACAACATATCTTAAGTATATTATAATTTATTACGCCATCGATATTGTGCTGCATTTATTATTACATAAAGAGTCCAACATTTGCCGTGTAGTGGCGGTTAAGAATATCCACTACCCCGTATCTTCCCGTAGGTGTCGTAAACGGCGACAAAGGGAAACAGGCAGGAGATGGGCAGCAGCATCTTCCTGATAACAACTAACAATAAAAAAAACTGCGGTTGCCAACCCGCTCGCCAAGCGTGGCAACTATGGCAATATACCCCCCATGATAGTTACGAAGAGACGGCCGCCAGTCCCCGGCGGCTCCCCTATTCCTGGCTACGGTGGCGACCATGGTAACGGCGGGGCAGGGGGTGCTAAGAATCTCCGGTGGAGGTTCGGTTGCCACCTACGACGACTCGACCTGGCAACATACAACGCACGCACCCTGAGGACTGACGAGAAGATTGTGGAGCTGGAAGAAGAGATAGACAAGTTACGCTGGCATATTATAGGATTATCCGTAGTCCGAAGAGAGGGGGAGGACACGGTAATCCTCGAATCCGGCAACTTGCTCTATTACCGGGAGGGCGACCATCTGTACCAAGGAGGTGTCGGATTTATCGTCCACAAGTCTCTCGTTAACAACGTTGTAAAGATTGAGAGTGTGTCGACGAGGGTTGCGTACCTTATACTCAGAATCACCAAACGGTATTCGCTGAAGGTCATACAGGTTTACGCACCAACCTCGGCACACCCCAATGAGGAGGTGGAGGAAATGTATGAGGATATCTCTAGAGCCATGCATTCCTCAAAAACCCAATATACGGTGTTAATAGGAGACTTCAATGCAAAACTAGGCACAAGAGAGAACGGTGAGCTGAAAGTGGGGAAATTTGAAATAGGGCAACGGAACCCAAGGGGCCAGCAGCTGGCCGACTTCATGGAGAAAGGTCGAGCCCCGACGGTTCGACAAAAAATGAGATTGACTTCATTATGACGACCAGACGACAACTGTTCAGTGATGTCTCCATGATCGCGAGGGTGAAAACCGGCAGCGATCACCGAATGGTTAGAGGCACACTGAACCTAAACGTTAAATTGGAGAGGTGTAATGAAGTCAACGCTCCGTCCCCCTCGTGCTCTAATCCAAAGTCTCGAAACCTTTCAGCTCGAGTTTTCAGTGTCTAGAAGACTGCAATGAAGTGGACGATTTGAATGACAAGCTCGTGGAAACTGTCCATGCGGTCGGAGCTAAGTTCCGCAAGACCCGCCGCAAAAGAACACAAAAACTCTCCGATCACACTCTTAATCTCATGGCTGTTAGACGGGAGATGAGGCTACATTCTTCAACAGATTTGACAGCATACAGGCAACTGAACAGACAGATCTCCAAATGCATGCGGCGGGACTTACGCAACTTCAATACAGCTCGTATTGAAGAAGCGATCGAGGCTTCAAAGTCTTTGCCAGAGATCTGTCTGCCAGAAAGAGCCAACTGTCAAAGCTGAAGACCGAATGTGGCAGCATCGTTTCCGGGGCACTTGAGATTTTGAGTGAGATAGAGAGGTTCTATGGGCAGCTGTACACGTCATCGTTGGATCCGCACGCAAGTGTGAGTAAGTCTTAAGAGAGCGAGTCTTATCCGACATTATTCCGATGATATCCCGGACGTCTGAGCGAGATTAGAATGGCTCTCCAGCACCTTAAAAACGGCAAGGCCCCAGGTGAGGATGGAATTACAGCGGAGCTTCTGAAAGCGGGTGGAAAACCGGTACTTGAAGTCCTTCAGAAGCTCTTTAATTCCGTCCTCCATGGTGGCATTACACCGGAGGCGTGGAGCAGAAGTGCGGTGCTCTTGTTCTTCAAGAAAGGCGATAACGCTCTCTTGAAGAACTACAGACCGATTTCCCTTCTCAACCGCGTGCGTGCTGTTTTCGAGAGTCATTACGAATCGTCTCGCGCGCAGACTTGACGACTTCCAGCCTCCCGAACAAGCCGGTTTCCGAAAAGGCTTTAGCACCATAGATCACATACATACCCATCGGCAAATTGTACAGAAGTCCTAGGAGTACAATTTGCCACTATGTCTGGCGTATGTGGACTATGAGAAAGCCTTTGATTCCGTCGAAATTTAGGCGGTGCTGCAGTCCCTTCAGCGGTACCAGGTTGACTGTCGGTATTTGGAAGTGTTGAAGTGCTTGTATAGTAGGGCTACGATGGCTATCCGAGTACAGAACCAGAGTACGAAACCTATCCAATTGCAGAGAGGTGTAAGACAGGGTGACGTCATATCCCCGAAACTCTTCACCGCTGCATTGGAAGACGTTTTCAAGCTTCTGGACTGAAAAGGATATGGTATCAACATCAATGGCGAGTACATCACTCACCTTCGATTTGCCGACGATATAGCCCTTATGGTAGAATCGCTGGAGGACCTAAGCACTATGCTCAATGACCTCAATAGTGTTTTCCAACGGATAGGTCTTAAGATGAACATGGACAAAACAAAGATCATGTTTAATGTCCATGTCACACCTATGCCGGTAGTTGTTGGGAACACTAAGCTCGAAGTTGTTGACGAGTATGTTTACCTGGGACAAATAGTCCGACTAGGTAAGTCCAACTTCGACCGAGAGGTCAATCGACGGATTCAACTCGGTTGGGCAGCGTTCGGTAAATTACGGCACATCTTCTCGTCAGGTATACCTCAAAACTTGAAAACGAGACTGTACACCCAGTGCGTGTTGCCAGTGATGACATACGGAATTGAGACGTGGTCCTTCACTGCTGGCCGGATGAGGAAGCTCAAGGTCGCTCAGCGAGCTATGGAGAGGGCTATGCTCGGAGTTTCTCTGCGTGATAAACTCAGAAATGAGGATATCCGCAGTAGAACCAGAGTGACCGACATAGCCCAACGGATTAGTAAGCTGAAGTGGCAATGGGCCGGCCATATAGCTCGAAGAACCGACAACCGATGGGGAAGAAAGGTTTTCGAGTGGCAGCCTCGTACCTGCAGGCGAAGTGTAGGGCGTCCACCCACTAGATGGAGTGACGACCTGGTAAGATATGCAGGAAGTCGATGGATGCAGGTTGCTTTGTGGCATTCTTTGGGGGAGGCCTATGTTCAGCAGTGGACTTGTGAAGGGCTGTAATGATGATGATGAAAGAGTCCAACAGCGGACTTAACAAATGCAAAGCTATCACGTAAAATTCCGCATCGACGTCACTTTTTAATAGCATCCCTAGCTAAAGGCATCTGTTCAGCTTTGTTTTCGTTCCGCGTTAAACGATTCGTTTAACACCTGAGATATTTCGCACAAAGTGACCTAAAAACGGAGGAGTAAGAAGAAATTCTTTGTACTAAATGCTCTGAGTAACGTTAGGAACGCAATTAAACTCCTTATACCGTAGAAAAATTTCCGTATTTAAATGACAATTTAAAAAAAATAATGGAGTAATAACCAATCTAACACATAACACATTTATAAGTGGTAGAGCCATGCTGCAGCTATATTAATAGTACCTATAGTTGTAGCACGAATGGGTCAGCTCGACCAGGGAAGGACCACGCTCTCACAGAAGACCAGCGTAAAATAGCAACTTAATGCTGCTGTATTTCGTATGGTGAGTGTATAGAACCGGAGACCCTTTTTACTGGAAAAGAGGCATTTGATCATCATCTGAATCATCTACATTTGAATTCAAACGAAGATAGATGTAGATGTCTATGGCCCACAGCAACCACTTACCATCAGGTGGACTGTGTGCACGTTTGTCACCCTTATTATATTTAAAAAAAAAACTCAACTGAACTACTGATGCATTCATGGTAAAGTTAATAAATATATATCGATAGCATCTCCCCGATGACAAGTTTCCATCTCGTCTGCTAACCGTGGCAGCTATACCTTCTATGAGGCAATCTATGGGAAATCTAATGTTCACTAATGGATTTTTGATGAGCAGTAATTAATTAATGGACAAAAACAGCTTATACATATGTATCTAGGTAATACAATAAACCTTAAAACTACTTACCGGTTCTTCCTCCGTGGAGGTCTGTTTTGAAAAGGCGATAGATTTTATCGTTTAAAGATCTATAAATAAGCCTATACCAAAAAAATAAATTAATTAAAGTTTTACATGATAAGAATAATAAAAACATTCTGCAGAGATCGGACCAAAAGTATTAATTTAAAAGCTGAAAGTACTACGGGTTAACTTTGACATCGAGACGTCCAATACCTCAGGCCCCCGTGACCGTGACGGAAATTAAAAGTAAGTAAAATTAAACGTGATAAAAAAGTTAAAATAAATTTATATGAGAACATTTTAAATAATTTAACTTGTTCCTAGACATAACTATCACTTGCTATTTAATCTCATTCTATATTTAGCAGATAGCAAATCCCAGTGAAGTGGGAGCAACATCCTTGCCTAGGCAATTAACGCGATGTTAGTAGGAGATTATATTCACAACTCGCTAACAATGCGACTGTTAGCGTCTTGGGCTCTCGGGTATTTGCACGAGATCACGTTCTACGATCACGAAAATGAAGTTGTATTTTTATACAAAATAAAAATACCGTTACATAAGTTACACTTTATTATGGAGCGTAGAGAGAAGGAGGACCATCTCTATATATGAAAAGTGTCCCTAAAAACGTGTCCAATAAGGGTGGCGCTGCAGTAGCATAGGATAATTTAAAAAAAAACGCCAAAAGTAATTAGAATAAGAATGAGAAATAAACAAGGACCGAACAATCCGCTTGGTTTTGTACTACGTAAATAGTTGAGATTTTGTATACTAGCATTTTACTAACTGAGTCATGAATTTTTTTAAATATTTGAATTCAGCTGACTTCACTCCGTTCACAACACCTATGTTCATATCGTAGTTTTTCAGACGCCAGCGCTATTGTGGTAGGATTTGGAACCTCTATTTTCAGTAAATAGTAGGACAGTTTTTCAACTTTCGCCCCTTCTAAGATGGTTCTCCTTGTACTCTACACTCCATACACTTTATCGTTGATTACAGTACAAGTTCACTGCTAAATATAGGCACTAAGAAATTGAATTGGCGTCTTACACCTCTTACCACTCCGGTCTTTACTCTTATCTAGTGGAGACACTTCCCTGTTAGGAACAGAAATATACAGACACTCACACACACCCACACACACGCAAGCACGAACGCGCACACACACATACACACATACACACATAATATCAAAGTCTAGCAGTATATTGTGTTCGGCTTGCAGGCTGGCAACCGCAGTTTGTTATTTTTATTTAAATGTTAATAGGATTCGAACACGCGGCCCGCAGCGACGTAATTCATTGCTAAGGGTATTAATATATTGCACTGCACCACGGAGCCGTCGAAAAGCTGTTCCAAGTAAGAAGAAAGATCGAGCGACAATTTAAATTAATAAAACCAGCTGACATGATTGTGTTTGATGTCTCTTTTTGCCGGCGGCTCTGGAAAAGCGCCGGTTCAACGGAGGAGCGCAACGCTATCAAGTGACACTTGTGATTGAATAAATGAATTTTAAGTTATATTGTGCTTACTGTCGCTGCTACCTTCTTAGTAATGCCGAAAAGAATCATTCATTCATTGCAGCCCATCAAAATTCCACTGTGGAACTGAGGCTTCTCTCACAAATGGGATATTTGGCGAAGTTACTACGTTTGGCAAGCGGGTTGGCAACAACACACCATGTATTATTTTTATTTAGATATCAGCAAGATGTTGTTGCCCGCCACCAGGTTCAGTTTCATTGATTGCATCTAACGAAACCCAGTAAAACAATACGTAAAATTACTTAAAAAAAATAATAATGTTTGGTCTGTTCTCACTCTCAAGTTTTCATTTGGAGGTTAAGAGTTCGATTATTTAATTTACAGAATCGATTTCAATGGAACGTCAAAAAGGTGTATTAATGAAATTACGCATCCAATAAAATAGATATGTAATCGTATCGTGATTCGTTCTTGAGATATGCTAAAAAATCACTGTTAACTATATAGGCATTGTTTTAAAAACAGTAAAATCGAACTCTAGGAACCTTAAACGACCCCCCCCCCCCCCCGAAAGGGTTCCAGCCTTGTCGTGGCGGAGGGACTTGTAGCTGTAGCTTGGTCACTGGCGGTGAACAAAGAGGAACCTCTTGGCTGATCCATGGTGTAGGGCCGGCCCGAGGTGACCATTCCAAGTGGGCAGCCCACTTCGGATGTGTGTCAGTGGGCTTCGGCGAGAGGGGTGTCCTCTCCCCCTACCGCCGCAGCCGAGGAGGAGTAGCGGGGGAAGAGGTGATGGTATGGCGATGCGCCACTCGCCCTATCCTTCACGACTCTGACGGGGCCGCACCAGTCATGCGGTAGTGGTGGAACCGTCAGGGGAGAAGGCTGCCGTGGGGCGATCGGCGCTGGTGGAGCCGCGGATGTGTGCGTAAGCGTTCCCGTAGCCCTGCCAATATGCGGCGAAGGTGTAACACCACGGGGTTTTAGTCCGTCTGACATAACCCGTCCTTGCCCCGCGCGAGGCGGGTATGCATAGGCATTTCCCCATGTAAAAAATGAATCTTAAACGAGGATCTATCTCTATCTGTCTATTCCAAGCTCCAAAAGGTATGTTGATAATATGCGGTATACTGAAACTGCAAAGTGAAGATTCCTTGCGGTTTTAATTTTACGATAGCGCACACACAAGTACGAAATACATTAATCTAATTATAATAAGATAAGTGGAGGACAGAGTGCAGAGTTGGCACGTGGAATGTTAGAGGAGGCATGAGAGATAAGACGAATGAGTTGATCGAAATAATGAAAGAAAGAGAATTAGATGTCGTGTGTATGTCGGAGACCAAACGGAAGGGCAGTGGTACTGAAGAGCTCCCTGGCGGGGCGTTAGCTCTATGGTCCGGAGTCCCGGAGAGCGAGAGCGCCCGCCAGGGAGTGGGGGTGCTGCTGTCGTCTCGGTTGGTCGATGTTATGACTGAATATAAAGTTGTGAACTCAAGACTTCTCTGGGTTCGCTTTAAATTGGGACTGACGAAGTTATTCCTTTTGGCTGTTTATGCGCCGGTAGCTTCGTCGTCCAGGGCTGAGCTGGAGGAGTTTTGGGAGAATGTAAGAGAAGTTCTAGATTTGGCTAGGGGAAACGAAAGAATTGTTGTATGTGGTGATTTGAATGGATGGGTTGGTACCGCTCGACCAGGGTACGAGTCGGTGCTTGGAAAGTTTGGGGATAAAAGGGTTAATGATGCTGGCAAGCTTATACTGGCGGTATGCAAGGAAAAGGGTCTTCTTGTGACAAACACTATGTTTGATCACAAGAAAATCCATATGTATACTAGAGAAAGAAAAAATGAGAGAAGTATGATCGATTTGTTCCTGGTGGATGACCGACTGCGAAAACAGGTGATGGATACGCGAGTGTTCAGGGGTGCTGACCTGGGAACGGATCACTATCTAGTGATTACTAGATTTAGGGGTCTGTTCGCGGGTTGGCGCTACCGGACGGCAGTAACAGAACCACAGTCGGTCTGTCGCATCCGAAGCTGGAAGCTTCAGGAAGCGGATACTAGGGACAAATATCATGCGAGGGTAGCCCAAAAGCTTGACACCATCGATGGCAGAAATGAATGTGTGGAAAGAACATGGCAGAACCTTAGGGATGGAATGGTAAGTGCAGCGGAAGAAGTGTGTGGAACGATTAATAGAGGCAGTAGTAAAAGAAGAGATGCATGGTGGAATGATGAAGTGAAAGAAGCTGTAAAGAAGAAGAAGAAAGCATGGTTAGACTACTTGGCCTCTAGTAATGATAAGGATATGAGAGAGAAGATGAAAGAAAGATATAAGCTGCAAAAAGTTCACACGAAAGCATTGATTGAGGAAGTGCCTGAAAGGTGTAGAATGGAAGCGGACGAAAGGTTGTCGCACAACTTTAAGGAGAATTCCAAACTCTTCTGGAAAGAGGTTGGAAGGACCCGAAGTGGTGCGACGGCCTTAAGAATGAACAAAGTGCTTTCGAGAACTAATGACGTCCTCTCAGACAAATCGGACGCCATGCAGCGATGTAGCGAATTTTATAGAGAAATGTATGCCTGTGATGATATTAGTGAGGGATCCGGGGATGACGCCGAGACTGGTACGCCAGACCCGGACCTCGATGACACTGAGGTCATCAGTATGAAAGAGATTGAACGTGCGATTCGAAGTTTGAAATGTGGTAAGGCTGCGGGACTAGACAGAGTTAGTTACTGCTGAAATGGTCAAGTATGGTGGGCCTCGCGTCTGGGACAGCTTTCATCTGCTGTGCAATTTGTGCTGGCGGACGGGGGATGTCCCGGATGATTGGCGATCCGCAGTCATTGTGCCTTTATATAAAGGTAAAGGTTCACATTTTGACTGCGGGTGCTATCGGGCGATCAGCTTGACCAGTTTAGCAAGTAAAGTTTACTCGAAGGTTTTGACACGTAGGATGCAAGAGAAATCGGAAAGATTTCTATGGGAGGCACAATGCGGATTTAGACCTGAAAGAGGATGCACGGATCAAATGTTTTCTCTCCGCATGATCACGGAAAAGCTTCTGGCTGCTAACCAGAGGATTTTCTGTGCTTTTGTGGATCTTGAGAAAGCATTTGATAAGGTTGTAAGGAAGAAAATGTGGGAACTGTTGCCGGGGTATGGTGTGGATGGTCGACTGCTAAGGGCTGTGCAGTCACTTTACTGTGACTGTAAAGCCTGTGTGCGGGTAGGGCATGACCTGTCATCCATGTTTAGCGTCCAAACAAGGTTGTGTCATGTCTTCCTGGCTGTTCATACTGTATCTCGACATCTGTTTACAGAAGCTGAAAGATAGCTGTTTGGGTGTGAAATTGGGTGACATTTTTTTTTATAGGATAAGGGTGACAAACGAGCACACAGTCCACCTGATGGTAAGTGGTTGCTGCGACCCATAGACATCTACATCTATCCTCGATTACAAATCAAAATTTAGATGCGTTGTCACCCGTGAGGAATAAGATGGAATGCCTCATTTCCAGTAAAAAGGGCCACCGGCCACCTGCACTCACCAAGCGAAACGCAGAGGTAAACCTCTACTTCACGCTGGTTTTCTGTGAGGTCGTGGTACCACCCCGGTTCGAGCCGGCCCATCCGTGCGACAGCAAAAGCTGCCGCGTGGCTCTACCACTGTTCAAAATTGTCTGCTGTATGCTGATGATGCAGTGCTTATTGCACCATCAGAGGCAGAACTGCAGGCATTAGTCACGTGTATGAAAGAGGAATGTGAAATTAAAGGTCTCCGCTTGAATGCTAATAAAACTAAGGTTCTGGTATTTGAAAGGGACGAAGAGAGAACGAAGTGTGAAATATGGGTAAATCAGGAATGTCTAGAACAGGTAAATGAAATTGTATACTTGGGGAGTGCTTTTAGCCGGGATGGAAGATGTGATTTAGATGTGGACAGGCGTGTCGCTGCCGGGAACAAAGTCAATGGTGCCCTGACTGCGTTAGTCAAAAGGCAAGGCGTAGTGAAGAGTGCACGCCTTGCAATACATAACGCAGTGTTGGTACCGACTTTGTTATATGGCAGCGAAACCTGGGTATGCCAGAAGAAGCATAAAAGCAAGTTGAATGCAGTGGAGATGCGATCTCTTCTTAAAATGTGCGGCGTTACCATGGCCGACCGGAAGCGAAACGAAGAGATTCGCAATTTGGCATGTTTGAAAGATGACCTTATCACAAAAATTGATAAGGGCGTGCTTCGATGGTTTGGGCACGTTGAGAGAATGAGTGAAGACCGAATGGTGAAGAAAATATATAGCGCAAAAGTTAATATTAAAAGGTGTCGAGGTAGACCGAGACTAACTTTCGAAGACCATGTGAGCAAACTGCTCGAAGAGGGGAGGGTCAAGAGTACTCGGATACCTAGACGTGCATGTATGAAGAAGATAATGAATCTGAAAGAAGCGAAAGAGGTATGTAAGGATCGTGACACTTGGCGATCTGTTCTCTCTGGCTACCCCGTCAGGGATTGTGCGTGACGATAAGTAAGTAAGTAAGTAAGTAATTATAATAAATAATGCTAAGTTATTGGAGCGCCTTATGCAGATCGAGTTAACCAAGTGGCCATTACTAACGGATCGCGTTATGGGGACAACGTCGATGATTTCCCACGAGCGGGCCGCCGCCGCGTTTGGCAAAAACAGGTATTTGTGTGAAAGGCATTAATTTGCAAGTAAAATATTGTCTACTATAAACAAGGATATGACGACTTTACAGATGTTTGAATAATGGGAAGTTCAGTTGCTAAATTATCACCGGTGTAGTAAGTGTATTCAGGAGTACCGGGTTTAAATCTTGTCTGCTGGAAGAAGTTGGTAGTTCGTTATGTTTATATACGGCTTTAATAGTTCTGTACACTGTATCTTGGCACCAACTTCTGAAGCTATTATGTGGAAATTATTTTATTATTTTTAGTTCTTTGTGACAGCTTTCACTTTTTATTAAAAGGAATTTTTTATAGATAATATTTTTATTGTCATTTTTCATTATGTTGTTACAAATCGCAAATTGAAAAGCGATCTTTTTTTATAGAATAGGGTGACAAACGAGCACACAGTCCACATGATGGTAAGTGGTTGCTGTGGCCCATAGACATCTACATCTATCCTCGTTTGTGAATCAAAATGCAGATGCTTTGTCACCCGTGAGTACTAAGATGGAATGCCTCTTTTCCAGCGAAAAGGGTCTCCGATTCTCTACACTCGTCATACGAAACACAGCAGTGTTAAGCTGCTATTTAACGCTGGTATTCTGTGAGAGCGTGGTCCTTCCCCGGTCCATCCGACCCATTCGTGCTACAACTATACTACTAATATAGCTTCAGCATGGCTCTACCACGTATAAATCTATTAAATTGTGACCCTTCATATTTGTTTTATACAGTAACTTTTATTACGTTCGTGAACAGATTATGTTGCATACATAACTGAGATATTCAACGATATTTAAAGGTCGCAATGGATATGTGGGCAATGTCTACAAACGCAATACGGGGAAATCAATATTGTAACTTCGGCGTCATAGAACGATGCAAAATGGTCGACCGTTGAAATAAAAATTTCATCAAAGAAACAACAGAACTCTATCTAAAATTTATTTAGACATGTGCGGAAATTATTTCTTAATATAGGATTGTTAAAAAATAAAACTTTTAGTAGAATGTAATTACCGACTATTAAGACCTAAATATAAGTACAAAATTGCCTTTTTATAGAATGAGGATAACAAATGAACACACAGTGAACTGTGCTAATTTGTGAAGTTGATCTGAGATATATATGGCTCATAGACATCATCAAAAGGGTTATAAACTTAAGGTTTATATCACCATCGGGGCACTTGTTTCGTCGTTACAACTAAGTTCATATGCGCAGACATTTGCTCGTAATACACAAAATCGCACCAGTTTTAAGTATCAAAATTCACTTCAAGCCATTATTAAAACGAGGAGAAACAGGAGCAGCAAGCAGCCGGCGGAAGAATAACTCCTCGGTGACCCCAAATTTCACGGACTAGCGATTGGTGCAAGAGTATTTGTTATGCGCTCGTCAATCCCCCAGCCCAGTGTTACTCACTCATTACGTTTATGGATGAATCTTGGAGGAAGTGCGAGGTAGCTTTTTATTTTTTAATCATTGAAGTGATAGGCGGATTGACAGTCCACGCGCTATAGTCAATAGGCACTTGCAAATAAATCCAAATAAAGAAAGCTAAAGATGCGTTGTGAACTCCGAGGACAAAGATGGAATGCCCCAGCTGTTATTATATTATACTCAATTTCTCTACTCTTCAGACCGGAAAACAGCAGTTGCAGTGCTTAAGCACTGCTGCTAAGCAGCAGAAATAGGTAAGAAGGTGGTACTAAACGGACTCAAAGCCCATACCATGCCATCAAGAAAAAAACAAAATTAACAGTGGATTCAAAAGGCTAATAAGAAAAATTTATTAGACATAAAGAAAGCAGCACTTATTTTCTATAAGTTATACTAACTATACATTTGAATTACATAAAACATCAGCAAAATTTTATAATTAATACTTAAAATTAATGTGCTTATCATAATATTAACTGTATGAAAATTAGTGTTTGATATGGCGTTCTTTTGAGACGTATACATTTTCGTCAACAAAAGCCGAATATAAGACAACTTACGGAGGTGTTAAACAAAAGAGAATACACAATAGCGTAGGGCACAAAGAAATATTGATGTATAGAAATGCCACTTGTGGCCTACTTACAGTGTTTTTTTTATAAGGACAAGGGTAACTAATCACAAACTTACACTACATCTATCCTCGTATAAGAATCAAGATGCGTTGTCACCCCTGGGGACTAAAATGGAATGCCTCGTTTCCAGTAAAAGGTGTCTCCGGTTTTCTACATTCACCATAATATTATGTATTCTAAGAGCGTTGTCCTTCCCCGGTCGAGCCTACTTATTCGTGCCACAAATATGATCTAAGGTATTTTTATACAATCATAACATATCTGCAGCATGTACCACGTAATAAATTTGATACATACTTAGAGATATTTCTTTGCGTTTTTATATAGCGAGACATATATGCCTAACTACAAAACTTAAGAAATAAGTTGTACTTGCTACAATCAAGTCGCAAAAGGCGATGGATGCAAGTGGTTTACAGCAGTTATGAGAGGCCTATGTTTAGTAGTGGACTTGTGATAGGCTGTAATAATTATAACGATACAGTTGAAATCACATTTCTATTCTTATGAATGATATAATTTGAGTTTTTTTTATAGACAAACGAGCACACACTTCATAGTAAGTGAATGCTTTGGCCCATAGACACCTACATCTATCCTCGATTAAGAATCAAAATGCAAATTGTCACCCCTGAGGACTAAGGGGATATGCCATTAAAAATGTCTCCGGTTCTCTACACTCACAATACGAAACAAATGAAGCTCTGCTATTTCACGCTGCTGTTCTGAGAGCGTGGTCCTTCCCCGGTCGAGCCGACCCATTCGTGCTGCAAACATAATATAGCTGCAGCGTACGTGCAACGTATAAAGAGTTTTCTACTAAAATACGAGCAACTTGCATTTTACATTTTGAAGAATGAAGTGACGAAGTTTAAACGGTGTCTAGGATTACGATGCAATTTATTTTTACCGTTGCCGTTATAGCCTATTAAAGTCCATTGCTGAACATAAGCCTCCTCCATAGATTGTCTCTTAGGGATGATATTAGTTATAATTATCACGCTTGACAGTCACAGTTTATTTTTTATTTTTAGTCGTTATTAGGGAGGCGTTGCTGCCCATCTCACGGTTTGTTGCGTTTTATCTTACGACACGATTTTTATTCCACCACTACATGGTGAACGTCAGTGTTGGAAAAGTCGTATTATTAAAATTTTAAAACATAGTAAAAGTAAATCATTCATTATTTATCCCTAGTACCCAGGTGACAGAGCTTTGCTCGGCGTTAAAAAAAAATCAGGAATGAAACCTATCTCGATAAACTCGAAAGTAAAACGTTATCTAAATACAAAATTTCATCTCAATTGTTAGAGCCAATTACATAATATATTACATGACTTACTCACTTAAAGCGCTTAAAGGATAGGATTAATATCCTAAGCTTTAAGCGCTTTAAGTGTGCAAGTCCTGTAATATATCCATTCTTAACACTAATACCAGGTCAGGTTACACCAACACAGCGTTCGCAATAATACTTCGCGTTATTTGACTCTTACCGAATCTCAGGTTTAAATAATAATCTTGTGTAGTCTTGCGGAAATATGCGCTCTAAAATGTTAAGTGTTCCAAATTCTGCGAAGAGGCGCGCCGTGGCTGAGGGACTTCTGTCCTGAGAAAGACTTTTTAAACCATAGTTTAAGCTGGAGATTATCAATAATCCACGTTTCATAATAAGGCGGAAATACAAACTTACAATGTTATCAACAACACAAGAAAGACCCGTTTACTATTTGAACGAGATGGACGGGTGTCGAAACAAGCGCATTACGGTCGGTATCAGCGCCGCGGCATAGATGTGGGTTGTGACGTATTGACAGAGTTCACTCTGGTATTCTTTTTTTATAGGATAATAAGGGTGACAAACGAGGTTACACAGTCCACCTGTGAATGTTCATAATATTAAAGTATACGAATACATTATAAACACTAATATAAGAATAATATTATAAGTTATATGAAATATTTCAAGACGTTTTCTGACCGTTTAAAATGTATACGACTGTTCTACGTTTTCTGTATCAAATAGGTTCCGATAAAAAGTGATCCGTCCTCCGTAATAGGATCAAGGAAGATCTCATATGAGGTACTCCGCTGGAAAAAAACACTAGATACCACATAACAGGTTTAAAAGGACTCGATCTGCGAACAGCATCGTAATAAGAAAAATAAAAAATACCACCTTACGTTAAAGGAAGCAGTACGCCACAAAGTCTAAAATAAACAGAGATTATTTTATGACATAAGGGTGACCAAACGTGAACATTGCATCTGATGATAAGTGGATTCTGTGGTCAATAGACATCTAAATCTATCCTCGATTAAGAATGAAAATGCTGAAGCGTTGTCACCCGTGAGGACTAAGATAGAACGCCTCGTTTTCAGTAAAAAGGATCTCCGGTTCTCTACACTCACCATACGATACACAGCAGCATTAAGCTACTATTTAACGCTAGTATTGTGGGAACGTGGTCCAATCGACCCATTCGTGCTACAAACGTATTTTTTTTAAACGTTACCCCCACACTAGGATTTTCTCCTGTATCGGGGAGGCAGTTTACAAACAAACATAGATTTCACGAGGACAAACATCCAGACCCGGAACAATTATTTGTAGGCCATACAAATTCTTGTTCCGTGCGGGATTCGAACCCGTGGCCCCCAGCGTAACAACTCATTGCTAACCCACTGCGCCACGGAGCCGTCTAATAGTAGCAGTATGGCTCTACAACGTATAATATCAAATATTACAAATATTGTGCTAGAGAGCTGTTAACTAATTAACGAGTGGAGAATAAGGTGTGTTGTTTTATGGCCGACTGTGTAAAAAGCGAATTACAGTGTTCAGTGACTTTGTAATTTAATGGAGCTTATTGGAAAGGAAGCTATACCCGCAATTATGTTTTATGTTTGTGCAAAAGAAGTACTGTTTAGAATATTATTAAGACCGAAGGTGTTTTGTCATTCATGAAAATAATTCTTAGAAAAAAAGTATCTTAAATTAGTAATGATAGAATCAGAAGTTAAGGAGCCGTGTTAACTGAGTAGCTAAGCGCCGTAAATCGCGAGTAACCTGAGTGCATTCTCGCCGTTACCGTTACAGCTTTTAAAGGCCACTGCTGAACGGCCATGGCCTTCCCCATAGACCATAGATTGCCACATATGGGTATTTGCCATAGTTGCCAGGGTTGGTAATCGATATTTTATATTTTTAGTCGCTATTAGAAAGACGGTGCGGTGGTGTGGATATTCTTACACCGCCATTACACGGGAACATCTCCGCCGGCACCAATTAATTTGTTAAATGCAACTTTAAAGAAAACATCGTGAGGAAACCGACACGTCGAAGAAATAAAAATATATGTATTTCGAAGACATGTAGTCTTCCGATTGGGGCAGCGCGACGGACACTTCGTTCTACTTAAAAACCCTTTCAGATATGAGAAGAGGCCTTTGCCTAGGATTGGATGTATTGAAAAGGCTTTCACTTTACCTTTTTTACTATTTTTTTTTAACTTTCTAAAAATTTTCACGTCTAAGAACCGTATATTCAATCGCGACATCAAAAAATTGTTTCAAAGATTCTTTTTCTTTTTTATTTTATAAATACTAAAATGTAATTATATATATATATATATATATATATATATATATATAAAAATTACGTGTCACGTTGTTTGTCTGCGATGGACTCCTAAACTACTGAACTGATTTCAATAAAATTTTGCACACTGTGTGCATTTTGGTCCAGCTTGAGAGATAGGATAGTTTTTATCCCGATAAATGACCCTCAAAATTTTTTATTGCGAATTTAAGGATTTTTAAAGGAAAGGTCGTTGGAAAGGGCAGAACAACGTCTGCCTGGCGAGCTAATATATATATATATATATATATATATATATATATAATTTTTTACGGATGCTTTCTGGATCTCCATAACAGCGCCACCTACCCAATTGTGAAAAGGGACCAATTGGGAATATAAACCATCCAGGAACCCACTCCAACAGTCCAACACACACAAATATTTTATCAAAATCGTTCGAGCCGTTTTCGAGTTATAGCGAGACTAACGAATAGCAATTGATTTTTATATATAGAGATTAGTGTATTTTATTCGACTACGACCAGAGACATTTCCGGACCGATACGACTTAGAGGTCTTCAAGAATTTAAATTTCAAAACTCTATTCGTTTTTAAAAGACTCATAGCGCACCTACAATTCCCCTTGTGTTGCACTTGTTCATGGGTGGCGGTAGTCACTAACCATAAGGTGAGCCGTATGCCTTAATTAATAATTTAACTGACGATTGAAAAATCGGCCTAAAATAGTTTTAAAAAATACATAAAACAATTGTTAACAAAACATTAAATATGTTTACTTTATTAATTTAAAATTTGATTTCTTATTTATACATATTTTAAACAAAACTTTCGCACTAAGCCATAAAGAACCGTAAACAAAACAGCTGAAGAGTTGGTGCTAGTCTGAATATCTAAGCTTAAGATGTGCCAAGTCGTTAAAATTACAACTCGAGTTAACTTGAGTTGAAATTCACGCAACTCGAGTTTAAACTCGAGTTAGCAGTACGAGTAAATGATTTGTTACAAATTACTTTTTTATAAATTTGTTTTTCTATCTAGCTCTTTAGCAGGTTGGGATAACCATAATTACCGAACTTATTATGTAGGAATGAAATAAAAATGTATATTTTGTATGTATCTCATACTTATGTATCTTTTATTTTAATCTTAGTTATAGTAAGTACTTGTATTTAACAACAAAACTAGCTATATAGCCAGTCTTCACGAAACAATATTAGTCTAGCTTTAAGATATAGGTACATAAACTATTAATATTTCAACTATCACAGTCAAAATATTCTTAAATAAATCCAATTTTATTCCAAATTCTGAACCACCCTTTTCGTGTTTTACAATAATAGGTCTGTGACTTACATAACTATATTGATTATAAACCCTTCAAAATTATAAAAGAAATTAAATTACATAACTTAGCTATTATAATATCACATTCTAGATAACTAATTGTTTTGGTTGTAGCTAAATACTCTTTAAAACACAAAGCGCGCACACAACGAACGAATCGTGCTCTTACTGTTTTGCTGGCTCACTTGATTCGTTCATCTACAGCAACCCAAACTCGAGTTAGGGAGATCCAACTCGAGTTAACTCGAGTGAGTATCTCGAGTTGACCCATCACTAATCTAAGCATAGATCCATTTGCAGTGCTACCGCAGTGCGGCAATTTGCTCTAATCTAACACATACTCTATCAAATATTTTAAATAAACCTAATATTATTAAATGCTAACGTTTTATACTGAGTTGATCGAGATTAGTTGTGGTATTACGTGAAGTCACGACGCCGTTAGTGGCGTAATAAAGAATCGACTACCACATATTATTATCATGGGTGATGTAAGGGGCGACACAGATAAATGAAACTATAGATGGACAGCGCAGTTCCTTCCTGATAACAAATAAGATAATAAAAAGTGGTAATTACCAACCCCTCTGCCAAGCGTACCATAAATGGACGTAGTTATGCAAAAAGGATCTAACCCGCAATAAGTTAATTTGAGTATACTTCAAATATCATAAACTTAAGTTATCGGTATGGTTTCTGTCTGTTTGTAATTTTTCTTCTTATTTGTGTTACGTTTGCTAAAATTGTTAAATCACATAATAGTATAGACCACAAACATTATTTTTCAAGTCAACATTTTTTGACACAAACTCGGGTTGGATCCTTTTTGCATAACCACGTCCAAATGGTAAATATCCCCTCTATGAGTTAATCTATGGGAAAGGCTGTTGAGTTTCAGAGTGTTTCAGTGTGCTGTTATGCAGTAATGCTGGTAATGAAATATACGAAGCGGTTTAATTATGAAACTACTAATGTAATATCATAATGTGGTTTTTTAACAGTTAGTAACGATCACGGTGAAGTTTTGATTAAAATATTTTTGTATTGTATTCAACGAATAGGCAAACAAAAATAATTGATTTTTATTATTCATCTATTTTTGAATAATATTATCAATTTTAATGATGTAACAACTTAGTCTCCTATTATCAACTACCCTCCTTTCATAAAAAATCCCAAATGCTAGTGATGGGAAGTGTATGGAAGATTTGGAATTTCGATTTGGAATTGTATGGATTGTATCGAGATGGGAATTGTAAGAGGGTTTTACCAGTGGTAAAGTAAATAATTTAAAATTAAAAATTTTGTACAGCCGACTTCAATATAAGTGACTTCAATATAGGTTATTTAAGAATAACTCAATAACCATTTGTCTGAACTTGATCAAATTCATATGGGACCACACGAGAACTATCAGCTTTCATATAAAAAAAAGAATCATCGAAATCGGTTTGCCCAGTACAAAGTTATGAGGTTCGGCCCCACATGGAATACTGTTCTCATCTCTGGGCCGGGGCACCCCAGTGCCAGACCGAGTTATTTCTGATCGGCTCGATACACTGGCACTGCGTAGAGATGTTGCATCTCTTTGCGTATTTTATCGCATTTATCACGGGGAGTGCTCTGAGGAATTGTTCGGACTAATTCCAGCCGCTCAATTTCACCATCGCACATCGCGACAAAACTCGCGTTACCATCCATACCATCTGGATGATTGGCGGTCCACGACTGTGCGATTTAGAAGAAGTTTTCTCCCTCGCACGACTTCCTTGTGGAATCAATTACCACCAGCGAATTTTCCGGACCGATACGACTTAGGAACCTTCAAGAAAAGAGCTTACACCTTTCTAAAAGGTCGGCAACGCATCTGCAATTCCCCTGGTGTTGCGGTTGTTCATGGGCGGCGGTAGTCACTTACCATCAGGTGAGCCGCATGCTCGTTTGCCCCCTATTCTATATATAAAAAAAAAAACACATAAAAAAAAACATACACTCGAATTGAGTACCGTCTACTTTTTGGAAGTCGGCAGAAAATGACTTTCAATAAGAATTACTCATGTAATGTATATTGAATAAAAAATTATTCTATTTTATTCTATTCTATCAGCAAACAGGACTGGTCGGCTCTGCAGTCATCAAAACAATTCTTTGGAGTCTTTAAGAAAAAGAAATAATAATACAAATTATTAATTAACCAATTTTTATACGTCGTAGAGCCACGCCAAAGCTGTAGTGTGATTGTAGCACGAATGAGCGGTTAAATGGAGGAAAACCACAATCTCGCAGAATACCAGCGAAAAATACCGAACACAGCTTAATACTGCTGTGTTCGGTGCTGTTGCGGTCCGGTTCTGTGTCTATGGGTCACAACAACCACTTACCATCAGGCGGACTGAGTGCTTGTTTGTCATTAAGTATGTAACATATGTTATATTAATATATTATTTACATCACCGGCACTGGAAATCGAATTTAAGTTACCTGCATACTAAATAAATAAAAATAATTTATTTGTTATTAATATACATAAACATATAATATTTTACAAGCAATTGTGAGAATTCCACGATCTAGTAGCAGTTTATGCTGAATAAAAATTACTGCCAAGCGTTTATAAAATGAGATATAATATACCTACTTAATATTAAGTGATATCCTAGACACGACCTTGTGTTTATTAGGTATTATCGTAAATAGAAAAAAACGTGTTTTATACACCACTTTAAAAATTGCGGTACGAAGTTGAATAGCAAAATTAGTAGTGATAAAATTTAAACTTTAAGCGGGGTCTTGAAGAATACATTACCTTGTCAGTCTTTTTAATCCACTGCAGCGGCTTCTTTCTAAGAAATTTCTTAAGATTTTTCGCTATATGATGCTAGGAAGGCGGATTAGCGGAAACAGTCCGATTGACTTGTTGTTCTAATGGTTGTAAGAGCGATTGCTATTTATGTGGACTCTCTCGGGTTCAAATACCGGGAAGGACCAAAACTCGGTTATTGGTTATTTCTATCAAGAAAAAGTAACAGCACAGGATCAGAAAATTAGCAATGTCCCCCCCCCCCGTGCTTTTGGACGTTAAGCTTGGTTAACTTCAGTCGGAAGAGAAGGGAGATCATGCACAGAACCAATTAACTTCGTTCTGCGCCTGATCTCCCTTCAGTCGTGTCGGATTGCCGTCGCATATAATGTTACTGTGCTTGCGCACAAACTCTTGTGCACTATAATACTCTCCTGCGCAGATGTTTAGTCTCCATTGAGACTGGTCACAGTAATCGAATTTCCGTCTGGCTAACATAATTACAGTTCGGATTCGTTTGCACAGTCTAGGTCTAGAAGAATTAGAATCGTTATTTACGGAATATACCGCCATTATTCGGTAACCGCGACTTCGTTTTGTTATGAACCAATGTACAAGTAAGTAATTGCTGTTTTCAGCATTATATATTGTAAAGTATATAAAAGTGATTTTTTATATAATTTTGGCAGCCCCAAAGCGAGCCATCCTAACAGTTATTAAATAAAAATGTATAGAATAAGTGGAACTTTTACGTTTTCTTACGTGGTAAAGCCCCATGCTGCAGCTATATTATAGTTGTAGTACGAATGGGTTTAAGCAGATAATGAACACGCTCTCACAAACCAGTAAAATAGCAGTCTAATGTTGTTTCGTATGATAAGTGTAGAGAACCGGAGACCTTTTTTTAATGGAAACGAGACATTTCATCTTAGTCCTCAGTGGTAACAACGCAACTGCATTTTGACTAGAATAGATGTACGAGTAGATGTCTATGGGCCATAGTATCAACTTTCCATCAGGTGGACTGTATGCTCGATTGGCACCTTTATTCTATAAAAAAAAAGGTTGTAATAAACAGGGTTGGCTGATTTAAATCAGAATGATTTAAATCAACATGTATAAATTAATATAATAGGCATAAAATGAAATAATACTGGCTTAAAATAAGGTAAAATCTTTTATTGTTTTATGTTATTCTTATTATTCTACTAAAATAATACTCATAATCTTTGGAAAATCAACAAAGACGTAGCGATGAGGTCTGTCAGTCTCATAAACTTAGTAAAATCAACCAAAAAAAATTATTAGAAATTCACCCTTAAGATATGAACTGTAATTAATACAGTATTAATTATTTTACTCATACATATGTATTCATAAACTTTTAGTCCTACTATGTCAAAAAGTGTTACCAACTCGTGAATTTCAAAATTTTCAAAATATACAAAAAAAATCAAAAAAAAATTCAAAAAAAAAAAACAAAAAATCAGCATGATTTGATTAAAATTAAAAAAATCATGATTTTTTTTCCATCCCTGGTAATAACAGCCTTTCATAAATCCACTGCTGAACATAGGCCTCCCCCAAGGAATGCCACAAAGCACGGTCCTGAGCCACCTGCATCCATCGACTTCCTGCATGTCTTACCAGGTCGTCACTCCATCTCGTGGGGGGTCGCCCTACACTTCGCCTACCGGTACGAGGCTCAAGAACCTTTCTTCCCCATCGGTTGTCGGTTCTTCGAGCTATATGGCCGGCCCACTGCCATTTCAGCTTACTAATCCGTTGGGCTATGTCGGTTACTCTGGTTCTATTGCGGACTGTTCTTCTCGTCAGACATACCTCAAAACCTTAAAACGAAATTGTACAACCAGTGCGTGTTGCCAGTGATGACTTACGGATCTGAGACGTGGTCCTTCACTGCTGGCCGTATGAGGAAGCTCAAGGTCGCTCAGCGAGCTATGGAGAGGGCTATGCTCGGGGTTTCTCTGCGTGATAAACTTAGAAATGATGATCTCATCTCATAAAATTCTAATAAAATGAAATGTTTCAAAACGGGCTAGAGGGCTTACTCCCGAAATTGTTTTCGATTAAAAATTACGTTTTTTCGAAATTGATTTTAAAAGCGTACTCTCGAACCAATTCGAATAGATAAACACGATCTAGTTACGATAAAACATTATCAGTGCGGTTAGACACATCCGGATAATTGATTATTCTGAGATCATCTATACATGTAAATAAAATTGAAGTGTCTGTCTGTAATATTGAAATAACTGGCTTCTATTAAGCTTATGGGAGTTGTTTTTCTATTCTATTAAGACATAAACAAGAAATTTTTAATTTATTTGTATGCCTATCTGTATGTTTGTCTGTGGTAATCTTGGGAATGGCTAAATCGATTGCGATGATACTTTACGGAAGATAGAGATAAACGTCAGGATAAAAATTGATAAAGTCTTTAATTATTTATACATATATTTATAAAATGTAAATAACGCCAAATTAATATATCCTATCCAGGCGAAGCCGGACAGTTCGCTAGTTTTTAATAAAACTAATCAAAGGAAAAACTTTATATATATGTAGCTTTAAAAAGGTACGAAAGTCTAGTTAGTAAACTAAACGAGGCGACTTAGCAAGGCGAAATGACATTTTCGCGGACCGGCTTTGCGCAGTACCAGGTAGGATTAGGCACGGCTGTTCAAGGTTACCCTGCCTAGCACCGCTCTGCCGCCGGGTTCCATTAGTAACAATATTACTGTTTCACAAGTTAAAGCAAAATAAAAATTTGTAAAGAACTTTTACGGCGTATTTTTTTTAACAAATCAGGTCAGTGCTTGGCACTTGGTTATAAGTGATGATGAAACCTTAGATGATTTTTCTACGTGGACAACTTAGAAAGTTTTGCAAAAATACAAAAAAGTTATATGGTTAAATTTCTAGCAGCATATCTGTAAAAAATTTCATGCGTGAACCAATCTTCAAACCCATTTTTAGGTCAACATCAGACACCTTTTCTACGGCATGCGCGAACGTTGCCAGCGCATCTTCCGGCAATGACCATTGTATCCCTTTTTAGCTGAATTTTTTTTTAGGAAATTAAAAAGTCACGTGGCAGAACGGAGAGATAGTTATAAGTTTTAAGTCCCAAATACTCGCGATGGGAATTGTGTCAGCAAACAAGGTTGGTCGGCTTATTTTAATGATGTAACATACGTACGTTGTTACAACATTAAAATAGATAATATTATTCAAAAATAGATGAATAATAAAAACAATATTTTTTTTTTGTTATGGCGTTTTTATCATGTGTATTCTATTTCTGTTTTTTTTTTTATTTTATTATTATTATACTACCTATTCGATGAATAGGTATTTTTTCAAAAAAGGTATTTTAACCAAAACTTCGCTGTGATCGTTACTATAATATATGATCATCCAGTCGATTTCCAAGCGCTAAATAAACAAACCTAAATGTCGTCTTTTTCTTGCATACGCGACAGCTAGACTGTTGATTCAGACGCTCCTTAAAATGCCTGATTTGTTAGCAAAATGGCTCCGTGTAGACTTAACGGCGGTTGCATTTAATGTGGCGACTGAGCTGAAAAAGCCATAAAACGAAACACATGTTTCTGTTCAAATTTAATCCCAATGTATGTGTAATCTGTTCATTTACTTAAGGCGAGGTGTATAGACGACTTTTGTGAATTTGAGGGGGTGAAGCAGACGAGTAAGGGACGAGTAGTCCCGCCCACTGCGGAGTGCACCGCGTGAATCTCGCCGACGCTCGACGTAAAATGTACAATTGGTACATTTTATTGGTACGGCGCGCCGCCGACCGCCTTCGCACCGCGTTTCCGCGATGTCAGGTGGTTCGAATCCCATCAGATATATATATTTTTATTCGTATTTTTAAAATGTTTCTACGTTTATTTTCGTATCTAAAATATGTACATATTTTTGTTTAGTTATTCTAAAAATATTATGTACCTACATATTTTCGTGTTGTTATTTTTAAAATATGTACATATTCTATTTTCTTAATTTTAAAATAATCAATAATTGTTATTTTCTAGAAAAGGTTATCGAGAACTTTTGTAACAGATTCATTAAATGAATAATAAATTAATGCTTAAATAAAATGGCTTCGGACCAAAATGGTCAATTATAGAAATGGCCTATTCTCGAAACGGCAAATTGTCAAAATTGTGAATTTATAACAACAATAATTTTTATTCCTATAGACATTTTTCTTCAGAATCAAGAGTAAAGTAAACTATTATGAGCTCTAAAATCGAAAACAAAAACAGCCGTTTCATAATTTTTTTCCTGAGTGAATAACCTTTTTGCATAAAATTTTTTGGATTTGTGAGTTGTTTGAAGAATACATAAAAATTAAACATGCTAATTATTTTAATTTTATTTTATTATTTTGATGTATTTACGCATACGGAGGGAAATCTAATTATATAAATTGTGTGAAGTAAAAATAATTCAATCAGCATTTTTCTGTGCACCAAGGCATATTTTGTGTCTTTGGTTACAGCTCTCAACTTATTGCAAATATTGCGCAACACATCGGCATTCAACTTTTTGAACGGTATGATTCAATATCAATGCCTTATAATTTATTTCGTAGGATCGCGATGACCAACAGCCGTCAGCATTTATGTCTATTAGAGGTATGGCATCTTTGCTCAATGTTCCTTCAGGTATCGCTGCCATCACGCTTACGCATAGCTGCTGCCGCCGTCACCGAAGTACACATTCAGGTCTCTGCATCAAGTTCGGAGGTAAGGTCTTATCATAACTAACAAAACGAGTCCAAGCTCGGCATACTTAGTTCTACTCGTCCTGGAGATCCAGTAGCAGTCACCGAAGTACACCATCAGATCTCTCCATTAAATCCGAAGGTAAAATCTCATCATAACTAACAAAACGAGCACAAACTCGGCACACTTAGTTCTACTCGTTCAGGAGTCCCAGTAGCAGTCACTGAAGTACACCATCTGGTCTCTCCTTTAAGTCCGGAGGTAAGGTCTCATCATAACTAGCAAATCGAGCCCAAACCCGGCACATTTAGTTCTACTCGTCGAGGAGTTACAGAGTAGCAGGCACTGAAGTACACCATCAGGTCTATCTATCAAGTCCGGAGGTAAGGTCTCATCATAACTAACAAATCAATGCCAAACTCGGCACATCTATTTCTACTCGTCAAGGAGTTCCAGTAGCAAATCACTGAAGTACATCATCGGGTCTCTCTATCAAGTCCGGTGGTAAGATCTCATCATAACTAGCAAATACAGCCCAAACCCGGCACATCTAGTTCTACTCGTCGAGGAGTTACAGAGTAGCAGGCACTGAAGTACACCATCAGGTCTCTCTATCAAGTCCGGAGGTAAGGTCTCATCACAACTAACAAATCAAGCCCAAACTTGGCACACCTATTTCTACTCGTCAAGGAGTTCCAGTAGCAAGTCACTGAAGTACATCATCAGGTCTCTCCATCAATCCCAGATGTAACATCTTATCATAACTAACAAATCGAGCCCAAACACGGCACATCTAGTTCTACTCGTCGAGGAGTTCCAGTAGCAGTCACCGATGTACACCTTCAGGTTACTTCATCAAGTACGGAGGTAAGGTCTCATCATAAATAACAAAACGAGCCTAAACTCGACACACCTTATTCTACTCGTCCAGGAGTTCAGAGTTTCAGCAGCAGTCACCGAAGTACGCTTTCAGGTCACACAGGTAGATATTCGAATTTCGTATCTAAGTATATTTTTGTAGTTGTAAAAAAAATCAATCTTTCGAAGTATCAAAATGTTTTACATGATTACGATTCCCGCAGCTAACCGTGCGTACACTTGTGTGTGTGACCCGTGTCAATGTAATAGTTCGATTCTATACCTATTAATTTTGCAAATGCGTCCTTAAGAACAAACAAATACGTAAGTGATTTTTGAACGGCGAGCGAAACAAATTGGTACAGGTCCGTCTAGCAGCGTGCCTCAACGATCACTGTCGCTCCGCGTAGAAATGAAAGAGAAGCGAAAAGACGCCACGATGGCGCGATGCGAAACATCGATTGGTTCGAGTTATTTTTCATTAAATATATTAATACTTACAAATATTTCATTTCAATCAATATATAAAAACAACAGTTCCCCTTATTATTATATATTACTTCACTATTATTAATTTTATTAAGATTTGCTTATAAATAATACAGTTAAAATTGCTGGAAATTCAATTTCAATAGGTATTTTATGATTTTTTTCTATCGAGAAAATTTACCGAAAACGTGTTTTGAAAACAATGGTCCACCCATAAATGTGATCAAGATTAACATATATTTTTTTTTCCGCTCTAAAATGTATATATTTTGTTAAAAAACTGTTTTGTGAAGCCTAGTTTGACTAGGTACCGCGCCTTAAGTGACATGTTATCTAATATATAAAAATTAATATTTGTTTGTTCACGCCTATAAAGCTGGAATGGTCATTTGGGCAAAATCACTAAAATTTTTGCTAAATATTTAGTGTTAATTAAGTGCTGCAAATTTAAATTTCACACCAAAGTAGCTTGATGAAAAATTAGAAACCGCTAGCTTTTAATTAAGCTAGTAGTGTTCTACCTATTAAAACGATAACCGCTTAATACAGCACCAAATAGTCAGCATCAGCATCAATAATTTAGTGATCACCTGATCACGTAGTGCACTGCCACTGTTAGGTAATGATTTTTGACGTCAGTCTTAAACTTTTCTAGTGTAATCAGATGGCATTGACTGTGAAGAAATTCTTCAAGTATTTAGTTCGATAAGAATGTGGCGCAAGCATAAGTTCTCCAGCTGAAAGTAGAACTCTATCCGGTCTGTCAAGGATGTGCCAAAAACGCAGTTTGTATATCAATTTGTGAAGCGAGTTCGTGAAACCGGATCGTTGTTGGAAAAAACAACCCGTGTACGTACTCGTCTAGTGCGCTCACAAGAAAACATCGCTGCTGTTACTGAGTGTGCTTGAACAACCATCAACATCAACTCTTCATCGTTCTCAAGAATTAAACATTTCACGCACTTCTTTGAGAAGAATTTTGCATAAAGATTTCTGTATGAATTTCAATCAGCTCTTGCAGCTGAGCTGAAGCCGCATGACCGTCCGATGCGTTTTGGGTTTGCTCAATGGGCCGAAGACAACTTGATCGAAGAAGAGCACTTTTACCGAAAAATCATCTTTTCAGATGAAGCTCACCACCTAGGAGGATACGTCAATTGAGCAAAATTGTCGTATCTGGGGCTCAGAAAATCCACACGTCATCCTCGAAAAACCAATGCATCCCCACAAGGAGTAACTGTCTGATGCGGATTTTTTTTCGAAAATGAGCAAGGAAACGCCATTACAGCGAATGTCGATCGCTACTGCGCCATGCTAAGCAATTTTTTGTTTCCCAAAATTGAAGAAGATGACATAGACATTTGGTTTCAACAGGACGGCGCAACGTGCCACAGCACAGCCAACCTAACAATCGCTCGTTTGCGCACCGTCTTCAAAACTCGCATAATCATCAGCCGATATGCTGATGTCAATTGGCCACCTCGAAGCTGCGATTTGACTCCGCTGGACTTTCTGTTTGTGGGGAGTCGTTGAGGATACGTGATACGCTAGCCACCCAAATATGATTGACGACATGAAACATGAAATCGAAGTTGCCATTGACGAAATAGAGGCCCAAAAAATCGTAAATATACTAAAAAAATTTACTAATCGAATGAGGTATTAGTAAAGCTAGCCGTGGCATTCATTTGAATGGTGTTGTCTTCCATTCCTAAATGTAAAGGTTCAATCTTTCTAATAAACTCATAACTGAAAAAATATTCATTAGTTTTTTTATAGCCGATTCAAATTCCAAATCTTATTATCATTAACAATTAATATAACTCTTCCAAATTTATATCGATTTATCCACAATTATTTCTTCCGCGGCTGCGACGCGCCGGGTACCAACCAGCTAGTCTATTTTAAAAAGATCTGTCACTAACTACCTAGTTATTTTAAATACTTATAAAGCCGTTTTAAATATTACAATGTTCAACGTTTTTTTTTTATTATTATTAAAGTCGTAATATAATTTTTTCAACAACGCAAACTTGTGAGCGCCAAACGCCCGCGCTGTGTGTACACCGCCTAATTGTTTCAGTCAATATTTACCATCATAACGAGTACAGTTTTCGGAAGCCGGGTCGTTGGCCATAAACGGTGTCACTAAACTAGGAGTAATGATGACATAGTGTTTTCAACGCTCTTTTTCCGTCTAGGTAAAGACTTCTGTCTGGGAAAGAATTAGCTTTTCTAAAGCGTTTAGTTCCGAGGACATCTGTAGCCATTAATATTTTTTTAATTAATTTAATGCAGCGCATCACTGATTTTTTTCGTTAATTAATTAAAATAAGGAAGTCTGTACACTTCGTTGTTAGCGAAAGTGGGTTACGAATTAATTTCTAAGTTTTATACACAGGTAGTCACACATTTAGGAATATAATTTTATTTTAATTATACTTATTATGTATATAAGATGTGAATAGTAATAAAACACATTTTAGACCAAATTATTTTTAGTACCTCTTAATCAGTTGTCATAAAAATACATAATGTACAGACAACGGCACTTTACATTTTTCTTATATGTATGGATATAAAATGTCATAAAACCCATTAAATATAATAATATTATAGTAGGTATATTCATATATCATAAACAATATTATAAGCAATACTACAAGCAATAATACAGCAATATTTCAAGACGTTTTCTGACCGTTAAAGATGTATACGGCTCTGTTCCACGTTAACTGTGTAAAATAGGTATTGGGATTAAAAGCGATCCATCTTCCGTAATAGGATTAAGGAAGATCTCATCTGAGACACTCGGCTAACAAAAAGCACTAGATACAAGATAACAGGTTTAAAAGGACTCGATCCGCAAACAGGATCGTAATAAGAAAAATAAATAACACCACCTTACGTTAAAGGTAGTAAGCTAGAAAGTCTAAAATTAGACTTTTTTATAGAATAAGTGTGACCAAACTTGATACTAAGTGGATACTGTGGCCTATGCATGCCGTCCTTAGGGGTGCAAATGCGTTGTCACCCCTAAGGACTAAGATGGAATGCTTCGTTTCTAGTAAAAAGGGTTTCCGTTTCTTAACACTCACCATAAGAAACACTAGCATTATTCTGTTGTTTCATGCTGGTATTAAGTGAGAAAGTGGTCCTACCTCAGTCAAGCCGACCCATTCCTGCTGCAACTATCTATGTAATAATAATTTCCTCCAGACCGAATTTCGGTCACAACGCCCAGTCTCGACGGAAACTAGCCATCGGCGCAGGACAGGATTACAATGCCCAAGTGTATGCGCAAGCACAGGTGCACTCTTTATTCCCTCACTCTCATAGTCCGATGGTACGGTAAACCTACACGACCGGAGAGAGGACCAACGGCTTTACGTGCTTTTCGGGGCACGGGTGTGTGACACCACCAACTTCCTGACTTCGGGTGGCTACTGAGATTTTCTTGACGGAAAAACTCAATAACTTTTTTTTGGTCCGACCCGGGATTCAAATCCGG
Source organism: Parnassius glacialis (assembly GCA_033319125.1). Classification (NCBI taxonomy): domain Eukaryota; kingdom Metazoa; phylum Arthropoda; class Insecta; order Lepidoptera; family Papilionidae; genus Parnassius; species Parnassius glacialis. The sequence continues at coordinate 37,680,039 of JAVANC010000022.1, read as the reverse complement.
AACCTCATGATCAGCAGTCGCGTTTACAATCACTAGACCAACGAGACAAGTCTATATCGCTAGCATAACTACAGCTTAGATCTACTGCGTAAAATTTAGATATAAAAATACATAAATTTAGCTAACACTGTAGTAACTTATTCATCATACAGCATAATATTGACAGTACACTGCTTAACATAGCAGTATTGTGTTGCTATTTTTGACACTGGTATTTTTTAATCTAATATGTATAATATAAAAATTAGTTTTTGTTTGTTGGTATTTTATGCGCTGCCATACCGTTCATCAGATTGCGGCAAAACTTTGTCAACTTATTGTTTGCACTTGCGCGAAGGTTATAGGCATAGTACAATTAACTTACTAAGATACTTATATAACTTTTATAATGAATTGATCGGTGCGACAAATTCTTTTGAAAGTTATATATCATTCAACTTCAATGAATGTATTATCATTCCTAATTAAACAATATAAAAGTTTCCAAATTTAAAACAATATTTCCACAATTATATGTTCTGCGGCAGCAACGAGGCGGGTACCATCTAGTATTCTATAAAAATGATAATATTGAAGCCAGAATCAGTGATATTTTGATTTCTATGCGGATTTTAGCAAATTCGTCTTTGTAACACATTGTTGAAATTTAACTTAATTGTTTCATGTCTTAATTAAGAAAATTATAATATATTATCGCATAACTAAATATTTCGCACCAATAATAAAACCAAAACGTATAACGTACAAATATTTGCCTAACAATCGAGCCATGAAACCCGTTTTACGGCTGGCTACTTCTTCATCTTATGCATAATATGTATTTGATAGTTTAATAACAATTCTTAGAAATAATTGATATTAATTAAGATGAAATACACATTTTATGTGTAGGTAATAATTGTTGTTTCTTAAGAAATATGGTGAGAAAATCTATAAATGTATGAAGTAAAAACTACTTCAAGGACACGTTGAACGCGCTAGTCCGCATTGGAAGAATTCGGTTCTCACAAGCTAAATTATATTGGACAGTTTAAGCAGTGTTAATTAGTAGCACACAGTACATTTACTGAAATATTGTTCGTCCCAACGAAGCACTGAGGTCTCTTAGGGAGCTAAGGGAACAGCAGGCTTTCCAATGAATGCACCAGCTAGCATGTATTACTTAATTTGGTTTGGTTTAGGATGATCTGACGATATCGTAATTTATCAGAAATGTATATATATATATATATATATATATATAAATTTCCTTATTACACAAAAATACAGTGCAGACTTGTTTTAATGGAATAAAAAATGCCTATCTAAAGTGTCCATCCAACTTAAGTTGAAGTGACAATGTGCCGATCATTAGCCTGAAGAGCCGACAACCGATGGGGAAGAAAGGTCTTCGAGTGGCAGCCTCGTATCGGTAAGAGAAGTGACGACCTGGTAAGATATGCAGGAAGTTGATGGATGCAGCCCTATATTTAGCAGTGAGTATCGGTTACGTTACGATAATAATGATGATAATTTTTATAGTCAAAATACACACCCAACTAAATGATTGACACTTAGAAATCTCACATAAACTTACACAATTAAATCCACATAATCATACTTTTAATGGACAAAACATTGGACGGATCCACCTGCGAGTCGACTACTGACTCACATCACTTTTACATTTGAGTGAATATGATTCATATAGTTGATGGCCTAAACCACTTTCGATTACATTAGGATTTGTGCGATGGGATCCATGTGAGTGAGCGGTTGTTTTTGCACATGACTCGCAAAGGTCGGTAGCCTTCTACACGATGTAGACGTTGAGTAACGCGTTCGAACATGTTTAATAAAACTAATTGACGACTATAACCATCTGCGATTTCCTCTTATTTAATTATCTATACAAATCAAAAAAATTGAAGTCTGTTTGTAATGTCAAAAATTTTTTTTTACTTAATGCGTATGAAAGTAAATACGGTACTTATAACTAAAATACAATTTTTATCTGTCTGTCTGTCTGTTTGTTTGTTTCGGCTAATCTCGGAAACGGCTGGACCGATTTTGACGGGACTTTCACTGGCAGATAGCTGATTTCATAAGAAGTAACTTAGGCTACTTTTATTTTAGAAAAGTAATTAAGGTTCCGCGATAATAAAAATGACATAAAAACCCTAACACGCAAGCGAAGACGCGGGGAACACCTAGTTAATTAATATAAGAGGGTATCCCATATATAAGGGAATCTATGGGGAGGCCTATGTTCAGCAGTGGACGTTAGACTAGCGAATCGCTAGAAACCGTCAACGACCCATCGCTACTAGCGATACACCCCCGCTTCGCACGGTGGATTTCTGGACCTCAACAACAACGGCACCTACCAGGTCCAATTGTGAAACATTATCTAATCAACTTAATCACACACACAAAATTTCATCAAAATCGGTCCAGCCGTTTAGGAGTTCAGTTACACACGGACAGAAGAAATATATATAATATACTGACCGGCACAAAAAACGACTCACTATGATTTCTTTAAATAATCTTGAAATTATATTTGTGTTTATTTTCGGCCAGGAACAGGTCGCCAAAGACCCTACTCCTTATCCTATCTTACCTATCTTATCTAAGTCAGGAATTGTCTTGCCGAAGTTCGAGATGTGCATAAAACTGATATCATGGTCAGAAGATCTGCACATGGCCCAGAGCTTACCAGACTGCATCGAGTCAGCAGACGAGAACAGTGGAGCCAGAGGAGCAGGTGGAGCTTTTTCGTTTCATCGAGTTTCAAATCACAACGATTCTAAAGAAGTTTTCACTTCAAAATTAATAAGAGGGAAAACTTTCATAGAGACACTCGCAAATCTGTAGCGCACGCATGAGAGCACACCCGCTCGCAAGCACGCAAGCACGTGCGTGCGTCACTCGTATTGGCTGAGGGCCGCGAATTCGAATTCCTCACGGAACAAGTATTTTTATTATTAGTCTACAAATAATTGTTCCGGGAAATCGCACAAAAACAAACACCCATAATGTTTGTCTTTGCGCAATTTGTGTATGTAAACTACCTCCTGCGACTTGAGAAAATCCTAATATAGTGGTAACGTATTCCTAAATAATCAGTCTTCATGGAGAATCTACATTAACGCATATCATTTGGTACGCAGTATATTCGCTGCATTATCATAAAAATCATAAGCTTGAAGTTTGACAAGCAAAGTATAAAAAATAATATGTTCTCGTAACAAAATTTACATCCTAAGGCTTTTTATTCTTTAGTATAGTCACGTAACTCCAAATGCTTCCCTTCCTTCGATAAATCTTTCATTTTATGGAGCTCTGGTGGCTTACGAACCCTAATTTGTTTGAAACTTCGACTTTATGGTTAATATGTATAAGATTTTACATGTAGTTGTACTTGGTGTTATATTTCGGAGAATTTTATTTTATAGAAAAAAGGGTGAGAAACAAGAATAGCCAAGTGGATTCGGTTGTCTATAAATACTTATATATTATATAAAAAGTCAATTTGCAAATCACATAATTCAAAATGCACATGCGTTGTCACCTCTCAGGAAAGGTGGAATGCCTCATTACCAGTGAAAATGGTCTTCGGTTCACGCTGGTATTCTGTGCGGGCCCCGTTCGAGCCCACTCATTTGTGCTGTAAACATAATACAACTGCAGCGTGACTACCACGTACGAAAATGAGTCCAGATAAGGATGCGAGAAATTGGATTATTTTTAAACTAAAGAAAAAATAAAAAGTAACTATGCAGGGTGGAAAGAGGGTTACTTAACGTAAGGATTGTTTTGAAAATACCATTGCATTTGCAACTTTATAATCTAGATAGTCTTATAGCCACGCTGCAATTATATTATAGTTGTAGCATTAATGGATCGTATCGACCGGGGTAGGACCACGCTCTTACAGAATACCAGCAAAAAAAGCAGCTCAATGCTGCTGTGTTTCGTAAGGTGAGCGTAGAGAACCGGAGACCAAACTAGCAACAAATATTCGGCTATTATTCTATATTCGGCCGAATACTGAATATTTAAGAGGTTTTATTATAGTCAGATAATTGGTAAAATTACATACATAACATAACATAAACGCTCACGCCTGTCACCCAGAGGGGTAGGCAGAGACTATGGACTTCCATTTGGCACGATCCTGACACACCTCTCTCGCTTCCTCCACATGGTAAAATTAAAACATTTATTTTATATCTTTTTTCTTGTAATCATGAAAGTAGTCATAGGTACATAACCAGTACATGAATGATAATGGTGCAGAAAGACTAACTTTTCTTCATTTTCTTCTCGTAGACAATCCCAGCTTAAGAGAATAGACGCTCTGAAGAATAAACACTACTTCCTTCCCGGCGGAATACCTTTGACTAATATTCTGCTATTCGGCCAGTAAGTCTGCAAAATATTCGATATTCGGCGTGTGGCTGAATAATAAAATAAATATTAATAAAATTCGTTGCAGGAAGTCTACCGGAGACCCTTTTTACTGGAAATCCATTTACCATCAGGTGGACTAACTATATTAAAAAAATAGTATTTTTTATTTGAAGTAAGTAATCTACGTAAACGATAGATGTTTTGAAACACGAGCGTCGTTAGTTATTGCACGCTTTATAGCACGAGTTCAGGCTTTTGTCCGTACATATCAAATCAACGGACACATGTGTTGATGTATTCGATACAATGGCTTGGGTTTTCCCCGCAAACGCCTGACCAGTAGAATCAGTGTGATAAACACATAATATATGACATCTGTCTATAAATATATACTTTATATTGTAACATGCACAAATTACGAAATATTTGACTTTGTAATAATAAGTTTCGATAAGTTGCATAATGATTTCTTATATTTACGCGAACACTACATATTGACTTTTTTTTACGAATTTTATCGCGTTTAATTTATTAATTTTAATTCCCGACATTTCGGGTACTTTACAGCAACCCATAGTCACGGGGGGCGAGTCGGACTCACGACGGACATCACGCGGGTTTTAATGGATCTTTTTTATTAAACATGTTCAAGATCTTCCCCGCCATTACATCAGATTTGATAGATCTTAAATCCTTGCAGAAGGACACCGATTCCTACCATGGATGATACGCGAGGGTATTGAAATTAAAACCAAAAATTAATATTCAAAAAGTGAAGGTAGCCGGGCTAACTGTGACTTCAGGACGTCAAACATCTCAGTCCCCCCCGTGACCATGGATGCTGTAAAGCACCCGAAACGTCAGGAATTAAAATAAGTGTTTTTTTAAGGTGTATGTCCATTATAGAACTGACCATCCCACCACCCCATTTGATCCCGTGGGTGCCATAAGAGGCGACAGAGGGAACGTGAAACAGGAGATGGGCAACAGCAGTTTTTTTATAATTTTAAATTATCATCAAGATGATAAAACGCAAAATTAAAAAAAAACTGCAATTGCCAACCCGTCGGCCAAGCGTGGCATCACCGCTAAGAAGAAATCTTTGGCGCCTATGTTCAGCAGTGGACTTTTATAGGCCGTAATGGATGGATGGGTGATTCAATGTGATAAATTCACATATAATATTTTCCTATAAGAAATCATTATGAAAAGGGTATTTAAAATAAGTATAGTTGTCATTTCTATGTATTCTTATGTATTACTCTGCTTGTATATATGAATTGTTACGTCTTTGTATGCAGAGGGTGTTCGCTGAAAGTTCAACGTAAAACGTCATAGCCGTATTCCGCCGAGACTACTAGGGTTGCCAGACGTCCTTAATTTTAAAGGTCGTCCTCTATTTCACACCTAAAATTGATCTTGTCCCTTAATTATAAATCTTTAATAGAGGACAAGGCAACATTACCTCTGTTAGAAAAGGTCGAAGTATTTAAAAATCACGTTAAGGTGACGCGCGATGTTAGAGACAAATTACGTAACACAGCGGTTTAACATTCTTTTTTCTTTATTAATAAATGTCGCTCTTGATACCATAAAATAATTTTATTGAAAACAATCTGTTATCCATTATTTCCATCATACGTACTTTATTTAATCGTATCAAATCTTCTAAAACATAAAACGGGAGGTGGCAACCCTAGAATCAACTCTCCCCTAATGCACAACCATTTATCATAACTTTGCAAGCTTCGACGTAAGTCTTTATTTGGTTTAATATAAAGCGCCTACATTATGTTTGTACCTACGTCTCATCATGAGCAGTGGAGTTATTGAATTTTATAAACACATAAAACTTTCGTAAAATGTTTGTGTGGTAAACTAAACAACGTTACTTAAATATATGTATGTATATACTGTATTTTATACAATACAAGATATTAACAGTTACATCTTTATACATATTAGAATCATGTAAATTAGTAAGAAAAAATATAGATATATTTCAAAAAAACTGGTGATAATAGTATAAATAGACATAATATACAACTTAGGAAGAGAAATAAATTAATATTGCCTAAAACGACTTTATCTTTATACAGTTCTGGACCATATTCCATGGCAGTTAAATTATATAATACATTACCCACAGATATAAGAGAGATGGAAGAATATAAGAAATTTGTGATAGCACTAAATAGCTTTTTGATTAAGAAATGTTACTATAAATTAGATGAATATTATGTTAAATAGAAATAAATAAATAAATATAGTAATATGACATATACTAAATACTGCAATAATATCTGTAATGTATAAAAATATATATTAGTATTAGAATTAAGGTATTAGAAATTAAGGCTAACTTTATTTGATGTTGTTATACCCTTGCTGGGTGCATGTGCTGTAATGTGTCACACAAAACCACATGTAAATGCAATAAATGAATAAATAAATAAATAAATATACATATACACTATGCATACGCCATGTGCAGTCGCCGTAAAAGAAATCATCATCCTATTACTCCCGTAAAGTGCGACTACGAGAATCGCCAAAATCAACTCATGGCTTCTCAACAAAGTACAGATCAAGCATATATTTTACTGATATCTTTTACAAGTTTAAAAGTAGTAAATTACAAAAGCTGGGTAAAAACCTCTGATGTTTCTGAAAGATTTTTGGTAAATGGAATATTCCGCCGCGCTGCCCCAATGATGGGGCGCAATCGTAATGTTTAATATCTCAGAAACGGTTGTTTGTTTTGGAGGTTTTCCTTCACCGCCAGTCACATGCTAAATGAGCTGACTTATAATAACGTAATTCGTTATCAATGTTTTCAATAAATCTTAAATTACAACTTTTTATTTATCTTGTTTACTTCGTATGACTTTCCGATTCAAAGTTTGTAATCATTTTCGAAGCACTTACTGACATCCGATTGTGCTGAAATTTGACATACGTATGTAACTCGGATAACAATGCATTAGTACCATGTATCTGATCTGATGCAGGACCCGGATGCTGGCACTAGTAACTACAATAAAAGCTTGTTTTTAAGTCGATTTTATATTTAATTAAATTTATTATTCTTAATCACGAATAAAAGTATTTGTAAGTTCATCTACTTTTCTTCTAACAAACACCTATCTCAATATGGAAGGAATAGTGTGCTTGGTACTTCGCAAACGGAATCATAATTAAAATTGGCCTCACGGCCTCGCTGTATATGTGTATACGTCATCATGTCGCCGGTCTAAATAGTTGAGATCGTTACTCCATTCAACTTTTAGGGACTGCTAAGGAGCGAAATAGTGATCGATTGTCTCACGACCCAACGACTTGCATACACCTACATAAATAAAACACATTTCGAAATCTACCTCAGCAGTGCGCGTCGGTCACTCATTACTATAATCTCAACTACTTAACACTAATGCACTTAATTGCACAATGACCCACGAGCGAAGTTAAAAAGCGTACACTTAGTTGACATTGAAAGCCACACTTATAATTAACATTTGTCTGTGTGGTACAAGTTACCACTTTATCGTTGTGACGTAATGGTTCTAGGAAAAACATAGCGATACTAAGAATAGCGTATTATTCCCACGGCCCTATAATTACGTAAATATGTGATGGTCAGTAACACCAACAATTATGCTTTGCATTATCATTAAACACCTACAAATAATATGCTGGTTTCTATATAATTAAGCATTTTGAATACTATTCAATATTTTACATAAACATAAATTCTCATACCTGTCACGCAGAGGGGTAGGCAGAAGCTACGGACTTCCATTAGGCAAGATGCTATTGTGTTTCGTATGGTGAGTGTAGAGAACCGGAGACCCTTTTTACTGGGAACGAGGCATTCCATCTTAGTCCTCAGAGGTGACAACGCATTTGCATTTTGATTCTTAATTGAGAATAAATGTAGATGTCTATGGGCCACAGCATTCACTTACGTCGTATGGGCTTACTTTCAATATACCGCCCATTTGGTCGATAAATTTCCCATTAGGGAATCGCTTGCCACTCACTTGTACAGCATGAGTTTGCTTTATCACTCGTTCTTAATTCATTCTTTTTATATGTCTAAATCACCGAAACATTCCTTTCTTAATCCCAGTCAAAACATCTTGAAAACCAAACTTAAATTTTATAGCACAATTTCTCACCCTATCCTTCAGAGGTACGCCTAAGATATTTATTTCTAAAAAGGTACACGTACACAGACTCGCTTTGCACTCCCATGAGACGGATCGTTGCAACGGCTTAGTTTGCTGTAGCGCGTCCACTGTATCCGCAGTAATCGAATTACCTTCGGGATGGCCATTTCCAATAGGATTTTTTTAACAATAACATTCGAATTTCCGTAGCGAGCGAACGAGCGGAAACTAATGATTTCTTTATAATTTTTTTAAAGTTACCACCCTGGCAAGTATTGTACCTGCATCGTTGACACGATTACATACATTACATAAATTGCACATGGAAAATCAACTAGCAAACTACTAAACTAGCAACTAACAATTTCTTGAAATTTCCATCAAGGAATAGCAGAGTAATGTTAGTTGCAAATGCCTATTCACTCTTGCGTTTAAGACAGTCCAATTGTAATGAGATGGAAAGACGTACGCTGGCAAATTTTCCATTCCTTTGCTACATGCATGTATCAATCGAATAATTATAAATAATGTCTACATGACATCAATAAATTGGTATTTCATATTTGATATTTTAAAAGGTGTTATTTGTAATAGATCATCTCGGTTACAAGTTTAGATTAACCTTCGATGAAAGACGACACCTATTCTGTCAACGTGTGCTTAACTGCACGGGAACTCGATATATTAAAATACCTAAAAATGCAATTCATGCGAATTTGACTACCTCGTTGGTCCAGTGGTCGTAAACGCTACTGTTGATCATGGGGTCCTAGATTCGAATCCCGGGTCAGTGAAAAAAAGTTTTTCTATCGAGAAAATTTTAATTGATGCCCGGAAAACACGTAAAGCCGTTGGTTCTGCGCCTGGTATCTCTCCGGTCTTATCTGTTTGCCGTCCTATCGGACTATAAGACTGAGGGAATAGAAAGTGTACCTGTGCTTGAGCATACACCAGGGCATTATAATACAGTCCTGCACAGATGGCTCGTCACCGTTGAGACTGGGCGTTGTGACCGAAATTCTGTCTAGAGGACAATATATTCATGCGAAATAATTTAATGAAATTAATAAAAATACGTCCTTGTTTTTCCATGTCTTTTAAATGTATACCTACCTATTTATATGAATTCAGTTAGCAAAATTCTATGTTGCAATATTATATTTTTCCTACATTACATACATTCATTTATAACTATATCCGCATTTTACAATGTAACGATTCGCGCTCGCGTACTGTTAGATTTCATCCGTATGTCGTTGACGTACATATTATACATATATTCACGGTGCGCAAGCCTTGACTAATTCGCCTACATTAAAGTACATATTATAAATGTACTACGTACTAAAAGAGGCCGAGACTTAGCTGTTTGTTAACATGCGTTAGAGCCCACGGACTCAAACTTACTCAGTTTGTGACATAAAAATGTACTCCGCGTCTCCTGCCACGGGCTCCGCATTGCCACATAGATTTTATTTGCGGTGTGTGTTAGTACGTAGTACATATTACTTCAATGTTCGCCCGCACTATTTTGTAATAGCCAATGAGTTGTAAACTATCAGAAAAGAGAAGCGCGATAATAAGACGCTTGTATCTTATCTATTACAAAACATAAAACAATTAATTGTATAAAAATTAAGTTAAGTAATCGAAAAAAATACCTAATCTTCTATTTTAAAATATATATGTACATTGATGAACCATATAAACTGACGTTTTGAGATCCTAGGAAGCCGTTCCGACTATTCCCAGTTGGACGTCCGGCCGTGAGTGAGTGAGTGCATGCGTGTGTGCATGCGTGCGTGTGTGTGTGTGTGTGTGTATGTGCGCCTGCGTAGATTAGATTTTCGAATCAATCGGCCGTGCCGTTTCAAAAAATTTCAAAAAAAAAAGAAATTAAATAGATTTTCGAGAGTTGCGCTCGAAAATAAGCGGGAAGTGCCAAGGATGGCCTGCAGCGTCAACAGTTTTTCAGTTTATCATATTTCTTTCTTCTCAGATTAACATATATTTTTTCCACTGCCACAAACTGTATAAGATTTGGCTAAAAAATTGTATCAAAAAAGCGTATTTGGATGTTGTCAGCGCCTTAAACTTTAGTTGCGCATCATTTTAATTTCTCACAGTTAGACTACACAAGTTTTAAAAACGGACATATCCATTTATCTCTAATTTTCTCCGTCGCCTATAAAGGTCAGAATAACGTTTAACATCAATTACTAACACTTTATGACTTAGCGTCGTGTTATAACTGTATTTAGCGTTGAAAGTAATGTTAGCGTTATGCAAGCCCTTGTTTTCGATTATATCTTATATCAAGATTAAATGCTAGGTTTAATATTTCAGCTCTTGCGGTAGGGTTTGTAGGGTTCAGATAAAAACCTAATTAAATTGCATGATTAACGTTTGTTTCGATAAGAATCAAATACACTGAAAATTCAAAAAAAAGTGTTTTTGTTTGAAAAGGAAATTAATAAATAAAATAAGGAAGTTAATCACTTCCTACGATTTAAAAGTACAGCCATATATGTCTCACAGCTGGGCACGGACCTTCTCTCATTTCTGAGAGGCCTATGGAACAATTAGTCCGCCGCTGCTCCAGTACGTGGACATGCGGACACGTGCACAAAAAATTTATTCCTAAGAAAGACAGGTTGCTTATGGTAGATTGGCACTTAAAATTTCAATTAACAATTTCTTATATTTAGGTAATACCAGACATTGAACAAAAAACATTTTACGGATTTAATCGTGTTTAACTTATCTTTTATTATTTTTAATTCCGGACGTTTCAGGTGCTGGGATCACCCGTGTAAATAAGCAAAAATAAGTTATTAACCAACTAAAATCTGTAAAATTTGTTTTATTACGGGTCTGGATGTTTGTCCATGTGAAATTTATGTATGTAAACTGCCCTTACGATACAGAAGAAAAGCCTATAGTATGTGCCAAATCGATTGAGAAAAACGGACAATGACCTTTCGGTCGTTTAACCAGGGGTTACAAACCTTCAATATATAGGCACATTTTATATGTAGTACTTTCTTTATTTATAATGATTTTTTTATAATGATTGATATAATATATATTTATTAACTATTATTAAAAAGTTATGTGAAAGATCGCTGTAGAAGAAAAATCATCTATTGTTATAAAGTACTTTATTCATTTAACAACAAAAAACATTAATTTATAACACATATAAAGATTCGAGTGATAACGACACCGAATAAGTACGTACTTATGCAAAAGATAAAACTTTATTTTTAATATTATATAAGAACTTTATTTTTATTCGGTGCAATCATCACTCGTATCTTCACTTGATGAACTATCTGTAACATTAATTATAAAGCGATCTGCAGTTTGGTCAATTCTATCATCCATGCCACGCATTTTTTGTTCAACCTTAAGGACATGCTGAACACAGTTTTTCCATTTATCTGGCGTGATTTGAGTTAAACCATCTTTAAGTAAATTTTTAACATCTTTTAACTTGAAAGTTGTATTTTTTCGTGCAACGTACCCTTTCACATCTGCCCACACAAGTTCAATGGGGTTAAGCTCACAGTGATAAGGAGGTAACCTTACCACTGTGATGCTTTTTTCTTTTGCCATCTCGTCGGTGACGTAACTTCGATAGTTATCTTTAACTGCCTTTATTTTTTCCATTAAGTGGGTCTTTGTGTCCGAGGGCACGTATGCGATCTGTTTAGATTCTAGCCATTCCTGCATATTTTGTTTCCGCCAAGACATTGTTGGGGTTTTTTCTAAACGTCTGGAGTGGTAACTAGCGTTATCCATAACTATGACATCGCCGCTTTGCAGTTTTTCTATTACTTTTCTAAACCAGTCCTCGAAATGGAGAGCGTCCATACTCTCATGGTAGTCACCAGTAGATGATGATTCAAATACCCAATCACATCCCTCCAAAAAGCCATTTTCATTGCCAACGTGTACAACTATTAATCGCTTTCCTTTACCCGAAGGGGCTTTCGCGCCAGTAGAGTAGCCTTCTAACCGTGATTGACGAGAAGATTCAATTGTGGTGTCTTCCCATACCTTTCCCATAGTATGACCTGCGTTAATCCATGTTTCGTCAAGGTAAAAAATGTTACGTCCCTCGTTTCTTAATATTTGTATTTCTCTCAAATATCTGGTACGCCACAGAACTATCTCTGGGCGATCTATTAGACCACTTTTTCTGTTTCTCTTTATATATTTGAATTTTAAATGGCGCAACACACGTCGCAGGGAAGTTTTGCTCAAGTTTGGCAACTGGTCATCTTGATTTATACTGAGCAAAATTTTGTCTAAAGTCGGTAATTCTCCTGCAAGAAAGAACTGATGCACTTTCGCTCTTATAGCCGATTTATCAAAATCGTCCAACTTGTCAATTACAGACTTTTTTCTTTTATTAATTATTCCCTTTTCTGGTATTTTATGGGAATCTCTTCTTGACCCGTGAATTATTATTATAATTTACTAAGATTATAACTATGTACTCGGTGCAGCTAAAATTAAAAATTTCGTAAGAGCGAAACTACTTTCATATACTCTACTTAATAATAACTAGTTCTACTACTATACCGTCTTTACATATAAAGTATTAGAGTCTATAAAACTTAAGTAGACACAATGTCGTAGCAACGTGACGCACGTGACGTGCGGCACGTCATCCACACTTAAAAGATCTACGTTGAATGAGTACAGACGATGACGAATATGTAAACGCGTTGTACTTGTCCACGAATAACTCGGCAAATTATTCGGTGAGTTGTTCGTCCGATAACCTAAACGTGCCATTACGTACGCACGGCTTATGATTAAAAATCAATTATTATTGATGTTAAGGTTCATGTGTTTGTTCTGATCGTAAGAACTCTCTTGTTTAAGATCATAGAGAAAAAAGTAATATCGCATTAGTAATCGATGTGAATCAACTATAATTTGACATATATAATATTTACGATAAGCTAATATTATTAGTTCATATACCATTGCAATTTTATTTACAAAATTGCATCAGCAAATAACGTCTTACTACTGGATAATACTTTAAGATGTCAGCATAAAGTATAATGTTTCATTGCGTTAGAAATTTCTTCTGGTCTGCAGTTTGTCACTTTAAAGTTTGACTCATCTAAAAACACATTTTTATACTTTTTATTTATTTGTGGTACATGTAAATATAATATTCCATTTATATTAATAATAAACCTAGTAAGCTAACAGCATAGCAAAGTGGCGAAGCAATCAGCTTTGTAGCGGTTTCTAACGGTTGCAGTTGAGCAATCAGTTTCAAAATAGGAGGTTCAGATGCCTGGGTGATCAGTAATCGATTGCTGAAAACAGAATTTGAAAATTCGAAACCGGTCTCGAGATAATCGTGGGACAGATGGACAGACGGACAGACATCGTGAAATCAATAAGTGTCTTCGCAAGCTTCGCCACTTAATAAAGAGAATACTTAAAGTTTCGTAAAACATACGGACATAAGAATGATGGACTTACTCCACGTGGTTATGCCCCGCTGTATTATGCTATATTATGATTGCAGCATGAATGACTCCATTAAATTACAAAGTCACTAAACACGTAATTCGCTTTTTACACAGTTGGCCATAAACCAACACACCTTACTCCCCATTCGTTAATTAGTTAAAAGCTCTCTAGCACAATATTTGATATAGTACGTTGTAGAGCCATGTTGCAGCTATATTGTGGTTGTAGCATGAATGGCTCGACTCGACCGGGGAAGGACCACGCTCTCAGAATACCAGCGTCAAATAGCCGCATAATACTGCTGTGCTTTGTATGATATAACGAAAACCGGAGACCCCTTTTACTAGTAACTAGCCTTAGTACTAAGAGGTGACTAAGCATGAGCACTTTGATTCTTAATCGAGGATAAATGTAGGTGTATAAGTGCTGCAGCATCTCTTTACAATCAGGTGGACTGTGTGCTCGTTTGTCACCCGTATTTCAATAAAAAAAAACATAAACCAGCTAAGCATATCAGACCTTAAAATAATAGAAAGTATAATAATAGACCCGGTTTTGTGCGAGTGACGCAAATTCACTCATGGGTATTATTGACATTAAGTACAAGCCTGATCTTTTTAAATAATTAACCTCGCTTAACGGCACGGAAATCACGATAAAGGGCGGCTTTATGGGTAATTTTATGCTTCGGGGAAAGTTCATTTGGGTCAGTCGGATAAGCATGAAAAAGGTTGGGGCAATAAATTGCAACTATGTCGGTTCAATTCAGACAGTGAAATTTGTACATATATAGTTATGTACTTGTAAAAGCGTTATGTTATCTACAGATTAAAATAAAGTGTAATTGAAAATTAATTTTTTTAAAGAATAAGGGTGATAAACGAGCACACAGTCTACCTGATGGTAAATGCTTGCTGTGGCCCATATATATCTAAATCTTTCCTCGATTACGAATCAAAATGCAGATGTGTTGTCACCATTAAGGACTAAGATGGAATGCCACATTTCCAATAAAAAGGGTCTCCGGTTCTACTACACCATACGAAACACAGCAGCGTTAAGCTTTTATTCTGTGAGCGTGGTCCGTCCCTGGTGCAGCCCACCCATTTGTGCTACAAATAGTTGTAGCACGAATGAGTGGGCTGGTATAGCAGTAATAGCTGGAGCATGGCTCTACCACGTAAAAAGTATTTTTTTTATTATTATTAAGTAAATCCATACAAGTTTACTATTTTTAATTACGTAATTATATAAACTGACATAATCAGAAGAAATCATTTAAAAACGGCTCATCCACATATTTAGAAAAAAAAAACAATTCTATTGGTCCCAGGGTTGATTGATTGGTAGGTAATGTCATAAGGCATTAAGCCTGTACATTGTAACTTAGTTCAAAATAACTTATGGAATGCCTCACTGGCTGAAATTATACAGATTCTCTATATCTTTCAGATCAGAACAAATCATTGCAAGCATTGCTATTTGGCAGCAGAAATAGGTAAGAGGGAACAGGAGTTCTACCATATTTATCTAGTATATTTAGTAACTTTAATAAATATGTAATAAAGGAATCCATACATAGTGTATATGAAAAATTGGCATGGTTTTATAATGAAGACTATTATTCAATTAACATTATTTTTATATTATATAATACACTTTTAAAGTAATTTTAACATTAATGTTGACTTTTTTATAGGATAAGGGTGACAAACGCTATTAATATAGCTGCAGCATGGCTCTATCACGTAAAAAAAACGAAAAAAAACGACCCGCAGGAAAGAAAGGAACTAAGAGAGAAAGAACACCTTAAATACCTGAAGAACAAAGAAAAGGGAATTAGGAACCTTGTTAAGAATATGACTCTAAGAGAACACCGGAAAGCAAAGAAGAAGTGGAGAGTACTGAAAATGAAAGATTAATGTATAACAAAAAGAAATTGAGGAAATGCCTATCACGCACGATTAAAGAAGAAAGCAAATACATAGCCTAAATATACACCCTTCCTTCCTTCCTCCCTGTTTTCCATTTCGGTGGGTCGTCGTCTACACTGATTATTCTCACTCTCCAGCTGCTATTTGAAGTCATCTGAATCAAATTTACTTGCATTTCTTAATCGATTGACCAATGACTCAATACAGAAACAGAAACATGTTTTACATTATGCCGACAAAAATACTAAAACGACATCCACGTATACAAAAGTTTACCTGAAACTATACGGAGAGTGGCCATTGTAAAGACGCACCGAACGGCGTTGGAGCTACCTGCAGGTCGTTTTTGCTGCTGGAGGTTATGTCGGAAATCTAATAAAGTTTGTAGAAACTATTGAACAAATATGTCCTGCCATTAGTTTAAGCATTCTATAAGACGATGCCTTTAAAGAAATTAGTGCTGAAATCGAACAAGAAGTAACCAAGGTGAAAAATTTTGTTGGCGCCCTCAAGTGCATCAAGTCACTGGAAATTTTATAATTCTTTGGGTATAAAATCAAATTCCATTGAGATAGTGATGAAACGTCCAAGCTGCTATTTTGTGATTGTTGTCTACATTTTAATATCGGTAAAATAATTTATGAAGACAAGCCAAAACTTATCGTGACTGATGTGTTCAATCATTCAGAATCTCAGAAATTTGAGTATTAGTGGAATATTATAAAAGACCTGTTGATTTTGTTTCTTTATTGTTTAATTACTTAATACCTAAAATCCTTAGTTTTATGAAAATAAAAACGAATTAATTTTGGTACTAAAATGGTATTTTTCATTTAAATACACAGTCCCATGACATATGCAACAGTCCCCTGTATCGATTTTTCAGAAAATGGTCAATATTTTCTAAAGTAATAGAAATATTATTGGTTCATCTGCCGTTTATTATTTAATACGAGGATATATATTCCCTGAATAAGATTTTTTAATTATATAAGCAAAAAAGTTGCCGAGACAACTTTCTTAGAGCGAGTTGCCCAGTTTACAGAGAAATGCCCTTTTTTAATGTGTGTTACCTCATAACTTTTTACGGGGTGAACCGATTTTGATGATTCTTTTTAAAGCTGGTGCTACACACGTGGTCTCATAAATTTGATCAAGGTCTGACCAATAGTTTTTGAGTTATTCTTAATAATTTATATTGAAGTCGGTAGTATAAAATTTTAAATTTTCAATTATGTATTTTCTTTTATATTCTGATATGAAGGTTTCACTTCTACCACATTTTTTTCTTTGCTTTGTAGTTGTAATTTTTTTATATTATGCATTGTGTTGTGTGTGACCAATAAATCATACATGCAATATAAAAGTAATAACTATGAATAACTTTTTATCTGGTGATTGAAAAATCAGCCCTAAATGGAGTTGGTTAATACGTACTGATCTGTGTGTATGTATTAGTACAATATATTGTGATTTCAAATATTATATTTATCAAATGTTAAATCATCAAAATGTTCAGTACTGCACTACAGTAAAATACGAACGTGCGATCAATATTAATGTTTATTTTTAAAAAAATGTGTTAACATAGCGTAATTAAGAGTATACTTAAACCAAATACCTAAAAAATGCCGCACGTATGTATGATAGAATTATATTTATCTCTTTATTCATATCTCAGCAAAACTCCGACATTCTACTGTTCAAAAGACAACTCTAGTTCCACGACTATTGTTTGAAATTTGTAAGCAGAATCTAGTCTAGATAAACACGTGTCTAGTTTCATGGCGTCTTGCGTTACAATAACACGGAGGCATAAACACGGCGCGTGCGCATTATATGACTCGGATAACTGAGCGGCCCGAATATCGATTTTGCATCACCGTATTCGTACGGTGTTTTATAAACAGTTACTCAACATAGACAAAACAATATGTTCTCAATGTGTTCTGAAAACTATACTTTTACATGCAACTTTACGTGAATACGTTACATGCCAATATTTTGGGATTATAACTAAGGGACTCATCAAAATGGAGTAAAATTTATAACAATTTAAATATAGTTGCATTTTTAATTAAAACTAGCTGGTACCTACCTACCCAGCGCGTTGCAGCCACAGAAGAAATAATTCTGGAAATATTGTTTTAAATTTGGAAGAGTTACATAGTTTAATTAAACAAATTCATTGAAGTTGAATGATATATTATAACTTTCAAATAATATGACGGAACGATACGCGGGCCACCTATTGTAAGTTAATTGTACTATGCCCATAACCTTCGCGCAAGTGCAAGAGCTTTAAGCTGACAAAGTTTTAGCGCAATCCGATGAAAACGATATGGCAGCGCATAAAATACGAACGAACAAACAAACATTAATTTTTATATTAAAAAGATATTTTTGATCACCACGCACTTGAAGTTAGTGCGGAATGTGAAGCGAAATGTCAGACTGACGGTCTTATTTATATTATGCACCAATATAGACATCTTTATAATGACCCTTTTGCGAAACGTCGGAAAAAAAATAAGTTAACCGCGATAAATTCTCTCATTCGTATTTGTAGCCTTGAGGCGACCGTGGACTTGAGAAGGGCTGTAATGGATGGATAGAGATATTTTTTTAAATCTATTACTACATGGCAATGCCACGTCTAAGCTGTATTATGGGTGCAGTATGAATATGTCGGCCCAAATGCGAAATGATCACACTCTTACAAAATTATTCAACTAATAATATAATTTGTAATTTTTAACAACCTCGATCTGTTTTCGTAGACACAATGTTCGGGCGTCAACTGCTTCGAATCCGGCTTCGTGTGAACCAAACGCTGCAGACGCGCCTCGCGAGAGAAAGTCACTCTTGGCGCAGACAAGGACATACATATTATGTTTGACGTAGACATTTGCATTTTGGTCAGATACTTGCACGTTATACGAATGCTAATGTCGTAATATGAGTCAGCAGCTTTTCTTTTAACCATGTGGTAGGTGGTAGCTATTTTTTTCTAACCTGATTACCATCAGTGATCGCCGCAGTCCATGAACATCCGCAACAAAAGAGGAAATCTAAAGTTGTATATCAGACTTAATATTACAATCTACTTAAAATATCAAATATTTGTGAAATAATATGCTATAACTGCAGTGCGATTTTGTAACTCGGGTGGAAATCACGATTAGCTTCGTTAATATCTGTTACAGGACTATGCTGTCTATACATATAAATAAAGTTGAAGTCTGCCTGTAATATGGAAATAACTAGATTCAAGTTCAGAGGGTTATTTGCACGCTAAGACATAAATACAGACAGAGAGCAATGACAGGAGAGATGTAGGCTATATATTTTTTGAAAAAACGTAAATTGTCTATGTTTATATTAAATCTAAATAACGTCACATTAATAGATCTTATCCAGTCGAAGTCTGGGAAAGTCGCTTGTTTTTAAATATAAACGCAAATGTTGTTTTTACTATAATCGTTATATATTAGGTAACAAATTGTTATCATAATGAAAAAATATAATGCAATTATGGTTATTCTGGGGTGATACCATCGGAATTGCAAAATCCTGCAGATCTTGCGGTCTCCATTCTATCTGCCAGGGTGATAATTACTTTACGGAGATTAGTTTCAAATAAACAAATCACAAATAGGTCACGATTTTTTTTTAATTCAAATTAATGTAAATTGGTGTAGCGGCGGAGTAAGAATACCTCGTTCCGTGGATGTCGTAAGAGTCGATAGAGGGAAACAAAACAGGAGATGGGCAGCAACATCTTTTATTAAAAAAAAAACCGCGATTGCCTGCACGCCAAGCGTGGCAAATATGGCAAATATCACTGTGTGGACTTTGGATAGGTTGTTACGGTAAATTGTGTAAAATTAATTAATTTAAGATGTTGTTTTTACATCTGTAAAGGTCAAATTCATTATGCTTTTATACACAAAAGAAAATGTATTATTTGAAATCGATCACAAAAATAATACTAACTGATATCGTTTGATAACAAGCTCTTTATGAGTAATCTACAGAAACTTGTAAACCTTGGCACTTGGCTGAGAAAGTTGTTTGAAAGTATTGCCTGCAACCAAGCCCCAAGAATTACTTCATACCCAACATTTCTCCAAAAGATATATATATTATCTCTACTGCCTATCAGCGGGGGGTGCAATGACCCCCGCCCTACGCGGCGAGCGCGGGGTTAGCGCGGCAACAACCAGCTGTTGGACGGGAGTAACACCTGGTCACAAGCGACGCCGCAAATGTTGATTTATTAATTAGCCAACCGTTTGTTTAGTTGTTACTAGGTGGGTCATTTCTTGTTACTTAATTAATGTTTATTTATTTATTTATCCATTATTGCAAATGGCTTCAACTACGGGTTACAAAGGGCGGACTTAATGCTTTACAGCATTCTCTGCCACTCAATATTGAATAATTAAAGTGTCGAATGTAATATTTGCATAATAGTATTAGGCATGTTATATCACGTCATAATCATAAACTTTCACATCCCATCATGCAAAAGTGTATTTTTATATAGGATATGGTGACAAACGAGCACACAATCCACCTGATGGTAAGTGGTTGCTGTGGATCATAGACATCTACATCTATCCTCGTTTGCGAATCAAAATGCAGATGCGTTGTCACCTGTGAGGACTAAGATGGATTGCCTCGTTTCCAGTAAAAAGGGTCTCCGGTTCTCTACACTCACCACAGGAAACACAGCAGCGTTAAGCTGCTATTTTACGCTGGTATTCTGTGAGAGCGTGGCCCTTCTCCGGTCGAGCCGATCCATTCGTGCTACAACTAATATAGCTGCAGCATGGCTCTACAACGTATGCAGAGACCAAGGACTTCCGTTTGGCACTACACTTATAGACACACCTCACCTGCTTCTTTCACATCCATGTATCTATGCGTACATACTCGACGGTTGAAGGTAGGTGGTCTTGATTTTGCCCATCTTCAATAAATCGCCAAATCGGTCTATAAACTTTCGTTTAGAGCGTCCATTGTCGACTGCCACTCATTTCTGCAGCATGAATATGCTTTGTAACTTTTTTTCTAATTGGCCAACCGAAACATTTCTTTATTAATCCTGGTCACCGCAACTTGCAAACCACATTTTTCTCTTATCACACAATTTGTCTCCCTATCTATCATTGCGTTACCGCTAATATACTTAATACTTTTCACTATTCTAAAAACTGTAGGTAGTTAGTACTTAATATTTTACATCTATATTAGCGATCCGCCGCGGCTTCGCACGGTTGATTTTTGAATCTCTAGAACAGCGCCACCTACCGGTTCTAATTGTGACTTTAAACCATCCAACGACCTACTCAAACACACACAAAAAAATTCATCAAAATCGGTAGAGCCGTTTTTGAGTTTTAGCGAGACTATCGGACTGCAATTGATTTTTATAAATATAGTAGTTGAAGTGTCTGATTGTAATAACGAAATAACTTCCTTTTATAGAGTTGGAATTCCCCTATTTGTATACAATTAAGACATGAATAACCACTGTCTGTCCGTAATGGTTAACCTATTATAATGAAACTTCACAATCAGATAGAGAGCAATACCAAGGGTGATCTAGGCTATATTTTATCCGAAAAACTTGGAGATATGTAATCAAAAATAAATAAGGAAAATAAATCTTAAATCTAAATAACATTAGTAGATCTTATCCAGGCGAGGTCAGGGCGGGCCGCTAGTACTTCCTGTAACCCGCGGCCCACAACGTGGTAAACATTAGTTTATTTTAATTTACCTTACCGTAAACAATGGCTTATAATAAGTAATAATATAACAGTTAAAAAAAACTTAAACAACACGCACTGATCATGAGCTGTGATCTTGACAATTATTTAATTTTATCCTGCTGATCCTGATGAGGATACTAGTATAAAATTATTAAATTATTATGTTGTTATTGGTCCTTGATACGAGTACAAATTTTCAAGTCAATCAGCCGTCTACAAGTTGTGAAAATTACATTCAAACATTCCGTCTATCTATAGAACTATCTATCTATAGAATGCGAAACTAATGAAACGTGTTAAACAAGTGTTATTTTTTAAAATTTTGTATTAAATAAAATTTTATTATATCATGTTTTGTTCATATTTGTACATTGTCATCTGATTCTGAGCTATGTCTAAAATGTCAAGTTTCTAGCTCATCGAGATATGCTCGAAATTTGAGTTGCAAGATTCCACCCGGAATGACAGACAGACAAGACAGAAAAACAAGAAAGTGAATTTATAAAAACTTGGTAAAAAGGGACGAGTCTAATACAAATGTTAGTGCCTATAATATGCGTCAACTCCAAAATGTCATATCCGCTCATAAAAACCCTAATGCAAAAATAAATCTTCCGAGTAACCCGTCATTTTCAGGTTTAATATAGCTTTAAATGACTAGCTTTTAACATCGAATTACGTCGAGCAATTACGAAACATCGAATATAAATGTTAAGCGGAACGAAGGAAACCGAGTTAACGACGGTTCCATCGCCCCGGACCCGCGCCTGATTAATAGTTCCAATATCGGTTAATAGCTTTATAATTGAGATGGCGGTGGGCTGGTACAAGGATGCAAAATATAGCGGATAGTACACTTGTGACTTATAGAGGTCGAAAGACACTGTATTTTAAAATATATTAAATAGCATTCAACGAGATTAAAAAAAAACTATTTCCTTTTATACACAGAAGTCCGCGTGAGTAGCCTTACCTGTTCCTGCCGCCAAATCAGTGCCTGCACTGCTGTGTATCGGTCTAAAGGGTACACGTGTTTCAGTTTGAAGGATATAGAGTCAGTATAATTACAGGTTGTAAGGCAATCCATCTTAGCACTCAGAGGTGACAACGGATCTGTTGGTAGCTTTCTTTGTTTGAATTTCATTAAAAAAAAGCTCTATGGTTGTATACGTAGTTATGCCATGTTACAACTGTACTAAGACAGCAGCACGAATGATTCTGAAAGACCGCTCTATCCCAGAATACCAGCGTAAAGTAGCAGTATAATGCTGTTGTGTTTTGTATGATTAGTGGCGACAACCGATGACACTTTTTGCATTTTGATTCTCAAGATATATAATGTATGTAGCATAAGGTAGATGTATAGTGTATGTATGTATATGTAAGTCTTTTTTATAGGATAAGTGTGATAAGCGAGCACATAGTCCACCTGATTGTAAGTGGTTGCTGTGGCACATAGACATCTACATCTATTCTCGTTTGCGAATCTAAACGCAGATGCGTTGTCAGCCGTGAGGACTAAGATGGTATGCCTCTTTTGAGATTGGAATGGGTCGGCTCGACCGGGTTAGGACCATACTCTCACAGAATACCAGCGTAAAATAGAAGCTGCTGTGTTTCGTATGGTGAATATAGAGAACCGGAAACTCTTTTTACTGGAAACGAGGCATTCCATCTTACTCCTCAGAGGTGACAACACAACTGCATTTTGATTCTTAATCGAGGATAAATGTAGATGGCTATGGACTACAGCATCCACTTACCATCAGGTGGACTGTATTCTTATTTGTCACCCTTATTATATAAAAAAAACATGGATGAACTATCTTCATTTCTACATATGTAAGTTTATATGGAAATCAAGGGTGAGAGTCCTATTCACACTTCTGTTCTTTAAAGTTAAAGCAAACCCTCGAAAGAATATTCGCCTCTCACTACCTACCTCACTGCCTTTCGATTCCTAGCAACGGTTTAAAGTGATTAAAGGGAGTACTTATTAGAAGTGTTCAAAGCATTGAGTATATATTTTTTAAATATACCTAAGCAATCTATATTTGTATGCATAATTAGTTTAAAAAAAGAAATAATTTTAATTCCTCATCAGATGCACATTATGTAAACAGATTATTAATATTATTTATACTTTAATGTACACCACTAACACGAGAGAAAAAAACAGATTTCATGGAGTAAACTTAGGCATTAGGAACAACAAGACTAAGGAAGAAGAATAATAAGGTCTTATCTCTAATAAGCGATCTCTTCCAGACAACCTTAAGATTAGGAGAAAATTGTGCTACTGGACATGGGAGGTGGTGTATATTACTTATATACCAATACTATATAAATATAAACTAAACCAATATAATATTATATTATAATAACAAAATAATACACTAATATAAAATACAAAAGAAATTGTAAGCTGTCGCGGGACGCCTGGTAGATGTGAAACATCGAAATTATTTTGTACAGATAATATGCATATAACAATAGTTCACGATAGGAAATAAATATGGTATAATGAAAAATAAAATATTAAGATCTTTTTCAAGAAAAAGGTGACTGTGTATTTAGTAAACATTTATATTCAAAATTAAAAATTAAAAATTCAAGAACAACTATCAATAACAAATGTTTAAATATAAATTCCAGCATGATTAGAAAATTTCATGTTTTCATGTCCATATTAAAAAGTAAAAACAAATAGGAATTACATTCTTGCGCCACTTGTTCTCAGCCGATTATGAAATTCAATTTTGTCAATCTTTATTAAATTTATTTTTAAGCAATTATTTCAGTGCATTATTTTCCACAAGAATGAAATTAAAAAAATATATTAATTGATTTAAAAAATATTATATGCAATGAAAATTGTGTAGTTTCTTGATTTTTTTAAATATCCGTTTTTTATTTTTTTGTTTTAACGTTTTTTTTAATGAATGGACACATGTCTAATACATACTACTACATACATACATATATAGCGTAGCGACGCATGCCGTGGCGACGCCGTGCGACCCACCGCTATAGATATTTCACATCAAAAGAAAAATGATAGACATACATACGATTAAATAGGCAAATATACATCAAAATTACATAAATAAATACCGAAAGGATACAAAAATACAAATGTTGCTAACAGCGATAGGTAGTGATAGTGATTTTTGACGTCAACCTTGATTGTACGTTACTGTAACCAAACTGTAAATAAATTTAAAGCTACTCCACTCATGTCCTCTGTACCATTGCAGAAATACCCATGCCCGATCCGTGTCTTCCCAAAAAGGGCTCAGCGAATTAAAGTTAATTGAACAAAAGAACATGTTGCGTCAAGTGTTGCACGTACGAGTCCAAGCGAAACCTGAACTTTGCGGTGACATATTTCCACTGTCCAGATGCATTGTTTTTTTATACGTTTTTTTAATTTTTTTAATTAGGATTGCTATTAGGCAATATGTTGTGTAGGTATAAAAATTGCTTTTTTAATTTTGTTAAGGCGAAATCAAGTTCGAAATTCATTAAACTTTTGTCTCTGTTTAATTATACTATTAATTTATGAATATGTTAGAGGTGAAAGTGGTTTTTATGTTCGACCATTCACGATGTCATAGGTTAGCATTTGGATCTTGTGATGATAATATGAACATGAGTATCAATAATGGAGTTGATGATGCAGAGAAATAGATAGATCTGAATTGAACTGAAATATTATTTAAACGACCCCAGATGTTTATGTGTGAGTGCACAGTAACCGTTTCAAATTATTAGGTATAAACATTCAAATACACTGAGCATCAACGATGACATAGAATACATAATAGACGATGATCAAAAATTGCTTAGACACACACTCACAAACACCCATCCACTTCTTAAACACCCACTAAGAAAGAATTTTGGAAAACCAACCCCTGAGCGGATGAAATAGGGTAGGTAGGTAATATATATGAGCGTAAGTTGCTGGATAAAAGCAAGTCTGTTGCCTATTGTCTAAATATAAAGCCGTGTGGTAGGGGCATAAGATAATCCACTCTACTCTACCGTGGGTCTATGAGGCGATCTATGGGGCAATTTTATTTGTGTACACTCGTATACCAATTCTTAGTATTAGAGTATTCCTAACGTGAAATAAAACGAAAACACCATTAGTAAATCCGGTCATTAATTGTAATTGTTTTAGCGAGCTAGCTGTCAGCAGGAGACGCGACCACCCCGGAATGACAGGAAGCTTTCAGCTGATTAGATCACAGGGAAAGGGTTGGCACCCTCCAGACGATTGCCCCACGGGGGGTGCTATACAAATTGTGTAGGCGCAGATATCCCGCTTATTTACACTTATATTGTGTGAAGATTGCATATAAAATGAGGCATTCCATCATAGTCTTTGAGGGTGACAACGCGCCTGCATTTTGATTATTAATCGAGAATAGATGAAGATATCAATGCGCTACAGCATCCTCTCGCTATCAGGAGGACAGTGTGCTCGTTTGTCACACTTATTCTATATATAAAAAACTAAGTGTGATGGCAGTATGCGTCGTTTTCAAATTTTACATTTAAAAAATATACGTAAAAATCCTGAGCCACACGAGTAAAAACCCTGAACTTATTCAAATCTGGGACAGGAAGTTCGCTATTGATTACATAATATGTGGCTTTGTCAACAGTATCGATAATAGCGATCCTACAATATCGATATAAACCACCTAAAGTGGTAGAGCCACGCGGCAGCGTTTGCTGTCGCACGGATGGGCCGGCTCGAACCGGGGTGGTACCACGACCTCACAGAAAACCAGCGTGAAGTAGAGGTTCACCTCTGCGTTTCGCTTGGTGAGTGCAGGTGGCCGGAGGCCCTTTTTACTGGAAATGAGGCATTCCATCTTAGTCCTCACGGGTGACAACGCATCTACATTTTGAATTGTAATAGAGGATAGATGTAGATGTCTATGGGCCGCAGCAACCACTTACCATCAGGTGGACTGTGTGCTCGTTTGTCACCCTTATCCTATAAAAAAAAAAAAAAAAAACTTCTTTATCGATATTGAAATATCAAAAAACTCAAATTATCGATATTTACAATTTATTTGCACACAAATAGTTTCGTTAACGATATTAAAAAAAGAAAATTGTGGAACATTAAAAAAAAAAGAGGAAACTGAAGCTGTAATTATAACACTATTAATATTCGCTTCGAACCATTCGAACTAAGCTTTAACTTTAAATGCATATACTAGAAGTAGTTCACGACACCAAAATGAATGGCGGATCTGAACCCACGAATTTCGCGGTTCGTATTCTAAGCCATTAGGCTATTGTCGGTTTTGAAAATTTCGTATGCAAGGCATAAAAACCTATGGGAATACTTTAAGCTAATTCTGTTGCTGATGTGTTACATCAGGATATGGAACTGTGGTGGCCATCGGAGGCAGATCTCAGCCATGGTTTAGTCGCTCCTGTAAAATAGCATCACGCTACAAGAAGGAGTGCTACCGGGCCTGGGCTGACGCATCAACGTCCCGGGATGCAAACACCGGCACCCTTAAAAAGAAATATGATTCCGCCTCTAGGTCCTTCAAGAGTCATTGCCAAGGCAAAGTTAGAGCACATAGGCAGAATTGGCGAGAAACTAGTTCGCCTTCCTTCGCGAAACCGTGCATTCTGGTCTCTTGCCAAGGCTGTCCAAGGTAATTTCTGTCAGCCATCTCTTCCATCTCTGCACAGGGAGGACGACTCACTGGCCCATGCCACAAAAGAGAAAGTCGATCTGCTAGGCTCTTTCTTTGCGTCCAACTCAACTCTCGTAACGGAGGCAACACACCGCCGACCATCCCGCGGTGTGAATGCTCCATGGCAGATGTGCGGTTCACACAGAGCTCGGTGCGCAAAGCACTCCTATCCCTGGACATCCACAAGTTGAGTGGGTCTGACTGAATCCCCCCAATTGTGCTGAGGACGTGTACTCCGGAGTTGGCACCGGTTCTAACGCGTCTTTTCCGGTACTCCTACTCCCTAGGCGTAGTTCCGAAATCATGGAAGACAGCTTTTGTCCACCCGATCCCTAAAAAAGGCGACCGCTCAGACCCGTCTAACTACAGGCCTATCGCTATCACCTACTTGTTCTCCAAAATAATGCAATCCATTATAAGAAGCCAGCTCATGCGGTACCTTGAGGACCACCAGCTGATTAGTGCCCGTCAATACGGTTTTCGTCGGTGTCGATCAGCTGGTGATCTTCTGGTCTACCTGACTCATAGATGGGCGGAGGCAGCAGAGTCCAAGGGGAAGGCATTGGTCCTTAGTTTGGATATTGCGATCAGGTTTGGCACAAAGCGCTTCTTTCGATGGTCACTTTCTATGGGCTTCCCGCGAAAATGAGCAATTGGATCACTAGTTTTCTTGCAGATCGGAGCATCAAGGTCGTAGACGGTGCATGCTCCGACTACAAGACTATGGCGCCTACTACACACTCGATAATTATCACGATATTTGGATCGTAATCTAAGATCGTAATCTATTTATCGAGTGTGTAGTATAGCATATCTTGGATCGTGATACGGATCGCTGGATTTCTAAAAATCCAGAAATCCAACGATCTGTATCAAGTATCGTCGATAAATATCGAGTGTCTAGTCTCTGGTCGATATTTATCGTCAGTATTCATTGTCAGCGATGGTGGAGGACGCGCTTCTTGATACAGTGGCGGCACCAGCCGTGCCTCAAACGAATGTCCAAACAACTTTGAAAGAATTCACGTGAGAGAGACGTGTAAAGAGAAAAATATGGATGGAGCCAATGCTTCATCCATTTTTTTCTCTTTATACGCCTTTTTAATGCTATCGCTAATATAATAGCAACGCGAGCTTTATTTTTATAGTCACTCATTACGTTACTGGCATCGAATTATGGAACGTACACGTCTTTAGTGAATGAAATCTACCGTTGTACTGACGCGATTAGTATCGAGTGTGTAGTATGTAGATGCGATCCAAAATATTGCAAGATAAAAATCACGTTAAATATCGTGATAATTATCGAGTGTGTAGTAGGCGCCTATTCATGCTAGTGTTCCACAAGGCTGTATCACCAACGCTGTTTCTTCTGCATATCAATTATATATTGCGAAGCGGTAACTTTCATTGCTATGCGGGTGACAGCACTGATGATGCTCTATACACCAGCCGTGCCAATATTTCTCGGGAAAACGTCGCCGAGTACCGGAACAAACTTATGTCTGAAGTCGACTCTTTGCTGAACAGTCTCGGATTGGGGGCGACTAAATCTAGTCCAGTTTAATCCTCAGAAGACACAAGTTTGCGCGTTTACCGCTAAAAAGAACCACTTTGTTGTATCACATCAGTTTCAAGGGACTCCCCTTGGCACACCGCCTGCAACTTTACAAGGCGCAGGTTTGGCCTCACATGAAATACTGTTCCCATCTCTGGGCTGGGGCTCCACAGTGCCAGCTCCTTCCACTTGACCGCACCCAGCGCATAGCGGCTCGAAGCGTCGACAACTGAATCCTTTCCCATCGGCTCGATTCACTGGCGCTGCGAAGAGATGTTGCATCCAGTTGCATTTTCTTTCGCATTTACTTAGAGAGATTTCTTTTGAGAGTGCTCTGAAGAATTGTTCGAATTAATCCCAGACGCCAAATTTCACGAATGCACATCGCGGCAAAACTCCCGATACCTTCCGCACCATCTTGGATGCTTGGCGGTCCACCACTGTACGTTTCACTAGGAGTTTTCTTCCTAGTAATAATAATGTCCTCCAGACCGAATTTCGACCACGGCGGCCAGCCTCAACAGAGACCAGCCATCGGCGTAGGACAGGATTATAGTGCCCAAGTGTATGCGCAAGCACAGGTGCACTCTCTATTCCCTCACTCTCATAGCCCGATGGGACCAACGGCTTTACGTGCTTTCCGAGGCACGGGGGTGAAACACCGCCAACTCCCTGACTCCGGGCACCTACTGAGAATTTCTTGAAGGAAAAACTCAATAACTGATTTTTTGGCCCGACCCGGGACCTCATGATCAGCAGTCGCACTACTACAACCACTAGACCAACGAGGCAGTCCTTCTTCCTAGTACAATCGACCTATAAGACTTAGGGACCTTCAAGAAAAGAACTTACTCCTTTTTAAAAGACCGGCAACACACCTGCAATTCCCTTGGTGTTGCAGTTGTTCATGGGCGGCGGTAGTCACTTACCATCAGGTCAGCCGTATACTCGTTTGCTATATATTCCTATAAGAAAAAACATTTGAAATCAAATACATGACCTGTGTACATTATAATTAAATGGAAATTTAAAACACCTACAATAAAATTAGAATTTAATGCAATTAAGCAATAAACACCTGATTTTATCACTGGCTCTCAGCAGTAACACATGTTTTCCTTGTAGTTTTGATATCCTTGATAACAGAAAATGTGGAGTGCATGCTAATATAATATTCGTATTTCGTATTGAAAACAAGTGGTAAAATTAAAAATTTTGTACAACCAACTCCAATATAAATTATTAAGGATAACTCAAATACTATTAGTCAGACCTCGATCAAATTTATATGGGACCACATGAGAAACACCAGCTCCTAAATAAAAAAAATCATCAAAATAGGTTCACCTAGAAAAAAGTAACACAGAAAAAAATATACAGTAGAATTGAGTACCTTCTCCTTTTTGAAGTCGGTTAAAATGTATTTCACCAACTAAAAATATTATATCTGCTTAATTTATATTTGTAATAATTGAAATTTCAAGTCTAAATGACTTTTTGAATAGTATCAAACTGCCATTAACATCAAAAACCTGTTCTATATTTTAAGTGTCAGTATCCAGTTTTAGCCATGTACTCATACTCATATATTCACACTTGCATTCCAATTTTATCTAAAATAGTTCTAGTACCTATCATATTAAAAAAAATTAAACATATTTACAGCAGTAATTATGTACTACTTACATGATTGATAATAACCCCTAGGAATTAGAGAATTGCTACACCATGCAGTTTGTAAATGTTTTGATATTTCTATATAGTAAAATATTATATTTTAAAAAATCTGCTGGGTTTCTTGCTGGTTTTTCCGAAGCTAGAAGTTTTTTCCAAACCAGTGGTAAAGCTTAAATGACTTTCAACTTGTATTCTTGTAATCTATATTATATAAATAATAATTCAATTCTATCCTGAATTCATGGTACAGTTAGGCTAGTGGATTCCAGCATGTGGCCCTGGCAATATGCGACGCAGGCGGAACACCTTGGGGTTTTAGTCAGTGCGAGTCCGATATAACCCAACCCCCTCCCGTGAGGCAGGTATGTGTAGGAATTTCTCCATGTAAAACAAAAAAAGTGGATTTCGGCAGTGCTTTAGGGGAAGTTGGATAAGGTTGTTGCTCCTGTATTACTTATTAAGTGGCGAAGCTTGCGAAGACACTTATTGATTTCACGATGTTTGTCCATCTGTCCCACGATTATCTCGAGAACGGTTTCGAATTTTCAAATTCTGTTTTCAGCAATCGATTACTGATCACCCAGGCATCTGAACCTCCTATTTTGAAACTGATTGCTCAACGGCAACCGTTAGTAACCGCTACAAAGCTGATTGCTTCGCCACTTTGCTATGCTGTTAGCTTGCTAGGTTTATTAAGTAACAGGCTTTGCATGGTTAATTTCTCGATCTCGACAACAACACCACCTAACAGGTCCAATTGTAAATCTAAACCATTCTCTAATCAACTTAATCACACTCACACAAAATTTCTTCAAAATCAGACCAACTTTTTTGGAATAGTTCAGTCACATACACACGGACAGAAGAATTATATAGTATATAATATGAATATATTATAACATATAAACCTTCTTGAATCGTTCTGTCTATTGATGAAAACCACATCAAAATCTATTGCATAGTTTAAAAGATCTAAGCATACAGACAGCAGGAAGCAACTTTGTTTTATACTATGTAGAGATGGATTTAAGAGAATTATATAATCATATATGTGGTTTTGTGTGTTAAACATGAACATAATACATAAACATGAACATGAACCAAGTGCAGATAAACTATGATAAATTTCTTAATATATTTTATCCATTTTACCAATTTAGATTTTTCTGACTCAGTCAGCACTACCAGAAATCAAAATAAATTGCTGTAGATGCATGTCATCAAAAAACATACATAGTTGTGGACATATATTTAACTTGTTTGTAATTACAATATGGCCAATGTTCTTAAATAAATTGTTCTGGCATTACATTATTGATTGCTTATACACATTCGTCTATATCTGCAATCTCCAGAAAGGCCCTTATGCAACAGTACTTACTTCATATTGTTCCACCCACATGATGAGCTTTTAAAATACTGTACGCCCACAACCCAATCAGTTTGAATGCTTATTAAAATATTCCTAATGAATGCTCCGTGTATAATTTTGAGGGTCATGAAAACCAGTGACTAAAACATTTATTGTTGATTTTATTTACAATATTCCGACAATAAGGAACTCTGTAAGTTCATTTGTCACTTCAAATTTATAAAAAAATTAAGAATTGGACATTGAACACAAATTTCAATTAAAATATTGGACATTGAACACAAATTCCATTTAAAATATTGTCAGCAGTAGTGGGTTAAGTGTTATGTATACAGAGCACACAGAAAACTACAACTAGAAAAAAGTATTAGCATTTTTTGCTCTGAGGTTATCCATATGCAGTTTATTGATGTACCAATACATACTTGAACATTGGCCAGTAGTACATTATTAACTATAAAGATTATGTTAAAGTTAGAGCTTATCTCACTGCTCGGCACAGGCCTCCCCACAATTCTGAGGATTATGAAGCGAAATCTACTATTTTTTCTGCCATTAGGGCGGCGCCACTTAGGAATAACGTAATATATTTGACAGATTTCATGGTGGGGGAAGTGAATTTGTCACATAAGTGTAGAGGTTAATGTTTCTTTCTTTTTCTCCCCTGCTATCAGTAAGCCACTGAGCATAGAGTCACTGAGCATGTGGTAAATGAGCATTTAAAATTGCAATTTAAGTACAACTTCATTGGTTTAGGTGGAACTAGAGACCAGATTGCTAGCATAAAATATTGCATATGTCATATCACATAAAAATCTTAAACGGTTAGCATTTAACTCCTGATTTACCATTACTCGGGACATTAAATACCATTACCATAATAATTATAATAATATAACCTTTATATCCTGAAACATACAATCCTATCTTATTCAGTTTTGTTATAAAATGTCTCAGAGTTCAGTGTGCCTCTTGGCAAAGGGCCACCTCTAACGATTTCCATTGTTCTCTATCTTTTGCGACTCTTCTCCAGGTATAACCCACTATTAATTTTAATTCGTCCTCCCACCTTTTGCGTTGTCAACTTCTATATCGTTTCCCGTTTCTGGGGTATCATTCTGTCACCATTTTGCTCCATTTATAGGCCTAATTTGATTTGATTTGAATATAGGTCTCCCTCACAGATTGCCTCATTGGTGAGATATTTACCATAGTTGCCACAATTCGTATATTAAATAAGTAGAAAGAAAAAGGTACAAATAAATTAGAGTAGCTACTTTCAGAATTCCATTTGTGCTAAAGCTAAGCTTTTTAGATAGTAGGTTAAAAAAGTGATTATTCAGACATTCATTCATCAGACAAAGAAATAATGCCATCAAAAACATAACTTGTAAAAAAAGCAAGTCTCGCAACTCGGTTCTTCTACCGTAAAAAGTTGTGAGATTCATGTAATACCAAGTCGGTTAATTTATTCAGTCCATAGATTGATACATAGATTGACTTGGCAATCGCATGAAAACACAATATATCTCACAAGTAATACATATTATATTAAATTAGATTATTTAGTGCGATTGCCAAGTCAATCTATGTATCAATCTATGGACTGAATAAATTAACCGACTTGGTATTACATGGATCTCACAACTTTTTACGGTAGAAGAACTGAGTTGCGAGACTTGGCTTTATTTTACAAGTTATGTTTTTGATGGCATCTCATTTCTTTTTGTAGATAGTTATATCTAGGTAGCTATTTACACCTATTATTCCATTATACATATATAGGTACATTGATTCATTCACTGCAAATGTAACTTTGTAATACTATGTTTATATGGGACTACAAACTTATTTATGCAGTTGGTGTATCTCGAAAACTGGACCGAAATTGTAAAATATTTTAATTTTTCCTTGGTTTATATATTAAACAATAATTGTATTCCAAATTTGAAGTTTCTATGTCTGCTAGAAGTGTCTCAGAGTTTTGATGATCGTTCAGTCAGTGAGTGACAAAATTAAGAAATTTTGACTAGTTATAATTCTTAAACTACTGCTTCAAATTTAATGAAATTTGAAATATATATAATATATATATACAGCGTGTCCCAAAATTCAACGATAAGCCAACACCGGAGGATAGACCTGCCCCGGACTAATCGGGGAAAAAAAGAAAAAAAAAATATATCCCAATTATATTTTAAGTTATATAAAAAAATAAAATTCTTCAGAAATTGAGACCGTTTATGATATTTTTTACTACCATGACCACAATTTTTTAAATATTTTTTTCTTTTTTTTTTATAGGCAACCTGAATAGTACTGCTATTTACCACAATTCTTAAAAACTCCAGAATAACTCTTGTTTTATCACGAAAATTAATGAAACTTATTTTATTCCCTAAATTTTTTGAAGACTTTTACTTTTAACCAAATTTAACTTATCGTGGTGTAAAAAAAAAGTATGAACACTAGTATGGCAAGTTTTTTTAAAAATTGACGCAACTAACCAACATTCCAAAATGGTATAATACTCTAGGAAAACAAGTTATAAAAAAATATGGGCCTATTATTTCTAAACAGGGGCCAAATTCCTTAAATTGTAATTGTCACTAATCACTTTTACTACATGCCCAAAATGGGTTCCTGTTACAATTTCTAGGAATTCGAATGGGGCATTAATACCTTAGATGTTAGAGAGAGATAGATAGATAGGGATATTTACGTTAAAAAGAGACAACAACAGGGCAGGTAGAGAAGCTGTTATTATTCTCAGCAAGTCGGTTCAGTACGCTCTGCTCCTTTGTTTACTGCGCACCGTTCCCAATTCAACTTACGTGGCCCTCGTACATACTATCGACTTTTGGCTTGGCTTTTTGGACTGTAATCGACCAGCAAACTTAACTGACCTGGCAATATTTGGACTGGAAGTGGTCTGCAAACTGAACTGACCTAGCATTATCTTAGACTACGATTGTGTGTTTTGTGATTTAGAGTTCTGACGCATTTTGGACTGTTTGGCGTTCATGCCGCAACCGTGCACACCACAGGAATACGCTAATATGCATTTAATCTATAGAGAATGCCGATGTAATGCTAACGCTGCTAGCAGACTGTATCGAGAAAGATACCCAAATGCCCAAAAATATCCTGATTATCGAGTGTTTATTAATGTGCATCAAGCGTTTTCGGAGGGTCGTGTGCCATCCAATAGGAGAAGCGTTGGAAGACCTAGATTGGATCGTGATGAAAAAGTTCTCAATGAGATAGAAAATGACTCGACTACTTCGGTACGTGCCATAGAAGAAGCTACAGGAATCCCGAAAAGTTCTGCACATCGAATATTAAAACGTCACAAGCTTCACCCATATCACTACAGGCGTGTGCAGACGTTATTACCGCGGGACTATCCGCTACGGGTCACATTTTGCCGTGTAATGCTCCAAAGGCACTGTGAAGATCCCCACTTCCTAGACAAAATTCTATGGTCGGATGAAACAACGTGCAAGAAAGATGGGTATTTAAATCTTCACAACCTACATAGTTGGAGTAATGAAAATCCACACTTGATGAGACAAGACAAATCCCAATATCAATTCAAGGTTAACCTATGGACCGGCATATTAAATGGAAAAGTAATTGGGCCCTTTGAGTTACAAGGAAACTTAGATGGCAATAGTTATTTACTCTACTCAAAACCCATTGTGACATTGGACGAGCTTCGTCGAAATATCACTCAGGCTGCTGATTATTCACTGTCCGGTTTTCAGACACAATAGTAAGACAATAGCAGTGACCTATATGTAGTGCACGGGACAGCGAAAGGGTTAATAGCAGAAGATATGCAAGACAAATAAAACGATCATTTTTAAGGCGATGTCGTGCATGTATTAATGCTGGTGGCAAACAGTTCGAACATTTGCTATAATGTTAATAACTTAATAAATTACACGTGAAACTGTTTGTACCATTTGTTTTGAAATATTAAACATTTTTCAAGAACTAATACTTTTATTACACCCGACTGTCATTTGGCCCCTGTTAAGAAATAATAGGCCCATATTTTTATAACTTGTTTTCCTAGAGTATTATACCATTTTGGAATGTTGGTTAGTTGCGTCAATTTTTAAAAAAACTTGCCATACTAGTGTTCATACTTTTTTTTTACACCACGATAAGTTAAATTTGGTTAAATGTAAAAGTCTTCAAAAAATTTAGGGAATAAAATAAGTTTCATTAATTTTCGTGATAAAACAAGAGTTATTCTGGAGTTTTTAAGAATTGTGGTAGATAGCAGTACTATTCAGGTTGCCTATAAAAAAAAAAGAAAAAAATATTTAAAAAATTGTGGTCATGGTAGTGAAAAATATCATAAACGGTCTCAATTTCTGAAGAATTTCATTTTTTTTATATAACTTAAAATATAATTGGGATATATTTTTTTTCTTTTTTTCCCCGA
The DNA here is from genome assembly GCA_033319125.1 of Parnassius glacialis. Taxonomy (NCBI): domain Eukaryota; kingdom Metazoa; phylum Arthropoda; class Insecta; order Lepidoptera; family Papilionidae; genus Parnassius; species Parnassius glacialis. The sequence continues at coordinate 37,643,458 of JAVANC010000022.1, read as the reverse complement.
TTAGTCCGGGGTAGGCCTATCCTCCGGTGTTGGCTTATCGTTGAATTTTGGGACACGTTGTATATATAAACTCGGTTATACAATGCCTACTTGGTTAGTAAAAATTCAAGCTTCTTGTTTTATCCATAACGAAGTTATAGGGTTTCGGAAATGGCCTGAACTGCTTCGAGAAAAGGATGGTACGGCTGTGCTGCTTTTTTGCTCGACTTGGCGGGGGCACTGCCGTGTCCCCAGATTTTGCTCATATGGATTGACATTCTTTGTAGCAATACAATGTTACAATGGCTTTCAAGGTAACAATTTTCTGTAAGTGACCAGGAACTTATTTTATTACTTGACTTCGATTACTTTTTAACTTACCTTATCATTTGATTCCCGGACCATGTAAACCAACTTGAAAGGAAGATTTTTTTTTTTTATAGAAACAAGGGTGAAAAGCAAGCATAAGATCCACTTGATGGTTTACCAAACCTGATGGAGGGAGAAATTAAGCACTAAAATAAATTTAAAACAAAAACAAACAAGTTATTTTTATTCAAATGTCTTAAATTGATGTGGATGCATGTAATACAATCTATACAAAATGGTCATTTTCCATTTATTAAATTTTTAATAAAATGGCTTAATTGTAATTCATAAAGTCTATCCAGTGTAAATTTTACATGTGCAATGGGATGAAGATCTAGTTTGATGAAGCTCTTTTTCTAAATTCATTCGAAAAACCTCAAATTCAGTAAAAATTTATGATTGGTTCATATATACTTGTATAACATAACAAACGCAACAGTGTTGACATTGAAACGTTTTATCAGTTTTGACAGCTATCACAAGGGAATGTGCAAAGTTCTTTATTATAGATAACATGATAACCCATGTTGGGTATGGCTAATAATCTCGACAGCTTCAAGGACATCAGAACTAAGTAAATTTTTTAGTTTAATGACTTAGTAGAAGACCAGTCTTGCCTAGTGACTGCCTCGTTAGTGTTGTGGTCCAGGGTGTAAATCCAGGACAGGCCAAAAAAATCAGTTATTGAGTATTTCTGTTAAGAAATCCTCAGTAGTAGCCCGATGTTAGGAAGTGGGCGGTGTTTCACCTCTACGCCTTGGTAAGTACCTAAAGCCATGGCACCAGATCCTTTTCTGGTTTTGTCGGTTTGCCGTCCCATCCTGCCGACTGTAAGAGTGAGGGTATAGAGAGTGCATTTGTGTTTACACATACACTTGGGCACTATAATCCTATCCTAAGCATGTGGTTAGTCTCCATTATTTTGCTGGCAACGCATCTGTAATTCCCCTGGTGTCACGGTTGTTTATGGGCGGCCGAATTCACTTACCATCAGGTGAGCCTCATGCACATTTGCCCCCTCTTCTATAAAAAAAATTAACAAAGGCAGCAGAGGAGGACAGTATTAAAGACTAGTCTAGTAACAAATCTATAAGGTATTAGCATACATTCATCTCATATTCATAACAATCATGAATTGACATAAAAATGGCATAGACAGAAAACTAAATGTTTTATCTTATGGAATGATTTACCTTTATGGAGTGAAATTAAAGCGAATCCCAAAAATATGAACAAAAAGGACAAAACTCAAAGACAGTGCAAAAAAGAAAAGCGATAAATAATAATAGAAAAAAACGAAAACATTCGTCTTCAAGTGACACTGACACAAATTAAATACGACGAAAATAGCAACAATTATGATTTTTGGAAAAAAATACTGCATGGTAGTAGTGATGATGACAAAGCAGAAGATATAGAACTCGATGATGACAAGGAAAACTATGTTAATGCAGTGGGTAAAAATGATTGGGTGCTGGTTAAATTTTGTACAAAAAAGTTGCTCAAACATTACAAAGGAGTAGTTATAAATATAAATGATGATGGTTCTCCTGTAATACAGTATGCAAGAAGGAAATCAAAATCAGAAACATCAACTATTTTTGCTTTCCCTGTAGTGGACGACATCTCAGAACTTAAAAACACGGAGGACATTATCACAAAATTGCCGACACCTGCAATTGGTCGAAGAGGTCAAGTTACTTTTAAAATGTCTTTTAATATTCAGTAGGTGTGCATAGTTTAATATTACTTCTTAAATGTTTAATACATGGTATAAAAAAGTATTGTTTTAGTTGACTACTCCTGCCTCTACATGATGTGTTTCCCTTACACCAAATTCTGTTTTTAATCAATAATTTATACTTAAAGCGATATTTCAATGGAATAAAATTCATTTTCAATCAACAATGTTCTTAGATATGAAATAGTTCTACACAGTCAGGTCATAAGTATTGTCACACAGTAAAAACTTTTCTTTTAGAATGCTGGCCACAAAAAAGTTTATTGAATTCGAATTTCGAATTGTTCATGAAAATAAAACTGTATACTTTTTAGAATTTTACTCATTTTTAAATATAGAGTGGACGCTTAAAGAAGACTGTGTTGCAGTTATTGCGTTGCAACGTTGCGGTTACGCGCCAATTCAAATTTTTGACATACTGAAAAATTTGAATATAACCAAAAGATTCGTTTATCGTACCATCAAACGATACAATGAAGACTCTAGTGTAGATGACAGGTCAAGAAGTGGTCGCCCTCGGTCTGTTAGGACTCCAGCAGTGATAAAAGCTGTGAAAGGCGCGAATTCAAAGAAATCCCAAACGTAAGCAGAAACTGTTGGCCCTTCAGATGGGGTTAAGCAGAACCACCGTGAAAAGGGTGTTAAATGAAGACTTAGGGCTTCGGGCATATCGAAGAAAAACAGGACATCGTTTGAATGCTCGTCTAGTGGACCTGAGACTGAAGAGATGCCGCGCTTTGTTGAAGCGGTACGCGGGAAAAAAATATCACGAAATTCTTTTTTCGGGTGAAAAAATTTTTACCGTAGAAGAGAGCTAGAACAAACAAAATTATAAGGTGTACGAACACAGTAGTGAACAAGCGAGCAACCGTATTCCGCGTGTCCAATGAGGTCATTTTCCATCCTCGCTCATGGTATGGTTGGGAGTTTCTTATTGGGGCTTAACAGAGGAACATTTTTGTGAGAAAGGTGTAAAAACGAATGCAGTTGTGTATCAAAATACAGTCCTGATGAACCTTGTGGAACCTGTTTCTCATACCATGTTCAATAACAGGCACTGGGTATTCCAACAAGATTCGACGCCAGCTCATAGAGCGAAGAGCACACAAGACTGGCTGGCGGCGCGTGAAATCGACTTCATCCGGAACGAATACTGGCACTCCTCCAGTCCAGATTTGAATCCGTTAGATTACAAGATATGGCAACACTTGGAGAAAAAGGCGTGCTCAAAGCCTCATCCCAATTTGGAGTCACTCAAGACATCCTTGATTGAGGCAGCTGCCGATATTGACATGGACCTCGTTCATGCTGCGATAGACGACTGGCCGCACAGATTGAAGGCCTGTATTCAAAATCACGGAGGTCATTTTGAATAAACTGTAGTGTCATAAGAATCTATGTTTTGTTAAGTTCATTTTGGTATATAGATGGTTACATAATGAATAAACTTGTTTCAATTATTTTATATTAAACATGTGACAGAATTTATGACCTGACTAGGTATAATGATCAACAGAGGTACTATATTTATTAAATATATGCAGACTGTTTCCCTTACCCCAAAAACAGGGAAAGTCGAACAAAAGCACTAGCCTAACAAATTAACATTTTTCGTTAATAAATATTATTAATAGCTTATATTGATGTTGGATCATAGAAAGATAACAGACATAAATATACTTTGTATATATCAAAACTATAAAAGGACATTCTATAAAGCAGCTAGAGCTTAAAATAATATGTAAGAATTTAAGTATGTTCCTCTTACCCCACAAGACCCTAAATAAAGGAAAACAACGCCAATTTCTGGAGCATCCATTCAAACATCATATTATAACAGTTAAGTGCAAGATGAAGTAACTTTACTACAATTGGTTTAAAACAAGTGGTAAAATTAAAAATTCTGTATATAAATAAAATGAGAACATCATCAATGTAGTTGGAAGTCAATTAAATACACATTATTAAGGATAATTCAAAAACTACTGGTCAGATCTTGATCAAATTTATACGGGACCATGATGAGAAGCATATAGATGAAATAAAAAAAGAATCATCAAAATCATTTCACACATTAAAAAAAACCAGTTGAATTGAGTGCATCCTTTTTTTGAAGTCTGTTAACCCTTTCAGAACGCATGGTACCAATCGTGCGTTACTCTAATTGTAACGGTCGCGATGTTTTGTTTTACTGCACGGAAACGGGTGCGATTATTCGTGCGTTGATCTAGCTGCATAGTGCAAGGGGCCGCGCGGGGCTTGGGCGGACCAGTGACGAGTTTTGCTCTGTTCAAGATGGACGTCATGTTTATCGACGACGGTGCTCGACGTAAGTAATTTTGTTTTTACAATTTAACCCTGAGTTTTAATTTCTTTTTATATCCAAATATGTTTTTTGAATGTTTATCTATTGTAGTGTTGTACAAACTTTTTGAAAGCAAAAATAGTAGGTATGGTAACTCATTGACAAAGTTCAAGCACACGATTGTGCGTTTCCGTTCTGAACTTTTCTAGCAGAGCTAAGTATTTATGACTGCATGTGTTTTGTTTTTCAATAGGGCGTCCTCTGGACCACGATTTATTAGAAGATTTGCTTGGAGATGGGTGCCAATCAGACCTGGAGCTATCAGAAGAGGAGAGGGAACCAGATGTTACAGTACCTCGTTTGCTGGATGATGATTTACCCACAGAAGATCCACCAAGTAACGATCCAGGACACTGACTCAGATGCTAATGTGCCTTTATCTGAGCTACGGTGCAGTAATCAGGAAAACGTACTGCTTCTGGCTGCAGATCTAAATACCCCTGGAAGCACCAACCGTCCTCTAACACAAAAGAAAAGGCCAAGGATTTGGAAAGCTGTTGCATTTACCGATATTGCCCATGAGTACCCTACTCGTCCAGAACCAACAGAAGTTAATGACTCCTTTGCAGTACCTGCATGAATAATTCAATGAAGATTTCTTTAATAATATCGCCAACTGCACCGATTTATACTATTTGCGAAAAACCGGTTCAGTATTAAACACTAATTCTCAAGAGATACGCAAGTTGTTTGGCATTCTTCTGTTAATGGGGTGTATTCCATACCCACATATTAACATGTATTGGCGAGCTGGTATGAGATTGGAGGTAATTGTCAATCAAATGCCAAGAGACCGGTTTTTTCAACTCAGAAACAATTTACATGTTGTTAACTCAGATGAGCCGCCTCTAGGAAACTCTAACCCACTGTGGAAAGTACAGCCTATGCTTGACACTGTTAAAAAAGCTTGCAGGTCGATTGAAAGAGTTCCAGGCAGATATTCAATCGATGAACAGATTATTCCTTTTACAGGCAAGTGCAAACTGCGAGTTTTAGTTAAAAATAAACCAAGACCGCTTGGACTAAAAAATTATATTATTACAACTAGCGACGGCTTGATGTTGGATTTTGAAATATATTATTCTAATAATCCAGCATTTCCAGACAAATCTCTCGGCGAAGGACCTGCAGTTATACTTTGTCTGGCAAAGAACGTACCCCCAAATAGCTGCTTATATTTTGATCGTTATTTTAATATGATACCACTTTTAGATCACCTCAAAGAGATTTTTTTTTTATAGGATAAGGGTGACAAATGAGCACACAGTCCACCTGATGGTAAGTGGTTGCTGCGGCCCATAGACATCTACATCTATCCTCGCTCGCGAATCAAAATGCAGATGCGTTGTCACCCGTGAGGACTAAGATGGAATGCCTCATTTCCAGTAAAAAGGGCCTCCGGCCACCTGCACTCACCAAGCGAAACGCAGAGGTAAACCTCTACTTCACGCTGGTATTCTGTGAGGTCGTGGTACCACCCCGGTTCGAGCCGGCCCATCCGTGCGACAGCAAAAGCTGCCGCGTGGCTCTACCACTGTTACTGATGCAGCTGCACAGGTACAATCATGCTCAACAGAGTCCCAGATCACAAAAAATTAAGCCTGAAAAATGACAGAGCAATGAAACGTGGCGATGTATTACAATTTTTTAACTCTGCGTTTCGCTTGGTGAGTGCAGGTGGCCAGAGGCCCTTTTTGCTGGAAATGAGGCATTCTATCTTAGTCCTCACGAGTAACAACGCATCTACATTTTGATTTGTAATAGATGATAGATGTAGATGTCTATGGGCCGCAGCAACCACTTACCATCAGGTGGACTGTGTGCTCGTTTGTCACCCTTATCCTATAAAAAAAAAAATTACATCCAAAAATGTGGTTCTGGTCAAATGGAAAGACAACAGAGGGGTGCTTCATCGATACCTAGATGGGACAAAAAACAAAAGTCATACGTCCAAGTATCTGCTCCAAGCATAGTTCTTAATTACAATAAAAATATGGGCGGAGTCGACGTCCTTGACCAACTTATTGAATATTATAGGACTTACCAGAAGACAGGGAAATGGACTGTAAAAGTTCTCATACATTTCTTAGACCTTGCAGTTGTGAATTCTTTGAGGCAATATAAAATTGCCTGTGATACAAAACAAACTAAAGCCAAAGATTTGCTGTGGTTTAGAGTGGATCTAGCTGACGCTCTTATAAACTGCACTACAGGAACCCATCAAGTCAACTTGGAGGACGACCAGTCATCGCCATCTGTTGAAAGGCCTCACAAAAGATACAGTCCGTCAGTACCGCCTGCCTTTGATAAGCGTTTTGATCAGTTTGGCCATTTCCCTATTTCTGATGACTTGACAAGTGGTCGGAAGTGTCGCCTAGAAAGCTGCTCATCATCTACTACAATAAGATGCACAAAATTCAACATGTATTTGTGCATTTTAAGAAACCAAAATTGTTTTTTAGAATTTCATTCTAAGTGATTATAATCAATATTATGTCAGAAATATTTAGATTTTTGTTTAGTCATTTTGATTAGTTTTGTTTTTCTTTGCTAAGATATTATTAATTTTCTGGAGGAGAATATTTATGTTGAATTTTTATTACCTTAAGGAGACTGATTAATCTAAGTACACATTTCTCATTTATGTGACTTCAAGTCGTAGAAATTGATAAAAGATGATCTCAAGGTGTTATGTTATAACAAATTAATACTAATTACAATAAATTTTTATTAAAAATATCAACATTTGATTTTAAGTTGCACCTTTATTCCTTAAGCACGATTGTGCGTTAGCACATTTAAAAACGACAGCGCACGTATGTGTGAGGGGCTCTAACAGAAACTAAAATGGGGGGGATTTTTAAGTATTTTTCTTAGACACTAGGTTCATCAAAGAACTTATATTGGCAATTTGTTTTTTCAAAAACGATATTATTTTTTGTCGTTCTGAAAGGGTTAAAATGATGTTGAAATCTCTCTTGGTTAAAAGTTGATAATTCATTCAAAATTGAATAAAACTGATTGCACACATATTAAATTCTTTCTGAAACAAGTGGCAAAGACTGCAAGGGTCACCCTAGATGGAACTTTATCAACTAAATTAGTGATATATTGAAGATTAGCTACATTAAGAGTACCCTTAAGCGACAAGCATGTATGCATAGGATGTGATGAGAGAGGTATGTCAGGTTTGTGCTGAATGGAAATCCATAGTCTCTGCTTACCCCTCTGGGTAACAGGAGAGTTTATGTTATGTTATTTAACATTTAAATAAAACTAGTTTTTATGTATTTTATCATGTATAGTAACTTATTTTATATTTGGGGAGTATAAAATAAGTTAATATATGTGATAAAATCTGTAAAAACTAGTTTTATTTAAATGTGTAGCATGGTCCATGGAGTTTTGACATCCTGATAAAATTACTGCCTTGAAATATTAAACATAAACAAACTGATAACAGGTGATTTTGATGCCCTGAATGAGAATTTCAAGTGGCAGATTGTCAACACATTTGTTTTTGTTGATTTAAGGGGGTAAGCACGAAAACAAGTAAATTTTTTTATTTTCTGTGACTTTTAGTATTAGTTTGTTGCTAGAACACAAACACAGGCGAGTTAAAATTTAATGTTTAAATGATGGTACATTTTATTGTTTGTGAATCTACTTTTGTTTTTTTTTTTATAGGAGAAGGGTGACAAACGAGCACACAGTCCACCTGATGGTAAGTGGTTGCTGCGGCCCATAGACATCTACATCTATTCTCGATTACGAATCAAAATGCAGAAGCGTTGTCACCCGTGAGGATTAAGATGGAATGCCTCGTTTCCAGTAAAAAGGGTCTCCGGTTCTCTACACTCACCATACGAAACACAGCAGCGTTACGCTGCTATTTTACGCTGGTATTCTGTGAGAGCGTGGTCCTTCCCCGGTTGAGCTGACCCATTCGTGCTACAACCATAATATAGCTGCAGCATGGCTCTACCACGTATAAAATTAATAATATTAATAATTAATATGTAGTCTTTGTTGCTTTCAGAATGGGAACACAATGACTATAATTCTAGCTCAAGTTGTTCAAGCTGTGTTGCTTCGGAGGCAAGGGGGAACGCAGCGAGAGATTGCTGAATTTTTAAATGTACTGTGTACATCCCTTAGATACGCCTTTAAAAGGTATGATCAGATCGGTCTGACCAGGAAATAGCAGAATCAAGTGTACATCAACACAGGATGACCGATCTATCACTCTCGCAATTTTGAGAAATCGGTTCCTTACTGAGAAGGTGAGGAAATAAGGCAGAGTCTGCAAATGGTAAGAAAGTCAACATTAGTGAGCGGACAATAAGAAGGAGAATGAAACGAGACCTGCATTCTAATCTTCACTATCACAAGGTCCTGAACGGCTCCGGCATCATCGCGTAGCTCGACTTCGGTTCACTAGCGAACATTGCAAATTGGACTCATGAGCAGTGGAGTAAAGTTCTGTGGACCGATGAATGTAGAGTAGCCTTAAGAGCTCCAGAAGGCCGTGAATGTGTGGAGAAAGCGTGGAGAGGTTTCTGCCAATCACTACCAGTGGTTTGGGGAGAGATCAGTACAGATGCATGTACAGAGTTAGTAGTAGTTGAAGATTGTTCGTTGTACGCTATGTGGAATTAATTGGGGGTGAAGAATTCAAGTTAATGCAAGATAATGCCTGACCACACATTGCACAATGTGTCAATGATTATTTTTTGGAGGTGAGAATTTTTAAATTGGAGTGACCAGCACGAAGCCCAGACAAGAACGCCCTAGAACATGTCTGGGACATGCTTAAACATCACCCTCCCATCTCGTCTCAACCCTCCAGAGGATCTCAGTGCACTGAAAACCGCTCTGGTGGCCACCTGAGAAGAAATACCACAAGTGGATAATAAAAACATTATCCATAGCATGCCTGATCATATGCAGGTGGTTATTAGGGCCAGAGGTGGAAATACCCGCTACTAACGTTAATTACTATTTGCTTTAATTTCTAAATTCATTAATAAACATTTGTCAAATTTAGTGCATCCTTTTTTAATTTGATAAAAAGATTATAACATTACCACAATTTTCATTTATTAATCACTTGTATTTAAGATTTGAATAAACAATAAAGTTTTGCAAAGACAAAAACTAACCGTATTGTGGTTCATTTTGATAATATCCCTCACAGTGTGTTTGGGCTATATTCCGTGCTACTAAGTATATTTGGTTCAAAATTGGTATTAAATATAAAAAAATGGTTTTTAATCAAATAAAAAAAATCTGTGTAAATTGTGCACTCATGTAAATTAAGCTGTATTTAATAAAAATACTTGTTGGTTACTTGCTAAGAGATACATTTTAAAGTGTCAGAAAGGAGAAAGAAAACAAAAATTTGAAGTATAATTTTTTAAACTAGATACTATTAAATGTTCATTTTGTCTCTAAATATTTATATGATAAGTAATCAAATTTGGACAATTATTTAATAAAAGTTTTTGTTGATAGATTATTTATTAAAAAAAAACCTGCAAAAAGCCCCCCTATTGAAAATGGTAATGATAGTAGTAAATAAAAGGTTAAGGTAAGTTATATTAATTTTGAGAATTGGAATAAAATCAAATTCAAATAAAAATAGCACAATTTAGAATTCTATGTACTCACCATTGGAGCTCTTAAGGTCTCGGTGGATGAGGGAGATTGGCGCATCCACATGAAGGTATGCCATACCACGAGCCACTTGAATCGCCCAATCCACCAAGATGCCGGGTCTGATCTTCCTTCCTGACAAAACTCTGTTCAGTGGTCCACCGCGTGCATATTCCATCACCAAACACAAATTAGGCTCTTCTAAACAAACACCTTTCAACGACACTATATTCTCATGCTGCAACATCCAAAACAGTTTCGCTTCTTGCAGTACACTCTCCTTTATCACTTCGATGTCTTCATTCGCGTCCTGGCGCGCAGCTTTAACCGCCACCACTTCGTCGTTCCAATAACCGCGGTACACTTTTCCGAAACCGCCCACGCCGATCACCTCCTCGAGTTTCAATTCGCTGAAAGATACCCGAGGAGGGTCCACATCGCCGATGACCGACGTAACGGCTAGGGGGTCTTCCTCCGTAACGTACACGGCGGGGAATATGCCGACTCTGTCGCCGATTTTGCCCGTCCACCAGCCCTCGTCGCCTGAGATGTTGGCGTCTTTGGACAGCACCTCGACGATCTCCCCGCGGCGCAAGGATAGCTCATCCTCACCCTGCGCTATGTAGTCGTAGACAGCGGTAAACAGAGCTAGTGGCGGGCGTTGTTCCTCTGCCGCCATAGCCGCGCGGCCGGCCGCTGGCCGCGGCGGCATCACCCCGGCCGCGCCGCCATCGCGCTCCTCCTCGTTCAGGCACCGCGACACCGCTGCAGCCTCCACCGACCACCGCACATAACTACTGAACGCGTTTGGTTATGATCACCGTATTATTCCGCCATCTTTGTTTTCCACATCGATCATGGCGGTGTTATGGAGAAGCGCAAAACGGCAGCTATTCACTCGGTCGTCAACGCGCGGTCTAATGTCGTTTTCGATGCAAATAAATACGCCTTGGCTTCGCTGTAGTGATGTTAATTATTCTTCATTCATCTATCACGTTAGTCGATAGACGGACGAAATGACAACCATACTACAGCGAAGTCAGTAACAAACTGTCATACGATTTTAGTGTTACTTACTTCATCATTTTGAATTTTTGTTTGATAGAGTTGAATTTATATATATTTATTTTATTATTTATAACATTTTCATTGAACTATAATAAACTTGAATCAATTGACAAACAAGCATAAAATAACAAAATACGTTTTTATTTCGTGTATTTTGACAACTGGCAATTATGGTTCATTATAATTCCAACATTATACTCTAGATGGCACTTAAATACACCATTGATACACTGTGTCTTTTTACCTTTTGGTCTTTGTAAACGTTAAAGCAGCCATCTAGTGGCTTTTTATAAATAATAGAATTTAATAATTTTTTATTTGTCGAATGTTAATGTTAAACATTAAAAGCATTATTATGATTTAACAGCATATTATTTATTAAAGATGATAAAGTGAGTAAATATATCGCTGTATATAATAACAGGAACATCTTTGATACAAATAAACTTTATGTATGTTTCAATCTAGATGGCGCGCTTGACATTTTGTTGTTAATTTTTGTGTTTTGAACGCAGCTCGTACTTTTCAACTTATCACATACTCTTAATCAAAAAATACATACAAAACATAATGATTATATATTATTATACTCTTTGAGAGTACATAATATTACAGAGTTCCATAATAATATATAATCACGTATACATTTCACAGAGTACAATCTCTTGGTAGGCAGTATTATTGTTCTGGGAATTTAGTATACGAAACATAGCATCTATTCATTCATTCATTACAGCTCATCAAAAGTCCACACTGGAATATAGGCTTCCCCCCTATTTTGTCGATATTATGGCTGACGGGTTGTTTTTTATTATTACTGCAGTTTTTTCATTATATTTTTTTTATTTCAGTCTTTATCAGGAAGATGATGATACCAATTTCTTATTTCTCTTACGACTAACGACACCAATGCAATAATATGCCCATATTATTCTCCATTTCGATTTTTCAGCCGCCACACAGCTTACGAAAACACAAATATAAACTAATTCATTTGCGTCTCAGCTAACTAATATAGTAAGATTTATTTTAACAAAGAATGCGTTCCCAACAATTGTCAATGTCGCGGCTACAGTCAGTACCTACAGTCCTTGTCGGTAAAAGTACAAACCATTCCAGTCTTCATAAGACAACAGTTTTCCAACCTGGACATATCACAGTATTTTTAAGAACCACAAGAAGAAGGACGGGCTGGTGGCACATGAGTAAAGACTGGTGGTGGTGGGCTTAGAACCATCACCCTCGCACTGGCGTATAGTATACACTAAATAATATCGCATGTCTACCAGTCTGTAAAATGTGTGCTCCGTGTTCTGGGTGATTTTTCCGTTATCAATCAATCACCAGAGCCTATTCGTTAAATTAGCAGGGTGCACCGACGGTGGGGTTGATTCTCAGAGACAAAGTTGACCTATCCGGTCTACCCCGCTTTACATCAACTGCACTAGATGTAAGCACATAATATTAATTTATTTTTAAACTAGCTGGCCAGGCAGGCCTTGTTCTGCCATTTCCGACGTTCCTTCCTGTAAAAAAACCTTAAATTCGCAATAAAAATTATTAAAGACTATTTATCGGCATAAAAAGTATCCTATCTCTCAAGTTGGACCAAACTGTACACAGTGTGCAAAATTTGATTGAAATCAGTTCAATAGTTTAGGAGTTCATCGCGGATAAACAACGTGACACGTAATTTTTATATATAAAGGTTTTAAAACATTATTTGGTGACATCTCTAGTTTATAACTAGTTACTCGCCCCAGCTTCGCCTGGATGTATTAATGTGGCGTTTTGTAGATTTAAGATAATTATGAAAGAGCATTATGTATATAATATATAATACAATATTTTATAAATTTTTCTGTTAAAAAAATATCGTTTAGTTTTTCGGATAAAATATAGCCTAGATCACTCCTTGCATTACCCTATCTGTTGCAAAAGTATCATTACAATCGGTTTAGTTATTCTGAAGATTGGCTTGGATAAACAGACAGACTGACATACAGACAAACAGACAGACAACATTTTTAGAAGTCGTTATTCATGTTTTATTAGCATCCAAATAACCTCTTCACATCAATATAAGGCACTTATGTCGTTATTACAGTAATTTATTTTTATGTTTACAGGTAAATAATTTGTAATTTAAAAATCAAAAATAAATAATAAATATTTATAATTTCATATAAAATAAATTTGTAAATTATAATTTCATTCCACATGTCACCGGTCCCATGGTGTAATGGTTAGCACTCTGGACTTTGAATCCAGCGATCCGAGTTCAAATCTCGGTGGGACCTGCAGAGTAAGCTGCTTTTTTATTTTGGCATTTTTTTTCTCATTTTAATATACATTCGAAATTTGTTATTCATTAACAAACCATTGACTTTTAATTTTGTTCAGTAAAACACTATTAATAAAAAGTTTAAGCTTTCCTTGTGGGAGTTTGTAGGGATGCTGGGTAGGGAGCATTATTGATCGCGTTAAAGTAGGATGGCTGTATCCATTCGCGGCGAACATCCAGTCCGCGGACGTAGGGCCGCTTCGCAAATTCAAAAACACGCTTATAAGCCTTCGAAGCTCGCCCTCATCTCCAAATACTTCGTTAAAAAAACACCAATTATGATTAAAATTAACAAACCATCGCAAAAATAAAGTGCAACCCCAAGAAACCAGTGAAGATTGTTCGCGGCGTGAAAATGTGCCAGGACATAGTGAAATGAGGATCCCATTGATACGTTTAGTGGCAAGAAAATTATAAGTTACTAATATGTTCGTTTTAATCAATGCTTAAAGAGTTTCTCAATTATTTTTCTATAGCCTAAACAAAATAATGACCAAACTGTCACCGGTATGATTACACTATGTTTAATTGTGCCAAAATGTTTAAATCAAATAGGAATATTAAGAGATCCTGTTTGAAATGGTGCTGGAGAAAGCGTTGGCTATATCTCAAGAAATAGTACGTCTTACTTGTTAAAATAGGATAATTTCAACCAAACAGTGGAATTGAAGTTTTGTGTTGAAAAGTGAAGATTTTTTTTAGTAAGAATGAATTCTTTCAACGCCCCCACAACGCAAATTAATGCGATTGATAAAATGACGACTGTGAAATGTAAATCCGTTGATCTTGAGGGATATGTTATCATTGTGGTCCAGACGAAGGATAATAAGATTAAACTCTATGGTAAGTCTCTCTCTTAAATATGTCTACATTTTAAATTTTGAAAAAGGAATTAACTCCCACACTTGTCAGTTTATTTGTCAACGGTGATTATTATAATAATTGTACATTTACATTTCTACTGCAATATTTATATTAAATTATAAACAGGTTAAACTGTTTTTATGTAAGATTGCGTAGGAGGTAACTGTAATAACTGTTGATTCTAATTCTCCAAATTCTTTCACTGACAGAATGTTACACTATAACTAAATAACCGTTCTGCTGAACATAGGTCTACCCCAAAAACTGCCTCATAATTTGCCATATTTGCCACACTTGGCAAGCGGGTTGCCAACCGCAGTTTTTTTAATTTTAGTCGTTATTAGGAAGACGCTGCTGCCCGTCTCCTGTTTTCTACCGACTTCAAAAAGGAGAATGTACTCAATTCGACTGTATGTTATTTCTTTTGTTTTTGTTTTTTTACAAATACAAATTCTTTATTTGCAAGAAACACAGTTGACAGGGTCTTAAGTGTTTTTATGTGTGTTATCTCATAATTTTTTTCTGGGTGATCCGATTTCTCTGGTTCTTTTTTTATTTGAAAGCTGGTGCTTCTCATGTAGTCCCATATAAATTTGATAGAGGTCTGACCAATAGTTTTTAAGTTATCCTCAATAATTTATATTAAAGTCGGTTGTACAAAAGTTTTAATTTTAGCACTTGTTATAAAACTGAAGTGTCAAATGAACTTACACTCCACCTGATGGTAAGTGGCTTTTGCAGCTCACGGACACCTGCAGCTAACTTCAAAAAAAACAGGCTACAGATGCGTTGTCACCTCTGATGACTAAGATGGAATGCCTTACAGTCTCTAATTATACTGACTTTCTATACCCTAAAAAAAAAGAATCATCAGAATGGGTTAAACTAGAAAAAAGTTATGATGTAACACACATAAAAAAGAACATACTGTCGAATTGACTATCTCCTCCTTTTTGAAGTCGGTAGAAAGAGGAAAACAATTTAAACAAAATTTTAAACAAAGAAGGCCAAAGATGTGTTTGTACCCCTTGAACAAGATGAATGCCTCACAGCCTATAATTTAAGTGATGCTTAAAGTTTCTTTCCCACTCTTTTTACGAAATGACAATAGAAAGAGACAGACACAAAGATAATTAATACAAGTTTTTTTTAGATTATTGGTGATTTATTGGTGATAAACAAACACACAGTCTACTAGTTAAGTGGATACTGTGGCCCATAGAAATTTAAATCTATCCTCGATTAACAATAAAAATGCAGATGCGTTGTCACCCCTGAGGGTTAAGATGTGCCTCGTTTCCAGTTAAAATGGTCTACGGTTCACTCACACACTCACCATACGAAACACAGCAGCATTAAGCTACTATTTTACGCTGGTAATTCTGAGAGAGCATAGCGCTACCCCGGTATAGTCGACCCATTCGTTCTACAACCACCATATACTCGTAGTTGAAGCTTGGCTATACTACGTTTTAAGTAAGCTATAATCAAAGATTGTAAGTGAGGCTGTTACTCTTTGAACCGAAATACACATACAGCAGTAAGATCCTGATACTAACATGGACGAACACCAAGACAGAAGTAAAAGTTTTAATAAAAAATTAATGTCGACTATAAACAACTAAGGAGAATACATACATACATATAATCACGCTTCTTTACCGTAGGGGTAGGCAGAGGCCACTTCTTTCCACTTGCTACGATTCTTACATACTTGTTTCGCTTCGTCCACTTTCATTATTCCCTTCATACATGCTCTTCGGTTTAGGGTACTCTTGACCTGGCCTTTTTTTCAAGACGTCCCTGATTTGGTCTAGAAACGTCCGCCTAGGTCTATCCCTTCCAACAATTTCGTTCACACTCGCATTATACACCTTTTTCGTCAATGGTTCTTCATTCTTTCTCTCGACATGGCCAAACCATCTCAGCATACTAAAGAGAATAACTATGGGCCGAATTTTCAATCATCGCTTAAAATTTATTCATAGGATAAAATGCAACATAAACAAATTGAAAATTACAGTTGTATGAATAAAATTGCCCAACTGTTTCACTTTTATGTTCAGTCTAATTACAATTTATTAGATAGATAACTGTTATCTGATGAATGAAAAATCGAGCCAAGTATAGAAGAGATAAAGTCTCGACTTCAGATTTTTTTTTATAGTATAAGGGTGACAAACGAGCACACAGTCCACCTGATGGTAAGTGGTTGCTGCGGCCCATAGACATCTACATCTATCCTCTATTCCAAATCAAAATGCAAATGCGTTGTCACCCATGAGGAATAAGATGGAATGCCTCATTTCCAGTAAAAAGGGCCTCCGGCCACCTGCACTCACCAAGCGAAACGCAGAGGTAAACCTCTACTTCACGCTGGTATTCTGTGAGGTCGTGGTACCACCCCGGTTCGAGCCGGCCCATCCGTGCGACAGCAATAGCTGCCGCGTGGCTCTACCACTGTTGTTGTGAGATTGTGAAATTATTTTCATTCTTTTTAGTTGTTTGAAATCGGGTTTAGCTTTTTATTAAAAGTTATTTTTTACCCTCATCAGCTTATTAAAGAATAACACAACCTCAATGTCGTTTAAACAGTTCTATTAATAAGTTCATTTTTCAGTTTGCCATCCCTACGGATAGAATATTTTCTTCAAATATAATAAGTATTATGAAAGTATACTCAAAGTATAATTAATTTAATAAAAAAAGAACAATCGAAATCGGTTAACAATTGACGAAGATATCGCGTAGCATACTACATATAAAAAACATTCAGTCACAACAATATTTGGCAACTTTTATCAGTATTACGTTATTAATGATATATTAAAAAAATAAGATAAAGCCGATGTATCATAATATTTAGCGTGTAAAGGCGATATAAGAATATTCACTACTCTACTACTAAGAGGCGACAGACGGAAAGTGAAACATAAGATTAGCAGCAGCATCTTCCTGATAACAACGAAAAAACTGCGTTTGCCAATCCGCCTGCATAGCGTGGCAACTATGGCAAATATTTCCCAAATAAAGTAATTTATGGAGAAGCCTATAATAACGGATATAAGTATCGTATACCTAATTGTAATATTTTTAAAGCTTAGTTTGTGGCTAAGTCGTTTTACTTTTACGGGAAAGGCAATGGCGTTGCCATAAAAATCAATTAACAATAATATCATTATAAATTAATTCCGTTCAAATCAAAACAAAACACTTTCGCTAACACAACTGATGAACACTGGCGATCTTTATATGTCATATTATATTTCATTTTTTTAATTGGTTTATTTTTATCTCTTTAAAGAAAGACACCCAAAGAAATTGTTTTAGGATTCTGTTGTCTAGCAAGCCCTTTTAATTTAGTTTTATTATGGTTGTAGCACGAATGTGTCGGCTCGACCGGAATAGGATCACGCACTCATAGAATAACAGCGTAAAATAGAATTTGAATGCTGCTGTGTTTCCTATGGTGAGTGTAGAGAACTGGAGATACTTATTAATGGTAACAAGGCGTTCTATTGTCCATTCTATCCTGGTCCTTAAAACTGATTTTTACTAATTTGATTCTTATTCGAGAATAGATGACACCATCAGGACTGAGCGCACGTTTGTCAGCGTTATTTTGTAAAGAAATATGTTACAACATCATAACTTCTAGGATTTCGTTTAAGAAAACTTTAGCACATTTTACATTACAAATATTATGTGTTCTATATGTTAACATTTTTTATAGAATAAGTTGACAAACGAGCACACATTCCACCTGATGGTAAGTGGATGCTGTGGCCCACAGACATTTGCATTTATCATCGATTACGAATTAAAATATAGACGCGTTGTCACCCCCCGAGGACTAAGATCTAACATCGTTTCCAATAAAAAAAGTCTCCCGCTCTCTAAGCGCACCACACGAAGCACAGCAGCATTAAGCTGCTATTTTACGCTGGTATTCTTTGAGAACGAGGTCCTTCTCCGGTCGAGACGACCCATTCGTGCTATAACCATAAAATAGCTCTGCAGTGTGGCTCTACCACGTATAAAACATGCCCATGCAAATTCAACAACTCTTATTGGATGGGGCGGCATCATTAGCTAGGTATCTTTACAATAATTACGAGGTTCCATTTATCACTTTTAGCAATCAGGATTGGATTAAGAAATATTTAGTCTTAAAGTAGATTGCAATTTGTAATATCTCCCTTTATTTAACTTTTCAAGTTATGCAATGAAAAACTTTCTGAAAAGATGATTTTAAAAGAATTAACCTTTAACAAAACTTCAAAAACTAAAAAGAATGAAATAATTACCACATAATGCTTTTGTAGTCGGTGCTAAACATAGAGTATCAAAGAATTAAAAAACAAACTTCTTCATGATGGTGAGTGGCCACAGCAGTCCGTGGACACCCGCAGCAAATTTAGTCAGTTTGTTAGTTCTTTGAAGCTGATTGTTACCTTTTGTTAAAAGTTAAAATTTTCACACTTTTAAGTGGATGAAGTTATTATCACAAGATCAGGGTTCCATTCCATCGATTCATTACAGCGTATACAAGTCCACTGCTGAACACAGGCCTCCCCCATAGATTGCCTCATAGTTGACACGCTTGCCGAGCGGGGAAGATGCTGCTGTCCATTACCCGTTTTAATTTCCCTCTGTCACCTTTTACGACACCCTCGGGACGACATGGGATAGTGGATATTCTTACACCTTACACTTCATCCCCTATTTTTCTAACTTTTAAGGAGTGAATTGTATTGCTTAATCTAGTATAACTTACAGAATATGACTTTTATACGTGGCACTGTAATCTATATAAAAATACAATTGTTGTACTGTAATACTTGAGTGAAAAGTGTAAGAGATCTTAATAAATGTGCGCCGCACATTTCAACATTTCCTCCAACTAAACTGTCACATAAAAACGAAAATATTATGTGTCATATCCAGTTATGGAAGGGCGCAGTCACATCTTGAGTTGAGCACACCCACTCGCTTTCTAGAGGTTAATGATGTCCATAAATGTTCATAATTTTCGTCGACGGAGATTTTCTGCTCTGTATATTAGCTAGATTAACCGTTAGCTTCGAAATGTCGATGGTACGATGTTTAAATAGTCGTGAAATAATATACATATATGGTGAACGCAAGCTTCGCTTGTGTCGCAGACATCCTTTGTGTCGGTTTTAAGAAATTGTCAACAATTGAAAAGTAGTTTACCATTGTAATGTCCCATAGGTTAGTTTGTTCTTATTTCTGAGGGTCGGTGATGGATTTATAATATAGCACTGGCCTAGGGCATCACCGCAGAGAGGCATCGGTTATATTTTTTTTTATAGGATAAGGGTGACAAACGAGCACCCAGTCCACCTGATGGTAAGTGGTTGCTGCGGCCCATAGACATCTACATCTATCCTCGTTTGCGAATCAAAATGCAGATGTGTTGTCACCCTTGAGGACTAAGATGGAATGCCTCATTTCCAGTAAAAAGGGCCTCCGGCCACCTGCACTCACCAAGTGAAACGCAGAGGTAAACCTCTACTTCACGCTGGTATTCTGTGAGGTTGTGTTACCACCCCGGTTCGAGCCGGCTCATCCATGCGCACAGCAAAAGCTGCTACATGGCCCTACCACTGTTAAACTTATAGTACTAATATACTTATAGACTTCTGCTAAAAAATTATATGCTTTATTATGGAAAAAAATGCAAATTACCAGTCAATCAAAATAGAAATGAATCTCTCTCAATTACAAAGGCACTATATGCATTTAGATTTGATTTATAGTTAAACATAATTCAAAATGGAAAAATAATACAATTTTTTTTCTTTCAATCTTTAAATTTGTAAGTTATTCAAAAATCGCAATTTTATATTCGACATCAAAATCATTCTTGTACATTAGGTCATAATTATTACGTGTAAAACGTAATGTTTTGGTCTCATGTTTCATATTGCACGTATTTTCATGTACTATGCATATTGATAGTCAAAGTGAAATAGTACCTCAGGTTTTGTGAAGGATGCTAAAAAAATATAATTCTCAAAAAATTTAAAAATTCTTAACTGACCAGCTTTCTACGTGCACCCATGGTCTCCACGTGACCGAGCTGGAAAGTGCCCGAAACGTCGTTAGCTAAAAAAGTTAAAATTAAAGGTGATAAAATCCGTACAATTCGTTTTATTCCAATTCTTAATTGAGTTATAAAAATTGTTTAATTTAACTCGTTTTTCTTTATTGAAATTTTCGCATTTATTATTTTCGCATTATTTCGCAAAATTCGCATCTACTACGAAGAAAAAATTAAATCAGTATTTTTTGTTAGTCTTCTTATTTACTTCTTAATATGTATGTTGTAAAAACCAACACAATAATCAAAAGCTACGGCACCAATAAATTAAATCCAGCGTTTCTGAGAGGGATATGTAGTAGACAAGAGTCAGCCACGTTCGTAATAGAGGTAGTTTTCACAAGTGGTCAAGGAATAATATTCCAGCTATGCAGGACGGCCCCACAATTGGATTATTTTTAAAGAAAGAATGTAAGAAACTTTTTTTAGAATGGGGGTGACAGACGAGCACACAGTCCACCCGATGGTAAGTGGATACTGTGGGCCACAGACATCTATCTACATCTATCCTCAATTAGGAATCAAAATGCAGATGCTTTGTCACCCCTGAGGACTATGATAGAAGATGGAAGATTCTGCAACGATTAAGACAGTGTAAAATGTGAATATTTTGTTTTTCCGTCGTTTAGAAGCAAATTACTCGCTACAAATAATTTGGAGACAATATCCAGAATTTAGTTGGGTGATTTGAGTGCAAAACCGTGTCTTTTAAAGAGCAATGGCAGAAAAATAGTTGAAAAAAATTATAGCGTATAGAAATAAGTTATATATAAAATGAGTTTTATAATTTTTCTATGATTTTTCAAATAAAAATGTATTTTAATTAAAGCCACAGAAAAAAACAAACATTTTTGGGATTATCAAATGACTTAAATCATTTTACTCCATTCAAATGTTGCCATTTAGTATATTCATACTATTTTCGTATACACTTTGTAACACTTCCAACACAACACAAAATATTTTTATATTAAGTTATTATAAGTAATAACTGTACTATCAGTAATAATTACAATAAAAGTGATATGGCTGAGAATAAGTCTCTTACAAAGAATTTCCTACAATAATACTTTATCTCAATCATAGTACTATGTAACAATTCCATTTAATGTTATGCCAACACTAGCTAAAATAAAAAGTCACTGTTTTTTTTACTGGCTTTACGGCTCTGGGTTCTAGCCCTTCTGAGAATGTCACTATGATACAAAAGCCCTGGAGCCATGCCAGAAATATACATTCATGGTATGCAAATATATAATAGAGATACAATAATCTAAAAACTCTCAATTATGTATTATTTATTAAGCTAACATCAAACAACCACAGGAAGCATGACTCTTTCCAAGTGACATAGGACATAACCTGAAAAGGTTCAAATGTAAATATCTTTTTTTGACGCCTTCTCAGTACAAAATTCTTTGACAGAGTTATTATGGGACTGACGCTTAACATTTTAAGATATTTTTGGTATATAGACGCTACCATTTCTTCTCAACTAATTTTATGTATGAAAGTCTGCCATTGCTCTTTAAATAACATGATCTTGTATATTACAAGGAATATCATTTCTGTAAACCAAGAAGAAAAAACCGCCCAAGTGCGAGTCTGACTCGCGCACCGAAGGTTCCGTACAAATTTCATATGAATTTCAATATAATACCACTACGTGTTCATGAGGAAAGGGGTAGTAAGTTTAAAATTATTAAAAATATTTTTATTATATGATGTAACTAAAAATTTATCCTTTTCGCAATTTTTCCTTTATCTGTGCTATAAGACGTTGCTTCGCACCTAGTTTCAAGATTCTGAGTTCACGGGAAGTACCCTGTAGGTTTTGATTTCCTTGCGAATGTCGAAAATTTGCGGCATAAAAACTCTCTTTTTGCTTCCAAATAGACTCTAGATGACGGGGGGAACACACCGCCGACCATCCCGTGGTATGAATGATCCATGCAGGAAGTGCTGTTTACACAGCGCTCGGTGCGTAAAGCACTCCTCTCCCTAGTCGTCAACAAGTCGAGTGGGTCTGATGGAGTCCCACCTATTGTGCTGAAGACGTGTGCTCTGGGGTGGGCACCGGTTTTAACGCGTCTTTTCCGGTGCTCCTACTCCCTAGGCGTAGTCCCGAACTCATGTAAGACAGCTTTGGTGCACCCAATTCCTAAAAAAAGGCGAACGCTCAGATCCCTCCAACTACAGACCTATCGCTATCACCTCCTTGTTTTCCAAAGTAATGGAAATTATTAATAACTGCCAGCTCATGCGGTACCTTGAAGATTACCAGATGGTTAGTGACCGCTAGTACGGTTTCCGTAGAGGTTGCTCAGCTTGTGAGCTTCTAGGTTACCTAACTCATAGATGGGCGGGGGCAGTGGTGTCCAAGGGGAAGGCTTTGGCCGTTACTTTGGAATTAGCGTAGGCCTTCGATCGGGTTTGGCACAAAGCGTTACTTTCGAAGCTTCCTTCCTATGGGCTTGCCGAGAAATTGTGCAATTGGATCACCAGTTTTCTTGCAGATCGGAGTATCAAGGTCGTAGTAGACGGTGTATGCTCCGTGAAACTAGGCCGCGTGCTATCACCAACGCTGTTTCTTCTGCATTTCAATGATATGTTGCAAACCGGTAACATTCATTGCTATGCAGACGACATCACTGGTGATGCTTTATACACCGGCCGTGCCAATATTTCTCGGGAAAACGTCGCCGAGTACCGGAACAAACTTGTGTCTGAAGTCGAGACTTGTTGAACAAAGTCTCAGACTGGGGCAATTAAATCTAGTCCAGTTCAATTCCCAGAAAACCCAAGTTTGCGCGTTTACCGCTAAAAAGAACTCCTTTGTCGTAGCTCCTCAGTTTCAAATCACTCCCTTTGTTGCCTCAGCCAGCATCAGAATCGTCGGTGTCGATATATCGAATGATGTGCAGTTTCGTGGTCACTTGGAAGAGAAGACCAAAAAGCTTGGCGTGCTCAGCAGAGCGGGACAGTATTTCATGCCGTCACATCGCTTGCAACTTTATAAGGCGCAGGTTTGGCCTCATATAGAATACTGTTACCATGTCTGGGCAGAGCCCCCCCAGAGTCAGATACTTCCACTTGACCTCATCCAGCGCAGAGCGGTTCGAATCGTCGACGACCGAGTTCTTTCCGATCGGCTTGACTCACTGGCACTGCGTAAAGATGTTGCATCTCTTTGCGTATTTTATCGCATCTATCACGGGGAGTGCTCTGAGGAATTGTTCGGACTAAATCCAGCCACACAATTTCACCATCGGACATCGCGAAAAAACTCACGATACCATCCAAACCATCTGGATGATTGGCGGTCCACGACTTTGCGTGTTACTAGGAGTTTTCTTCCTCGCACAACTTCCTTGTGGAATCGATTACCACGTTAGAGCCTAATCCTTTTGTAAAGGCCGGCAACGCATCTGCAATTCCCCTGGTGTTGGAGTTGTTCATGGGCGGGGGTAGTCACTTACCATCAGGTGGGCCATATGTTCGTTTGCCCCACTCCTATAAAAAAAAAACATTTGCTCGAGACTGACTTAAACCGATTGAGGTTACCAAGAAGCCTTTTACCGAGCCTCTGCACTGAGTTCAAACCTGCTACATATGGGCTTAGTACTCAACGTATGTTAGAAGCAATCCCGAAGTGCAATGCCGACGCACCTATATTTTAGTTCTTCCTGTGGGTGTAGTAAAAAGAGACTATGAAAAATGCGGTGGGAAGGCACAACAGGTACGAAGTAAAAAGTGAAATGTTTGTAACCCGTACAGAGCAAATTGAAAGCGCTATTTATCTTTTACGTACCTATCATTATTAGTAAGGAACCAATGAGGGTCGCACCTTTTTCTTTCAGTTTCCACAAATTTTTCTGCCCATCAGGGCGGCGCGACGCCCATGCAATGAGGTGAAATATTTGACAGATTTCATAACGGGGAAGATAATTTCTTAGGAAAATATAAAGTATCATGTTTCTTTCAGTATTATTAGTTATATCTTATATTAATTACGTTAGAAATGAATAAACCAAATTATAAATATGACTAAAAGTAGAAAAACTAAAAAAAGATTTAAAAATGCAAACATTTAAAGAAAAAAACCACTGAGGCATTGTATTGTGTATTAGTATAATACTCTAGAAGCTGATAAACTATTATTTAAAATTAATTTCTCGATTAACTGACATTGTGTAACAAAATAAAATTTACCTCAGTCACAACTAGCGACATCTGGTGAGTGGAAGATTGTTAGCCTTCCTTACCTAATGATTTCTGTACAACCCTGTACATATTTCTGTACGTGTTGGTCAGCAATGGACACAGTTCTGGTCACAGTATTCGGCTGCTTTTGCAGCCTCTACAAGTTTAACACCCTTGATGACTGGGCGTTAATGTCGAAGAAAGAAGAATTAAGCTCAATGTGGTAATTTCCCTCTCCCAAGAGATCAAAGTAATGCTAAAGTAAAGCATCGGAGTTTTGAAAAATTACAATAAAACCTTCTTTAATAAATAAATATGAGTACTTACCTACTATTAAATAAGAATAAATAAGGCCAATTTTTACCTGGGGCAAATAGTCCGACTAGGTAAATCCAACTTCGATCGAGAGTTCAATCGTCGGATTCAACTCGGCATGGGCAGCGTTTGGAAAATTACGACACATCTTCTCGTCAGGTACACCTCAAACTGACGATCCATAAATCATCCGCGTGTTGCCAGTGATGACTTATGGATTTAACAGGTGATCCTTCACTGCAGGCCGTATTAGGATGCTCAAGGTCGCTCAGCGAGTTATGGAGAGGGCTATGCTCGGGATCTCTCTGCGTGATATTATATATTCTATGGTAATACTAGCTAGTTAGGCAGACGTGGTCTGCACTCTCCGGTAGATAGCGCGATGAGTTTCATTCCGAAGTCACTCAGGAATTTTCAGTGTAAATATAAAATTTACCTATCGGGTCCAAACTTTGTGATTTTCTTTTATGACGTTAAGCCGCCGTAATATATAGAGAATATGAATTATTTTAGTCAATCAAGACAGAATTTGTTAATAATACGACTACAGCGACATCTATCGGGTTCTAAATTCTTATTTAAAAGTAATAAACCTTTAGAAATAAAAATAAGAGCCATCTTCAAAGTCTTAAAATTTATACGTGGTAAAGCCATGCAGCAGCTGTATTAGTAATATTGTTGTAGTATAGTTGTAGAATGGGTCGGCTCGACCGGGGAAGGACCACGCTCTCACGGAATACCAGCGTAAAATAGCAGCTTAACAATGTTGTGTTTCGTATGGTGAGTGTAGAGAACCGGAGACCCTTTTTACTGGAAAAGAGGCATTCCATCTTAGTCCTCACGGGTGACAACGCATCTGCATTTTGATTCGCAAACGAGGATAAATGTAGATGTCTATGGGTCACAGTAACCACTTACCATCAGGTGGACTGTGTGCTCGTTTGTCACCCTATCCAATAAAAATAAAGCGACAAAAAAATAGTAATTTCCACACGATACCTTCTGCAGGCGAAAGTTAGTGCATTCTTCCTTGCACGAAGTCTTAGCACCGACTTCAGATGCTATTATGTGGAAATTATTTTATTATTATTAGTTCCTTAAACTTGACTTTCCTTTTTATTAAACGTTTAATATTTCTGCTTCAAGAAATGTTAATATCGCCATTTTTAAATAGCCTTAAAGTGACAAACGAGCTGACTGTCCACTTCATAGTTAGTGGCTTCTGTAATCCAATGATACCTCCACAAACAGCCTACAAGTAAGTTGACACGACTGAAGACAGATGGAATGCCTCAGATTTACGGCCGGTAATTATACTGGCTTTCTGTACCCTCTAAATCGGACACAACTGTGACTAAACTGTTACTTAATAGCAAAAATAGGTAAGAGCCTAGTGAGTGGAAAGTTATCTTTCATAAACTTTTAGACGACTTATACGATTCCCACGGATAAGATATGCAGGTGTAAGGAGAGTATGAATCTTCAAAGAAATCGTCTCGTTTGTCGCTTCGCTATCAAGGGATATAGTAAGGGTTTGTACAATAGGGGCCAATAAATAAAGCCTGTAATGTGTAACTGTACTTACTTTTTAAATAATGCAACAAAAAATACAAAAACAAAAATGTCTAAAATTTGACTTACTATTATAATATTAACGTCACACTACTGTATTTTTTTATTGAGAACAAATCCTCATGGATACTTTCAGCTGCAGAGCAGGCTCAACAGAAAGGTTATACTGTTAGACTTAAACGGCTTAAACCCCACAGTGGTCACCATCTGCGAATATGAGGGGTCCCGAGATCTCGGTTCGGAACGCAACTGGGACTTCTCTCTCACTTTGCTTTATTAAAGCACGTCCCGGGGGCAGTAGGGACTGCCCCCTCCTAGTGCTATCAAGGTAGCTTGGGACCACTACCGAGTCACCGTCATCCTCAGGGGATACATTGCTAGGCGGCCGTAACTACAGACGCCTCATTTCTAGTAGGCGAACACCATCGTCAAGCGGAGGGTCGTGATGAACGTCGTGACAATAACGGATTCATTACTCACTACTCTACCCCAAATCCCTGTTTGAGGTTGAGAGGTTCAAACCTATCCGGCTCACCATTGACGCGGATTCGATCGTACAGCCTTGAATGTATATCCGCCGGTACGTCCAAAGGCGAAAAACGAGCCAGGTCTGTCGCCACCTCAAAGGATATTGGGCACCCTCGTACGATCCGTATGGCCATCCTCCACTGGACACTATAGATTTTAGTTCTATAGCGTCGTATGGCCAGTCATGTCGCTTCCTAATTTATGCAACCATAGGGACTCGGTATTGTGAGGCGTTAATTTAATACAAACCCGTGGAATTTGGCGACGACGAATTCCGTCCCAAGTTAGGCGAGTTCCTTTGCCCCCTCGAAGGTGACCCCACTGGCAACAACCATCGTATCGTCAGCATACGTAGCATACGATATCTACGCCAGCGGGATGATCGCTCGCAGAACCGCATCATAGAATAGGTTCCACATTAGCGGCCCCAGCACCGAGCCTAGCGGAACCCCACGTTTGATCTGTTACGTAAGTAGTCTCCGGACGCTGCTGTTACAGACCAACTGTCATATCAGAGAAAGATTTACTATAATCATAATATTTAAATAATTATTATTATATAGTGGTGGCCTAGTGGTCGAGATTCAAGCGTTATTTAATTTTTTTCATTCATTCATTCATTAAATTTTGTAAGTTTGTACATTAAGAAAGCTGAATTTCACTTTCAACTGCACATTAATATATAAAACACAAATATCTTTTAGACAAAATAATATGACATACACGCTTTTTACCTTGACATACACTCCACGATATTGTAAAAGGAACATTTGAAATAATCATACAAAATATATAGCTTATTCAATCAATCTGTCAGTAATTATTTGTTGGCAACATTTTAAAATTCTTTGCTGGCAATCTCTAGTCTGTTCGTGTGTTTGACATTGGCGGCAAGAGTTATGAAGTACATGCCTACTTTTTTTTTACTTAATCGACATTGACAGTAGAAAAAAAACGAAATGAAAAACAAAAAAAAATAATAAAAACAAAAAAACAACTTTCTGCATTCTTTCTTCATATAAATTTTAACTGTGCCAAATCTCACACTCCTCAAGGCGCGCAAAATTCTTAAAAAGGGGTACAGAGTTTTCCCTTCACGTATTAATGTATTAAAGATAAGCTTTCTGCGATATGTGACTTTGTTGATTGCCGAGCTCGGTAAACAGGGTTGGTGATCGCAGGACCAAATGCCTTCTAATTTTTAAACTAAGACATAACCATCTTGAACCCTTGCCGCTAGGGAAACCGCGACACATACAGGGTTATATTTAAAAGAGTAGGCAAATTTTAAACTTAAGTTCAAATGTATAATTAATGATATTATGCCGTTATTGCAGGTTTTAAAAATAAGAGTATATAAGGCTTCTAGTTTTATTGGAAATTATCCCAAATTGAAAGTGATTCTCCTGTGTATGTGATACAATTTACAATGTTTTTGGTGACCCTTACAAATGTGTGCGTGCGTAGTAAACTAGTTGGCGTTAGATATTTATGAATGACAGTCAGTTAAAATAATGCATTATCTTTCTTAATTGAAAAGATAAAAAGGAGAGAATGTTAATTTTTCTTCATCTTTTGCCTATATTGCTTATTCTGAAGTTTCTCTGCAAATTTGGACTGCCAATTTGCAGCTTCTACTGCACTAACATTCACAAGTCCTTTGAACATAGGCCTAAAACATAGGCCATAGAACATAGGCCTGTAGCACAAAAAGCACGGCCCTAAGCCACCTTCAGCCAACGACTTCCTGCATGTTCCATCACGTTGCGACTCTTATCTATTACTAAGGTGTTATCCAAAAGTGCGTTTGCCAGAACGAGGCTATCACTCGTAAAATTTTTGCTCCTCTCGGTTCTCAACTCTTCAAGAAATATGGTCAAACCATACTGATCCATTTAGCTACGTCGTTTACTGTTAAAACTGTTAAAAACTGTTAAAACTGTAGTATCGATGGATCGATCGCAAATATTATGTAAATCGATTTGAAACTATATTCCGTTGTGTTCGAAAGTTCCCGCGGCGGGCACTATTCTACAGAAAATTACAGAGCTTGAGATTTGAAATAATTTAGAAATCCTAAGACTGTGATCAGCGCGGTTAAAATCATTCTGAGATATTCGATTCCACCACGCTATTTAGAGCTGTTAATTTTTTCTAAACAAAAACTCAAGTGACAAACGACCCTACAGTCCTTGATGTACAATGTACATGATGCTCATAGACTTAGAATATACTAGCGAAGCCAATATCATAAACAATTTACAAATGTACATGTCACTCATGATTTATAATATAGTCTCTTTTCCGAAACTCACAGAATGGTTTCAGATGATAGATTTTATCATTTCACTTAGTCCATCTATTTAAAATAAAAGCATATTCATTGTCGATCAATCCAAGTTAATATTACATTTTTTTGTCCATCAGGGTCCCCTTCAGCTGGTAATTGGGACAATCTGGAGCTCGCTGACGAGATAATGGATGTGAACGAGACCCGGCTCGAAGACATGACGAGGACTGAGGTGCTGAGCCACATACACGAGGTATGAAATATTTTTTTTGATTATACGTTTTTAAAAATATTGGAGTGGAAAACGAGCTCACTGAATTTCACATTAGTTTATTACAACCCATAAAGAGTCCATTTCTAAACATATTTTATGTATGTAGTTATATAATTTATATATGAAGATATTTAACACACAAAATCGCAGTTTTACGTAACAAAATATATTCCAAACCATTATTTAAACTATAACATAGGATCAGCAATCTGTTGGCAGACCCGCTAAACTCCAAAATTTTTATATGTCGTATATGCTGCTTTCCTGGCTCGTGCATAAGATATTTGTATATATGTTTATATATAGCTCATGATGTTTTTTTTATAAAACTGAAGTGACAAATGAACTTACAGTCCACCTAAATGGCAACTGCAGTCCATGGGCACCTGCAGCCCAAGGCACAAATGCATCGTCACCTGTGAGGTCTAAGATGGAATGTCTCACAGCCTGCAATTATACTGATTCACCAAATCTCATACAGCAGTTCAAGCACTGCTATTTGGGGGTAGAGATAGATATGAGGGTATTACCTACCCAGATGAACTCCAAGATAGATAAGGCGCCAGTGTAGTAACAGTGGTAGAGTCACGCGGCAGCTTTTTCTGTCGCACGGATGGGCCGTCTCGAACCGGGGTGGTACCACGACCTCACAGAATACCAGCGTGAAGTAGAGGTTTACCTCTGCGTTTCGCTTGGTGAGTGCAGGTGGCCGGAGGCCCTTTTTACGGAAATGAGGCATTCCATCTTAGTCCTCACGGGTGACAACACATCTGCATTTTGATTCGCAAACGAGGATAGATGTAGATGTCTATGGGCCGCAGTAACCACTTACCATCAGGTGGACTGTGTGCTCGTTTATCACCCTTAACCTATAAAATAAAGTAAAACTACCCCTAGAAAAAAATATGTTTTGAACACTTCTAACTACGCACAATTTTTGTTGCCGCTGTCGTCGAACTCATTATGAGTCGACCTGACTTAAAAATCATGAAAGGTCATAAAATCTTCCAGTCTTGTCCTTTAATTGATTCTTACGATACCAGTGGGACGAGAAGATCTGATTGCTTCTCTTAGACCGCAAACACATGACACGAATTATTGTATATTGATTGATATCCGGGTGAACTAATCGAAGTTCTGTCTGGCTCGTCTAATGGATGTTGGCAATTAAAATACAGATCGACATTTATACGTCATGGGGCACAGTTCCCGTTACTGATTGCGTTATCCATTATATCCATTATATAAATAGGAGATTGTTGTCCGGGAAAAATTATCAAAAGTCTGCAACATACTGCATGATGGGGGACTAAGGTTATTACGCTAGAGTTTTCCTATCATGTATAAATTAAAATAATAAAACGGGTACCATATAAATTATAAACAGAAGATCTTATACCTGCAGACTTTCTGCAACATATTGTATTAATTCTATGTATACCAAAGATGAGTTATACTCGTCACGTAAAACCTAGAAGCAGCGGCACTATTATCAGCCCTTCTTGTCTGCGGGTTTTCGTCTCTCTGCAGGGCTACCATGGGCAGGAGACAATTTTATCCCCGGGGAAAGGAGAAAATGTTTATCTCCTCGCTTAGTTTTATCCACCCTTCGAGCATGGGCACACCGGTGGATATAATATCCGCCGTAGATAAAATTGGAGATAGACTTAGAAGTAGATAAATTTTTGTATGAATATAAACTTAAATTCACGTCCAATGAACTAGGATAAAATTGTCCCTTTCAAATGTCAAAAAAGCATATTTTTTTATCTTTCATTTGGCTTCATGATACGGACGGGGGATATATGTCTCCTCGTTAAGTCAAACGGGGATATACTTCTCCCCGTTGCCGTGCTTTGGCATAGGGACAAGGTAATTTTATCTCTTGTCAGTGGATATAATCGGGGGATAAATTTTTTGTCCCCAGCCCATGCTAGCCGTACTGTTGCCGTATACCTATATTTATTTATTTATTTATTTATTCTTCTTTACATCTACCTTATAATAAGGGATATAAAGGGCGGACTTAATGCCTTGTGGCATTCTCTACCAGTCAACCCTGGATGATTTGAGAAGCTGTGGTAGGTGCAACCACTCCATAAATTAAAAATAAGTAAAAAAACATTATATCTAAACATAAACATTATATCAAAAAGCAAATAAATAAAATATTTTTAAACTATACAACTTAATATTATCTACTTTGTAATAAAGAAAAAAAAATAGTAAATATAAACGGACACTTATATATACAAAATCTCTAAATAAATATAAAATAATACAACACAAAAATAAAATAACATGATGCATATTATATAAAATACATATTATACAAAATATCAATTACAAAGCGAAAGACGGAGAAAAACAAAAATCGGATATATCAGTTGGTATTATTTCTGTTAAAGAATTCTCGTACTAGTCTTTTAAAATAATATTTGTTACTGGTTTTTTTTTTTATATCAACAGGCAAGGCATTCCAGAGCAGTGTGGACTGCACAGTAAAAGAGGAATTAAAGAAACCACTCTTATGTGGTGGAATACGAATTTTAAGACTATTTTGGGAACGGGGAACTCTATCATGAGTAGAATATTGGTACTGAAAGTTATCCTTAAGATAAGAAGGAGAATTTGGGTCATTTAAAATTGAATATAGTGCTTGTAAAATTCGGGAGCTACGCCTTTGACGAATAGAAAGCCATTTAAGCTTAGTACGGTACTGAGAAACATGGTCATACTTACGTAAGCCGAAAATGAACCTAATGCAATTGTTGAGAAGGCGCTCCAACTTATCGAGAAGATATTGAGATAGATCTGGGTAACACACATCCGCATAATCAATAATGGGTAATATCAAAGTCTGGACAAGTAGAAGTTTAGTTTTAAAAGGCAGAAAATTTTTGAAACGGCAAAGAGAACGTAAGGTGGCAGTAACTTTACGACTTATTTCAGAAACTTGAACTCCCAAGCTTAAGGTATGATCTATATGTAAGCCAAGGTTTTTTACAGATTTACAAAATGGCAGCAATGTTCCATTGTAAAATACAGGAGAAAGATCATCGTTATTAATCTTGGCTAACATTCTGCTACTACCTATAACCATTACCTTACATTTGGAAGGGTTAACCGAAATACCATGTCTGTACGACCAATCTCTTATGGCATCAAGGTTGTGGTTGATTTTGTTAATATTATGGTTAAGGTCATTAACACTAGATTGCACATAGAGCTGAAGATCATCTGCATAGAGATGGTACGAACAGTTGAGAACTGAAGTAATAGAATTTATAAATAGAGAAAACATTATAGGAGAAAGTATTCCGCCTTGCGGCACGCCTGTTTCAATGTCAGCCCATGTAGAAGACTGTTGTCCTATTCGAACTGATTGCTGGCGGCCGCGAAGATAGGATGAAAACCATTCCAAAGCTGGGATTGAGAATCTAAGATTAGCTAGGAAGGCTATAAGGATATCGTGGTCGACTGTGTTAAAAGCATTTGAAAAATCAACAAGCACTACCACTGTAAGCTTCTGCTCATCCATTCCCATTCGAATGTCATCTGTGACTTTTATCAAGGCAGTGGTAGTACTGTGACCTGCGCGAAAGCCTGACTGATATTTATTCAGCAGTTTATGTTTGGTTATGAACATAGAGATTTGCTTGTGAACACAGGCTTCCAGAACTTTAGATAGGTATGGCAAAATTGAGATTGGTCTAAAATGGGTAGGTAATAAGGGATTAGGTATTTTAGGAAGTGGTCGCACAAATGCTTTTTTCCACTGAGTAGGATATTGGCCTGAGTCAAGGGAAAAGTTTACGATGTGTGTGATTGCAGGCAAAAGGCACTCAAGGATCATGGATATCATAACCTTACTAACCTCATCGCAACCCACAGCCTTGGATTTAATAGCTACAACTTTTAACATGGACATGTCAGCAACAATATTATTGTCATTCAGCCATTTCCCAATATCGGCTTTTTTGCTGCTAGAAGTTGGAGGCTTACTTATTTGTATTGAATGATACGGTGCATTATCCATAATGATCGTCGATGGCTCATTCAAGTTGGTCAATAAGGTACAAAACCATTCCTTAAATTCATCTCTTCGTGGTATTCCACAGTTTTCTAAGATTTAAACGCCAAGAGGCAGTTCGGAACAAATCCCTTCATGAAACCCGCATGACAAATAATTAAGCGTTCGCCTTTGCCACTAGGTACTTTTGTGGAGGAGTGAGGAGTGTCGTCTGTCCATATCTTGCCAACTGTATGATTAGCGTTTAGCCA
This sequence comes from Parnassius glacialis, assembly GCA_033319125.1. Lineage (NCBI taxonomy): Eukaryota > Metazoa > Arthropoda > Insecta > Lepidoptera > Papilionidae > Parnassius > Parnassius glacialis. The sequence continues at coordinate 37,609,480 of JAVANC010000022.1, read as the reverse complement.
CGTCTCATCTAGAAATATAACATTATTCCAAACGGCAATGGACTTTGCTGATCTTAGAAAATTAAATCTGGCTAAAGACATATCTCTACGTTTCACCAAAATCCGCCTTTTATCACATTTTTATAAGAAAAGCCAACATTTTTTAAAACCCTCCAGAAAGAAGTTCTATTGCCGTGAAACAGTACAGAGTCTCGTAAAGTATTTGACAATTTATCGAGAGTCGGCAATTCGTTCCAACTATAGTAGCCGTTGCCGTGTAGTGGCGGTCAAGAATATCCACTACCCCATATCCTCCCGTGGGTGTCGTAAAAGGCGACAAAGGGAAACAGGCGGGAGATGGGCAGCAGCATCTTCCTGATAATAGCCAATATTATAATAAAAAAACTGCGGTTGCCAACCCGCTCGCCAAGCGTGGCAACTATGGCAAATACCCCCCAATGACGAGAGTAACAAAGATACGGCCCCCAGTCCCCGGCGGCCCCGCCATTCCTGGCTACGGTGGCGACCATGGTAACGGCGGGGCACGGGGTGCTAAGAATCTCCGGTGGAGGTTCGGTTGCCACCTACGACGACTCGACCTGGCAACATACAACGCACGCACCCTGAGGACTGACGAGAAGATCGTGGAGCTGGAAGAAGAGATAGACAAGTTGCACTGGCATATTATAGGATTATCCGAAGTCCGAAGAGAGGGGGAGGACACGGTAATCCTCGAATCCGGCAACTTGCTCTATCACCGGGAGGGCGACCATCTGTCCCAAGGAGGTATTGGATTTATCGTCCACAAGTCTCTCGTTAACAACGTTGTAAAGATCGGGAGTGTGTCGACGAGGGTTGCGTACCTTATACTCAGAATCACCAAACGGTATTCGCTGAAGGTCATACAGGTTTACGCACCAACCTCGGCACACCCCGATGAGGAGGGGGAGGAAATGTATGAGGATATCTCTAGAGCCATGCATTCCTCCAAAACCCAATATACGGTGTTAATGGGAGACTTCAATGCAAAACTAGGCACAAGAGAGAACGGTGAGCTGAAAGTAGGGAAATTTGGAATAGGGCAATGGAACCCAAGGGGCCAGCAGCTGGCCGACTTCATGGAGAAAGAGGAACTCTTTATGATGAACTCTTTCTTCAAGAAGCGGCCCCACAGGAAGTGGACCTGGTCGAGCCCCGACGGTTCGATAAAAAATGAGATTGACTTCATTATGACGACCAGACGACAACTGTTCAGTGATGTCTCCGTGATCGCGAGGGTGAAAACCGGCAGCGATCACCGAATGGTTAGAGGCACACTGAACCTAAATGTTAAGTTGGAGAGGTCTCGTCTGATGAAGTCAACGCTCCGTCCCCCTCGTGCTCTAATGCAAAGTCCCGAAACCTTTCAGCTCGAGTTACGAAACCGTTTTCAGTGCCTAGAAGACTGCAATGAAGTGCATGATATGAATGACAAGCTCGTGGAAACTGTCCACGCGGTTGGAGCTAAGTTCTGCAAGACCCGCCGCAGAAGAACACAAAAACTCTCCGATCACACTCTTAATCTCATGGCTGTTAGACGGGAGATGAGACTACATTCTTCAACAGATTTGACAGCATACAGGCAACTGAACAGACAGATCTCCAAATGCATGCGGCGGGACTTACACAACTTCAATACAGCTCGTATTGAAGAAGCGATCGAGCGGAACCAAGGCTCCAAAGTCTTTGCCAGAGACCTGTCTGCAAGAAAGAGCCAACTGTCGAAGCTGAAGACCGAATGTGGCAGCATCGTTTCCGGGGCACCTGAGATTTTGAGTGAGATTGAGAGGTTCTATGGGCAGGTGTACACGTCATCGTTGGAGCCACACGCAAGTGTGAGTAACGATCCAAGAGCGAGTCTTATTCGACACTATTCCGAAGATATCCCGGACGTCAGTCTGAGCGAGATTACAATGGCTCTCCAGCACCTTAAAAACGGCAAGGCCCCAGGTGAGGTAGGAATTACAGCGGAGCTTCTGAAAGCGGGTGGAAGACCGGTACTTGAAGTCCTTCAGAAGCTCTTTAATTCCGTCCTCCATGGTGGCATTACACCGGAGGCGTGGAGCAGAAGTGCGGTGGTCTTGTTCTTCAAGAAAGGTGACAATGCTCTCTTGAAGAACTACAGACCGATTTCCCTTCTGAGCCGCGTCTACATGCTGTTTTCGAGAGTCATTACGAATCGTCTCGCGCGCAGACTTGACGACTTCCAGCCTCCCGAACAAGCCGGTTTCCGAAAGGGCTTTAGCACCATAGACCACATACATACCCTACGGCAAATTGTACAGAAGTCCGAAGAGTACAATTTGCCACTATGTCTGGCGTATGTGGACTATGAGAAAGCCTTTGATTCCGTCGAAATTTGGGCAGTGCTGCAGTCCCTTCAGCGGTGCCAAGTTGACTGTCGGTATATCGAAGTGCTGAAGTGTTTGTACAGTAGGGCTACGATGGCTATCCGAGTACAGAACCAGAGTACGAAACCCATCCAATTGCAGAGAGGTGTAAGACAGGGTGATGTTATATCCCCGAAACTCTTCACCGCTGCATTGGAAGACGTTTTCAAGCTTCTGGACTGGAAAGGATGCGGTATTAACATCAATGGCGAGTACATCACTCACCTTCGATTTGCCGACGATATAGTCCTTATGGCAGAATCGCTGGAGGACCTAAGCACTATGCTCAATGACCTCAATAGTGTCTCCCAACGGATAGGTCTTAAGATGAACATGGACAAAACTAAGATCATGTTTAATGTCCATGTCACACCTATGCCGGTAGTTGTTGGGAGCACTAAGCTCGAAGTTGTTGACGAGTATGTTTACCTGGGACAAATAGTCCGACTAGGTAAGTCCAACTTCGACCGAGAGGTCAATCGACGGATTCAACTCGGCTGGGCAGCGTTCGGGAAGCTACGACACATCTTCTCGTCAGACATACCTCAAAACCTTAAAACGAAATTGTACAACCAGTGCGTGTTGCCAGTGATGACTTGCGGAACTGAGACGTGGTCCTTCACTGCTGGCCGTATGAGGAAGCTCAAGGTCGCTCAGCGAGCTATGGAGAGGGCTATGCTCGGAGTTTCTTTGCGTGATAAACTTAGGAATAAGGATATCCGCAGTAGAACCAGAGTTACCGACATAGCCCAACGGATTAGTAAGCTGAAGTGGCAGTGGGCCGGCCATATAGCTCGAAGAACCGACAACCGATGGGGAAGAAAGGTTCTCGAGTGGCAGCCTCGTACCGGTAGGCGAAGTGTAGGGCGTCCCCCCACGAGATGGAGTGACGACCTGGTAAGACATGCAGGAAGTCGATGGATGCAGGTGGCTCAGGACCGTGCTTTGTGGTATTCTTTGGGGGAGGCCTGTGTTCAGCAGTGGACTTGTGAAGTACAGCCCTTGATGATGATGATGATGATGATGATGATGATGATGATAGTAGCCATAGATATGGTTTTTAATGTCGTCGTTATCAAAATTGTCGATATGTGTAACTATCAATCATCTAACTTTTTTCTTAAGTGGCGATTTTAATTTGTTATCTTTCATTAAATCTTTACCATGTTTTTCCTTACTTAATCGGGAAGCAGTTTTTCGTCTAATACCAAGAACTGCACTTGCTCGGTTAGTCACTTGTGAAAGTGGCAACAATGGACCACCATTCTGATACTCTCTTTCAAAATAATCTTGTAGGCGTACTACAAACTCTTGCGCTTGACTGCGCATCACTGTTCTTTTAGTGGTCTCAGTTTCGGCCATAGTGTTTATAAATACAAAAAAAAAACAAAAGAAATAACAGTCAAAACTTAATAACAACGAAAGAATTATCAAACAGTTATAACTACAATAACAAGAACGAAATAAAAACACAACACAAAATCAACTAAACTGAACACGCGTATCGTATACAAGGCTTCTGCACTCGTACTGAAGAGACAAACAAAATGGCGGTCGTGATCACGAGGTGGACGCAGTGTTGACAGATTTTCACTCGCGAAAAGAATCTGTCTATAATCGATTTATACGCTTCTTTTAGTCACGTCACTATGTAAAAAAGTAAAAATAAAACTATAGAACGTAAACGCTAAACGGCAGTAAAATATTATTATCTTTTAAAGTTTTAATTATTTTAAGCACGATGTCTAAAAACAATATGTTGATTGTGTGTGTGCATTAATTGTATAATGATTTAGATTGATTGTGTATTTTTAAATGATGATTTATGACCATGAACAAAAATGATTATTATTTCAAATTATGCGAAACGTGAAGAGTTACATTCTAAGAAGTGTCAAAAGGGACTTCGTAATTGGAATAGAGTATACAGAAACATTTGTCGGCAACACGTGTTGACAAATGTTGAAAACTTTGGTGGAGACGCGCCATATTACGTACAGGAAGGGAGTGGAAGAATTTTTCAACGTCTGTCTTTCCATCCGATTAGAATCTAAGTGTCTCCAAAAAAAGAGTGAATAGGCTTTTGCTACGCTAAGGTACTCGTAGTGCGATTTACCATCTAAGGCTACATCACTGCTTACTATCAGATCGGATTGTAGTGAAGGATTGTCTCAAAATAAGCAGAGAATACTGCTGCTACATACTGCAGAATGGAGGCTAAGGTTCTTGTGTTAGAATTGTACTGTTGCCACTGGTGCGGAAAAATCTCTATCTGGGGAAGAATAGCAAGAAATCCAGAGTTTTCTTCCCGAAGTAATATCAAACTTAAAACAAGTGGTAAAATAAAAAAAAAATTGTACAACCCACTTCAATATAAATTATTAAGGATAACTCAAAACTACTATTCAGAAAATTTTATATGGGACCACATGAGATGCACCAGCTTTCAAATAAAAAAGGATCATCAAAATTGGTTCACGTAGAAAAAAGTTAGGTTACACATTAAAAAAACATACAGTCGATTGGATACCTCCTCCCGGAAGTCCGTTGGAAATAGGTTGTACACGGCAAACAGAAAAAAAATATACTTACCTAAATCTTATTTAAGTATGAAATAGCTTGGAAGCGATCGAAGTAATTCGTCTTGTAGCTACCGTAAGAGAAGGATTTGCTTGGTAGGTGGATTAACAATCGTAGTAGCAGATGTAGTAGCAGAGAAAAAAAAGGATGTCTTGAACCTTTGATGTTGTTGCCCGTTGCCGGTCTTTGTCTGGCATAAATGAGATGGTTATATTATAGCGCCATCTATCGGAAGCCATGAGGTCTTATTATCATATCCATATCATATATTATTATCTGGCTTATATTACACACGGTTGAATCTTTAAAAAGGCATGGGACTAAACGAGGAAATCGATTCTCTTAAAGACGCCACCAACCACCATACGGCATCTAGGTTTTACTATCATAAATTAAGTCATTTGAAGTTTTTATACCTAGAACTTGAAATTTATTTATTAATTATCATTATCATGACTAACATTTCTCCTGATGATGAGTCTTTTTTTATAGAATTAGGGTGAAAAACTAACGCACAGTTCACCTAATGATAAGTGTATGCTGGCTCACAGACATTTACATAGTTATAATATCCTTGTTTGAATTTCCATTTATCCTTGATTAAGAATCAAAATTTAGATGCATTGTTGAGGTGACCTCATAGATGAGGACTAAGATAGAATGCCTCATTACGAGGAAACTGAGTCTTCGGTTCTCTGCACTCACCATACGAAATATTTATCTGATATTTTAGTCTGGTATTCTGTGAGAGCGTAGAGTTCTCCAGTCGAACCGACCTATCCGCGATGCAACCACGACATAGCTGCAGCGTAGCTTCACCACGTTATAAGTCTCCTTTTTATTTACTCCTTTATGTTAAAAACGACGACTATTCTAAAACGCTTCCAGTTCTTTTCTTTCTTTGTCATGTCAAAGAACGACAAAGATCTTAAAACTTGGTATTCCTTACGTTCTCTTTTGATTACGCTCAAACATATTAGCTTATACTGGCCTCTTCGCTGTTGATCTAACGTATGGTCAAGTCAAATCACGGCCTAGATTATATAAGTAATCCCCTATATATATTTTTGTGAACTTGATCAAAATTGTCTACAGAGGTAAGTCTAGTCCGTAAGATGCACATTCACATGCGTCTTATGTAAAATCGGTCGACAAAATAAATACAGACCACTGACAACAAAACGATATTATTCCTTCTTAATGATAAAAATAAAGATATTTATTTTGCCAGCTCCTTCCACTTCACCGCATCCAGCGCAGAGCGGCTCGAATCGTCGACGACCGAGCCCTTTCTGATCGGCTCGATTCATTGGCACTGCGAAGAGATGTTGCATCCCTTTGCATTTTCTTTCGCATCTACCATGGGGAGTGCTCTGAGGAATTGTTCGGATTAATTCCAGCCGCCAAATTTCACGAACGCACATCGCGGCAGAACTCCCGATAACATCCACACCATCTGGATGATTGGCAGTCCACCACTGTGCGATTTAGAAGATGTTTTCTTCCTCGCACGACTTCCTTGTGGAATCGATTACCATCAGCGATTTTTCCGGACCGATACGACTTAGGGACATTCAAGAAAAGCGCGTACTCCTTTTTAAAAGGCCGGCAACGCATCTGTAATTCCCTCCCTGGTGTTGCAGTTGTTCATGGGCGGCGGTAGTCACTTACCATCAGGTGAGCCGCATGCTCGTTTGCCCCCTCTCCTATAAAAAAAAAACAAATATAAGGATGTTATTATTTTTAGTTTATTCTAAAAACCTAGAGTAAAACTGTTTTTGAACTTAAGCTGCCATTAATTATTCATTTGGGCATTGAGTAACAAAAAATAAAGTCAGAGTCATTCATCTTAATTATATCAAAAGTACCTATTAATTATATAAGTGGAGTATTTATTATGAATATTTAAAATAGCATTGTAACGCTGGTGTGTTTCATATGGTGAGTGTAGAGAAACTGAGACTCTTTTTACTGGAAGCGAGGCATTCCATCTTAGGCTTGTCACAACTGAGAATGGACATTAACAGCATACCTATCTATACCTGGTAGAGTCATGCTGCAGCTATATTAGTAGTATAGTTGTAGCACGAATGGGTCGGCTCAACCGGGGAAGGACCACGCTCTCACAGAATATCAGGGTAATGAAGCAACTTAATGCTGCTGTGTTTCGTATGGTGAGTGTAGATAACCGGAGACTATTTTTACTGGAAAGGAGTCATGTAAGTCCTCAGGGGTGTACATTTTGATTTGTAATCGAGGATAAATGTAATTGTCTATAAGCCACGCAACCACTTACGATCTGCTGGACTTTGTATTCGTTTGTAATTCTTATTCTATATTTTAAAAAATGATAAAGAGGAACATAAATAGAAAGCAGAACGTTCAAGTGTAAATTCTCCTGGATCACCCTCCGTTGCGGATTACACTGTACTCCTGTCGGTTCAAACGCCGCGGCAATATCAGCGAAGACAAAAGGTCCCAAAATAAACAAAAGCTTAGGTCGAAACGCAATCGGAGCTGCACTAGCTACTCAGTTACAGCCCCCTTGCAGTTGTTTTTACTAATCAAATCTCAATTTCAAACAATTGTGATACCAAAATTTATGAAGTCGGCTAACTGCACGACAAGGCAAAACAGTATGAGTCAACGATAATAACTCTGTAATCCTGAAACAACGACCTGATAGCGCATTGGCTAAGCGCCTGGTTGCAATGCTACGTTACCGCGAGATCGAATTTCGCACGGAACAAATATTTGTATAGCCTACAAATAATTGTTTCTGGTCTAATAGTTTCTACTTGTGCATTTTATCTATATAAAACGCCTTCACAAAACAGGAAAGATCCTAAGGTCTGTGTGGAGGGAGGGAGGCGAGGGGGGGGGGGATAATAATGGATCTAATAATCTAGTGATATTGCAGATCAAAAGATATCAGTACAAAAAGACACTGTTGTATTGCAAATATCCCTACGTTTCGACATCTAAATATAAAATTTAAATGAGAACCTTACCTACAGCCCACCTAACGTTAAGTGACTTCTATTATATTCTGTACCCTGCAAGCAATTTTAAACACAGAATAATTAATGCATAATTTAATTCCTTCCTCTCCCTTCCACCATCCGACAACCAGACATTCGGCCAGTCTCCACCCCTTCGTTGTTGACTTACCACGCATTCGAACCAAACTGTTTGCTACATCGTTCATCATGCGTACAGCAAAGGAGTGGAATAAATTACCGGCATCTGTCTTTACATCAGAGTATAATGTGGGTGTCTTCAAGGCAAGAGTGAATAGGCTTTTTAAGATAATTAATAAAATCAGGCGTTACTTTGCGGAAATCCATTATAATGGGGTTGTTATAAACTAATTTGCTTAATTCCTCGTAAAGAAAGAAAATGATGTGTCCTGCCCAGTTTTAAGGGGATCTCTCACCCTCCCTGAATCGCGAGCACTATACCCGTCGCTGTCAATCCCAGTACTACCATCCCCAGCACTACCACACTAGGCACGACACACGACACTCGAAAATACTTCACGTGTTTCGCCTCTACACGAGGCATCCTCAAAAAAAAATATAGTGTTTTTTTATTTAAATACATTTTAGCTAAGTGCTCGCTGTGTTTAGTAATTTTACAGTATGTGAGCAACCCGGGTAAGATCTCGGCTGGCACCAATAAAATTGAAAATTAAAATTTTGAGTGCTAAATCAGCATTTTGATTTTTAACTAAGGATAGATGTAGATATCTACGGGCTACAGCGTCCACTTAGCATCAGGTTGACTGTGTATTCGTTTGTCACCCTTATTAAATGGCGAAGCTTGCGAAGTCACTTATTAAGTGGCGAAGCTTGCGAAGACACTTAATGATTTCACGATGTCTGTCCGTCTGTCCGTCTGTCTAACGATTATCTCGAGAACGGTTTCGAATTTTCAAATTCTGTTTTCAGCAATCGATTACTGATCAACCAGGCATCTGAACCTCCTATTTAGAAAGTGATAGCTCAACGGCAACCGTTAGAAACCGCTACAAAGCTGATTGCTTCGCCACTTTGCTATGCTGTTAGCTTGCTAGGTTTATTCTACTAAAAAAGAGTATAAGTATCTCTATGTTAGGGAATGCGCGACAGCCCTATGTTTTTGCATAATAATGTTGGACCATTTTCGTTCACTAATTTGGTTTGTTGTTATCACTGCCACCCCTCTTTCCAGAGCTGGAAGTTGTCCAAATTAGTCTGAGCCGGAATTGTTTTGTTCCTCCCGCAAAATGAACTCGTTTTACGGAGCAAAATCCGGATGGTAATGAATGCGCGCAAATTTTGGTGTACGATATGTGCATTTTTAATGTAATGATAACATTTTATTTAAAAAATATATAGATTTCACTAGCTTTTACTCGCTTGCGTTTAATTAAAAACAGAGTACATTTTATTGCAACATGAATTGGTTATGATGCATTGGTTAAAATTTTTTTTATGCAAAAATACTTCTTAGTTCTATCCTGGTTTGTTGTTGGCAAGTTTCATCAATATCCGTCAAAATATAGTACTTTTGGGAATTTCAGGAAAAAAAGTAAACATTTATTTTTAATCGTTATGCATTTTTCCATATATATATATATGTTATTGCTCTTCGCTTTGGCCATCAACCTTTAAAATAATTATGGGAATCTGAGCAATTTATATTCATATTAAAATAAATTAACAATTAATTTTTAGTTAAATTTATTATCTATTTCTCTCTTAAAAGTAAACAATTCTTTCCGTAAAACTTACTTGTTCCAGACTTCCAGTCACAGTTAATATAAAAAATCGCCACAGTTGAATTAAGGGAAAAAATATAGTACTTTTCGTACTATATTAGTTTTCTATAATATATAGTACAATGGACTGAAAAATAGTACGATACTATATATTATAGTCCGGGTAGCCAACCCGCTTGAGATTTGCGCCGATTTGACGCTGCTGTCTGTCGCCCGTCTTATGTCTAGTGTAAACGAGATGATAATACCGCCACCTTTTGGAGCGACAAGATTTTTCTGGTGCTTCTCAAATTTACCTCTTACGAAGCCCACGGGGGTAAGTGTTTGATGGGTTCTCTTACGCCGTTCTCATCTCTGGGCCGGGAAATCCTAGCGCCAACTCCTTCCACTTGATTGCATTCGATTTTTCCGGACCAATATGACTAAAGGCACTTCAAGAAAAGAGCCTACTCATTTTTAAAAAGCCGGCAACGTGCCTGCTATTCCCCTGGTGTTGCAGTTGTTAATGGGTGGCGGTAGTCATAAGTGTTTATATATACAAGGCAGTCCCAGTAATGGTGGATAATCTGGTACGTACATGTTCGGGTGGGGGGGAGGTGGCCTCGGTTCCCTAAAAAGAAATTCTAACCCGAACGGGTCGCGCTCTACGCCATGTTTTATAAAATTACGAAAATTCGTACTACTGCTCACATTTGTGGTCATCACTTCCACAGTTTAATGCCTAGATCGGATTTTTTTCTTTTAATGTGTTCCCTAATAATGATGTTCCTAAATTACCTTTAAAAGCTTTCAACTACTATGGGTAGTATTTTACAAGACGGCATTAAACATAAGTTTAAATTTTTTACTTTATTTATCTGCTAAGTTTGAGCACCTGTGGTGAAAAAAACGTATGGGATCTGTGTGCCCAACCATTTGAAAAGTTTGCCTACATCATGAGGATTCTAAAACATTAGCATACTATGTACTTAACATCATTACTTACTGAGCTATAGCCGTTAATGTCTAAAAGTAGGCATTTAATTACAAAATTACAAAATTATTGGCAGATAGTTTTTTTAACATTTCATGTCTTTATTAGGTAAAAGTACATCTGTCGCCCTTGAAAATTTTACTTTACTACCTGCTTGCCTTGTTTGGACGAATTCTAAGCTGTGTGAGCGAGACAAACAGTGAAACTTGACATGTTCTATTATATACAGCTGTGAAAATATGGTTTGTACTGTTTTCCATTTGTTAAGGATGCGTAAATTAATGAAAAGAACATGAGTTGTATCCATTTTTTTTTAATTTAAAATCATTTACAGAAACTGCTCGAACTGGCCTTCTCCGGCCATTATGCAGAAAAAGTCTTTGATAATTTTTGGTTGAAATAACCCTTGATGCTTCTGTGACGCATATATTTTTTTTTGGAACGACTGGTGGAATGGTATTGCGGATTTAAGAAGCTGTAAATAAAAAGACTTCTAAAAGTTTTAGGGTGCAGGTCGCGTAGACACCGTTGATGCGGTCGTGGTGGGGCTGCTGGGGAGAAGGGTGTCTTTATTGCAAGGCATCGCTCCCTACTTCCCCTACCCCTTACACTCAGCAGCCGAATCTTGGTTGAAGGCGGAGCCATAGACCAGATCCGCCGCTGGAGTCACGAAAGCTAGTGCTTCTGAGTGCTTGTTATTGCTGGCCCCATGGCCTTCGCGCATTAGACTCGGAGGCATCCGCTGCACAGGTGTAGTTGGAGGCCGTGGAGAAATGTGTTCAGTGTTGTGTGAATGTGTTCCGGTGCGCCTTACCTGAAAAGGAGATGGGGGAGCAGTAGTCCTCTCTGGAGGAGGAGCCGCCATAGGGTGGCCGGCACGGGTGGTGCCACGGATGTGTGCGAAAGCGTTCCCGTGGCCCTGCCAATATGCGGCAAAGGTGGAACACCATGGGGTTTTAGTCGGTGCGAGTCCGACATAACCCGTCCTTGCCCCCGCGAGGCGGGTATGCGTGGGCATTTCCCGATTATTAACAACGCGATTTATTAACCATTAACCAAGAAATAAATAATTTTAATCAGTTTTTTTATGGTAAAAGTCATTGCTTGACTAATATTTCACCTGGTTGTAAGAGGTGATGTAACAAAAGATGTTAAAGTGCTGTGACTTAGCTTAACAAAAGCCTATTTACTTTTGCTTTGACTATACCGACATTGTAATCGTTACGACAGATATGTAGGTACTAGCAAAATATTTCACTCTTTTGTTGTACGCATTACGATCGACGATTTTATACGTGGTAGAGCCATGCTGCAGCTAGATTAGTAGTATAGTTGTAGCACGAATGGGTTGGCTCGACCGGGGAAGGACCACGCTCTCACAGAATACTAGCGTAAAATAACAGCTTAACACTGCTGTGTTTCGTATCGTGAGTGTAGAGAACCGGTGACCCTTTTTACAGTGAAAAGAGGCATTCCATCTTAGTCCTCACGGGTGACTACGCATCTGCATTTTGATTCGCAAACGAGGATAAATGTAGATGTCTATGGGCCACAGCAACCACTTACCATCAGGTGGACTGTGTGCTCGTTTGTCACCCTATCCTATAAAAAAAGACGAAGTAAACCGTTTAGTTCGAAATGCATCCACTGAATATCGGGTGGACTATGTGCCCGTTTGTCATTCTTACTTCTATAAAAAAAGTCAGGTTGCTCAGGACCGTGCTCTATGGCATTTCTAGAGCGAGGTCTATGTTTATCATTGAACTTGTTTATAGGCTGTTTATGATTATGATACATATAATTAATAGAATCAGGCGTTACTTTGCGGAAATCCATTATATAAAAGCTTTTAGAAAAATTTACTTCGCAAATATCCGCATTATAAAATAAAATGATGTGTCTTACCTAGTATGAAGAGCACCTCCCGCCCTCCTTCAATTGCGTACACTATCCTCGTCACCACTAATTCCAGCACCGCTACTCCCAACACCACTACACTAGGCAAGATACACCACTAAGTAATATATATATATATATATATATATATATATATATTACTATAATTAGTAATATATATAAATATATAAAGTATAGTACTCGTATTATCGTCAGTGGTGGGTCTTGCCTTGTCTTGTCTTGTCTTGTCAGCGGTGCCGGAATTAGTGGTGATGGGGATAGTGCACGCAATTGAGGGAGGGCGGGAGGTGCTCTTCATACTAGGTAAGACACATCATTTTATTTTATAACGCGGATATTTGCGAAGTAAATTTTTCTAAAAGCTTTTATTATGATACATTTTTATCAATTATAACCGGTGATGCAACAATGATGTGATGTTATAAATCTTTGATGCAGATGCGTTGCCACTTAGTTAAAATTTGCTTCTGAACTTTCTTCTTTCTTTTAAACACAATCTTATGTTGTTTGCTGCGATTTACAGCAGTTTTGTTATTTTTTTAGCGTAAGCCTATTCACTGTTACTTTGAAGACGCTCAGATTGTATTCAAAGGCAAATTATTCCACTCTTTAAAGATGAAACAAATGGTTTGGTTCTAAGGCGTGGAATATCGACAACAAAAGGGTGAAGACCCGCCGACCGTCTGGTTGTCTGATGGT